>CM071856.1:6711666-8145000 GCA_036507275.1 Sicyos edulis | reverse complement strand
AAAGACATTTTGTATGATTTCCCAAAAAAAAATTCAGCTAAATTAGGGATCATTTAAATTTAGGCCCTAATATGGCTGATTTAATCAAGGTAGGAAATAGTAAGAAATATGTGCTTGATATTTATATTTATTTATTTTTTGTAATTTTAATATTTAAGAAGAGAGAAACCCAAATGGAGGGTTTCATTGATGTATCTTACCCCCCTTTGAAAGTAGCAGCCGTAACGCTGGAGCTCAAAATCTCGTGAAGTTGCTGAAATGTGGCGCCTGAAGAAAGACTGGCCGCCGGAGAATTTGATGGCCACCTGACGCACGCGGCACCTGGAGGTTTGAGCGGAGCGCCTGTTGGAGCGTGCGACGGAATGAGCCGTTGCCACGTGGATGGGTTGCTTTCAATCAAAGATTCTTGAAGACCATTTTTTTATGAGGATCTTGGAAGAGATCAGTGAGCAAGGTGACTATCCTTCCTTTTCCCTTCATTAATATTTGTAGAAATCGGTTAGATTTACTTTCTTGTTGATGTATACTTGTTTTAATTACATTTTGAGTATATGTAATGTCTAATAATATCGTCTAGCCAAGGTTAAAACTTAACTTAGGTAAAGTGGAGTAGATCTCACCATCGATCTCCATCGTATAACTTCTATTTTGCTGTTAAATTACTGTATTCCTGGTAAAATTCATGTAATCTCATTTGATAAAGAGGCTCAAATAGGCAAAGAGGACTTTGGAGTGTTGGGTGGTCACCTACTTAAAAATTAATTTCTTATAACATTCAAATGTTGTAGGATCAAGATGCTCGAAAGTTAGCACAATGATGAATCTAAAGAAAAAAGAAAAAAAAAAGAGTAAAGAACCATACATACATATATATAAATCCGAGACGGATTTATAACCATAATACATGATACAAAGATAAATTAGGTTTAAGAGATTTTGTATATATCATATATGATATATCTTTTTCAGACTTTGCAGTAGAGGGAAGAAATTATTAATGCAGAAGAGTAAAGTACTTTTTATTCATTAGAAGCAAGACTTATAAGAGTCTTGAATAATAAACCAAAGTTAGAAGAAAACCAAGGTTAACCAATCCTGACTGACAGTATTACCTAAATCATTAAAACATAAACTATTCTGTATTAACCCCTTAATTTATACTCTTAGAGCTCTAGAAAAGATAGAATCTGGACTTTCTATTTCTTTGAAGTCCTGGTCCTGCAGTTTAGTTTGCTGCGTACGTGTCTCAGAAACTGTTCCGGCAACTCCTCCAACAATACTTTAGCTAAAGACATTTGTTCATCTGCAATGTCAAAATAGATAAATTATATAGCTGAGTATTCGGACTAATCTTACACAACAATGTCTAACCCTAAAGCCTTGTCAAGAAAATCCCTAAAAGAGTTCAATCTAGTTTTCGAAATAGGTACTCATCATGCACTATAAACTTATTCTCTTCTATCATAGTATAGTGTAAATAACTTTACCACTTAACTCATGCTTCAGATAACTTGGTTCAACTTCAAGTTATTGAGTATTTTTGCTACATGAATTTCCTATATAAATGCGACTTGCCTATAATTGCTTTAAATAAAGGAAGAGAAACAAAGTTTTAATAGTGAAAATTAGATCAAGATAAACCTTCAGAGAAATTGTGAAAGAATCCAAAATTTTTAGGAGAGAAAATAAAAGCTAGAAAGAATGGAAAAAAAAAAATTAGCAACTCATCATAAAATACTTAAATTTAGATATTGCTTTTTGACCAGAATCACTCTACAGTAACCAAATATCAAACAAGTATCTGATACATGTATCTGATAATATACTATTCAAAAGTACCCAAAAGTGCAATAGCTTATGAGCTCATTACTGTGTGTCCAATGGGTACGAGTTCCCCCATCCCGAATTATTTTAGAACTCAAAAAACCACACTAATAAAAAAAAATTATAATTTCCTAAGTTTTTTGTTATAACTTACCCTGTACTTTTTGCATGGAAACAAACTGTACAACATCTGTAGCCACACAACCTCTAGAATTCTTCAATGGTTTTCCGTCATCTCCATCAAGAATCTATGTCATGGAAAATTTAAAGAATAATTCACATTTTAATATCTTAATGTCTATATTAGAGGATAAGTAAAAAATAAACATATACGAAACCTTCATCTGACTAAAATTTCCCCCTCCCACGCCTACTATAATAATCGACAATGGGTTCTGAGATGCCCACCCCAAAGCATTTATTGTTTCTTGGAGGTTAGTTAGAGCTCCATCCTAACAAAGTACAAGGAAAAATGAAATTAAGGGAAGGGTATTTTTCAAATGAAATGAAAGATCAAAGTTAAAATAGAAAATTAGGAAATTTAAATTGAGTGTGTCGGCTTACTGTTATAATGACGAGGACAAAATACTTCCGGAATATACATGTGCCCTTAAAAGACTCTAGAGCCTGTAGGATTACTCCGCTAAATTGTGTAGGCTCACTGAATGAAACATTGCAAACTGTATTTGCATATGCTTCCATTAATCCTTCAACACCTTCCACCTATAAATTTTTTGATATGTATGAAACAAAATAAATATTTCAGTGGTGAATGGAAAAATTATAAATTAAATACATCATGCCTTGTGTAAAACCTTCCGCCTTTAAATATGTTGCAGAACAAATGGTTGAATTAAGGTGGAATAATTTTAAGCAAAATTAGAAGAAAATGCACAAGGCTTAAGAATGATGCTAAATTATAATTGATCATCAGTCTCTTTAGCTTGTTAATTTGCTCTAATTCAACTAAAATGAATGGTAATGACCTCAACTTGTGTTGAAGATCCATTCAAGTTGAAACAATGTGAAATGTTGCCGTCTGATGTTCTTGCCCCGAAGCCCCAAGCTGGAAAGCGACAATCATCGTCATAAAACCGAATCACCTCCCCTACTTCCATTATGGCCTGCCATTAGTTCATTATTCATATAGTTATTAGCATCTGGGTAAGCATTGTGTGGTAATATGAAAAATACAACTTGCCAGTATAGTTTGGGATTGCTGTGTGGCTAACCTGCTGGTAGCAATTTAACCGTCCAGAAGGGTCCATATAAATGTAAAGAATTTATATCCTTGGGGTTTCCATTTGAAGCTGCAAAAATTATAAAAAAGACTTCTCTGTTAACTAAAATGCGTGTAAGATTGTGATTATAAAAAGTTGTAGAAAGAAAACAATCGCCTTAATACATTAATTTCGACCAGGTATAATAGATGAATTGAAATAGTAAAAGCGTGAAGTGTTAATTTTTCAAAAAAAGTACCTGAAAAATCAACAGCTACCATGAAGTTAAGGTTAAATCCATCAAAAATGTAGTCAAGAAAGCTGGATTCTTCGTCCTCAGCAAAGCTATCTACGAATAGCTGACCTTGTAAAACCTAATTAATGAACAGGTTATATCAATAAGACGAAGATGTAAAAAAAACATGGAAACTAGTTGTTTTTGGAGTGTAAGAGAAGCGATACCTTATCACAACCTCGACGGGAAGAAGGAATGACAAAATTTACACCAGTTTTTTCTCGGCAAAGCCTTTCCAGGTCGCCCATGGATTTCTCAACTTTACTGGAACAAGTGATGATACTAATATCTTGTAAGAACAGTATAAAATTATGTATATAACCAACAACGGAGACAGAATAAAAATAACTACCCAATGAACTCATGTTTGCCATTGCTATTGAAATCAAAGCATTCAATCAATAATGGTTTATCCTGTATTAAAATAATAAAACCGTTAATAGAAGCCCGATAAATAATGAAGATATTAAAAGTAATATTATACTCACCTTGCTTTCAAATTTCTGGATGCTCAAGGATACAGGATTCCAAACAGGGTTGAGATTGTTCTCAATCACTTCAGTTTGGTAGATTGGAATTGAGCTTCCAACTTGTACAATTTTACCAATTCTCAAGAAAGGATCCTAATATAAACAAAAAGAAACAAAAATTAGAAAATCGATACATAATATATTAGTAGAGCAACCCCCATCATTCCATTTCTTCTACGACAATGTCTGCTTTCCGGCCTTTCTTCCACTTCCTTCCCAAAGCTGAACCTTCTCCCTATCTGTTAGAATCTTTAATTGCTCTGTTTGGGCGGCGGACGATGATTAAGGAGTTTTGGATTATGATGTTTGAATCGCCAAAGATGAAATCTAGGGTGCCGGAGATCACACAGTTGTCAATCAGAAGTCGATCCTCTTCCGAGCCCCCCTGTAATTCTTTGATTCTCCATTTGGGTGTTATTTTCATGGTTAAGAACCCGTGACCTAGTCGTAATTTCAACTTTATTATAAAAAAAAAAAAAAAAAAAAAAATGGGGCTTACACTTTTAGATAACAGGTCTTTGTTCTCAAGCTGAGAACATCGAAGAACAAATTTCATGACCCTCTTCGAAGCAACTGTTTCATCTGCTTGAATAGTGAGAGAACCTTGGCTTCTTGAGCGTCTATGCCCATCTTTGAGACTAAGACTCAAACTTCGACTCTGTTTGGTAAGTATCTGAGAGACCAAATATCAAATCATTTAAAAGAAAAAACTGTGTATTTAAGACCATTTTAATTTAGATAAAAAACTGGGTTCACCCAACCACGTTGTGTTTACCTCTGAAAGAGCACAAGTAGCTTCTCCTTGAAGATCTTTGTTATTCAATTTTATTTCCTGCAACAAAGCAAATGAATAGTTTAGGGTAATGACCAACGACAGAGATGAAATGAATCATCATACCTTTCTAGGGACATTCTGGTATTTGGTATGGACATCATATACACGAAATCTACACGGAGAAACAGGAGGAAAGACTTGAAATGACAAATTGCATATATATATATATATATATATATATATATATATATAGAGATAAAAATACATTATGCTTATTCATATTTAAAAAAAAAAAGCAACTTACATCAAAGTTTGCACCCTCTCTAAATGGAAGAAAATCCCTATTGTCTCCATCCATTGTGGATGTAGGGTATTCAAAATAGGTTCCGTTCTTCCAATTTCTTCAAGTTTGCCATTATTTTTTATATATACCACCGTCATTGGATTGATCTACAATCATTAATTATGGAAGACATTAATTGAGAAGAAAATAAATTTATTAAACAATGAAATATATCATTTTTTTGTACCTTTGAATTAAATATTGATTCTTCAAGTAACTGTGATGCTGAGAATCGTAGCTATTAAATTCAAAATTGAGACAAAACAGTAAGTAACTAGTAACATTCTAACTCTTGATAAGAAAAAAAAAACAAACGAAGTACTAGATAAGTGCTCGTACCTCAATTTCAGTGAACAATCCCGGACGACCATGGGATCGGAGATAGAAATTATATTTGTCATATTCATCACTGCCACTAGTCACGATGGCATGCTGTTCTTCTCTCATTGGTTTAGACGTTTTAGAGCCCATTCCCTCGAATGAAAAATGGGCGAGAAATGTTGAGTTGAAGGGTGTAGAGAGAAGAGTTAAAGGTAAAAAATTAGCTTGAGAATGGTGGTATTTTAAATGGTGTGAACAGAAAATTTTGAAAAATAAAAAATACAACAATTTATAAAAATATTACCCCTTTGGGAAAAAACATAGCATAACAAAACCAATTTACAAAAGTTCTTCTTTTTCCGTGGGGGATTATTGATGTCATCAAATCAAGGTTTTTTATTTTTGAGAATTCATCAAATCAAGGTTATATTAATAGAACAATTAAGGTTATTACACATTTATTAACAATTCTTGGTCCTAATTTCATCAAATTCACTTTAGTTGGAACCTAACCATTGAAAAGCCTCCCCGCGCAAAATAAATAATTAATAACAATAATATTGAAAAAATATATTTGAAGGGTAAGTATGCCAACGAGCATAAATGAACAAGTTACATTACACAAAAGCACATCAATTTAATGCAATGGTAACAACATCATAATCTTTTAAAATAATAATTTTTTTGAACATCGAAAAATTGGAGCTTCACTCTCTTATATGCAAAGCTACAGATGTCCCCGAGGTGAGGTTGAAGAATGGTTTCTCCGTCTCTGCCACCAAAATCATTCCATGTCCCCGCAAAATTCACCGTTTTTTTCCTGGAAGTTGGGTTCGTGGCAAAGAATTTTTCTCCCTTCAATATTTTTTTTTCTTTTTTTAAATTATAATCTTAAATAATTAACGTTTCATTGGAATATATAATTTTACTAAAAAAATATTTATTTAATCTAAAAAGTAAAGTAATTAAATGAAATAAAAAAATGAAAAAAGTTGTAGACGAGGTGGGGATCGAGAAAAGGGGATGGGGAATGCATTCCTCAATCTTTGGTGGGAAATTTTTTTTCCATCTCTAGCCTCATTCACCGCCTAACCAAGAATTTCTCGTTCCGTTAGAGGTGGTCTTCGTAGAGAAAACGGACATCTCTATCTAGAATACCACTGATTTATTCCTAGATCGTGGCTATAGATACTCGGAAGAGTATCAATAAATGACATTTTGATTATATGAATTGTGCTATTTTGCATTGCCATTTTTCCCTTAGCAATTTCATTTCCTGGACCGTTCAAAATCTAGGACATTCACTAATTAATTGTTCCTTTAATTAAGAGAATATTTTATTATTTTATTTATTCTTAAAAAGCAAACAAACAAACAACCAAAATCTCAATGCACATGACTGAAATGGACCGAAAACCTTCACGTTGCAACAAATATCCATGTGTTTTTTAGGGCTTGTTTGGCTTCGGTGGGAATAGACAAAAGTAAAAAAAAACATTCAATAAAATATGCATTACGTTTAAAGTTTATTTATTTTTATTCCATAGCTTGAAACTTTGAATTTAAGAAATTTTACCATTACACGTAGACAATAAATAGCTATAGAATTTTTTTTTTAAATAATTAGTGTCACTATAACTTCTCAATTAATTTAAACTAATAAAAACATATAGCTCAGTTGTAATTTGTACTAAAAAAAAAAAAAAAAATCTTAGTTGTAATTAACTTCTCCTTCTTTATTTAAGTTCTAAGACCTAAGATTTTATACTTGTACCTATTTTTAAATGTGCATTAATTTTCAAAATTGGATGTATTTTTTAAACTAATGAATAAAAAAGATTAAAGACATTGGATAAAAGGATTAAAGGCGCTTCTCTAATTAAAAAAACAAATGCAAAACATTCACGGTGGACCATCAAATTAATTTTCTCTGTAGAGTGGATTGTGGTTTGATATACATCTTACATTTGACTAATAACCTATTTTCAACGTGGGACCCATTTAGTTAATCATTTATTTTAAACTAATAAATAAAAAGTTGAGAAATTATTAACTTGAGAACATCAATTAGATTACAAAAAAAATTGATGATCCATCAACCCGAATAACTAAACCTAAAATACAATGGTTGAATTGAATTGATGTTAAAGAGAAAAGATCGATTTATGGGTTGGACAATTTTAGTTCCATTTAATCCGAACTAAATCCATATATTGATGTAGAATCCAAATTTATGGCCACCAGATTATAGTGGCACGTTGGTGAAACTATTATTATGTATTTTGAGTCATTTGAGTTCAAGTTTATATAGTGCCGATGTAAGATTTCAAAAGAAAATTTCCATTTTTCTAATTTATCTTCAAAATATTCTCTCATCCTAACAAAATCCTTAAACACTCATAATACCCATGGTTGATCTTTTTCCAATTTTCTCAAAATTATTATGATATGAAAAAGAAAAGAATAAGGTAGTTGAAATTGTTGCAAATGGTTGCAATGGTTTTGGGTTTTTTTTTCCCCCAAGATTACCAATTAGAAAAGTCACAAAGTCCCGACAGTAGCCTGCATTCAGCCTGACAAACCAGCTGTTTGTGTTTGGTAGCAAAACTAACTATTGAAAATCCCGATTTTTTTTTTAAAAAACTATTGAAAATCCCATAAGACACGAGTATAAAGAAAATATAAGAAGAAATTAGTTAGTTTTTTAATCTTTTTCCCATTAAATTAAGATTATATTTATTTAAAAAAAAAAAACAAACAAACAAACCAAGGGAAACTCATTGAATATGACAGTTTGTCTTTAATGTGAAATGGATTGAAAACCGTTAAATAAAATGTGCATTACGTTCAAAGTTTATTTATTTTTTATTTTATATCTTGAAACTTTGAATTTTAAGAAATTGTACCATTACACGTAGATAGTATAAATAGCTGTAGAAAGAAATTTTAAATAACCAGTGTCACCATAACTTCTCGATTAAATTAATTTAAACTAATAAGAATATATAGCTTAGTTGTAATTAGCTTATGCTTCATTTAAGTTTCTAAGATCTAAGATTTTATAGTTCTAACCTGTTTTTATAATGTGCATTAATTTTCAAACTTGATAAAAATATGGATGGTTTTCAAATGAATGAATAAAAAAGATTATATAAAAACGTTGGATAAAAGGATTGAAAGCGCGACCTCTTTTTTTTTTTTTTTTTTTTTTTTTTTTTTTTTAAATGCTAAACATTCACAGTGGACCCTCCATTTAATTTTCTCCTACATACAAATTCTTATTCAACGGAAATTTGACAATTTAATTATGTTAATGTTGACAGTTTAACGATAATTAACATAAGAACTAAAATAAAAGCAATAATTAACCTAAGTACTCAAACAAATGAAAAAGAAAATTAACATAAAGATTCTAATTTAACATTATGGTCACACATTTATATCAATTGTGCTATTTTGTATTATTATTATTTACTTTTTTTTTTTTTGAAACAATACTATTATTATTTTTTCTCTGGCAATTTCATATACATAACATTAGAATAAATATTCAAAAGGGAGGAGTATTAAAATCTTTAAACACAATAGTCATAACATTTCAGTAGCAAATACTAATACTCAAAAACTGTTTTTAATAAATAAGTATTTCGCACCTTCAAACTAGTTTGAGTTTCATTTTTCAACTTTCTCAAATCCAAACAGCTTCTTCTTAGAATCATTATAAGGTACATTAAATTAAAGTAACACGAAAATATAAGTTAGTTGTAATTGGGTTGCTTCTTCATTCAAGTTGTAAGGTGTTGTTTCATAAGGTGCGTTTAGTTTAGAGACTTATTTAAAAGATGGGTGGATTCCAAAATCAGTAGTAAAAAGGGCGAGAGAAACTTCGGTAGGAAGTTATTGTTGAGTGTGGGGCCCATGGAATAACCATTAGGAAAAACTGTCCACTTTTAAAAATTAGTTTTGACAAAAAGATGGAAAATAGGTCATAAATGTTAGAGTACAGCCCCAAGTCAAGCAAACCCAATCTCCTTCTTCTATTTTATTTTTCTGCTTTTAATCATATGAAGATTACACATTCTTCTGTTTTAGATTATGGGAAAGTTTTCCCAACCAGACTTTCTCAAATAAAAATAGAAAGTTTCAACGAGGCTGCGCAGGAGGCGCCTTCCCCCCATTTTTTATATTTATTTTTTATGTTTTCCTTTTCCTTTACATCATTATCTCTTTCATTTTCATTTTCTTTTTCTTTTTACCAATTTTCCAATTGTGTTATTTCCCCAATGGGTTTTCTCTCTAAATCAGAGTCTTCCTTCCATGTGAAGGTCTTTTTCTGGTTTACTGAGTTTTGATCCATTTTACGTCATTCCGGCAGTTTCTGTCTTGAAAAAGCAGAATAAGTTTTCTTGGAAAAAATATTTGAGTAGTTTTTGAAAATGTATAAAACGTAATTTTCGATCCACTACCATTGTAGTTTGTTATTATTTG
Source organism: Sicyos edulis (assembly GCA_036507275.1). Classification (NCBI taxonomy): domain Eukaryota; kingdom Viridiplantae; phylum Streptophyta; class Magnoliopsida; order Cucurbitales; family Cucurbitaceae; genus Sicyos; species Sicyos edulis. Next base: position 8,135,204 of record CM071856.1, on the reverse strand, counting down.
TGAAAACTAAAAGGATACAAGTCCAATTTTTTTTTTCAATATAAGTTTGAATAGAAAAAAAAAAGATCTATTAATTTACAATTAATTAGTGTTTTAAAAAAATTTTACAATTAATTAATTATTTTTTTTAGAACTTAATTATTTGAAAATAAACAATATTTGAGTAGATAAAAAAAGAAGATAAATAAAAATATAAGACAAAAAATTATTATAAAGCTGTTTTATAATCTATATTGTTTACGCGAGCTTTAAAAAAAATGCAAGAACATGTAAAAATAAAGTTTATATTTATATTTATTTGAATATGTGTGACTTGTGAGTATGGAGTACAATCTCTCATGTGTTCCCATTATTCTTTTTCTTTCATATACAACTGTTTCAAGGGCTTCATAATTTGTTCTAGGATGTAGAATTGTTTTGAGGGCTTTTGCAACTTATTTTCGATGTTAACTTTTAGCTTATTGAAGAGTTTTGGTTTGTAAGTTTATTAAAGGTCTTCAGCTTGTAACTTATTCATGATCTTTGGCATATAGCTTATTGAAGGTTTTCGGCTTATAGCGTATTGAAGGTCCTCGGCCTATAGTTTATTGAAGGTCTTGGTGTTATAATTTATGGAAGATCTTAAGTTCAAGTTAACTTCAATCTTCCCGACGATTTGGATTTTTTATTTATCCTTTAAGATGTTTTAGCTATCTGCATTTCATAAGTTTAGTAACTTCGATCTCCATGAACTTATGGAAGTTTTATAGTCTTCACAAAATTCAGCAACTTTGACCTCTATAAATATATAGAAGCTTCATTCTTCAAGAGATTTAGAAGTTTTGATCTTTATAAATATATGGAAGCTTCATTCTCTAAAAGTATTTAGAGGCTTTGGTCTATATATATATATATATATAGAAGTTTTGTTCTTTCATAATATTTAGAAGTTTTGATTAGGGAGTTCTTGAAAGCTTAAGTCTTCAAAACCGTTTAAATAGACTTTTATATTCTCTTCTTTAGTAGGCTTCAAGTATGCCTTCTTCAAACTTCCAAATTTCGAGTCTCCCAAATGAAGAAGGAACTCTCTATGTTCTTCAAATCTCATTTCTTTCGGACTTTCAAATAAATTTATTGAAAAAATAAAAATATAAAATAAAATATAAAAATAACATAGTTTTTTTAGATATGAAAAGAACATAGGGTATAAATGAATAAAAAAAAAAAAGAAGAAGAAGAAGAAGACAAGTGGGTATAAAAGAAAATGAAAATATACTAAAAAAAAAAAAGGAAAATAAAAGAGAAAATGTATAAAGAAAAAGAAAAAAGGGTCTGGTTGAGACCTTTGGGAGTCTTTCCCTTATTAGATTATGTACTTGAGAATATGAAAAATGAGAGGGTTTGTTGTGTTGTGTGCTCAGTTTATTAAAACAGTGCAGATTTTCGGGCAGGCTTAAGCGAAGAAGTACCACAGACATATAGCATATGAATTGATCCTCAGGTTAGGCTTTTATGGTTTTCGATTTGATATTCTATTTGTTGTTGTGGATGGAGAAATGAATTGAGAATTAGGTGTTTTGTGTTCATATTTAAGTTGGGCTGCACATTTAGGCGAAAAGAAGAAGAACATTGGAATAAGGTGTTTGTTCTTCATCTTTTCTATTAAGTTATCTGAGATACCACAGTCAATTGATTTTGAACCAGGGAAATTGTTTTGACAGAATAGGAGAACCTTGGTTGACAAATAGCTCTTAAAAGCCCAAAAAAGAGAGAGAGAAAGACTTGTATTAGGATGGGTACAATGTCTTAAATGCTTCAAGACACAAGATTAATGCCTTGAACATGCAAGCTCAGGTAGAAAGAAGTGCACAAAGTTTAATAACTTTCGGAGTATGATTTTAAATATTCCCACTTCAACTTGGGGATTCATATTGTAATAATCCTTTGAAAGTGCTATTTACAAGCCTTTTGCACTGGGGTGTATCTTATGTTATGATTTCCTGATCTGTCTTACAAAGAATTGCCTTGCCAGTAGTTAATTCAGCATATTTCTAATATTCTGATGTCCTTTCTGTAAAAAGAAGTTCATGTAAAAGAAATATAGATTTCAAATTGAAAATGACTTGCAAATTTGGAGTGAGTTTTGGTTTCTGAAGGAAGGCGTGTGATTGAAGTTTGGAGTTTGGTTAAAAACGAGGCTATTAAGAAATGTTAGTACAAGCAGGAACCTATAGCAGGACTCTCTGCCGTGCATGCCAATTTAGTTTCAGAAACCAAATTCCATCTTATTACAACTAAGAACACATCTGCTGCTTAAATCTCATGAGAATTGAAGAACTTGCAGCTGAAAACACCATAGCAATCGTCAGTTTTGCGCCAACTGGGGCTGCCTCAACCTGACTGAAAAATCGAACACAGAAAACTGTCTGCATTTCATATCTCAAAAATAAATACAGAAAGCTCCTCAAAACTGACTCGTAAATATGCAGACAAACACAAATTTACATCAATGCATAAGACTCTACGCAAACAAAGCTCACTTGGGATTATATTTTTCACTTTCTTTTGCCTGATTTACTCCCCCATTAGAGAAGTGAATAGCACAAGAGGAATAATTACACAAGACTCTTACAGAACAAACACTCCAAGTTAAAGAAGAAAATTCCTACAAACAGTTTGGAAGAACAACCTACCAATGCTCTTAAAAGAAGCTCTAAATAGTATTCAATAAAATTTATTTCTTAACTCGAAAAAGGCACATAGAAGCATGGACATAAATTCTCTGTGATCTAGGATCTCAAACTCAACTTCAAATATTTGGAAGAACATCCTATTCTTTACCTGACACTTTAAATGAAGAAATCGACGTTTTGTTCCATATGCCAAAAACATCCCTTTTCATCTGCACTTCCCACGACTTCCAAACAACTACAATATTTTCATCTTTAACGTTTGGTACTTCAACATCTCAACAAACGCATCGTTTTGGTATGCCAATGATCTTTCTCCAGTCAACTGCTCGAGTGGCTCAAAAACTCAATGTCTGGTTTCTTAAATCACAGTTTCTAGCAATCTAAATTTAACCCGTTTAATCCTTCCCTCGTAGAATTTTAAATTGGATTGTTGGCATTTAAGGATAAACTAATCAAAGGAATGACGTCACCAAGAGGTGGCACAGTAGTTAAAGATTTGGGCTTTGGATCTTTCAAGGTTCTAGGTTCGAGATTCACCCGTATGGCCTTTAGGGTTTAAGCAAAAATGCCAACCAACAATATTCAATGAATCAAGTTCAAACCACAATCCACACACAGGCAATTCGTAGACTATAAAGAATGAGAGGGAAAATTCAGATTCAAGCCGTCGGCATCGAATATGACTATGTATATGCCGATGACATGATAAAGTCGTTGCAATAGAGCATGTCTATGCGAACGGCTTAATAAAACGTCACGGCACAAGCTGTTTTCTCAATGTCTCTCTTTTGATGTTTAATATAGTCTTGGAACGTATATTGTTTGGTGTCTTTAAGCTTTGTTTTCGTTGGCGAACTGGGATGAAAACAGTAACTTTTTTATTCGATTGGTTTCGAATTAGGAACAGTTTCATCGAGTAGTTTTTTTATTTTGAAGTTGAAGAAATTATCAAAAAAAGAAAAACTCCAATTATACAAATTTTAGCTCATGCTGTAGCTATAAAAAGGGATTTTATCTTACCCATTGATTTGAGTATCTAGTTCCCAGTTTTGAAACCTTTTGATGTATGCATACACTAGTTGTTTCTCTGTGCTTTCCTCTGATAGAGTAGATACTTACTACTAGGACGTTGAGAATTGCAAGAAAGGTGATATTTGTTTACCTATCATAGTTCTTTTTTTTTTGTTCTTTTTCAGATGGGATATTTGTTGTTGACTGCAGAGTCCGTGATTAGTATATCCAGAAGAGTACTTGGGTCCTTACCGGTAAGGTCCGAAGTCCTCCTTACCTTTTACATGTCACATTTATGGTCTCAAATTTTCCTTTTTCTTTTTAGGTTTAAGAAAATTTGAAAAGGAAAATAGATATAAATAAATAAAGTATAGCCATATTAAAGGTTCCCCAAGTATTACTCTATCCGAAAAATATTTGTCATATGTATCATTTTAAGAGACGCCCAACTATGTACATAATGCTTATGATACTCTAATCACCCTTGTGGATAACCGCCCATGTATCTTTTTCCTCTCCATGTTTTTATTTGTTTAATTATTTAATTCTTTATAAGCTAGCTGAGAAATAATCTGATTATACAAGGTCTTAGTTGCACGCCCAAGAGATCAAGCTGAAAAAACGAAGATAGAATCCCAAGTGAGGGGAAAAAAGGAAGAAACCCATTGTGATTTCAATAGTGGTACTTGTGAATTCATGCAAGATGCTGAGGTTCTATTAATTGCATTTGCATTTTGCAGGTTATTTAGAGTATTTTGTTGGAGTTCTTGTTCGTTATTCAATTTAGTGCAGGTTTTTTTTTTGGCTAAATTACAAAAAAACTGAACTTGGTCCTATCAATTTGACCTCTGAAATGTTGTTTCATTTTCTCCTTTTCCCCTTCCTTTCATGAACATAAAATTAGGATTGTTAATGTGTGGGTTTCATTCTGGCCACTGGGCAGCACAACCACATCTACAATTGGACACATCTTAAAAGTTTCTACTTTTCATAATATAATATCTTGATCCTTGTGATCACAATATGAATGGAGGATTCATTTAAAACATGGCCCTGCTTGATATAAGTCTATTTTTAACATGATATTCAGTTCAATATTATGTTAGTAATCTTAAAACATGGTCTGTATTGTTGAATTAAAAAGAAACCCTTAAGACATGGTCTCTTTCTAACTAATGTCATGGCCTCTAATTTAATTTCTCCACCATTATTAGGGACATACTCTCACAAAAGGTTCATCAATGTTGCTTATGTAGAAGGCGGTCATATCACATTCTTTTGGTGTTGGATTTTGACCCCTCTGCTCACATGAACAAGACCCAAACTCTATTAAATTTGAACTGTTTTTTTAGATCTGCAAGTGTTATGATCACACCAATTATGTTTATATAAAAACCGCTTAATCTAAGAGATTAATTTGGACGCTTGAAGTAAGAAACTTGGTGAAACTTGGTTGAGATAATCTAAGTTTTCTGTTGGGCACTTGGCAGGTTTGATGAAGCCGTGAATATGGTGGAAAAATAGTTGGCATGTTGGAACTGTTAGGTGCTTGCTCAACATTCTACAATGTGGAAATGTTCAATTATATTGCCTATTATTCATGTAACAGGTTATAAACACATTTATAAATTGATAAATGCTCCATTAAGCTTTCTATTTTTTATTTATCTATCTTTTTTTTTTTTTACTTTTCATCTAAATTTTTGGACAAAGTCTTGTTTTGATGTTTTGTTGTTCTATACTTCTGTTTCTTATTCACATATAAGACTTCCACTTTGCTATTATCGTGATTCTTATATATTTGTTTTTTCTTAGTTTCAGAGAGCAATATTGTCGGGGACAGGACTAGGGAGGCAAAAGTTTTGAATTTAATATGGGATGAGTTTTGGGATTTTTATTAAGAGAAAGATTTGGTAGAGCCCGGCTGCACCAATCTTACATGCCATCTGGACTACAAATTTTTATTTTTTATTTTACAAGAGATTTTTTTTTGTGTGGTTCTTAACGGGGTGGCATGTAAGATAGCTGTAGTCTAGGCTCCACCCAAATCTTTTTCTTTTTTAATATACAAAAATAGTATAATATACATAATTTAGACCATAAATTTTGTACAGAAATAGTAGAGAATGTTTACTTTTTCCAAAATAATCCATGAAATGTCTACTAATTTCAAAAATTAAAATAGGTGTTCTTTAGAAAAAAAAATGGTAGAAGAGAGAGAAATTTTATCCCAAAAATACCCAAATTTTATTATTTTTTTCAAAATCCAGATATTATTTAGTTACTAAAATCCCACCAACTCCCCTAAATCAAAGAGGTCCCCATAACCTATCTGACAAGATCTCTATATAAAAAATATATATTAGTTATCTTCCTAAAATTTAGATAGGATTTATATATATATATAGATATTGCAAAATATTTTTCGAAAACTAGTGCACCCTATTTTCAACATATCATTTTTTTCTCATGATGATCAACAAATTGTTGGATCTATTCCATCATCCATCTAGTTCGATTATTCATAGTTGCAGAATTAATCTTTGGAGGAAACACGAACGAGCCATTATGTTATGCCACTCCCATCATCTATCAGTTTTGGTTATTAGAACCCACGAAAATTCAAGTCTATGGAATAAGAACACAAACACAATAATGGAAGTCACCTTGTTCATGTTTGCATTCAATAGAGTATGACTATGAATTTCATTTTTCAAGAAGATAACAAATGGGATTCATAAGAAAGACCTAGGACTTCTATGGCTTCAACTGAAGAAGGGGCACACGTTTGTCAATCCCGTGTTTTCTTGGAAGATATAAGGAAGATTTTTTGGTTTAAAAGACGGTAGATTTTTTGATTTTTTTTTAAATAGGTAAAGATTTGACTTCATAAAGGCAGCTTGCCCCACACCAATGCAATACACTATTATACTCCAGGCTAAAGAGCTTTAGAACGAATACATCCAACGTTACTAATATGTACAAATTTATAGAGTTGCATTGAGATGGGGTCCAGAAATATACCAATAATGATCTATTTTGTAACAGATTGTAGGAGTTATTGAAACTAGCAAACTGATTATACATATGAGTATATACATAAACATTGGTTCCAACAGCGAAGGTAAAGTGTCTAGCACAAGTCACTTTGAGATATTAATTTTCTCCATCTACTTGTGTGAGAGTGTAATTTTTTTTGTTTGAAAATTAGTTTTAAATAAATCTACATATTATTTTCTTTTAACAAACAAAATCAATAATATCCTTAATTAATTTTCTATTATTTAAAAAATTTATTTTTTACAAGAATTCAAGTTCAAATATTCAAGATATTAATTAAAATATTAATAACTAAAAGGTTATAAAGATCATTTGTATTTTAAGTATTTATTTTATTTTTGTCAAATTTAATGTTTTAGACATTCATTTTAATTATTCAAATGAGTAGACATTTATTCAAGTTGTTAAAAAAAAGTAGACATTTGCCTATTTAATCCTAAATTGTATGAACAAACATATTGGCCCTCCCAAAATTGTTCCAAGTTCGAATGGAAGACCTCGATCTTTTTTCTCTTTCCTTTGTATTTTTCTCCTTTACTGTACTTTTATGTATTTAATTATATATCATTTATACTTTATTTTATTTTTTTTAAAACATATATTTTCATTCGTTTGTTTCTTTTACATTTTATTTCTTTTCTTTGCTTTCTCTAATCATTTTTTTTTCTATTTCCTACCTACAATTTGTACTATTTTAACTTTTTGTAACATATTTTAATTCACGTTTATATAATGAACACATTCTTCCATCTAAAAAATAGCATTTCATTATTTTGAATTAAGTATTTGTTAAGATTATTAAAAAAATATATTAAAAATATCTTACCGTTTTTATATAAATACTTATTTACGCTTGTTTCAATTGTTATAGTTTTTTTTTCTTCATATTTTCCCTTTACAAAATCATGCTCTCATTACAAAATTAAATCTACAAAACATTACAATTTAAAAATATTTTATATGTTATCAAATAAAATTAATATTTAATTCTTTGAGAAAAAATATTATATTATTGACAATTTAAGAACATATTAAATACAAAATTAAAAGTTGAGGATCAATTTTCTTTGAACAAAAATTTAGAGATAAATTTTATTAAAAAAAAAGTTTAGAGATAAATTTTCTTTAAAAAAGAAAGTTTAGAAACTGATTAATTGAAGAGCGAAAAATCAAACTTTTGATATTTGAAAAACTCTAAAACTATTGCGCCACAGACCATTCGGTCAATAATGAAAGTTTATAGCTCCATTATCTGATAGTGTAAAATTAAACATTTGGCTATACAACATAATTTTTGGCCCTCCTTGGACTGCCCCTGAATATTGTTGGCAAGTCATGCACTAACAATATATTTTTATTAAATCACAAATCACACGATGGCGTCAATAATCGTCATTAATAAGTATATGGTGACAACGGCATCTGCGGTTGGCATAGACTAAATAAAGAGTTTCATTTGGCTGACGGTTGGCATAGGTTATCCCGACGGCAATTTACCGTCAGTTCAAGTTTTGTCCATAAAACTTTGTTTCTTGTAGTGTAGAATACAAAGACTCCCATCCACTCGTGAGACTCTCATAAAATTGAAGATCAACGATGACAATACAAACACCTTAAAAAATAACTCAAATTTGATTAAAATCCTCAACAATCGTCTATGAAAATCAACAATGTAAATAAAATATGAAACAGAAAAGAAGCCCACGAATCACATACAAATCATAAACAAATTAGCATCCAACGAAACTGATTATCATCGTTGTATATAGATGGGTTCTTTTGCACTAAATCGCACACAAAGTCCCAAATTTAAAGCTAGACACATCCATCTAGTTCCAAATGTAATCCAATTCATTCCATTCAAACCCACGAACCTACGGATCCATGAGCCCCAAAGTCATGTTTAACCATAACCAAGATGTGAAACTGTCCTGTATAAGTTGGAACTTGCATACGTGTTTTGTTGGGAAAAAACACCCCTGTTACCTCAGGAATAAGCAAGAAAATTAACGGAAATAACAAAAAGAACAACTCAAGAATTTACATGGAAAAATAACCTTATGTAGGGGTGCAACAAAGTTGGACATGGAAAAATAACCTTATGGAAAAATTAATGGATTGGATCGGTTTTTTAGCTCAAAGTTGGACATATCGGTTCGTAATTTGAAAAAACCGAAAATATTGGATCGGTTCCGGTTTTCGTTTTAAAAAACCGATCCAAACCGAAATATATATATTGTCAATAATTCATATAAAGTCATCTTCCTTTCATTAATATTTCTTTAATTCACTCATATTTTAAGTAAAAAACATCCTCAGATAATTTTGAACAAGTTAAAAATACTTCCAACCTGTAAAAAAATAGTAGTTTATGAGAATATTATTTTTATATGAGAAATATTATTTTTTATGTATTAAAAATAATTGGACATTGGATCGGATCGGATCCATTTTTTGACATTAAAAAACCGAACCAATGGTTCTATACTTTATCGGACATTGGATCGGATTCATTTTTTTAAAACCGAAGATATCGATTCAGTTGTCGGTTTGGTACAAAACCGACAAAAACCGAACCGAAATCACCCCTAACCTTATGTGAAAAATTATTATAATCATGACAAAAAATTCTCACTTAACCCAAAACTACAGATAACACTCTTTAAACTTATACTAATAACAATTATTGCTCAACTTTCATATACAAAAGAGTTAGTAAACATGCTTAAAGTGATTCTAATTAAGATGCCTTGGTTGATTGGTGAATTTTCATCGGCATCTTTACAAAAGCACAAATGTATCGGTTGATTGTTTTTCTCACAAGTCAAAACTCTACTTAGTTTAGTTAAACGTGTAGGGGTGATTTCGGTTCGGTTTTTGTCGGTTTTGTACCAAACCGACAACTAAACTAAACCCATATGTTCAGTTTTCAAAAAATGAATTTGATCCAATGTCCAACAAAGTATTAAATCATTAGTTCAGTTTCAATTGGTTCGGTTCGGTTTTGGATCCGATCTAATGTCCAATAAAGTTTCCCATCAATATAGTCAAAGTTTATTTTATAGTCTATTTTTTTTGGAAGCAGCAGATAACTAACATAGCTATTAACCATGCTGAGTAGAGCTCACATTCAAGAAAAAAACAAAAAAAAGTCATTCAAGCATTATTGGATTAAACTTTTGGTAACAAATTTAAAATTTTAAAGTTAAAAATGAAACTTTTGAATAGTTGAAACTTGTATCGAAGTTTATAGACATTTTGTAACCTTAAAAACTTAAATTATCTGTGATAGAACTCTCTTATAGGTTTATTGATTTTACTCCTGATAGGAATTTACTGTATACTTTGTTTACTTGTCTAATGAAGCTATTTGATTAAAAAAAAAAGATGGAAAGAGCCCATCCACATGGAACCAAACAGAGGTTTAGAGTAAGGATCAAGCCAAGGATCAAATTGGCTTGATCCATGGATGGGGAAAAAGCTATTGGAATGCAAGGCAAGAGCTTCCACAGATCCTAGACAACACTCTCCACACAAACAATTACCAAATTCTTCATATGCCCAAATAGTTCAAATTCAAATAAAAGGCATTATACAAAACATGGTTCATAAAGCAACAAAAACAAACAAAACTACAACAAGTCAAAATCGAACAAAACAAAAAATAGAGCAAAAAAAAAAAAAAAAAAAAAAAAAGACTGAAAAACAAATTCGAAAAATGAAGTCGAAATCAAACAAAAAAAAGAGACTGAAGAGAGTAGAAGAGGAGAGAAAGAAGCAAAAACATACCTGGAGCAGGAGATGGTCGTAGAAGAGGTGACGAAAATCGATTGAAGAAAGTAAAAGAGGCCGGCGAGCTTTGGAGCCAATATTTCATTGATATTCTTATAACCACACCTTTACCTCCAAATGCTTAAATCCCCATTTCTAAGCTCAAAAGCTTCATAGGTCCCAGTGGAAGTGGATCGGTAGAGATCGATAGTGGATGCCATGGTTGAAGAAGATGGTGCCATTGCAACAGAACAACGAACACCATTGGAACGAAGAAGCTTCGACGAAGAAGAAGTTTAGGTGAAGAGAAATTTAGGGTTTGATGGAATGAGGGTTTTGTTTTGTGGAAATTCGTGTGAAGAAATTAGACGGGAAATAGAATCAAGAAGAGGAAAATGAACGGCTGTACAATAAGTTAGGGTATTTTATTTGTAATTTATAGGATTGGTTCAGCTTAGTTTTTATTGGTTTTTATATATCAAATCGACTGAACCAATTATAATATGTTTTCTGCAATTTTAAATCAACAGATCCATTATACTTATTAAAATCATCTAATGGTTCGGTCGGTTTTTTGTTTTTATTTTCACTGTAGATTATTATATTTTGTATTAATTCATTTCAAATCTACGGTCATAGATTCGAACTCAGGAAAAGTGAATCTATGTACATCTTTTCAATTGTAGATAAATGTCACCCTTTCATACCAAACAATTGCTTTAAAAGGATTAAGTCCAAAAGAACTTTAGTCTTCTTTTATTAGGGTTCCAATTGTGGATGTGCAAAGCTAATTCTAGAAGCTGAAATGGACCTACTAATTATTTGTTGGGAATAAACACTATTCTAATAGGATCAATTATTCTCTCTCTTGTGTTCCTAATGAAAAATCAGCAAGCATATAGAATGGTAGAAATATCAAGCACAATACACAACGATTTTTAACGTGGAAAAACCTCCTCAAGGCGAGGAGTAAAAAATCACAGACCGAAGTGAAATCTCCACTATAATCAATAATGGGCAACAACAAGTTCTACCTAGTTACAACTAGAGGTATACAACATATAACAACTCAAGATAAACAATCTTGGCAACAAACAACACAAACCAAGAGAAATAAATAGAAAAGTCTCACAAAATTGTGGAATAGAATCACCACTGGAATCTGGCCATAGAAACCTTCAAATCCGATCTCCACCGTTCAGATTGAAGATACTCGTGTCAAGAACACGCTGTCCAAATGTCAACTCGATCTAACAGTGCAATCGCTCGGAAAAGCCAAAATACCGAAGCTGGGCAGAAACCTCTTTTCTTCTCTATTTTCGTTCTCTGTCTAAGTTGTTTCTCTCTCTGGCTGCTGATTTTCCAGCTCTCCTTTTTCTTGTGTGTTCTAACAACCAAATGTGACAAAATGTACTTTAAAACACTTAGCTCTAATGAGCTTTATTTGATGGGCCTTCACAAAAGTGAATAAAACCCAACAAATCTCCCCTTATTCACTATGTGGAGGAATTTGCCATTCCCGCAGCGGAACGACAAAACTGAAGCTTCTTTCTTCGTAGATTCTTAGTCAGCATAGCAGACCCATTATGATCTGTATATACCTTTTCAATCTCAAACAAGCCATCATTCAATGCATCTCTCATCCAGTAATACATCACATCTATATGTTTAGTTCTAAAATGAAATGTAGAGTTCTTACCAAGATGAATAACACTCTAATTGTCACAGAATAACACATATCGTTGTTGCTTGAAGCCAAGTTCTTGTATAAACTTCTTCATCCACAACATGACTTTGCACGCTTCTGCTGCTGCTATATATTATGCTTTTGTAGTAGAAAGTGCAACACATTTCTTTAGTCTTAACTGGCAAGACATTGCACCACCTGCAAACGTCATCAAATAACCCGAAGTAGACCGTCTGTTATCTAAATCTCCTGCCATATCTGAATCAGTATAGCCTGTAAGCAAGAGCTTTCCACTTCTAAATGTGAGCTTCAAACTGAAAGTGCCTCTCAAATATCTCATATGCACTTGACTGCCTTCCAATGCTGTTTTCCTGAATTGGACATAAATCGACTAACAACTCTTATAGCATGAGCAATATCAGGTCTAGTACTCACCATAACATACATCAAACTCCCAACTGCTGAAGCATATGAGACTTTCCTCATTTCTTCATTCTTTTTATCATTAGAAGGACTCTATTTGCTACTCAGTTTCAAATGACTAGAGAGAGGGGAGCTAACAACTTTAGTTTTATCCATGTTGAATCTTTCAAGCATTTTCTCTATATATTGCTCCTGTGACATATACAACTTCTTGGATGCTCTGTCTTGAACTATTTGAATTCCAAAAAATTTCTTCACTGACCCTAAATCTTTCATGGCAAAGAATTTGCTCAATTGTTTCTTCAACCTGTCAATTCTAGAAACATTCCTGCCAACAATCAAAATGCCATCAACATATAACGATAATATCACAAAATTATCATCAGAAAATTTTTGTGTAAAAACACAATGATCCGAAGTAGTCTTCTTATAGCCTTGCTCCCCCATAACTGACTTAAACGAGTACCATTGTCTTGGTGCCTGTTTCAACCCATAAAGACTTTTCTTCAACTTGCACACAAGTTTCTCTTTTCATTTCTCTTCAAAACCCTCAGGTTGTTCCATATAGATTTCTTTATCTAGGTCTCCATGAAGAAATGCAGTCTTAACATCCATCTGCTCAACTTTTAAGTCAAGGATAGCAGCCAAACCCATAACAACACGAATCGAAGACATCTTAACAACTGGAGCAAAAATCTCATCAAAGTCAATGCCATTTTTCTGACTGAACCCTTTGACAACTAATCTCGCTTTATAACGTGGTCTTGAGGTGCTTTCTTCTTGTTTCACTCGATAAACCCACTTATTTTTCAGTGCGATTTTCCCTTTAGGCAATTTAACAAGCTCAAAAGTGTGGTTTTCATGTAAAGATTTCATCTCATCTTTCGTAGCATCAATCCACTCTCTTTTGTGCTCATCTTCTATAGCCTTTTCATAACTCTCAAGTTCTCCCTCGTCAGTCAATAACACATATTCATTAGCAGAATATCTTGTTGATGGACGACGATCTCTGACAGATCTTCTAAGTGGAACATCAGTAGGAACTTCAGCTTCTGACAACTGTTCCTGAATATCATCATCTACCTCAACATGCTCAGGACCTTCTACCTCATCTGAATTATCAAACTGATCATGAATTTCATTCTCAATTTGTGTAGAAGGTTGTGCCAAAGGAATTGTACTTAAATCAATCAGATCATCACCATTTTCTAACTCTGTTTCATCAGTTCTATCAATGTCTTCTATGGTCTGGCCTTCAACAAACACAACATCTCGACTTCTAATAAGTTTTTTCTTTACTGGATCATACAACCTGTAGCCAAACTCATATTGACCATAGCCAAGGAACACACATGGTCTTGTCTTTGCATTAAGCTCCGATCTCTCATCTTTAGGAACATGAACGAAAGCTTTACAACCAAAGACATGAAGATGACTATAAGATATGTCTTTCTTTGACCAAATTCTATTAGAGACTTCATTTCCCAAAGGAACACATGGTGTAAGATTCAGAACATGTACAACTGGATTCAATGCTTCACCCCAAAATGTTTTTGCTAACTGTGAATGTGAAAGCAAACATCTCACTCTTTCCACCAATGTCTTGTTCATTCTCTCAGCCAACCCATTTGGCTGAGGAGTCTTAGGAGGCGCCTTTTGATGTCGAATACCATGATTTCTGCAATACTCATCAAAAGGTCCAATATACTCTCTTCCATTATCGGTTCTGATGCACTTCAACTTTTTACCAGTTTCTCTTTCAACAAGAGCATGAAACTGTTTAAACACTTGCAACACCTGATCTTTTGGACTTCAAGGTACAAACCCACGTTTTCCTTGAGTGATCATCTATAAATCTTACAAAGTAAGATGCACCTCCAAGTGTTTTTGTTTTCATCGGACCACATACATCAGAATATACTATGTCAAGTACTTCTCGTCTTCTTAAAGGTTGGGATACTTTAAAAGAAACTCTTGTTTGCTTTCCTGCTAAACAATGCTCACATCTCTTTAAGGACACATTCTTTACCCAGAAAGGTGATTTTTCTTGGCTAGAATCATCAAACCTTTTTTGCTGATATGACTGAGTCTTTTATGCCAAAGCTCAGCACTCTGTTCACTGTCCATTGCATTGATATCACAACCAGCAGTCTTTGCCTGCATAAAGTATAATGAAAAACACTTCTCCCCTTTTGCTACCACCATAGAGCCTTTAGTAAGCTTACATGTACCATTGTAGAAGGTATTGCAGAAACCTTCATCGTCTAGCTTACTTGTGGAAATTATAATCATGCGGATATCAGGAATATGTTTCACATTTTTCAAAACCAGCACATTACCATTCTTGGTCTCCAAGTGAACATCTCCTATGCCAACTACATTTGCTAATCCATCATTACCCATCCTAACACTACCATAATCACCAGATGTGTAGGATGTGAAGAATTCCTTCCTAGATGTAGCATGGATTAAGGCACCATTGTCAATCACCCAACTGCTCTGTTCTGTAGCAAGATTTACACTATCATCGTCGAATACAACGAAGAATTCTTCGGTGGCTGCAGTAATTCGGTCTGCATCATCATCAATCACTTTTTCTTTACCTTTATCACCTTTATTTTCTCTCTTCAGTTTTCTACAATGCTTCCTTATATGACCTTTCAAGCCACAATGAAAACATTCAACATTAGAAACCGGCCATTCTTGCTCTTTCTTCTGTCTCTATTTTTCGGACCTTTGCTCGTACTCCTCCCATTTCTTTCAGTAATAAGAACATCAGACTATGAAGAAGAACTCTGTGACTTTCTTCTCATCTCTTCGTTACATACACTGCTTTTTACCAAGTTCATACTTAGTACACCATTTGGGGCTGAGTTCGACAAAGAAGTTCTAAAAGTCTCCAATGAATCTGGTAACAAACCAAGAAGCCATAACCCATGTATCTCCTCATCAAACTTGATACTCATTCCAGCTAACTGATTAATAATACCTTGGAATGCATTCAAGTGATCTAACATAGACGTTCCTTTTTTATACTTTGAAGCCATCATTTGCTTAATCAAATACAATTTACTACTATCAGTTTTCGGGACATACAAAGACTCAAGCTTGTTCCACATAGACCGTGCATGATTTTCTTTACCAATATGATTTAGAATATTCTCTTTGACCCAAAGTCTAATCATGCCACATACTTTCCTATGACATATTTCCCATTCTAAATCGGTTTTATCAGCCGGCTTCTCTGGTGAAAATACGGGAAGATATAAATCATTGACATATAAAATATCCTCCATTTTTCTTTTCCAAACTTGATAATTTGATCCATTCAAAAGAACCATTCTACCATCACTATGCTCTTGTCCATATTTAACGCAAGGCCTCTAATTAAACTCAACCACGGAGCTGTGATACCACTTGTTGGGAATAAACACTATTCTAATAGGATCAATTATTCTATCTCTTGTGTTCCTAATGAAAAATCAGCAAGCATATAGAATGGTAGAAATATCAAGCACAATACACAACGATTTTTAACGTGGAAAAACCTCCTCAAGGCGAGGAGTAAAAAACCTCAGACCGAAGTCAAATCTTCACTGGAATCTGGCAACAAAAAACACAAACCAAGATAAATAATCTTGGCAACAAACAACACAAACCAAGAGAAATAAATAAACTTGGCAACAAACAACACAAACCAAGAGAAATAAATAGAAAAGTCTCACAAAATTGTGGAACCGAATCGCCACTGGAATCTGGCCATAGAAACCTTCAAATTCGATCTCCACCGTTCAGATTGAAGATACTCGTGTCAAGAACAAGCTGTTCAAATGTCAACTCGATCCAACAGTGCAATCGCTCGGAAACGCCAAAATATCGAAGCTGGGCAGAAATCTCTTTTCTTCTCTATTTACTTTCTCTCTCTAAGTTGTTTCTCTCTCTGGCTGCTGATTTTCCAGCTCTCCTTTTCTCTTGTGTGTTCTACCAACCAAATGTGACAAAATGCACTTTAAAACACTTAGCCCTAATGGGCTTTATTTGATGGACCTTCACGAAAGTGAATAAAACCCAACATTATTAAGGGAGTGTTTGGGCCACTAAGAATAAGGGGGAGAATGAGAATGTGGATGATTCCCCGTGTTTGGGCCATCGGGAATCATTTTCCCCATAATCACGTTTTCCAAGAATCATTTTTTTCATTTTCCCCTTAACTACTTTTTGTTCTCTCTCTAACAACTTTTCATACATTACATCACTATTTTTTACTCACATCATATTCATTATTTTATTTTTCTCATAATCATTACCTTTATCTTAAAATACAAATAATCATTAGCTTCACCCCAAACACAAATAACCATTCCTCCATAATCATTCTCTTTCCTATTCTCATACTCATTACCATTCCCCCCTTAACCATTACCATTACCCTTGCCCCAAGCACACACTAAAGCTTTACTCTAGGTAAAGATAAAATTCATGTGAATTTCTTGTAGTTTACTGATGATGCCCTCATTTTTTAGTGACTATGAAGAACAAAAGCTGAAGAATTTGGTTGATGTCCTGAAACAGTGAAACTTGTTGAGAATATGTTTGACCCGGCTGAAAGCCTGAAAATAACTCTCCATGGTATAACTGATATGAGCTTGAGGAAGAAACCTTACCAATATATCCAAATGTCCCACACTTACCAATGAGTCAATAGTACTAACCACCCCAAATGTAACTTCTTAGCTATCTAAAACTAGCCATTGTTGGCTTTAGAGGCTATTTGGATGCATAATTGTGGAGTGATTATATTAAAAACTCAGTATGATCATATATGTGGTTGTTTGTAGAGGAATTTGAAGAGTGATTGTATTAATAATTTGTTTGGATATAATTATTTGTGGAAAGGTTGTAGGAGGAGTTTGTTATCTTTTTAATGATCTGACATTTATAAATTCTTTTTGTTCAATGTTAAATAATGCTATTTTATTTATTTATTTTTTTATTAGAATATTATTTTATATCTAAAGAAATCACACATAAATTATGAAACGAAAATTAATTCTAAATGAAGATATTTTAAAAATATGAATAATTTTCAATTAATTAGTGAATCAATGATATTAGGTTGATCAAAAGGAAAAAGAAAATTGTAAACAAAAATATATATGAAACTACGGTTGATTTTAAATTATAGAACATATCCTTAGAATACTATTGAGTAGATACAAAAATTGAAAGTGTAAAACAAAATAAATTGAATTATGAAATAGATTATAAAATATTAGAACTATGATTCATACTTATTAGACCTCGTGGCCGAACTCCAAAAAAAGAGTTAGAAATGATAAATTCAAAAAAATGTATTCTTTCATTTATACTTATTTTGGTTAAAGGATAAACGATTCTTTGTCTTTTTTTTTTCAGTATATTAAGTCTTTGAATAAGTGATAATCCAAAAAATTTTACTCAGAGAATTTTTGAACTTTTATTGGAAGGTTTTATTGAATCATTGTGGTTCTAGTATGAATTTAAAGTTTTAATTGATTCATAGGGTCTTAATAAGAGAATTCATATCCATAATAAAGAAATATAAGAGTACAGTCGCATTACACATCAATCAAAGAAAAAAAAAATAGGTAATAAAAGTAAAAATTAAAAAATATATATAAAATAATTAATGACTCAAATTTTGGAAAAATAAAACATGAAAATTTTAATTTTGGATAGAAAAATCGAAAGATTAAAAAAAAAAAACTAAAAATAGTATAAAAAATTGAATAGTAGGAAAGTTAAAGGGAAATTGCTCTCGGTGGCAAATTTAATCAAAATAATTTCAACTATAGCACAAATTTTAAAATATTTCAAATATGGCGGAATTTCCAAATGTATTACCTTATTTCCAATACTATCCCTCCTACGTTCTTGCGCACACGTGAAACGAAATCATAGTTTTCCTCTCTTTTTCTTCGATAATTTATGCAATTATGTGGGTTTTTCCCACGTTCTATTTCTAATTCATCTCATTTTCATTCTGGAGTTTTAGCATTTTATAGTTTTTTGTATCTAACTTTGTAAATCCACTTTACCCTGAAAAAAACAATGAAAATTCTATCAGGTCCTAAAGAAGAAAAAAAAACCCAACTAAATCGAAAGGGTCACTGAGAATGGAACTCTAGATGGAAATCAAAAGGGTGTCATTGTTGTTGAGAGCTAAAAATCTAAGAAAAAGATGATGAAAAATGAAAATAGAGCAAGATTTATGGGTTTGAAGTTCATTGTTAAAATAGAGTTTGCATAATTTTAGATTTTATGACAAAATTATTGGGAAGAGGAAGAAGAAATTTGAGTTGAGCAAATCTAAAGAAAGAGAAAGAGAAATTTTAGAAGTTAAAGCTCAAAAGTTGAAAACCCTTTTTATTATTAGTTGAGTTCTATCATTGGTAGACTCATTCTATTATTGATTGAGTTTTATCACTATAGAAAATCATGTGCTATAGATGATTTTTTTTTAGAAATTATGCTGCAAGAGGTAGAGTGTACCGTAAATTCCCAAGAATAAAATCGATTAAAATAGGGGAAACAAAATAAATAACGTAAATTGAGTTTGAGTAAAGAAAAACACATCGATTGAAATGCTGGTTAAAATCGTAAAAGGTGTGATGTTGTTTTTGAAACAATTTAAGAAAATCATAACAAAATCATGTATAGCGTACGTGTGAAAGAAATTGTGTATAACAACAATGAAACGTGTGTGTGATAGAAGCTCAAACCAAAAATTGATTGAAAGCAAAAAAAAAAAAGATTAATCACTAAGAAAGTGATAGATTCAGTCTCTCAAAAATTGATAGAGTCAATCATTACCACGGACATATGCATGAGCTACTCATTACACTTTCATTTACAGATTCAATCTCTAGGAAATTGATAGATTCAATCTCATGTATATGTCTGTGGAAATGATTGACTCTATCATATGCATAAGCTACTCATTACACTTTCATTTTCTTCAATTAGATTTAATTATATTAGTTCAACTAATAGAAATCGATCAATTTTTTAAGTCATCAAATCAATCATTTTTGTAAGTGATAGAAATCAGTATTTTAAGTGATAGAAGTCAATCATTTTGTAAGTGATAAAAGTCGATCAATTTTTTAAGTAATATAAGTCAATAGTCTTTGTAAGTGATAGAAGTCAGCTAATGCGCAAAAGAAGGATGATAGTCAGGCGTGTGCTTTTCTTAATGATTAATTTAGTCATTAACAAATTGATAGATTCAATCACTAGGAAACTGATAGATTCCATTACTACAATCACTAGTAAATAGATTGAACTAGTTGTACCTAAAAAAGGAAAAGAAAAAGGAATTAGCTTTGGTTTAATGGAGTTTAGATTAATTCAAATGGGCTGAAAAATTTATTTAGTATTCATATATGGGGAGAATGTCTCCATTTAAGAAACTTATTCGATAGATAGCTATGCTATTAGAGAGTTTCAATTTATGTCGAAATGTGAATTTCTAAAAAATAATAAATTATTAATTAAATTGTATTTGACTCTTATACCCTTATTTATAAATATATTATTTATGAGTTAATTAATTTGATTTTAGATTCACTTGTAACTACCTACCAAATTTTAAAACCAGATTAAAAAAAGTCCAAAAGCAAAGATGAGGCACTAGAATTCTACCGAATTTTACAATGCTACAATAATAGAAGTTGAGTTGTACGTAGAGCCTTGAATTAAATTACTCTCATTTGTTTTCAGGTTATTATAAAGAAGTAAGTGAAATATAAATTGATTGAAATGTCTAGACAATTTTGGAATACAGAAAAAT
This sequence comes from Sicyos edulis, assembly GCA_036507275.1. Classification (NCBI taxonomy): domain Eukaryota; kingdom Viridiplantae; phylum Streptophyta; class Magnoliopsida; order Cucurbitales; family Cucurbitaceae; genus Sicyos; species Sicyos edulis. The sequence continues at coordinate 8,114,749 of CM071856.1, read as the reverse complement.
GGCACAAAAATTTACTATATATGAAAAAATTTAGATGTACTTATATATGTAGAAGTGTTTGTATTTATATATGTAGATGTACTTATATATAATGTTGGTTGATAGATATGTGCATATATTTAATTATGTACTAGTATATACGTTATCATGATACTGTTTAGTGATGTAAACTTTCTAGGTAACCATTCTTAAATTCAATTGATAGATAAATCATTTTCACTTCAATGATCTCTCCCATGTTTTACACTCTCACTTTTGCAAAAGAATAATGATTAATCCACAGTAGGTTGTATGATTTTTAAAAGAAAATTCTAATATTTTTCTGTACATTTAATATAAATAAATAATTGATTATTTACTACATTTAAATAGTGATATTTAGTTTTAAGATAAAATCTATTAACTTCACGAATTTATCTAAATTTAAAATTGGAGATAATTAAACTTGTTAAAAAAAGAAATAGAGATATTTGAATCTAAAATAAAATCTATTTAATTTTAAGAGTTTTATTTTCTATATATATATATATATATATATATATATATTTCGATTTCTCTATAGAAAAACATGTATTAATTTTAGGAATTTCAAAGATATGTGAGGATTTCACTCCCGGATATAAGGAAGTAATTATTTTTCTTAATTTAATATAACTAATTAATTAGGTTCTGAGTTAAATTAAATTTAGGGATATTTTTGTAAAGAAAACATTTCTCTCACATCCTCAATAACTACTACAATTTCAAGAAAAAATGGCGGGCTAAAACATGAGTTTAAAACAAACACGGATCATAGATGGCGGGCATTTGGAATCGCCACCATTTTTTAAAAGGTGGCGGGCTTGGGGAGTCTTGGTGGTGGGCCTGACCCGCCGCAACTGCTATTTGGTGGCGGGCAAGGCCCGCCCGCCACCATTTCCCTTTTCTTTTCTCTTCTTTTTCTTTTCTTCCCTTTCCTTTTCTCTTTCTACCCGAGCCCAACTTTCCTTTTCTCTCTTCTCCTTCTTCGATAAACCCTACCCCTCACCGCCGCCCCTTCACCGCTGTTTTCCGACCACAAATGCCGCCGCCGCCGCCACTAACTTCTTATTTCCAAATTTGTGTATGTCTTCTAAAAAATTTGGTAATTTATTAGTCCCTTTTCATTCTTAAAGTTCTCTTTATATTATTATTTTTTTTACCAAATCTTGTTGTAATCTTTCATATATGTTTCAAAATTCTTCTTTTATGGGACAAATCTTTCCATATGTATTTCTAATTTGTGACAAATATTAGCCATTTACTCTCTTTTTTAAAGTTCATTTTAGGTCAATTTTCATGAATATATTGTTGTAATCTTTCCATATATGTTTGAAATTTGTGCATTTGTGCTTCAAATCTCATATATGTTTCAATTTGTGATAAATGTTAGCCATCTTCTTTAAGTCTTTGTTTGTTTCATATGGACATTTGTTTCAAAAGTTAGTTTAATAAACTTAAACTTTGGACATAATTTCTTCAACTTTTGTGGCTTGTGTATTATGGCAAATCTTTTCATATATGTTTGTTTCATTGTGCCTTCTTTGTATTAGTTTAATTTTGTATTATTAATGCATTATATCAAATATTTCCATGCATGTTGGGTTGATTTTATCTATATTTTTTGTTGATTAATTTAAGTTTAGTTAGAGAGTGAGATATGTGACTCCACTTTACTTTTTTTATAAACATTTGTAGGTTAAGTTTCTCTAGTTGGCTAGATTACGACTAACATGGATATGGATAAGTCGTGGATGTTTAAGGATCGAATGTCAAAAGTTCGCACAGGGGTTTTGCTATTTTTGTGAAGTCCTTGATGAACCTTCAATAAAATCCCGCATGGCCAAGAAAACTGCGAATTCTCTTAACATTTGTGGGTTGTTCCATCTTCTCAATTACTTCAATCTTCGTCTTATCTACTCTCATCCCATCCTTTGATATTCGATGTCCCAATACAATTCCTTCAATGACCATAAAATGACATTTCTCCCAGTTCAACACTAGGTTAGTTTCTTCGCATCTTTTGAGCACTTTGCTCAAATTCTCTAGGCATTCTGCGAATGATGTCCCGAACACAGTGAAGTCGTCCATAAAGACGTCTACACTTTTCTCTATCATGTCAGAGAATATGGCCATCATACATCGCTAAATGGTTGATGGTGCGTTGCTGTAATGACCCAAGTTTTCATTCCGGTTCTCCAAGTACGTTCGATTAATTATTCGGTCGTTTGGTTGAGCCGTTAGGGCTGTTTGAGCTTCTAGGGGCATTTTGGTCATTTGGCCTCTGGGGGTATTTTGGTAATTTTCCAGGGTTCCGATTTTGTTTCCCAAACTTGTGTTGAGTTGTTAAATGTGTTTCAGTTTTAGGTTCCAGGATCAGGAGTTGTTTGGAGAGGTTTAGAGGTCGTTCGGGATTTAACAGAAAATAGAGGATTAATTGTGAGCTAGCCAGGATTCGAAGGGGAAACCTCCAAGGACACTTGGCCCTTGGAGGCTTTTTGGAGCATTTGTAAAATAAGAATTAAAAAGAAAAGTCCTTTTCCTCCCCTTCTAAGCCCTAGCCGAATTTTCCCTAGCCTCTTCACCTTCTTCTCATTCGTATTCTCCAAGCTCCAAGCTCTATTGCCCTCTCATCTGCCTCGAGCTTCATTCACATCTCCATTGTTAGACTGCAAGCAAGAAACCGCAAGCAGCAGCCGCACACGCAACCCCTCGCCCCATCGCCGTCGCAGCCTCGCTCACGAGAACACTAGTTCGTTGGCCCCTACCGCTCGCACACCGCACGGGTCGCTCAGCCACGTCCGTCTGCTCGCCGTTCGCCTAGCTTTGCTTCGCCGAGATGCCTCGCCCATGCTGCTGCGTCTGCCGCACACGCTGCCACATAGCTCGTCAGCATGCACTCAGCCAGCCCGAGATCTACCGCCCACGTCTGCACGTTGCCGAGGTCTTTCGTATGCTCATGTCGTGTCCTTGCCAAGGCCTGCCGCATCCCACCTTGTCAAGCCTTTGAGTTCTCGATTTGGGTAAAACCCTAATCCCGAGGCTCATTTGTTGTTCTTTATTGACTCATTGTCTATAATTGATTTGTGATGTGCTATGTTTATTGCTAGGTTTGCCTCTGTGATCATACAGCTCGAGATCGTTGTTATTGTCTGATTCCACTTTGCAGGTTAAGGGTTCCTTGTCGGGGTTGTGTGGACCGTGCACATTGCAATGATAACTCCTGGTTGTTTGTTTATATGTTATAATGCTAGGGGATATGTTTCTGCAGGTTGTCTGGAATATATTGCTAGTGGATAGGTTCTTGCAGGTTTCCTGGATGCTAATTTACTTTTAGTTATGTTTAATTCCGGTTTGACTGTGATCTGATCTTGTATGTTGTATGCCATATTTCCTGAATATCATGTCTATTCTTGTGTTGTCTGCTAGGGCTTAGCATTTAGTTTATTGTACTATGTTGTTGGACTCTCTTGTTTATTAACTATTCCGTATGTCTGCAAATATTCTATTGATTATAAGCTAGTGGATGTGGACCCTATAGCTCTAGGTTGCTCAGAGTGTTAGAGTTATTAGGGAGTCACAAGTGACAGTCGAGTTGCGTGCTGGCTCTGATGAGCTACGAGTGATAGTCGAGTTGCATGCTGGCTCGTTGTGCCCCCGAGTGACAGTTGAGTTGCGTGCTGGCTCGATTTGCTCATGACTAGCCCAGTGTGTTGTTGTCCCCTGTTAGTGAAGTGTCTGTCTTGACGATGTATGAGCGAGACTTACGAGTGACAATCGAGTTGCGTCTTTGGCTCAGTATAGTTTCAGACTAGCCTAGCCCAGTGTGTCTTTGTCCTTAGTTAGTGATGTGTGCTAACCATGTTTGTTGTACTGTTATAGCTGCTGAGATTACTTAACTGTTTCTCCTGCTTGTTAGCCCAATGTGTGCTAACCCTATCTAGCTTGAGCATAGACCCTTGATGTTGTTCATCAAGCTGTTTGTATTTTGTTGAGACTGCCATGTTACTGTTTGATGCTTGTATGCTAGGGATGCTAGAGGATTTGTTGTGCGTATTGTACCCCGGTTGGGGAATCCTTACTGAGTGCAATTGTACTCACCCTTTCTATGGTTTTTTCCACCAGGTAACTTGGCACAGATCGAGATGGCTAGACGAGAAGCTGGATGATCATGGGAAAAGCCGCTGCATCTTCTCAAGTCTTTTGCATTCTAGTTTTGTGAAGTGTCTTTTAGAACTTGTAATGTTTTCATTGGGATTTTGTAACCGTTTGTTGATCTCTGGCCAGAGGCTTATGTTATTTTACTGTTTTCTTAACTATACATTTCAAAATGAATAAGTTTTGAATTATTATTAAAGTTGTTGAATTTCCAGTCTATTGCTTGTTTTGAAATTGCATCTTGAAGTAAAGACTATTTAGGATAATTTAGTGTCGGGTCTTTACAGTTCATAGCCCGAATGGCATTCGCCGAAATACGAATATTCCATAAGGGCATGTAAATGTCGTTTTCTCTTGATCTTCAGGGTCAATTGTGATCTGATTGTACCCCGAGGATCAATCCAAGAAACAATAATATTCTTGTTCAGCAACTTTGTCCAGCATCTGATCAATATATGGTAAAGGAAAGTGGTCTTTTTTTGTAGCTGCATTCAGTTTTCAGTAATCCATACACACAGCTAACCAGTTATTGTTCGCGTGGGTATCAACTCATTGTTCTCATTCTTGACAATTGTGGTGTCGCCCTTCTTTGGTACACATTGTACTGGGCTTACCCATTTGCTATCAGCGATTGGGTATATTACACCCACGTCTAGCCATTTGATGATTTCCTTCTTGACTACTTCTTTCATGGCTGGATTCAACCTTCGCTGATGCTCCACTGAGCGAAACCCCTCATCCTCAAGTCGAATTTTATGCATTCAAAACGCTGGGTTGATTCCCTTCAAATCAGCTAGAGTCCAGCCTATTACTCCTTTATGCTGCCTCAACATGGTGATTAAGGCTTCTTAATTGCTTGAAGATAAATTCGTTGAGATGATCACGGGTAGTGTTTCATCTCCGACAAGGTAGGTGTACTTCAAATGCATTGGTAATTGCTTTAATTCCAGTATGGGTGGTTCCTCCAGGGACGGTTTCATAGGTGAAATAGTCCTGTCATTGAGATTTAACAAATCATGAGAAATATTCAAATTGTCACAAACCTCGAGTTCCTCCTCCTGCAGCTCTTCATTCTCCTCTTTTGCGAAAGCGAACTCCACTTTCCCTTGGTCTAGTATTCCATCTAAGATATTCATTGAAGAAAACTCTTCGCTTTCAGCTGGGCATTTCATAGAGTTACAAATTTTGAACTTAATCTTTTCACTGTTCATTCGCAGTGTTATGGTTCCTTCGTAAACGTCTACTAGTGTGCGCCCCGTCTTTAAAAATGGTCGAACCAAAATAATAGGGACATCCTTATCTGCATCATAATCTAAAATTATAAAGTCAACTGGGAAAATTAATTGATTTACCTAGACAAGGACATCTTCGATTTTTCCTTATGATCGTACATTTGATCTATCTGCAAGCTGAATTGTCATTGTGGTAGGTTGAGCTTGTTCTAAGCCAAATTGCTTATACACCGATAACGACATCAAATTTATGCTCGCCCCTAGATCACATAATGCCTTACCCACATGTTGACCTTCAATGGAAATAGGGATTGCAAAGGCTTTTGGGTCTGTTTCTTTCACTGGTATTTTCTTTGACACTAGAGCGTTGCATTCTTCGTTTAGCGAAACCACTTTATATTCTTCAAATTTACCTTTCTCTGATAGAGTCTCTTTAAAAAACTTTGCATAATTCGACATTAATTTGGTGTAATGCATCAATTAATGGAACATGATGTGAATGCCCTTCAGAATGTTAATGAACTTATCATAATGCCCTTCAATGAACTTCTCATATTGCTTGCATAATTCGGCATTAATTTAGCCTTTGCGGAAAAGGTGAAGGTGGAGGAACAAATTCAATGGGCACCACTTCTTGTGTCTTTTCCTCATTTCGCACAGATTTTCTGAATTCTACCCCCAAGATTTCAGCATTCTCCATCACATCATCTTTTTAGCCTGTGCGAACGCCAAATCATTAGTGGTGATTGCTTTAATTTGTTCCTTACCTTCTCTCCGAGTTGGTTCAGTGTCTGAAGGTAGCTTCCCTACAGGTCTTTGTCTGATCTCAGTCACTAATTGCCCCATTTGTACTTCCAAATTTCTAACTGCTGCTTATTGATTCTGCATGAATTCCTTCAACATATTCTCCATAGCATTGTTAGAAAATTGATGATTATTATGTTGAGGTGCCACATTTCTTTGATAAAATGAATTCTGAAAAGAGTTAGAGTTTTGACCTTGTTGGTTATTCGCGGGTTGAAATCCTTGCGAATTCCCATTTTGCTTTTGAAAATTAGAATTACCTGTAGATTCAGTGCTTCCTTGATTACTCCATGAGAAGTTGGGGTGATTCCTCCATCTAGGATTGTAAGTGTTAGAATACGGATTGTTCTAACGATTCGATGATTGACCATTGACGAAGTTTACTGAAACAGTGCTATGAGAACAATCTTCATATGTGTGTGCATCGCCTTATAAAACGCATGGTTCCACCAAATTTAGTTGGGCCTGATTATTCGCCAAACCAAGTGGTGATGATTCAATGCTCCGCACTGTGGCCATAGCGTTTTGATTTTTCAGATTCAGCAACATCTCACACATTTATGCTAACTGTTGCCTTAGCGAAGAATCATTTCCCGCTTCATTTGTTGTCCCTACTTTTCGCACATCATTCTCCCACTGTATGGTATTTAAGGCTACACATTCTATGATCTCCATTGCTTCATTGTAGACCTTAGACAATATTGCTTCATTCGCTGAAGCGTCCAAGACCAGCTGAGAAACTTCTGTCAATCTTCCGTAAAAATACTCTAGTTGCACACAACAAGGTATTACTGTGTGGACATTTCCTCTCAATGGATTTGAATCGATCCCATGCATCTGCAATGGATTCACCTGGTTCTTGTTTGAAAACATGATATCTCCTCGAAGTTTCATTAATTTCTTGGATGGGAAATACTTGAGTAAGAAACGCTTCGCTAATTCGTCCCAAGTAATGTTTTCTACACCATCCACATTGTCTAACCATTCCTTGGCTTTTCCTTGTAGCAAATAAGGAAACAATTGTATCCGCAACTTGTCTTGAGCAACATTTGGAATGATAAATGAGTCACACACACCCATAAATTCTCTTAGCTGGGTGTGTGGATCTTCATTCTCTAGACCATGGAATTGTGCTTTCTGTTGTAACAGTGTATTCATCATTGGCTTAAATTCAAATGCGTGCGCCCCAATGTCTACTCTTATCATGCCTCTTTGTAAATCTACGACGTTAGGTGCAACATAAGCTCTAACAACTCCGTCCCTATTATTTACCATCATAATAGGGTTAGCTAAATACTGATCTGCCTATTCGTTATATCTGGTGGTTCATGCGCGTCAACATCAACCAAAGGATTCCCGTGATACATAACTGCTCTTTTTTCTCTAATCCGACGATGTATGCTTCTTTCCTATTCTAGATTGAAGGGAACAGTAAATAACCTGCGCATACACACCTTTTCACCTGCTGAAGAGTGAACACATTTTAGCTCAGCGTAAGCTACTCACACAATTTAAATGAACAAACGAAATATAATTCCCCGGCAACGGCGCCAAAAACTTGTTGAGCAAAAAAAGGTTTAATATTTCGCCTGAGGTTTACTGACGCGAACGACGTTAGTTTCTTTCCGCTATTATCAGTGCAAGTATACACAGATTCGTTGAAGCAAGTTTTAAGAAGTAAAAATCGTCTCCACAGGGAATTGTAGTTTGTTCATCTTCATAAAAAGTGTGAATTAATTAGGCAAGTAAAAGTGGGTTGAATATTGTTGAAGTCTTACGAAATCTTAGTGATAAAGATCAAGTTCACTAAAGTCAATCGCTCGCTGATATTACAGGTTAGATAAATGCTACAATTAAGTTAACTAGACTCTCTCTTGAATGCCTTTTGTTTTCATTAATTATAGACTAAGTTACTAGTAAACCTTATCCCTAAGTGAATGTGAATTGTGAACGCTAGTTGACAAAACCTAGTGAAACATGTAAAGATGTCGCGACCTTTTCTCAAAGCTAGGCAATTTTGAAGTCGAATTTCTCAATTCTCCCAACATAGAAATTTACATGCAACAATACTTAGCTAATTTCATCCTAAAGCTACACCTCAGCGCATAAGAAACACGTAGCTACTTCTAAACATGAGTTTTAGTTACACATGCTAATAAATATAACTCGCGAAATTATGGAAAGAACTTCCATTAAATATGAAAAACTAATGTCATAAATGAAGTACATGAATTTCGATAAAGAACAAGAAACACAATAAAACTTGAATGAAGTAAAGAAATACTCAAATTTCTAGGAAGAATTGGAGGACCGGTGGTACTCTCGAATCACATCATACTCCAATATCAGTTCATAAATGGAAGCTTAACTCTGATCTCTCGACCTTTTCCTCATTCATAAATACAGGTTTTTATAGGACGGTTTGCTATGTCCGCCTTTTCCGCAATCATCCCATGATTCATCCACTTCACGTAGTTTATGCATGATGGCACATTTTGAGGTTGTGATCCATTGTTGTTTCTCCTTCTGATTTCTGCCACGCTTCCGTTTGCGTTCCGATCTCACAACTTCGCTTTGCTTGCTTTGACTATGCTTAAGCAAATATTCCTTGCATCCAAATCAAACATTAAAAATTTCCAATTCTCGCTTAAGACTGCGAAAAACACTTCGCCTTACTCAGAAAACTATAAGCTACTATACTCGTATTAATTCGAAATTAGCGAATCATTCTTCCAAAATATAACATGTAACACCACTATAATTGCATTTTACTTGCTTCAAACTTACAATTCTTCGCAACTTATATTAAAATATAAATATATTAAATGTATAGTTATTATGTAATTAGCATGAGGCCCGTTAGGCCCGTTGTAAATTCTATATAATGGCATTGCCTATCGATAAATAAATGAAACTTTTTAGTCCAAGTTCTCTCGACTACATGGTATTAGAGCAAGGTTTAGGGTTAGGGTTTCTTTTCGGTTTAGAAAATATGGACCGCCGCCGTCGTCGTCGTTGACCGACACTACCACCCGGAAAGTGAAGCCCAGCCGCCGATCTGCACAGTCGTGGAAGTCGTGACTCCATTCGATCAACGACGAAGCCAAACGCGCCGCTAGAGTGCTTCGCCCACTGGAAATCGTTGCCGCCGCATGTGCCGTCGCCGCTCCGATTGAGAAACTTTTCTGTGGGTTTTGTTCACACCGAGGAGTAGGTCAAGTCTGTCCAGGTTTCAATTCGATCCAATGGTGCGATTTCTCAGAAATGTCTCGAGTTTATTTTTGGTTTACTGTTTTAAGAAGCTGTTTTTTAAAAATTCCATTCACTGTTTTGAAGGGTTGTTTAACTGTGTGATTGCTGGTTTTGGAGACTATTTTTTATTATAGTCGAGTATACATGGTTGATTTTAAGAAAACGAGTGTGATTTCACATTCAATGGAAATCACAAAAGGAACTAAATGGCACAAATTATTTGGATTGGAATCGGACGATTCACAATCACCTGTTGAGTAATGAACTAGAGGGACATATGGATGCTGATCCGCCTAAAGAAGAAGATGAGAAGAAAAAGTGGGATCGGGTTGATGCACATCTGTATAACCAGATTACTAATTCAATGAACGATGAGATTGTGGATCTTGTTAGTCATTGCGCTACGGTAAAACAGCTCATGACGTTGTGGAATTTCTATATTCTGGAAAGGAACAAGTGACGAGGACATATGACGTTTTTTCGTCCTATTTTCATGCTGATCAGACTGGTGAGACATTGATGACTTACTACATGAAGCACAAGCGGAATAGTGCTGAGTTAAATTCTCTCATGCCTTTTAGTACCGATATTTCTGTCCAACAGACTCAGATAGAAAAGATGGGAGTTATCAGCTTCTTGCGTTGTCTGGGTCCAGACTATGAGAATGCCAAGTCCCAAATCCTATCTGGAATTGAACTACCATCGTTGGATGATGTGATTCGTCAACTACAACGAACAGGGTGAATTTGATTGAACAGTAGAATAGTGTCTTGCTTGAGCGAAGTGACTTCCGTGGTGGGAGGAATGTGGGTGCTCCTACTTTGAAATCTGGTTATGATCGACGCCAAGATACTAGTGGTGACAATCGACGTCTGGATTCTCCAGTGGGAGTGACCTGTTATTACTGTCAGAAACTAGGTCATCTAAAACGAGATTGCAGAAAGCTACAATATGACAATCAGAAACACCAGAAAGTCGATATTGTATTTAATGATAAAGCGATTGTTGATGAGTTTGCTAAACTCCGGATGGCTTCTACTTCATCACAGCCGTTGTCCTCCGAATTCCAGTCTGTTGCGACCATAGCTGAAACAGGTAACAGTCACTGTCTTCTTTCGTCGTCTACAAAGTGGGGCGACTGCTCATATGATAGGTAACAAAAATTTGTTCTTTACTCCGTTGTCATCTGACCATTTTCCTACCGTTACCTTGGCCGATGGATCTTTATCTCCTGTCAAGGGGGCGAGATCAGTCACTCTTACCCCTTCCTTGTCGTTATCTTCAGTATTGTGTCTACCTACATTCTCTTATAATTTGATTTCGGTTAGACAACTATCCCGAGACTTACACTGCTTTGTTTCCTTTTATCTTGATTATTACTTGTTTAAGGATCATTTGACGAAGGAGATTATTGGTAGGGGGCATGTAGCAAGGGGTCTCTATATCTTGGATCAACCGCTTGTCCAAGCCGTAGCGTGTGCAAGTTCTGCATCCCTGTTTGAAATTCATTGTCGGATGGGTCATCCCCGTTTGTTTATTTTGAACAAATTATTTCCCAAATTCAGTAAAGTTTCGTCCTTAAATTTTGATTCATGTTAGTTTGCTAAGTTTCATAGATTGAGTTCTAGTCCTAGGATCAATAAACGAGCGGGTGCTCCTTTTGAGTTAGTTCATTCTGATGTATGGGGACCAAGTCATGTCATGTCTAAAACAGGATTTCGCTACTTTATTACTTTTTTTGATGATTTTACTCGGTACACTTTGGTTTATTTAATGAAATTTTTTTTTGAGTTACTTTCTCATTTTTGTGCCTTTAATGCTGAAGTCTGTAATCAATTTAATACATCCATAAAAAATTTGTGCACTGATAATGGGGGTGAATATTTTTCGGGTAGTCTAAGTTCCTACCTTAGGGAAAAAGGTATTATTCACCAATCATCTTGTGCAGATACACCATCTCAGAATAGTGTGGCTGAACGTAAGAACAGACATTTTCTTGAAACAGCTTGAGCGTTGTCATTCCAAATGCATGTTCCACAACATTTTTGAGTTGATGCTGTGTCTACTACTTGTTTTCTCATAAATCGAATGTCGTCATCTGTTTTGGAAAATAAGATTCCTTTCCAAGTCTTGTATCCTTCTAAGGAAATGTTTCATCTTTCGCCTAAGATCTTCGGGTGTACATCTTTTGTCAGCGATGTTCGTCCTCACAGGACCAAGTTGGATCCTAAGTCTTTGAAATGTATTTTCTTGGGGTACTCTCGTGTCCAGAAGGGTTATTGGTGTTATTACCCAAGCACAAATCGGTATGTTGTCTCCTCTGATGTTACCTTTTTTTAGAATACTCCGTTTAGTTTTGGGGAAAGTTCTCCACCTATGGAGGATGATCTGTTCATATATGAAGTCGTGTCTTCTTTTGACCCGCCTCCTCAACTGCCACCTACTCCGTCAGGACCTTCTCTTACTCAAGTATACACTCGGCGTCCACAACCCTCGAAGACATGCCTCGTACCTGTGGATTCTTCGTCATCTGATTCGCAGGCCAGTAATGATCTAGACTTGCCCATTGCCCTTCGCAAAGGTAAACGTTCTTGTACGTATCCTATCTCTTCATGTGTGTCATATCATCAGTTGTTCTCCTCTTCTTTTTCGTTTCTTACTTCACTTGATTCTGTGACGGTTTCTCAAAATACTAGTGAAGCCTTGTCTCACCTAGGATGGCACCAGGCTGTGGTCGAGGAGGTGGCTGCGTTGGATGCAAATGGTACTTGGGAACTAGTAGCTCGTCTCATGGTGAAACAGACAATTGGATGTACGTGGGTGTTTGCGGTCAAGATGAATGCTGACGGATAGGTTGGTCATCTCAAAGCCCGTTTAGTTCGAAGGGGTATGCTCAGACTTATGAGGTTGATTATAGTGAGACGTTCTCTCATGTTGCGAAGATGTCGTCAATTCGCTTGTTTGTTTCTCTAGCAGTAATGAATGATTGGCCATTGTATCAGCTTGATGTTAAGAATGTTTTTTTTCACGGTGATCTTCTAAAAGAAGTTTACATGGAACAACCACCTGGTTTTGTTGCTCAGGTGGAGAATGCCAAGGTTTGTTGCCTTCGGAAATCGTTATATGGCTTAAAACAAAGCCATCGTGCATGGTTTGGAAAGCTTAGTCAAGCTCTTGAGAAGTTTGGGATGAAAAAGTGTTCATCTGACCATTCTGTGTTTTTCAGTCACTGTGAATGAGGGGTTGTGCTACTGGTGGTATATGTTGATGACATTGTAATTACTGGAAGCGATGATTCATGGATGTCCTCATTAAAGGCATTCTTTCATAGTCAATTTAGTACCAAAGATCTCGAGACTCTAAACTATTTCTTGGGCATTGAAGTAATGAGAAGCAAGAAGGGAGTCTTCTTATCACAAAGGAAGTATGTTCTTGATTTGTTGACTGAAACTGGGAAGCTAGGTATGAAACCATGTAGTACTCCGATGGTACCAAATCAACAACTAGTAAAGGAGGGTGAAACGCTCCCTGATCTCGAAAGATACAGGAAGATGGTTGGGAAACTAAATTACTTGACATTTACCAGAGTATCGTGAGTCAATTCATGTGAGACCCACAGTCCATCATTGGACAGCTGTTGAACAAATTCTGGGTTATTTTAAGTTTGCTCCTAGGAAAGGGATTTTATATGAGAACCATGGACATTCCAATATTGAGTGCTTTTCAGATGCTGATTGGGCATGCTCCAAAGAGGATCGACGATCTACCTCGGGTTACTGTGTATTTATGGGAGGTAATCTGGTTTTTTGGAAGAGTAAGAAATAGAACGTGGTGTCTCGTTCGAGTGCTGAATCAGAATATAGAGTTATGTCACAAGTGACATGTGAGATAGTATGGTTGATCCAACTTCTTAATGAAATTGGAATGAAAGTCGCGACACCTGTTAAACTATGGTGTGATAATCAAGCAGCAATCCACATTGCCTCTAATCCAGTATTTCACTAGAGAACTAAGCATATTGAAGTGGATTGTCATTTTATTCGAGAAAAGATACAACAAGGATTGATTTCGACAAATTATGTGAAGACATGAGAACAGGTGGGTGACATCTTCACCAAAGCATTAAATGGAGTTCGGATAAATTATCTCTATAACAAGATGGACATGATAGATATATTCGCTCCAGCTTGAGGGGGAGTATTAGAATATAAATGTATTAAATGTATAGTCATTATGTAATTAGCATGAGGCCCGTTAGGTCCGTTGTAAATTCTATATAAAGGCATTACCTATCGATAAATAAATGAGATAGTTTAGTCCAAGTTCTCTCGACTACAACTAAATTCCAACAAATTTGCTCCAAAAAAAATCAACTTCTCATTCTACACTTACCTGCTAACGGTTTGATTCTCATTGAAAATTCTTTTGCTCCGCCTCGGATTAAACTCACTCTATCACTTCCAGCGTCTGTGTCTCGCCCAAAATCCCGTGTACAAACATTGCTACATTCCTAAAGTTGTCCCCAAGTGAAGAACCCTATTTTTGTGGGATTTTCTTTTAATTAAATGTGAATTTGTTAACTTAATGTGAAAGGAGATTTGTTTTTTCTATTTTTAATTCCTAAGATCAAGGAGTAGGAAGTGTGGTATGTTATTATTATTATTTTTAAATGAAGTTAAATGATGGGTAGAATTGAAACAATTTTATTATCTCTTTCACATCAAAAACAGTTTAGACATAAATTTAAAGAGGAAAAAAACTAGACATTTAGTTTATTATTTTCTAAAATTTAGACATTTAATATATAAATGAATATATTTTATAATCATATTCTTAATATTTTAATAAGTATCAAAAGTAGATACTATTACCAATAAAAAAATAGACTTTATTATTTATTTATTTATTTTATATAGAATGAAAGTAGAGATGATTTATTACATTGTGAATCAAGATTAATTTGTTAGTAAGTATTAATTAAAAAGTAGAGACTATTTATTAGGTTGATGGGAGGAGGCGAGTTGGGGATTTATGGTGTTTTGAAATGTAAAAATCGGGGGTATTTTTTAAATAGACAAAGCCGACGGAAAGAAGCTCCGTCGACTTTTAGTAATTTTTTTTTAATTATGCCTATCGCGACGGAACAATGTCGAAGCAGGTAGCCTATTGTGATAGAATTTCGTCGCAGAATATAGCCTACCCCGACGGAGTTCTGCCGTGCAATGTAGCTATTTCGTCGCAAAAGGCATCATATCGCGACAGAATAATGTCCATCAACATAACTTATTCTGACGAAAAATGGCATTCCATCGGCAAAATCAATGCAAGGCCAACGAAATATCCCTCCGTCGATGTAGGCAACCTTTCGCGATGGAACTTAGCTCCAAAAGTTCCATCGACAATTTTTTTTTTTTGTTTTTTTTTTGTAGTGGTAGAAGATAAATTATTTCAAACTGAGTAACAACAAACATGTTGTAACGCCACCATTTTGAAATTTAATGTAAGAAATGATATGATATGTTTGTACTAAAAGGATCGGTGGTCTGATAATTTTATTATACAATGGAAATTCAATTTAACACAATGGTCACAGATTCGATCTCTGAAATCAATAATTGACTCTCAATTATTTGAGAGCAGTTATACTCTCTTTAAAGGGTTTGTAATACCCTTCCCCAAACTTTAGACTAATAAAAAAAATGATATGTTTATATGTTCTTGTTGCAATTTAAATATTGTTTATAGTTTATTAGGTAATGTTTTCTTTTGTGATTTTTATTTTAACAAAATTTAAATCATAAAAAATAGGTTAAAATAGAATTTTGGTTCTTAAACTTTCAATACTCTAATTTTAGTCCTCTAACTTTAAGATTTGTTCCATCTATGAATTTTCAAAAAATCCAATTATAGTCTTTGTACTACAAAAAATTTAAAACAAAAAAATCTAAAAATTGGCCCGTGTATAAACATGAAGCCAATATTAATGGAAATTGGTTCTTAATAATTTAAACGATAAAAAATAACGTATGAATATATTTTTATATGGGAAGATGTTGATATTTTTAAAGAAAAAAAATCTTTAAATCAATTTAAAGTTTTTTTTTTAAAAAAAAGTTTAAATACTGAAACAGAACAACTTCAATATAAGACTTTTGATTGTTGAGAGATAGGAAGGGAACAAATCTCAAAATTGAGGAATTAAAATTAGACTTTAGAATTTTAAGAATTAAAATGGAACAAATGTCAAAGTTGAGCGACCAAAATCATATTTTTAATATAAAGAATTTGTTTTAAGGAGAAAACTGATAAGAAATCTTATTCACCTTGCTTTAAAATCCTAGAACGGTAACAAAGAGAAAATCAATTTGTGAGTCCATTCTCACTCCGTTTACTAGAAAAACACTTGATAAGTATTAATTTCATAGTTTGAGACCTAGTTATTATGCTAATATTAAGTTAGATAATTGGTCCCTATACATCTTAGTATAAGAAAAAAAAAAGTAAAAAAGATACAAATAAAAAGATTAAAAAAAGATGTTGACAAAAAGAAAGAAAAAAGAGAAAATGATCAATTTATAGGGATCAACTTGAAGAAAAAAGGTCCTGAATTCAATTCTGAAAAGATTCATATTTGACTTTTATCTTATTTGAAAGCACTAATACATTGTAAAAAAAAAAAAAATTCATTTACGAATATAACTTCAACCACCAAATAGGCATATACTCACCTTAAAATTTAGGGACTAACTTGTATTTTACCTTACATATTTTAAAGGTACCGTTTAAATTTAACATATTAAAATTTTAAAATAAAATTAACCATATGCAAATCAAGAAAATAAAAGGGTTTTTGCATGTATATTACAAAAAGGGCTAAAATATTCTATGAATAGTACAATAATGAAAGTATTTGCACATATAGCAAAAAATGTAAATTGATTGATTTTCATATTGATAGATTCTATCAATAGAGGTTGATAGAATCTGATATGAATCATAACGTGAACCAACATTTTTCATTCAAGCTACTCAAAGGAAGCTTCATTTTACATGTGGATGGTTACAAAACCTTGAAAAATGGTTATAAAACATTCAATTTTCGGATTTATGGTCATTTACATTTAATTTCATTTTTAAACATTTCATTTATGTATTTTTAGGTTACATTTGTATAAATGGTTGTTAAAACATTTAAGCACTTGTGAGTTACAATCTTTAAGATGACAATATGTTACTTTTAGGGGGTATATTGGAGGCTATAAATAGCCAAGCTTATATGTTGTAAAAGGTGGTGGATGTTAAATGAAATCTCATATTTGAGTGTAAGCATTATGCTTGTTTTGTATTCTTGTGTTTAAAATACATGTTTAGAACTTTCAATCTAGTATGATCAATTAGATTGTGGAGAATTCGAAATCTTGAAGTTAGGAACATAGTTCTCCTTTCTTCTTGATTATTGATCAATTTTCCAAGTAAAATCTGTTTAACTTTCTTGCGGTTGTTTTATCATCCGTTAAAGGGAATTCTCTAGCTTAATTGGAGTTTTTTTTCCCTTATCATTTGGTATCAGAGCTAGAGAATTAACGCACTTTGTCTCCACAGATCGGACATAACGCACTTTGTCCCCTCAGATCAAGATCAGTTATTTAGATCTGATCACTAGGACAGAGGTAAAAGACTCTGATGACTCAAAAGATTGCTTTGACAACTCAAACCAGGGATTCTATGTTGGTAACTATTTCCATGTATACTTGAATGCTAGATGAGATGTTGTTTTGTACTGTACCCCGGTTGGGGATTCTTACTGAGTGCTTTTTTACTCACCCTAATGTTTTGTGGTTTTTCCACCAGGTAACTTGAGACAGCAACGGGACGGCTAGCGGAGGTGCTGAATCACATGAGAGTTGTTGGCATACTCTGTTTATGTTTATGTTATATTTGATTCAGCATGTAGTTGGACATGGAGTCCATAGGTGGATTATGCATTATGACGTTTAAAACTGTTTGAGGATGTTTTTAATAAATTATGGCAAGGAACTTGATTTATTTTTACTGGGTTTCATGGAATGTTTTCTTAATGGAAAATTTATGTTCAGAAACGTTTATCTTTATTTAAGTTTTAAACAGGGATTATGAAATGAATGCCTTTTAATTACATGCATGTTAAGTAAGAACCAAGTTTAGGGCTATTTTAGAGTCGGGTTCCTACAACTAATTTGTTAGTAAGTATTGATTAAAAAGTAGAGACTATTTATTAGGTTGATGGGAGGAGGCTTGGTGGAGGCGAGTTGGGGATTGAGGGTGTTTTGAAATGTAAAAAATGAGGGTATTTTTTAAATAGGCGAAGCCGACGGAAAAAAGCTCCGTCGACTATTAGTAATTTTTTTTTTATTATGCCTACTGCGACAGGAACTCCATCGCCGTAGGTAGCCTATTGTGACAGAATTCAGTTGTAGAATATAGTCTATCCCGATGGAGTTTTGTGGTGCAATATAGCTATTTCGTCGCGAAAGGTATCTTACCGCGACAGAATAAGGTCCATCAGCATAACTTATGCTTAGGTGACGGAAAATGGCATTCCATAGGCAAAATCAATGCAAGACCGATGGAAGATCCCTCCGCCGACGTAGGCAACCTTTCGCGACGAAACTTAGCTCCAAAAGTTCCGTTGGCTAAAATTATTTATTAATTTATTTTGTAGTGGTAAACGATAAATTATTTCAAACTTAGTAACAACAAACATGTGGTAATGCCACCATTTTGAAATTTAATATAAGAATTGATATGATATGTTTGTACTAAAAGGGTCGGTGGTCTGATAATTTTATTATACAGTGGAAATTCAATTTAATACAATGGTCACGGATTCGATTCTTGAAATCGATAATTGACTCTCTTTGAAGGGTTTGTGGTCCCCTTCCCCAAACTTGTACTAATAAAAAACAACCATATGTTTTATTTGTTCTTGTTGCAATTTAAATATTGTTTAAAGTTTATTAGGCAATGTTTTCTTTTGTGATTTTTCTTTTAACAGAATTTAAATCATAAAAGATAGGCTAAAATAGAATTTTGGTCCCTAAACTTTCAATACTATAATTTTAGTTCTCTAACTTTAAGATTTGTTCCGTCTATGAATTTTTTTAAAAAAATCCAATTATAGTCTTTGTACTAAAAAAAAATTAAAAACTAAAAAATCTAAAAATTGGCCCTTATATAAACATGAAGCCAATATTAATGGAAATTGGTTCTTAATAATTTAAAGAGCTTTTTTCATAAATAGATCATATTTGAAAAGTATTTGCAAATATATGTTCTTCGAAAAATATTAGCAAAAACGGAATTTCGTTGATTACATTATTAATTACCTAAATTGGCATTTACAATAATACCCACCTTAATTAATTTTTAAATTTTCGAATTATAACCATTTTGGAAAAACTCTCCATATTCCATACCCACAAATTCCTAAATTAACGTGCATTTATTACGAAAATTAAATACAATAAAAAAGCTAAAAAAGAAAGTCTCCTTTCATTTATTTTCTTTTGAATTTTCCGTCATTTCATATTCTTCTTGATTTCTCTAGAAAAAACTCACTAGTTGGGCAATCGCGACGACGTTTCAACTTTCATGTGATTGACAATCGGAATCGAAAACAAGGCGAAAGAAGAACTAAAGGTCATCATACAGTAGGTTTATATAGTTAAGTTCAGTTTTTAAGGTTTTTTTTAATACATTAAATTTTGTGTTTGATAGTGGGGAGTGAGGGGATTCTAGGAATATGAGTGTTGTAGTTTTGGGATTTTGTAATAATCAACACTGTATGAGTATAATTTTATAGTTTAATTCATTTCGTTCCTCGATTTGTGGTTAGGGTTTTAAACAGAACTTTATTATAGTTCATGGGATTATTACTACTGTCAATTTCTGGTTTGAGGGCCCGAAAATAGAATTGCACAATAGTTAGGAGAGGTATTGTACTGTATTAACTTGCATGTACGGTATTAACTTTCATGTATGATAATGTTATAATTTTGATAAGTTTTCACTATTCATTCTATTTGGATTGTAGTTGTTTAGTGATTGTTTAAAAATTCTTAGTCTTCTATTGGTTTAGTTGAATCAATGTATTATTTCATCAGGGTGTAAATAGTATGGTCATGTGTAATGTATGGATGTTTTGTTTATGTTACACCGTATTTACTAACTAGATTATTTTTTTCACATTTAAGACATCAAGTTCATCCAGTGCTTCAGATCGTGACAAAAAAAGATCATCGGAAGGTGAAACCCAAAGCACAATGGAATGACAAGAAGGGAACAAGATTGATAGAAGTTAAGACTAGGAGAGAAGTATGAATAACTGGGATGTTTGGAAATACTGTAGAAAAAATAGGGAAAAAAGATACTTTAATGTCTAGTTTTACATGTCTGCAAATATTGTAGGAAAAATAGATCAAGAGAATATTTTACTTTCTAGTTATATAGTGGTAGTCGTATGTGAGTGCAATAGTGAACAAGCGACGGTAAAGTCATGTACAATCATTATTCCCTTTGGATTTGATTTTACGAGACTGTATATATGGTAAAGTCGTATGTGAGGCATTAATGTACCAGATTGTATATACTGTATAGATATGTGAGTATTACGTTCACATGTAGAAATTCGAGGAAATAAAATGTATCAAAATATACTATCGGATTGCCGGAATTTATCGAACCGTATTATTATTCTTTAAGCAGCACTTATATAGATTTATGTATTGTATTTCACGTTCAAGTATCAAAATGAGGTATTATTAATGACTAGAACTACAACTAAAATATGCTATATTTGAGAGCTATCATTAAACCAATGGAAGTGTAATACAATATTTAATAAAACAATAGGATAGTTCAGAAAAAGTCATATTGGGTAAATGAATTTCATAAGGATTTAACATTACAAACATAGAGTGTTGTTCTATAATACAATACGGTACTGGTACACTTATGAGTAATACAGTATTATAGTTACACCGTATTATTTTTATCTTCAACGTTCGTGCAAATTAGGGTTTCGCAAGAGCGCCGGCATAAATCAAGACAGTGCACTTCAAAAATCTGCAAAAAGGCATCCATGTGTTTTTTTTTTAAATCAGCACATAACAATACAGTCTTGACAGAGCTGTATATTGTTGAAATAAGAAAAGTTTTCGATAAAAAATCCAGACGAAAATTCTTGATAATAGAAAAATGAGAGGTTGAAGATGAAGAGAGAGAAAAATCGTTTTGGAAAAAGTATTTTAGGAATGTACTACTAAAATCTCATAACATTAATTTGACATTTAAAAATGGTATGTAATATAAAATATGAGAAGTTTGAAAAATGGAGGTTGAATTTGAAAATGAGGCATTAAATGTGTAGAATGACAAAATGGTATTACTAAAAAATCATTAATTTCGAATTTTAAAAATAAAATTAAGTTTGCAAAAAAAAAAGTTAAGCGCTTATATTTGCAAATACTTGTAGAATGTGGTCTAATTACTACAATTTCCTATGATTTAAATGATAAAAAATAAAGTATGAATATATTTTTATATGGGAAGATGTTGATATTTTTAAAGAAAAAAAATCTTCAAATCAATTTAAGGAGAAAAACGGATAAGAAATCTTATTCACCTTGCTTTAAAATCCTAGAACGGTAACAAAGAGAAAATCAATTTGTGAGTCCATTCTCACTCCTATTACTAGAAAGACACTTGATAAGTATTAATTTCATAGTTTGAGACTAGTTATTATGCTAATATTAAGTTAGATAATTGGTCCCTATACTTCTTAGTATAAGAAAAAAAAAAGTAAAAAAACCAATAGAACAATAGTTTAAGCGGCATCAATGTACACCTAATGACCTTGAGCTCTTATGTTGAAGTCTCCCCCACCCTTGATTGTTGTAATCTCAAAAAAAATAAAATAAAAATAAAAAAAGATACAAATAAAAAGATTAAAAAAAATGTTGACTCAAAGAAAGAAAAAAGAGAAAATGAGATGAAAGAAGATAATAAACATTTTGGGCCTAATAAGGTATTTGAGGCCCAACATCCCTTCTACTCTTAGGGGGTGATTGGATTTTGGTGTTAAAAAGAGAAGTGGAGAGAAAGTTGAAGTGATTTGAAGATATGAACTAGTTGTTTGGAGTTTGATGTTTTAGAGAAGAGATGTTGTAAAAATATTTATTTTATATTAATTTTTTATAATGTAATGATTGTAGATTTTGGATTGATCGATAAATATAATATATTTTATTTTATATTGTGTAGTTGAAAATTAGAGAAAGTTTAATGTGATATTTGGTAAGATCAAATAAAAGATATTTTATATTATATTATATAGTTAAAAATTAAAAAATCATTTGATATGACATTTAGAAGATAAAATAAAAGATTTAATATGATATTAGAGGTGAGGTTGATGAAAAATTGAGGAGAAAATAATATCCTAAAAATAAATATAGGTTGAAATTTCTCCTTCCTATCCTCTCCTCACCACCAAGTCCCAAACACCTCGCAATAAACCCTATCTAAAGTTAAGAAGATTTTTACATCTTCTTCGTCTGCGATTGTGGCGCCCACCCATCCACCATTGATAACCTGACGAAGCTCTTTGAGATTGAAGCCTTCAACGCCGCCGTAGATGAGTTCCGACGATTCGAGGATGAGCTTAGTTCGAGATTTGTAGCTGAGACTGACCAAGTGAGCGGTAATCAATCGTACACATTCTGTCTGGATTATGCATTGCTAGAATCTATAAGGTTAAGAATCACATTTAGAGCGATTTTTGAGACACAAACTAAAAAGGGTTTTGAGAATCTAAGCACCAAAAGAACACTGAATTCCCATTCTGTTAGCTACTAATTTGGTTCTTTTCGAAAATGGATCTCCCCGAAGCATGTTGTGAGGTGGAGATTGAACCACAAGATGATTCAATTCTAACTCGTATGCTCACATCCACCAATCAATTACTCGCCCAAGTTCCATCCACTTGTTCGGAAACTAATTGTATTTATAAAATTCCACAACTCTTACGCAGCCTCAAACCCGAATGCTACTCTCCTCACTACATTTCTATCGGCCCTTTTCATTCACATAGAGGTCTCATATGTAACTCATTGAAGCCCGCATTTGTGTGTGGCTTCATTGATCACACCCAAGTAACCCTCGAGAAATTACTCGAAACTGTCACTCCTTTGGAAGATACCTATTGCGTTGAATTGTAATAAATTCGTGGAACTTCTTGTCTTTGACGGTTGTTTCACCCTCATGTTTATGTTAAAAGTCCTAAATCATCTCTCATTCTCAGCCGACACGGATAGTTTATGGAAACAATTCAGGTGCGGAATATCTTCGGACCTTCTCCTGCTTGAAAATCAGCTTCCACTCTTCCTTATCCATTCGCTCTTCCAACTAATTCCTTCCCACCTAACTAGAGAGCCTTTCATTTCCTTTGTCCACAAGTTTGTTGTCTCTCTTGGCCACTTGGATTTTCTATTAGATACAAGAACTCAGATTAATGAGCTCCAAGGACATCATCTTCTGGATTTTTGAAGATTACAATTGTGCTCTTTGAAGCCTTCGGACACAATAACTTTTCATCATTCGTGTTTCCCGCTCACAACTGCGGAGTTTCCTTTCACATAAACAAAACCCATTATATTTTAGACGTTGCGTTTGAAAACCGTGGTGGCTATCTTAAATTGCCAACAATGAGCATTCACGAGGGCTTTGAAACACGCCTGCGGAATCTCATAGCCTATGAACAGTGCCATCTACATTCTCATCAAAATGAGGTGAGCAACTTTGCATTATTTACACTATCTAGTCAAAACAGAGGAAGGTGTGGAATTATTGTTCAAGCATGGGGTTATACAGAGTGACTTGGGTGTCCATAGAGTTGCCCAAATATTCACCAACATTGCCATTCAGGTTATGATCAGTTGTGAAAACGTCTCTTACTATGGTGAGTGCAAGAAGATGAAGGAATTCTGCGAGCGGCGACGCCGTCGGTGGATGACTTCATTAAAACACAGCTATTCTAGCTGGCCACGGCCACGGGTCATTGGTTTCTCCATCGCTGCCATCATTTTCATTTGTCTCAATCTCGTGCGAGTCATAACATGGATAATCTCTCGATATAAGTAGGGTAAGGTTTTTTGAATATGTAAAAGTGTAATATCCTTTAATTTTATAACTAGCCTGTTTACAAACTTTCCTATACTTATTACTTCCTTCCTCTATATATATGATGATATGGTGTCTGCCTATTTCCTACCAATTTCACTTGTAATTTGCAGAAATTTGTAAGGCCATTTATATATTAGTTTATGATGTTTTATTTCTGTTGATGAGAGTGCATCTGATCTAGAATGTTGTTTTTTGATCTTATTGAGTTTTTGTTATCTCTAGAAGACCATTGTGGGTAAATTATATATCTCATTCGTCTAGTTATTTCAACTAAGAAGTTTGCGAAGGAAATTGTGTAGTCTTTGAACTTTTTTATATATATTTTTTTATTTTGGGTGTGCATAATGCAGGAGAATTATGACTTTATACTTCTAAAACATGACAACCTTTGCTTCTTTTATTTTTTTGATCATTTGCATTCTTCCACTATTATTTTTAACTATCAAGATTATTCAATAGCTTTTCGATAGCTGGCTCATAAGACTCCCTTCCATCATGAGAGAGCCTTCTATTGAACTTAAGATTCTTTGTTCATGTTTTTCAGAAACTTCTTTGTGTTTCCCGGTAAATCGACATGGCTGATCAACCTTGTTTCACGGTGAGCTGCTATGTTGGTAGCATCAAGTGATGAAAAGCATCTTAGATGCTTATTCTATTTCAACTATTTTTCAATTCATTTTTCTATGAAATTTTAAGAAGTAAAATATCAACTGCGTGCTAATCCTAAGTTTTTGAAGTGTTAATTTGTTTATGTGACAATGAAATGGTGTACTCTATGATCTAGTGTTCCAAAGAATCCCACCAAACTGACTACTTGCCGTATTGAACTCATCACATAATCTATTTATGTGCCAATGATCTGCTGTACTCTGTATAAGATTATAGTCTAGCATCTAATGAAAACTTTTGACTTTTTTTTTTTATTAATATTTGTGACGGTTCGGGCTAGCTTTTGCGTACATCGACTATTGTTACGGGATATACTGTCTCACCCTATATCATTTGGATGTCTAGTAAATATGTAGAAAATTAATTCTTAGGTAGGTGAACATCATAAATTGAATCATTCGTCTTTAGTTTTTAAAAGTTTTTTTGACCATTAAATCACTCGACGGTGGTAGGAGGTTTTTGAATTCACTGAATAAAACTAAAACCCAACACAATTGTGACTTGTGAGATGAGCAAAAAGCAACTTGAAGTAAGTTCAAATTATAGGGATCAAATTGAAACTAAACCAAAACATAATTGACCTACGACTTCTGTTATGTCGTAGTTGGTTTGGTTCAATACCCTTTCCTCTTCTTCTTCATCTGCTTGAGATTATTCTGTACACTATTGCGGTATAGTGAAGAAATTATGGAAATGGAAATGAAATCTTTTAAATATTATCGATCATCACAACCTTGTAATCAAAAGAGTCTTTGAAGAATTAAGAGGCTATAAGTTCAATCTAAAGTTACCAGACCTTAGAAATTAAATTTTAAATGGTGACAACCAAATGATATAGAACCAGACGGTTGTCTACTAAAAATAATCGGAATGCAAGTAAAATGACTCGAACACTCATCATTATTAATAAGAATTAAGTTTATCTTGTTTCTTTATCGCAAATCTATATCCAAACATCTCCGTCGAGCAAATTACAACTAAACTGAAACTATATTATCTTTACTTTCAGATGTTAATATAAAAGAAAACCAATAATTAGTAGAGCTAGTTTTTAAAATTTTGGCTGTTTTTAGAACTTAGTCGAACTCAAAAATATTTTTCAAAATGTGAAAGAAAAAGAGCCCGTTTAAAAAACCTTATTCCCTCATATATGATTTGTAATATTAATCAAGCATACATAATCTGAATTATTGTAAAAAGTCTCGACTCATTTCTAATTGACCTTCCAAAACTGGATGACTAAAAATAAAAATGAATCAAAATGAAAAAAAAAAAAGAAAAAAGAAAAGCAATCTGAGAATTGAACAAATGTGAAATGTATACAATAAATATAAAAAATCTCATGTACTCTCGACTCATTTCTTATTGGTCTCTTAACTTAGAAATCTATTGAGGAGAAAGTTCGTAATGAAGTAATATATATTCACTGGCGCTTCATATTAAGACAGCTCATTGCCTCATTAGAAGTTCGTTTGTATGTTAAGATTTAATATTATAGCTATTGCACTTTTTTATCAACTTAATGAAAAGTTATATGCTTTTTCTGTTTTTTAATATGGTTTTTTTTAGAGAAAATTACATTTTGCGTCCCTAGGTTTGGGGCTTAATTACACTTTGATTTTTTGTTTAAAAAATCAACATATTTACCCTTAGCATTTCATTAGATTGGGAGTCTAGTTTTTGTTTAGTCCCTACATTTCAAAATCGAGCACTTTTGCCTTGACGTCACACACACACTTTTGATTTTTTTTTTTTTAAAAGGCTGAGATATATGGCACAAGAAGTGCCACATATGTTGACATCATCATGGCTGCACCCAAGTTGCCCTCTTTTAATAATGTTCACTATTAATATTTGTGGGCTTTTAAATTTATTTTCGTACAATTACAAAAAAAATTTATTCACGTCAAAATTAAGATAATCATTTCATTAATATATTAATAGTTAAAACTAGTTTAGTATCATTTCAATTAATTATACATTACGCAAGTAATGTTTTTTGTTATTTCAATGACGAAAATCAACCATTATTGAAATTCATGAGTAAATTATTTAATTTTGAAATATAGAATAACAATTAGACTTCACGCCTAAAAATTAAAAAAATATTTTTCCATTGATTTTATCGAAATTTCTACTAAAAAAGAAAGAAAATGAAAAAAAAACATATTTTTATTAAGAAAAACACGCGCGCGCATATATATATATATAATTGTCCAAAAATTACTCTTTTTAGTTATGATTCTCATTAAAACCGATAGTAAATAGGTTAAATAACCATCAATGTTGCACTCTCTCATTGCATTTTTATTTATTATTATTATTTTTTAATTAAAAAAATATTTTTAATTAAAAAAATATTTTTTTTCTTCAAATTTAAGGTCTAATTTATATTAGACAGGTATGTTTCAAAATTGAATAATCTTTCTCATGAGAAAGTTATTATATAACTTTATAAAACGCACTTTATTAAAATATCATGAGAAAGATTATTCAATTTTGAAACATATAAATATAACTTAAAAAATGCACAACACTGAAAAGTGAGTATTATTGGTGCCATGAGTTCATTTTTGAAATATAAGACCAAACTGATAAACTAGATTCCAAACCTAGGGACCAAAAGAGAACATTATTAAAATGTCAGGGATAAAAATATTTAATTTTGAAACATAGGAACAAAAAATCAGGATTATTGAAATATTATGGATAAAAATGTTTATTTCTGAAACATAGGAAACAAATTGAAAGTAAGCCAAATCCGTCATCGGTTGGGACATTGTGGGGGCCTGAAGTGATTAAACTTTGCTTAAGTGTGTTAAATGATAAGGTGAATATGGGTCACTTGAATAATACGATCATTGCACTAATCCCAAAGGTTCATAATCCATCAATAATGGAAGAGTTTAGGCCAATCAGCCTGTGCAATACTATTTACAAAATTATTGCAAAAATGGTGACTAATAGACTTAAGTCTGTGCTGCCTAAATTGATATCTCACAATCAATCAACCTTTATCCCCGGGAGACTTATCTACGATAATGTTGTGGTGGGGTTTGAATGTATCATACCATTAATTAGAAGCGTAAAGGAAAGGAGAGCATGATTGCACTAAAGCTGAATATGAGTAAGGCTTATGATAGAGTTAGTTGGTCCTTTATTTTGTGTATGATGGAAAAAATGGGTTTCAGTGCTTATTGGATCCAAAAGATCCATGCTTGTATTTCTTCTGTCCATTTTGCAGTCCTGATCAATGGAGTTCCTTCTGATGATTTTTCCCTAAGTAGGGGTTGGAGACAAGGGGACCCACTTTTGCCCTACTTATTTTTTATCTGTGCAGAGGGATTGTCTACTCTTCTGAACATGGGAGAATGCCTTAACTCATTTAAAAAGTTAAAAAATAAATAACTATTGCCCCTCTATTTCCCATCTTTTTTTTTTTACTGATGACAGTTTATTATTCTTCAGGGCTTCTAGAGAGGATTGCTTGCAGATAAAAAGAATTTTGGAAGTGTATGAGAAAGCTTCTGGTCAAACCATCAACCTGGACAAATCTTCAATGCTAGTGAGCAAGAATGTGCCGGTGGTGGAAATTGTTTTTTTGAGCAATCTCTTGGGGGTTCGTGTGGACTCCAATTTAGGCAGGTATCTTGGCATGCCTTCCCAGAATAGTAAGAACAAGGGTGAGCTTTTTAGCCAACTCTCTTGAAAAATTAAGAGCTGTCTTAAAAAATGGAAGGGTAATTTACTTTCGCGAGGTGGGAAAGATGTGCTTATCAAAGTGGTTGCTCAGGGGATCCCCACTTATTCTATGAGTTGTTTTAGGCTCCCCTCTAAGGTTTGTGACGAGATTGACAAAGCTTGGTCCAACTTCTGGTGGGGCTTTGATAAAGATAGAAAAAGAATGCAATGGGCTAGCTGGGATTGAGCAAGGAAAGAGGGGGACTAGGGTTCCGTTGCTTGAAGTTTTTTAATCAAGCTTTGCTAGCAAAAAAAAAAAGCGGGAGATTGGTTTGAAACTCTGAAAGCCTTCTTTTTTGTGTGCTTAAGGGGAAGTATTTCAAAGATGGGGATTTCTTAAGAGCCAATTTGGGTTGCAAGCCTTCTTTAACTTGGAGGAGTTTGATGTGGGGGCGAGAGCTTTTCAAAGGGTTACCGCTGGAAAGTTGACAATGGCAGAAGAATTGTTATGGGAAGATATCCTTGGCTCAGTAAAGATGATGACATCACTTCTCTTAGCATCAAAGATCTCTAGAAGGAGCTCACAGTTGCAAATCTCATTAATGTAGGCCATTGTTGGGATAAAAATAAGATTGAGTCAATTATGTCTCCAGTTGAGGCCAATTTTTGTTTTATGATACCTTTGAGGGCTTTGGATCAAGAGGATGAGATTATCTGGAACTATAGCTAGAATGGCATTTTTAGTGTTAAAAGCGTTTACCATTTGGCGATGAACATTGGGTGCAATTCTAAGGCTTCTTCTTCGGATAACTCTATTTCCGCTGCTCTTTGGAAGTCTTTCCGGAAGGTGGAGGTAGCTTCAAAAGTTAAGATTGGTGCCCGGAATGTTCTGAAAAATTTGATTCTGGCAAAAATTAACATTAGCTCTAGAGAGGTGGATATCAAAACTAGTTGTACCTTTGCGGAAAAGCGGCGGAAACTAATATTCACTTGATTAAAGATTGCAAATATGCTAGAAAAGCATGGTTATTTTTTATTTCCATACTTATTGACTTTGACTCTTTTTTCAGGTTGGTGAACTCGGGGGAGTCGTTCTGGCAAGGGATTTGCTCAAAAATCCCAAAAAGCGATTTGTCAAAAGTGTTAATCTTTATTTGGCTGTTATGGACCTATTGTAACTCGGTGCTCCATAATAATGCAAAGGCTAATATGGAGAATTTTTTGTCATTTATTGCAAATCATGTTTATTTACAAAATATGTTGGTGGATGCAGGGGATCGTTTTGGTGCTCCTCCGAAGAGTCCAAGTGTTGCTTGCTGGCGGTCGCCGCCGAGGAATTCGTGGAAGCTTAATGTGGATGGCTCGTGGAGGCAAGATCGTAGGGAAGGTGGTATTGGTTGGCTGGCTCGTGATCATCATGGTAACCCCATTTTATGGGGTGCAAAAGGGAGCATCAATCTTCATCTGCAAAGATCATGGAAAGTTTAGCTATCGGGGAGGGTCTCAAGCATATTCTGTCGAGCTGTCTTGATCCTATCCCTCATATCTTGGTGGAATCTGATTCAAAGCTGGTTATTGACATTATCAATGATATTTCCCAAGATGTTTCTGAACTCATCAATGTTATAGCTGATATTAGGAATTTGATTCTCATGTTTAGGGATATTTCTTTTTCCTTTAGTGGTAGATCTTGCAATCGAGCTGTTGATCTTATTGCAAAGACTCATCCAACTCTTGGTCTGTATGTTGTTTCTAATTCTGACCATTTTGGGTCTGAGGACTGGAACCTTGTTTTGGAGTGGGGGAATGTAACGGCCCGGAAATTTCATCCCGGTCTTCCCGGGTTGCCCAGGGGCATTTTGGTAATTTGGTCGGGCCGACAGGGCCGGTTATGTCTTTTCTAATTGCCGGAAAAATTATGAGATGATTTGAATGGGATCGGGAAGCTTGGTGAAGGTAATTGGGCTTGGTAGAATGCAAAAAAGAAATAGAGAATTAAATAGCGCGTCGAGTGAGATTCGAACCAGGGTCACTTGGGAAGCTAGTCGAGTGGCCTTGCCAGTTAAGCCACCGGGCGTCTTTGTGAACTTTAGCTATCGGGGAGGGTCTCAAGCATATTCTGTCGAGCTGTCTTGATCCTATCCCTCATATCTTGGTGGAATCTGATTCAAAGCTGGTTATTGACATTATCAATGATATTTCCCAAGATGTTTCTGAACTCATCAATGTTTTAGCTGATATTAGGAATTTGATTCTCATGTTTAGGGATATTTCTTTTTCCTTTAGTGGTAGATCTTGCAATCGAGCTGTTGATCTTATTGCAAAGACTCAGCCAACTCTTGGTCTGTATGTTGTTTCTAATTCTGACCATTTTGGGTCTGAGGACTGGAACCTTGTTTTGGAGTGGGGGAATGTAACGGCCCGGAAATTTCATCCCGGTCTTCCCGGGTTGCCCAGGGGCATTTTGGTAATTTGGTCGGGCCGACAGGGCCGGTTATGTCTTTTCTAATTGCCGAAAAAATTATGAGATGATTTGAATGGGATCGGGAAGCTTGGTGAAGGTAATTGGGCTTGGTAGAATGCAAAAAAGAAATAGGGAATTAAATAGCGCGTCGAGTGAGATTCGAACCACGGTCGCTTAGGAAGCTAGACAAGTGGCCTTGCCACTTGAGCCACCGGGCGTCTTTGTGAACTTAAACGCGCTAGCTTGTATTTAAGCCTGTCTTCGTGCGTTTGGTTTTAAAACAGCCCACCCGAGTCTTCTTCTTCCCCATTTCTTCTCTTTTCTTCTTCGCGATCTCTTCTCCTAATCTCCCTCGACCGACCAGCGATTCGCCGGAGTTTTCCTCCCCAATTCCAAGCCGGTTCTCATCCCGAGCTGCCGGAGGTCCGATCTTCTTCATCCCGGTAAGCTCATTTTCTCTTCTCTTCTTCTTGTTCTCCTTCAATTTCTTCTCCCCTATTTTCGTTTTGCCACGGCTGGTCGAGAGAAATTGAAGGGAATGGTTGGGAGATTCTTGTGCAGCTTGTGGAGAGGTAATCGACCAGCAAATTGTCCCAGCTAGTTGTCTCGATCACGCGCAGAAGCCGGTTCCATCGCGCCCAGAACACCGAGTTCGTCCCTCCTCTATAGCGCGTAGCAGCTGCCGAGCCGCGCCGCGCACCGCCTCGCGCCAGCGCGCGCCCTCGCCCAGCTCCGTGTCACGCCGCATGCCGTCCCAGCCGAGCCCGCGCCCGCACGCCCCTGTGTCGCCCGCGCGCCCGTCCGCGGGCAGCCAGCGCGCCAACACGCCCAGCCCCGCGCCCCAGCGCGCCCAGCCAGCCCTATTGCTGCCTCGCTAGTGCAATCGACTCGTTCGTGTGTCCGTCGCGCCTCGTGAGTTGCTCCCGAGCTGAGCCCTGCTTAATTTATTGTATTTAGGCCTATTGTGTGATTTTTGTTGTAATTGATAGGTTCTCGGTAGCTAGTTCGAGTTCGTTCGCAACTTAGGATTTCATGCCGAATCGCCTTCCGACCAAGGTAAGGATTTCTTACCGGAGTTGTGTGGACCCTGCGATATTATATGTGATTACTGATTGATTGCTTGTTTGTGTTATTGACATGTGTAGCTAAGTGCTCTAATCTGAATTCCCGATTAGCATGATTTTCCTGGTTAATTCTCATGTTAATCCATGCTAGGTTGTTCCTTTCTGGCATGCTCGTATCTGTTCTTGCTTCGTAGTATCATGCTAGGTTCGTTGTATTCTTATTGAGCACGTATTGGATTTCATTGACTTGTTTGCTGAATGCTAAGGCAAAGTTAGAGTGGCGTGTAGATAGCATCATCCGGCCGGTGCATAACGAACCTTGCATCCACGCAGGGGACGTATGAGATGGAGCTCGCCCTGATCCCGTTAGGGAATAGCTAACCCTAACGGCTGGCCCTGCAAGCTTGGGTGAGGGTGGCAGACTGTTAAATGCCCCAACGGTCGGGATGATGACTTGGCATTGCCTCGTCCCTGGTCTAAGCCTACCACGACCCGTTTCCTTAGCCTCAGGTGCGGTGGTTCAGGCTGACATAGTTTACGTGTCCAGGTCTCACACCCCTATGTCAGTGACACCGATCCAAAGATTTAGTTAGGCGTGGTGGCTGGACATGGGCAGCTTGCCTCTAGACCCGGCACCCTCCATAGTCTGCAGTAGCGCGCGGTGCATGCTTACGCTCATTACAGCGCCGACCGGAGAGCTCCTCGGGATCTTGAGCTAGTGTACCTTTCATTCAACAGTAGACAGGCTGAGGTCGGGACTTGTTTCTCGTATAGGGCGTATTGTGTGAAGGATTGTGTGGTGGATTATTCCGGACTAAGACCCTGAGTTGGCATCCGAGGTCCAAATATGGACTCAAGCTATGTGCTCTATTCTGTGTTTATACTCATAGCTTGCATTCACTCATATAGATGACCATGTATATCGTATTGTACCCCTATTGGGGATTCTTACTCAGTAATTCGTTACTCACCCTTATTATTGTGGTTTTTCCATAGGTAACCGAGTTGCGAGACAGGATGGCTGAAGGAGGAGCTGTGATCATGGGGCCCAGTCATCAAACTCTGATTTTATGTTATGACTCTTTATGTTTTATTTCCCCCTGAATGCATGTAGCTGGGCACGGAGCCCTAGGATGTTTTCTAAATGTTTTGTGGATTCCAGCATTGTTGTATCTAGACAGGTTTTGAAGGATTTTAATAAATCTCTGATCAGAGTAAACTTTGGAAATGTATTTATCTTGGAACAGGTGCTTGGAAACAGGGGATGAGTTTGGGAAAATTGTCCGGGCTTTGAACTGAATGTTTGAATGTTTTGTTTTTAATTGGAATCCGAAATCATGTTTGTATAATGTCCTTTACTTTGAAGCATGCATTGGGGTATGGGCCCATTTAGCGCCCCATTCGGGTCGGGTCCTTACAGTTGGTATCAGAGCTCACAGTCATAGATTCTGTAGATTGACCTTTTGTTGTAGGTCATTTTCCCATGATCACCAAAGACTCATGTCATCATCGTATGCCTAAGTTTAGTATTTGTTGTAGAAAAAGGGTTAAGAATTTACAATACCTGTCATCTAGTGTATGCCTTGTATAGTGTTGTAGAGCGGAGACGAGCAGGTTTTGACTCGTTATTGGTTTGGGTTTAGAGCGCCATCATGCCAACTTCCCACAGTGTGTGATGTATGTTGTGGCTTATTGAGGTATCCAAATAGATTCGGATGCCCTGGGACATCGTTCCAGAGGAAGGCAGAGGTTAGACTCCCGTAGGCCACTTGTGGCCCAGTTGTTGGTTTTCCCCTAGTGAGAGAGTGGAGGTGCTTTGCCTTGAAGTGCTACTCCAAGAGATGAGTTAGCTATGGTTGTGCTTATGTGGATGCTTGTGGAGCTGGTTCCCGTGTGGACTAGCCTGGGTAGCTCAAGTGTTGATCTTGAGCCTTGATAGATTATTTGGTTGCCCAGAGAGTGGTTGCAGAGTTGATAGCCTTCAAGGAGGTTGATGAGGCATCTTTGTGCTTCTGTAAAGTGTTGTTGTGTGCAGCTAGTAAGCCGGAACCCCGTGGTTAAGGGTGCAGCAAGCAGTGTTCCCTTCGGACTGGATCCATTGGTGGTTTCCTCAGTTGTTTGGTAGAGTTGAACACTCTTCTTTTGGTGAGCCCCTAGGGTAAGGCTAGCTGCTGCATGTTGAGATAGAGCCGGCCAGAGTTTGTTGAGCATCATGTGGAGATGCAAGAGTAGGCTGTGAGCCTTCAGCTTGATGAGATGCCTTAGGCATGGTTGTTGGAGTTGAGCCCTTGTATGCCTAGCCAGAGTTCGTGTCACTTGAGGTTGTGACCTTGTTGGCCCCGTTTGTAGTAAGATGTGGATTTGGTAGTAGTGGCACTTGAGGTGCATTGGTTGGTGTGCCGCTTTGGCACTAAATCTAGTTCAGGCCTGAGTTTGGCATGGGTATATGTAACGGCCCGGAAATTTCATCCCGGTCTTCCCGGGAGGCCCAGGGGCATTTTGGTAATTTTGGGTCAGGCCGACAGGGCCAGTTTTGAAATTTAAAATTGCCGGAATAATCATGAGTCAATTTGAAAAGGATCGGGGTTTTTGGTGAAGGCATTTGGGCTTGGGAAAGAGTAAAAATAAATAAGGAATTAAATAGCGCGTCGAGTGGGATTCGAGCTAGGGGCGTGTCGCGTGCTAGGCGGAGGGTGCAGCCAGCCGAGCCACCGCGCGCGTTTGTTAATCTAAACGCGCGTTCTATTACTTATGCTTGTTTTCAAAGGCGGTTGGTATAAAAGCCAGCTCGCCGAGCCTTCTTCCCCATTTCCTCTTCTCTTCGCGATTTTCTCCACCGACCGACTCACTTCTCCCTCGGCGATTTCTTCCCTCTCTTGCTCCGATTCGACCGAGCTCGTCCTCCCCAGTTCGAAGTCGATCCATCTCCGGGCTGAAGGTAAGTTTTTTTTTCTCTTCTTCTTCTTTTTCTCTCCTTCAATCCGAATCCCCTGTTTTCGGCTTCGATTTTTCTGGCCTTGTTGAAGCGAGTCGCTGGGTGGTTTTTGTGCAGCTGCAGTAGGGGAGTTCGTCCAACAACAAATCGTTCGTTGAATCCTCTCCAATCGCTCGAATTCGAGTTTGTTATTCTCCATCGCCCAGATCGCTCTGTTCGCCCCTGTTCGCCCGTCGCACGCGCGCAGAGGTAGCCCAGCCGTCGAGCCACGCCATGCATCGAGCCGTGCTCGCGCATCATCGCCTCGCCAGCCCGTGACGCGCGTCGCATCGCCAGCGCCAGACGAGCCGCGCCTCTGTTCGCCAGATCATCACGCGCGCAGCAGCCGCCGCCTCCTCGCACGCCCGCGCCACGCGCGCCCATTTCTGCGCCCGGCGCGCCAAACAAACCGTTTGTTTGACCGTTCTTGCAATCGCTCGCTCGCGCATTCGTCGCGCCTCGTGAGTTGCTCCCGAGCTGAGCCTCGTTTATTTTATTGTATTTAGGCCTATTGTGTGATTTTTGTTGTAATTGTTAGGTTCTCGGTAGCTAGTTCGAGATCGTTCGCAACTTAGGATTTTTGTGCCGAATCGCCTCCCGACCAAGGTAAGGATTTCTTACCAGGAGTTGTGTGGACCTGCGATATTATATGTGATTCTTGATTGAATGCTTGTTTGTGTTTATTAACATGTGTAGCTAGGTATTCTATTTCGAATTCCCGATTAGCATGATTTTCCGATTTAATTCTCATGTTAATCCATGCTAGGTTGTTCCCTTCTAGCATGCTCAGATCATTCCTTGCTTCGTAGTATCATGCTAGGCTCGTTGTATTCTTATTGAGCACGTATTGGATTTTACCGAATTGTTTGCCGATTGCTAAGGCAAAGTTAGAGTGGCGGGTAGATAGCATCATCGGCCGGTGCATAACGAACCTTGCATCCACGCGAGGACGTATGAGATGGAGCTCGCCGATCCCGTTAGGGAATAGCTAACCCTAACGGTGGCCCCGCAATCTTGGGTGAGGTGGCGATCGTTAAATGCCCCAACGGTCGGGATGATGACTTGGCATTGCCTCGCCCCGGCGATCGGCACGTCCTCGGCGTGTTCGCCATAGCCCCGATTGCCACTGTTAAGGTAAGGGCGGCTTCTCGGTGTAAGCCTACCACGACCCGCTTCCTTAGCCCTCAGTGCGGTGGTTCAGCCGACATAGTTTACGTGTCGTGTCTCACACCCTATGTCGGTGTGACACCGATCCAAAGATTTAGTTAGGCGTGGTGGATCGGACATGGGCGGCTTGCCTCACTCCGGCACTTCATAGTTCTGCGAGAGCACGCGGTGCATGCTTACGCTCATTCTGGCGCACGACCGAGAGCTCCTCGGGATCTTGAGCGGTGTACCTTTCTTCGGCGAGATAGGCGAGGTGAGGTAGACTTGTTTCTCGTATAGCGCGATCGTGGTGTGATATTATTTCGGACTAAGACCCTAGTTGGCATCCGAGGCCCAAGTATGGGCTAAGCTATGTGCTCTATTCTGTGTTTATATTCATAGCTTGCATACGCTCATCGAGATGACCATGTATATCGTATTGTACCCCGATTGGGGATTCTTACTGAGTAATTCGTTACTCACCCTTATTCTGTGGTTTTCCACAGGTAATCGTGGTGCGCGACAGGATGCTTGAAGGAGGAGCTGTGATCATG
The DNA here is from genome assembly GCA_036507275.1 of Sicyos edulis. Classification (NCBI taxonomy): domain Eukaryota; kingdom Viridiplantae; phylum Streptophyta; class Magnoliopsida; order Cucurbitales; family Cucurbitaceae; genus Sicyos; species Sicyos edulis. Next base: position 8,078,513 of record CM071856.1, on the reverse strand, counting down.
GGGCCCAGTCTTCCAACTCTGATTTTTGTATTATGACTCTTTATATTTTGTTTTGTTTTCCCCTGAATGCATGTAGCCAGGCACGGAGCCCTAGGATGTTTGTAAATATTTGTGGATTCCAGCATTTTGTATCTGAACAGGTTTTGAATGGTTTTAGTAAATCTCTGATCAGAGTAAACTTTGGAAATGTATTTATCTTGGAACAGGTGCTTGGAAACAAGGGCATGTTCCAGGGAAATTGTCTAATTTTTAAAGGGATTATTTTGAATGTTTTGTTTTAATTGGAATCTGAAATCATGTCTGTTTAAATGTCCTTAACTTTGAATGCATGCATTGGGGTAAGGGCCCATTTAGTGCCCCATTCGGGTCGGTCCCTTACAGTTGGTATCAGATCTCAGAGTCATAAATTTTGTAGTATGACCTGTTGTTGTAGGTCATTTTCCCATGATCACTAGCACTCCGACAGTCATCAGGTACGCCTAAGTTTACTATTTGTTGTTAAAATGGGGTTAAGAATTTACAATACCTGTCATCTAGTGTATGCCTTATGTAGTATTGTGGAGCGGAGACGAGCAGGTTCTGACTCGTTATTGGTTTGGGTGTAGATCGCGAGCATGCCAGTTACCCGCGTCGGAAGAGGACGTCCGAGAGGAGGCCGAGGTGCCAGGATGGGATCTGACACCGCAGGGACCTCGTCCCAAGCTGAGATTGACGGCACTCCACCAGCGGGCCCCCCAGTTGCGCCTAGAGTAGGCGCCGAGGCGACTGAGCGCCGATAGGCTACTCCTGGAGCAGAATTTGCTGATTCGATGAGATCTATGGTGGTCAGCCTATTGAGTGACCAGAGGGCTGAGACCCAGGCTCTGTTAGCGGCCCAGCGGGAAGAGTCCCGAGCTCAGATCGAGCAGCTGACTCGTTTGATTCAAAGAGGCGCAAAGAAGACACCCTAGCTCTCAGAGAGCCAGCCTTTAGGCGAAGTGGCGGAAGGTGCCGATGAGCTTGGTAAATGGTTGAAGGATTTCGTAAAATGGAACCCTGATATGTTTGATGCCACAGGTGATGCTTTAGCAGCAGCCAGATGGATTGCCCATTTGGAGTACACCTTCCTGATTATGGTGTGCCCCGATGTGCAGAGGCCGAGGTGTGCAGCCCATGTGTTAGGGGGCGTAGCTAGATGGTGGTGGGAGTCCACCCTGAGTGAGAGACCAGCTAGGTCTCCACCTGCTACCTGGGAGTTCTTCAAGACAGAATTTAAAGCCAAGTACATTAGCGATGAGGCTCAAGAGAAGATGGTAGCGCTTTTCCAGAATCTGCAGCAGGGTTCTGATTCTATAGAGGAGTACGAGAGGATGTTTTCGGAGTATGGCTATTTCGCTCCGCAGCTGATAGCAACCCCTAAGTTGAAAATTCGAAAGTTCATTTCTGGTCTGAGGCAGGGTGTGTCTCAGGATGTCAGGGCTCTAGCCCCTATCACTTATGCTAAAGCGGTTCAGCTGGCCACTATTTACCATGGAAAGTATCCTGTTGAGCGGGTCGCGCGCCGCTCCGGCAGGCGTCTGTCCCCAACCAGAGTGGGGCGTAAGAGGAGGTTTGAGTTCAGAGGAGGCGGCGGGCGCCGCCGAGGACAATTTGAGAATCGGGATCGCCGAGGATTCCGCCCGATTCAGCCACTTCGGCGGCGGTCCGAGGCAGGTTCCCGCATGTGCCACTTGTGGAAGAGCCCACTTCAGAGCTTGTCAGATCGGGCCCAAGCGGTGTTTCCGATGTGGAAAGGAGGGGCATATGATCCGTTCTTGTGATCACCGGCTATGGCGATTCACCTGGGCGCAGCAGAGTAGGGCGGGTGTTCGCTACGAACCGTCGGAGGCCGAGCGCACGCAGATGCCGCAGATGGCGTGCACGCTTCTTGTTTTGGATCATTGTGCATTTGTCTTGTTTGACTGCAGTTCACACGACTCGCTTGAATCTGTTTTGTTTCTTTGAGCATGCTAGGTTGAGATTAGAGCCTCTAGGTTTTGAATTGTTCATTGCAACTCCTTGGGAGTTAATATGTTAGCAAAAGATAAGGTTAAGGATGGCCGGATTGAGATATCCGGGGAGTTGCTGGTAGCTACGCTCATAGTTCTACCCATGAGTGGTTTCGATGTGATTCGTGGAATGGAGTGGTTAGCCGCTAACCACGCATTGATTGACTGCCACCGGAAGGAAGTAGTGTTCAGGCCGTCGGGTCGGCCCAGCTTCAAGTTTCGTGGAGTTCAGGGTGGAGTTTGCCCGCCGATGGTGTCAGCTGTGAAAGCTCGTCATTTGCTAGCTCGTGGAGCTTGGGGCTACCTAGCCAAATTGTCTGGAGAGAGCCGTCCCTCACTGGCTATTGATCAAGTGCCGGTTGTGCGAGAGTTTGCTGATGTGTTTCCTGAGGAGTTACCGGGGTTGCCCCCGAAGAGAGAGGTTGACTTCACAATTGAGCTCGAGCCGGGGACCCTCCCTATCTCGAAGGCTCCGTGATCGTATGGCGCCGGCCGAGCTAAAGGCGAAGGTTGATTTGCAGGAGATGTTAGATCGAGGATTCATCCGTCCGAGTGTGTCCCGTGGGGAGCGCCAGTGTTGTTTGTGAAGAAAAAGGATGGTTCGATGCGCCTATGCATTGACTATCGTGAGCTTAATAAGGTGTGATGAAGAATAAGTATCCGTTGCCCCGTATCGATGATTTGTTCGATCGACCGAGGAGCTTCCGTGTTCTCCAAGATAGATTTGAGATCCGGTATCATCACCATGGATTAGGGACGCCGACATTCTAAAACGGCGTTCGAGTCTAGATATGGGCACTACGAGTTTGGGGTCATGTCGTTTGGGTTGACGAATGCACCAAAGAAGCGTTCATGGACATGATGGATAGGGTGTTCAAAGAATTTTTAGATGACTTCATCATCGTGTTCATTGACGATATTCGATCTATTCACGGACCGGGGAGGAGCATGCGAGAACATTTGAGGCAAGTGTTGGCGAAACTTTGAGGAAAACCAACTTTATGCGAAGTTTTCCAAATGTGAGTTCGGTTGGAACAAGTGGCCTTCTTAGGTCATGTAGTCTCGAGAGATGGTATAGCCGTGGATCCCGCAAAGATTGAGGCCGTGAGTTCGTGGGCCAAGCCGACTTCAGTTACCGAGATACGCAGCTTCCTGGGCTTGGCAGGTTACTACCGTCGGTTTGTTTAGGACTTTTGCGCCATAGCCTCGCCCCTCACTCGTCTGACGAGGAAGGGTGTCGAGTTTGTTTGGGACAGATAGGTGTGATGAGAGCTTTGCCGTGCTCAAGCGCGATTTGACTTCAAGACTGCTGTTGTTGGCGATGAGGGGACAGGTGGTTTCGTGGTTTACGCTGATGCTTCCAAGTTCAAAGTTGGGTGTGTGTTGATGCAAACGGAAGGTCATTGCTTATGCTTCCCGTCATTTGAAGCCATATGAGCAGAACTATCCGACTCATGATATGGAGTTGGCGATAGTGGTGTTTGCATCAAGATTTGGAGGCATTACCGTATGGTGAGCGGATCCGGATGTTTACCGATCACCGTGCCTCAAGTATCATTTACTCGAAGGAGAGTGAATATGAGGTAGAGGAGATGGTTAGAGTTAGTAAAAGATTATGATGCGAGATTCTCGTACCATCCGGGTAAAGCCAATGTTGTAGCCAATGCCCTGAGTAGGAAGACGTCGCACTTCGCGGTGTTGTTTAGCTCCCAGCCCAGATTACGAAGAGAGTTCGAGCGGGCTGAGATTGTAGTGTTGTTGGGTGAGGTTACTGCCAGAGTGGCTCAGTTGATAGTCCAGCCATCGATCAGACAGTGGATTGTTGATAGTCAGCTGAGTGACCCCGCACTTAGGAGATTATTTGACAGAGTTAGTGCTGATGGAGATTTTGACTTTGTGTATTCACGCATAAGCAATGACGACAGAGGCCGGTTGTGTGTTCTGGATGCCGCAGGATTACGCACGGAGTTCCTCTCAGAGGCCCACAGTTCTCCGTTTGCTTGGCACCCCGGGGGTACCAAGATGTATCAGGATCTTAAGCAGACATTCTGGTGGATGGGTATGAAAAGAGATGTTGCGGAGTTTGTCAGTCGATGTCTCACTTGTCGCCAAGTGAAGGCACCTGAGCAGAGACCACCCGGTTTATTGCACTACCGAGTGTACCTCGGTGGAAATGGGAAGAGATCTCCATGGACTTCATTTCTGGGTTGCCGAGGACTCCGAGGAAGTTCACTCAGATTTGGGTGATAGTCGATCGATTGACTAAGAGCGCACACTTCATTCCCGGTAGAGACACTTATACCGTGGAACAATGGGCACAGTTGTTTTTGGAGCAGATCATTCGTTATCACGGTGTGCCTGTGAGGATTGTATCTGACCGTGATTCTAGGTTCACTTCTCGTTTCGAGAGCGCCAGTAAGGGTTTAGGCATCGAGTGCGATTTCAAACCTGACTTTTCACCCTCGCACCGATGGATGCGATCGAGAGAGGTGAACCGATTCTCGAAGATATGTTGAGGGCTTGTGTGTTGGATTTCGGCTTGGGATTGGGACTGATTCGATGGAGTTTGCATATAACAACAGTTATCAGTCGACGATTCAGATGACTCCATTCGAGGCTTTGTATGGTAAGCGTTGCCAAACTCCTGTGTTCTGGGAAGAGGTTAGTGATAGGCAGGTTTTGGGTCCCGAGTTGCTGCAGTTGACCAATGGTGCCGTGCAGAAGATTAGAGCCCGTATGTTGATTTCGGCTGAGCAGCCAGTAAGAGTTATGCCGATGTTGTTGCGTCGGGATTTGGAGTTTGAGGTTGGCCAACATGTATTCCTAAAGGTCGCACCGATGCGAGGTGTGTTGAGGTTTGGCAAGCGTGGAAAGCTGAGTCCCCGTTTTGTTGGTCCGTTTGAGATTTTGGAGAGGATCGGCAAGGTTGCTTATAGATTAGCCTTGCCTCCGTCATTGTCGGCAGTGCACAGTGTATTTCATGTATCGATGTTGAGGCGATGCGTGCGGACCCGCCGCGACATTGTTGATTTTGAGCCTTTGCGGTGAATGAGGATTTGAGCTTCGAGGAAAAGCGGTGGAGATTCTTGCTTTTGAGACAAAGACAACTGCAGAATCGTGAAATCCGGCTGTAAAGGTTTGGTGGAGGAGTCGAGTTTAGAGGAAGCCACTTGGGAGCGGGAGGATGAGATGAGATTGCGCAGATCCCGAGTCGTTACAATCTTAAGTGACTTTCGAGGACGAAAGTCTTATAAGGGGGGAGTATTGTAACGGCCCGGAAATTTCATCCCGGTCTTCCCGGGAGGCCCAGGGGCATTTTGGTAATTTTGGGTCGGGCCGACAGGGCCGGTTTTGAAATTTAAAATTGCCGGAATAATCATGAGTCAATTTGAAAAGGATCGGGGTTTTTGGTGAAGGCATTTGGGCTTGGGAAAGAGTAAAAATAAATAAGGAATTAAATAGCGCGTTGAGTGGGATTCGAGCCAGGGGCGTGTCGCGTGCTAGGCGAAGGGCACAGCCAGCCAAGCCACCGCGCGCGTTTGTTAATCTAAACGCGCGTTCTATTACTTATGCTTGTTTTCGAAGGTGGTTTGTATAAAAGCCAGCTCGCCGAGCCTTCTTCCCCATTTCCTCTTCTCTTCGCGATTTTCTCCTCCGACCGACTCACTTCTCCCTCGGCGATTTCTCCCCTCTCTTGCTCCGATTCGACCGAGCTCGTCCTCCCCAGTTCGAAGTCGATCCATCTCCGGGCTGAAGGTAAGTTTTTTTTTCTCTTCTTCTTCTTCTTCTCTCCTTCAATCCGAATCCCCTGTTTTCGGCTTCGATTTTTCCGTCCTTGTTGAAGCGAGTCGCTGGGTGGTTTTTGTGCAGCTGCAGTAGGGGAGTTCGTCCAACAACAAATCGTTCGTCGAATCCTCTCCAATCGCTCGAATTCGAGTTCGTTATTCTCCATCGCCCAGATCGCTCTGTTCGCCCCTAGTCACCCGTCGCACGCGCGCAGAGGTAGCCCAGCCGTCGAGTCACGCCACGCATCGACCTGCGCGCGCGCGCTTCGCCAGACTCCGTGGACGCGCCGCGACGCCAGCGCCCGCATAAGCCGCGCCTCTGTTCGCCCCTGCATCACCGCGCACGGCGCCATTCACAAGACGTCCGCGCCCAAAGATTGGCGCGGCCCAAGCGCCACGCGCCCATTTTACTGCGCCAGTCGCGCGCCAGGCCAACCCGTTCGCGCCCGTTCGTGCAATCGACTCGTTCGTGCGTTCGTCGCGCCTCGTGAGTTGCTCCCGAGCTGAGCCTCGTTTATTTTATTGTATTTAGGCCTATTGTGTGATTTTTGTTGTAATTGTTAGGTTCTCGGTAGCTAGTTTGAGATCGTTCGCAACTTAGGATTTTTGTGCCTAATCGCCTCCCGACCAAGGTAAGGATTTCTTACCGGAGTTGTGTGGACCCTGCGATATTATATGTGATTGCTGATTGAATGCTTGTTTGTGTTTATTAACATGTGTAGCTAGGTATTCTATTCTGAATTCCCGATTAGCATGATTTTCCTGATTTAATTCTCATGTTAATCCATGCTAGGTTGTTCCCTTCTAGCATGCTCAGATTCTGCCTTGCTTCGTAGTATCATGCTAGGCTCGTTGTATTCTTATTGAGCACGTATTGGATTTTCTTGAATTGTTTTCGATTGCTAAGGCGGGTTAGAGTGGCGGGTAGATAGCATCATCCGGCGGGTGCATAACGAACCTTGCATCCACGATTGTGGACGTATGAGATGGAGCTCGCCCGATCCCGTTAGGGAATAGCTAACCCTAACGGTGGCCCCGCAATCTTGGGTGAGGGTGGCGGATATTAAATGCCCCAACGGTCGGGATGATGACTTGGCATTGCCTCGCGTCCAGCCGATCGGCACGCCCCAGAGTGTTCGGCCGTAGCCCCGATTGCCACTGTTAAGGTAGAGGCGCTTCCTGGTGTAAGCCTACCACGACCCGCTTCCTTAGCCTCAAAGTGCGGTGGTTCAGCCGACATAGTTTACGTGTCCGTGTCTCACACCCCTATGTCGGTGACACCGATCCAAAGATTTAGTTAGGCGTGGTGGATGGACATGGGCGCTTGCCTCCGCACCGGCACCCCATAGTTCTGCAGTAGAGCGCGGTGCATGCTTACGCTCATTACAAATACCAGGAGAGCTCCTCGGGATCTTGAGCCAGTGTACCTTTTCGTCGACGATGAGACAGCCGAGGCCGAGACTTGTTTCTCGTATAGGGCAACTGTGTGTGATATTATTTCCGGACTAAGACCCTAGTTGGCATCCGAGGCCCAAGTATGGGCTAAGCTATGTGCTCTATTCTGTATTTATATTCATAGCTTGCATACGCTCATCGAGATGACCATGTATATCGTATTGTACCCCGGTTGGGGATTCTTACTGAGTAATTCGTTACTCACCCTTATTATGTGGTTTTCCACAGGTAATCGTGGTGCGCGACAGGATGCCTGAAGGAGGAGCTGTGATCATGGGGCCCAGTCTTCCAACTCTGATTTTTGTATTATGACTCTTTATGTTTTGTTTTGTTTTCCCCTGAATGCATGTAGCCGGGCACGGAGCCCTAGGATGTTTGTAAATATTTGTGGATTCCAAAGATTTTGTATCTCGAATGTGGTTTTGAATGGTTTTAGTAAATCTCTGATCAGAGTAAACTTTGGAAATGTATTTATCTTGGAACAGGTGCTCGGAAACAGGGGCAGGTTCTAGGGAAATTGTCTAATTTTTAAAGGGATTATTTTGAATGTTTTGTTTTAATTGGAATCTGAAATCATGTCTGTTTAAATGTCCTTAACTTTGAATGCATGCATTGGGGTAAGGGCCCATTTAGTGCCCCATTCGGGTCGGTCCCTTACAGTATAGCAGATGGTTCTATGACCCGTCCGGAGTTCAGCACACTCATTTAGCCTTTGGATGCGTTTGTGGCAGTTGCACCTGTTTAGGTCGTGCAAGAGAGCTAGTTTAGTGGTGGTTGAAGGACTACAAGCGAAAGGTTGTTCGAGAGGAGTCGTAGCCTCTTCCCAGTGTTACTGGAGGTTGAGTAAGGCAGCAGGTTGACGGTTGGTAAGTGTTAGTGCGCGTGCATCTCACGCTAGTGTTAAGGCCAAGAGATCCTTGTGGTTGGTAGTGCGGTCAACTACCTTCGAGTGCCTAAATCTGAGGAGAGTTGAGCATCGTAGAAGAAAGTTTGGGTCCAGTTGAGGGACCATGAGTTGGATGCCTATGAGGTGAGTAGGATGCCTTGTGAGAGGAGTTGGATGCCTTATGGGTAAGCACCCTTGGTAGAGGCGTGGTATAAAGTAAGTTCAGTTTGGCATGGTTATGCTTTGGTAGAGCAAAGTTGCCACAGCTTCGAGCATCGTGTGGAGATGAAACTTTGGGTGTTCCGTTGATTGATTGTATCTCTGTCAGGAGCTAGTGTTGCTTTTTGGGAAAAGCATTTGTTAGTCTTGGATCTCTAAATGAAGGTTGGGAGTTGTGCACACAAGTGTGTTTTTTGTGGTTCGTTCTGTGGCGAGAGTTTCAGATCCATGTAGGGTTTGCTTTGGGGATCTGGTGCTCAGTTCTTGGAAAAGTTGGACTCCAGGTGGATGTTGTAAGGCTTTAGTGAGGTGGTAAGGATACCATGCTCGTGGTATCAGATTGTTGCTTAGGTAAGAGTTGTTAATTTGAACCTACGCTTGGTTGGCGGATCTTCTTGTTGATCGTCATGACTGAGAGAGTTGTTCGGATCCTTCCTTGGGTAGAAGTTATGTTGTGGTTGATGTCTGAGTAGGAGGATGACGCATTCGGCAGCGTTTCGGGTCCTCTTGGTTTCCAAGGAGTTGGAGTTGGCCAGCATGGTTATGATGCTGGAAAATGGAGCTCATGTTTGTTCAGGCAGTTGGCTGTAGTCCGTTAGTTGGCGGTGGGTGTCGAGGGTTGTCGGAGAACCCTAGGTTGTGGATAGCCTCTCTAGAGCTCAGTCAGGCCTAGGTAGTGAGTTTCAGTTGGCAAGCTGGAGCCGTGTAGTTTGTAGCCTCGGGTGAGTTGCTGGCAGTCTTGGTAGCCTAGCCAGCTAGTGTTTGTTTGGAGTAGATTCCAGATTGGTTCTGGTGTGGTGACAAGTTGATGCTTGGTGTTGACCAAGGTGTGGATTGGAATTGCTAGAAATTAGTTTTTATCGTGGGGCGAATGGTTCGTGCCCTGTTGGTTGTCTTCCTGTTTCCAGGAAAGTTGAGAGCTACCCTGTTGGTATTTGGAGGTTCAGTTCGTGGTGGACCCCTGTTGCTAACCCGTGAGATTTAGATCTTGTTGCTTTAGTGGAGCAAGACAGTGAGTGTATGTAGAGCTCTCTGTCTTTCGGTTGTCTCCTTGTAGGAGCCATTTCTTTCTGGGTTTGGCAGGTTACTACCGTCGGTTTGTTAAGGACTTTTCCGCCATAGCCTCGCCCCTCACTCGTCTGACGAGGAAGCGTGTCGAGTTTACTTGGGACAGTAGGTGTGATGAGAGCTTTGCCGTGCTCAAGCGTGCATTTGACTTCAAGACTGAGTGTTGGCGATCCCGGAGGGGACATGTGGTTTCGTGGTCTACAACGATGCTTCCAAGTTTGGGTTAGGTTGTGTGTTGATGCAAAGACGGAAGGTCATTGCTTATGCTTCCCGCTTGGTTGAAGCCATATGAGCGAGAACTACCCGACTCATGATATGGAGTTGGCGGCGCAGTGGTGTTCGTGACCGAAGATTTGGAGGCATTACCTGTATGGTGAGCGGATTCAGATGTTTACCGATCACCAGAGACTCAAGTATCTGCTTACTCAGAAGGAGTTGAATATGAGGTAGAGGAGATGGTTAGAGTTAGTAAAAGATTATGACTGCGAGATTTTGTACCATCCGGGTAAAGCCAATGTTGTAGCTGATGCTTTGAGTAGGAAGACGTTGCACTCCGCAGTGTTGTTGAGTTCCCAGCCCATTGCGAGAGTTTGAGCGGCCGAGGTTTGCGATGTTGTTGGGTGAGGTTCTCGCCACGAGTAGCTCGATTGTGACATCCAACCATCGATTAGACAACGGATTATTGATAGTCAGCTAAGTGACCCCGCCCTTAAAAGATTGGTTGACAGAGTTAGTGCTGAAGGAGATTTTGACTTCGTATATTCACCAGACAGTGGGTTGACTTATAGAGGCCGATTGTGTGTTCCGGATGTGGCAGGATTGCGAGCAGAGTTGCTCTCTGAGGCCCACAGTTCTCCGTTTTCTTGGCACCCCGGGGGTACCAAAATGCATCAGGACCTTAAGCAGACATTCTGGTGGATGGGTATGAAAAGAGATGTTGCGGAGTTTGTCAGTCGATGTCTCAATTGTCAGCAAGGGAAGGCACCAGCGAGAGACCAGTGGTTTGTTGTTGCGTAAACACCGAGTGTGCCTCGGTGGAAATGGGAAGAGATCTCCATGGACTTTATTTCTGGTTTGCCAAGGACTCCGAGGAAGTTCTCTCAGATCTGGGTGATAGTCGACCGATTGACTAAGAGCGCACACTTCATTCTCGGTAGAGACACTTATACCATGGAACAGTGGGCGCAGTTGTTTTTGGAGCAGATCATTCGTTATCACGGTGTGCCTGTGAGGATTGTGTCGACCGTGATTCGAGGTTCACTTCTCTTCGTTTCGAGAGCGCCCGAGAAAGGTTTAGGCAATCGAGTGCGGCTTCAAGACAACCTTTCACCCTCGTGATCGATGGATGATCGAGAGGGTGAATCGATTCTAGAGGATATGTTGAGGGCTTGTGTGTTGGATTTCCGGCGATTGGGACCGATGATCAGATTCGATGGAGTTTGCCTATAACAACGATTATCGATCGGCGACGAGATGGCTCCATTCGAAGCTTTGTATGGTAAGCATTTTCGATCTCCTGTGTTCTGGGAAGAGGTTGGTGATAGACAGATTTTGGGTCCCGAGTTGCTGCAGTTGACTAATGGTGCCGTGCAGAAGATTAGAGCTCGTATGTTGACAGCTCACAGTAGACAGAAGAGTTACGCCGATGTTCGACATCGGGATTTGGAGTTTGAGGTTGGTCAGCATGTATTCCTAAAGGTTGCACCGATGCGAGGTGTTTTGAGGTTCGGTAAGCGTGGAAAGTTGAGTCCCCGTTTTGTTGGTCCGTTTGAGATTCTGGAGAGGATTGGCAAGGTTGCTTATCAGTTAGCCTTGCCTCCGTCATTGTCAGCGGTACACGGTGTTTTTCATGTTTCGATGTTGAGGCAGTACGTGCCGGACCCGTCACACATCGTGGATTTTGAGCCTTTGCAGCTGAATGAGGATTTGAGCTTCGAGGAGAAGCCAGTGGGGATTCTTGCCTTTGAGACTAAGACGTTGCGTAGCCGTGAGATCCGTTTGGTAAAGGTTCAGTGGAAGAGTCAGAGTTCAGAGGAAGCCACTTGGGAGCGGGAAGATGAGATGAGATTGCATTATCCCGAGTTGTTCCAGTCTTAAGGGATTTTCGAGGACGAAAGTCTTATAAGGGGGGAATATTGTAACGGCCCGGAAATTTCATCTCGGTCTTCCCGGGTTGCCTAGGGGCATTTTGGTAATTTGGTCGGGCCGACAGGGCCGGTTATGTCTTTTCTAATTGCCGGAAAAATTATCAGATGATTTGAATGGGATCGGGAAGCTTGGTGAAGGTAATTGGGCTTGGTAGAATGCAAAAAAGAAATAGGGAATTAAATAGCGCGTCGAGTGACATTCGAACCAGGGTCGCTTGGGAAGCTAGTCGAGTGGCCTTGCCACTTAAGCCACCGGGCGTCTTTGTGAACTTAAACGCGCCAGCTTGTATTTAAGCCTGTCTTCGTGCGTTTGGTTTTAAAAAAGCCCGCCCGAGTCTTCTTCTTCCCCATTTCTTCTCTTTTCTTCTTCGCGATCTCTTCTCCAAATCTCCCTCGACTGACCAGCGATTCGCCGGAGTTTTCCTCCCCAATTCCAAGTCCGTTTTCATCCCGAGCTGCCGGAGGTCCGATCTTCTTCATCCCGATAAGCTCTTTTCTCTTCTCTCCTTCTTCTTCTCCTTCAATTTCTTCTCCCCTGTTTTCGTTCTGCCATGGCTGGTCGAGAGAAATTGAAGGGAATGGTTGGGAGTTTCTTGTGCAGCTTGTGGAGAGGTAATCGACAAGTAAATTGCCCCAGCTCGTTGTCTCGATCGCAAGCAGAAGCAGGTTCCATGGCGCCCAGAACACTGAGTTCGTCGCTCCTCTATCGCGCAAAGCAGCAGAAGAAGCGCGCGCGCGCCACAAGACCGCCCGCGCCAAGGCGCGCCTCGCCCAGCTCCGTGTCACGCCGCACGCCGTCCCAGCCGAGCTCGCGCCCGCACGCCTTTGTGTCGCCCGCGCGCCCGTCCTCGCGCAGCCAGCGCGCCAACGCGCCCAGCCCCTCGCCCTAGTGCGCCCAGCCAGCCCTATTGTTGCCCCGCTCGTGCAATCGACTCGTTCGTGTGTCCGTCGCGCCTCGTGAGTTGCTCCCGAGCTGAGCCCTGTTTATTTTATTGTATTTTGGCCTATTGTGTGATTTTTGTTGTGATTGATAGGTTCTCGGTAGCTAGTTCGAGTTCGTTCGCAACTTAGGATTTCGTGGCGAATCGCCTTCCGACCAAGGTAAGGATTTCTTACCGGAGTTGTGTGGACCCTGCGATATTATATGTGATTGCTGATTGATTGCTTGTTTGTGTTATTGACATGTGTAGCTAAGTGCTCTAATCTGAATTCCCGATTAGCATGATTTTCCTGGTTAATTCTCATGTTAATCCATGCTAGGTTGTTCCTTTCTGGCATGCTCGTATCTGTTCTTTCTTCGTAGTATCATGCTAGGTTCGTTGTATTCTTATTGAGCACGTATTGGATTTCATTGACTTGTTTGCTGAATGCTAAGGCAGGTTAGAGTGGCAGGTAGATAGCATCATCCGGGCCGGGTGCATAACGAACCTTGCATCCACGACAGGGACGTATGAGATGGAGCTCCGCCCTGATCCCGTTAAGGAATAGCTAACCCTAACGGCTGGCCATGCAATCTTGGGTGAGGGTGGCAGACTGTTAAATGCCCCAACGGTCGGGATGATGATTTGGCATTGCCTCGTCCCCGACAGTCGGCAAGTCCTCAGCGTGTTCGGCCGTAGCCCCTGATTGCCACCTGTTAAGGTAAGGATGACTTCCTTGTAACAGCCCGGATTTCTGTTAATTGTGAGATAAGGTTTTTTGTAGCATTGTTTCCAGGAGCAGTTGGATTTGTTAAGGTTTTGGCGGTTTATTGGTCGGGGGTGAAATAAGAAATTTCTTTAAGGGTTCCTTGGGAGATTCAGGCCCTAGACTTAAGGGAATTGGAAGCTTGGATTTAATTAAAGGAAAATTAAGCATCAGCTAGGACTCGAAGGAGGGAAGCCTTGGGAAGGGATCTTGAGATTTCTCCAAAGTTGATTTAATTTTAGGAAGGAAAAGAAAAAAGGAGAAAAGGGAAGGAAAAAGGAAAACCCTAGCCGCCCACCCTCTCCTTCTCACCTTAGCCGTCGCCCAGCCCCTTGCCTCGCCGCCGCCAAAGACCGCTCGCCGCTTGCTAGCCGCCATCCTTCGTGACGGCCCGGCTGATCACACGTCGTCGTCGCTCGCCTCGGCAGGCGCGCCGCCCGCCCAGCGCGGCGGCGAGCCTGCTCGCAGAAGAGATCCATCGCGGCCGGTCGCGGCCATTTCGCAGAGTTCGCCGTCCTTCGCGCCGTCCCAGCGCGATCTCGCCGTCCCAGCGCGATCTCGCCGTGTCGCTTCGCCGTCCCAGCGCGATCTCGCCACGTCGCCTCGCCGTCCCAGTGCGATCTCGCCGCGTCGCCCAGCCCGTCCTTCGCGCCGTCCCAGCGTGAGCTCGCAGCGTCACTCCGTATGCCCACGTCCGTACGCCAGCGCCCCAGCGCCTACGTGTCTACGCGATCGCGTTCGGAGCCCGTGGTGGCGTCGCCGGCGATGCTTCGGCCGACGCCACACCGAGCCCCGTCGTTTGCTTGCTCGCCGCACGCGCCTCGCCGAGAGCACCGCTGGCCGTGATAGCTTGGTGCTGAGCTTGTTGCCTTCTCGTTTGGTAAATCCCGAGCCTCCTCTCTCTTGAACCTTGAGATAATAGTTGCTGATTGTTTAATTAGGGTGATTTTATTTCTTGCTTAGGTTGCTTGGGATCGCATAGAAGCTCGAGGGTTACTTGTTGGGTGTGATTGATATTTCTCTGCTTGCTTCCAGGTAAGGGTTCCTTACCGAGGGTGTGTGGATCCTGCGTAAAATTGCTAGCAAGTCTTACCTTGTGATTGTATAAATTTCTAGTGGATAGGTTACATATTTCCTCTTGCTTCTGTGTTTGTGTTGTCTTTGGTGTTCCTATTATAATCTGTTAGTTCCATGTTAGTGCTTGGCGGGTGATCTAAAAGTAGGTAAGTCCTCGATGGGCACTTTGCACCGATTCCGTATGTAGTTGGAGAGTATAAGACCCGATGGGCATCTCGAGATCCTAGTGGAGTAAGACTCGAAGGGCATCCTAGATGTGTAAGACCCGTCGTCGGTGGCATTGATGGCTAGAGGTGTAAGACCCGATGGGCATCCGTATGTGTAAGACCCGATGGGCATCATTGATTGAGGTGTAAGACTCGATGGGCATCCGTATGTGTAAGACCCGATGGGCATCATTGATTGAGGTGTAAGACTCGATGGGCATCCGTATGTGTAAGACCCCGATGGGCATCCGTATGTGTAAGACCCCGATGGGCATCATTGATTGAGGTGTAAGACCCCGATGGGCATCCGTATGTGTAAGACCCCGATGGGCATCATTGATTGAGGTGTAAGACCCCGATGGGCATCCAGGTGTAGAACCTAGGGCAGGTTGTAATTGTAAGCCCTTGGCAGGCCAGCTCTAGTGTTAGCTCTTAGCCTAAACAACTGGTTTGTCCTAAGTCATTGTATGGTTGCATGTCGGTGTGCTAAATGCTATGTTTGCGTATTGTACCCCGGTTGGGGGATTCTTACTGAGTAATACATTGCTCACCCTTATTTTTCTGTGTCCTTCCACCAGGTAACTTGGGACAGAGGCAGGATGGCTAGGAGGAGGCTGCTGGATGATCATGGACGGCCCAACTCTGAGACTATTTCACTTTATTACGTTTTTTGTTGGTTTAGCATGTAGTTGGACTGGAGTCATTAGAATATCATTCATTCAAAACTTGTTTAAGACTTCTCGGACTATTTCCTTGATTTTCTTGAAAGTACCGAACAGTCACTTTACTTGTTGGTTTTGCTTAATGGATTTTATGCTTGAACTTAGTTGTGTTGAATGAAAAGTTTTAAATTGGTACTCTCTATAAGTGATTTCATATTTTATTTATGCATGCTAAGAAAGGATCTAGGATAGAGACCGTTAGTTTGGTCAGGTCCTTACAGTTGGTATCAGAGCTCAGAGTCATAGGTTCTCAGAGATCGACACGCAATTGCGAGTTGTTTTCCATGATCATCAGCGCTCCGACAGCCATCAGGTTTGTCCATAAGGTTAAGGGCTAAGAATTACAATACTATTTGCACGTGCATGATCATGACTTGTTGTTGTAGGGAAGGAAAACCGGTTCTGACTCATTGTTAGCTGAGTGCGCATTGTCGCATGCATGCCGATTACTCGTAGAGAGGCGGGGAGGGTCGAGGCCGACTGCTCAGGGCATTCGTATCGATTCTGACACTGGAGGGATGTCGTCCCAAGCTGAAGTAGATGTTAGGCCACCTGCAGGCCCTTCTGTTGTGTTGCTCGAGGAGGGCGTGGAGGCATCTGAGCCTCGAGAGGCTGCACCAGGAGTAGCTTTTATGGAGTCCATGAGGGCTCTTATGGTTGGGTTGCTAGTCGACCGGGAGGGCCGAGCAGAGAGCTCAAACGCAGCTTTGTTAGCGCGCAGAGAGGGAAGAGTCCCGAGTTCAGATAGAGCAGCTGACTGAATTGGTTCAGCAGAGGACTGTAGTGCCACCAGCACCGCCAGTTCCACAAGAACCGATTGTGAATGAGGCCATTGTGGCGGAAGGTGCTGAGGACCTGGGCAAGTGGCTGAAGGATTTTGTCAAATGGAAGCCTGAGAAGTTTAGTGGCCCTGGAGAACCGTTGGTAGCAGCTAGATGGATAGCTGAGCTGGAGTATACCTTCATGGTGATGGCTTGTCTCGAGGTGCGTGAGCTCGTTGTGCAGCTCATGTGTTGTGTTACTGCACTAAGTGGTGGTGGGGATTCCACCTTGAGTGAGAGACCGTAGGGTCCCCACCGCCACCGGGAGTTCTTCAAGGCGGAGTTCAAGGCAAAAATTTATATCGAGTGAAGAAGCCCAAGAGAAGATGATTGAGCTATTTTCAAACCTTAAGCAAGGTTCCGATTCAATCAAGGTTTATGAGAAAAAGTTTTCGGAGTATGGGTACTTCGCGCCGCAGTTAATTGCTACCCCGAGTGAAGATCGTGAAGTTTTTATGCGGGCTTGAGACATGGAGTGTCTCAGGATGTTAGGGCGCAGGCCCTAGAGACTTTTGCCAAGGTTGTGCAGCTGGCAACGATTTATGACGGTAAGTATCCTCCAGAACAAGTTGCTAGTGCTGCTGTGCAGAAGGCCCCAGCGTACTCAGGCCAGAAGCGTAAGTTTGACTCCGGAGGCAGTGGTCGTGTGGGCGGTCAGCGCCACCAGGGTTCTTATCGGGGCGAGACCCGACCAAAGATCGGAACCGCAGTTCGTGATCACCTCACCAGATAAGGCGTAGGAGGCCGCCACCGCTTTGTAAACCTTGTGGGAAGCCGCATTGGGGTCCTTGTGGAGGTAACCCTAGGGCTTGCTATAACTGTGGTAAGGAAGGGCATCAGGCTCGGTATTGCAACTAGAAAGCGGTAGTTGCGCAGCCAGCTCAGCAGTAGGGGCGAGTGTATGCTACAACCCGTCGGGAGGCTGAGCAAGCCGGGGCCGCAGTGGCAGGTACGCTCCTAGTTCTTGATCACTTTGCCTTTGTGTTGTTTGATTCGGGTTCCACCCATTCTTTTGTTTCTGCCGTTTTTGCTGAGCATGCTTGCATGATTTTAGAACCCCTAGGTTTTGAGTTATCTGTGGCTACCCCTTCGGGAGCTAGTATGTTGGCCAGACAGAAAGTAAAGGACGGTTGGATACAGGTCTCCGACGAGTCCCTGTAGGTTACACTCATAGTACTGGCTATGAGTGATTTTGATGTAATCCTCGGCATGGATTGGTTAGCTGATAACCACGCGATGATTGACTGCCGCCGGAAGGAGGTAGTGTTCAGGCCGCCGAGCAGGCCTAGCTTTAGATTCTGTGGCACCTAGAGCGGGTTGTGTTCGCTAGTGATTTCGGCAGTTAAAGCTCACCGTTTGCTAGCTCGAGGAGCTTGGGGCTTTGTAGCTAAGTTGTCCGAAGAAGGTCGTGGTCAGTTATCTGTTAAGCAAGTGCCCATTGTGCAAGAGTTTGCAGATGTTTTTCCTGAAGAGTTGCCTGGTCTGCCCCCAAGGAGGGAGGTAGATTTCTCAATAGAGCTCGAGCCAGGGACTCGCCCTATCTCGAAGGCTCCGTATCGTATGGCGCCAGCTGAACTGAAAGAGTTAAATGAGCAATTACAGGAGTTGCTTAACAGAGGATTTATCAGACCGAGTGTGTCCTTGTGGGGAGCACCCGTGCTGTTTGTTAAGAAAAAGGATGGCTCGATGCGTCTATGCATCGATTACAGGGAATTGAATAAGGTAACCATCAAGAACAAGTATCCACTGCCGCGCATTGATGATCTATTTGACCAGCTCCAGGGAGCATGTGTGTTTTCAAAGATTGACTTGAGGTCGGGCTACCACCAGTTAAGGATCCGGGATGCAGATATCCCTAAGACAGCTTTCAGGTCGAGGTATGGTCATTATGAGTTCGTAGTCATGTCTTTCGGACTGACGAACGCCCTAGCTGCATTCATGGACATGATGGATAGAGTGTTCAAGGCGTTCTTGGACCGCTTTGTCATCGTGTTCATAGATGACATTCTTGTGTATTCTAAGTCTAAGGAGGACCATGCTTTGCATCTAAGGCAGATTTTGTCAGCCTTGCGCGAGAACCAACTTTATGCGAAGTTTTCTAAGTGTGACTTTTGGCTCGAGGAGGTAGCTTTTCTAGGGCACGTGGTGTCCAAGGAGGGAGTGGCTGTGGACCCTTCGAAAATTGAGGCAGTTAGTTCGTGGGCTAGACCGACAACCGTGTCAGAGATTCGTAGTTTTCTGGGTCTGGCCGGATATTACCGCCCGCCGTCGGAACTTTTCTGCTATAGCTTCACCGCTTACTCGGTTGACGAGGAAGGGCGTTCGATTTCGTTTGGGATGAGAAGTGCGACGAGAGTTTCGCTAAGCTGAAGAGCAGTTTGACGTCCGCACCGGTGTTGGCAGTTTCGAGGGGAACAGGGGGTTTCGTAGTGTACAGTGATGCCAGCAAGTTTGGTTTAGGCTGTGTTCTGATGCAGCACGGTAAAGTAATAGCGTATGCCTCAAGGCAGTTGAAACTGTATGAGCAGAATTATCCGACCCATGATATGGAGTTGGCAGCTGTCGTCTTCGCTCTTAAGATTTGGAGGCATTACCTGTATGGGGAAAAGATTAAAATTTTCTCCACCACGAGCCTCAAATATTTCTTTACCCGAGTAAAGACTGAACATGCGCAATGAGGTGGTTGGAGCTTGTAAAGGATTACGATCGTGTGAAATCTTGTATCACCCCAGGAAGGCTAATGTTGTAGCCGATGCTCGAGTAGGAAGACCTCGCATTTTGCAACGTCAAACCCCAGAAGTAATATAAGGAAAGACCTTGAGAGGGCAGGAATAGCAGTGTTGTTAGGAGAAGTTGCCGCCAAGGTAGCTCAGTTGACCATCCAACCGTCGATAAGGCAAAGGATTATCGATGGCCAGCTGAATGACCCAAAGTTAAAGAGTTTGTACGAAAGAGTTCAGATCGATGGTGACTTCGATTTTGTAGTATCTGCAGATGGTGGCTTGAGATATAAGGGTCGACTATGTGTCCCCCGGTAGAGGCCTAAAGATTCGCACGAGTTGTTGATGAGGCTCACACCTCGCCTTTTGCATGGCACCTAGGGGGTAACAAAATGTACCAAGATCTTAAACAAACTTTTTGGTGGATGGGAATGAAGCGGGATATTGCCCAGTTTGTCAGTCGATGTCTCACTTGTCAACAAGTGAAGGCACCTAAGCGTAAAACAGCGAGGTTATTGCAGTCACTTGGGGTGCCGCAGTGGAAGTGGGAGGAGATTACCATGGACTTTATCTCGGGTCTGCCCAGGACACCCAGAGGTTATGCACAAATTTGGGTGATCGTCGACAGGTTGACCAAGAGTGCGCACTTCATTCCTGGCAGGATAAATTATACCGTGGAGCAGTGGGCACAGTTGTTCCTGGAGCAGATAGTTAGGTACCACGGAGTGCCAGTTAAGATTATCTCTGATCGAGACTCCCGTTTTACGTCCCAGTTTTGGAAAGCCCTTTAGGCCGGATTGGGCACGAAGTGCAGCTATAGTACCGCCTTCCACCCTCAGACCGATGGTCAGACGAGAGGGTAAATCAGATCTTAGAAGATATGTTGCGAGCTTGTGTGTTAGACTTTCCGGGCAGTTGGGACCAGTACTTATATTTGATGGAGTTTGCCTACAACAACAGTTATCAGGTAACCATTCAGATGGCACCGTTTGAGGCGTTGTATGGTAAACGTTGCAGATCCCCGGTCTTTTGGGAAGAGGTTGGAGACAGGCAAGTTTTGGGTCCGGAGTTGCTCCAATTGACCAATGAAGCGGTCCAAAAGATTAAGGCTCGTATGTTGACTCCCTAGAGCAGGCAGAAAAGCTACGCCGACGTCAGGCGTAGAGAGTTAGAATTTGAAGTTGGCCAGCATGTCTTCCTCAAGGTAGCTCCTATGCGTGGAGTTCTGAGGTTTGGTAAGAGGGAAGCCGAGCCCGTGTTTGTGGGACCTTTTGAGATTCTGGAGAGAGTTGGGGCTGTAGCTTACAGGTTGGCACTGCCGCCGTCCTTGGCTGCAATGCATAGTGTGTTCCATGTTT
This sequence comes from Sicyos edulis, assembly GCA_036507275.1. Lineage (NCBI taxonomy): Eukaryota > Viridiplantae > Streptophyta > Magnoliopsida > Cucurbitales > Cucurbitaceae > Sicyos > Sicyos edulis. The sequence goes on along the minus strand of CM071856.1, from coordinate 8,058,336 downwards.
CGATGCTCCGCTAGTACGTGGCAGATCCTGCGCATATCATAGATTTTGAGCCCTTGCAGTTGAACAGTGACCTGAGCTTTGAGGAGAAACCCATAGAGATCTTAGCATTCGAGAAGAAGGTTTTGAGGAACCGAGCCATTGATTTAGTGAAAGTGCAGTGGCGGAATCAGGGAGTTGAGGAAGCTACTTGGGAGTTGGAAGGGGAGATGAGGAGAAACTACCCGAAGTTATTCTAGTCTGGCGATGACTTAGGGACGGAAGTCTTCTAAGGAGGAGTATTGTAAATGGCCGGATTTACATAATTGTGAGATAAGGTTTTTTGTAGCATTGTTTCCAGGAGCAGTTGGATTTGTTAAGGTTTTGGCGGTTTATTGGTCGGGGGTGAAATAAGAAATTTCTTTAAGGGTTCCTTGGGAGATTCGAGCCCTAGACTTAAGGGAATTGAAAGCTTGGATTTAATTAAAGGAAAATTAAGCGTCAGCTAGGACTCGAAGGAGGGAAGCCTTGGGAAGGGATCTTGAGATTTCTCCAAAGTTGATTTAATTTTAGGAAGGAAAAGAAAAAAGGAGAAAAGAGAAGGAAAAAGGAAAACCCTAGCCGCCCACCCTCTCCTTCTCACCCTAGCCGTCGCCCAGCCCCTTGCCTCGCTGCCCAGCGTCGTCGTCGCCCTTGCTAGCCGTCGCCGCACGTGAAGCCCGGCTGATCGCGTCGTCGCCGCTCGCTGCCTCGGCAGCAGCCGCGCGCCGCCAGCCCAGGCCGCGTCGAGCAGCCCTGCAGCAGATCCATCGCAGCGGTCGCGGCCGGCTGCGTCGCCCGCCAATCGCCGCCCGTCGGTAGCGATCTCGCGCGTCGCCGCCTCGCCGTCCTCGCGCGCCGCCCCCAGCGCGATCTCGTCGCGTCGCCTCACCGTCCTTCGCGCCTTCCCAGCGCGATCTCGCCGCGTCGCCCAGCCCGTCCTTCGCGCCGTCCCAGCGCGAGCTCGCCGCGTCACTCCGTACGCCCACGTCCGTACGCCAGCTCCCCAGCGCCATCGTGTCTGCGCGATCGCGTCCGGAGCCCGTGACATCGTCCAGCGACAGCGCCCGACGCCCCACCGAGCCACTCGTCGCTTGCCTCGCGCACGCGCCTCGCCGAGAGCTCGCTCGCCGTGATAGCTTGGTGCCGAGCTTGTTGCCTTCTCGGTTGGTAAATCTCGAGCCTCCTCTCTCTTGAACCTTGAGATAATAGCTGCATATTGTTTAATTAGGGTGATTTTAATACTTGCTTAGGTTGCTTGGGATCGCATAGAAGCTCGAGGGTCACTTGTTGGGTGTGATTGATATTTCTCTGCTTGCTTCGGGTAAGGGTTCCTTACCAGAGTGTGTGGATCTGTGTAAAATTGCTAGCAAGTCTTACCTTGTGATTGTATAAATTTCTAGTGGATAGGTTACATATTTCCTCTTGCTTCGTGTTTGTGTTGTCTTTGGTGTTCCTATTATAATCTGTTAGTTCCATGTTAGTGCTTGGCGGGTGATCTAAAAGTAGGTAAGTCCTCGATGGGCACTTTGACCGATTCCGTATGTAGCCTGGAGAGTATAAGACCCGATGGGCATCTCTCGAGATCCTAGTGGAGTAAGACCCGAAGGGCATCCTAGATGTGTAAGACCCCGTCAAATGCATTGATGGCTAGAGGTGTAAGACCCGATGGGCATCCGTATGTGTAAGACCCGATGGGCATCATTGATTGAGGTGTAAGACCCGATGGGCATCCACGTGTAGAACCTAGGCAGAGTTGTAATTGTAAGCCCTTGGCGAGCCAGCTCTAGTGTTAGCTCTTAGTCTAAACAACTGGTTTGTCCTAAGTCATTGTATGGTTGCATGTCGGTGTGCTAAATGCTATGTTTGCGTATTGTACCCCGGTTGGGGGATTCTTACTGAGTAATACATTGCTCACCCTTATTTTTCTGTGTCCTTCCACCAGGTAACTTGGGACAGAGGCAGGATGGCTAAGAGGAGGCTGCTGGATGATCATGGACGGCCCAACTCTGAGACTATTTCACTTTATTACGTTTTTTGTTGGTTTAGCATGTAGTTGGACTGGAGTCATTAGAATATCATTCATTCAAAAACTTGTTTAAGACTTCTCGGACTATTTCCTTGATTTTCTTGAAAGTACCGAACAGTCACTTTACTTGTTGGTTTTGCTTAATGGATTTTATGCTTGAACTTAGTTGTGTTGAATGAAAAGTTTTAAATTGGTACTCTCTATAAGTGATTTCATATTTTATTTATGCATGCTAAGAAAGGATCTAGGATAGAGACCGTTAGTTTGGTCGGGTCCTTACATTCCTAGTGTAAGCCTACCACGACCCGTTTCCTTAGCCTCAGGTGCGGTGGTTCAGGCTGACATAGTTTACGTGTCCAGGTCTCACACCCCTATGTCAGTGACACCGATCCAAAGATTTAGTTAGGCGTGGTGGCTGGACATGGGCAGCTTGCCTCTAGACCCGGCACCTCCCATAGTCTGCAGTAGCGCGCGGTGCATGCTTATGCTCATTACAGAGCCGACTGGAGAGCTCCTCGGGATCTTGAGCTAGTGTACCTTTCATTTGATAGTAGACAGGCTGAGGTCGGGACTTGTTTCTCGTATAGGGCGTATTGTGTGAAGGATTGTGTGGTGGATTATTCCGGACTAAGACCCTGAGTTGGCATCCGAGGTCCAAATATGGACTCAAGCTATGTGCTCTATTCTGTGTTTATACTCATAGCTTGCATTCACTCATATAGATGACCATGTATATCGTATTGTACCCCGGTTGCGGATTCTTACTGAGTAATTCGTTACTCACCCTTATTATTGTGGTTTTTCCACAGGTAACTGAGTTGCGAGACAGGATGGCTGAAGGAGAAGCTGTGATCATGGGGCCCAGTCATCAAACTCTGATTTTATGTTATGACTCTTTATGTTTTATTTCCCCCTGAATGCATGTAGTCGGGCACGGAGCCCTAGGATGTTTTCTAAATGTTTTGTGGATTCCAGCATTGTTGTATCTGGACAGGTTTTGAAGGATTTTAATAAATCTCGATCGAGTAAACTTTGGAAATGTATTTATCTTGGAACAGGTGCTTGGAAACAGGGACAGGTTTCAGGAAAATTGTCCGGGCTTTGAACTGAATGTTTGAATGTTTTGTTTTTAATTGGAATCCGAAATCATGTTTGTATAATGTCTTTTACTTTGAATGCATGCATTGGGGTAAGGGCCCATTTAGCGCCCCATTCGGGTCGGGTCCTTACAGGGAATCTCCCCCCGCAGATCGCTTCTGTGGTGATTGAGGAGCGATTTCGCTTTGATTTGACTCGTGCTCGTTGAATATATATTGGCAGGTTTTTTTTTAAAAAAAAAAACTAAAAGTAAGCCTCAAATGTAGGGACTAAAAAGGTATTTTTTCTATTTTTTTAAATTCTTTTTTTATAGCTTTAAAGTTCTAATCAACCATCAAAGTTTCTTTTCTTTTTGAATTCTGCAAACCATGGAGACTTGAATGGAGAGAAGCTCTTTCCAGCTGACTAACTCTAATTAGCCAACGACAATCGTGAATTTTGGGAACAAGATTTTAATACAACAAAATTAAATATTTAATACGCGGTCTATATGTGTTAAGATAGTCTGATTACTACATTGGATTCATGAGTAACTCACTTCTTTCTGAAATTATAGACTAAGAATTTGAAAGAAATATGGGCAACGTTATGTTAACATTTTGCATGTAAGATTCTCTTAGCAAAATATAGAGAGAGTAAATTCAGATGGTCCTACACCTACGAGCAACCAAAAACAGTTACTTGACTCGAAAACTTTCTCGTATTTCAGAATGCTTAAGTTTAGGATTGGGATGTTCTATCTATTCTCGTCAGAGATTCGATCACAACATTTTCACAACCTTTCTTATCAAAAAGTTTAGGGTCAAACTCTTATAGTAGTAACACCCACCTAATTAATCTAGGTTTCCCATTTGATTTAGCTAAAAGGTACTTAATAACGACACGATCAGTAAAAACGGTCCTTTTAAATTCTATCAGGCAAGATCTAAACTTGTTTATGGCAAAGACTAGTTAAAAGTTCCTTTTCCATTGTGGTGTAGTTTAGTTAGTTCTCATTCACAATTAATTTACTTGCGCAATAACCGAATGAGTCAATGACGCAATGATTTCATTGTTTGGTTGTAAACTAGTTCAACACCAACGTTGCAGGTTCGAGCGCAATAGATTGGATGCATGCCTTTTATATCCTTTAAGATTGCCCCAACAGCAAGAGAAGACATTATTGAAGTAGTGAAAGAATATATTTTAAACATTAGACTACCATTTCAATTAATTAAACAAGTTGATATATAAATAGTTGAAAAGTGAAGAATACAAAGGTAAAAGTTGTCTTTTACAAACACAATTAAATATCCATGGCACAATTGAAAGAAAGTTCGAACATTTTCATAAACAACTTAATGACAAAACATTTTCTTTTAATACTTTTAAAACCAAGATATTTTTTATTTTTTTACTTTTGATTTTTTTTTTTTTAAAAATTGATTTTAAGTTTAGTTTTGAAACAAATTTTTAGTGGTTTCAATGACAGATGTATTTTTGAAAAACTTCCAAAGGTTATGAATATTTTTGAAAAATTTTACAGTCCAAATATATTTTTTAAAATAAATATAAGAATTTAAAGGTAATTTCTATATCTTCACAAAAAGTATAATCTCAATGGAAAGACTTGCAATTGTCATAGAGAAAAATCCCATTAAATTTCAACTTCTACAAACAAGGGAAGAAAAAAAAATCTAAAACAGAAAAAGGATGAGGCTATCCTTTAGGATATGGATATGGTGCCTACATGGCAAGATCCAATTGGGAGAAACCCAACACCAACTTTTCCATAGGCTGAAAAAATTGCACAAAAGAATCATTATGTGGTTTACATTTATTACTCAAACCTCATCATCTCCAAAGGCATTAGCTGAAACTTTGAGAGACAGAGCCCATGGCTGCCTCTAACCTTTCATGCATTGCTCCTGGCCTTGTCATTCCCCCTTCAACCACCATTTCTTCCTCTTCCAAGTTACCTTCTTTGGCATTCTTCCCCAAGAATTCCTCCTCTCTTTCTAGATCATCTAGATTGGTTATCCGTGCCTCGACCGAGGATGCCGCTCCCCCGCCCCCTGCCGCTGCCGCCACCGCCGATGCCCCGGCCGAAGCACCCAAGCCCAAGCCTGCCCCAATTGGCCCCAAGAGAGGTGCAAAGGTGCGTGAAAGTACCTTTTTCTTATGAACCTCTTTAGTTTAAGTTCTTCAATTATTAGGTTAAAATATCATTTAAATTTGAGATTTGTTCTGTTTTGTTACATTTGAAAAGTCTAATTTTAGTCATAAATTTTGAACCTAGTCATTGATTTTCAGATTTTCTCCATTGTGAACATTAAAAAAAGTCTTAAAATTAGTATTAGGAAAGATTTTGATAATTTTTTTTCTAAAATAATTAACCTTCTTCCACCAATTTCAGTAATATCAATTTCAAATTATAAGAGCTACTAATTTGAAGGAACTAAGATCAAACATTTAATAGTTTGAGGATCAAAATGAATCAAACTTCAAAATTCAAGATTAAAATTAATGTTTAGGGACGAAAATAGAATAAATCTCAAAATTTAAAATAAAAAAGATATTTTAGCCTAATTATTAATATTGTCAAGCATCACAAGTGACTTAATGGTCAAAATAACTTTTTAGGAGGTATTTGGATTAAGTTTTGGATTACGGGTTATAAGATTGAATTTTTGTAATGTCTGTTTGGATATAGAGTTTTGTGCAAGAGTTGGGCAAAACATTTATATGTGATTTTAAACTAGTTTATATGTGCTTTTTTAATATAAAAGTTTGAGGCAGTAACTATTTTGGAGGTGGATTGGAAAAGATTAATTATTTTGAATAATTAAAAATTAGTGATTAGAAATAAAGGATTAAAAATGACTTATTTTAGTAATTAAAAACGAAAGATATGTGTTGAATACATACAAATGAATTATTAGTTAGTGAAAGGTTATGAGTTCAATTTTTTATAAGCTTCTCATGTTGGAATTAATTTTGAGTTTATATATTAAGAAAATAGAATATTATTATTTTCACACATTGTTTAACACTGAAGAGAAAATTTTGGGCTATTTTTTTATTGAATTTTTTGTTGTTGTGTATTGTGTTTGATTTGTTTTGAAATCTTGTCATGTATTTGTACAGGTTAAGATTCTGAGGAAAGAATCCTACTGGTTCAAGGATGTGGGATCTGTTGTGACAGTTGACCAGGTTGGTCAATAAAATTTGATTCTTTTGTTATGTTTTTATTTGGAGTTTGTGTTTGCTAATGGAAAGTTTCTTTCATTATTTTTCATTCTTCTTTACATTTTAGAGTGCTCTGTTTTGTGTGGTTATTATTTTTAACATTTTTTTTAGAATGACTCTGTTTGTGATTGGTTCTTGCTGATGTTCAAAGTGGTTATTAGAATTTTAATTCTTTAAGCTCAATTTCAAAATATTTTTGGTTTGGTTTTGAATTATTTACCCAATTTTAAAGCACAAACAAATATTTGTTTTCAGTTTTAAATTTCAAATAGTTACTCTATGTTCAACTTCAAATTAATTTACCAACTAAAAATTGAGCTCAACTGACATTAAATACGTACCTTTATCCAAAAAATTATGAATTCAAATCCTTCAATTCTTTGGGTCAGTGACGTAATGATTTCATTGTTTGATTGTAAACCAGTTTAACAATAGCTCGCAGGTTCGAACCTACAAATTAATTTGGATGATTTTGGCCCCGTTTGAAAACTATTTTATTTTTCATTTATTGTTTTTTAAATTGAAGCCTACAACAACTACTTTATCATAGTTTTTTTTTTATTTGGATATGCTTACAAAAGCTTGTTTTTGTTTTTGAAATTTGGTTAGTATGCACTACTTTCTTAAGGAAAGATGAATATATTGTATGAAAGATAGACCACATGATAGAAAATTTGAGTAAAAATATGCTTAAATTTCATAAACAAAAAACGAAATGATTATCAAACGGGTCTTCATTCCCAATAATGATTATTTTCAAAATCCAATAAACAAAAATAAGGGTTTTAGATTATTTTTTCCTTTATTTTAGTTTTTGAATTCAACTATTGTTAGTCCTAAGATTTAAACTTACGACATCTTAATTAGAATACCTTTTGTTAACTATTTCCTTAAAAATCTAATTCTTCTTCTAGGAATTTCTACTAATTTTACTTTTCATGTTTAAAATCTAAATGTACTAAACACTAATTTAGTCTATATTACAGCTGCAAATAAGACTAAGATGTAATCCCAACCCGCAGCATTAGGTCTAATTTAAGCATTAAAATGAGTCATAGAATGTTTCTAGTGGAACAATTTTAACAGTACCAACTAATTAGGTCGTGATAATTATTTCGTTTTTTGTTTTTTTATTTTTAATTTTTAATTTTTGGTTATTAGTTTTTTGTCTTAAAAAATAAAAATTATTTATGTTTGATAACTTATTTTAGTTTTATGTTTTTAAAAATTAAAAATAAAAAAACATGTTCGATAACCGTTTTTTATTTTCAAACATCACATTTTGTTATAATTTTTTTAGTTTTTTACTATTTATTCTTGATTTGTTTATGTTTTTTTAAAAACAAAAACAAAAACATGTTTTTAAAAGTTACTTTTTTAGTTTTTGGAATTCCTTTAATATTTTAAAAGTATTTTTAAAATTTTGAAAACAAAAATTAAAATTGGTTATCTAACAAATCTATTTTAAAAATATTAAAAACAAAAACAGAAAATAAAAAATGAAATATGGTTATCAAATAGAGTTTTAGTTTTTCAGATTTTAGAAACTTTATATGTAATAATGATTAATTTAATGTATAAATGATATTTTGCAGGACCCAAACACTCGATATCCAGTTGTGGTTAGATTTAACAAAGTAAATTATGCAAGTGTATCAACAAACAATTATGCACTTGATGAGGTTGAAGAAGTTGCTTAAGATTTTTATGCGTTTGTGTGTATTTTTTAGCTAAATGTTTGTATAATACTTCCAATTTTAATCTATTTCTCCCCTCCATCAGTGTGTGTTATAATTTCTCTTATATTTTACTATATATATAGTTCACAAGAATCACTAATTTTGTTATGCTTATTTGGGGGATGAATAATTTTGATCATAACATGTTACTTCAATAATAGAAAAAAGGAGAAAATATAAGTAATTGAATTGTATCTGGAGATTTGTTTGGGATTTATATTTTTAGACAATTTTATCTTTCAGATGATTTCTTTTTTACTTGAAAATGTCACTCTAAACAATTTTAATTTTGAGAAATACTACTGAATGGAGAAACTACATTGAAGTTCATGATTACAATTGTAAAATAATAAAGAAATTTATGATAATAAATAAGTATATCAAAAAGTTTTTTTGAAAATAGAAAGTAAGCTGAATATCACCAAGAAATTATGACAAATAGCAGAAACATAATGTAATGAACCCAATTTTTACATGTATTTAATCAACTTAAAATTGAGATAATTACTCATAAATAATATTTTCTAACATCATACATTGTTTTTCAATTTAAAATATCATACTACTTTAAAGTGTGGCTTAAGGAGAAAATCATTTTTAGACGATTTTACACTTAAGTCATACTCTACATTACAAAAATGTCATTTATTGGAATATAAAAGATAAAAAAAAAATTCAAATAAGGTAGAAGATATTTACAATATCATTTAGATTTTTATCCGTAGAAAATAAAATATTTTTATCAAATCTCATAAATTTTATGACTAAGTTAAAAGATAAGAGATTTCAACAATCAAAAGAAGATATTTACAATATCATATAAATTTTCATGTAGAAAATAAGATATTTTTACCAAATCTCATAGATTTTATTTGACATTTTATATTCCAATTAAAATAATAAATTGAATTATCCAATCTATAACTAGTTGTCTACATTTTGTTTACAAGAACCCTTCCTGTTTGTTTGGATTTATTTTTCTTTATTTTTTTTGTTTTGTTTTTTTGTTTTATAATAAGTTATGTTGGATTATTTTACTTAACTTTCATATATTCTTTTTGAGAATTTACCATCAGCAGCACATTTTACCTCTTGTATTATATTTGTAGCATAATTTTTAAAATAATTCATCTATAACATATTTATTTCTATCACTCACCTAGTGATATAACTCAATTTAGATTTCTATCACTGATAGAAAACTTAAGGAGTGATAGAATGAGTCTATCATTGATTGAATTCTATCACTAATAGAACTCAACAAGTGATAGAAGTCAATTTGGATTTTCTGCTACAAATGAAATTATTTTAGATTTTGTGCTATAGATGAAAATATTTTTCTTTTTTTTATTATACATGCAAAATCCCCATTTTTTTGTGCAATAATTTTTGTATGGATTTTTTTGCACAATTATTTCCTTTCAAAAAAATACTTGGAGATCTGGAAAAAAAGTTTGAAGAATTATAAGATTATCGTCTCAATTTCAAAAGTTTGGTAACAATGATTTCCTACTATATATATATATATATATATATATATAGTTCTCTATATTTTGTTTACAAACACATTTGAAACTTTATTTTTGCTTGGGATTACTTTCTTGGTTTCTTTTTTATAATAAAAAATTTAGTTATCTTTTTTTTTTTTTGATTATTTACCTTAACTGTCATCTAACTTTTCTTTTGTTGCAATAATTTTTGTAGGAATCTTTTGTTGTTTAATTGTTGACTTGGAGATGTGAGAATTGTTTTTTAAGAACGATAAAATTATCATTTGAAGTTAAAGGTAAATTCAGAGATATATACTAATAAATATATTTATCTTGTTTATATTTATAATTATAATAATGATATAACTCTTATAAATTTTATAATTCAAGAGTAATTGGTCTACTAATAGATAAATTGAGAAAAAAATTAAAGAACATCAAATTTTAAAAATCAAAGATAAAATTTAATTTTAATTCAATAAATTTTATTAATATTTTTTTAAATAATAACACCAATTATTTTTTAAGCTCAAAATAAATAATTAACTATTTTTTAACATAAATGTGAACTTTAATAAATTTAACTAACGTGAAAAAATGGTTATAAAATTCAATATTATATTAAAATTATTATTTGATAATTTAAATTTAACCTAAAAATGTAAGAAACAATTTATAATTATATATATAATTTATTATTTAAGAAATTATCACGTGCAACGCCGTGCTAAAATTCTAGTAGTTTATAAATGCAAATAAAACTTAAAACCAAAATGTAGCTGCCAAAAATTATAAAAAAATATGTATTTAAAAGTCAAATAATTATAAACCTAAATGTATGGTTTTAATTTAAATGTTTGCTAGTTTCATAAGTTCTCCACTTCAATACTAAGATCATCCTCGATGAACTCATCATCTAGATTACTATCTGGAAGAAAAAAAAATGCAAACCACAAGAGGCAGTATCAAAATATTTTGTAAGTTGTTCCTATTGTAAAAAACTTTCATGCTCAAACACACATCATGCACGCATGCTTTGTGTCACGATCTTACTTCGTTGGCCTCAACGAAGCGGTCGTGTGGCACGAGCTCTAATCCGGCGAGCAAGTCAGCCAAACGAAAATGCAAAGCGGGTGGCACAAGTGGCCAAACCTCCGTCTCGAGTCTTGAGAAAAGGTTTTCGAAAAAGGGAAAAAGAAGGTTTGAGAAATACTTTTGTCTTTGAAAAGTTATATGACAATGCAATAAGGACCACATCAACTATATTGCATCCCTCATATAAATTGGTAGGAGGGAAGCTTTAAGAAGTCATACCCCCATATAGTACATTATGGGCCATTTTTTATGTGGCACGCTTGCACGTCAAAATGGCGAGGAGACATACGCTAACAAACCTATAAGGAAATGACGACAACGGAAGTAAATCCTATACTACGAAAGCATGATAAAAAAGGGGCCTAACGGGCATGCGGCCATGTGCAACACGCACTGGACAAGCTTGACCGTGACATTCTCCCCTACTTAAACAGTTGACGTTCCGTCAACCAACTCCCCTCGAACTCAGTGATCATTCGAGGAACTTACGCTTTGGGGTTTAGCGGGCATGCGGCCACGTGCAACACGCACTGGACAAGCATGACCATGACACACTCCCCCACCTAACCGGTTGACGCCCTTGTCAACTAGCTCTACCCGAACTCAGTGATTGTTAGAGGAACTTACCATATTGTCTGTGCGATCCCAACGAACCTCAGTGTCTGCAACTTTCCGCCAATCCACAAGGAACTTCTGCAAGCTTGAACTCCCTGTGCTAGCTTGGTCTGCTTCTTCAGCTAAGACTTCAAAGGCGTTTCGTAGGGGAATCGAAAATCTTGACTTCCCAGTAGGGCGTCTCTCCTGACTGACCCTCTTGTTTGCGCCCCTTGGCGCCTCATTAGGGTATTTCTGACCCATCACATGTTGGTGTCTCCTCTCTCTTATGGGAGACTTCTCCACACGAGACCAGCTGTCTCAACTGTCACTTTTGCCCTTATTCAGATGCAGGGCTGATAACTGATGCACACCGTTCGGGTGTTTCATCGTCGTCTTCACGATGGTGGGATTGGATCCGGTTATGACTAGGCTTTCTGCAAGGGGTATTGGGATGACCTTGTGTTCCAACAGAAACTCCATCCCTAATACCACATCAAAGTCGTCCATTCTGAAAATTACAAAGTCAATCGGGCCATTCCAGTCCCCCAACTTGACATTCACGCTCTTTGCGACTCTCGCCACAAGGAGAGCTACTAAATTGACGGCTTTTATCCGTCCTTCATCTTTATGCCAGATTAGGTTCAGATTGCTTGCTTCTGTCTCTGACATGAAATTGTGGGTGGCTCTAGAGTCAAACCATCGTGCTCTTTGCTACCTTATGGTTTACCCATGCATGAACATACATGAGGCCTTTGCTCGATGCTTCCTTTGTCTTCCTTACATTCTTCTGTAGAGCCGATAGGTACTTCAACGCGCCTATACGAGCCTTTTCCTTTTCCTCTTCTTCTAGAGCAACCAACTGAGCCAATTCACGCTCTTCTTCGACCTGAGTCCCAGCCTTTCCTTTAATCAATGCCCATAGAGCCAGTAGGTCCGGTCGATTTGGACAATCAACCACTTTATGGGGTCCCTTGCATAGAAAACATGTCAAGGGACCTCGACTAAGGCCAAGCGGCGTACCTTGGTCTCTGTTTTGACCTAACCGAGCTCCTCCCCCACTATTGGGAGAGTTAGGACGGTTATTACCGCTGTCTTTGCGCGGAAAGGTTCTATCTCGCCTCACTTCCTGAGGCTTCTCACCCTCGTCCTCGTCCAGAAGATCAAATAACGCTCAGTTGCGGCATAGGCCTCTGTCAAAGTATGCACTCGTTTCTCGTAGAGCTTCGTTCTCACCCACGGTTTCATTCCTTCAACAAAACAGAAGATTTTGTCTTTCTCTGACATGTCTCTGATGTCCAACATCAACCCCGCAAACTGCTTGACATACTCTCGGATTGTTCCAGTATGCCTTAACTCATGCAGCTTGTGCCTTGACAAGATCTCAAAATTCTCGGGGAAGAACTGAGAGCACAACTTTTGCTTCAGCTTTTCCCATGTGTTGATGGTACATCTCCCTTCTTGGATGTCCATATAACGTGACTGCCACCACAACTTGGCATCGTCGCCCAAATTCATCGTCGCTAAAGTGACCTTCGAGTCTTCAACGATGGTATTCGTAGCCTTGAAGTATTGTTCCATGTCAAACATGAAGTTCTCCAAAGCTTTCGCATCACGAACCCCACAGAAGGGTCTTGGTTCAGGTACTTTGACCTTGTTCAACTGGATCGCGCCTCCAGCTGGGCCCTGGTTTCCCACCGCTTGTATGGTGAGATTCACACGAGTGTTTAGCTCGCCTAACTGTGACGAACCCGACCCAAAACAGGTCCTAAACCGGGGTTCTCACTCAGCATGCAAGTTAAATATGATAACAAGCGGTTTAGAACTCATATTTAAAAACCATTCAAAACATATGAGAAGGGGGAACCCTTAAAACATAAACAACGGTTTTCATTTAAACCATCCAACGAAGTAAAACAACCTGGCCAGTGTTTACAAATATATACAATACAATTTAAACAACGTTTTAAACAATGTTCCCCTAGGACTCCTGTCCATCTACATGCTGAATAAATAATGCAACAATAAATGACAGAGTGCCGGCGGCTCCCCATGATCAATCAGCTCCCTCCGCTAGCCCTCCTGGTGTTGTCCCAAGCTACCTGAAAGATAAATAAGGGTGAGTATAAAGATACTCAGTAAGAATCCCCAACGGGTATTTACAATACGATACATCGGTCATCTAGCACCTCAACAAGCAAGCAAACGGCTATCAACACGGATCATAGCTCAACGAGCTCATAAAACAAGATCTGGAGCCATCGGAAGTCTCTTACTTCCGGCCTAATCGGGATTGGATACACATCGACCAATCACGGGACATCGCCGAGGTATCGTCACACGGGGAATACACCGATCCCTAAAATGTCCTCAAGGGCCTCCTTGCCCTTGCACTAAAGCTGGACTTACGAGAGTACCCGAAGTCGCTCTAACGGAAGGAATGGTGTACTCACGATATTAGCCCGGAGCTCTCGAATCCGCCGGCAACGCGCGCGTGTGCGCGCACACCGCATGCTCCTCTCTGCACCGGCGTAAATGCGGGGCTAAGGGCAAACTACGCGGGCGGTGCACATGCCTATGACTCGGAAGCGGTGTCGCGATCACGATGCGCGAGGCCCTCGGCGCTCATCTGTGCGGCTGATCCACCGACACGAAGCTAAGAAGAATCGCCAAGGCGGAGCTTACACCGTTGGCGTGGTTCCGCTCTAGCGAGCTACAAACCGAGCTCGCGGCGAAGTGGGTAGCTAAGTCCACAACCGACGGGTCGGGGAAGTAGCAAGATACGTTATGCTTCGCACACTTTACTCCCGACTTGAGCTAAATCCACCTTGGCGACCGGGGGGGGAAGCAAGATACGTTATGCTTCGCATACTACTCCCGATCAGTGGGGACAAAGTACGTTATGTCCGCTCGGCCCTGCGGATGATGACAAACCCTACAACTCTATCTAAGAGTACTGAGCAAAAACAATGATTCTGGCTAGCAAGCAATGACCGACATAAATCACATTACCTAGCATGATACTACAACAACAGCGGGAATCATAAACATCTTTGCAGAACAAACCTAGCATGGCACTAACATGTAAAATCAGGCAAACATGCTAGCAAGAATTCAATCAATCGCTCTATCTCTAACATGCTCATAACAATCAAGCAAACAAGCAAGGCATATCGAGATATATCGCAGTGGTCCACACAACCACGGTAAGAAATCCTTACCTGGAACAAGCGAGAAAAACAATAATTATAATAAATCTACGAGCGAATCCTCGAGCCTTTAATCGATCCCCAACACTGAACATCAAACAAAGCACCCAAATCAAAAACATAAAGCAGACCCAATAAATCCAAAACCCGACCAATAAAACCGGGCCCAACGAAGAAAAAACTCGGGAAATACCATCCGAGAAGCCACAAGGCTCGGGCCAACCAAAACACACAACAGGCAGGGTGGCGCAGGGATAAATTTGGCCGGGCGCAGCAGGCGTGGCGCTGGGGCGCAGCGGGCGCTACTGGGCGCAGGCACGCAGGCGCAGGGGCAGGTGAGTCGCGCGCGCGGGAAGCTGGGACGAGGCGAGGGAGCGCGGCGCGCGGCGCGACTCGGCACAGGGGACGGCGCGCGTACGCGAGCTCGGCAAGCACAGGGGCGCGCGCGAGGCGACGCGACACGACGGGCTCGGGGCGCTCGATCTGGCACGACACTGTGCGAAGGGCGGCGAGCTACAGAGGCACACACGACGGCCGGGTGACTTCGGATCGAGGCGACGCTGGGGCAAGGGCGATCGGCACAGGGCAGGGGCGCTGGGCGCGTTGGGCTCGACAAGCGACGCGCGCACAGGCGAGGCGGGCGGGCTAGGCTCGCTACCATGGGCGAGCTGGGCTCGGGCTAGGCGGCCAGGGTGGGCGACCAGAAGCTGCTCGGGCAGGGAGGAGAGGGCCAAGTGGGGGCTCGGGCTGGAGGAGAGAGAAAGGGAAAAATGGGGGAAAAATGGATTTTTTCCTTTTTTTCTTTTTCTTTTCTCTTTTATCCTTATCCAAACTTAAATCCAACTTTATCCAATTAAATCCAATTTATCCATTTTCCAATTTTTCCAAAAAATCCTTAAAATCCTTAAATCTCATTTCCCGGCTTCCTCCTTCGAGACCCAACCGAAGCAACCTTTCCAAACAACAAATCTCACTAAAATTAGCCTCCCAAACCAATACTGAAGGCCCGGCTCGAATCCCAAAGGAAACACCCAAACAACCATCACTTTGCCCAAAACCCAAATCACAACCGGAATCCCAAACGAAAAGCCCAAACAACTAGGGACTCGCAGCCACCAACAAACAAGCCTCAACAAAGGCAGGAGCTGCCTCGAAGCCCTGAAAAACCACAAATCCTGCCCGAGGAGCAAAAAGACCAAAATGCCCCTAAGGGTCCAAACAGCTCTAATGGCCCAACCGAACCACTAAATCTGAACCGGAAGCTCCTCGAGAACCGGGATAGAAAACTGGGCCGTTACAATACTCCCTCCTTATAAGACTTTCGTCCTCGAAAGTCCTAAGACGAAACGGCTCTAGGAATACTCCACTGATTCCTAGCGAACTGAACTTCTCGGCTAATACAACACTAGCCCTCTACGAAAACCAAACCCTCTTGGGTTCTCAAAGGCTCAAAGCCACAAAGCTATCCAGTCTGCCAAAGACTAGCTCAACAAAGACTGGGCAAAGCTAACCAAAAGGCCACTACTCCGATGCGCTCAAGGATCTCAAAAGGCCTACAAACCAGGGGCTCAATCAAACCCTGCTAAACCAACACGGAACACCTCTCTACGGTGTTACTCTCAGCAAACTCGCAGACTGGGCACAAGCTCCAAAACTCAACGCCACGCACTGGCGTAACTTTTCTGAATGCCCACATCTGTTAACAAACAGCCTCAACTCTACACCAAGCTGGCCAAACAACTGAACCTCTCAGGTTCCAGAAACCAAACGGCCTACTCTTGCCTTACAAGAGACCAGCGAACCACAAAGCTTGCCTACAGCCTTAACGAAAAGCAATCGAACCACCAATTGGCGATTGATCCAACAAGGCAAACTTTTCCAACAAGCACGAGCTGAAACTTCAGCTACGGCCAACCCTAAATGGCCAAAACCAGGCACAGGCTCCACTCGGCCTAGCCAACACACTGGAGCCTCTCAACGGCCGAACACAAACTTTTCCATGCAAATCCACTAGCAACTGGCCAAAGAGAACATTGCCAGGCAAGGAAACAACCAACGTTCCTCTCATGGAAATCTCGGCAGCAAGGACCAAACCCTCACAGGGCTACCAGCAACACAACAGCTTGAGGAGAACAGCCCAAAGGCTAACCAACCAATGCCACGGCACCTCTGTGCCAACTCACTCCATTGAGGCTCAGCTAACGCCAACTGCGAAAGCACACAACTAGAAGCAAAGGCCAAGAAAGGCTTGCTCAGCAGAAACTCAACTCAAGCTCATCGCGAGCAAAACTCGCCTCCAAGCTACCACTCAACTCTTAAATCCAACTGGCTACTCAAAGGACTTCCTCCTTTTAGCCAAGGCCAAACTCATCTTGCGACTAGAAACTCCACACTCGGAACATCGCAAGGAAAACGGACTGACGAGGCTATCTCCAAAGATAACACTCGAGGCTGGCATCCATGGTGCAACTCAACCACCATAGAAACTAGGGGGAAAAACTTCAAACCCCAAAGAACCAACAACATACCAGCAAAAACTCAACTCTTAAACTGGCTGGCCACCGCTCTTGTGGGGACAAACAACCTCGCTTGCTAACAACACAATGCAGGGACCCTCTCGCTGGGCTAACCACTGCGCTACTCTGATCAACTACACAACTCAGGAGCTACGCTGACTCCTCAACGGGAACGATTTCCCAGCAAGCAAACTCTGAAAGGCAGCGAACTACACACACGCTCGCTGACTAGCTCAAACCCAAGGGCAAACAACAACCAACTCTCTTGGAAGCAACACCCAAGGGGAAGCCCAACTGATTGGACCACCAACCAGAACAAGCAGAACTTACTCAACTGCCGAGGGAGGGGTCAACTCCCAAAACTACCTGACTAAGAACAAATCCTCAGGGCAACGCCCTCTGGCTCGAACCGAGCTAGCTCTTGAAACATCAAGAGAACCGAAACTTGGTCAACACCAAGCACCAACTAGCCTCCAAACCGGAACCAATCCGGGCTCTACTCCAAACAAGCACTAGCTTGCTAGACTACCAAGTCTGCAAGCAACTCACCCAAGGAACCTTTGCTCAGGTCTAATCGAGCTACGGGAGAGGCTCTCCACAAACTAGGGATCCTCCGATCACCCTCCGACACACATGGTCGTAAAACAATCTAACAGACAACCGGCTACACGGGCACAAACCTCTCCAGCATCTCAACTAAGCTGGCTAACTCCAACTCTGAAAACCAAGAGGACCGGATACGCTACAGAATGCGTCATCCTCCTACTCAAAGCTCAACCACAACAAACCTTCTGCCCAAGGCAAGGATCCGAACAGCTCTCACTTAGCCATAACGATCAGAAACAACGCGGCTGCTACCACCGCTCTTGCTCAGATCCAACTGAACTCTGACCAGGCTAAGGACCAACAAGCAAAACTTGCTCAAACAACAACCCGACTACGAGCACGGCATCCTTACAACCAAAGCTGGGGCACTTGCCAAGAACCAAAGCCTTGACAACCCAAAGACTGAGCACTGGCTCCTCAACACGAACCTCTCGTGGTTCTCCAAACTTAAACCACGGAACGAGCTACACAAAAGTACACCGGGGTGTACAGCTCCAACTAGATCCAATGCCAACAAGGGCTCTCACACAGGGCAACACTTGCCTCCAAACAGAGCCACTACTAACCAGGGAGCAACAAGAGTCCAAACCCACTCGGGGTCGACTCACCACGGAAAGCCACATTGGCCAACTCACTCTACAAGAGCATGTCCAACCAAGCTGACATACCTCAAGCCAATGTGCTCATTAAACACGCTCCGAATAGCCATCCAACTCATGGCTCTAACACTGGATCAGCCACGCATCCTCGATGCCAATACTACCCATACCAGGGTAACTCAAAGGGTAGCCGAATCATGCTACCATCAAACTGGCTCAGAAGCTCACAACACAGGCGCGAGAACTCAAACGCGCTAGCTCTTAACAGCCTACAACATCCTTTGCACCCAACTCTCGGTGACCAAAGAAAGCTCCTACTTTCCCTCGAAAACCTCATACTTGAAGTCCTCTGACTACCACCGAGCTAGATCTCATATGCAACCAAACAGGTGCAACCTCAGGAAATGGGTACAGGACTAGCGGGGATGCTGTACTCTGGCGGCTACGGAACCACCTGCACAACAGGGCCAACTGGCCTCAATCTAGGCCTCCTCTCAAAGCCTGGTGCCAACAGGTACAACATCATTTACAACACAAATCAGCCTTAACGAGCTTTATGCCCCTCTGAGGAAAGGGAAGGTCACACTCCAAGTGACGGGGCAATGGCACTCAACACAAGAGTCCAAACACTCGAGCAGCCTAATCTCTGGCATCTCGCCTAACAGACATGCCAAGGCCTACTCCTGCATCCCACTCGATGCTCAACAAAAGCTCAGGCTAACTCCTGCATCTCACTCGATGCTCAACAGAAGCTCAGGCTAACTCCTGCATCTCACTCGATGCTCAACAAAAACTTAGGCCAACTCCTCGGGTGGCAACAACTAGTTTCACACTGGGAACATCCAAATAAAAAGAGTGCTCCACTCTACTAGCCTGCTGAAATCCACAAACGGATAAAACCCTGGCAAACAAACTCCAAACTACACCCTGGCTACGAGGGCACTGAAAGAACTGGCTGCACCACGACAGCAGGCTTGCAAGGGGGGCAAAGATGTCTCTACATCTGCCTCAAGCCACTAACACGGCAACTTGCCAATCGATCGGGCGACTGGTGGAGACTCTGCTAGTCCACCTCTCTCAAGGGACTACCACCATCACTGCTGTACCAAACAAAGACAGAGCGGCACATCTCGGCACGACGGCAAAGAAGGCATCCCAACACACGAATGCTAAACTCAAACCTGGCCAACTGCTTTACTACTAGCAGCTGGACTTTCTCAAACAACGAGCTTTACAGGCATCCACTTGCCAAACTGGGCGGCTCCATCAACTCCAACAAGCTCATCTGCATAAACCTGCTGATCATGCCCTCCTGGGAACCTCGAGGGCTACAAGAGCTACTGGGGGGAAATGCTGAAACAAACTCTGCCAGCTGGGCTATCTGTGCCCGGGACTCCTCACTATGCGCTATAAACTGCGCCTGGGTCTCAGCTCTCTGATAGCTAAAGACCTGCCATCAAACCTCTCATGGCTGGAGCACACTCTGCTCAAGGAGTCTCACTCTGAGGCGTGCTAGCCTCTACCCCCTCCTCTAGGCAACTCAACTGCCAAGGCCAACTCTGGCCAACGGGCTAAACAACCCTGGACGCGGCCTCAACATCAATACAATCAGTCCAACACCTCGGGTGGACATGCCAAGCATCCTGTTCCTCAGAGTGCGATCAACACACTGGCGATCTGCACGAGCACCTCCACCCTCTCACTAGGGGAGAACCAACAACTGGGCCACAAATGGCCTCACGGAGTCTAAGCTCGCCTCCTCTGCAGGTGCGATCAACACACTGGCGATCTGCACAAAGCATAAATGCTCGCCCACACTGGGGCTCTCAGCCGCTCAACAATTTGCTCGCATTGATTTGCGGAAAGTTGGCATGATGGCTCTCTAAGCCCAAACAACCAACGAGTCAGAACCTGCTCGTCTCCGCTCCACAACACTACACAAGGCATAAAAGCTAGATGAAAAGTATTGTAAATTCTTACCCCTTAGCTTAATTGAACTCAGACAAACCTGGCGGCCGTGGAGTGCTGATGATCATGGGAGTAAACAACCTACAAAGCGAGTTAGTCTCAGAATCTATAACTCGTGCTCGATACCAAGCGTGACGAACCCGACCCAAAACATGGTCCTAAACCGGGGTTCTCACTCAGCATGCAAGTTAAATATGATAACAAGCGGTTTAGAACTCATATTTAAAAACCATTCAAAACATATGAGAAGGGGGAACCCTTAAAACATAAACAACGGTTTTCATTTAAACCATCCAACGAAGTAAAACAACACGCCAGTGTTTACAAATATATACAATACAATTTAAACAACGTTTTAAACAATGTTCTCCTAGGACTCCTGTCCATCTACATGCTGAATAAACAATGCAACAATAAATGACAGAGTGTCGGCGGCTCCCCATGATCAATCAGCTCCCTCCGCTAGCCCTCCTGGTGTTGTCCCAAGCTACCTGAAAGATAAATAAGGGTGAGTATAAAGATACTCAGTAAGAATCCCCAACCGGGGTACAATACGATACATCAGTCATCTAGCACCTCAACAAGCAAGCAAACAGCTATCAACACAGATCATAGCTCAACGAGCTCATAAAACAAGATCTGGAGCCATCGGAAGTCTCTTACTTCCGGCCTAAGCGGGATTGGATACATCGACCAATCACGGGACATCGCCGAGGTATATCGTCACTCGGGGAATACACTGATCCCTAAAATGTCCTCAAGGGCCTCCTTGCCCTTGCACTAAACTGGACTTACGGGAGAGTACCCGAAGTCAGGCTCTAACGGAAGGAATGGTGTACTCACGACATTAGCCCGGGGGAGCTCTCCGAACCGGCAACTAACGCGTGTGCGCGCACACCGCATGTTCCTCTGCAACCGGTTTAAATGCGGGGGCCTAAGGGCAAACTACGCGGGCCAGGTGCACGTGCTTATGATTCGAAAGCGGTGTCACTGATCACAGTAGCGCGAGGCCCTCGGTGCTCATCTGTGTAGCCTGATCCACCGACCTGAAGCTAAGAACCGGCCAAGGCAGGCTTACACCGTTGGCAGGGTTCCGCTCTAGCAGGCTACAAACCAGGCTCTGGTCGAAGTGGGTAGCTAAGTCCACAACCGGTGGGTCGGGGGGGTAGCAAGATACGTTATGCTTAGCACACTTTACTCCCGACTTGAGCTAAATCCACCTTGGCGACCGTGGGGGGAAGCAAGATACGTTAAGCTTCGCACACTACTCCCGATCAGTGGGGACAAAGTACGTTATGTCCGCTCAGCCTCTGGATGATGACAAACCCTACAACTCTATCTAAGAGTACAGAGCAAAAACAATGATTCCTGGCTAGCAAGCAATGACCGACATAAATCACATTACCTAGCATGATACTACAACTTAGCGGGAATCATAAGCATCTTTGTGAGAACAAACCTAGCATGGCACTAACATGTAAAATCAGGCAAACATGCTAGCAAGAATTCAATCAACTGCTCTATCTCTCACATGCTCATAACAATCAGCAAACAAGCAAGGCATATCGAGATATATCGCAGGGTCCACACAACCACGGTAAGAAATCCTTACCTGGAACAAGCAGAAAAACAATAATTATAATAAATCTACGAGCGAATCCTCGAGCCTTTAATCGATCCCGAACAGCTTGAACATCAAACAAAGCACCCAAATCAAAAACATAAACAACCCAATAAATCCAAAACTAGCAGCCAATAAAACCGGGCCCAACGAAGAAAAAACTCGGGAAATAACATCCGAGAAGCCACAAGGCTCGGGCCAACCAGCACACAACAGGGCAGGCTGGCAGGCTGGCGCAGGAGATGGGCTGGTTGGGGCGCAGGGCAGGGGCGCTGGGCGCGCAGGCTGGGGGTGCGCTGGGGCGCAGGGGCGCGGAGCTGCGCGCCGGGGAGCTGGGACGAGGCGAGGGCGCGTGGCGCGCGGCGCGGCTCGGTACTTGGGACGGCGCGCGGGCGCGAGCTCGGCAAACACAGGGGTGCGCGCGAGGCGACGCCACGCGACGGGCTCGGGGCGCTCTATCTGGCACGACACTGTGCGAGGGGCGGCGAGCTACAGGGCGCACGACACGGGGCTTGGCGACTCGGACCAGGGCGACGCTGGGGCAAGGGCAATCGGCACAGGGCAGGGGCGCTGGGCGCGCTGGGCTCGGCGCTGAGCGACGCGGTAGGGCGAGCTGGGCGGCTAGGCTCGCGACCATGGGCGAGCTGGGCTCGGGCTGGGCGGCCAGGGTGGGTGACCAGGAGCTGCTCGGGCAGGGAGGAGAGGGCCAAGTGGGGGCTCGGGCTGGAGGAGAGAGAAAGGGAAAAATGGGGGAAAAATGGATTTTTTCCTTTTTTTCTTTTTCTTTTCTCTTTTATCCTTATCCAAACTTAAATCCAACTTTATCCAATTAAATCCAATTTTATCCATTTTCCAATTTTTCCAAAAAATCCTTAAAATCCTTAAATCTCATTTCCCGGCTTCCTCCTTCGAGACCCAACCGAAGCAACCTTTCCAAACAACAAATCTCACTAAAATCAGCCTCCCAAACCAATACTGAAGGCCCGGCTCGAATCCCAAAGGAAACACCCAAACAACCATCACTTTGCCCAAAACCCAAATCACAACCGGAATCCCAAACGAAAAGCCCAAACAACTCGGGACTCGCAGCCACCAACAAACAAGCCTCAACAAAGGCAGGAGCTGCCTCGAAGCCCTGAAAAACCACAAATCCTGCCCCGGGAGAAAAAAGACCAAAATGCCCCAAAGGGTCCAAACAGCTCTAACAGCCCAACCGAACCACTAAATCGGAACCGGAAGCTCCTCGAGAACCGGGATAGAAAATTGGGCCGTTACACTAACTATGTCTTAAAGACTTCCATCACAGCTTTAACATCCTCGGACAAGTCAGTGACTAGCTTAGTTAATGACCTTTGCACAGTCTCGATGCCCATGAGGCGCTCTTCCATGTTGGCGACTGAGCCTGATATGTTCGAACAGCCCGGGTCGTGAGGTTTTATCTTCTAGAGTCTCGACCTTCATCATCAATTCTTGGATAGGCATCTCATCCACTCGGGCATTCAACACCCCAATCTCATCTATCCTTTCAACGAATAGTCCCAACCGGTCTTTAAGAAAGCGCACCGTGTCTGGTGTCTCCCTTAAGAAAAGTAACTGTTCCTCAATTTCGACTAGTCGGTTGACATGTGCCTTGCCTAACATCTTTGTCCCCGACATTATTACAATTGTCTGATTTTCAAGGAGCCTAACTTGGCTCTGATACCACTTGTCACGATCTTACTTTGTTGGCCTTAGCTAAAAGGTCGTGTGGCACTAGCTCTAATCCGGCGAGCAAGTCAGCCAAAAAAAAACACAAAATGGGTGGCACAACTGGCCAAACCTCCGTCTCGAGTCTTGAGAAAAGGTTTTCGAAAAAGGGAGAAAGAAGGTTTGAGAAATACTTTTGTCTTTGAAAAGTTATATGACAATGCAATAAAGACCACATCAACTATATTGCATCCCTCGTATAAATTGGTAGGAAGGAAGCTCTAAGAAGTCATACCCCCCTATAGTACATTATGGGCCATTTTTTATGTGGCACACTTGCACGTCAAAATGGCGAGGAGACATACGTTAACAAACCTATAAGGAAATGACAACGACAACGGAAGTAAATCCTATACTACGAAAGCATGATAAAAAAGGGCCTAACAGGCATGCGGCCGTGTGCAACACGCACTGGACAAGCGTGACCGTGACACTTTTCATACCAAATTCTTGCATATTAACCATGAGAGTGTCTAATTAACATACTTGAACGTACATGACCTTACGTAATACTAACCACAAACCCTCATAAATATTACGTTCCTATATAATACATATGATGACACACTTTTTTTATATTTTAGTAATGTATCGTGTAAAATTTATAATTTAAGACTATGTTGTTTTTGTTGTTGTTGCGTACTTGTTTGTTTAGTAAAAACATTCTAACATCTTAAATATAGAGGCACAACGTTGACATTATTTTTCTGAATGGACCATATAAAACAGATTATTTCAGTACTGTGTGAGTATGATTAGTGTACAGAACCCATTAAAAAAAATTGTTGGTTCAACAGTATATGTATGCAAAAAACAATACCATGCATAGTTTCATAAAGTTCAAAACCTCTATATCGTTCTAAATAAAACCTAAAGTTCACAAGTTCAAACATACCAAAGTGTACAAGATTCAAAATGTTCTACATCAAAACGATATAAGACAACACTTTTAACATTCTATACTAAATCTAAAGCTGTAAGAGTAATTGGAAATTCGGAGGATCCGAAAATTGAATATTTTCTTTCCCTTCTACATTTTCCCCTTCTTTTCTTCAACCGAACCGAACTTTGACGTGAAAGGAGACCACATGCACTTTGATGGCCTTTTCTTTTGTGCTCCCCTCTTTGCATGTTTGGTATCAGAAAATATCATATGTCCTTTCAACTGCATCGAATACACATATACAGTAGTGTAACACAACCAGTTAAATATGTCATAAATTAAAAGTCGGTATAAACTGTATTGTATAATATCGCATTCATATATAGTCGTGAACCAGATTCATAAGAATGGGCAATCACATCCCTTGTTGGACTTGACACCAAACCAACAATATTTTTTAACATGTATCACTAGTAGAATTTCACAAGGAAATGGCGGGCGCGACCCCCCATTATTTAAAAACAATGGCGGACAAGAACCCGCCACCAATACAAATGATATTGTATCAAACTGATGGCATACATACAACAAATGGCGAGCCATACCCGCCACCAAAACACGCCCGATTTGAATAAAAGGTGGCGGTCACGACCCGCTACCAATAAGAATTGATAGCGTGGCGCGATTTGTATAAAGGTGGCGGGCTGCGCCGCCACCAATAATTCAAATAGAAGAGCGGGCATGGCCCGCCACCAATTATTCTAACTAGAAGGCGGGCACGGCTTGCCACCAATTATTCCAATAGTTTTTTTATAAAAAAAAAATTTGAAAGTGTGGTCTCGAGTAGTTGTTTTAAAATAGATCCACTCGTTTGTGCCCGCCATTAAAATACATTATCACTTTATAAAAAAATCAGAATATATTGTGCCCACCATTAAAAGACCTTATCACTTTATAAAAAAAAAAAAACATCTACACACTTTTCTAATCCCCAAATTTCTAACTTTTAACAAAAATTCTAATCACCAACTCATGCATGTGAAATCCTAACTTCTAACTTCTAACTTCCAACTCTTCTAAACTTCTAGCTTCAAACTTCTAACTAATTCTAACTTCTACTCTTCTAAACTTCTAGATTCTAACTTCTAACTTCTAACTCATGCATGAAGTCTTAATTTCTAAATTCTAACTTCTAACTCTTCTAAACTTCTACCTTCTAACTTCGAACTTCTAACTTATAACTTCTATATATATATATATATGCTAGAACCAGAAATTTAGGCAGCATAACAGCGCAATAATAAGATTCCAAAAAATTTCACCTGTTATATATCAGAATCCAAAATACAGTATAAAATAGAACTTTCTCCCACTAGAGAAACTACACACATATGGACAAAACAAAAAACAAACACTAAATTTCATTATACATATACCTAAACAAAAAACAAACACTAATTTTGCATCAAATGTCTAGCTATAAATTCTGCCCATTCTATTCGTACCTCATCAATCTGGTCTTGAGTGAACGAGGTCGGGCCAGCGCTGAACTACAAATAGTAAGGCATATAATTAAAAACACCAAAATTTGTGTTCCCTATAATTAACATGAATGTATAAAAACAAAAAACTTACAAGTTTCAATAGGTGCGTGGATGTGTTGTGCATCATCTTCCGTATGAATAGTTGGACGTAGAATCCACATACTATTGATTCAGTTTGTTGAGATCACAAGTGAAACAAAATAGTTATATACTTAGTAGATAATTAAAAATGAGAAAAAATAACTAACAAAAGAATTTGATTCAACTTTACCTTCACCCATTTGCAATTTAATTTTAAGGCCTTCGGCGTGTATCTTAATTGCCATACTCGGTAGGCACTATATTAATAAAGTTGAAAGTTATTAATTGAGAATGATAAAATAAATAAACTCAAAGTTCATAAGATTAGTAATTATAAACTTACATATTTATGACACTAGCTAAACTCTAGTTCAAAGGATTTTAACCGAGTGAGTTGAAAACATACAATGTGTTTTCAGCTAGAATTAGGGCGAGCAAAATCCAGTGGTTCCTAAGAAATTTAACGAATATTGAAATTCTGATATATGAACGTAATTAATAGGATAAAAAATTCAAAAGTTGGAACACATACCTAGAATTGAAGGGAAAGAATACTCGTTGTTGCGTAAGCTTGTCTGTTTAAGATGCGTAAGCTTGTCTAACCTATTAACTAGACATGAAACTCGATCTTCTTCATTTGTGCTATCCAAAGCCGTTGCGAACTCGCTACCTGTCCACTAATAAGTAGTTGCCCAGTGTCTCTTAATCGCAAGTAGACCATAAGTAACTAAAACAGAATGTGGAGACATTATTAAACAAGACAAAAAAAACTAGTAGTCACAAAATCGCTACCGTGTACTTACCAGATGTCACAGAGTATTAGAGTGTAGCCTATTTCTTCCATATTACAATATTGTAGAATCTCTTCTTGAGCAAAATAAAAATATTCGGGCTCATCAACACCTAACATGTTTCTTGCCATTGGTATACCTAGTAAGCCATCAGGACCTAGTTTATCTCTTGCATAATTATGTACAATCTTGACCATGGTTGAACCATACGTGTTCGATTGATGAGAGTGTGAATCTGATACCACCTTTTTACTGCTTGTAGGGTTTTTTTGTTCATAGTGCTATATGACAATAAACATTTCTATTATTAGTAAACTAATGTGGTATATACTAAATTTTAAATTCTATAATGCACAATTATATACCTTCTTGGTTGTTGTAGGTGTTCTGATCAATGATCTTGGCCATGGCACAAAAGATTGTATAGCTTGTCCAAGGTACTGAAGTTCATCGTTTATGATTAGTGTACAGAACCCATTAAAAAAAATTGTTGGTTCAACAGTATATGTATGCAAAAAACAATACCATGCATAGTTTCATAAAGTTCAAAACCTCTATATCGTTCTAAATAAAACCTAAAGTTCACAAGTTCAAACATACCAAAGTGTACAAGATTCAAAATGTTCTACATCAAAACGATATAAGACAACACTTTTAACATTCTATACTAAATCTAAAGCTGTAAGAGTAATTGGAAATTCGGAGGATCCGAAAATTGAATATTTTCTTTCCCTTCTACATTTTCCCCTTCTTTTCTTCAACCGAACCGAACTTTGACGTGAAAGGAGACCACATGCACTTTGATGGCCTTTTCTTTTGTGCTCCCCTCTTTGCATGTTTGGTATCAGAAAATATCATATGTCCTTTCAACTGCATCGAATACACATATACAGTAGTGTAACACAACCAGTTAAATATGTCATAAATTAAAAGTCGGTATAAACTGTATTGTATAATATCGCATTCATATATAGTCGTGAACCAGATTCATAAGAATGGGCAATCACATCCCTTGTTGGACTTGACACCAAACCAACAATATTTTTTAACATGTATCACTAGTAGAATTTCACAAGGAAATGGCGGGCGCGACCCCCCATTATTTAAAAACAATGGCGGACAAGAACCCGCCACCAATACAAATGATATTGTATCAAACTGATGGCATACATACAACAAATGGCGAGCCATACCCGCCACCAAAACACGCCCGATTTGAATAAAAGGTGGCGGTCACGACCCGCTACCAATAAGAATTGATAGCGTGCGCGATTTGTATAAAAGGTGGCGGGCTGCGCCTCGCCACCAATAATTCCAAATAGAAGGCGGGCATGGCCCGCCACCAATTATTCTAACTAGAAGGCGGGCACGGCTTGCCACCAATTATTCCAATAGTTTTTTTATAAAAAAAAAATTTGAAAGTGTGGTCTCGAGTAGTTGTTTTAAAATAGATCCACTCGTTTGTGCCCGCCATTAAAATACATTATCACTTTATAAAAAAATCAGAATATATTGTGCCCACCATTAAAAGACCTTATCACTTTATAAAAAAAAAAAAACATCTACACACTTTTCTAATCCCCAAATTTCTAACTTTTAACAAAAATTCTAATCACCAACTCATGCATGTGAAATCCTAACTTCTAACTTCTAACTTCCAACTCTTCTAAACTTCTAGCTTCAAACTTCTAACTAATTCTAACTTCTACTCTTCTAAACTTCTAGATTCTAACTTCTAACTTCTAACTCATGCATGAAGTCTTAATTTCTAAATTCTAACTTCTAACTCTTCTAAACTTCTACCTTCTAACTTCGAACTTCTAACTTATAACTTCTATATATATATATATATATGCTAGAACCAGAAATTTAGGCAGCATAACAGCGCAATAATAAGATTCCAAAAAATTTCACCTGTTATATATCAGAATCCAAAATACAGTATAAAATAGAACTTTCTCCCACTAGAGAAACTACACACATATGGACAAAACAAAAAACAAACACTAAATTTCATTATACATATACCTAAACAAAAAACAAACACTAATTTTGCATCAAATGTCTAGCTATAAATTCTGCCCATTCTATTCGTACCTCATCAATCTGGTCTTGAGTGAACGAGGTCGGGCCAGCGCTGAACTACAAATAGTAAGGCATATAATTAAAAACACCAAAATTTGTGTTCCCTATAATTAACATGAATGTATAAAAACAAAAAACTTACAAGTTTCAATAGGTGCGTGGATGTGTTGTGCATCATCTTCCGTATGAATAGTTGGACGTAGAATCCACATACTATTGATTCAGTTTGTTGAGATCACAAGTGAAACAAAATAGTTATATACTTAGTAGATAATTAAAAATGAGAAAAATAACTAACAAAAGAATTTGATTCAACTTTACCTTCACCCATTTGCAATTTAATTTTAAGGCCTTGGCGTGTATCTTAATTGCCATACTCAAGTGAGGCACTATATTAATAAAGTTGAAAGTTATTAATTGAGAATGATAAAATAAATAAACTCAAAGTTCATAAGATTAGTAATTATAAACTTACATATTTATGACACTAGCTAAACTCTAGTTCAAAGGATTTTAACCGAGTGAGTTGAAAACATACAATGTGTTTTCAGCTAGAATTAGGGCGAGCAAAATCCAGTGGTTCCTAAGAAATTTAACGAATATTGAAATTCTGATATATGAACGTAATTAATAGGATAAAAAATTCAAAAGTTGGAACACATACCTAGAATTGAAGGGAAAGAATACTCGTTGTTGCGTAAGCTTGTCTGTTTAAGATGCGTAAGCTTGTCTAACCTATTAACTAGACATGAAACTCGATCTTCTTCATTTGTGCTATCCAAAGCCGTTGCGAACTCGCTACCTGTCCACTAATAAGTAGTTGCCCAGTGTCTCTTAATCGCAAGTAGACCATAAGTAACTAAAACAGAATGTGGAGACATTATTAAACAAGACAAAAAAAACTAGTAGTCACAAAATCGCTACCGTGTACTTACCAGATGTCACAGAGTATTAGAGTGTAGCCTATTTCTTCCATATTACAATATTGTAGAATCTCTTCTTGAGCAAAATAAAAATATTCGGGCTCATCAACACCTAACATGTTTCTTGCCATTGGTATACCTAGTAAGCCATCAGGACCTAGTTTATCTCTTGCATAATTATGTACAATCTTGACCATGGTTGAACCATACGTGTTCGATTGATGAGAGTGTGAATCTGATACCACCTTTTTACTGCTTGTAGGGTTTTTTTGTTCATAGTGCTATATGACAATAAACATTTCTATTATTAGTAAACTAATGTGGTATATACTAAATTTTAAATTCTATAATGCACAATTATATACCTTCTTGGTTGTTGTAGGTGTTCTGATCAATGATCTTGGCCATGGCACAAAAGATTGTATAGCTTGTCCAAGGTACTGAAGTTCATCGTTTATGGGATTGGGTAGGCTACGTCTTCATTGCCTTCGAAGATCAAATCGAACGAGACTCGCACATTACGTTTCCCTAAAATGTGACCATGTACCCTAACAGATGAGCCACTCGATTCATACCTGGTACCAATGGCAACAGTTTGACCTCCATACTCAACAGCAAGTTGACATGACATACCCTAAAAAAAACAGATCATAATTAGTTGACATGACATAACCTTTTAAAAAACAAATTATAAGATAAAACTTACTTCTCCTAAGTCGGATGGGACATCCGGATGACCAATGGGTTCTACAATGACGTCGATCCGTTCTAGGATCTGGTTTTCTTCCCATCTGGAATCTCTATTACTCCTCTCACAAGGAAGTCTAATTGTTGAGAGCAATGGACTTGATTTTCTCCTTCAGTTGGTTGTTGGCCCATCTTAGACTTCATATAAGCCATCCTAAAGAACATTGATGGAGATACAAATCGACCTACTCCCTAACACGTTCATGATGTTCTAGCGTTCCCAATGCATCGGCCAAAATATCTTCACCTTCTTTTGTACGTTGCAATTCATCTTGTAGTAAAAGATTTTTAGATTCACAACCAAATATTTTAATATTCAATTTATCTTGTGGCAAAAGAAATGAACCAACAACTTACAATTTGGTTAGCTGTTTGAATTGTGTCTTCGTCGATGAACTCTTTACGTTTCCCCTTAGCATCGTTAGGCTTCTTCTTTTGACCTTCTTTTCACAATTGTGATCGGGCTGCAGGATTACTTTTAGTGTCTATTCCCTAGATATAATGTGATCAGAACATATATCCTTAAGGTTTAGAGAGTTCCTTACTAGTTCATGAGCCAATTGAGCATATCCCTTTCTAGCCATATGATGATGACACTTTTGCTTAGCTTGCAACTCTTTTTTCTCGGCACTAATTCTCTGTATAACATAGAGTTATATTAATATAGTTAAATTAGGTTGTAGTAAGACATTAAATTAATAAAAGAAAAAGTAGTTACCATAAATTCTTCCGACAATCGGGCATTCACAAAAGAATCCCATTGCTCTTGTGTGATGAAAGAGTATTTAACGGGTGGAGATTTTGATATCTCAGGTTGGTCCAGAAATGGTTGGATGTATTTTCTGTTCAGATTGTATCTAAACGTCCTAAATGCGGTGGACATAGATAGCATAACATTATGTTCCGACATTGGATCCATCTGAAACTACATTTGCTAATAATAAAATAAGTTGGATTACTAATTAAGTATGAAAATGAATGATAAAATTTAGATAATAATGAAGTTACCTCTATAGAATCCCAAATCTTCTCTTTCAGTTGATCCAGGACAGTTTTCCAAGAACCTTACGTAATAGGTATATGTGTTCTAACACATACACCAATAAAACTACGAAACGGTTTTTAAGCTTCGCCCACATCTTGACCCATGGAATTATACTGAAGAGTGCGTCGTTCTCCAGCCATCCTTTCTTGAGCAAGCTCATGCAAGACTGTCACGCCTCTAGTATTTCTGCTTCGTGGAACTTTTTAACATAATGTCAATCATGATCATCATGGGAACATCATCATCATGATCGCTACTCAACCTTGACATAATGTCAATCTATATAAAAAAGAATATAAGTTAATAACAAATAGAAAAGACGTATAAAGAATATGAGTTAAATAATTGCAGAAACATATATACAAACAACAACACTAACCTATTTATTAATCCACATACCATCACAATCACTTCTAATATAGGAGACAGAGTCATTATCATAAATATTAGATAGAGATTTTATGACTCCGTACCGACTTTCTTAGTCAATATCAACTTCGTTATGACCGTGTTCTACAATTATTCTTTGTGTAGGAGTTAGAACCACCGACCAACGAGAATTAATTGGATCTTTTATGTAGAACACCTGCTTGGCTTGCGTGGCTAAAATGAAGGGGATGAATTTATGTCCAATGCGATTAAGGTTAATAGTTGTAAATCCCATGTCGTCTACTTTAATTCCACCATTGTTTTCCACCCAATCACATTTGAATAGGACGACTTGAAAACTATTGTAATCGAGCTCCCATATTTCTTGTACTATGCCATAAAAGGTCATGTCTGACATGATTGGATTTTTGTCCTTCGAACTAGAATTTGCATAATTTGAGCTGTTATCATAACTCCACTGTTTTGCACACTTCTACG
The DNA here is from genome assembly GCA_036507275.1 of Sicyos edulis. Lineage (NCBI taxonomy): Eukaryota > Viridiplantae > Streptophyta > Magnoliopsida > Cucurbitales > Cucurbitaceae > Sicyos > Sicyos edulis. The sequence goes on along the minus strand of CM071856.1, from coordinate 8,025,817 downwards.
ATCATCACGTTATTTTGTGTGATATTGAATACCATTAACCATGTAACTATCGTAAGTGGTAGCTTCTGAACGAGGTCCATGTGATATCCACCTTAATGTAGGTGATATAACATCTCTTCAAACCTCTAAAGCCAGCCCAATCCGATCACGCAACCAACTAATAAATGTGCGATTATGTTCATCTTAAAGCCACTTTTTATTAGTAGACTTTGTAGGATTCACTTTAGGCAACATTTTCATGTGTTGATCTACATATGGAAGCACATTATCAACATTATGAAGTATATACATATGGGCTTGATCAATCATATCTTTAAGTTGTTTTTTATAGTTGGCAGCAGATAATGGTCGATCAATATTTGAATCTAGTATTTTGTTTGATGATCGCAACCCTACTAATTCAACTCCTTGTAAAAATTTAGAACAAAACTCTATCGACTCTTCCAATATGTAATTTTCACCAATGCATCCCTCCAGACGATTTCTATTACGAACATAACCTTTCAAAACTTTCATGTACCTTTCAAAAGGATACATTCACCTCAAATAAACTGGTCCACAAAATTCAATCTCTCTTACAAGATGCACCACAAGGTGAACCATTATTGTAAAAACGATTGGTGGAAAATACTTCTCTAATAGGCATAAAGTGACAACTACATCATCCTACGATCCCTTCAACTTAGATAAATCGATCAACTTACTACATATAGCTTTGAAAAATAAACACTGACGAATGATCGCATCTCTAACGTGGTTAGGCAAAACAACACGAATGGCTACAGGTAGCAATTGTTGCATCAAAATTTGATGGTTATGCAATTTAAGCCCGTAAAGTTTCAAATCAGTAAGCGACACTAATTTTCTTATGTTGGATGAATAACCTTCAGACACCTTAAGTTCAGATAAGCTTTTACACACATTCATTTTCTCCTTTCTCGATAGTGTGTAACATGCTGAAGGCGAGAATGTCTTTTTTTCTCCCTTTTTAATTAGGCTAATTCAGGTCTTAATTTAGCCAAGTCTTCACAATTTTTTATTCCATCTTTTATTTTGCTAGGAATATCAATGTGCATGACATGTAAACAATGTCGCACTTGAAAATGTTTCCAATACACTAACTAAAAAAAATGGATTTCTTCTTCCAATATGATTCTGTATGTTGAAGTCCCTTACCATACGTAAATTGAAGACTATTTAATTCTACAAGAATCTCTTCACCACTTAGCGGTTCAGGAGCGATTCCATATTCTTGCTCTCCATTAAATGCTTTTTTTTTGTCTTCTAAATGTGTGCTTGATTGGTAGATATTTTCGATGCTGAGAAACACATTCTTGCTTCCTCTAGGTAAAAATGTTGATGAATTTTTCTCTCCACAAATCGGACATGCTTTATAACCTTTTGTGGGACACCCACACATGTTACCATATGCTAGAAAGTCATTAATGGTCCACAACAAAATAGCTTTTAAGGTGAACCGTTCTTGTCGATGTGCATCAAAACATTCAATGCCCGTGTTCCATAACATTTTTAAATCGTCTACTAACGGAGCTAATGTCATTTCCAGGTTGTTTGGGTCCAGAGATTAATGCATTTAACATAAAAAATTTAAGCTTCATGCACAACAATGGAGGTAGATTGTAAGTCACCAACATAGCTGGCCAACAACTATATCTAGTACTTTGGTCACCGTGTGGATTGACTCCATCTGTTGATAGGGCTAGACGAAGGTTCCTCTTTTCTAAACTAAAATCAGGTCACCTTTCATCTATTTGTTTCCATGAGAGTGTGTTAGCAAGATATAGTATATGCCCATCTAGCTGGCAGTCCGTTGCATGCCATGTTAATAATCTCGAAATTTCTTTACTTTGAAACATTCGTTCAAATCTTGGAATGGGAGAGAAATACCACATGACTTTTGCTGGAATATTTTTCACTCCTTCTTTCATATTCTTCTTAACCTTCCATCTCGATGTTCCACAGGTAGAACACAGTTCTGCATCAACAAGTTTTTTTCGATACAAACAACAATCATTGATACATGCATGGATTTTTTCATACTTCACTCCTAAGGTACTTAAAATCTTTTTAGCATAATAGGTGGATATCTAAATTTCATTAGGACTAGGCAATAAAATGCTCAATAATTCTAATAGCTCTGAGAAGCTTTTATCACTCCATCCATACTTTGCTTTAAAATTATAAAGTTTAATCAGTGCTGATATCTTGGTAAAACCTTTACAATTAGGGTATAATGGTTTCTTGGCATCCTCTAATGCTTCTCAAAGATAGAGGATTTGTAGTTAAAGTAATTTTGTTCAGCCTCAAACATCCCTATTGGGTCATCTAGGTCATCCACATTCTCATCTACAACTTCATCTATTGGAACATTTTCCATGTTTCTTTTCCTCGATACTGATTCTTCTCTTCTCCATGCCAAATCAATGTATTATAACTTTGATCGATCACATTAAAAAATAAATGTTCTCTAACTACATTCACATTTTGGTACTTGGCATTCACACATTTCAAACATGGACAACAAACGAAATTTGATCCTTTAGAATGTTGTATTGTATTGCTTATAAATATATCAACTTCTAAACTGTATTCTAGTGACATTCGATCCTTAAACATCCACGACTTATCCATAACAATAATGCAGTAAGAAATCTAGCCAACTATAGAAACCTAACCTACAAAAATTTCAAAACAAGGTAGACTCGAGTCACATATCTAACTCAACTTAAATTAACTCAATTAATTCTAAAAAAATACAATTATTTCAACCATCAAAGTAGGTGTCACACATGTAAATATAAACTTATCAATAAATCAAATCCATGAATCCATGAATAATTAGTTTAATATATGCTCAAATTAATTCATTATTCTAAGCTATAATAATACAAGCAAATTACTTTGAAATAAATATCCAAATTTATGAAAAAAAACAAATGCCCAAATTTGAATTTCTTAAGAAACCCGTGAAATTACAAATGCACAAATGAAACAAATGCACAAATTACAACAAATAAAAATGCACAAATTTGAAACAAATGCTCAAATTTGAGATAAGAGTTAAATATGGAAAGATTAGAAAAACAATTTGGGAAGAAATTAGTTTAAAAAGGGCTTAAAAAAGTTAGGGACTAAGAAATTACCAAGTTTGTGAAGAAATAATGCCCAAAAGGTGGAGAAATGTCGAAACCTAGCGGCGCCGGAAAGGAAGAAATGAAAACCTGAGGTTAATGGCGGCGGTGAAGGTGGTTTGTCGACCCACTAACGGCGACAGAGAAGTTTTGTGGAAGAACTAGTAGTGTCGGCGACGGAGATGGGTTTTGGGTCGAAAGGGTTTGGTCACTTGGTGGAGGAAATGAGGAAATGTTGAAACGAGGACACAACCCATTCGTGAAGAAGAAAATGCACAAATTATTGATGGCGGGATTAATAACACGCTATATACAAAGGCGGGCATGGCCCGCCACCTAAATAAATGGACAGCGGGCACGGACCGCCACCGAAACTCAAAACACGCATGTTTCATTGGCGGTCACAACCCACCATCAATAACTCCCTCCGCGTTTTCGAAAATTCTCAATTTTAGCCCGCCATCTATTCGTGTAATTCTACTAGTGTATATTCATAACTTTACTATATATTATCAAAGAAAGTATCTAACTCACAAATTTTAGTTAACAAAAAAACAGTAACCATATTTGAATGAATAGTCAAAATCTTATGCGAATACCACATTACCACACATGCATTAGGTTTATTAGCAAACACACAATACCCTCTAATTTACTGTGGTTTATTACAGAATTTGAATGCAAAAAAAAAAAAAAAAACTCATATCTCCATAATCCCCCACCCTTCTCGAACCGTAGTTTCATTAAGTCTAAAACCAAACTCACACCATCCTCTAATTTGTTGTCGCTTATTTCGAAATCCTAACACTACAGAACCCATAGCTCCTGAATCCCCCATTTTTCGAACACTAGAATGACTGCATTTAAAAAACCCTAAAGCTAAACATAACAATAAACTTACCCTAAAGCTAAACATAACAATAAACTTACCGTATGATGGTCTTTAGCTCGTCTGTGCCCATGTTTCCGATTCCTTCCATCATAAATCGGTGAATCTTGAATCGTCTTTGAGAGTTCGAAGCAACCAGACATTTTTTTTTTTGGAAATCAAGATGAAGGCGAAGAGACATAAAAAAGGAAATGGAGAGACTAAAATTAAGAAAAGAAGAAATAAAATGGAGGTTTCTTTTTTGGACATGTTTGTAGTAATAAATGCACACCATTTTTTTGCAATAAGTGTGTATGTGGCCATACATTTATTACTGTAAAAATGTCCAAAAAATTAAGGTTTCTTATTGGCTAAATAAAGGTTTCTTATAGGTAAGAAAGATAGATACATTATAGATAGAAAAGGTCAATATTTTAAAAGGCAAAAGTCGGCCTCGAGGCTCTTCCTCTAGAAGAGGCGAGGCGTATGCCTCAAGGTAGTATGAGGCGTAAGCCTCAATTTTAATTAAAAAATTTATAAAAAATCTAAATTTTTGTAAACACGTATATTATATTGAAACATAATACTTGTGTAAAAATACATAAAACTTAACACCAACACTAATAGGATTAAGTTTTTTTTTAATAAGAAATAATTTCATTATAAATGAAACATAAGTGAATTCTCCAAGCACCTATATTGAGAATATAACAAGGAACTCCAAAAGAAAATGCTAGAGCAAAATAAGCCAACAAATGATAAAACAAATTGATGATTCAGAAACAATTGCGTCTTTCTAACAAAAGAATCCATAAGAGAAACTCTATATTATCGCGATTCAAACTCTTATACTATAAGAAAGTAAAATATTAATACTATTTTTCTAATTATTTTACAAGGTGTGGGGATTTTAAGCCTCAATGCGTAATCATTGAGGCGTATGCCTCTTATGATCAAACAAAGGCGTAAGACTCGAGGCTAAAAGTTAGAGTCTCGCCTTGAGGCGAGCCTCAAGACATAAGCCTCAATAGCCTTTTAAACATGAGGAAAGGTGAAACACATTGTAGGAATTTTGAATAAGAATAGACTAAAATTTCAAAAACCAAAAATAAAAAACCAAATAGTTATCAAACTGGGCCTAAAACGTAGGTTAAATTTTGTTATCCTGGTACTTCTTTGTGCCCTCAATCAATCACGTTCTTCTAGTTGGTTTTTGTTCTTGTTGTTTTCTGGAGGAGGGGGGAATGTGGCATCTCTACATTGCAATGTTCGTTTCTATTAATATTTCTGAAGTTGTTTTTGTAGGAACTATCAACAAAAAGAATTGGTGGCTTTTGTGATTGTGGTATGTTGTTGTACTTATGACATAATGTTCTATTGTGGCTTGCGATCACTACAACTTTGATTGTCAATTTGATGGGTTCACTTCATCAAATTTATTTGCACAATCATGATAGGTTCCCTAGTTAGTTTCTAGATGTTATACACATTTGTGAACTCACTTTTAAGAGTTAGGTTTCTCTGTTAGATGATAGAGAAACACATCTTGAGGTTTAAAGAAGATGATAAACTGGTTTCTTAGAACTATTTTCTCTTGATAATGAAAATGGATATGTAAGATTAGTGTTTTAAAAAGCGCAAGACGCACTAAGGCACAATGTAGACGGAAGGTGCACCAAAAGACAAGGGATTTTTTACTTAAGACGTAGTATATAAAAAAACACAAAAAAACTAATATATAGTTGTCTTGGTAGTCATTAAGAAAATTTTAGGATGAAAGGAATTAGAGAAGAGAAGGAGAAAAACATTTTGATTTTAACAACTGTTTGTAAATTTGTAAGTTCGTATGTGATTGATAATGTGATACTGTTACAGTTGATGTAAATGTTGACGAAAAAATAAGAAACATTCACAAATGTCAAGGCATACCTCTAGAGATAAAGCCAAACCATTCATCTAATTATGAAAAGTACTTTGTTGGTGTTAAGTTTAAATTTGCTTAAAAACTTCATCATCATTATCTTTGCTAAACCAGAGTTAGCAATATCTTGAAAGTTGTTTCATTTAAATCAATTATTGGTTACTTGTAGATTTTTTTTCCATCAAAAGCTAACTTTTTTTTTTTTATGTTTAAATGGTTCTGTTTGTAACTGCTGTCATATTCAAATAATGGTCTTTTTTTTAGTTACTAGCGCATGGTTCAGGGGTAGTGATGTTGGTTGATTTATCAAATTTACCTTAATCCATCAGTTTAAGATGGGTTGGTTGATAGTTTAACATAACTCAATATGGTATCAAAGTTTAAGGTTCTAACTTGAATTCCACTTATAGATATTTCTCAAATAAGTACACAAGTGAGGATATGTACTGGTTGATATAATAAAATTAACCATCATGTAGTGGTCTTATTGTCAAAGAGGGCCTTGGAGTGCTTATGGTGACAGGTTCATTCCGTGGTTAGGGTTAGACGATATTCAGCCCATGACGTTAGGGTTTCCTACGGGTTTCCTTGACATCCTAATGCGTTAGGGTTAGACGATATGTCCCATGACGTTAGTCGAGGTGCACGCAAGTTGACTCAAAGAATCACGAATATATAAGAAAAAGATACAATTAAATTTACTCCAACCCACCGGGTGAAGATTTTAAGTCGATTGGTCGTTTAACATAATTCAACAATGTCGTATTGGAATTTTAAGCTTAAAGGATTTTGTTTGATCATGCTGCTAACAAGTTGTTTTGAAGGTGATAGAATTTTTTCCCTTCGTCTAAAGTTGGCGAAAGATTGCACAAGATTTACTTTCCAAGTGAGTTTACCACTCAATTTTTTTTTCTAACAGCTTAATTTCTTTCTTTTAATCACATTCAGCGAAAAGGCTTCTGTATTCCTTACCTTTATTTGTTTAATTTTTAGTCTGTTTCTAATTCTCAACACAAGAATTTAGATTAATATCTTGATTTAGGGTTCTTGAATCAAAGGTTAAGAATGGTGAAGACATTTCATTTTGGCATGATAGATGGATATTTTGGATGGAAAGCTAGAGTATTGGAGCTTCACATTGGTATATTCATATATTGGATTTTAAATCAAATGTATTTTGTAAAAATAAATAGGGGTTGGGGGTTAGAGATAACTTAAAGAAGATTGGTAACTTGGGACTCCATAGTTAACATATGTGTCAAGACTATAAATGACTTAATAAAATTGAAAGCTTTTAGGGCTTTAGTTGCTAATTTGGTTTTGGGTTATTACTTTTTACTTAATATTACTTCGTCTACTTGTCCTTGTATGTGTTTGATCGCCCAATTTTGGGTATTTTTTATTCTTGCTTCATGGTATAATAGGAATGGATTTAAGATTAATATAGATGTACATGGACAATTTTTGGGAGATAGACTCTAACTTTCTCTAAAACTTGGCTATCTTTATATTTGTAATCAGCGCCTTACCCTTGTTGAGGCAAGGAACATAGATGTACTTTGTGCCTAGGCGTGCCTTTTAAAATAGTATATCAAAGGAATTTATAACCGACTTGGTTATTTTCTATTTAAAAATATTCTAAAAGATATGGCCAAAGATATACTCACTCCAAGTTCTAGAGCTACCGAGCGACTTGAAGTAGTTGGTATAGTGCTCGAATAAAAAAAAATCTCATTGAGACCCCTCATAGAACTAAACATGTATTCGTTAAGTAAATGAGTAAGTCAGTAAATGTGCAAATAAAAATATTTATACATACTGCCTCTAGAGATACATTCTGATCAATGTTCAATATTTTAGGAATTAACTTCTTAAAAACGTCTGAGCTAACCTGATTTTCGGAGTGTATCTTCACGCTACCACACATTCCAACTCGCTTTCATAAGCTAAAATATCATTTTGCTCAAGTTCAAACACCTCTGGAGCTTCTTGTTCACCTAACTCCAAGTTCAAACACCTCTGGAGCTTTTTTATGATTCTGTTGTACTATTTGAATCTATGGCTGGGGGTAAACGTGTTTCAGAGTTAGAATTTGGTTCGCTGCTTTCTGGGTTAGCTTGCCACACCGAATCCAACGCTAGGAGGTTCGGAGCGATGTTAGGGGAGTTTATCTATTGGGATAGTGAGGGAGATCAGAGGAATAAGGGGAAGTTTTTGCACTAGAAAATTTCTTTTGATGTTTAACTACCTTTAAGAAGGGTGCTTAAATTAAAAATTGGGGCAATGACCTCTGAAAAATGGGTGAGAATCTCGTATGAAAAACTGCCAATTTTTTTATGAAGGGTGTGGAAGAGTTGGTCACCAGGCTAGCAAGTGCAATTTCGTGGTCATCGCTGAGGGAGCTCCGTTTCCTTTTGGTGAAGATTTGAGGATGCCAACATCCTACTTCAAAAGAGAAAGACATGTTCCTCAAGAGGAAGAGGAAGAGGGTGAGGGCGAGGTCAAAGGCAAGGAGACGATTTCAGGGATGAAGGCATTTGAGAGATGGGCTGGGGAAGTGGGGCTTTTTTAGAGAATGAAAGAGGATGTTTAGAGAGATGAAAGGTTTTCGCCGGAGATTGTTCGGAAGGTTACTGCTAACGGCTCTTCCAAACTTGCATCGGGAGAACGTGATAATTCATATGAGAGATGGGTGCAGGATTGGCACAGAAGAAGAAGAAATTCATTTAGATATGGAGAGGTGCGATTTTAAAAGGTGTGAGAAGGGACACGTGGCTGAATTTCAACGAGGAAGGTTTGATAAAGGAAAAGAAAAAAGCCATGGAGGAACGGTTGAATGAGCTCCTTTTTTGACATTTTGAAGTCGGGTTCGAATCCCATCATGGGAAAAAAAGAAGAAAAAAATCAAGATTTTTTAGCCCAAAGACCTAAAAAAGGAATTGTTTTTAAAGAAGTGATGGGCCCAAATGCTTGTGTTGATATTTTGGCAAGAACTGGTAAAGGAAAAAAAAATGAAGTGTGGTCTAGTGGGGTTTATGGAATCTACATCAGAAGATATTCAAAATTCGGGGTGTGGTAGGGTAAAAAATGGAAGTGGAAATAGGGAGAACTAAATTAATTACGGGCCTCGGGTCAATGATGAAATGGAGAAATCAATGGGCACAATTTGTAGTGGGGTAAATCGACAAATTGAAGCTGGTTAAGGGGAGGAAAAAATGGAGAAAAAGCTTGCAAAAACTAAGGAATTGAATAAGGAATTTTTAAGTGCTTCGGAAGGGGAAGTGAGCAAAAAATCCTCAGTCATTAAATGGAAGAGGCGAGCTCGAGCAGAAATGAGATTATTTGAGCCTTTAAATTGAGATGCTTCCGAGGGGTATGAGGTTTCATCAAGAAAAAAACATGAGTTGGATAACACAGAAAGAGGAAGAATGAAAAAAAAGGGAAATTTTAATGGATTGATGACATCAATGGGATATTGGAGGAGACTGTTGAATAGTCTTGCTGGACGCAATGAAAACCTTATGTTGAAATGCTCTGGGGTTTAATAACCCCCGGGAAATTAGAGCCCTTTGTCATGAAGTGCTCAGACTTAGTCCTCAGGTGGCGTTTGTTTGCGAATCAAAATGTTGTGAGAAGGTTGTGGATAAGTTGAAAGCAAGTTCGATGTTTGACTGTTATTTTTATGTGCCGCGTATTGGGCTTAGTGGAGGCTAGCTATTGTTCTGGAATTCTCTATCGTATGTCAGGATTAACTCCTTTTCTTAGGGGCAAATTGATATCTTAATCAAAAACCAGTCTGAGATGTGGAGGTTTACTGATTTTTATGGTAATCTGATTCAAACCAATCGTAGAGATTCCTGGAATCTCCTTAGAAAGCATGCAGATGCTCAAAGTTGCCTTAGTTTTTAGGAGGTTATTTCAATGCAATTCTCTCTTTTGATGAGCAAATGTATAGATCTAGAAGGAGCAGAACAGGTATGGGTGAGTTCAGAGAAGTGATTAATGAGTGCTCCCTCATTGACCTTGGAGATTGCTTCACTTGGATTAAAAAGAAAAATTGTGCGTTTGCTACTAGAGTTTGGCTGGATAGGTATTTCGCTAACACTTTTTTCATTTCAAATGCTAGTAAGATCTCTATTTTTCATCTTAATTTTCATTCCTCTGATCATAGACCTATTTTTGCAAACTTTAGTTGGGTGGGAGAGGACAATCAGATGATTAATTCTTCCAAGAAGATTGTTAGGTTTGAAGATGGGTGGATTAAAATTCATTGCATGTAAAGAGGTGTTTAAACAAAATTGGTAAATGGGCGGGGGGCGAATAGATTACCATGCTACTAATCTTTCTAATTGTCTCGAGGGGTGCTTACAAGAAATGGCTAGATGGAATAAATTTAGATCAAAAGGTTCTATTAGAAAGGTCATTGTTGAAAAGGGAAAAGTTCTTTCCCTCTTATCTTCTATGAGGCTAGATCTGTTTAAATTATGAACCTTGAAAATGATATTGAGAAGCTTCTTGAGGAAGAGGAATTTTTTTGGAAACAAGGATCTAGAGAAGATTGGCTCAAGTGGGGAGATAGAAATACTAAGTGGTTTCATATGAGAGCCTCCCAACGAAAAAAGAAAATATTTATTGAAAAACTTTAGGACCCTAATGGTATGAGGTGTGACAAGGAGATGAATCCCTCGAAGGCTCCTGGTTCGAATGGAACTAATGGTTTATTTTTGAAAATTACTGGGACATTGTGGGGAATGATGTGACCAAAGTTTGCTTGGGGGTTCTCAACGATGGAAACTCTTTGGCCTCTCTGAATAACACTCTTATCGCCCTTATTTCAAAGACTTTGGTTCCGTCCAAGATGGAGGAGTTTCGACCCATTAGCCTTTGCAATACTGTGTATAAATTAATTGCTAAAGTCGTGGCTAATAGACTTAAAATTGTTCTTGATAAGATCATCTCTCCTAATCAAGATGCTTTTGTTTTTGGAAGGCTAATTACTGACAATGTTTTCTTGGGTTTTGAATGCATCCACATTATCAATCAAAGAAAATATGGAAAGATAGGTTGGGCGGCTCTTAAGCTTGATATGAGTAACGCTTATGATCGGGTTGAATGAAGCTTTATTCTGGGGATGATGGAAAGATGGGGTTTAGTCATAATTGGATTCATCTTGTCAGGCATTGTATCTTTTCTGTTAGATATTCGGTTTTAGTTAACGAGGACCCATATGGGGATTTTACCCCTTAGAGGGGTTTGTGTAAAGACCCGACCCGAATGGGGCCCTAAATGGGCCTTTACCCCAATGCATGTATTTAAAATAAAAAAAACAATATGCAACCATGATTTCGGATTCCAATTAAAACAAAACATTCAAAACACTCCCTTCAAAATCCAGACAATTTTCCTGAAACCTGTCCCTGTTTCCAAGCACCTGTTCCAAGATAAATACATTTCCAAAGTTTACTCTGATCAGAGATTTACTAAAATCATTCAAAACCTGTTCAGGTACAAAATGCTGGAATCCACAAAACATTTACAAAACATCCTAGGGCTCCGTGCCCGGCTACATGCATTCAGGGGAAAATAACATATAAAGAGTCATAACACAAAATCAGAGTTGGATGACTAGGCCTCATGATCACAGCTCCTCCTTCAGCCATCCTGTCTCGCAACTCGGTTACCTGTGGAAAAACCACAAAATAAGGGTGAGTAACGAATTACTCAATAAGAATCCCCAACCGGGGTACAATACGATATACATGGTCATCTCGACGAGCGTATGCAAGCTATGAGTAAAAACACAGAATAGAGCACATAGCTTAGTCCACACTTGGGCCTCGGATGCCAACTCAGGGTCTTAGTCCGGAATGATATCACCACACAATCCATCACACAAGTCGCCCTATACGAGAAACAAGTCCTGGCCTCAACCTGTCTACTGTCGAATGAAAGGTACACTAGCTCAAGATCCCGAGGAGCTCTCCGGTCGGCGCTGTAATGAGCGTAAACATGCACCGCGTGCTACTGCAGACCATGGAGGGTGCCGGGTCTAGTGGCAAGCTGCCCATGTCCAGTCACCACGCCTAACTAAATCTTTGGATCGGTGTCACTGACATAGGGGTGTGAGACCTGGACACGTAAACTATGTCAGCCTGAACCACAGCACCTGAGGCTAAGGAAACGGGTAGTGGTAGGCTTACACCAGGAAGCCGCGCTTACCTTAACAGGTGGCAATCAGGGGCTACGGCCGAACACGCTGAGGACGTGCCGACTGCCGAGGACGAGGCAATGCCAAGTCATCATCCCGACCGTTGGGGCATTTAACAGTCTGCCACCCTCACCCAAGATTGCGGGGCCAGCCGTTAGGGTTAGCTATTCCCTAACAGGATCAGGGCGGAGCTCCATCTCATACGTCCCTGTCGTGGATGCAAGGTTCGTTATGCACCCGACCCGGATGATGCTATCTACCTGCCACTCTAACCTGCCTTAGCAATCAGCAAACAGTTCAGCAAAATCCAATACGTGCTCAATAAGAATCCAACGAACCTAGCATGATACTACGAAGCAAGGAACAGATACGAGCATGCCAGAAAGGAACAACCTAGCATGGATTAACATGTGAATTGAACAGGAAATCATGCTAATCGGGAATTCAGATTCGAGCACCTATTATTAAATATGTCAATAAACACAAACAAGCATTCAATCAGCAATCACATATAATATCGCAGGGCCCACACAACCCCGGTAAGAAATCCTTACCTTGGTCGGGAGGCGATTCGGCACGAAATCCTAAGTTGCGAACGAACCCGAACTAGCTATCGAGAACCTATCAATCACAACAAAAATCACACAATAGGCCTAAATACAATAAAACAAACAGGGCTCAGCTCGGGAGCAACTCACGAGGCGCGACGAACACACGAACGAGCCGATTGCACGAACGGGGCAGCAATAGGGCTAGCTGGGCGCGCGCGGGTCCGGGTTGATGTGCGTCGTGGCTCGGCGGGCTGGGCTGCGACAGAGCACTCGATTTGGCGATGGAAAGGGAACTCGAATTCGGCCGATTGGAGAAGATTCGACGAGCGATTTGTGGTTGGTCGAACTCCCCTACTCCAGCTGCACAAAAACCACCCAGCGATTCACCTCGACTCGGCCGAAAATTGGAAATCGAAAAACAGGGGAAAGGGGTCGACGGAAACACGAAGGAGAAGAAGAGAAGGAGAAACTTACCAGCTGTTCGAGATTTGGCTTCAGATTTGAGGAAGGAACTCGGTCGAATTTGAAGTCGGCGAGAGAGAAATCGCGAAGGAGAGCTCGATCGGTCGGAGAAGAATCGCGAAGAAGAAAGGAGAAGAAATGGGGAAGAAGAAGGCTCGGGCGGGCTGGCTTTTAAACCAAAGGCAGGGACAACACGCATAAATAAAAGATAGTGCGCATAAATCAACAAGAGCGCTCGGTGGCTCAAGTGGCAATGACACTTGCCTAGCTTCCCATGCGACCCTAGTTCGAAACTCGCTCGACGCATTATTTAATTCCCTTTTTATTTTTACCTTTTACCAAGCCCAAATACCTTCACCAAGCTTCCCGATCTCATTCAAATCATCTCATAATTTTTCCGGCAATTAGCAAATACATAACCGGCCCTGTCGGCCCGACCAAATTACCAAAATGCCCCTGGGGCAAACCGGGACGACCGGGATGAAATTCCGGGCTGTTACAGTTTGAGACAGGGTGATCCTCTTTCTCCTTACCTTTTTCTTATTTGTGCTGAGGGCTTTTCTGTGCTTCTTAATAAAGAGGAGGAGGATAGCTCTTTTGGAAGCTTTATAAAGTTAACAATCATTGTCCTTCTATATCTCATTTATTTTTTGCTCATGATAATTTACTTTTTTTTAGGGCTATAGAAGATGATTGTTTGAAAATTAAAGAGATCCTTTGGTGCTATGAAAAAGCCTCGGGTCAAACGATTAATTTTGATAAGTCTGCTATTTTGTTTAGTGGCAATGTTCGGTCTAAGAAGCATGATCTAATGAGTAGGTTGTTGGGGTTAAAATCAATGAGAATCTTGGAGTCCACCTTGACATGCCCTCTCAAAACAACAAGAATAAAAAGGCTTTGTTCCATTCTATTAAAAGTAGATTGGAGAAATGTTTGCAATCTTAGAAAGGCAAAATGTTTTCTAGAGGGGGAAAGGAAGTTATGATCAAGGCAGTTGGGCAGGCGATTCCTACATATATCATGATTTGTTTTCGTTTGTCCAATTCCTTTAATGAGGATCTTCAAAAGTTGTGTGCTAGATTATGGTGGGCTTGGATTTAGGAATCTTAATATCTTCAATCAAGCTTTGCTCGCTAAGCACAATTGGAGAATTCTCCGAAATCCAGACAATTTGCTTAGTAGAATGCTTAGAGGGAAGTATTTTACAAATAGTGACTTTTTGTCGGCTCATGTGGGTAATAACCTCTCCCTAGTTTGGAGGAGTATCATTTGGGGTAGAGATTTGTTTAAAAAAGGGTTTAGGTGGAAAGTGGGGAATGGTATGAAAATTTCTATTGGGAGAGACCTCTGGTTGAATAGAGATGAAAATCCTTTTACTGATGGGATTAGATGGGATTGGAAAGATAGATGTGTGGTTGAATTGATATCTGATAATCGAGTTTGGGATAAAGATTTAATTTTCAATATTTTCAGCAAAGAGGACGTAGAGATCATTTATGATACCCTGCTTAGTGTTGTTGGTTCAAATTATGAAGTGATGTGGAATGCTTGTGCAAATGGGGTTTTTTTTTTTTTTTTTTTTGTGAAAAGTGCTTATCAAGTGGGTTTGAAGATGGATAGTTGTAAGGAGGAGTCACCATCTGACTCGAAAATCTCCTCCTCGATTTGGAAGAATTTCTAGAAGGTTAACATTTTCCTTAAAATTAAAGTGGGGCTTGGAGTGTGCTTTCAAATGTCATCCCGTCAAAATGCAACATTATTTCAAGGGGAGTGGATATTGAGCCTAGTTGCCCCCTTTGTAACAAGGGAAGGGAGACCAACATGAATATTATTAAAAATTGTAAAGTTGTTATTCGCGCTTGGAAGCTTATATTCCCTTGGTTATTTGACTTCAAATTAAATCAATTTCGTACAATGGATAAAGGGATAGATGTTTGGAAAGGATTATGTGATAGAATCCCTAAAGATGAGTGGTTCAAAGGAATTATCATTTTTTGGAACTTTAGAAACCAAGTTGTTAATGAAAATATATCTTTAGAGTCTCACAATCTCCAAAGTATTATTGAAAAAGCTATTAATGTTAATTCTTTTCTTGGTTCAGGTACTCCTTTGAAGGCTATGGCAAATTCTAGAGAGGATCCCTGTTGGGAGGCCCCTCCTCGTGGAATGTGAAATGTGGAAGTTGAATGTTTATACTTTTTTCAACATTGATGATGGTGAGGGTGGTATTGGCTGGGTGGTTCGTGATTAATGGAAAGGCCAGCCAAAGCTCGCAGGTTGGAGATCTTAGCTTAAACATTTATCTATTAAAGCTTTAGAGGGCATTGCCTTAAGAGAAGGGCTCAATCATCTGGTTGGTTTGAGTTTTCTTCCTCCGATTCTTGTGTAGTCCGATGCTTTAAGTATCATCAAAGCTATTGAAGATGACTCCTTAGACATTTCTGAATTTAACTAAA
This sequence comes from Sicyos edulis, assembly GCA_036507275.1. Classification (NCBI taxonomy): domain Eukaryota; kingdom Viridiplantae; phylum Streptophyta; class Magnoliopsida; order Cucurbitales; family Cucurbitaceae; genus Sicyos; species Sicyos edulis. The sequence goes on along the minus strand of CM071856.1, from coordinate 8,010,199 downwards.
TTATTATTGATATCAAGCATTTAATTGCTTCTTTAGGTATTGTGAGGGTTTCTCACTCTAATAGGAGGTGTAACAAGGTGGCTAACCGTTTGACTAAGCAATGTATTGTTGACTACTTTTGTTCGTTGGATCTCAACTTTTCTGTTGAGGATGAGACTTGTTTTTGGAGGGAGAATCTCCCCCCTGACATTGACTTCGCTTTGGAGGATGACTGTATTAGTTTGTGTGGTGGTTAGTTATCTTATTTTATCTCTCTCTCTCTCTAAAAAAAACCTAAGTATGTATGTGTATTTACCAATTCAACGGTTTGCAAGACTTATAGCCAATATAAATATGTAGAGGTTTTTCCTCCTTTATTTGGTTGTAGGAATCCTAAAGACAAGCGAGTTGTTTCCTCCTTCATGTGTGACTAACATCTCGAAGGTTTTCTTTTCTAGTGTGGGGAGAAACTCGCTACACCAGTAGTTTGTTTTTGCAACCCATCTTCTAAACAATCTTATTCAAACATAATTTTTGTGTAACGTTCGATCATATCATCAAAACTACTCCATTTTTCTCCTATTTATCTTTCTCTATCTAATCATTCTCTTAGTTACTTTTTTTATTCGTTTTTTGTTAAAAATAATTTTTCCTAATTATTTATTATTATTTTTAAAAAAATTTGATTTTGAATGCCAAACCATTTAATAAATCCATGAATATTGTTTTCAATTTTTATTTTCGTCCGTTCTACTACCTTTTTCTTTTGATAATTAGTGCCTCAATTTTAGTCTTTTGTTCATCTTTTTACTTTAAGAACGTGTAGAGAAGACTTAGAATATTCACGGGTGTTTGGATGGAGGTTTTCAACTAGATTTTCAAAAGAAGTTTTTCAATCACTCTTCAAAAAACTACATCCAAACGAGCTATTGTAATCACTCTAGAAAAGAGATTTTCAAAACAAGGTTTTCAATGATCTTTTCAAATTAAAATAATAATAATTTTTTCGTTGACATTCTATATATTTTATTTAAAAAATAAAAAAATATAATTATTCAAAAAAGATTGAGTATTATTTATTTTTATTTAAAAATATTCTATTTTTTTTATATAAAATTTAATTAGAATTAAGGCTAAATTATAAAACATACCCTTGAATTATGGAGTTCGTGTCAAATATGCCCCAGAACTTTAAAAAGTTTTAAAAGTATCTTGAAACGTCGAAAAATGTCAATGCCTTATTGTTAAAGTTTTTTTTTAAATCATCAATTTTAAAAAAGTTTCAACAACTTTCTTAACCAAAAAAAATGTTAAGAACAATTTTTCCAATAATTATTTTTTTTTTTTATAATAAAATGTTAAAGATTTTTTTATTGAAAATTTGAAAATTAAGGATATTTTTTAAACATTTGTTTAAAGTTGAGGGGCATTTTCTAAACAAATTTTTTTCCACCCAAAATTAACCGCAAGCGTATTTTGAAACATTTTTTGAAGTTCATGTGCACTTTTAAAAAATTTAAATTTTTTTTTTTTTTTAAAAGAAATTTTTTTAAAGTTTAGGAGTATGTTTAATACAAACTTCGTAATTTATGGATATTTTTATAGTTTAGCCTAAAATTAAACATACAAAATAAATTTTTTAATATTATTTGAATAATTTGGAAATTTATATAATTTTCAAAGCAAGATAATTGGAAGAGACAAATTGAAAAATATTAATAAAAATGAGAGATTTTGTATAAGTGAACAAAAAAAAATTCATATAAATTGCCTATATAAATAAAATATTAAAAAAGATCAACATATAACCACTTCTCCAAAATCTCCATCCAAACGAGTTATTCTTGTAACTCCTCCAAAATCTCCATCTAAACGAGTTTTTCCCTATAAATCCTCTACAAAAAACTTCATCCAGACAAGCTATTGCACATATCCCAATTTTAATCACTCTTATAAATCCTCATTGAAACACTCCTAGTGAAACACTCTTATAAATCCCCATCTAAACAGCCCCTCAATGTCAGTAACTTTTTGAAAATGTGGCTTAATTTATACCATTTGTGAACTATTATTAGACTCACAAGCTATCCTTAAAAATTAAATCTGATTGGATAGCTATTTGATTTGATTTTTTTTTTGAAAAAAAATTAAGTTTATAATACTACTGATTTTATTATTTTGTTATCAACCCTTTTAGCTATCACCTATATTTTCAAAAAATTAAGCTACATTTTGAAAAAAAAAAGACCAGTCTTCAATATTATTATTATTATTATTATTTAAAGTAAGTTAAGATATCGGGTGAATTTTTTTTTTCAAAAACTAAAATAATGTAAAATCAAATGATTATGAACCCAACTTAAAGAATAAACATTGAATACAAAAGATATAGTTATTTTCCATAATGGACCAACCAAATTATAATAAAAATGTCACAAATAATTATGAATAACATAAATAATCAAATTTGGACAGCCTAAAGTAGGGATTAATTTAATTAATCCAAGCACATAAGGAAGAGCAACCTTGAATGTCCTCTCACCTAAACAATCAACTAACTAAACCAACCAACCAACATCACATCAACATAAATGACAAAAGAAAAAACTTAAACATCAAATGAGGGAGAACTCCACACCAATAAAAGTGAATAATAATTTAGAATAAAGAACAAGGCATGCAACCACATCCAAACAGCAGGGAAAGTGATGTCATCAGGTCTTAGAGTCCATTTCCAAAATGGAGCTTAGGTTCATTGGGTGCATGTACTCTTGAGTGCCAGTGAGGATATTTTGCACAATAAGTCTATTGGCTCTCTCTGAAGGATGAAATGGATCCCAAAATGCATAAACATTTCTGTTAGGGCACAAGTTTGAGGCTGGAGTGCATAGCCCTATCCCATTGAATGGCCCTTGCCCACAACAAGCCACCTTTGAAGTTATGAACCCTATCATCAAAATCATATTACCCATTAGCTTTATCTCAAAACATGAAACATTTTTTGTACTTTTTAATTTTAGTAAGTTTAAGTGAGTTTTAGACAAAATTAAAAATACTTTTGACTCGCACAACATTGAAAGATTAATTCATCATATTTTTCCATAACAAGTCTTTTGTGAGCTTCAATCCTAGCTCCATAAGATAATAACAATAAGCACTGCTCACAAGTCTATTAGATTTGACTTCATACCCAATTTATATATGATTTTGTTTGTCATCAATTCAACTTACGCACACCACAATTATTTTCACAAGATAACTTGTTTGATGCTACAATATTTGACTAAACTCATAGAAAATTAACTTTTAAGTAAATGATGGTCATTCATTAAATTCATAATTTTTTTATTGTCCAAAGGCTCTCTTGAATACTAGACTTTCTTAATGATTATTAATGAAGTCAAACTAACTTCTTTTTTAATTATGGAGGGTTGTGGTGCAGTTGGTTATCTTATTTGATGTTAATTCATTTTAACTCCACGGTCTTGTTGATCTCCCTTCCCCCAGTTTATACTAAAAAACTTTTTTTAAAACTTTTTTTATTTGCCAACTTCTCTAAACTCTAATCCAATTTTTATAATATGCATCAAATAAACTTTCTAATTTCAAACCCAACAAACATAATAGAAAGAAGAAAAATAAAAAAGTTGAGGGGCCAAAATGAAATTAAAACGAACTACGAGTAAGAGAGGGATAGAGAGAGTTAGTATACCATAGGCTTGGGGATTAGAGACGAAGTTCATGTTCATCAAGTGAGTATTGACAGCAATAAACACATTGGCGCCAATTTCGGCGTTGAGAGAATTGATGATTTGAACAAGCTGTGGGTTGAACAAGGCTGCAGCTCGTTGCAGCTCCACTGAGCACTCCCCATTTCTGCCCCTCATGGCCAACTCTGCCGGCACGCACCCGATTGGCCCGGTTCCCGTCACCAGCACCCGTCGAGCTCCCAACTCGTACAGCCTCTGCATTCTCAAACCCGTACATTTTCTCAACTTTTACGGCTTTTCATAGGATCGAAAGTTCTCGAGTTTGAGAAGTGTTTTCTTTTCTTTTCTCGGATTTTATTTATTTATTTTTAAATCGAAATGAAGAATGCATTCCTAATTTTAATAGTCATGTTTTTTTTTCTTTTAAAAACAAATTTTAGTTGTTAATTTTAAATTTTTTCTTAATTTTTTGTACATGTATAGTCAATGTTGTTCTTGTTAAATGAGATTTTTATGCATGGAGGTTTTTAACTTTTATTTGATATATGTTTCTTAACTTTCAAAAGTATAAAATCAATATCTCTAAACTTTTAAATTTTACGTGGTTACTTATATATTTTTAAAATTGTTTAATAAATCTATGTTTGTTTTCTTTTTTTTTATTTTTAATATTTATTTCTTATAAGCAACAATAATAATAATAATGTGGAAATCTATATTAGAAATATGTGATAGTAAAGAAGATTATTGGACATTACATATTAAAAACTTAGAGATGTTTTAGCCACCTTTCTATGTATACAGAAAATTACTCAATAATGTTTAAAAAAAAATTATTAAACAAGTTGATGGATCAAATTAGTGCAAAATAAAAAGGGTTAAGACATATTTCAAATATGAATTCTATCTAATTAGTAAGTTCTTGTTGTTGAATGTTTTTAATAAATGATTCTTATTTTATTGTATAACGTTTAAACATTAAAATTTTCTGACGTCAAAAAACAAAAAATATTAAAAATAATAAGTCATTATTTGATAATCATTATGTTTTTCGTTTTTTGTATTGATTTTAATTTTTTAAAAATAGGTTTGTTTGATAACTAATTCTAGTTTTTGTTTTTAAATTTTAAAAATATTTTTAAAACATTAAAAGAATTTTAAAAACTAAAAAAAATAGTTTTTAAAAAGAAGTTTTTGTTTTTTAAAAATGTATGAAAAGAACAACAATAAATAAAAAGAACTAAAAAAAAGTGATATTTGAAAACAAAAAACAATTATCAAATATGTTTTTTGGTTTTTAATTTTTAAAAATATAAAAATAAAATGAGTTATTAAACATATACGGTTTTTATTTTTTAAAATAAAAATCAAAAACCAAAAATAAAAAATTAGTAATAAAAAACAAAAATCGAAATGGTTATGAAACAAGGCTTAAAATATTTTATTTATTTGTTAGCTTTCAAAATTTATAGTCTTAGTAGTAATCTTCATTTATTGCAAATTTGACTCAACTTACTCACTCACTCACATGTGCTTTCATAAACTTGTCTAGCTAGACTACTTACTAAGCCTATAAAGTAGACCAAAAAGAACACATCAAATTAACAGTAAAACCTAAGCTAAAATGATGAACATTTAACTATTTAAGGCACCTATATGTATTTATCTTACAAGTTTGAGAATCTTTCATCATATACAATAAAAAAAAGCAAAACTAACTTTTTGACCTAAAATATAAGGATTAAAATAAAATAATTAAAATTTCAAAATCAATACCAACATAAATAAAGAAACATGCCATACATGATACAACTAGATTATATTGGAGAAAAATTTAGCCCACTTATTATATACATATATCACACTTAATTAGGATATATAGATCATAATATAAAATCTGTACTCTTCAACTAAAAAAATGAAAGTAAAATTGAATACACGTTGAAACATTTATTGGTTTCTATTCACAAACTGTAAATTAGAATTTATTATTTGAGAGAGAGAAAGTTAGATGTGTTAAATGAGTTTGTGCCTTATCTATAATATATTGTTAGAAATTAGGTAATGGCATTGATGAAAAAGCTTTATAATAAGTTGGAGTATTAATTTGTGACACCAACCACATAAATTCGTACAAATTGCATCAAATCCAACTACTTAATTTTCTCCTACTCATACACATTATGCATCACTTTTTATTGTTGCCCATAAATGCTGTTTCCCCACTTTTCCATTAATTTATCTCTACTTCTCTATACCCCCAACTACCATTGCCATTTGCTTATTAAGATCAGCAAAAAATAAAAAATAAAAATAAAAAATAAAATAAAAAAAAAAACTTTGAATATATATACAAAATTTAGTTACTAAATGGTGCCTAATGTTCCACTGGCAAAAATAAATTTGTTTTTAAAACATTCATTAATTGAAACCATTTTTAATGAGTATTTAGTTTTGGGCTTTTTTATTGAGAGAAATTAAATTTGTAAATATTACTAATAACTATACATTTTTTTTGTTTTATAGTCTACATTTTACCTACATTAAGAGAAATTAATTTTCAAAAAAAAAATTATTTGTTATTTGTTTTTTTTTTGAAATAATTAAGATTGTTTTGTCCAACTTCTCTCTAATTGTCTTCATATTTCTTAAGAAAAAAATTTAAATTTTAACAAAATTCGAAAAACAAAACGAGCTTTTGAAAAACTACCTTTTTTTTAAAGTTTTTTTAAAATGCAAATAAAAAGTATATTATAAATATAATGAAATCTATAAATATAAATAGTATTTATAAACTTAATTTTTGAAACCAACAATAAAAAATAATGAATTAGAAGGGAGCCTAAATAATTATCAAACAAATGATACGAACACTGCTCATTAATTCATGTTGGACCTTTCTAGTTGGAATACATAAATAGGTACCCAAAAAAAAACCTCTACCAGATTAGGTAATAAAATTCATAGATTTGTTTTGAAACTCATTGGGAAAAAAGAATTAAAACAATAAAAAAAAACAATAACTGTGTAAGGTTAAGTCCTACACTTTAATCTATTTCATTTTCGTCTTAGTAATTTTAAATATTAAATCTTAATTCATATACTGTCAATAACTTACATTAATCCTACATTAAATGCTTAATTTAATTGAAATTAGTTCGACTACAAATAAGAACTAGAAATATTTAAGTCATTATTTCTTGTCAATGATTAATGCCTATCTAAATGATTAGAATTGCATTTTATTATTATTATCTATTTTAATCTTTTTAAAGTTAAAATAAAATAGAATGTAACTCATATGTGACCATATAAGTGAACGTGATTTAAATATTACATATTTCTAAAAATGAACAAGAAATCGAAGTAAGTTTGAAGAGGAAGAAATTACCGCTAAAATCTTGCGATACTCGGAGATGATATAAACGACATAATCGGGGAGATTAAATTGGCGAGATCGAGCCGAGACTGGAACCAAATAATAGTTGTTTACAAAGTCATTTCCTCCCATTGTTATCAAAACAAGTCCTCCATTCACAAGCCTCACTGCTTCCTCTTCCCCTATCAATGCACTCACTCTTGCTTGGTACTGCCTGAAATACTCCAGTTGTTGTCCTATTCTTATTATGTTCAACTGCACTCACCAACACACACATCCTTCTCGTCATGATTCTTTCTCGGTTTCGTTAAATCTCAAGAAATTACGTTGTTGTTACTAGGCGGTATAAGTTTTTACATGTCTTTTTAGAATACATTTGTGTACATGAGCTAAGTACTACTCCTCTAGTTATCAATTGTTTATTAAATATGATATTTGAGTGGTCATTAGACCTAATAAAAAGATTTGGAATCTAACTTAAAAACAATCTTACATAAAAAAAAATGGTAGGAAATCATAATATTTATAAGATACGTAATTACTTCTTTTGTTTCTGAGTAAAATGTCATGTTTATTTGATAGAAACTTATGGTAATGCAAAGATTTAAATTTTTATCGATAAGAAATATTACAAACATCATAATTAGATGGTTGGCATATTATATACTTAGATTTTGTGTTATAAAGTGTGTGTTGGGAGAGAAGAGAGAGAAATGAATTGAAAAAAAAAATTAAGACTATAATTATTTAGTTTTTTGTTTTTGCTTTTAAAATTTAAACTTCCAACTACTTCTATTCCAACACATGTTTTTTAATACTTTATATCTATATTTTATTTATATTTTTTAAAACAAAACTAGAGTTTGAAAGCTTAAAAAAAATAAGTTCAAACTTGTTTTAGTTTTTGAAATTTAGTTGGATTCATATACTTTCATCTACAAAGAGGGTAAGTAAAGATACAAGTTTAAATTTCAAGAACGAAAGAAAAAACCAAATGATTATTAAATTTTTAAGTTTTAAAAGATCCTCAAAATTAAAGCTGCCTCCTTTTTTTTTTCCAACACATTCAAAGAAAAAAAATGACAATATTAGCCTGATAGGGGTATTTTGGGGGACATTTGGACAAAGTTATGGGGACCATCTTAAAACCCTAAAAGTAATCAAGTTTTTAAGGATTAAAATAGCAATAAATTTAGGCTAAAAACATATTAGAACTTACAAACTGAATTCCAGTGTCATTAAGGATCCCAATTCCAGCAGAGGCAAAGTTAGCACCAACCAAAAGGTTCTGTCCTCTAAGTTCAGGGCTTAAATAGGGCAATGTAGGTTGGGCCCCAAGTGCCTGACCTAAAAACACAACACACACATTACATTAATAACATTCATTCATTTCACCATTATGTCTCAAGAAACCAAACTCCAACAAAACAGCAAAAGAAAAAAAGGAACAAACTGATTAGATCTGGTATGTTGTAGCCATTGGAGAATCGTCCGGTGGCTCTATGAGTAGGATAGTCGATGCCGTAAGGGTAATTATCGGCTCGGGCAGTGGTGAGCAAGTAGTCATTGTTTCCGTTGTCGACTAGAGAGTCTCCGAACACGAAGAAAGCTCGACCGTGTGCTTGACAAACAAAGTTGCCAATGAACAACACAATGAGACATAGATTCATAGGAGAAGTATTCTCCATTGGGAAATCTAAGAAGAAAAGAGAACAGGAGACAACAAAAAATGCTAAGAAAAGCACTTGTGAGCTCAACAACTGGCAATGTGCTTTTGGGAAGAATGGGAGTATGGGTCTTAATTTATAGGGCTTTTGGTGATGAATCTATTAATAACTTCAACAAATACCACATGCAATAGGCCTTACAAAAATACTTTTATTGACTTTGTATAGCATTTTTTAAAAAAATTTAAAAATATTATTGTAAAAGTCATGTTATGCTTGCTCTTTAATAGCATGTTTTTATAGGCGCCGTAAACAAACAACATTAATTTCTTTTCTCTTTTTTTAGTACAAGTTGGAGGAGGGAAAGACAAATACCGATTCTAGGGATCGTCGGTATCGAATCCATGACGCTGGTGTTGAACTGGTTTACAACCAGACAATGAAACCACTGTACTACTGACCCATACTGTAAATTATTTTTAAAATATAATAAATTACTAAATTATTTTTAAAATATAATAAATTGATGATATAATTATTATGATGCTTACATCGATTATATTTCTAAAAACTAATTAAAATGGACACATTAACAATTTTTAAATGTTTAACTAGGCTTGTGATCGAGAGAAAGAAAGGGCTTCGTAGATGAAGTTGAGGAGAATCTAAAGGGAAGAGGATGAACACAACGTAGCTTTGGGAGTTGCAGAGAGGATTTAAGGATTGAACATGAAAAGTCATGCATATGTGTTTTGAATTTTTTTATTGTGTATAATATAGCCACATCATCCATTTATTAAATTTTAAATTAGTCTAGTCATCATCCTAGTCAGCTATCCGTTATCTCATTAATAGTTCCGTTATCTCTAGAGTATTATTGAAATGTGAAAAATAAAGGGAAAACATAGTATTTGTCTTTTGACAAATTGTTGAAGAAAATGTCTAAAAATGAAAGAAATAGAATGGATGTCTAATTTTGATTAGAGGGAAGAGAGATAAAACATTCATGCATCTATGCCCTTATCACTTAGATCAATATTTTAAGAATTAAAAAAATATAAAAAAGATCACTCCACCATTTTAGCATTGAGAACTGAATTTACCCCCAAACAGACATTCTCCATTTCTCTGTTCCATTTCATTTCATAGTAAACAACTGCATCACCATTTCCATCATCATTCCTATATTTCTGTATAATATTTACACACTTTTTTCATGTGTTTCATCCCCAATCCCCAAGTCTGCAACGAATCCCATAGATCACGAAAGTGTTTCTGATTCTCACCACCAATTCTCATATTATGGTTGGTTCTGTCTTTTGTGAAGATGTTGGAAGCAATCGTTACAATTCTCGATGAATGTCACATTTGCTACGATCATTTTTAATGGAAATTAGGATGAGGAAGATATTTACTCGAACTACAGCATGGATCATCCTCTATCCTTATTAATATCATCTATCGAGGGGAATCTAGGGTTGGAAGAAAATGAGAAAGTGTAACGGCCCTTGGGTCGGGCCGACAGGGCCGGTTTTGAAATTTTAAATTGCCGGAAAAATTATGAGTCGATTTGAATGGGATCGAGAATGTTAGTGAAGTCATTTGGGCTTGGAAGAATGTGGAAATAAATAAGGAATTAAATAGCGCGTCGAGTGAGATTCGAGCCAGGGACGTGTCGCGTGCTAGGCAGGGGGCGCTGCCAGCCGATCCACTGGGCGTCTTTGTGCTTCTAAACGCGCCAGCATCACTATATGCTTGTTTTCGAAGGCGGTTGGTATAAAAGCCAGCTCGCTGAGCCTTCTTCCCCATTTCTCCTTCTTCTCTTCGCGATTCCTTCTTCAACCGACAACGTTCCCTCTGCGATTTCTCCCCTCTCTAGCTCCGATTCGACCGAGCTCGTCTTCCCCAGTTAAAAGTCGATCCATTTCCAAACTGAAGGTAAGTTTTTTCTTCTTCTTCTTCTTCTCTCCTTCAATCCGAATCCCCTGTTTTCGACTTCGATTTTCCGGCCATGTTGAAGCGAGTTGCTAGGTGGTTTTTGTGCAGCTGCAGTAGGGGAGTTCGACCAACAACAAATCGTTCGTCGAATTTTCTCCAATCGCCCGAATTCTCGTTCTTCCTCCATCGCTCGAGTTCGCCAAATCGGTGCCCTGTCGCATTGACCCGCGAGCCTCGCGCGCCGCACACAGCGCGCGCGCCCTCGCGCCTCTGCATAGCTCGCGTGTGGCAACCCAGCCTGCGCGTGTCATGCGCATGTCGCCGAGCCGTGCCGCCGAGCCGTGTCGCCAAGCCGCGCCCTAGCGTCGTGTCCGCGCGCCTGTCGCCAAGCCGAGCCGCCAACCCGAGCTGAGCCGAGCCGCGCCGAGCCGAGTGAGAGCTGAGCCGAGCCTATTTATTTTATTTTATTATATTTAATTTAATTTGGAATTTTGTGTGTAATTGTGTTGTGATTGATAGGTTCTCGATAGCTAGTTCGGGTTCGTTCGCAGCCTAGGTTTTCGTGTAATCGTCCCCGACCAAGGTAAGGATTTCTTACCAGGAGTTGTGTGGACCTGCGATATTATATGTGATTCTTTGATTGACCGCTTGTTTGTGTTTATTGACATGTGTAGCTAGGTATTCTATTCTGAATTCCCGATTAGCATGATTTCCTGATTTAATTCTCATGTTAATCCATGCTAGGTTGTTCCTTTCTAGCATGCTCGTATCTGTTCCTTGCTTCGTAGTATCATGCTAGGCTCGTTGTATTCTTATTGAGCACGTATTGGATTTTATGGATTTGTTTGTCGATTGCTGCTAGGGAGTTAGAGTTGCGAGGTAGATAGCATCATCCGGCCCGATGCATAAAGTACCTTGCATCCATGGCGGGGACGTCGAGCAAGTCATTCCGTCCCTGGACCCCGTGAGGGATTAGCTAACCCTACCGGTAGGCCCTGCAATCTTGGGTGAGGGTGGCAGTCTGTTAAATGCCCCAACGGTCGGGATAATGACTTGGCATTGCCTCGTCCCCGGCGGCCGGCATGTCTTAGCATGTTTGGCAAGAGCCCACGATTGCCACTGTTAAGGCAAGGGCGGCTTCTGGTGTAAGCCTACCACGACCCGTTTCCTTGGGCCCAAGTGCGTTGAGTACAGGTGACATAGTTTACGTGTCCAGTCTCACACCCTATGTCGGTGACACCGATCCAAAGATTTAGTTAGGCGTGGTGGATCGGACATGGGCGACTTTGCCTCTAGACCCGGCACCCACCATGGTGCGCAGAGCACGCGGTGCATGCTTACGCTCATTACTGGCGCCGGCCGGAGAGCTCCTCGGGATCTTGAGCAGTGTACCTTTTCGTCGACGATGAGAGCGGTGAGGCCGGGACTTGTTTCTCGTATAGGGCGATTTGTGTAGTGGATCGTGTGGTGATATTATTCCGGACTAAGACCTTAAATTGGCATCCGAGGCCCAAGTGTGGGCTAAGCTATGTGCTCTATTCTCGTGTTTATATTCATAGCTTGCATACGCTCATCGAGATGACCATGTATATCGTGACAAATACCCCGGTTGGGGATTCTTCTTGAGTAATTCGTTACTCACCCTTATTCTCGTGGTTTTCCACGGAGTAATCGTGGTGCGCGCGACAGGATGCCTGAAGGAGGAGCTGTGATCATGGGGCCCAGTCTTCCAACTATGATTTTTGTATTATGACTCTTTATGTTTTGTTTCCCCTGAATGCATGTAGCCGGGCACGGAGCCCTAGGATGTTATGTAAATGTTTTGTGGATTCCAGCATTTTGTATCTGAACAGGCTTTGAATGGTTTTTAAGAAATCTCTGATAAGAGTATACTTTGGAAATGTATTTATCTTGGAACAGGTGCTTGGAAACAGGGACAGGTTCCAGGGAAATTGTCTAGTTTTTAAAGGGGTTATTTTGAATGTTTTGTTTTTAATTGGAATCCGAAATCATGTCTGTTTAATGTCCTTTACTTTGAATGCATGCATTGGGGTAAGGGCCCATTTAGTAATCCATTCGGGTCGGTCCCTTACAGTTGGTATCAGAGCTCAGAGTCATAAATTATGTAGTATGACCTGTTGTTGTAGGTCGTTTTCCCATGATCACTAGCACTCCGACAGTCATCAAGTACGCCTAAGTTTACTATTTGTTGTTAAAAAAAAGGGTTAAGAATTTATAATACCTGTCATCTAGTGTATGCCTTGTGTAGTATTGTGGAGCGGAGACGAGCAGGTTCTGACTCGTTATTGGTTTGGGTGTAGATCGCCAGCATGCCAGTTACCCACGCCGGAAGAGGACGCCTGAGAGGAGGTCGAGGTGTCAGGATCGGATCGACACCACGGGGACATCGCCCCAAGCCGAGGCCCGATAGCATTCTCGCGCTCGTAGCTCCCCCGTTGAGCCCCCAGAGTAGGCATTGAGGCGATCGTGCGCCGTGAGACCGCTCCTAGAGCAGAATTTGCTAATTCTATGAGATCTATGGTGGTCGACCTGTTGAGTGGCCAGAGGGCGAGACCCGTGCTTTTTGGCGGCAGAGCGGGAAGAGTCGAGCTCAGATCGAGCGGTGACTCGTTTGTTTCAAAGAGGCGCAAAGAAGCACTCCCACTCGCAGAGCCAGCACCTTTGAGGCGAGGAAGTGGCGGAAGGTGCCGATGAGCTTGGTAAATGGTTGAAGGATTTCGTAAAATGGAACCCTGATAAGTTTGACGCCACAGGTGATGCTTTAGCAACAGCTAGATGGATTGCCCATTTGGAGTACACCTTCCTGATTATGGTGTGCCCCGATGTTCAGAGGCCGAGGTGTGCGGCCCATGTGTTAGGGGCGTAGCTAGATGGTGGTGGGAGTCCACCCCGAGTGAGAGACAGTTTGGGTCTCCCACTGCCACTCGGGAGTTCTTCAAGACAGAATTTAAAGCCAAGTACATTAGTGATGAGGCTCAAGAAAATATGGTAGCGCTTTTCCAGAATCTGCAGCAGGGTTCTGATTCTATAGAGGAGTATGAGAGGAAGTTTTCGGAGTATGGCTATTTTGCTCCGCAGCTGATAGCAACCCCTGAGTTGAAAATTCGGAAGTTCATTTCAGTGCGAGGCGGGGTGTGTCTCGGGATGTCCGGCACACGAGCTCCTAGCACTTATGCTAGAGAGCCATTCAGCTAGCCACTATTTACAATGGAAAGTATCCTGTTGAGCGGATTGTTGCGGCTCCGGCTCAGCGCCCTATCCCAGCTGTGGTGGGACAGAAGAGGAGGTTTGACTTCCGAGGAGGCGGCCAGCGCCGTCAGGGACAAATTCCGAACCGGGATCAGCGTAGGGTTCCAGCTCATTTCCAGCCTCACAGCAGGCGTCCCAGCAGATTCTCGTTTGTGCTTCTTGAGGGAGAGCCCACCTTGGAGCTTGTCAGACCGGGCCCAGGCTATGTTTTCGATGTGGAAGAGGGGGGCATGTGGCCCGTTTCTGCGATCAGCCAGCTATGGCGATTCGGCTGTCACGGCAGCAGAAGAGGCCGAGTGTTCGCTCACTGAACCGCGGGAGGCCGAGCGTCGCGGATGCCGCGTTGATGTGAAATGCGCTTCTTGTTTTGGATCATTGTGCATTTGTCTTGTTTGACTCTGGTTCTAAGCACTCGTTTGTATCTGTATTGTTTGCTGAGCATGCTAGGTTGAGATTAGAGCCTCTAGGTTTTGAATTATCTGTTGCAACTCCTTCGGGAGTTAATATGTTAGCAAAATATAAGATTAAGGATGGCCGGATCGAGATATCCGGAGAGTTTCTGGTAGCTACGCTCATAGTCCTACCCATAAGTGGTTTCGATGTGATTCTCGGTATGGAGTGGTTAGCCGGTAACCACGCATTGATTGACTGCCACCGGAAGGAAGTAGTGTTCAGGCCGTCGGGTCGGCCCAGATTCAAGTTTCGTGGCGTTCAGGGTGGAGTTTGCCCGCCGATGGTGTCAGCTGTGAAAGCTTGTCGTTTGCTAGCTCATGGAGCTTGGGGCTACCTAGCCAAATTGTCCGGAGAGAGCTGTCCCTCACTGACTATTGATCAAGTGCCGGTTGTGCGAGAGTTTGCGGATGTGTTTCCTGAGGAATTACCGGGGTTGCCCCCGAAGAGAGAGGTTGACTTCACAATTGAGCTCGAGCCAGGGACCCTCCCTATCTCGAAGGCTCCGTGATCGTATGGCGCGTAGCCGAGTTAAAGGAATCGAAGGTTGATTGCACGAGATGTTAGATCGGGGTTCATCCGTCCAGAGTGTGTCCCCGTGGGAGCGCTAGTGTTGTTTGTGAAGAAAAAGGATGGTTCGATGCGCCTATGCATTGACTATCGTGAGCTTAATAAGGTGACAGTGAAGAATAAGTATCCGTTGCCCCGTATCGATGATTTGTTCGATCAGCTTCATGGAGCTTCCGTGTTCTCCAAGATAGATTTGAGATCGGGTATCATCATTCGATTGCGGATTAGGGACGCCGACATTCCTAAGGCGGCGTTCGAGTCTAGATATGGGCACTACGAGTTTGGGGTCATGTCGTTTGGGTTGACTAATGCACCAAAGCGTTCATGGACATGATGGATAGGGTGTTCAAAGCATTTTTGGGACGGCCGTCATCGTGTTCATTGAAGATATCTCGATCTATTCAAGGACCGGGGAGGATCATGCAGAGCATTTGAGGAAAGTGTTGGCGGCCTTGAGGAAAACCGACTTTATGCGAAGTTTTCCAAATGTGAGTTCTGGTTGGAACAAGTGGCCTTCCTAGGTCACGCGATCTTGGAGATGATATATAGTTGTGGATCCTGCAAAGATTGAGGCCGTGAGTTCGTGGGCCAGCCGACTTGATTCTCGAGATACGCGACTTCTTGGGCTGGCGAGTTACTACCGTCGGTTTGTTAAGGACTTTTCAGCCATAGCCTCGCCCCTCACTCGTCGACGAGGAAGGGTGTCGAGTTTGTTTGGGACGGTAGATGTGATGAGAGCTTTGCCCGCTCAGCGCAGATTTGACTTCAGCACTGGTGTTGGCGATCCGGGAGGGGACAGTGGTTTCGTGGTTTCTGCCGATGCTTCCAAGTTCGGGTTGAAATTTGTGTGTTGATGCAAAGACGGGAAGGTCATTGCTTATGCTTCCCATCGGTGAAGCCATATGAGCGAATTATCGGACTCATGATATGGAGTTGGCAAAGCGATGGTGTTTGCAACCAAGATTTGGAGGCATTACGTATGGTGAGCGGATCCAGATGTTTACCAATCACCAGAGCGTCAAGTATCTGTTTACTCAGAAGGAGTTGAATATGAGACAGAGGAGATGGTTAGAGTTAGTGAAATATTATGACTGCGAGATTCTGTACCATCGGGTAAAGCCAATGTTGTAGCCGATGCTCGAGTAGGAAGACGTCGCACTCGCGCGGTGTTGTTGAGCTCCCGGCCAGATTACGGAGAGAGTTCGAGCGAGCTAAGATTGCGATGTTGTTAGGTGAGGTTCTTGCGAGTGGCTCGATTGGATACCCAAACCATCGATTAGACAATGGATTATTGATAGTCGGTTGAGTGACCCCGCACTCAAGAAATTGGGTGATGAGTTAGTGCTTGATGGAGATTTTGATTTTGTGTATTCACGGCAGTGGTGACGTCAGAGGCCGGTTGTGTATTCGGATGTCGCGAGTTTGCGAACGAGTTGCTCTCGAGGCCCACAGTTCTCCGTTTGCTTGGCACCACAGGGGTACCAAGATGTATTAGGATCTTAGCGGACATTACGGTGGATGGGTATGAAAAGAGATGTGGCGGAGTTTGTCGATCGATGTCTCACTTGTCGACAAGTGAAGGCACCCAGCAGAGAGACCTACTGGTTTGTTGCGGCGGTGAGTGTACCTCGGTGGAAATGGGAAGAGATCTCCATGGACTTTTTTTCTGGTTTGCCGAGGACTCCGAGGAAGTTCTCTCAGATTTGGGTGATAGTCGATCGATTGACTAAGAGCGCACACTTCATTCCCGGTAGAGACACTTATACCGTGGAATAGTGGGCGCAGATTGTTTTTGGAGCAGATCATTCGTTATCACGGTGTGCTGTGAGGATCGATATCGACCGTGATTCGAGGTTCACTCTCGTTTTCGAGAGCGCCCGGAAGGGTTTAGGCATCGAGTGCGAAAGATGACTTTTCACCCTCGCACCGATGGCGATCGAGAGGGTGAACCGATTCTCGAAGATATGTTGAGGGCTTGTGTGTTGGATTTCCGGGCGATTTTGACCGAAGACACATATCGATGGAGTTTGCATATAACAACGATTATCGATCGGCGATTGAGATGGCTCCATTCGAGGCTTTGTATGGTAAGCGTTGCCGATCTCCGTGTTCGGGAAGAGGTTGGTGATAGGCGAGTTTTGGGTCCCGAGTTGTCGCAGATTGACCAATGGTGCCGTGCGAGAAGATTAGAGCTCGTATGTTGTGGCTCGGAGCGAGCAGAAGAAGAGTTACGCCGATGTTCGCGACGAGATTTGGAGTTTGAGGTTGGCCAACATGTATTCCTAAAGGTCGCACCGATGCGAGGTGTTTTGAGGTTTGGCAAGCGTGGGAAGCTGAGTCCCCGTTTTGTTGGTCCGTTTGAGATTCTGGAGAGGATAGGCAGGGTCGCTTATCGATTAGCCTTGCCTCCGTCATTTTCGGCAGTGCACAGTGTTTTTCATGTTTCGATGTTGAGGAAGTACGTGCCGGACCCGTCGCACATTGTTGATTTTGAGCCTTTGCAGCTGAATGAGGATTTGAGCTTCGAGGAAAAGCCAGTGGGGATTCTTGCTTTTGAGACAAAGACACTGCGTAATCGTGAAATCCGGCTGGTAAAGGTTCAGTGGAGGAGTCAGAGTTCACTGACTTTCGCGGACGAAAGTCTTATAAGGGGGGAATATTGTAACGGCCCGGAAATTTCATCCCGGTCTTCCCGGGAGGCCCAGGGCATTTTGGTCATTTTGGGTCGGGACGACAGGGCCAGTTTTGAAATTTTAAATTGCCAGAAAAATTATGAGTCGATTTGAATGGGATCGGGAATGTTGGTGAAGGCATTTGGGCTTGGAAGAATGTGGAAATAAATAAGGAATTAAATAGCGCGTCGAGTGAGATTCGAGCCAGGGACGTGTCGCGTGCTAGGCAGGGGGCGCTGCCAGCCGATCCACTGGGCGTCTTTGTGCTTCTAAACGCGCCAGCATCCCTATATGCTTGTTTTCGAAGGCGGTTGGTATAAAAGCCAGCTCGCTGAGCCTTCTTCCCCATTTCTCCTTCTTCTCTTCGCGATTCCTTCTTCAACCAACAACGTTCCCTCTGCGATTTCTCCCCTCTCTAGCTCCGATTCGACCGAGCTCGTCTTCCCCAGTTCGAAGTCGATCCATTTCCGGGCTGAAGGTAAGTTTTTTCTTCTTCTTCTTCTTCTCTCCTTCAATCTGAATCCCCTATTTTCGACTTCGATTTTCCGGCCATGTTGAAGCGAGTTGCTAGGTGGTTTTTGTGCAGCTGCAGTAGGGGAGTTCGACCAACAACAAATCGTTCGTCGAATTTTCTCCAATCGCCCGAATTCGCGTTCTTCCTCCATCGCTCGAGTTCGCCAAATCGGTGCCCTGTCGCAGCCCAGCCCGCCGAGCCTCGCCGCACACCGCGCGCGCGCCCTCGCGCCTCTGCATAGCTCGCGCGCAGAAGCAGCCCCAGCGCCGTGTCTGTGCGCATGTCGCCGAGCCGTGCCGCCGAGCCGTGTCGCCAAGCCGCGCCCTAGCGTCGTGTCCGCGCGCCTGTCGCCAACCCGAGCCGCCAACCCGAGCCGATTTGGAAAGTGCGCTGAGCCGAGTGAGCCGAGTGAGCGAGCCTATTTATTTTATTTTATTATATTTAATTTAATTTAGAATTTTGTGTGTAATTGTGTTGTGATTGATAGGTTCTCGATAGCTAGTTCGGGTTCGTTCGCAGCCTAGGTTTTCGTGTAATCGACCCCGACCAAGGTAAGGATTTCTTACCGGAGTTGTGTGGACCCTGCGATATTATATGTGATTGCTGATTGACTGCTTGTTTGTGTTTATTGACATGTGTAGCTAGGTATTCTATTCTGAATTCCCGATTAGCATGATTTCCTGATTTAATTCTCATGTTAATCCATGCTAGGTTGTTCCTTTCTAGCATGCTCGTATCTGTTCCTTGCTTCGTAGTATCATGCTAGGCTCGTTGTAATCTTATTGAGCACGTATTGGATTTTATGGATTTGTTTGCTGATTGCTAGGCGGAGTTAGAGTTGCAGGTAGATAGCATCATCCGGGCCTGATGCATAAAGTACCTTGCATCCATGGCAGGGACGTCGAGCAAGTCATTCCGTCCCTGGACCCCGTGAGGGATTAGCTAACCCTACCGGTAGGCCCTGCAATCTTGGGTGAGGGTGGCAGTCTGTTAAATGCCCCAACGGTCGGGATGATGACTTGGCATTGCCTCGTCCCGCGGTGGCATGTCCTTAGCATGTTTGGCAGTAGCCCCTGATTGCCACCTGTTAAGGCAAGGACGGCTTCCTGGTGTAAGCCTACCACGACCCGTTTCCTTGGCCCCAAGTGCGGTGGTACAAGCTGACATAGTTTACGTGTCCAGGTCTCACACCCCTATGTCAGTGACACCGATCCAAAGATTTAGTTAGGCGTGGTGACTGGACATGGGCAGCTTGCCTCTAGACCCGGCACCCACCATGGTTCTGCAGAGAGCACGCGGTGCATGCTTACGCTCATTACACACACCGGGAGAGCTCCTCGGGATCTTGAGCAGTGTACCTTTCGTGCCGACAAAGAGACAGGCCGAGGCGGGACTTGTTTCTCGTATAGGGCGATTTGTGTAGTGGACTGTGTGGTGATATTATTCCGGACTAAGACCTTAAATTGGCATCCGAGGCCCAAGTGTGGGCTAAGCTATGTGCTCTATTCTGTGTTTATATTCATAGCTTGCATACGCTCATCGAGATGACCATGTATATCGTATTGTACCCCGGTTGGGGATTCTTACTGAGTAATTCGTTACTCACCCTTATTCTGTGGTTTTCCACAGGTAATCGTGGTGCGCGACAGGATGCCTGAAGGAGGAGCTGTGATCATGGGGCCCAGTCTTCCAACTATGATTTTTGTATTATGACTCTTTATGTTTTGTTTCCCCTGAATGCATGTAGCCGGGCACGGAGCCCTAGGATGTTTTGTAAATGTTTTGTGGATTCCAGCATTTTGTATCTGAACAGGCTTTGAATGGTTTTTAAGAAATCTCTAATAAGAGTATACTTTGGAAATGTATTTATCTTGGAACAGGTGCTTGGAAACAGGGACAGGTTCCAGGGAAATTGTCTAGTTTTTAAAGGGGTTATTTTGAATGTTTTGTTTTTAATTGGAATCCGAAATCATGTCTGTTTAATGTCCTTTACTTTGAATGCATGCATTGGGGTAAGGGCCCATTTAGTGCCCCATTCGGGTCGGTCCCTTACAGAAAGTCATAAGCATATCACTATATAAAGTTGGGGTACACAAAGAAAAGTCGAGGATATTGAAGGATGAAAGGGGCGTCTAATGGATGTACATCGAGTTCACTGGTTGTATGTACAACGGCGGTTGTATCTTGACGGACATCATCCAAACACGTACCGAGATGTACATCTAGAATTTAGTAAAGGGTCTATTGTGTTAAGAGCAGGTGCAATGTTACCAAACAAAGATGAATTGAAAAAGGTCTTATGCAACATAGCAGTTGCACGAGCTTTTAATACAAGACGGTGAAGCAGGACGTACACATTCTGTACATCATGTAACATGTACATATGTACAATCGAGTGCAACACATATACATTTTACATGTGTGAATAATGACATATTCAATAGATATAAAGGTGTACCGTATGCAGCTCCTTCTCTGGTACCGGTCAAGGTTTTCGTACATCAACATTTGCTTCCCGTTTTCCTTTCACATTCCACTTTTCATACAGAATGAACAATATCATAAGATAATCAACCAATACAAGAATGAATAAGATCAAGTTGGCGTGCGAGCAAAAATGTAGGTGGAATGCACTACGGGGCCAATTGGGAGGGATAAAGGAAATGAAACATTTTTTTGATTGCTCGACTGCCAAATAAATTTTAGGTTGAGTGCATTAATGGTAGCAGCGGTTGCAGGTACTTTTTCCTTACTGATTTCAATTATTAATGGGGATGTACCCACGAAGTACAAGCGATGTACAATATATTATATTTGTTTTAAAAAAAAATAAAAATAAAGCATTAAATATGGTTTAAATATGAATTTTCTGTTTTGATTCTCAAATTTTAAAATTAGTAGCATTATCAATTTTGATTATTTTTTTCAGTTTGAATTAATTACAATCTCTCTCATGTTAGTTAAGAAAAAATCTTAATATAAATATTTTTAGATTAAAAGAAAAATCAAGATAGGGGTATTTTGGACTAATTCACATAAAAATAATTAAATTAGAATTTAATAAATGAAATTTTAGACATGAATTTTAAATTTTACTCGTTTAGACATTTTCCCAATTAATTTCCTAGAATTAGACATTTGCCTAGTTTGCCCAAAAATAAAAGTGTTTGATTTTGAAACCTAGGCCCAAAGTGAAACTCCAACCAGAAGATAGGAACTAAAAAGCTAGTTTTCCCTAACATTTTTCAATAATATTGAAGAAAATCTATAAAAAAAAAGTCCATTTTGGATTGCGGAACTTTAATATTATATAAACTTTTGTCCCCAAGGAGAGACCCACATATTAAAGTGTGGGGTGTTTTTTCTTTTTGAGATTACAACAATTGGGAGTGGATAGACTCAAACCTAAGACCTCTAGGTCATTAGGTGTACATTGATGCCGCTTAAGCTACTACTCTATTAGCAAAAGTGTGGGGTGTTTAAGGCATACTTCTTTTTTAAGTATTTCAGCTATGAAACTATCACTACAACAATTTTGACATTTCATGACAGTTTATTCAATCTAAAAATTAGAAAAAAATTGAAAAACTGTCATAAAATCTAAAAACACATTTTTTAGAACGAAAGGAGATGATTTTTAAGATATAAACAAATTATGACAATTATTAACATTCTAATAATTTTCATAAAAAAATTATGACAATTTTAACAATTGTCATAAAACATTTTACACTTAAAAGTGACATTTCAATTTTTTATAAAATTATGACAATTTAAAAAATGTCATAAAAGATAAATATGATTAATTTAAAAATATTTTGAATTTAAAACAAATTAGGGGTTAACTTTTAATTTGGGGAGATCTGATTTATAGTTATAGAAAAGTAAAGGGTTATTTGGCAAAAAATAAAATAAAAAAATAAAAAATAAAAAAATAAAGTTTTGGTATCCTAATTGTAACACCGTGCATTTTGTGTTAGTTTCTAGTTGGTTTGGCAATAAGGATATTTTGGTATATTACCCATAAAGGCATTTACAATTATAAATTTTAGAGTGTGAGTTATTTTTCTATTTCAAGAACTTTGGGGTAATTTCATTATTTCAAGAATCCTTAGGAGCATTCATGGTATTTAGGTTGGTATGTTATTTCTATGTGAATTGAGACATTATTTTAGAAATACATAATTATTAACAAGTTTAATATTACCTTTTTTTTTATTGTTAACGTGACTTGAGTTTTTTATAGTTATATGGTCATTTCATTTGTGTTGTTACTTGATTTAAGTATAATATAATTGTAAGTATTGATTTTTAATTTAGCAAGGTTGATAAATTATAATTCTATTTTCATTTTGTTGTTTATATATTGATACAATGAACTCATATACCTAAATTGAGTTATTGTTTGTTTTTCCTTTCGAATGATTTTTATCTTGACATGGATAGTTAGTAGTATAAAGTCGCTTGCTTGTTTTAACCTTTAAAACTTTTTTGTGTCTCAGTTTATTGGTATTTCGGTGAAAGATTGTATCAATGGAGTTTGGCCATAGATCGAAAGTATGAACAATGAAGTTTTTTGTGATAGTCTCTGGTCGGCCTTAGGAGAATGATGTTCAATGAAGTAATGAATTTTTTTAGAACAATTAACACCTGCAACATTGTATCAAGTCTAATTTCTTCTAAAATAATATCCTACTCATACTTATGATGTATTTTGAATAGTATTATGTGGCTATCCTACAGTTATAGTAGCCTAATGAAAATTGAGGTAATCTTTGAGTTCGTAATTTTTATCTTGTGTAGGTACTTTGTTTATGGCAAGGATCGTTTGCATGGACAATTATCGTCTAAGTTTTCAGTTACGTACGACATGCCAAAGTATTCGATGTTTATTCTAGGATTTATGAACATTCGATGTGATTTAATTTGCTACTTTTATATATTTACTACTTTGTATAGAATTTGTTAAGATTTTATTTGTATTGTAATCAATAAAATCTATTTGGTTTTTATGTGGATTGTGATATTATTTTTGAAATGCTTAATTCTTGATAGATTTAATTGTAATTAGCATGAACTAAATGAATAAATTAATATAATATATCAAATTCTCAGATTAAAAAAACTGTCGTGATATAGCTTTTATGACAACTGTAAACTATCATGTAATAGAAATCATGACTATTATAATTGTCATGTAATCTAATTTATGATAACTTTAAAATATTATCAAGACTATCATAACAATCATGTTATCCATTTTATGACAATTTTAAACTATCAAGAAATAGACATCATGACAGTTTACAATTTAATTTTATTTGAAAAAATAACTGTATTTTATGACATTTTAAAACTGTCATTGTTACAAAAGTTAAAATAACAAAAATAACATAATTTATGACAATTATAAAATGTCATAAATAGAGATTATAAAACCTATTTTTCATTTATTCATGACAATTTTAAGCTGTCATGAAAAAACATTCATGACAATTTTATAACTGTCATAAATTATATTTTATGACATTGTTATTATATGTCATAAAAGACTTACTATGACACGGGATACCATGCCAACAAAGTTTTTAGACATAATTGTCATGATAAGTCAATTATGACAATTAAAAATTGTCATAGAAAACTAAAATTGTAGTAGTGTATTGAGACGTACTTAATATAAAATACATTTGAATTTGGGGCTGAAGACTATGAGACCTTCCAACATAGTGTTGCCCATTAAAGCAAATATAGACATCTTAGAAGGGTAGAATCTTATTTGGGTTGGGAGTTTTGATTGACATAAGAAAAGGTCGATTATAAGATATTATAATTTTTATTTTTACATTATTACTCATTTGTATTATTAATTTTTAATTCAACAACTTTTAAAACTCAACCCACTAAGTAATACGAGATATCTCCTTGGCTTCTATTACTTTTGCGTGACATTTTGTTTTTTAAATAATTTTTTGTTGTCATTTATTATCATTTATCAAGCATCCCATGGTATAATTCTAAATAAAACATTTTAAAACGAACTAAACCTACATAATTTATCATGAAAACCTTAAAATATCACAACTCACTTTTTCATAATTGAAAATTTGTAATCAAGTTCAAAAAAAAAATAAAAAATTTACATGTATTGAGGTAAAAAAAATGTGTTCAATCTATGAAAAAATGAACATAATTTTTGAAGAGAAAACCAACCACTTCCACTAAATGACCAACGGTTTTCACAACTACAAGCAAAAACCCAAGATACTTGTTCATCTTCTATCAATCCAGATCAGGCAAGCAAGAATTACTGAATCGATCTTGGCCGATTTGTTTACCTGTTTGGGGGCGAACCAAATTCTTCGATTTTGAGCAGTCGAAGCAAACCAAGATATGATCAAGAAAAACAAGAAATGATCCCAAATTGCCTCTCAGTCTTATTAGAAAGTTATCAACAAGCTTCCCTTATCCCTTATATAATCAAGCCAATTTCAATACCATTGAAAATACATAACTTGATCCTAAGAGATCTGAACAATGCTGGTGATAATTGGCTTAGTGAATATATGTCTGTGATCTTTGGTGGTAAAGGTATAGATAAAGATCTTTAATCTATTTCTGCAACACTAAGTCTCTTATGAAGTAGATTTCTATCTACACGTGTTCGGTACACGTGTGTAGGATTAGATTCGCACTAAGATGCATAACTCCCAAATGATTTCACCACAATGTTGGAGCTTTAGGAAAATATGAGCAAAACATTTGAACTCTGCCTTTGTAAATGACCTTGGATTGAATATTTAAAGACATAGGTTTAGACAACAACAACAGCGTGAATAGATATGCCTTTAAAGGAAGTAGATTTTTCTTATGATATCTGTAATTGTCAGGGCCTCTTTGCACCCACCCGAACTAATGTCATGAGAGCTTGACCCTATAACATTTGGATTGAATCCATACCCTCAGCACCAGAACACCCACTTGACTTCCAGAGATTTTACCTTTTTCTTGAATAAAAGAGAAAGATTTCAGAATTTAACTTTGCTTGAAGTTTGTGAAGAAAATCTATCTCTAAATGTTATCAATCATGCTACATTAGATTTTGGCGAATCCATCAATTTTGGGCCTATGTGTATTATGCCGATCTATAATTGAGCCTTTGATCTTAAACGGAAACTTCTTCCAAGTCGTCTTAATTTATGCCTATTTAGATGGAAGGAAATTCTCTAAATCATTATATTAGTCTGCTTAGTCCCTGAAGATGAATTACTATCGCTCAATTTATTGAAGCAATACAATAAAGCAATTGGATGGATTTTTTTTATGATATTCATGAAAGGCACATATAAGTCTTTTCTTCTGAATGCATAAAATAGATTTTGAAAAAAGAAACTTCGAAAAACCTATTGACCAACAATAAAATTGAATCATAAAATGAAGGATATAGTTAAGAAGGAAATTATCAAATGGTTAGATACTTATATCATTTACCCAATCTGTGATAGTAATTGGGTGAGTCATGTTTAGTGTGTGCCTAAGAAATGATGCATGATATTTTTGTTTATAATGAAACTAACAAGCCCATTCCAACTAGGACAATAATTGAGTGTATAATGTGTATAAGAGGCTTAATAAAGCAACTAAAAAAGACCATTTTTTCCCTTACCGTATATTAATATTGACCAAAGGTTGAATAGGTTAGTTGATGATCAAGACTATTTTTTTTTTTTTTTTATGGATATTCTAGCTAAAATCAAATCACCATAGATCCAAATGACCAAGAGAAAGCTTTATTCACATGCCTTTATGATATTTTTTCCTTTAGAAAGAATGTTCTTCGATTTAAGCAATGTCCCAACTACAATATTTCAAATATGTATGCTAGCCATTTTTTCTTACATGTTGAAAAGACCATTGAAGTTTTTATGGACAACTTCATGGTCTTTGGTAACTCATTTAAGGGTTGTTTGCTTAACCTAGAGAAAATTTTTAAAATGTGTGAAGGGAATAATCTTGTACTAAACTGAGAGAAAAGTCATTTTATGGTTAGGAAAGGAATTGTTTTAGGCATAAAACTTCCAAGCAAGGGAGGGAAGTAGATAAGACTAAAATTGAGATCATTAAAAATTGGATTCTCCCACTAATATTAAAGGAATAAGCAAGGAATGGAAGTAGATAAGGCCCTTGTGTAGACTTTTAGAGTTGGATTAAACAATTGATTTTAATGAAGAGTTCTTGAAAGTTTTTGAAACCTTGAAAATGGCATAATCACTACACCTATCATTTCCTCCCCTAATTGAAATGAGTCATTTGAGTTAGTATGTGATGCAAGTAATTATATGATTGGGAAAATTTTTGGACAAAAAGGTTACAAGGTGGTCGATTTTGGCACTAAACTGCTTTGTTGGGGAGCGCCATGACGCTAGTGCATTATTGAGCATCGCACTACTGGAGAGGAGCGCTATAGCTCTGTTTCTTAGGTGATGAACATACTGATGTGACACAACTATGCTGTATTTTCTATTCTAGTAATTTAATTCTAAGTGTGTGGCTAGGTCCTATGCTTTCGAATCGCATTATCACGCAAGTATACACAGTCGAATATGCAGCAAGTGATAAATATTTATTTTATCATTATCCATAGGGAATTTGTAATTAAGGTGTATTAACTCAAGAACTGGTGCAAAATAGTGAATTGGTTCAATTGGTTTAAGGTTGTGGTGTAAGTCTAATTAATTAATTAAAATGGGAGAGTTGAGATTGAACAATGACTAAGATTAAATACAGGATAAATGATGGTAAGAAGATTAATACATCTTTCAGTATAACATAAAGCTCCCTCTTGAAACACTTTATAGAAACTCGCCGGTACATTGTCGTGAGTTTGTAATTTTTACAAGTGATCTACACTCTACTAGTGAGATGGTTATCTCTAAGCCTCTGTCTAAGAATGCGAAAGACTAATCCATTGCCTAGCGATTATGGGGGGTTAATCTCTCGACGTTCTCTTTCTCAAGGAGGACGGAAAGTGAGCTAAAGATGGTTGTCAATCGACCTTTACTAATGTTAAACAACCACCACAATTATTAATACACCTTCCTTTATCCCCAACTTAACTTGATTGCTTATTTATTCCATAACTCGTGCTAAATGCATCTTGATTTATTATGCATGAGAATGCAGATAAGACATAATCTCTTAAAGTAACATTCATAACATAAACTTCAAAAATTCGCTTACAACCTACTCTTACAAATTACTATGATAACTCTAAATTGGTTGTTGAATCGTCGACGCCGCTTTCATTTCCGACCTCCTGACTTCGACAGATACTAGCTTTCTAGGGTTCCACACAAACAACAAACATGACCAAAGGTTCAATCGAGACCACTCGAAAACCTTGTAATCCATTGAAAGCAAGCCTTAACAGAACCAACACATCTTTGGTCATCGATCTTTCACATATTTATTGAATCTTAGAAATTTTTATTTGATTTATCGACGAATCAAATGATCTTCTTATATTTCTGTGATTCTTGTCATATTGATCTTTCAATGCTTGTATCCGCTCGAAGTATTTTTGTTCGTGCATTTCGCTTCCCAATGCGACAAGAAGTGTTCCTAATCCTGCACAATAGACATCGTATTAAACAAGAAGTAGGTTCTTAACATGTTTGTTCTTTAATGCATCGCTTTACTCGGATAGTAATATCTCCTAGTTTTAATATTATCGTGCATTTTACATATCATGCAAAACTTTTATAAATATCTATAACTTCTAGAAACATTTCTATTATAAAATGCATTTTGTTCTATGAAGAATGTAAAAATGCAGTAGTATGGAGGCTCAGATAACTCTATTATTTAGAGTTATCACATCCTGATGCGAGCTAGTAGCACCACGATGCTAGCCTTATTTTATATAAGTAAAAGCTTATTTTTAGGGTTTTTATAGAACTCTTTTGTGTGCCCCTAAAGAAGATTGAGAGACATGGTGGATCTATTAACATGGAGTTCTAAACTTATCTGAACCCATCCGTTGATCACTCGAATTGGGGATGGCAACATCTCGAGTCAATGTGAACCTCATGTATGTATATATTTTGGTATTAGTGTATTTTTCTTTTAAAATTTGGATCTCTAATAAAATGTATGCCTTTATTTCTTGGTTTAATCACAAAGTTGTGTTGTAGCACATTTCTACCAAACAAAATTGCGCCTTTTATGTCGTTTGACAACAAAATTTGTGTCTTTCAATCTTAAGCTAGGTAGAAATCTTGTGTGTTAGTAGTTTTGCTTTAATTTGAAGTAGCAATAGGTAGTTTAGTCTACACTAGTTGTGAATACTATCCAAGCTAGCAGAATTTAACACCCTAGATAAAAAAAAAAAAATTGATAGAAGTTAATTGGGTCAATTAGTATAAACAAGAGATTACAACCAAACCAATTATTAATATCATATCTATTTAAGAGTATTTTTCATGTGAAGCAACAAAATCCAAAGAAATCTTATAACAAAATATTTAAAATCGTTCATACATAGTAGAAAAAGGAACAAAAACATGTATAATGACTCTTTAACCAGCTTAGCTGGTAGTCGTCCATCAAGTCAGTTGATGGTTAAATACGTTCAATGGATAGATTTCAATAAGCTCAACTGATAGTCTTTGATAAGTTCGGCTGATCAAACTGAATCTTATTGAAACAAATAGTTTCCAATTAGTGCATCTCTTTCTTCTTCTTTGTCCAAACCTTCTTCGTTCTTTTTCACATCGTCTCTTCTCTGTTTTAGAAGTGAGTCTACTTTTTCATTATATTTTCCATCCCACATTCCGCAAATTTGTTTTTAATTTCAAAATTTCTCATTCATTATCGCTCGTTTCTCTTTAAAGCTAAATTCACTCCATATACATCTAATCTTTGTGGGGTTTTGTCTAAACCCTCAAATTCCTTCCATTTCCTTGGTGGATGAAACTCGTCTAACTCTTTTTTTCAAACACTTTTCTCTCATGGAGTGGATTACTTGGTATTTGTTGGGATTAAGACTAGGTGTAATTGATCTAAGAATGTTCTCAACATCAAATTCAATAGATCAAGTCCCACTTGTTCCACAAAAACTTAGAAGAATCAATGGTAAATTTCTACTTGAAAATAAGAATGAAGTACACAATGGTCAGAAAGCGACTAATTCTACTCTTGTTTTCACATCATGACACATAAAAATCGATGGGTATCAATTTTAAAAGCAATCAAACATATAGATAAAATTTAAAATTTAAAAACATTCATCTATTTGTAGCATATACTATTTTATCAACTTGAGCTTATCTTCTTTAAAATCGAGTCGTCTAGGCACCGCCTTTAGTATAGAGAAACATGTGGAGAGAAAATTAGAATTAGAAAATAGAAGCAATCATCAAGTTCCCTTCTTATAGGATTGCACACCCAAATTAAATTGATCATCACTACAAAAACTTTTAATCCAAATAGTTCGATGCATAACAAAAAATAAAAAAATGAATAGAATTATAGACTACTCGCGAACTCAGAAGCGGTATATTATCAAAGAAAAAATGGGGAGTGGTAAATCGAATAGAATTATAGCATTCTATCAGTGGAACTGATAGAAATCTATCGGTCGAAGCTTGAAGAGGAAGAAGAAATTGCAGAAAAGAACGGAAAGAAAGCTTGAAGCTTGAAGAGGAACTTAAAAGAAAAAGGGTATATTTGTAAATTGAAAAAGAATGTAAAAAACCTACTATGCATGAATTTTTTTACAATTTGTGCTATAATTAAAATAGGTGGGCCAAAAAATGCTATTGGTAGCAAATTCCCTTTAAATATCATATCTAAAGAACCAAGGCTTTAGAAAATATTATACTAAAAATTGATGCATCTAATACTTTGGTAGATTCTAACTTACCTCATGGCTTCTTACTCATCTTTAATGTATGTTGGCGCCCGTCAAGATAAAGATAATGAATTATGAGGTAATGTGCAACCTTATTTTTCTTGACTCGTTGATCTTCAAAGAAATACAATCAACATTCGTTGACAAAAATAACGACTATTCATCACAATGCTCCACCTTGAAGTTGGAGCTCATCTTGCAAACAATAAAGAACACAACCAATAACAACTTTCCAAAGAAAAAGATATTTTAACAATAGAAGAAATAAACTCAATAATATTCTAGCAATTCTTTTATTTAAGATATGTTAATCTCTTACCAACTAAAGAATTTAAAACAAGAACATTATCATAATAATTCTTCTATTCATGAAAATAAACTTTAATCAATAAAAGAATAAAATTCCAAAGTACATGGTAAAAATTCTTTTATCAAGAAACATTTTCTTTAAACTTTTTCCATAAAAAAAGTATGCAACTACAATGGATATAAAGGTTAGACTCTAATACCAATTGTTGAAACATTCCTAAGACCTTCCTTTTTATTTGTTATGTTCTTAGACATGCAAATTTAACATGCAAATTTAACACAAGAGGTCCAATTTAGAGTTGATTCAATGTTGTCCAAAAATTGCGTAAAACATAAACTAAATTTACCAATATTCATTCAAGAAATATAAAGAACAATGACACCAAGGATTTTAAGTAGTTCAACAAGTCTACTCCATTCGCAAAAGACTTTTAAGCCTTTGCTAGAACAATTTTATTAGAGTTCAAATATGTATGAACAACATCATGCATAAACAAAGAAATATAAATTGATTCACATGAGATTTACAAAATAGAGAAACAAGAAAATAATCAAAGACTTAGAGGAATACAACCTTAAAGAAGAGATGAATCAAAAAAGAGTTTGAATCCAAAGATTCAAACATTTTTTCTATCTTGCACAATGCTTCAAGAATATTCAATAAGATCTTCCAAGAAAATCCT
Organism: Sicyos edulis; assembly: GCA_036507275.1. NCBI lineage: Eukaryota > Viridiplantae > Streptophyta > Magnoliopsida > Cucurbitales > Cucurbitaceae > Sicyos > Sicyos edulis. Next base: position 7,979,147 of record CM071856.1, on the reverse strand, counting down.
CCAAGAATAAAACTCAAATCAAAATCCACCTTGAAGTTGCCGGAATCTTGATGATGGAGGTTGAAATGCATGCCATCGATAGCGAAAAATACACTAGTGGCATCACCAAGTTGGAGGCATAATGGCAAAATAAAGAATCGAAAATTGGGGTAGGAGATTAGTGTGTCAAATGGGGTAAACCATTTTCTCTCTCTAATTAAACCTCAACAATAAAATCTCTAATTTGCCTTTTTTTTTTCTCTAACTTTACCAATAATTGGTAAATATGGATGATGCATTCTAAATCCCTCATTTTGCTACATGGCATCAATGGGTATTTATAATGAATAAAAGGTAACAAATAAGATTGATTTTACTAGGTCAAATCTAATTAAAACAACCATAACTACTCATGTTTATTTAATTAATAATCTATTATTATAAACTTTGACTATAAAACAATTTAGCCTAAAATGTAGAATTGGCTAAAATTAAGCAATGAATTTAATATTTCTATTTAATTCAATTAGTAATAAATCTAGGTTTAAATAGTCACAATAAAATTCTTATTTAAACCAATTACTAATTGATTCTTTATTAATTAATACTGAGACCAAATATCACAATTCTCCACCTTGATTTCAAAATTAACAAAACAAATTATTACACATTCAATTTGCTCCAAGCTAGTCAAGTTTATTAGAAAATTATTGATTACCTTGTGACGTTTCTTTGTTTTTTTTTTTTTTTGTTTTGTTTTGTTTTGTTTTTTTTTTTTTTATTTATTTATTTTTTTTCCATAGGTTAGATATTTTGACACATTTTCTACATATCATATTATAATAAGGGTGCATGTGTTGATTATTATTGTCTATTTATATATTTTTGTGAATAACGTTGTTTTTTTTAGTTTATGCATATTTTAGACACTGTTGGCACAAGTTTCTCTTCAAATGTAAGATCAACATTCAGTTCAAGAAGCTCAAAATTAAACACATGCGATGGATCCGAAATTATGCACCTCATATGTAGACCCTACAACTTATTCGTGAGTGTTATGTTTGTACATCCATTGTGTATAGTGATTTAAGGACATGCAACAGATCAGTCACATAACGTGTGAAGCATAGAAACTGTCTAGTTATCCTATGACTACTTAGTTTATGTAACTTTACCTCGTGCATTTTGTTTGAGGGTTTACATCATTGGTTTTGCCTCAGTGGATTGTCTACATATGTATATGTAATATTAAGACCTCATTTATGCTATGTGTTTATATGTTCTTGTTGTGTTATATTAATCTTGCTTGGAATGTGTATATAAGTATGAATTGGTTCATTGTAATACATTGTTCGCTTGCCCCCCTTGAATATGTCCATGTGCCCCCTATCATCCCTGACACTACTTATGTTTTCCGCAAGTATGTACCGTATATGTAGTCCCTACAATTTATCAGCATGCGCTATGTTTGTAAACCCACTGCACATCATGATCAACAACTTTGATTTGTGGTTTTCATTTTTTTATTTTTTTAGTACACTTCCTAAATCCCGATTTGTTGACTATTATTAGTATTTTAAATTTTAAATATTATCAAATTAGTTATGTTTAGATTTTGGAAAAGTTTGGTTATGCTTAGATTTAGATTTAGGGAAATTTTGATTTTTCTTTTCTCGTGAAATAACTAAATGGGAAAATAAGTTCAAGGGTACTTTGGGATGAAAACATTTATCTCTCCTCCCTGATTTTTTTTAGTCATGAATTTAAAGTGCAATACAAAAAAGCCATGAACTCTAATTTTTCACTAAAATAAGACATTTCCTACCATTTCTCATCATTTTTTGGGTAATGGTAAGAAATGTCTACTTTTAAAGAAATAATTCATGGAATGGTGACACCTTTTAAACATTTAATTATATGTCTTTTTTTCACCGGGTAGTAGTTGGAAGAATTTTTCCCCCCATTTTACCCCTTTATGCTGTCAGTTCAAATATAGGGATATGGTGGGTGTTTTTGCCTATTTTTGTGGGAAGCGCTAAAATCACGCGGAGGTTTAAAATCTTTTTTTTATCCAAATCAATTATCTCAAATCTTTGTATCCTAAGCCAATTAAAAAGAGAAAAAACCTTCCATCTATCTTCTACCTATCTTCAAAGTACCGATTTTATCCCTAATCGATCAATACCCACTCGCTCACAGGCGCAAGATCCTGCAAGTTTCACACTCTCATCATGACCACTACATCTCTCTAATCGACTAGCCAAAACACATAGGAAGCACTATCCGCTAGACTTCCTCTTGTCGTTTTCCAATTTGTAACAATCCACCGTGCCAACATCGCAAGTGTATCTTGGAGCGAAATAATGGAACTTACACCCATCATTATTATCTTTGACGGTGTGTGGGATGATAGGGACGTATACTCAAATTACAAAACTACATCTATTGAATTAGAGTATGGGATGAAAATTAGCCAACTCATTGATGGGTCAAAATATCTAACCTATGCAAAAAAAAAAAAACACAAAGAAACAACATTACTCACATAATATATACAAGTGACAACACTAACGTAACTAACATATGCGTCAATACTCTACATAGAATATGTGCTAGTAGTAACTAATATATGATATGTACAGAATATGTGCAACCAATGTCTAACTTATGCAAAAATAAAAAGTAATAAAAGAAAAGAAAATATAATCCCTACAAAGTAGCAATTTCTATTAGGTATAAAATATGTTCCAACCATGTCTAACTTATGCAAAAAAAAAAAAAATAAAAAATAAAAATAAAAAATAATAATAATTAAAACAAATTTAAAAAAAAGCAAAATCCCAATAAAGTAGGAAATCGATTTTAAATGTTAATATCTTTAAAAACCAGAGTTATTTGAGAGATTTGAAAGCTTACACTTTAAAAAATTTCAGAACACCAAAATGGATTTAAAGGCTTACATTAAAAACGTTTATATCTTCAGAAACGTTGCTCCAATGTCGATCCCTTTAGAAGTTTTAAGAATCGAAACCCAACGAAATGCATGCATTTCTCTTGCAGTCAAATTTTTCAATGCGAGATTATCATCAATCGGTCTAGACATACCAGTCCTTGTTTCCCTTCGAGACAAGAGACACAAAACCTATACAAATTTTCTCCTTGGAATGGTCGAGTCCAACCTCGAAAATGGACTGATCTTCTTCAATTGTTTTCCAAATCTGACTCTTTCATTGCCATACCCTAATATTTTGTCTACCTTAATGTTAGATGTGAATACAAAGAACCTTAATATTCAATCTGAAACTCACTCAGCAGTAGTAATTTTCCGCATCTGCTATAAGTTGATGCATACAAATGTTGCTCCTAGAGCTTTGAGGAAATCTGTGAGCGGTTCTACCATGATCATAGAAGCCAACATGGGCCGGGCAACTATCAATGTCCCCAAGACACTTACTTGGGATCAAATCACTAGGAACTCTTCCTGGGATTTGAAGCAAGTCTGCCCTCCAGTTATAAGGAAGCCGACTCCTACTCAAATCATTGAACACAACGACGGAAGCGTCGAGGTTAAATTTGAGGATGCTCAAGAGACGTTCCCAAGGACAAAAGAGTTCTTGAGATCTAGACCCAGCACCTCTGAAGACCATAGGCCGCCAACATCAATCGGAAGATCTGAGTCCTTCCGGGTTCAGTCGGTTGATTACGACCAAGCCTATGCTACGGTTCATTATGCTGACAGATCTGCATCTCCAACTCAATCGGATATGGAAAGCCGATCAGTGGCAGATAGCCAGATCAACGTCATCATCTCCTTCTCCATCAACAAATATCTCCTCAAGAAAGATTTTCTTTCTAGGGAAAATAAGGAGAAGAAAAACAGATTCTTCAAAGAGTACTCAGAGGAAGAACGAGATGCCATCCGTTCTCAGTGGTACTCGTACATGGAGGACGCGCAATAGGACATTCCATTCTTTATTTGGATGGATCTTGGAGTCAACGTCCTCACTGAATCAAGGTGGAAAACCACGTGACGAGGAATCGTCCATGGTACTCACCCTCCACTCGAAGAAGTGGAGATAGAGACCACATATGGAGATACTATCCTAGCATCTCCATTCAAAACAATCTCAAGAGATGAACGCGACCCACCATCTCTCAAGGATATTAAAAATATCCAACATCAAAATAATTACTCAAACAAATTGCTTTCGACGATCGCAAAGCAAGTTGACAAGATCGAGGAGAAAATCCATAAAGAGGCAAAATCTTGCTTCAGCTCTCCTCTATCTAAACAATTCCCACCAGTGGATAGATTAAAACCCTTGTTCAAACCTCCAACTCTGAGCACATGCATCAAACTCGACACGGGTAAAGATGCTCTCGAAAGCATTCAAAAAATGCTTGGAGAACTGAAGCAAAATACAGCTTCTGTGTCAGGCGAACAAGGTATAAATGTCATTTTTTAACCTTCCTATTATGACATCAAAAAGTTCAGAAAAGAGTATTTGAATCAAGAGATCTCTTGTAACGACCCGACCTGAATGGGGTTCTAACTAGGCCGTTACCTCAATGCTTGCATTACAAATCTACAGAAAATTTGCAAGATGGTGTTCGGATTCTAAGTAAAAACTAAAACATAAAACATCCATTTAAAATCAACAACAATTTCCTGAAACCTGTCCCTGTTTCCAAGCACCTGTTCCAAGACAAATACATTTACAAAACCTACTCTGATCAGAGATTTATTTAAAACATACAATCTTTACAACAATGCTAGAATCCGGAAATACATTCAGAAAACACCCTAGGGCTCCGTGCCCAACTACATGCATTCAGAGAACATTTTAAACATAAACATAAAACTCAGAGTTGAACAACGGGTTTCCATGATCACAGCTCCTCCTCCAGCCATCCTGTCTCGCACCATGGATACATGTGGAAAAACCACTGAAATAAAGGTGAGTAACGAATTACTCAGTAAGAATCCCCAACCAGGGTACAATACGATATAATCAGTCATCTAGTACCAAAGCATGCAAGCAAACAGCTACCAACACAGATCATGGCTCAACGAGCTCATAAAACAAGATCTGGAGTCATCGGAAGTCTCTTTCTTCCGGCCTAGCTGGGATTGGATACACTGACCAATCCTGGACATCACCGAGGTATCTGTCACTAGGGGGGGAATACACTAATCCCTAGAATGTCCTCAAGGGCCTTCTTGCCCTTGCCACTAATCTGGACTTACGGGAGAGTACCCGAAGTCAGGCTCTACGGAAGGAATGGTGTACTCACGACATTAGCCCAGGGGAGCTCTCCGAACCGGCAACTAACGCGTGCGTGCGCGCGCACACCGCATGCTCCTCTCGCAACCGGCGTAAATGTGGGGCCTCGAGGGCAAACTACGCGGGCAGTGCACATGCCTATGACTCGGAGGCGGTGTCACCGATCACGAGAGCGCGAGGCCCCTCGGCTCATCTGTGCAGACTGATCCACCGACCTGAAGCTAAGAACCAGCCAAGGTAGGCTTACACCGTTGGCAGGGTTCCGCTCTAGCAGGCTACAAACTAGGCTCTGGCCGAAGTGGGTAGCTAAGTCCACAACCGGCGGGTCGGGGGGGGGGGTAGCAAGATACGTTATGCTTCGCACACTTTACTCCCGACCTGAGCTAAATCCACCTTAGCGACCGAGGGGGAAGCAAGATACGTTATGCTTCGCACACTACTCCCGATCAGTGGGGACAAAGTACGTTATGTCCGCTCAGCCTCTGGATGATGACAAACCCTACAACTCTATCTAAGAGTACAGAGAAAAAGCAATGATTCCTGGCTAGCAAGCAAAGACCGACATCACTCACACTACCTAGCATGATACTACGAGCTTAAGCAGGAATCACAAGCATGCTAGCAGAACAAACCTAGCATGACACTAACATGTAATATCAAGCAAACATGCTAGCAGAAAATCAATCAAAGCTGCTCTATTATTATCATGCTCATAACAGTCAGCAAACAAGCAAGGCATAATCATGACAATATCGCAGGGCTTACACAACTCCGGTAAGAAATCCTTACCTGGTCGGAAGGCAACAACACACAATAAAATAACTGCGATCGAACCTGAGCAACCTATAACGAGCCAAGCAAAAACATCAATAATCATAAAATAGCCCTAAATACACTAAAATAAACAGGGCTCGGCTCGGGAGCAACTCACGAGGCGCGGTGACCGACACGCTGAACGAAGCGTTTGCACGGGCTAGGCAAGAGGCAGGGGCTGGGTTTGTTTGAAGCGGTGGGGCGCTGGTGCACGGCGCTGGGCGCGAGCTACTGCGCGACGTGCATCAAGGGGCGACGCTGGCGCGCGGTGCGGCGCTGTTTCGGCCGGCGCTGGCGCTACGGCGTGGTTTCCGCAGACAAGAGACGGCGCGCGGGCGCGAGCAACACGACGCGGGGGCGCGCGATCTGGCGCTGGGACGCGCGATGGGGCTGGGCGACGCGACGGCCTAGGTGACACGGACCAGGGCAGAGCAGGGCGACGACACTGTGCGGGCGAGCTCGGGCGACACGAGCTGGGCGACACTGTGCGAGGCAGGGGCTCGGGCTGGGCGAGGCAGGGGCTGGGCTAGCTCTGGCGAGCAGGGGCTCGGGCTGGGCTAGCTCGGGCGAGTAGGGGCTCGGGCTGGCTGGGCTTGGGCGAGCCAAGGGCTGCTCGGGCTGGGGGGAGGCTAGGTCGGGGAGAGAGAGAGAGAGAGAGAGAAAAAAAAATGAATTTGGGGAAAAAAAGAAAAGAAAAAGAGAAATAAGTAGGAAAATTGGAAAAAAGGGAAAAAAGGGATTTTAATTCCATTTTCCATCCTTATCCACTTTAAAAGCCTTAAAATCCCATTTCCCGGCTTCCTCCTTCGAGACCCGACCGAAGAAATCTTTTCCAATAAATCAAACTCACTTAAATCCAACTCCCAAAGCAACACTAAAGGCCCGGGCTCGAATCCCAAAGGAAACACACAACAAACCAACACTTTGCCAAAGCCCAGACCACAACCGAGCATCCAACCGACTAGCCCAAACACCACAGGACTAGCAGCCACCAACAAACAAGCCTCGACAAAGGCAGGAGCTACCTCGAAGCCCTGAAAACCACAAATCCTGCCCGGAGAGCCAAAAGACCAAAATACCCCCAAGGGGCCAAACGGCTCTAAAACCCAACCAAACAATCTGAATCTTGACCGAAGGCACCTCAAAGCTGGAATAGAAATCGGGTGTTACAATACTCCCTCCTTTTAAGACTTTCGTCCTCGAAAGTCCTAAGACGAAAAGACTCAGAAAACTCCACCGATCCAAACCAACCTCAGATTTCTCGGCCAACAACACTAGCCCTCTTCGAGAACCAAACCCTCTTGGGTTCTCAAAAACTCAAGGCCACAATGCCATCCAGACTGGGCATACGCTAAACTCCAAAGGAAAAAGACGGCAAACCACGTCCTCTACTCGCACCAACTCTCAAAGGGTGCTACTCCCAGCAAACTCGAGGACGGGCCACAAGCTCTGAAACTCAACGCCATGCACTAGCGAACTCCTCTGGAAGCTCACAGCTGCTAACAAGCAGCCTCAAACCAACAACAAACTGGGCAAACAACTGAACCTCCCAGGTTCCAGAAAACCAAACGGCCTGCAACACTCACACCAGCTGAAACTTCAGCTACGGCCACCTCTAAAAGACAAGGGCCAGGCACAGGCTCAACTCGGCCAAGCCAACAAACTGCAGCCTCTCAACGGCCGAAAGCAAACTTTACCATGCAAACCTACTAGCAACTGGCCAAAGAAAATACTGCCAGGCCAGGAAACCACCAAAATTCCTCTCAAGGAAAACTCGGGTTGCAAGGACTAAACCATCACGCAGCTCTCTGCGACACAGCACCTTGAGGAAAACAACTCAACGGCTTACCAACCAAAGCCACGGCACCTCTGTGCCAACTCACTCAACAGCTCTGCTACGCCAACTGCGAGCGCACAACAACAAGGAGCAAAGCCCGAGAAGGGCTTGCTCAGCAGAACTCAACCAAACTCATAACGAGCAACGCTCGCCTCCAAGCTACTACTCAACTCTAAAAATCCAACTGGCTACTCAAAGGACTTCTCCTTTAAGCTTAAGCCTAACTCATCTTCCAACCAGAAGCTCCACTCCCGTAACCTCACGAGGAAAACGGATAACGACAACCTCAAAGCTTACGGATCCTGAGCCACACGAATCCGCAAGACTACCTCAGAAGCTAACACTCGAGGCTGACATCCAGGGAGCAACTCAACCACCACCGAGACTAGGGGAAAGGGAAATCTTCAATCCCCAAAGAACCAACAACTTGCCAGAAACAACTCTTACTGGCTGGCCACCGCCCTTGCGGGGACAACAACTCTTGCTTGCTAACAACACAAAGCAGGGACCCTCTCACTGGGCTGACCGCTGCGCTACTCTGACCAACTACACAACTCAGGAGCTAAGCTGACTCCTGCCAAACGGGAAACGACTTTCCCAGCAAGCAAACTCTGAAGGGCAGCAAACTTCACACAAGCTCGCTGACTAGCTCAAACCCAAGGCAACAACAACCAACTCTCTTGGAAGCAAAACACAAGGGAAAGCTCAACCAATCGGATCACCAATCCAAAACAAACAAAACTTACTCAACTACCGAGGGAGGGGTCAACTCCCAAAACTTCCTGACTAGGAATAAGACCGCAGGGCAACGCCCTTCAGCTAGAACCGAGCTAGCTCTCGAAACAACAAGAGGACCAAACCTTGGCCCAACACTCACAAGAGGCAAAACAACCCTTACTGCAGCCTCTAGAACACCATCCAAGAGTCCACCTAACTGGACAAACAACTGCTTCCAAGCAGCCAACAAACTTTTCCTTCAAGCTAGCACCTCTACCATCAACTCATGGCTACGGGAGAAATCTGACAACTCCTAGAAAGAAACGGCTCTTACAAGCAGACAACCGAAGGACAGAGAGCTCCACATACGCTCACTGTCTTGCTCCACCAGAGCAACAACATCTAAATCTCACAGGGCAACAACAGGGGTCCATTTCAGACTGAACCTCCAAATGCCAAACGGGGCAACTCAACATCCTGGAAACAGGAAAGCCACCAACAGGGCACGAACCACTCGCCCCACGAGCAAAGCTAATCTCTAGCAGCTCCAAACCACACCTTGGTCAACACCAAGCATCAACTAGCCACCACACCGGAACCAATCCGGACTCTGCTCCAAACAAACTCTGGCTTGCTAGTCTACCAAGACTGCTAGCAACTCAACCGAGGCTACAAACTACAAGCCTCCAGCTAGCCAACTGAAACTCACTAGCTGGGCTTGACTGAGCTCTGGAGAGGCTCTCCTCAACCTAGGGATCCTCCGATCACCCTCGACACACACGGTCGACTAACGAGCTAACGACCAACTGCTCAACAGCACAACACACCTCAAACATCTCAACCATGCTGGCCAACTCCAACTCCTTGGGAACCAAGAGGACTCGAAACGCTACCGAATGCGTCGTCCTCCTACTCAAACATCAGCCTCAACAAGGCGACTACCCAAGGAAAGGATCCAAACAACTCTCTTAGCCAAGGCGAACAGAAACTGCGCGGCTTTGCTACCACCGCACTTGTTCAGTTTCCAACTGAACACCAACCGAAGGAACACCAAAGGTTCCAACTCCACACGATGCTAAAAGCTGAGGCAACCTTGCTCTACCAAGGCATAACCATGCCAAACCGAACTCACTTTATACCAAGCCTCTACCAAGGGTGCTTACCCATAAGGCATCCAAATCCTCTCGCAAGGCATCAGCTCATCTCGCCTCAAAAGCATCCAACTCGCCTCATGGCATCCAACTCGCCTCATAGGCACCAGCTCATCTCATGAGCATCCAACTCAGGGTCCCTCTGCTGGACCAAACTCGCATCTACGATGCTCAACTCTCCTCAGATAAGGCCCTCGAAGGTAGTTGACCACACTACCAACCACAAAGAAACTCTTGGCCTAAACACTAGGGCGAGACTCACGCGCACTAACACTTGCCAACCGGCAACCTGCTGACTTACTCAACCTCCAGGAACACTGGGAAGAGGCTCCGACTCCTCTCGAGCATCCTTTCGCTTGTAGTCCATCGACTACCACTGAACTAGCCCTCTCGCACGACCTAAACAGCAAGCGCGCCCATAAGCAGATCCAAGGCTAAAGGAGTGCATTTGAACTCCGAACGGCATAGAACCAACTGCTATGCCCAAGCCAAACTCAAGCCTGAACCAGACTTAGTGCCAAAGTGGCACACCAACCAATGCACCTCAAGTGCTACTACTACCAAATCCACATCATACTACAGATGGGGCCAACAAGGTCACTACCTCAAGTGACAACAACTCTGGCTAGGCATACGAGGGCTCAACTCAAACAGCCATGCCTATGGCATCTCAACAAACCGAAGGCTCTCGGCCTACTCTAGCATCTCCTCATGATGCTCAACAAAACTCTGGCCGGATCTCTACAAGCAGCAGCTAGCTCCTCTCTAGGAGCTCACCAAGGACGAGTGCTCAACTCTACCAAACATCTGAGGAAACTGGGCTGTTAAACAACAGCAGGCTTGCAAGGGGGCAAAGATGTCTCTACATCTGCCTCAAGCCACAAACACGGCAACTTGCCAATCAATCGGGCGACTGGTGGAGACTCTGCTAGTCCACCTCTCACAAGGACTACCACCACCAAGCTCTTTGTACCAAATAAAGACAAGAGCGGCACACCTCGGCCTCACGAGCAATGGGGCATCCCACACACAGATGCTAAACTCAAACCTGGCCAACTGCTTTACTACTAGCAGCAGGACTTACTAAAACAAACAACACTTTATGGGAGCACAAAGATCCCTCAACAATCTCCTCGAAGGCTGCCAACTCTGTAGCTACTCACTGGGCAATCAACAATCTGCTAAGGCTCAAGATCAACACTTGAGCTACCCAGGCTAGTCCATACGGGGACCTGCTCCACAAGCATCCTCATCGGCATAAACCTGCTGAACATGCCCTCTCGGGAACCTCTGGGGCTACAAGAGCTACTGGCGGGGAAATGCTGAAACAAACTCTGTCAACTGGGCTATCTGTGCCCGAGACTCCTCACTACGCGCTACAAACTGCGCCTGGGTCTTCGCTCTCTGATAGCTAAAGACCTGCCATCCAATCTCTCATGGCTGGAGCACCATCTGCTCAAGGAGTCACACTTTGAAGCGCTGCTAGCCTCTACCCCCTCCACTAGGCAACTCAACTGCCAGGGCCAACTCTGGCCAACGGGTCTAAACGACCCTGGACGCAGCCTCAACATCAACACGATCAGTCCAACTCCTAGGTCGGACATGCCAAGCGTCCTGCTCCTCTGGGTGCGATCAACATACTGGCGATCTGCACAAAGCACCTCCACCCTCTCACTAGGGGAAAAGCAACAACTGAGCCACAAATGGCCAATGAGAGTCTAAGCTCTATCTCCCTCGGGGACGACGTCCCAGGGCATCCAAATCTATCTGGATACCTCAACAAGCTGCTAAAACATGCTCGCACTGCGGGAAAGTTGGCATGATGGCTCTCTAAGCCCAAACCAACAACGAGTCAGAACCTGCTCGTCTCCGCTCCACAACTCTACACAAGGCATACACTAGATGAAAAGTATTGTAAATTCTTACCCCTTTCTTTAAAACGAAGAAACTTAGGCGCGCACTGATGGTCGTCTGAGTCTTGATGATCATGGAAAAACGACCTACAACAAAGGTCAGTCTATAGAATCTATGACTCTGAGCTCTGATATCAACCTGTAACGACCCGACCCGAATGGGGTTCTAACTAGGCCGTTACCTCAATGCATGCATTACAAATCTACAGAAAATTTGCAAGATGGTGTTCGGATTCTAAGTAAAAACTAAAACATAAAACATCCATTTAAAATCAACAACAATTTCCTGAAACCTGTCCCTGTTTCCAAGCACCTGTTCCAAGACAAATACATTTACAAAACCTACTCTGATCAGAGATTTATTTAAAACATACAATCTTTACAACAATGCTAGAATCCGAAAATACATTCAGAAAACACCCTAGGGCTCCGTGCCAAACTACATGCATTCAGAGAATATTTTAAACATAAACATAAAACTCAGAGTTGAACAACGGGTTTCCATGATCACAGCTCCTCCTCCAGCCATCCTGTCTCGCACCATGGATACCTGTGGAAAAACAACAGAAATAAGGGTGAGTAACGAATTACTCAGTAAGAATTCCCAACCGGGATACAATACGATATAATCAGTCATCTAGTACCAAAGCATGCAAGCAAACAGCTACCAACACAGATCATGGCTCAACGAGCTCATAAAACAAGATCTGGAGTCATCGGAAGTCTCTTTCTTCCGACCTAGCTGGGATTGGATACACTGACCAATCCTGGACATCACCGAGGTATCTGTCACTCGGGGGGGAATACACTGATCCCTAGAATTTCCTCAAGGGCCTCCTTGCCCTTGCCACTAATTTGGACTTACGGGAGAGTACATGAAGTCAGGCTCTACGGAAGGAATGGTGTACTCACGACATTAGCCCGGGGGAGCTCTCCGAGCCGGCAACTAACGCGTGTGCGCGCACACCGCATGCTCCTCTGCAACCGGCGTAAATGCGGGGGCCTAAGGGTAAACTACGCGGGCCAGGTGCACATGCCTATGACTCGGAAGCGGTGTCACTGATCACAGTAGCGCGAGGCCCTCGGTGCTCATCTGTGCAGCCTGATCCACCTACTTGAAGCTAAGAACCGACCAAGGTAGGCTTACACCGTTGGCAGGGTTCCGCTCTAGCAGGCTACAAACTAGGCTCTGGCCGAAGTGAGTAGCTAAGTCCACAACCGGCGGGTCGGGGGGGGGGGGGGGTAGCAAGATACGTTATGCTTCGCACACTTTACTCCCGACCTGAGCTAAATCCACCTTAGCGACCGGGGGGGGGAAGCAAGATACGTTATGCTTCGTACACTACTCCCGATCAGTGGGGACAAAGTACGTTATGTCCGCTCAGCCTCTGGATGATGACAAACCTTACAACTCTATCTAAGAGTACAGAGAAAAAGCAATGATTCCTAGCTAGCAAGCAAAGACCGACATCAATCACACTACCTAGCATGATACTACGAGCTTAGCGGGAATCACAAGCATCTTTGGCGAGAACAAACCTAGCATGGCACTAACATGTAATATCAAGCAAACATGCTAGCGAAGAAAATCAATCAAAGTCGCTCTATTATTATCATGCTCATAATGATCAAAGCAAAAAAGCAAGGCATAATCATGACAATATCGCAGGGCCCACACAACTCCGGTAAGAAATCCTTACCTGGTCGGAAGGCAACAACACACAATAAAATAACTGCGATCGAACCCGAGCAACCTATAACGAGCCAAGCAAAAACATCAATAATCATAAAATAGCCCTAAATACACTAAAATAAAGCAGGCTCGGCTGGGAGCAACTCACGAGGCGCGGTGACACTGTGAACGAGCAGGCCATTTGCCACAGGCTAAGCGTGATTGAATTTGCTGGGTGGGCGCGCTGGGCGCTGGCTGCTGTGGACAGACAGCGCTGGGCGACACTGGCGGCGGCGGCGCTCGGCTGGCAGAGACGGCGCGCGAAGCGCGAGCGACACGACGCGGGGCGCGCGATCGGCTGGCGACGCGACGGCACTGGCGACGACACGCACGTGGCAGAGCGAGGCGGCGACGACTGTCTTGCGGCGAGCTCGGGCGACACTCGGCTGGCGACTTGCGAGGCAAGCGGCGCGCGCGACAGTGGGTCGGGCTAGCTTTCGGGCGGCGAGGGGGCTCTGGTGGTTGGGCTTGGGCGAGCAAAGAAATTTGCGCCAGTGGGGAGGCTAGGTCGGAGAGAGAGAGAGAGAGAGAGAAAAAAAATGAATTTGGGGAAAAAAAGAAAAGAAAAGGAGAAATAAAAAGGAAAATGGGAAAAAGGGAAAAATGGGATTTTAATTCCATTTTCCATCCTTATCCACTTTAAAAACCTTAAAATCCCATTTCCCGGCTTCCTCCTTCGAGACCCGACCGAAGCAATCTTTTCCAATAAATCAAACTCACTTAAATCCAACTCCCAAAGCAACACTAAAGGCCCGGGCTCGAATCCCAAAGGAAACACACAACAAACCAACACTTTGCCAAAGCCCAAACCACAACCGAGCATCCAACCGACTAGCCCAAACACCACGGGACTCGCAGCCACCAACAAACAAGCCTCGACAAAGGCAGGAGCTACCTCGAAGCCCTGAAAACCACAAATCCTGCCCGGAGAGCCAAAAGACCAAAATACCCCCAAGGGGCCAAACGGCTCTAAAACCCAACCAAACAACTGAATCTTGACCCGAAGGCACCTCGAAAACTGGAATAGGAAACTGGGCTGTTACATCTCTGCCCCCAGAGACACTACATAAGGAGTCTATGGTCTAAAAGATATGTCTAGACCAGAAACGTCTAGACGCCATGAGCATGTAGAATATAGGCTATACTACAAAAAGGCCCTCTTTTCCAGACGTGGCGTTTGAAGAAAAGGGAAACATGACAGCCGGTTGCTACTTTGGCGATTCAATCTATGAATGGAATGTAGATGGCTTGTCAGATTATCTTATCATGAACACCATTAACGAAATGCTAATGGCTGCAAGAACTTACAAATTAAAAGACAATACCGATCCCAAGATCGCCCAGATCCTGACTTCAGGATTCACTAGAGTTCTCAAGGCTACTATTCTTTCACATACAACCATCAAGATTATTAAGCAGGAACCTGGAAAGGACCCAGAAACTGCCCAGGTGTCGGACGCAGTCACTACGCTCGTCTACACTATTGCAAAATTTTTCATTGGAGACACAATACTGTATCAAGAAATATCTGCCTCTATTCTCCTAAAAATGAAGTGTAAATCGTTAGGAGATTTCAGGTGGTACAAAGATATGTATCTAACCAAAGTCATGATACGAACAGATTGCGCCTTGCCAATCTGGAAACAAAAGTTCATGGAAGGTCTTCCTAATCACTTTTCCCAAAGGATTGAAGAAGGTCTTCGAGCGGAATGAGAAGGAACCATTGACTGGGACTCCTTGACATATGGGGATATAAGCTCCTTCGTCATTCAGGAAGGAATAAAACTGTGCGAAGAACACAAGCTCCGTAAGAAGATTGATAATCCAAGGGTAGGAAGAGCTATCCTAGGGTCCTTCTGTGATCAATACGGTTGCAAAGGGATTGAGCAACCCTCTACTTCAAAACGAAGGAGTCATAAGAAGCATTTCAATTCTTTGTGAGTATCCCGATATGATACCCGAGACTACCATAAGAGGAATTCTTATGATAACCGCCGAAGAAGCTCTTATGCTCAAGATTAAAAACCCCGCTATCAAAACCGATATTAGGGAAAAGGCAAGTATACTCCCTACAGGAGTAAAGAAGTCTATTTCAAATGCAAGCGGCCAGGACACTTTGCAAATAGGTGCCTAGTGTGCGGTAAGATAAATGAGCTTGACATCGATGAAGAGCTCAAGAATCAAATCCTAAACCTTGTTCTCTTCGATTCTGAATCTGAATCAGACAGCAGTGAACAGGAAATAGGCCAGATCCTCGAGGACCACGAGTATACAGATATTTCTTCCTCAAGCGAAGATGGATCAATCAACCACATTGGCACAAGAGCGTGTGGTGGTTGCATTAATGTCCTTACAATAGATCAGCGTGCACTATTCGATGTCGCTGAAGAGTAAACGATCCCGACCTTCAAAAGAAGATCATATCTGATCTTAAGGCTTCCCTAGAAGCTTCTGGCCAAACCCAGCAGGCAAGGCAAGAAAAGGCCAAGCCTAAAAAGCCGTTTAAACCTTACGAGGTAAACGATGTAATGCGACGATTTCCCGTAACGAAAATCGCTACCTCAAAAGATCTTCAAATTGAGATTAAAAATCTCAAAGCTCAGGTCCAGCAACTAAAGGTTGACATGGTCAACCATGTTTCAAAGCTTTGGATTGAAGTGGCAACCCTCAAAAGTGCCCCAATCATAGAAGATGCTAACCAGGAAGACGAGATCCCTGAAGAACAACAATCCTTCATTGGCCAAATCACTGAAGTACATTACCAGAAGCGGTATACTATGGTAACCCTAAAGGTAGGAGACTTCAAAACAACATTGGTCGCCCTGCTTGATTCAGGCGTAGATCAAAACTATATTCGTGAAGGTAGAATACCTTCAAAATACTTTGAAAAGACTCAAGTCGAGCTTAAAAGCGCTAATAGCGAACAACTCGAAATTGATTACAAATTATCAAATGCTCATATTTGCAAAGACGGTATTTGCTTCGTAAATACCTTCATACTAGTCAAAGATCTTAATATGAAAATCATATTAGGAACACCATTCCTGAATCAATTATACCCATTTCAAATAACTGAAAAGGGTCTAGAATCAAGTATTGTTGATTCTAAGATCATTTTTGAATTCACTCAACCCGTGAAGACTCACGTAGTTGATGCAATTCAAGTCAAAGAAAACCAAATCAATTTTCTTAAGGAAGAAATATCTTATAAGAAAATTGAAAAACAGCTGATTAATCCAAGAATTAAACTTAGGATTAATCAATTCCAAAAGAAGCTTGAACAGGATGTCTGTTCAGACTTCCCGAATGCATTCTGGGAAAGAAAACGCCATGTAGTTTCTCTCCACTATAAAAAGGACTTTAAGGAAGAAGCAATTCCGACAAAGTCTAGACCCATTCAAATGAAGCTAATCTTCTTGCTATCTGCAAGAAGGAAATTGATGAATTGCTGCAGAAGCAGCTGATCATGCCTTTCAAGAGTCCATGGTCTTGCGCAGCATTTTATGTCAACAACCAAGCCGAAAAGGAACGAGGTATCCCCAGGCTGGTAATCAACTACAAACCCTTAAACAGAGTAATGGAATGGATTAGGTATCCGATTCCAAATAAAACAGATTTAATCAAGCGCATTTCAAGCGCGAAAGTATTTTCAAAATTCGATCTTAAATCAGGATTTTGGCAAATCCAAATTGCCGAAAAAGATCGATACAAAACTGCTTTCAATGTCTCGTTTGGACAATATGAATGGAACGTCACGCCATTTGGCTTAAAAAACCCTCCATCAGAATTTCAAAAAATCATGAATGACATTTTCAATGGTTTTCAAGAATTTTCAATTGTTTACATTGATGATGTTTTGATTTTCTCTCAAAATATTGATCAACATTTCAAACATCTTCAAACGTTTTACAATGTTATCAAGCGAAATGGTCTTATTGTTTCAGCCAAGAAAATCAAACTATTTCAAACCCAAATCCGTTTTCTCGGATTTGATATCAATCTGGGCCTCATAAAGCTCATCCACCGGTCCATAGAATTTGCATCTAAATTCTCTGACCAAATCACAGACAAAACCCAATTACAAAGATTTTTGGGCTGTCTCAATTATGTGGCCGAATTCTTACAGGATATTAGGCCCATATGCAAACCTCTTTTTGAGAGACTAAAAAAGAATCCAAAGCCTTGGACCGATAAACATACTGCTGTTGTCCGAAAGATTAAGGCTTTAGTCAAATCAATACCCTGTTTAAGTTTGCTTAATGACAAAGCAAGCCTCATAGTGAAGACTGACGTATCCGATATCAGATATGGAGGAATCCTAAAACAGTGTGTTGATAAAAAGGAATCAATAGTGCGATTCCACTCTAGCGTATGGAATGACGCACAGAGAAATTACTCGACGGTCAAAAGAGAAATCCTTGCAATTGTACTGTGTGTACAAAAATTTCAAGGTGAATTAATCAATAAACGATTTTTAATCAAAACAGATTCCAGAGCATCTAAATTCATTTTAGAAAAAGATGTAAAAAATCTGGCTTCTAAACAAATTTTTGTCAGATGGCAAACAATTTTATCATGTTTTAATTTTGAGGTTTTGCCTATAAAAGGGACGAAGAACGCCCTGGCAGATTACCTCTCAAGAGAGTTCCTCTCTCAATCTTCTCTCTCTCTCCCTCCTGATGAGCGAAAGAAGAAGTGCTCGGGGTTCTAGAGGCAGAGGTGTCTCTTCCTCTTCAAGGCAGCCTCCTACTGCACAGCAGCCTTCAGCTGTACCTTCAAAGAAATCCTCAAGTGCCAAGATGTCACCTGACTCATATGCCGACGATTTTGATTTCACTTTGGTGAACAGATCGAAAGGCAAATCCAAAGCTGGGTCATCAACCCAAATTTTGCCAGCTTCTTCAGAGCGGCCAATCCAAAATACGTCGTCTACGACGTTTGCAAACGCTGTCGTCCTCGACAGATTCATTCCTAAACCAGAAATTAAGGGTTATTTGAAAAAGAATACTCCTCATGGAGAATTCGTTATAGAACTTGAATTCGACGACCCAAACGTTTAAAAAATCGTCGAAAATATCTTCCCTGCCGGGTTTTTCTTCATGCTGGAGGTTCATCAAAAAACCCGTCGATTTTATGAATTCATCTTAGTTGATACAAAATCCGGTAAGATAATTCATCATCCAAACCAAAAAGATCCAGAACGGATCGCATATTCCAAATTAAAAATTTTCAAAGTTTTAAACCCTACAACATGGAACCAGAGTATCCATACCAAAAAATCATTGTCGAGGAAATTTACTCCTCAAACTTGTTCCTACCGAGATTATGTTCGTGCCTGGTACAACGTTATGTTCTACCAAAATTTCAAACATTCTTGGTTTATTCATTTCTGTCCAAATGCACAGCGGGTTCCTTTCCCGATGTGGTTCATAAGTTGGTAGACGGTGTTTGGTCTCACTACCAACATCTTCCCAGTCCCTATTCAAGAATCATTCTACTATTTTTCGAAGAACATCTTCAAAAATAGTTTTCCAATTACAATGACTTTCAGCATGTATTTTCAAATTCCATAGATCCTATCCTGGAATTTCGATGTGCGTGCATCCACTCTCACCAAGAGTTTGGTGAAAGTCATCTCTATCAAATGGTGGGATAAATTCAACACATTCCACTTGGACATTCGATTCATGAAAGCTTGGTTCGCCAAGAATGGTCATCTACAAGACATTTCTTCTCAAAGGAACCAAGAGTTCTTCAACAAGAAAGCGCAGTTGATTGCTGCCCTAGCTCAAACATCATCTTAATCTGATTTGCAGAAAAGATGGAGTGAGCTAGCTTCATTAGCAGATGATTCAGTCTCATCAAAACAATCTGAAGTCGAACAATCCGACTCAAATGAATATGAGATTGAATACGTCTACGATCTCAATGAACCGTAATCGTTCTAAAACTATAATTACTCAAAGTCCGAAATCGTCATTAAACTACCACACGACCGAAACTGTCGTTAAACTATCAAAGACCGCGATTGTCACTAAACTATGATTACTCAAATTATATTTAAATAACAAAGAACCATAATAGGTCCAATTAAAAAAAGGCTGTAATAGTCCAACCAAAAAAAAAATTTGTATATGCACGTTAATTTTGTTCCTGTAAATTCCTGTAAATAAACGAGAAAAAAGACATTCAAGACGGAGACAAAAACATGCAAAGTTCAGCACACCCAGAGCCTACTTCTAGCTTGGAAAATTCTTGTATTTTCAACACCCGAGAATTAGATTTCCAAAAGCAGAGGCTTAAGACTACAGGTCCGGTGCGAAGTACCAGAGGCAGTAAGGCGCCTAAATGCGAAGATAGAGAAACGCAGTGAGTCCATTGGTCGCCGGCGTAGGATACGGCTGAAGTGTACGTGGAAATCTTGAATTCGTTCGATGTCTACTTCGGATATGCATCCAAAGTGGAAGGGGGTATGCTCAATAATGCAGATTTGAAGATTCGACCTGTCGGCTTGTCATCTCAACTTTTATATTTTGTCCTTTTGTAGTAATTTAGATTCTTTACTATTTGTTGTTTTGTAATAATGTCTTTACTGTTTGCTTTTTACTATTTTCTTTTTAATTTTGTCAGTTTGTAATAATTTAGTTTGCTTTTTACTTTTTCAAAAGTGGTTTCGAGTGCAAGGGTCATGTCTTGCCTCCCACTTCTTATCGTATAGTTTTTCAATTTCAATTTTCATTTCAAGTCCGTAGTCTATAAAAGACTGCGAGTCTGTAAGCTCAAAATCATTGAAGTCTTTCCGCTCTCTACTTCACTCTGAAGAAGAAAGAACTGACTTTGAGTTTTTGGATATTCGGTTGCCAAGATCCTCAGCAGCCCATGTGGATTAGCTCCCGCATCGGCATAAGCCTAGTTTGTAGCCTGCTAGAGCGGAACCATGCCAACGGTGTAAGCCTACCTTGGCCTGTTCTTAGCTTCAGGTCGGTGGTACAGGCTGTACAGATAAGTGTCGAGGGCCTCGCACTACTATATTCAGTGACACCGATTCCGAGTCTTGAGGCATGCGTACCTAGCCCGCATAATTTGTCCCTAGGCCTCCACATTTACACCGATTACAACAGCATGTGGTGTGCGCGCACACGCATTAGTCACCGGTTCGGAGCGCTCCCCCAGGCTAATATTCGTGAGTACACCACTTCCGTTCCAGTTTAGAGCCAGGCTTTGGGTACTCTCCCGTTAGTCAAGTATTAGCTAACCGAGGGTAAGAGCCCTCGAGGACACCTAGTTTGGGATCGGTTTTTGAGCTGATCATTTGGCCGAGGGAGAAAGACCCTCGAGGGGGTCAGACATCTAGTTGGGATCAAGTTTTGAGGTTGTCAATTGGCCGAGGGAGAAAGACCCTTGAGGATGTCTTTGGGATTGGCTAGGAGAGCCAATCATTAGGCTGGAAGTAGGAGACTTCCGAGGATTCCGTATTTGCCCAGATAGCTCGCATGAATACTTGGTAGCTAGATGAATAATGTATCGTATTGTACCCCGGTAACTGTTTTGATTTTTTTTCTTGTGAAATAACTAAATGGGAAAATAAGTTCAACGGTACTTTGGGGATGAAAACATTTATCTCTCCTCCCTGATTTTTTTTAGTCATGAATTTAAAGTGCAATACAAAAAAGCCACGAACTCTAATTTTTCACTAAAATAAGACATTTCCTACCATTTCTCTTATTTTTTTGGGTAATGGTAAGAAATGTCCACTTTTAAAGAAATAATTCATGGAATGGCGACACCTTTTAAACATTTAATTATATGGTTTTTTTTCACCGGGTAGTAGTTGGAAGAATTTTTTTCCCCATTTTACCCCTCTATGCTGTCAGTTCAAATATAGGGATATGGTGGGTGTTTTTGCCTATTTTTGGGGAAAGCGCTAAAATCACGCGGAGGTTTAATTCTCAACCACTCCTCGATTATGAATCTGCTTTATTTCATATTAATAGGTTTAAAATCATTTCTTTTATCCAAATCAATTATCTCCAAATCTTTGTATCCTAAGCCAATTAAAAAGAGAAAAAACCTTCCATCTATCTTCTACCTATCTTCAAAGTATCGATTTTATCCCTAATCGATCAATACCCACTCGTTCACAGGCGCAAGATCCTGCAAGTTTCACACTCTCATCACGACCACTACATCTCTCTAATCGACTAGCCAAAACACATAGGAAGCACTATCCGCTAGACTTCCTCTTGTCGTTTTCCAATTTGTAACAATCCACCATGCCAACATCGCAAGTGTATCTTGGAGCGAAATAATGGAACTTACACCCATCATTATTATCTTTGACGGTGTGTGGGGTGATAGGGACGTATACTCAAATTAAAAAACTACATCTATTGAATTAGAGTATGGGATGAAAATTAGCCAACTCATTGATGGGTCAAAATATCTAACCTATGCAAAAAAAAACGAAACAAAACAAACACAAAGAAGCAACATTACTCACATAATATATACAAGTGACAACACTAACGTAACTAACATATGCGTCAATACTCTACATAGAATATGTGCTAGTAGTAACTAATATATGATATGTACAGAATATGTGCAACCAATGTCTAACTTAAGCAAAAATAAAAAGTAAAAAAAGAAAAGAAAATATAATCCCTACAAAGTAGCAATTCTATTAGGTATAAAATATGTTCTAACCATGTCTAACTTATGCAAAGAAAAAAAATAAATAATAATAATAATAATTAAAACAAAATTAAAAAAAAAAAAATCCCAATAAAGTAGGAAATCGATTTTAAATGTTAATATCTTTAAAAACTAGAGTTATTTGAGAGATTTGAAAGCTTACACTTGAAAAAATGTCAGAACACCAAAATGGATGTAAAGGCTTACATTAAAAACGTTTATATCTTCAGAAACGTTGCTCCAATGTCGATCCCTTTAAAAGTCTTGAGAATTGAAACCCAACGAAATGCATGCATTTCTCTTGCGGTCAAATGTTTCAATGTGAGATTATCATCAAATGCAAATACATTGGTGGAGGGTTTTCGCGAAGGTTGTTCTAGGAGAAGAAAGAATGAAAATGAACTTTTCGTCTTCTTCAAAAACGAATATTTAAAGCGCTCATAAAACTCAAGCTCGGGTACTATTCTCAACCATTTTTTAATTTATATTTAACCAAACTTACAATAATCACATCGACCAACGAGAGTATTGTACGACTTAAGAGAGGGGATGTATAACTATATTTGTGAACGTTAAGGACAAAATTTCTAAATTATGTATAAATTTTTAAAATTTTCAAAATTTCTGATTTTATGTATTTAATAATTATTTATTTAATTATGTTTGACTAACATTTTTGGAATTAGTTAGGTTGTTTTAAAATAGATTAAAAAGAAACTCTATGAAATATAGGAGGGTACAATTGTAAACTACTTTCCATATTAAAAATTAATTAAAATTTGGAAATAAAAAAGACATAAATTTAAAGTCTAAAGAATTTTAGCAATATCTCTATTTAATTTCTAAATTCTAGCTATTTTCTTAGTTGTCTCTATTATATATATATAATAGGGACAACTAAGAAAATAGCTAGAATTTAGAAATTAAATAGAGACATTGCGATATATTTATATATATATATGTGTGTGTGTGTGTAGCACGGTGACGGTTTCCGATTTGCTACAAATTTAAATTGGGTTTTGTTTTGAATATTGTTAGTTATTTATTTTTCTGAGTTATTTTATAAACATTGATTTGTTGTTTTCTATTATGAGTAGTTAAGTTCTTACTTCTAGTTCAAGAGTAGTTTAAATCCAATTATAGTTTTGTGAGATTTTGGACCTAATTGATTTTTTTTTTTATTCGAAAATTATTTGTTTCTTGTTTGAATTACTGATTGATTGTTAGTAAATTGAATTGGCACCTTAGTTCATTATTAATTGATCCATGCTATACATGATTTTGCTATAAGTAATTGTTTCAAATGATTGTAAATTGTAGCAAGGGGTTGGCTCATATGTGTCTGATTGTGGCTTTCCCAAATTACATGACTTGCATGATAGGCTCAAGGGAAACAAATAAACAAAATTAACTAATTTTTTAGCCGTCTCGGTTAGTTAATTTTGGTTTAGTCGTTCTCAAGAAATTTAATGCTATTATTTAGTTGATATGGAACGCTACCGTGCCCAATTAATTGAATATTAAGTTTTGAGTTTGATGTTGGGTTGCAGTCTATTGTGCCTTTTCCAAATAGGTAGACTAATTCCTTGAATTTATGAAAATTACATAATTTTTGTAGTCTATGATCAAGATTACAATTGGAATGAATTAAACCCTTGAATTGGAAGTTTTCATTAAATTGTTTATTTTATTTTTATTGTTTTAGTTATAATTTTTATTGTTTATTTTATCAAAACCCCCTTTTTTAATTTATTTTTAAACATTGAGAAATAAGTATTTATTTTGGTGGGCTTTGACAACACGATCAAATTTGGCGCCGTTGCCGAGGAGCTTGATTTAGTTTTTCATTGTTTTTATTTTATTCTTTTTTTTCAGTTTATGATTCGTTCTTCTCATCTTATTGAATTTTCATTAGATCCAAAAATCGAGAAGACCACACGTAAGCTATGGAAGGAGATCAAAGAAAGAAACAGTGGTATTGAAAAAGAAGGCAATATAGTTGAGGTTAAAGAAGAGATGGCAGACAATGAAGTTGATAGAACCCTCAAACAACTAGTGACACCTGATTTAAACCAACAACCTTTATGCATTACGTTTCCAAATATTGCAGTAGATTTTGAACAAAAATAAGGTTTAATTCACTTAATTTTTTCTTTTCATGGATGCGTAGGTGAAGATCCTCATAAGCACTTAAAGGAATTCAACATTTTCTGTTCTTGAATGAAACCACATGAAGGTGAAGAGAAAATCAACATGAGGGCTTGTCCTTTTTCCTTAAAGGATCAGGAGAAAGATTGGTTGTATTACCTACCATCGGGTTTGATCACAACATGGAATCAAATGAGATTTATGACATAACACAAATAGTTGGGGAGTCGTTATATGAGTATTTGGAGCGATTTAATAGATTATGTGCCAGCTTTCCCTACCATCAAATTTCCAGATTATTGCAAATAGATATGAGCATGATTGATGCAGCAGGTGGTGGAGCATTAGAAGACAAGACATCGGCAGAAGCTAAACAACTAATTTCAACCATGGCGAAAAATTCCCAACAATTTGGTACCCGAAGTGGTGTAATTGTACACCAAGTTAAAGAGGTAGTTGAACTAAGAAACCAAATGTCTGATCTAACTACTTTCGTTCCTAAATTAGCTATAGGATAATCATAGATGGCAAAAGTGTGTGGAATATGTTTGTTTCTAGGATATGCCACAGAGGCATGTCCTCAAGTATAAGAAAATTCTTTTCAAGAAGCCAATGCCATTGGAGGATTTTCTAGCCAAAATCAACGAAAATATTAATCATATTCTAATTAGTATAATCCAAGATGGAGAGATCATCCAAATTTTAGCTATGGTAATCAAAGACAACAATATAGACAATCTCAGCAGAATTTTGATAGACAACCTCATACTTCCACACAAGTTCACCTTCAAACTGAGGTACTTCTTTCAAAGATAAAGTTAAGACGTTAGCTAATAATTTTTGTTCAATTTCAAATAGGAAACGAGGACATACATGCAAAAATTTAGTGATCAAATTACTCAAATGGCCACATCAATTAGTAAGTTAAAAGCTAAAAATTTTGGGAAGCTGCCTTCACAACCTGAGATGAATCAAAGAGAGAATGTCAGTGCAATTACATTAAGAAGTGGGAAAGAGATTCCATCGAGATCAATTTTTCCTAAGGATAAAGAGATAAGCAAAGAGGAAGAAGAAGAAATTTCTTTTTAAGTGCCAAAAAGGGTAAATTTTGGTCATTCTTTATCTCTTCCTTCACATGCTTCACTACCTTCTTTTCCTAGTACATTAGCAGTGCCAAAAGAAGATGAACATGATAAGAAGATCCTTGATACCTTTAGGAAGGTGGAGAACGATATCCCATTATTGGATGCAGTCAAACAAATTCCCAGGTATGCTAAATTTTTAAAGGAATTGTGCCCGAGGAAGAGAAAGACTAAAAGACATTAGAAAGTTGTGGGAAGTAAGAATGTTTCAGCTATTTTACAAAAAAATTTACCAGAAAAGTGCAAGAATCTAGGTATGTTTTCTTTACCTTGCATTATTGGTAATAAGAAGATTGAGTGTGCCATGTTAGATTTAGGAGCTTCCATGCATTAATGTCATGCCATTTTCTATTTATCCAGAACAGAAATTAAATTACTTGCAATAAAATGGTGTAGTAATTCAATTAGCTGATCGTTCTTATATATAGCCTCTTGGAATTATTGAAGAAGTCTTTATTCAAGTTAATGAACTCATATTTCCTATTGATTTTTACATCACAGACTCCGATAATAATTCA
Source organism: Sicyos edulis (assembly GCA_036507275.1). Classification (NCBI taxonomy): domain Eukaryota; kingdom Viridiplantae; phylum Streptophyta; class Magnoliopsida; order Cucurbitales; family Cucurbitaceae; genus Sicyos; species Sicyos edulis. Next base: position 7,953,218 of record CM071856.1, on the reverse strand, counting down.
CCATTTTCTTAAATCCTATTAGGTCGTTCATTTATGAAAACTGCTAAGACAAAGATTGATGTAGATAAGGATACCCTATCAGTAGAATTTGATGGAGAGATTGTCCATTTTAATATTTTTCATGCCATGAAATATCCTAAAGATGAACATTCTCTTTGTCAGATTGATGTTCTTGATTCAATTGTACATGATATATGTTTAAAAGAGGATGTTGAACATGATCACGAGCCTTTAAAAGAAATTGATGACAAACTTGGTGTAAATAAATCATTTTTATCTGAACCCATGAATACTAATGTTGAAATTTCTAATTCAACTAGCAAAATGTTACCTTCTATTGTGTAGGCACCAAAACTAGAATTGAAAGATTTGCCTAATCATCTTAAATATGTCTATTTAGGTGAAGTTGATGTATTGCCTATTATCATTTCAAACAGTCTCACCACAGAGCAAGAGAAGTTGGTTAAAATTTTAAAGGAGTATAAGCTTGCAATTGGATGAACCTTGGCAGACATAAAAGGATTAGTTCTTCGATTTGTATGCACCGGATTCTACTTGAGGACAATGCCAAAACATCAAGGGAGCCACAAAGGAGAATTAATCCAACTATGAAAAAAGTGGTAATGAAAGAGATACTCAAGTTGTTGGATGCAGGTATCATCTATCCAATATTAGATAGTGAGTGGGCAAGCCCAATTCATGTAGTTCCAAAGAAAATTGGATTCACTATGATAAGAAATCATAATAATGAACTTGTACCTATGCATGTGCAAAATGGATGGAGAATGTGCATTGATTTTAGGAAACTAAATAATGTAACTAGAAAAGATCATTTTCCTTTGCCTTTTATTGATCAAATGGTAGAACGATTAATAGGTGAACCATTCTTTTGATTTCTTGATGGCTTTTCGGGTTCTATCAGATTCCTATTGCACAGGATGACCAGGAAAAAATGACATTTACTTGTCCTTTTGAGACATATGCTTACAGGTGAATGCCTTTTGGTCTTTATAATGCTCCAGGTATGTTTTAAAGATGTATGATGAGTATTTTTTCTAATTACATTGAGAAATGCATTGAAGCGTTTATGGAGAGTCATTTGATGAATGTTTGAGTAATTTGAGTAAAATCATGAAAAGATGCATTGAGACCAATTTGGTGTTAAATTATGAAAATGTTCATTTTATGGCCACTCAAGAAATTGTACTAGGACATGTTGTATCATCTAAAGGCATAGAAGTTGATAAAGCGAAAGTGGATATTATTGCACACTTACCTTATTCTACCAATGTTAGGGGAGTGCGATCATTTCTTGGACATGCAGGTTTCTATCGCAGGTTTATCAAAGACTTCTCAAAAGTTGTTTTACCAATGACAAGTTTATTGCAAAAGGAAGTTCAATCCGAGTTTGGAAAATAATGTAAAAATGCATTTGATAAATTGAAAGAGTTATTGACGAGTGTGCCCATTATTCAGCCACCTCGATGAGACTTACCATTTGAGATTATGTGTGATGCAATCCTTGGTCAACTAATTGACAAGAAGAGTCATGTCATTTATTATGCTTCTAGGACTCTGAATTATGCCCAATGCAGTTATTCCACTACAGAAAAAAGAACTTTTATCAATTGTTTTTGCTTTAGATAAATTTCGATATTATGTACTTGATTTTGAAATTTTTGTATTTTTTGTCAAAGAAAAAGTCCAAACCAAGGCTATTGCGATGGATTTTTCTTCTTCAGGAGTTTAATATGACAATAAAAGATCGAAAAGTAGCCAAAAATTCGTTTGCGAACCATCTGAGTTGGTTGATAAGAGAAAAGGATGATCTACCCATAAATGATGACTTCCCATATGAGCACTTGTTTCAACTTAAAGGTATGGTTCCTTGGTATGCAGATATGGTAATTTATTTGGTTATAAGAAATCTACCTCATTATCTTAGTACGTCTAGGAATGAAAAAAAATTAAAAAAATGATTCAAAATACTATGTATGGGATGCGCCTTTCTTATGTAAATTTTGTTCTGATTAAGTTATTAGGAGATGTGTTCTATTTTAGCCTTTTTCCATGAATATACATGTGGGGGACATTTTGGACCTAAAAGAACTACTATAAAAGTTTTAGATAGTGGTTTGTATTGGGAATCTATTTGTAAAGATGCATTTAAGTTTTGTAAAAATTGTGTGAAATGGCAAAAAGTAGCTACAATAACACGAAGAAACGAAATGCCCCAAGTATGTATTCTTGTTTGTGAAATATTTGATGTGTGGGGTATTGATTTTATGGGTTCATTACCTTCTTCTAATGGTTTCTCTTATATACTTTTGGCTGTGGATTATGTGTCAAAGTAGGTGGAAGTAAAAGCCACTATAACTAACGATTCTAAAGTTGTTGTATGTTTTATAAAGGCTAACATTTTTAACAGGTTTGGCATTCCAAGAGCCATTATTAGCGATCAAGGAACTCACTTCTGCAATAGAACAGTTGGAGCTTTAATGAAGAAGTATGGAGTGAATCATCGAGTAGCTACCGCCTACCACCCCCTAACTAACGGTCAAGCAGAAGTTCCAAATAGGGAAGTTGAAACCATATTGGAGAAGATGTTAAACCAGGGCAGAAAGGATTGGAGTCTCCACTTAGACAATGCCTTATGAGCATATAGAACGGCATACAAAACTCTCATAGGGACATCTCCTTACAGGTTGGTATTTGGTAACATGTCATTTACCTGTAGAAATTGAGGTTAAAGCCTATTGGGCAGTTCGACGATGCAACGTGGATCTAGACAAAGTTAGAGTGTCTAGGTTACTACAGTTACAAGAATTAGAGGAGTTGAGGATTGATGCTTATGAAAATTCAAGAATTTACAAAGAGAAAATCTAAGTTGTTTCATGATAACATGATTGTTCAAAAACAGTTTGAGATTGGTCAAAAAATGTTATTGTATAATTCTCGACTGAAGTTCATGCTCGGTAAGTTACATTCTCGATGGATTGCCCCATTTTTTATTACTAATGTGTTTCCTTATGATGCAGTGGAAATTAAAAGTTTGGACTGAGAATTGTTTTTCAAGGTGAATGGCCATAGATTGAAGATTTTCCATGGGGATGAAATTGTGTCATGTCTCACTAGCTCTTACTTGGATAACCCCACTTACTAGGACGACTAAGACTTTTTTGGACTCTGTCGAGCAAAACGACGTTAAATGATTGGCCTTTTGGGAGGCAGCCCATATATATATTTTTTTTCTATTCTTAATTTTCATTATCTTAGTGTTAATTTTTTTTGGGTATTTTCTCATATGGTTTTTTTATGTAGGACATTAATTTTCAATAAAGCATAACTATCGTCTCTCTCAACACAAAAAACTATCCAGTTCGAGTCATTCACAAATCCAGGGAGTGCACTTTCCTTATCTTTTTATTGTTTTTGTGAACATTCAGTTTTATATGTTATACATTGAGGACAGTGTATAGTTTAGGTATGAGGGAGGTTTAAATCGAATTTAGCATGCTTGAATATATACTTGTTGATTTTTCTTTTGAAAGCTTGATTTTTTTTTTCTTTCAATATCATGTAAATTAGGAATGCATTTTAGTTGAATTTTAAGACATGATAGAGATGAGCATGATTAGAGTTTTTTTTTCTTAAATTTACATGATGGTGTCTCATTGATTTGTTGATTGAAAATATGCAAGGCTTAATGCAAATTACCCATTCCAATGAGAATTTGAGCCTATAAGCAACTCATTATATTTTGCTTGATTCATTTCTTGTTGAGTGATCAAACTTAGTGTGTTTATTCTAGAAATTGCTTGTGAATGCATTTTGAGACCACTATTTTTTAATTGACGCTTTAATATGAAAAGGGCAATTAGGATTAATCACTTTTTGGCTTTCAAAATCCCCACCTTTGAATTTATTTCCCATTAGTTTAGCCACTTCAAGCCTATTTCTCTTCTCTTTCTTGATAAGCACATCATATTTAGCCTTAGACCGTCTCATTTGTTAGCCTCAACCGTTGCACCTTTGTCGAGATAAGAGGAAAATGTTTCATGGTAGTTAATGGTCGAAAAAAAGAAAAAGAAAAGAGGGGGTTACAATTAAAAATATGGTGGAAAGTGAAAAAAAAGCCTAAAAAAGAAAAAGAATCTAGCAAAAAAGTGTTTACATATTGTGGAGAAAATTTTTTCAAAAGAAAAATTGAATTAAGATGGTTTCTCCATGTTCCTAGTGCAAATAGGAAGGATGTGGTCAAATTATGTATTGGGTAGTGTGTATGGTTTCTTATGTAGCATTGATAACATGCAAATATTAACTTTTGGTCTTGATCAATGAATACCTAAATTTTTCCTTATATCCTACCCTTACCTAAGCTCCATTACAACCCTTGTGAAGTACCTTTGATTTTTACATTCAATTCATCTATATTGGTAGAGATTTGATTCGCTTCCAAGCCTATGGTTTATATGCATAATTTTGATTTTTTAGTGTAAACATACCCTAAATATGTTGAGTATTGAGTGAAACCATATGAGGGTGTTAAGTCTTGTTGCATTTGGTTTTGGTGAATTGATAAGATACTTGAGTTTTTATACAAAATGTCCTATGAATGCTCATTCTTTTGATTGTGATTAAAATTTAACTTTGATGTGTGATTGACTTTATTGATTTTCTTTGATGTTAAAATAGATGAAAAGAAAGTAAAAAGAACAATGGATATGTTGAATTAAGATATGCTTGAAGACAAGCATGAATTAGGTGTAAGGGAATTTGATAAGTCTTGATTAATAATAGTTATTTTATCTTATTCCCTTTCATTTTAATTGAATAGAGTTTAATTGTGAAAGTTATATTTAATTTCATTTAAATGGGGGAATTGCCATATGTTTGGTGAACTTGGCATGAAAAGCATTAACTATTTGAATTAATGAATTAAAAAAAACAAAACAAGGAAAAGAGAAAACAAATTAAATAAATAAAAGATATGTATGTATAAATGGTATGATAGACGAAATTGAAATGGAAAACAAATAGGGAAATGGTAGAGAATGACTAATTTTAAGAAAATAATTAACAACGTAGCTATTTTGTGAGAGCATTTAAATGCATGGCTAAAATAAAAATCTGTGTAAAAAGAGAAATAATCTTTTCCCATAATACTCCAAATCATTTTTTAATTTTCTTATTAAATAAAAAAAGATATTTAACTAAATAATCTTATTCATCCTAAATTTAAGGGATAATTATCTCATTCTAACTAACTTTATTTTTTTAAAAAGATATTTCAAATGATATTTATCTAAGATTCAAAACAATCATAATATGTTCGGTATCTTTTCATCTGATTTTGATTCCTGTACCAAATTTGAAAGTTTTTTTTTATATAATAAAATCGTCAAATAGGAGGTTTATGCCATTTTCAATTTTTTCGTTTGCAAAATATCTCTCTAGGGTTCTATTTTGTAACAAAAATATTATCACTATCATATGAAGCATTAAATTAGTGTGGTCGTTCTTTCTACTATTTACTCACAAGAATCGTGTGCGGCAATCTCCAATGGAAGTCGCTTCTACCACACTTGCATCCAATGACATTTAGGATGGCATATATACATATTCGAATTACAAGATAGTGCAAATGAAACAACCATAGGCCATGATGAGCGTTCTTTAGTTGCTAACATATCACATTACAAAGATGAGATAGAAAAAGGTAATTTATTTATTTTTGACAAAGAAAAATGTAAGGTTACAACTCTAAAAGAGGATCGTGATGTAAAATGGATGTACAACAGAATCGTGAATGTAATCAATCGATGGTAGTTATCGAGCGTCAAGTTTCAAAGATAGTGATGGTGCTCATAGTCAATCTTTGTTGTGTTAATGGGGGATGAATGTATATTTTGTTCAAGCAAATGAAAGATCTCTTCAGCTTCCTATTTTAAAAAATGAGTATTAAAGCTTCTCATAGTGGATTCGAGATGTATAGTGGATGTACAATGGACCGCGAACATAATTGGTGGTGTTTATTTGACACCAAGTTTCAACGGAAGTGTTGGTGCTCATAGTCAATCTCTTATTTATAAATGAGGGATAGATGTATGTTTTGTTTAAGAAAAATAAAGATATCTTCACCTTTCCATTATGGTGTACAATGGGTTTGCAGACATAATTGGTGGTGTTTATGTGACGTTGCTGGTGCTCGTAGTCAATGTTTGGTGTGTAAACAAGGGTATGAGTATATGTTTTGTTCAAGAAAGTTAAAGATCTCTTCCCCTTCTCATCTTTAGAAGTTTGTACTTAAAGCCTCCTTCACAAACTCAAGCTTGAATAATGATACAAGATCAACTTTAGGTGATTACTCCATTCTATATTTTAATTTAATTTTTAAGTACAGGCACACAAATCACTTTAACTCGTAAGTTATGTACGGGTTAAGAAAAACGAAGCTAGTGAAGAACCCTGATTGATATTTTCTTTTTATTCAAAGATTATTTGTTTCTTGTTTTAATTCTTGATTGATTGTTAGCAAATTGAATTCACACCTTAGTTTATTATTAATTGATCCATGCTATACATGGTTTTGCGATAAGTAATTGTATCAAATGATTGGAAATTGTAGTAAGGGGTTTTGGCTCATGTGTATGTGATTGTAGCTTTTCCAAATTACATAGCTTGCATGATAGGCTCAAGGGAAACAAATAAACAAAATTAATAAATTTTGTAGCTGTCTCTGTTAGTTCATTTTTATTTAGTTGTTCTCACAAATTTTAATGCTATTATTTAGTTGATATAAAATGCTACCGTGGTCAATTAATTGAATATTAGGGTTTGAGTTTGATTCTGGGTTAGAGTCAATAAAGTAGGAGAACAAATATCTATTGTGCCTTTTTCAAATAGATAGACTAATTCCTTGTTTATTAAATTGTTTATTTTATTTTTATTGTTTTAGTTAGAATTTATTTAAAATATCAAAACCCCATTTTTTAATTTATTTTTAAACATTGAGAAATTAATTCATAGCTTCTTTGGGATTCGACCTGGTTACACTATTTCTAGAAGTTAGAGTTAGTAAATTAGTATTTATTTTGGTGGGTTTCGACAACCCGATCAAATTTGGCCTTGTTGCCGGAGAGCTTAATTTAGTTTCTCGTTGTTTTTATTTTATTCGTTTTTTTTAGTTTATGACTCGTTCTTCTCATCTTGTTGAATTTCCATTAGATCTAGAAATTGAGAAGATCACACGTAGGCTAAGGAAGGAAACCAAAGAAAGAAATAGTGGTCTTGAAAAAGAAGGCAATATAGCTAAGGTTAAAGAAGAGATGGCAGACAATGAAATTGAAAGAACTCTCAAACAACTAGCGATACCTGATTTAAACCAACATCCTTTATGCATTACGTTTCTAAATATTGCAGGTGATTTCGAACTAAAATCAAGTTTAATTCACTTACTTTTTTCTTTTCATGGACATGCTGGTGAAGATTCTCATAAGTACTTAAAGGGATTCCACATTTTCTATTCTGGAATGAAACCACGTCGAGTGAGTGAAGAGAACATCAATTTGAGGTCTTTTCCTTTTTCTTTAAAGGATTAGGCGAAAGATTTGTTGTATTACCTACCAATGAGTTTGATCACAACATGAAATCAAATGAAGAGGCTATTCTTGGATAAATTCTTTCATGCATCTCGAGTTGCAAACATTAGAAAAGAGATTTATGGCATAACGCAAATAGTTGTGGAGACGTTATATGAGTATAGAGAGAGATTTAATAGATTATGCATCAGTTTCCCTACCATCAAATTTTGATCAACTCCTAATTTAATATTTTTTATGAAGAACTATTGCCAACAGATATGAGCATGATTGATGCAGAAAGTGGTGGAGCATTAGAAGACAAGACACCGTCAGAAACTAAACAACTAATTTCAACCATGGCGAAAAATTCCCAACAATTTGGTACCCGAAGTGGTGGAGTTGTTCACCAAGTTAAAGAGGTAGGTGAGCTAAGAAACCACATATGACAAAAGTGTGTGGAATATGTTCGTTTCGAGGACATGCCACAACTACAAGAAAATCCTTTTCAATAAGCCAATGCCATTGGAAGATTTTTTGGCCAAAATCAACGAAAATATGATCCATATTCTAATCAGTATAATCCAAGATGTAGAGATCACCCAAATTTTAGCTATGGTAATCAAAGAGGACAATATAGACAATCTCAGTAGAATTTTGATAGACAACCTCATTCTTCCACACAAGGTCAACCTTCAAACTTAGGTACTTCTTTGGTAGGTATAGTTAAGACTTTAGCTAATAATGTTGTTCAATTTCAGTAGGAAACAAGGACAGGCATGAAAACAAAGAAGCCATTGTCTCGACATCTAGTGCGTGTACACATACACATGTTGCTACAAACTAGATAGATGTAGGTCTTCATAAACTATCATGTTGTCCATATGCCTAGAGGAAAATACAGAAATGGTGTCCATTGAGTCATAGCTTCTGAGAGGCCTTCGACACCGACTAAGTCAGGTTGTTCACACCTATCACCTAAAGCTAAAGACCTTTCCATGACAGACTTACACCAGGTAAGAATCTCGCTCTAGTAGGCGAAACACTAGGCTGCTCTAGGGGTGGCATGTTACCTCACATCTTATGCCTTAGGTGGCATGTTACACCACTTCCTCTCAGTGCCTTTACAAGATGACAACCTAATAAATAAACTATTGAGTATTGAATGCTCAGTCCAAAGTAGATCACACAAACATGCTCAACAGGCAAGTAAACTAGTCATCCTAAATATGATACTACTGCACAAAACATAAATGCGACTGAGACACATGGTAGCACTCATATAGTTAGATTATCACAACAATAGGGTAAGTTACCTAGACATACTCACATACTACAAGGCATATGTTATTATAAATAATTTCGGACTTACTCTAAACATATACAATTCTTTACATTCAAGATACAACTTCTCAATCAAGTTTACATGAATTTTGAATATTCTTTATTAATTTTTCAGAACTTGATAACTCTCAAGAATTTAGAGTTAAATAGCCTAAAGAATTATTGTTTAGCTAAAACTTCGCTACATTTAATTAAGAATCTGTTTGTTATTTCGCTATTGCATCATGTTTTGAGAAAAAGTTAAAACCCTTTAGTTTTCTTATTAGGATGCCATTTTTAGAGATTCGTTATAGCAAAGACTGCATGATTCAATGAGACTAAGTCTTTGTTTTTAAAGACCTGATATTTCTTGTTTACTACAACGTTCCATGTAGCAAAGCGTGATGTGATGATGGAAGCCTCGTAGAAGTGAAGACATTTCTCAAGAGATTGGCACTCGAAAAATATCTAAAAAAAAGGACGCTTGTCAAAGATCCGTATAAAGCACTTTGAATCCCAATCGTCGCTTCCTAATTACTCTGGAAAGAGTAGGCGACGCGGGATGTGGAGTGGAGAATTTAAAAAGTGGACCAAGTAGAGCAGAGGATCGTGGCGTAGAATTTTTCGGCTGCGTAATAAATAGCCAAGTTATTCTTTGTTGAAAAGGGAGCCAAGATCGAGAGATCATTTTTCCCTTGCTATTTTCTAGTTTTCTTATCAACATTTAGCTTAGATTTTTCTTTTTTTGGACTAAGCTCCACGAGAGCATTTTGCCCGAAGCTGTGTGCCATTCGTTGTAGTTTCTTTCTTAGCTATTTCTAGTGTATTAGTAGGAGTTAGTTATAGTTTTTTGCTCGCCGGAACTTCTCAGAGTTGCTATTTCAGTGATTCTAACCAGGGCCTTTCTTATCTCTATCTCTTATTTGCTTTCTTGTAGTGAACATTTACGTGTTTTAGTGATTTTAATGAAGATGAACATTATTTTATTTGTTGTTTCGCTTTATCTGTACGATATGAGTAGCCAAATCTATCATCGAAAGGAATTAGGCAAGTAGGGTAGTTTGTTGTAGCGAAGAGGTGGGAGATGAGGAACTGTAAATGCATGCTATTTTAACTTAAAATACATTTCGTCTAGGTAGCCATTTGTATTAACTCTATTTCGCATTGGAGAGAATAGAAATAGAGCGAACGTGTATGTCACACTAGGTTTGTTAAGTTTTAACTTGTGATTTAAAAAACACTTAGAGATAAGGTTTTACTAGTATTGTTGGCTTTGTAATCATTTAGATGCTTGAGCTCAAGAGAGCCCGTGTTAGAGAAAATCAGTAGTTTGCTTCTCACCATTATACCTTATCGCTACAGTGTAGTACTGAAAGCCTTAGCCTCCTTCCGATACCTTTTTAACTTGAAGTTTTTTCAGCAATTTCGATTTCGTTTATCAAATTTCACTTAATTATTTACATTTCTGCGAATGTAGTTATAGATTCATTTAAGCTTTTATCCCAAAAACCCGACTCTTACATTAACTCAGATTGAAAAAGAACTCAAAATCCATATGGACATGACGAGTACTTTAATCAAAATTTGCTACAACAAGGATCGTATTTACTTGCACATTCTTAGGTCTAGGCACTCATAATTTATTCATTTCGATATCATTTTGCTGTAGCGAATCAACGGTCTAACATCGTGTGACCCCCACATCTCCAACAATACTAAATAACAAAATAAAAGTCATACGATAGAGAGATTGACAATAATCCATAAAAGTTTATAGAATTAATAGGATTAATTGCTATCACTTAAATCTTTAGTTAATAGGATTAATTAAAGAGCAATTTGATTCTGTAAGGATTGGTTGGAAGGGAACCGTACCTAAGGAAGGTTCTGCCGAAGGATAGAGTATTTAAGATGACGGTTTAGAGAACACCTCTACCTGGGAACGCGACCTGGGGGTTAAAACGACCAAGAATTATAGATCATTTTGTGCAGGCTCAAATAATGTGATTAGTTTTAGAGTAAAAACTTGGAAATTCAAATTAAAAATCAATCTAACCAAGATAGGTAAAAGATTAGGACTTGGATGAACAAGATTAGCCTAGTTCATATGAATAGGAGGGAACCCTATTCAAAAATAAATAGTGGGAGAAGGATCAGTGTCAACTGATCCTACGATCTCCATCAAGAATTTGCATCGTGAGATCCTAGTGAGGCTATGTGTCGGTAGTTTGAGTTGACCCCCATCGGTGTGTGTTCACAAGGGTCAATATCAGGGCAATTTTTCCAACAGGGATAGGACTATGATCTCGATCGGTACTTGACTTATCATTCAATGAAACTTATTGAGAGAGATTAACATGTTCGAATTGATGGGCTACACTATCAAGGGATTGTTTAAGGAGTTAGCTAAGTCTTAGATAAAAACAAAATGGTAGTTGGAACCATAAGGATAAGAGTTATCCTAGTATTGAGTTTTTGGTTGAGAAGAGTCACTAGGGAGGAGTACTTGACTTATCATTCGACAACACTTACTCTAAACCTTTGTAGTTGTACCATGGCCTTAATGTTAAACAATTATAGGGTTTCCTGTTGATTTTAACTTAGAAAGTTTTTAAATCAATTTTATGCCAAAACCTATGAATGACATTTTAAATGGCAATCAAACTGAAATGTTCTTTTTCTTATTTTGGCACAACGCCTAAATCACTTATCTCGATAATGTCAATTGACAAATTAATCAGAGACAAATACTACATGGAAAAAATAATATCAACACGATTCTTGTTATCGATGACAAGAAGTTTGTTCTCATGGAGGAATGCCCACCATCACCGGCACCTAATACGACATGAAATATTCGTGAAGTGCATAATGCTAATGAAAAGGCAAAGGTCTATATCTTGGCAAGTGTCTAGGACATTCTAGCCAAGAAACTGGAGAACAGGGTAACTGCTTTAGAGATGATGAGAGCCCCTTATGAAATTTTTTGTGTAGTCATCGTCTTAGGTAAAGCATGATGTTCTCTGGGTCATAATAAACAAAGCTAGTCAGGTAAACTTTATTCATGAGATGCTACCAAGTAGCTTCTTACAATTTAATAGCAATATTTCTTGTGCACAAGATTTCCTTTAACCCGACTACTCTTCTTAATGAACTTCAAACCTTTCAGTCCATGATGAAAGTCAAGGAAAAAGAAGGGGAGGCAAATGTTGTCACCAAGAATAAGAGTTTTGGAACCACGGGTTTAGAGACCAAGCCTAAAGGTCAGACGTTAAAGGCAAAGTTCTCAAAGAAGAAGAAGATTGGTGGGAACAAGAATAAACACAATGCTCCAAGGAAAGTCAAGGCCGAGAAGGATGGGAAATGTTTCCATAGTCAAAAGTTTGTTCATTGGAAAAAGGACTTGTCCTGAGTACAAAGGAATGAATAAAGACGAAGAAGGTAAATCTTGTTTACTGGTTCTAGAGTCTTATTTCGTGGAAGAATCATCCAATGGTTGGATATCGGATTCGGGCACCACTTAATCACATTTGTTCTTCATTTCTGGCAAGTGACTCTTAGGAGCAGTTAGAACCTGGGCAGATAACCTTGAAGGTGGGGACCAGTGAAGTTGTTTCGGCAACTGATGTTGGAAGTGTCAAGTTATTTTTCAGCAATTCCTTTTTATTGTTAGAGAATGTGTTGTTGGTTCCTCGAATTAAAAGAAACCTAGTTTCAGTTTCTTGCCTTGTAGAACAATTTCATTCAATAACTTTTAATGGAAATTTAGGGCACGTTTGATAACGTTCCCATTTCCTGTTTCTTGTTTCTGCTTCTCTTTTTTTAGAAACGAGAATGTTTGATAACCGTTCCCGTTTCCTATTTCCAAAATTTAAAGAAACGTTTCTAAATTGGCCAAAAAAAAAACAGAAACTTCAAAATAACGTTTCAGCCGTTCCGTTCTTTTTTTTCTCAGATGCGTTTCTTCTCCTAGTTTCTAAGGTTTTGTTAGCTATTCTCTGCCTGCATCTCCAAATGCCGATTTTCAACGCTTCTACCAATTTTTTTAGCTTAATCTTGTTGAAGACTTCCGATTATCTCTCATTTTCAAGGTAATTCGTTGTTCTTCTCTTTTTCTTTTTTTTTCTTTTTGATTTTGAATGCAAAAGCTAACGATCTAAGCATGAAAATCCTTTTCAATTATTTGGATTTTAATCACGAATTTCTTTAGTTATGCATCTGACTTGCTTATTTCTGGATTTGAGTTTTTTTGTTTGATTTTGTTGTTTCTGTCAAAAGGGTGTTGTGAAAACTTTTATATTTCTCTCTAGTTGTTCTATTTATATATTCTGTCAAAAGGATCGGAATAGCTTCCGCTGTTGATGGCTTCTTAAAACCATCCTCTGTTTATATATTCTGGTTGTTCTGTATACACAAATAACGAAAGAAAATAGGTTATAGTTGTGCTAACTAACCACAATAGCAACTTGTACAAACTCATTCTGAACGTGTACTGAGTCTTGATGATTCATGCTTTCTTTTGAAAGGTTTTATTTATGGGACCATTATGGTATGGTTTCCATTCAAGATGGTGTATAACATTTTCATTTGTAATATGAATGGCACCATTGTGCTCAGCCAGTGCCACATTTAATCCACACATTGTTGTTTTCTTACATTTTCATGTGAATTTTTGGATTTTCAATTAAAATTGTGTTCTTTCATCCATGAGACTTGGTCCGGGAGAGTGAGTTTTCAACCCTACTTTTTTTTTTTCATATTTTCTATTTTTGTTTCACTAATTTGTTTAATTGATCCTATGTTAGTCTTTCTTGTTTTTGTTATTCGATTCAATCGTAGCCTTAATTTGAGCGATGTTAGTGATTTTGGAAATAATTTATTTCAACTACTCAAAATAATTTATTTTTAAATACTCACTTCTAATCATTCAAAATAGCTCCACCCGACGGAGATAATATACCACAAGAGATTAGATAGAAGTCTAAATACTTCCCATTTTTCAAGGTAAGAGCTTAATTATTTTTCCCCACAAACATGATATTAAAAAAATATACTTATGTAGTGCTTGTTTTTCAGGATTGTATTGGTGCAATTGACGAAACTCATATTGATGCACGTGTTCCCTAAAATTTACAAATACCTTTTCGGGGTAGAAAATCTAACACAACATGGAATATAATGTGTGTATGTTCATTTGATATGTTATTCACATATTTCATGTCTGGTTGGGAAGGATCGGCCAATGATTCTCGCATACTTCTTGAATGTATCAGGCATCCCGAGAACAAATTTCCTATGCCTAAAAGAGGTATATAATTATGTGTTATTTAACTTGAGTGACATGATATACTTTATTTCAACATTTTCCTTCATCAAAAAATTTATGTGTTCTATATTATTCAGACCAATATTATCTAGTTGATTCAGGATATTCAAACATGCCAGGATTTTTAGCACCATATCGTGGTCAAAGATACCATTTGCGAGATTTTAGAGAAAGGAGACATCAACCTCGAGGTAAGGAAGATGTGTTTAACTATCGACACTCTTCACTTCGAAATGTTATTGAACGTTGTTTTTGCGTGTTGAAAGCTCGATTTCCTATCCTTAAACAAATGCCCCCTTATCCACTCAAAACACAAAAATATTTACCGATAGCATGTTGTACTATTCACAATTACATTAGATTGCATGATCGTCATGATGATATCTTTAATGTTTTTAGCAACGAATCAATGATTGTTGAAGATGTGCAGAGTTTGCCGGATAATTTACCGAGTGATGTAATTGAATTAGATGTGAGTCAACATCAATTACGGCGAATGGCGGGAGTAAGAGACAACATTGCAAATCAAATTTGGGCGACTTTAGAACGATAAATGCAGTTTTATTTTTGTTTTTAATTTTACCATTGAGACTTTTTTGTATGTTTATTTTCTTGAAATTGGGACTTTTTTGTATGTGGTATTTATTTTAGTAAAATTTATATTCTATACTTTCTAGTGCAATTTTATATTGTGATATTAAACATTATCTTTTGTATTAGTTTAATAAGTTATATATTTAATTTTTTTATACAAAAAATTGAAGGAAAAAAAAAAGAAACAAAGAAACAAGAAACGGTTATCAAACAAATTTTGTTCCTGTTTCTTGTTTTTTAAAGAAACAAGAACAGTTATCAAACATATTTCTGTTTTTAATTCTTTATAAAGAAGAAACAAGAAACGAAAACGGGAAACAAGAAACAAGAAACAGAAACGTTATCAAACAGGCCCTTAGTTTCTACATCAACGAATGGCTTGGAGCTTGGTTCGGCAATTAACGAAAATAACTTTTATATGCTCAAACCAAGGGTTTGTAAGACACTTATAAATACTGAATTATTTAAGACAGCAAATAGTAGAACAAACAAACGAAAAAGTATTTCTCCTTAATCGAGTACATATCTTTGGCATTTAAGGTTAGGTCACATAAATTTCAATAGGATTGAAAGGTTAGTGAAAAGTTGTTCTCTAACTAGGTTAGAGATGAACACTTTACCTGTACGTGAATAGATGGCATGATGACCAAAAGACCCTTTACATCAAAGTGAGATAGAGCCAAAAAATCCTTAGAACTTATACATTCTGACCCATGCAGTCCAATGAATGTTAAAGGTCGGGGAGGGTATGAGTACTTTGTATCCTTTAAGGATGACTACTCTAGATATGGGCATATTTATCTAATGCAGCACAAGTAGGAGACTCTTGAAAAATTTAAAGATTTTAAGGCCTGTTGAGAACCTATTAGATAAAAGGATTAAGATATTGTGATTAGATCGTGGTGGAGAGTATATGGACATGGAATTTTAGAACTACTTGGTAGAACATGGAATAACGTCCTAACTCTCAATGCCTAGAACACCTCAGCAAAATGGTGTTTCAGAAAGGAGAAATAGAACCCTTTTGGAAATGGTTCGGTCGATGATGAGCTTTGCCCAACTGTCAATATCGTTTTGGGGATACGAGTTGGAGACCATATTATACATTTTGAATATGGTACCTACAAAGAGTGTTTGGGAGACACCTTATGAGTTGTGGATGGGACGTAAAAGTAGTTTACGTCACTTCAGGATTTGGGGATGTCCGGCCTATGTGCTGACTAGAAATCCGAAGAAATTAGAACCACATTCAATGATATGCCTATTTGTAGGATACTCTAAGGAAACGAAAGAGGGTTATTTTTATAACCTAGATAAAGGTGTTTGTATCGACAAATGCAACATTCTTAGAAGAGGATTATGTTAGAGACCATAAACCTCGATCAGCAGTAGTGTTGAAATATTTTCCAATGATACTACAAATCCTACAGTAAGTGTTGTTGCAAGAGGGTCAATAAGGGTTGTTGACAACTCACCAGTATTGGATGCTGGAAACTCATCAACTAGGATAGTTGATGAATCCTTGGGATTTGACATACAAACCGCACCCAGTCACGAAAGAAGTCTACTTCGATGTAGTGGGAGGATTAGAAATAATCTGGTTCCTCATATAGGTGTCTTGGAGACACACAACGTTATTCAAGATAATGTTGAAGATCCTCAGTCTTTTAGAAAGGCAATGGAGGATATTGATCGGGAAGAATGGATAAAAGCCATGAACCTCAAAATGGAGTCGATGCACTTCAATTCAGTCTGGTCACTCGTAGATGCACCAAAGGATGTAAGGTCGATTGGGTGCAAGTGGATCTACAAGAGAAAATGGGGTGTAGACAGGAAGGTGCAAACCTTCAAAGCTAGACTTGTAGCAAAGGGCTTCACTCAAAGAGAAGGAGTGGATTTTTTAAGAGACCTTCTCCCCTTTTGCCATGTTAAAGTCTATAAGGATTCTCTTATTCATTGCCTCATATTATAACTATGAGATATGACAGATGTTAAGACTACATTATTAAATGGCAATCTTGAAGATAATATCTACATGAACCAACCAGAGGGGTTTGAGTCCAAAGGACAAAAGCAAAAAGTTTGCGAACTTGTTAAATCCATTTATGGATTAAAACAAGCGTCCATGTCTTGGAACAAGAGATTTGATAATGTAATCAAATCACATGGTTTTGAGCAGAACATTGATGAGCCTTGTATTTACAAGAAAATCAATGACAATAAAGTAGCATTCATATTAGTATATGTAGATGACATCTTACTCATTGAAAATGATGAAAGAGTATTGACTGATATCAAGTAGTGGCTAGATAACCAATTTCAGATGAAGGATTTGGGTGATGCTTCGTATGTCCTTGGGATCTAGATAATAATGGAACGGTGCAAGAGAACATTAGCCCTGTCTCAGGCGCCGTATATTGACAAGATACTTGTCAGGTATGCGATGAGTGATTCCATGAAAGGTCATTTACCTTTTAGGCATGAAATCTCATTGTTTAAGGATAATAGTCCTAAGACACCTCAAAAAGTTGAGAAAATGAGACAGATACCCTACTCTTCAGCAGTCTGGAGCTTGATGTATGTTATGTTGTGTACAAGACCTGACATTTGCAAATGCGGCAGACATTATCAGCAAATATCAGTCAAATCCAAGAATGGATAACTGGATTGCGGTTAAGAATATTATAAAGTATCTTAAAAGAACGAGAAATTATATGCTTGTGTACGGTCCTAAGGATTTGATCCTTACTGGGTACATAGACTCTAATTTTCAAACTAATAAGGACTTTAGGTAGTCCACATCAGGTTTAGTGCTCACCCTCAATGGCACAACTGTAGTTTGGAGAAGCATTAAGCAAGGATGCATCACAAACTCCATTATGGAAGCTGAGTACGTAGCTACTTATGAAGCAGAAAAAAAGGCAGTATGGTTGAAAAACTTCCTTGTAGATTTGGAAGTGGTTCCGAGTATGGATAAGCCGATCACTTTATATTATGATAACAACAGGGCTATGGCTAACTCCAGGGAACCTAGAAGCCATAAACGAGGGAAGCATATAGAGAGGAAATACCACCTCATCCGAGAGATAGTACATAGAGGCGAAGTTGTTGTCACCAAGATTAACATGGTTGACAATATTGTTGATCCTTTTACCAAGGCTCTCCTGGCTAAAGTGTTCGAGGGCCACCTAAAGAGTTTGGGTCTACGATAGGCGTCACCTACGGTCTAAAGCAACTGTGAGCTTGATGTTTGGCTTTACATGTAACAAGTCTTACTAGGACTTTAGTGCGAGTGGGAGATTGTTAGGGATTTTGCTCTAAAGGCCTAGTAGTTGTAATTATAGAACAAACATTTAATGTTAGATGCTTAATTTTATATTTCACTTATTAATAAAGGTTTTATTTTCATTAATTGTGCATTTAATATACAAACGTCATTCAGCTTTATCGCATTAATTGGATTAAGTGATATTCTCATGGTTATTTGGATGTACACTTGGACAAGTATTTGTGGCATATAAGTGAATCTAGTTCCAACTCAATAACCTAAAACGTTTACATTATATGGACTAAGGTTGGGGCCTAAGTTTTGGTGACACTGTTGGTACGACCTGCTTTGCAAAGGTTGCAAACAACCTGATCTTGGTTGTTCATGTGGAGACATGTGAGTGGGGGTGCCTATGCAAAAAGTAGTTTTGCATAAGACGGGATTAGAAGTTTTATGATCGATCTAATAATTTCGTTATAGAATTGTATCAACTACTTCACTAAGGATGATCTTATGTCGATGTGATTAATCCTGAGTGGTATGTGACCTCTTGCTTTATGAAAGCATCCTTTGATGTGCATGGGTGAGACCATCCAAACAGCTCTGGGTCAATAAGCCTCCCATATTGAGGATTGCCATAGTGAGTGACTGGGAAGGCAACATCACAAGAAGAAATTCTCACCTTCCCAAATTTTGAGGAAAATGTAGAGTTGTTCCCTTAAGAACTAATTTCAAGGCTTGGACAAAGGGATCCTACCTCTGATTGGCCGGAGAGGACATTGATTTATAGTTGGACTATAAACACTTATTTATTAGAGGAATCAATGGCGCTTAAGGAGAAAGATGTAATCACATGGGTAGAACGGATTTCTTGTCCCAACTCTGAATTACGAACAAGCTCATGAAGGATCATATGATAGGTGACCGATTATATCTGTGGACGTTAACTTATCCTATAGTACGAAAGAGTTCAGCACAGACCTTTAGTGGAATAAGTCTGATGTTAATGAATAAGGATCGGTCCCGGGTCATTGTAGCTTTCAACCTATAGGTCCACCGATCTCCGGGCTAGCTCATACTTGTTGGTACACTGTTTTATTAGAGAGTGAGTTTGAAGAGTTCAAATTCAGATATTAATTATGTGAGACATAATTAATAGGAGCATAAAGTTTAAATTATTGAACTTGCGAATTAATATATTGGATATATTAATTTAATATTTATTGAATAAATATTAATAAGGAGAAATTAATTTATTTGATAAATTAATTATAAAATAATTATTTAATTAATAGATCACAGTAAATTAATATGTTGGACATATTAATTGATTTCATAGTTATTGGATAATTATTAAATGGAGAATATTGATTAATATGTTGAACATATTAGTTGGGCTAATAATTATTGGATAATTATTAAAGTAGAGAATTAATATATTGGATATATTATGGAATTGAAATTTATTGGATAAACATCAATTAAAATGAATAAAACAAAATATGAATTTTTCAAAAATTAAATGGAAAATGCATAATGCATTTGTCCCACATCGGAAAGGTGTAAGTTAGAACCTCCCCACTCCACTATAAATAGGCAGCCTTGGAGGCTTTCATTCTCATCCCCTCACTTTCAGAGTAACCTTTCTTATAAGTTGAAAAACCTCTCTGGAAGCTGAGATCTCTTTTCTCCTCCATAGTCAGACTATTCTGACAAAGTTTTTTAGCTCTCTTCTCTAAAAGCTTCCTACCAAGCACTCAGTGGTAGCAAAGAAGTCATAGTCTGGAACAGCGAGAGAGATAGTTCAAACTTTTCATGGGGAATAGACCCGTCATATTAGATCAGAGGTGACAATCAATGTAAGTATTCTTTTCTAATAACATGTCAATCACCTTGGGTATTACATTTAGATTAATCAAAGATAATTAATTGGATTAATTATTGTGAATTTTTTTTATTATTCACACGCATCCGTCGCGTTAAATGCATGTTTCTACCTCATATTCCCAACAACTTGAGATTTTCTCATTATCAAAAGCAGACGCATATCAAGAATTGATTATTCGAGAAAGCGACACTTGGGCAATTCAAATGAGCTTCAACTTAGAATTTTGCACCCTATCAACGCTTGGGTTGGTAAGACATTTATGCATAAAGGCGCATGACAAAGAAAGGAAAGAAAAGGCGATCAAAGATGGCATTGCCTCAAAAAAATTTAAATGGCCCAAGCACGGAGGAATCATGCCGAACGAAATTAGCGCAAAGATTCTCCCCAGATCTACTCAACAACATTCCTAGAATGCAAAAATCTGGTATCTCTGACTTTGTGTAAATTAATTATAGAATTTTACTAGAATAAATTTTTCTATATTTGAGATTCTCCTATTATTATTGAATTTTTAAATTTTTGTAGTTTAGGAAGGAATTGGTTGGAATATGTGAATTAGGTGTAGTATTCCTTTTGTGGTTATTTCTTTCCTTGCATGAGGATTTTCGAAAACCTTAACAGACTCTATAAAAACCTTGTGTGCGGATGAATCAACCCCTGCAATTGAGCCATCATCTGGGAAATTCAGAAACTCTGAGTGTTCTCTTCAAATGGCATCATTCTACAGTAATAAGAACACTCAAGCACCAGTTGAGGGTAAGTATGCAGCATTGGTTAAGAAGAGATTTTGGCAGGATCAAGGGTGGCCTGAAGCACTCATAGCGGAAGCTACCTTACACGAGGTCGGTAGCATTGGATTGACAAGTCTAGCCATGCCAACAACTGATGCAAGACAGAATTGGGTTCGCCAGTTTTATGCAAACCTGAACAAGGAAAGGAAATTCCTTTCCCAAGTCGAAGGACGAATGATAGATTGTAGGTCTACAACTTTAAATAAAGCTTTCTATCTTCCCGTAGACAACGGAATAGAAGGATAAAACTTATTAAGGAAGCCAAATAAGTCGTAATTATAGGATTGCGTAAGGACTATTGGAATAGAGAAGGCTAAATGGAAAAATCGATGATCGTTCCCAATGGATTGCGTTAAGCCGAAATTGAAGAGTTGGTTTATAATCATCAAGAACACGATTATGCCACCATCGAATGTGTAGATAGTAAGCAGGTGATAACTCTCAAGTAATTGAGAGTTACTGGCCTAAAAAGTGTAGGAATTAACATAGGTAGTGGTACATTTTAGAATCCAAACATGTGTGTTCGTGGTTCCACAGTAACAAACGCGAAATGAAGATCTTGCGGGTTTTTTAGCAAGATATAGGATGCTAAGCAATTGTAGTAAATATGTGAACGTTCTAACTGTTGTTTTTGGAAGGCATAAGTTAATTGCAGCGAAATCAAGGAAGCAAACACACTCTGCAGCGATCGAGGAAGCACTTTAGACGCGTGGCATAACGCGTGGTTAATTCTTATAATTTTTATTTCCTTAATTTTCATTCGTTAGTCTATTTTGTATTTCCTTAATTTGCATTTGCTAGTGTACTTGTAAACATTGCCTCGTTTTTGTTATGAAAAGATTTCTTTTTATTTCTGTGCTTTCAGTCTTGAGTATGGGTTATTAATTTACTCATCAGAATTTACAAGTAGTAGTACTTCGCTCTTATGAGGACTGATTTTAAGGGTATGACAGTTATTAAGCAACCGAGAGGTCGCTCTGCACCTTAAGCTTGCTTTGAGAGAATAAGTTTAGGTGAACTTGTATATCTGCTCTAGGTTTTGTGAAGTTAGCACTTGCAATTCACTCTTACTTAGAGATAAGGAGTACTAGGGTGTGGCTTGCATTAATGGATGGTGAGTTTGAGAGAACTCCTATGATCTAATCCAAGTTTCCTTCAATTCGCTGTGGCGAAGTGTTAGACTTGTGAATTTTGATTCTCTAATTTGCTAAGTAACTTCACAATCATGTTTCAATTAATTAAATCACACTAGTATTTCACTTTCATTCTTGACTCGTACATGGTAGCAGTAACAAGTAAATTACAATTCCTTGAGGAGACGATCTTTACTTATTTGAAAATTTGCTACAACAAGACTGTGTGTATACTTGCACATCCTTGGAAAATCACACTCTTTGCTTAATCTAAATAGAGACATCGCTTAGCGAAATCCAAATTAACACGTCAGCATCTGCATTTTCTTGCTATTTTATTAGCTTGTGTTCACGATTTCTCTAACAAGGAACACGCATTACTACTCTTTGCCATCAAAAGGGGACTGCGAATTGATTTGGGAAAGGTGATGGAAAGACAGATTCAGCGATAGGTTTCGGCTAATCGCAGAAAGATGTTTTATCTGCATACCATTAAGTGATTGTGCATTCAGCAAGGAGTTCAACCAAGAGCAGTAGAATGGTTAGTAAGGATTAATACAAAACATTTGAAGATTATAGAAGGTGAAAGGAGGAAGCGAAAGAGAGAGCAGTTCGAGGCGTTCATGAACATGGATAGCCTAGTTAAACAGTTTGAGATGTTGTTCAAAAGTTCGCATGACTACTAGGAAAATCAGCATACATTCATAAATTAGCATCGAAAGCATAGTTTCACACTTCTAGCATAAATCTTGAGTAAATTGTGCCTAATTAATGCTAATGGCAAGATATTGAGCTACACTGCGGAAAGGACAATCAGCATGAACAATGACCAACAACGCAAAAAGGCGAGAATTCAAAATGAAGACACATTCGAAAAAAGACACGTCAATAAGGAAATAATTGTGAATTAATCAGTAATTAAGACAGCGTCAATCAAATAAATTCTAGCGGAAATCAAGCAATGCTACATTAAAACAGATTTCATAGCTCACCTTAACTTGCTAGCAAAGTAAATCAACTCTATAAATACCAAGGCAAGGAGCTGAGAAAGGTGAGCTAGTCGGTGGGCCATGAACCCTATCATGGAGAGAAGCAGATGGTAGTGTTCGTAGGAGCTGATGACAAGAGGACTGCACATCTTCATCCAAACCAATTGCATTTTACTGTTTTATTAGGAATAGCTTGTAGTCTTATACATTTCTTAAACATTAATGGAAGTATGCTAGGAAAATTGGTCATAGAGTTTTACACTATTGCATGTTATTTTAGATATATATATATATATATATATGCGTCGATTAGCTACCAACGCATGTACCTTGTGGTAAGTCTGGAAGAAGGAACCACATGTTGACCTAGTATGCTACATTAGGTTGCCTGAAAGACTTTTCACTGTTTAAAATGTTAGGAATAACCTTACTAATGCTTATGTTGCCCTGTTGCTAGTATGAAGTTCCTAGCGAAAGCCGGCTCTACCATAAATCATTAAGTGTGGAAGCTCTTATTTGTTAGGGAAGCAAGATTCTCCGTCACTAGTCTGCACGCTTAATATCTTCTAGGATTATTAATTACCATTACTCATTGCATCATAATTAGTTTTTCTTTAGCATCATATTTATTTACGCATTAAAATTCAAACAAATCACAACTTATACACATCACGCTTTACTTTTCTGTACGACTTTTATCTCAATAGTTGTAGCTCTAAAAATCAATCTCTATGGGATCGATAAAATTACATACTTATTACTTGCTGCAATTTCCGACCTCTTATACTTGCGTGTAAGTGATTCCAAGTTACACTTAACATAAGTTGACTTTGAATTAGTTACTGGTTATTATATAGCACATGAATCGTAACCCACCATTACCCATAAAAGATAACGTCATCTACATAAAGAGCAAAAATTGCATTACCTTAATTCCGCTATGTATAAAGCATATACTCGTAAGGATATTGCATGTACCCATTCTCTTTGAAATATGTATCCCTACCCAACAAGTCTCGCCTTGTAGCGCTCTATCTGTCCTTGAGATTCATCTTCTTCTTGAATACCCACTTCACACCAATTGACTGACTTATTTTAGATAATTCTGTCAACTTCCATGTATTATTGCGCTCAATCGAATTAATCTCCTCATCCATGGCAGTTTTTCACTTCTTGTCTTGCACTACTTCTTCAAAGCTAATTTCTTCAGCATTTTCCAAAAGACATACAAATCCTGAAAACTTCTCATTCTAGGTTGTTGTTGCTCATATTCATTCTTGTAGAATCTCTTGGCATACTTGTTCATGCAACGATTGGTGATTCTCCAACTTCAATGTTAACTTCCATTGAATTGTTCCAATCTCATTCGATTTCTTCATTAATTCGCACATCATGACTCACCATTACCTTGCTTGTTGGGTTAAGTAGCTTGTACCCTTTCTTTTCTCATCATACTCAATAAAATATACTTCTTACTCTTGTCTTCGAGTTTCGTTGATCTGGTGCATGTGCATAAGCCACACTACTGATCACATTGAGATGTGCAATTGTCAGATTTTGTCCGCTCCATGTTTCTTATGGTGTCCAATCTCCTAACTTCACATGTGGACATCGATTTTGCAAATAAATTACGCACTGCACTACTTCCATCCAAAATTCCTTTGGAATCCTTTTTCTCTTCAACATTGCTTGAACCATGTCAAGAATGATTCTATTTTTCCTCTTAGCAACACCATTTTGTTGAGAAGTGTATGGTGCGGTTAGAAATCTCCTTATGTTGTGCTTCTTACACTACTCCATAAAAGTCATCGAAGTGTATTTTCCATCTCTATCAGATCGTACAACTTTGATCTGTTTACCAGTTTCCTTCTCCTCTTTCACTCTGCTTGGATCAGTTTACTAGCTTCCTTCTCCTCCTTCACTTTAAATTTCTTGAATGTCTCGAATGCTTATGATTTTTCTTTTAAAAAATACACGCAAGTTTTCCATGATAAATCATCAATAAAGGAAATACATTACCTTTTACTACTGAAAGATTCCAGGCTAATCTGCTCGTATATGTTCGAATGAATCATCTCGAGCGGTTGCTTTGCCCGATATCCTATTTTCTTCTGAAACGAGGCTCTTGCATACTTGCTGAGCATGCATTCTGACTCGGTGTGACTCGTTCCAAAATAACTATGAAAATAAATGTATTCTAAATTTAACTTAACATTAAGCATGGCTTTGAATCATTACGTTTAAGTATACGTGCGCGGTTAAGCTGTAGTAAGTAATAAGTAAATTATCGATCTCCACAAGGATTGAGAACGAAAATTATTCTTATTAATCTAAGAGTTGTGCGAATAAATAAAAAGCATGAAATTTATGGTTTATTGGATTTTTCTTCTAAGACTCTAAATAATTAGTAAACTAATGAGCATAGGTGACAATCGGAGATATAGAAGATGTTGAATATGGAATAATGGTAAATAGATCCCACACTGCCTCGTCTTAATAAGTGTTTTCTGCATTTAATGATTTACAGATAACTCTACTTTTGTAGCAGTTACTCATACTCAACCCTGGCAAAGCGTGTGATAGTAAAGGTTATTCCTAACTCCTTAAATCATGCAAGAGAACTCACGATGAACCTATCGTAACATACGAGACCTGCTCTCAGCTCCCTCTTCCGAGTTTACTGAAAGTTAGCATACGTGGATAGCTAGACAACACATACTTAAAAATTAAATTGCGGTAGTATAAAGCTAAGAACCTACAAGAATAACATGCATTCCACATACGAATTACCACCATAGCTTCTATGCAATAAGAAATAGAAGTAAAAGATAATTAGAGAAATTTAGATATCTCGTTACTAAAAGTCAAAATAGTTCTATAATATTTTCCTAACTAATAAAACACTAAAAAAATTAATAGGAATTGGCATGGTTGTGAAGTGTGCAAATTCATTATCATCGGCTCCTATTGACACCACTTACTCTAAGACTGCTTTGTGACTGCATCGTGTTGTGTTTCGTTGTTCACATTGCTTTGTTCCTTAGCATCTAAGTTCTGCATTTCCTGTATTGAATCGCATAAAACAAGTCTTATTCACTTTTTACTCTAAAATATTATGTTAAGCCTCTAGAGCCAAATGGTTAATGCATTTGATTTCTAATAGTTTTACTCACACTAAGTCCTCTATAGCTCGATTATTTCCCTTGAACCTTAGAAAAATGTGGAATAAACTAGCCTAAATTATACTTTATTTGAGAGATCTCACATTCTTTACAAAAATTTCCCTCGTAGTCGATGTCAGGTAGTCTGTGCACCATATCCTTCTTCACTAACTCTTTTAATCCACCATGATGTAGGTGACCAAAACGAAGATGTCAAAGTGATGCTTTATCTTCTACATCGACTTGCAAACACTTTTCTCATACGCTTCTCAATTCAATATATAGATTCGATTTCTTTCCATCTCAACTTAAGCGGCTGAATACTCTTGCTTGTCCTTCAAGTGTAACAACCAATCTTTCAAAAATATTGAGTAACCCTTTCTCGATGAGTTGCCCCAAACCCAAATATTTTGTTTTGAGATTTGGTGCATAATAGACATCTTGGATTATCCCTATTAAGTCATCTTTTTGCAAATAAGAAATCGTCCCTTGGCGTTTGACCTCTACTTATGACACATAGCCAAAAGATACATGACCGTCTTCAACCTTTTGTATCTCTTTGAATAGATGCGCGTGACATCACATGTGGTTGCTTGCATTTGTGTCAAGATACCACAAATTTTATTTCCTGGCGATTCCTTCCTTATTCACCATCAAGTGAATACCTTCATTCACTTCGTCTTGTAGTTCTAGATTGGTTGTTTCTTCAACCATTTTATCCGCTCTGGAATCTCTCGCAAAGTGCCCAACTTTTCCATAATTATAATATTTTTTGGAATAACTCACTTGCATAGTGACAATACTTGTGACATTTATAACATTCAATATTTGAATGATTCAATTTACTGTCTCTTTTTGGACCATGTCCTCTTCAACGCCAATTTGTTTGACCCTACTGTCCGTTCGTGACTGTCGCTTGGACCACCGCGACCATTTCCACGACTTCCACGGCCACGACCTCTACCCTGAATATTTTTATAAGAGTACATTTTCGTCTTAGAGTGACGCCTTGTCTTGAAGTGACGAGCTCGTGTGCCTCAAGAGAACCGACAAGCTCATCAACGGTGAGCGCTGCACATCCTTTGATTCTTCTATCGTGCACACCACATTCTTGAAATTGTTGGTCAATGATCTCAAAATCTTTTTCACAACTTGCGCATCAGTTAGCTTTTCTCCGTTGTGATTGAGTTGATTCACCACTGTCTGTACACGCGTGATGTAGTCAGACACGCTTTGACTCCTTCATCTTTATGCTTTCTAACTCGCTGTGAAGAGTCTATAGACGTACTTGCTTGAATCAGTCGGCTTTTTTGAACACTTTCTCTAAAATATCCCACACTCCCTATGAAGTTGTTGCACTGGCAATCTTCTTAAAAGCCGACTCGTCAACTGCTCGAAACAACATGTATAATACCATTTTATCCTTTGAATTCGTCTCTTTCAACGCTTTAGCTTGATTCGTCGTATAACTCGTGGTATCTACTAGTTTTATGAAACCTTTTTCGACCACCTCCCATGCATCATGAGAGTCGAGAAGAGCTTTCATTTGTATGCTCCAATTCTTGGCAGTGTTATTTGACCCATCACGTTTGCCATCGAATCTGATACCAATTTGTAAATCTCGAAAGGTTAATAAAACAATCTCGCAAGCTTTCGCTTCCTAACTGGAGAGACAAGGCACCCAAAGTTTTTATCTAAAATCTCTTTCATTATTTCTCAACTTATTTCTCTACAGATTTCACTTTCATTCTCTCATGCTCTGTCTTTTTTTCACAATGAGATGGACACTCTATTTATAGCCCTTGTACAATACTTGGTCTCCAAGGCTTTTCCATTTTTTTCTTTTCATTTATAAAAATCCTTTTCCACTATTTCTTAAATTAAGGGTCCACTAAGTCCTTAATTAGCTCCATGATTAAAGACTCATTAATTCCTTAATTATAGCCTTATTTACAACATTTAAACATATTTAAAATTACATTTCAAATTTATTCAACATAGGATGCATCAGATAGTAAGTGACATATAGGGATGCTCCACAACCTTCATAAGACGACCTTGTGTTCCTCGACCAAGTAGGATCATGATGATCATGAGTCTAGACGTGATTAGAGTATGGACATGGAAAATTACAAGAAAAGTGGAACAAGTGTGTGGAAGTGTGTTGCTTGAACCTCATGAGTAAAGTGTGAAATAACTAAGCTTACGAGAAGAGAGTAGTGTATTAAGTTAGTGAACGACATGGAAAGAAGGGTTGTAAGTTGTTTGTTCACGTTACCGAAAAGCTTTATTAAGTATAAAAGTTTACTTCAGGCTTAAGCTAAGGCTTAAGTTATCGATGCCACATGCAATTACATAGGAGGTTGAAGTGAGTACTTCTAACTACTCTAGTTTTGTTGTAGTAGATGCAAGGAAAACATTAAAAACAAGAAAGGCTTAAGATGGTTGCGAATCTTGGCTCACGCTTTGCTAGCTACAAGTCCAATGACTTACAAAAGGCATGGTAAATTGGAAGTGGCTAACTATTAACCACCTCCTTTTAGCACATGTTTCATTGAGGGGTCGTTCTCCTACCTCATGAGTAAGCGTGAAAGCAATGAGCTTAAAGGAAGAGAGTAGTGTGTTAGGTTAGTGAACGACTTGGAAAAGAGTGTTGCAAGTTGCTTAATCACGTTACTGAAGAACTTTATTAAGTATGAGAGTAAACTTCGAGCTTAAGCTAAGTCTTAAGTTATCAATGCCACGTGCAATTACATAGAAGGTTGAAGTGAGTACTTCTAACTGCTCTAGTTCTTTTGTAGTAGATGCAAGGAAAACATCATCATCGAGAAAGGCTTAAGATGGTTTCGAATCTTGTTTAGTTAGTTTTGAGTTGTTACCACATAGAGTGTGTACAACGGTTACGTCCCACATAATTTTAATAAAAATGTGTGCATACAGAGAGTGTTGTTGCTACTTGCTTGTTACGGGTAATGTTTTTATGCATGTGGTCAATAGAAACCGGGGTTCATATCTAGATTGTCGAGTAGTTAAGCTTTGTATTTATTATAAACACTATAATTATACGGTTAGACTTAGGGAACTCTGAGTTCTGTGTGTTTGTTGTTAGAGTTTCAAGATTCTTTTTGCCGCAGTCTGGTTAGTCTATATTTACACTCACCTTGTGCTTTATTGTGGTCTCTTGCAAGTTTTCATGTGTTTGAAGTAATGAAACTTGCTTGAGTCCATCAAGTTTTCATGTGTTTCTAGCAAGTTTGTTGAGCAAACAAAGTTGTCCCACATCCCTAAGATAAGGGGAAAAGCTTATGTATATAAGGAGGGGACAACACCTCTATTGATATGAGGCCTTTTAGGAGATGCCCAAAAACAAAGTCATGAGGGGTGATTCCCAAAGTGGAGTGTTGGCTTGGAACCGACACACAATTTTAAATAGAATAATAATT
Source organism: Sicyos edulis (assembly GCA_036507275.1). NCBI lineage: Eukaryota > Viridiplantae > Streptophyta > Magnoliopsida > Cucurbitales > Cucurbitaceae > Sicyos > Sicyos edulis. The sequence goes on along the minus strand of CM071856.1, from coordinate 7,923,722 downwards.
AAAGAAGAATGATGACGTGGCTTGTTTAGAGTTTCACCAAAGTGAAACTTCAACTTCTTTTCAAGCGGAATGTGTGTGTGATCCCCAAAGGTTGTGCAAGTATACACAGTCTTTGTTATAGCAAGTTTGCATGTAAGCAAAGGACATCTCCACAGGGATTAGTGATTAATGTCATGCTTAAGCGAAATTAAGAGAGTTAAGGTAATGGGTGAAATTGTTGTGTGGGATTAAGCTAAGCAACTAAATGCAAAATAAAACGAACGAAGTGCAATACATCGGAAGGGGATAAGACATTTTCAGAGAGTTTCGCCTAGGTAAAACTATGCAAAGCTAAGAAAGAACAACTGAAAGCTTTCTCTTTAACTCTCACGAGTTTCGGAAGGTAGCTCTATCGAGCTCTCGGTTTGGTCCTCTCGAAACTCAAATGACGTTAAAACTAAGCAAAACAACATTAGGCTAACCTTATCTCTAAGTGTTCAGTAAGATACAAGTAAACTTATCTCTAAGAAAACTTGGCAGACCTAATGTTAAACATACAGGATCACTCTATTTCTATTCTCTCGAAGCGAAATAAAGGCATACACTTAATGTATTTCGAATTAGCACAACACGAATAATAGTTTGACATCTCGTTAAGGCTTTGCTTAGGCGAAATCCCCCTACTTCCTTCCAACGATGAACTTAGCTACTTATAACGATAAATAAAAGAAAAGCAAATAAAAGCAACAGTTCATTTTCATTAAAACCCCAAATAACAATGTTTGCTGAAACTACGACAGAAGTAAAATGAAGCAGAACAATGAAATGTAGAGAAACAACTAAACTACGGCTAAAGTAAGAAATGCTGGTCACAATTAGCTCGATGGAAAACTCTCTAAGAATAGTGTAAAGACCCGACTTCCTAGATCTCTAATGGGGTGTTACGGGTGCATGCATATTTAAAGTCCTTAAAATCAAATCATTAACCACATGCATTTTTCCAACATAAAACCTCATAAAACATGAAAAACAGTACTGATAGTTCGAAAACATAAACATATAGTTTGAGATCTCGATAGTTCAAAACAAAAGATAGTTTAACATAGTTTAAAACATAAAACATAAGGTTTGATTCAAGTAAACAATGCGGAAAGGAAATGTCGACACCATGTCCATGATCGATCCAGCTCCCAGCCTAGCCACCTCGGAATGGACTAGTACCTGAAAATGTAAGGGGTGAGTATATCGAAATATACCCAATAAGAAGCCTCACCATGGGGTTAAGCATGTAAACAGAAACAAGTTAGAAGATATGACAACTGAAGCTAATGCCTTACTCATGCGTGGCCGACCCTCACCGTGAGCAAGTTACGGCTAAATGCCTAGCAATATCTAACCAAGGTCAGAGCAAAGACCCTGAGTGAGGAAAACACACAAGTTCCCTAAACCTCGGGTCGGACAAGCCCCATACCGTGTCCTAAAGGGAAAATCACAATTATCTCGGGGGTAGCCTGACCTCTGTCAGGGACCCGCCAAAGTGCACTAGTGAAGGCATGCCTCGGGTAGCCTGACCTCTGTCAGGGACCTATAACGTTGTGCTAGCGAAGACATACTCTAATGTCTCAGGTTAGCCTAGCCCATGCTAGGGACCCACCAATAAGTCACCCGACCCTGTTGGGGAGAACCACGAGTGAGGGGAACACACAACATCCCTAAACCTCGAGTCGGGACGATGACTGTAAGGGACCGACCCGAATGGGGCACTAAATGGGCCCTTACCCCAATGCATGCATTCAAAGTAAAGGACATTTAAAACAGACATGATTTCGGATTCCAATTAAAACAAAACATTCAAAATAATCCCTTTAAAAACTAGACATTTTCCCTGAAACCTGTCCCTGTTTCCAAGCACCTGTTCCAAGACAAATACATTTCCAAAGTTTACTCTGATCAGAGATTTACTAAAAGCCATTCAAAAACACATTCGGATACAACATTTGGAATCCACAAATATTTACAAACATCCTAGGGCTCGTGCGTCTACATGCGATGGGGAAAATAAAACACAAAGAGTCATAATACAAAAATCAGAGTTGGAAGACTGGGCCCCATGATCACAGCTCCTCCTTCAGCCATCCTATCTCGCAACTCGGTTACCTGTGGAAAAACCACAATAATAAGGGTGAGCAACGAATCGCTCAAGAAGAATCCCCAACGGGGTACAATCACGATATACATGGTCATCTCGATGAGCGTATGCAAGCTATGAATATAACACGAGAATAGAGCACATAGCTTAGCCCACACTTGGGCCTCGGATGCCAACTCGGTGGCTTAGTCGGAATAAAATCATCACTGATCCAATACATAAGTCGCCCTATACGAGAAACAAGTCCGGCCTCGGCACATTTCTTTGTCGACGAAAGGTACACGGCTCAAGATCCCGAGGAGCTCTCCGGTCGGCTATTTGTAATGAGCGTAAACATGCACCGCGTGCTACTGCGAGACCATGGGGGTGCCGGGTCAGAGGCAAGCCGCCCATGTCCGATCCACCACGCCTAACTAAATCTTTGGATCGGTGTCACCGACATAGAGTGTGAGACACTGGACACTTAAACTATGTCGGCTGAACCACCGCTTTTTGAGGCTAAGGGAACGGGTCGTGGTAGGCTTACACCAGAAGCCGCCCTTACCTTAACAGTGGCAATCGGGGCTACGGCGAACACGGCGAGGACGTGCCGACTATCGAGGACAAGGCAATGCCAAGTCATCATCCCGACGGTTGGGGCATTTTAACGATCGCCACCCTCACCCAAGATTGGGCCTCTACCGCTCGGGTTAGCAAATCCCTCACGGGGTCCAGGGGCGGAATGACTTGCTCGACGCCCCCGCCATGGATGCAAGGTACTTTATGCATCATCGGGCGGATGATGCTATCTACCGCAACTCTAACTCCGCCCTTAGCAAAGCAACAAACAATTCCATAAAATCCAATACGTGCTCAATAAGAATACAACGAGCCTAGCATGATACTACGAAGCAAGGGCAGATACGAGCATGCGAAAGGAACAACCTAGCATGGATTAACATGAGAATTAACCAAGAAATCATGCTAGCGGGAATTGATTGAAGCACCTAGCTACACATGTCAATAATCACAAACAAGCAATCAATCAACAATCACATATAATATCGCGAGGTCCACACAACCCCGGTAAGAAATCCTTACCTTGGTCGGGGACGGTTTGGCACGAAATCCTAAGTCGCGAACAATCTCGATCTAGCTACAGGGAACCTATCAATCAACACAAAAATCACACAATAGGCCTAAATACAATAAAATAAATGAGGCTCGGCTGGGAACAACTCACGAGCGCATTTAACGCATTTAACGGGCGATTACGAACAGGGCAAAGCAACGGGTGTTGGGTGGGCGCTGGCTGGGCGCAAATGGGCGAGCCAGGCGTCTTTGGCGCGCGACGCTGGCGCTTGGATCTTGCGATGAACGAACAAGCGGCGGCGCGGCGCGGCTGGCGCTGGCGGCGCAGCGCGACGCGCGTAGCTGGGCGAGGCGCGCGCGAGGACGAGGCGAGCGCGCGCGTGGCGTGGCTCGGCGGGCGGAGCGCTCTGCTACATGCGCGGCGGCAGAAGGGGCGAAAGAGAGTCGGAGAAACGAACTCGATTCCAGGCGATTGGAGAAGATTCGACGGCCGACGATTATAGATGGATGAACTCCCTACTCCGGTGCACTAAAACCACCCAACGTTTCACCTCGACACGGCCGGAAAATGGAAATCAAAAAGCAGGGAAAGAAATGGAGAAATCGGAGGAGAAGAAGAAGAAGAGAGGAGAAAGGGAGGAGAACTCACCGGAGAGGATCGATCGGCCGAGGGAGAGCCGGCGAGTCTGCTGGTCGGCGAGGGGAGGCCGGTCGGTGAGGAGAAACGCGAAGGAGAAGAAGAAAGGAAATGAGGAGAAGGCTCGGGCGAGTGCCTCTTAAACCAAAACAGGGACAGACAAGCATACATAGAAGATGGCGCGTTTAGATTAACAACGCGCGCGCGCGGTGGCTCTTTGGTTGTGCCCTCGCCTAGCATGCGACACTACTGGTTCGATTCTCTCGCTCGACGCGCTATTTAATTCCCTATTTATTTTGCTCCTTCCCAAGCCCAAACGCCTTCACCAAAAATCCCAAATCTTTTCAAATTGACTCATAATTATTCCGACAAATTTAATTTCAAAAAAGCCTGTCGGCCCGACCCAAAATTACCAAAATGCCCCTGGGCCTCCGGGAAGGCCGGGATGAATTTTCGGGCCGTTACAATACTCCCCCTTACAAGACTTTCGTCCTCGAAAGTCACTTAAGATTGGAGCGGCTCGGGATATCGCAATCTCATCTCATCCTCCCGTTCCCAAGTGGCTTCCTCTAAACTCGACTCCTCCACCGAACCTTTACCACCGGATTTCACGATTACGCAGGTGTCTTTGTCTCAAAAGCAAGAATCCCCCACCGTTTATCCTCGAAGCTCAAATCTTCATTCATTTTGCAGCGGCTCAAAGTCAACAATGTGCGACGGATCCGCACGAATCGTCTCAACATCGAAACATGAAAACACCGTGCATCTGCGACAATGACGGAGGGCGGGGCTAACCGATAAGCAACCTTGCCGATCCACTCGAGAATCTCAACGGACCAACAAAGCGGGGACTCGGCTTTCCACGCTTGCCAAACCTCAAAACACCTCGCAGCGGAGCGACCTTTAGGAATACATGCCGACCAACCTCAAACTCCAAATCCCGACGTCGAACATCGGCATAACTCTTACATGCGCTCCGTGTCAACATACGAGCTCTAATCTTCTGCACGGCACCATTGGTCAAACGCAGCAACTCGGGACCCAAAACAAAACCGGCGACCACCGACCTTTTCTCACCACACTAAAGACCTGCGGCATTTACCTTACCATGCTTCAACAGAACTAAAAGAACTAGCGGTGGAAGCTGCGCTATCCGAGGCGACCTCATAAAATCCAACACTGGTTTCATTTTGCCTAACCACGGAAACCCCAACTCACAACAAGCTCCAACGGATCTGGCTCAATCCTCCAAAATACCATCGGTCAGAGGGTGGAAGCACTACAGAAACTGCACTCGGCTCATAAGTCCCTTAACCACGCTCTGCCTAGAACAAACCTTTGTTGCCCCACCTGGTGACAACAACTCCGACTGCCCGCGACATGACTCTACTCCATAGAAATGGCAATCAGATACACGAGGCGAGTGCGAGCTCTCACTCTGAAACCAATCCTCCAAGAATCTAATCTCACACAACAACCTCAACTAAGCCGCGGCTCCCACCCGGAAAACTTACAATCCAACAACTTGAGTGCTACGGCCTCGGACGCTCAAACAACCACAAAGCTGCATAGCTATGCCAATCCACACAACTCTAGCTTGACTCAAATCACTGGTTTGGACAAGTCACCGCCAACAACCAGGCCCCCCAGAGGGCTCCTTCCACCAAACTTACCTCCATGCAAGCAACGGAACGAAGCTTGCCTCAAATATGAAACACATCTCACAAGTCCAAATGATAGCACATACAGGCCTAACCCTCTAGCTTAGGCTCAATGCACCTTCCCACCGAAACTTCGCAACGAAACTCCACTACCGGTTAATACCAACTACCAAGAACCAGAATACCAATAAATGGCCGGCAGAGCACAAGCTACACTAACCAGCAAGGATCCTCAAAATGCCAAGACCCTAGTCCAACCACAATGGTGCAACCTCATCCACAACTTATACAAGGGGTTCTTCAACTACAGAGGTGCAACAACTTCCATGCCAACACACAAAACCTTAACCAACTAGGCCAAACACTCATAGGAGGCAGAACAACTCTTATTGCAACTTCCAGAACACCACTCAAGAGTCCGCTTAACTGGACAAACAATCGCTTTGGTGGCCAATAGACTTTCCACCTACTAGCATCGCTACCGCCAAGTCCAAGACCAAGGGATAATCCGACAACTCCAAAAAAAGCAGATCCTTACAAGTAGACATCCAAGAAGAACAGGAGCTCCACAAATGCTCGCTAACTTGCTCACTAAGCACAACATCCAATTTTCTCTCGAGGCAACAACAGGGGGTCCACCACAGACTCGACCGCCGACCACGAACAAGCAAAGACTCGCCCTCCAACACCAAATGAGGGCACTCTCAAACTCTGGGAACATGAGAGACATCCTACAGGGCAAACCACTTACCCACGAACAAGGCTAACTCCTTGGCAACTCGAAAACCACACCTTGGCCAACATCAAACACCAACTTGCCACCACCTAGGAACCAAATTCGGACTTTACTCCAAACAAACTCTGGCTTGCTAGCCCACCAAAACTGCCAGCAACTCACCCGAGGCTACAAACTACTCGACTCTGGCTTGCCAACTAAACTTACTACCTGGGTCTGACTGAGCTCTGGTGAGGCTCTCCACAACTAGGGTTCTTCGACAACCCTCGACACACACTGTCGACTAACGGCCTACAACCAATTGCCTAAACAAACAAAAACTCCATTTTCTAGCCACACAACCATGCTGGCCAACTCCAACTCCTTGGAAACCAAGAGGACCCGAAACGCTACCGAATGCGTCATCCTCCTACTCAAACATCAACCACAACATAACTCCTACCCAAGTAAGGATCCGAACAACTCTCTCAGTCATGACGATCAGCAAGAAGATCCGCTAACCTAGCTTAGGTCCATTTAACAATCTCACTTAAGCAACAACCTGCTACCACGAGCATGGTATCCTTACCACCTCACTAAGCCTTACAACATCCACTTGGAGTCCAACTTTTCCAAAAAGCGAGCACCGGATCCCCAAAGCAAACCCTACATGGATCTGACTCTCTCGCACAGAACGAACCACACAAAACACACTTGTGTGCATAACTCCCAACCTTCATTTAGCGATCCAAGTCTAACAAATGCTTTTCCCAAAAGCCACACTAGCTCCTAGCAGAGATACAGCCAGTCAACGGAACACCCAAAGTTCCATCTCCACACGATGCTCGAAGCTGTGGCAACCTTGCTCCACCAAAGCATAACCACGTCAAACCAAACTTACTTTATACCAAGCCTCTACCAAGGGTGCTTACCCATAAGGCATCCAACTCCTCTCACAAGGCATCTTACTTACCTCATAGACATCCAACTCATGGTCCCTCAACTGGACCCAACTTGCTTCTATGATGTTCAACTCTCCAGAGGTTTAGGCACTCGAAGGTAGTTGACCGCACTACCAACCACAAGGATCTCTTGGCCTTAACACTAGCGTGAGATGCACGCGCACTAACACTTACCAACCGCCAACCTGCTTGACTTACTCAACCTCTAGTAACACTGGGAAAAGGCTCCGGCTCCTCTCGAACATCCTTTCGCTTGAAGTCTTTCGATTACCACTGAACTAGCCCTTTTTGCACGACCTACACAGGTGCAACTACCATAAATGGATCCAAGGCTAAAGGAGTACGCTAAACTCCAAACGGCATAGAACCATCTGCTATGCCCATGCCAAACTCAGGCCTGAACCAGATTTAATGCCAAAGTGGCACACCAACCAATGCACCTCAAGTGCCACTACTACCAAATCCACATCTTACTACAACGGGGCCAACAAGGTCACAACCTCAAGTGACACGAACTCTGGCTCGGCATACAAGGGCTCAACTCCAACAACCATGCCTAAGGCATCTCATCAAGCTGAAGGCTCACAGCCTACTCTTGCATCTCCACATGATGCTCACAAACTCTGGCCAGCTCTATCAACATGTAGCAACTAGCCCTACTCTAGGGCTTACCAAAAGAAGAGTGTTCACTTCTATCACACCACTGAGGAAACCACCAACGGATCCAGTCCGTAAGGAACACTACTTGCTGCACCCTTAACTACAGGGTTCCGGCTTACTGGCTACAACAATCACACTTCGCAGAAACACAAAGATACCTCATCAACCTCCTCGAAGGCTACCAGCTTTGCAACCATTCTCTGGGCAACCAAAAATCTAACAAGGCTCAAGATCTGCACTTGAGCTACCCAGGCTAGTCCACACGGGGACCTGCTCCACCAACATCCACATCAGCACAACCACAGCTACCTTCTCTCTTGGAGTGACATTCCAAGGCAAAGCACCTCCACCCTCTCACTAGGGGAAAAGCATCAATTGAGCCACAGTTGGCCTATGGGAGTCCAATCTCTACCTCCCTCGAACGATGTCCTGGGGCATCCGAATCTACGGATACCACAACAAGCCACAACATACATCACACACTCGCGGAAGTTGACATGATGGTGCTCTAAACCCAAACCAATAACGAGTGAGAACATGCTCGTCTCCGCTCCACAATACTACACAAGGCATACACTAGATCGGTGTATTGTAAATTCTTAACCCTTTTAAACAACAAATAGTAAACTTAGGCGCACACGATAAATCGCGCGGAGTGCTAGTGATCATGGGAAAATGACCTACAACAACAGGTCATACTACTGAATTTATGACTCGAGCTCGATACCAAGCAGTAATGGACCGACCGAATGGGGCACTAAATGGGCCCTTACCCCAATGCATGCATTCAAAGTAAAGGATATTTAAAGCAGACATGATTTCGGATTCCAATTAAAACAAAACATTCAAAATAATCCTTTAAAAACTAGACATTTTCCTGAAACTGTCCATGTTTCCAAGCACTGCTCCAAGATAAATACATTTCCAAAGTTTACTCGATCAGAGATTTACTAAAAGCCATTCAAAACCTGTTCGGATACAACATGCTGGAATCCACAAATATTTACAACATCCTAGGGCTCGTGCGCTACACATGCATGGGGAAAACAAAAACACACAGAGTCATAATACAAAAATCGAGTTGGAAGACTGGGCCCCATGATCACAGCTCCTCCTTCGGCATCCGGTCGCGCACCACGATTACTGTGGAAAACCACAGAATAAGGGGGTGAGTAACGAATTACTCAAGTAAGAATCCCCAACCGGTACAATACGATATACATGGTCATCTCGATGAGCATATGCAAGCTATGAATATAACACGAATAGAGCACATAGCTTAGCCCACACTTGGGCCTCGGATGCCAACTCGGTGGCTTAGTCGGAATAAAATCATCACACGATCCTAATACATAAGTCGCCCTATACGAGAAACAAGTCGGCCTCGGCTGCTCATCGTCGACGAAAGGTACACTCGCTCAAGATCCCGAGGAGCTCTTGGTCGGCGTTGTAATGAGCGTAAACATGCACCGCGTGCTCACTGCGCACCATGGGGGGGGTGCCGGTCTCAGAGGCAAGTTGCCCATGTCCATCCACCACGCCTAACTAAATCTTTGGATCGGTGTCACTGACATAGGGGTGTGAGACCTGGACACTTAAACTATGTCAGCCTGAACCACCGCACCTGAGGCTAAGGGAACGGGTCGTGGTAGGCTTACACCAGGAAGCCGCCCTTACCTTAACAGGTGGCAATCAGGGGCTACGGCCGAACACGCGCGAGGACGCGCCGACTATCGGGACAAGGCAATGCCAAGTCATCATCCCGACGGTTGGGGCATTTAACGACACCGCCACCTCACCCAAGATTGCGGGGCCTACCGCTCGGGTTAGCAAATCCCTCACGGGGTCGGGGCGGAATGACTTGCTCGACGTCCCTGCCATGGATGCAAGGTACTTTATGCATCAGGCCCGGATGATGCTATCTACCTGCAACTCTAACCTGCCCTTAGCAAACAGCAAACAATTCCATAAAATCCAATACGTGCTCAATAAGAATACAACGAGCCTAGCATGATACTACGAAGCAAGGAACAGATACGAGCATGCCAGAAAGGAACAACCTAGCATGGATTAACATGAGAATTAACCAAGAAATCATGCTAACCGGGAATTCAGATTGAAGCACCTAGCTACACATGTCAATAATCACAAACAAGCAATCAATCAACAATCACATATAATATCGCAGGGTCCACACAACCCCGGTAAGAAATCCTTACCTTGGTCGGGGACGGTTTGGCACGAAATCCTAAGTCGCGAACAATCTCGATCTAGCTACCGGGAACCTATCAATCAACACAAAAATCACACAATAGGCCTAAATACAATAAAATAAATGAGGCTCAGCTCGGGAACAACTCACGAGGCACGCATTTAACGCTGCGAACGGGCCGATTGACGAACGGCGGCAAAGAATTGGTTGGCGCGGGCGCCTGGGCGCAGAAATGGCGAGCTGGCGTCTTTGGCGCGCTGACGCTGGGCGCGGATGCGCGCGACGAACGCAGGGCGAAGCGAGGCGCGGGCTGCAAGGCTGGCGGCGACGACGCGACAGCGTAGCGGGGGAGGACGCGCGCGAGGACGAGGCGAGCGCGCGCGCGTGGTTTTCGGCGGAGCGCTCTGCTTCTGCGCGCGGCGACGGGCGAACAGGGGCGAACAGAGAGTCGGAGGAAACGAACTCGATTCCGGGCGATTGGAGAAGATTCGACGGCCGATTTATAGATGGATGAACTCCCCTACTCCAGCTGCACTAAAACCACCCAACGTTTCACCTCGACACGGCCGGAAAATGGAAATCAAAAACAGGGGAAAGAAATGGAGAAATCGGAGGAGAAGAAGAAGAAGAGAGGAGAAAGGGAGGGAGAACTCACCGGAGGGGATCGATCGGCCGAGGGAGAGCCGGCGAGCTGCTGGTCGGCGAGGGGGAGGCCGGTCGGTGAGGAGAAACGCGAAGGAGAAGAAGAAAGGAAATGAGGGAGAAGGCTCGGGCGAGCTGCCTCTTAAACCAAAACAGGGGACAGACAAGCATACATAGAAGATGGCGCGTTTAGATTAACAAACGCGCGCGGTGGCTCGGCTGGTTGTGCCCTCTGCCTAGCATGCGACACGGCCCTGGTTCGATTCCTGCTCGACGCGCTATTTAATTCCCTATTTATTTTTGCTCCTTCCCAAGCCCAAACGCCTTCACCAAAAATCCCAAATCTTTTCAAATTGACTCATAATTATTCCGACAAATTTAATTTCAAAACCGGCCCTGTCGGCCCGACCCAAAATTACCAAAATGCCCCTGGGCCTCCCGGGAAGGCCGGGATGAATTTTCCGGGCCGTTACAATACTCCCCCCTTACAAGACTTTCGTCCTCGAAAGTCACTTAAGATTGGAACAGCTCGGGATACTGCAATCTCATCTCATCCTCCCGCTCCCAAGTGGCTTCCTCTAAACTCGACTCCTCCATCGAACCTTTACCAATGGATTTCACGATTACGCAGTTGTCTTTGTCTCAAAAGCAAGAATCCCCACTTTGGTTTATCCTCGAAGCTCAAATCTTCATTCACCGCACCAGGCTCAAAGTCAACAATGTGCGACGGATCCGCACGAACCGTCTCAACATCGAAACATGAAAACACCGCGGCATCGCCGACAATGACGGAGGCGTGGCTAACCGATAAGCAACCTTGCCGATCCACCCGAATCTCAACGGACCAACAAAACGGGGACTCGGCTTTCCACGCTTGCCAAACCTCAAAACACCTCATAACGGAGCGACCTTTAGGAATACATGCGACCAACCTCAAACTCCAAATCCCGACGTCGAACATCGTGATAACTCTTCATGCGCTCGAAGTTTGTCAACATACGAGCTCTAATCTTCTCAGACGGCACCATTGGTCAATCGCAGCAACTCGGGACCCAAAACAAAAGCGGCGACCACCGACCTTTTCTCACCACACTAAAGACCTGCAGCATTTACCTTACCATGCTTCAACAGAACCAAAAGAACTAGCAGCCGGGAACTGCTATCCGAGGCGACCTCATAAAATCCAACACTGGTTTCCGCTGCCTAACCACGGAAACCCCAACTCACAACAAGCTCCAACGGATCCGGCTCAATCCTCCAAAATACCATCGGTCGAGGGTGGAAGCACTACGTAAACCGCACTCGGCTCATAAGTCCCTTAACCACGCTCCGCCTAGAACAAACCTTTGTTGCCCCACCCCGGTGACAACAACTCCACTGGAAATCGACATGACTCTACTCCATAGAAATGGCAACTGTACACGAGACGAGGTGCGAGCTCTCACTACTGAAACCAATCCTCCAAGAATCTAATCTCACACAACAACCTCAACTAACTGACAGCTCCCACCCGGAAAACTTACAATCCAACAACTTGAGTGCTACGGCCTCGGACGCTCAAAAACAACCACAAACCGCATAGCTATGCCAATCCACACAACTCTAGCTTGACTCAAATCACTGGGTTTGGACAAGTCACCGCTAACAACAACCCCCCAGAGGGCTCCTTCCACCAAACTTACCTCCATGCAAGCAACGAACGAAGCTTGCCTCAAATATGAAACACATCTCACAAGTCCAAATGATAGCACATACAGCCTAACCTCTAGCTTAGGCTCAATGCACCTTCCCACCGAAACTTCGCAGAACGAAACTCCACTACCGGTTAATACCAACTACCAAGAACCAGAATACCAATAATGGCCTGGCAGAGCACAAGCTACACTAACCAAAGCAAGGATCCTCAAAATGCCAAGACCCTAGTCCAACCACAATGGTGCAACCTCATCCACAATCGATACAAGGGGTTCTTCAACTACAGAGGTGCAACAACTTCCATGCCAACACACAAAACCTTAACCAACTAGGCCAAACACTCATAGGAGGCGAGAACAACTCTTATTGCAACTTCCGAACACCACTCAAGAGTCCGCTTAAGCTGGACAAACAATCGCTTTGTGGCCAATAGACTTTCCACCTACTAGCATCTGCTACCGCCAAGTCCAAGACCAAGGGATAATCCGACAACTCCAAAAAAAGAAACAGATCCTTACAAGTAGACATCCGAAGAACAGGGAGCTCCACAAATGCTCGCTAACTTGCTCAGCTAAGCACAACATCCAATTTTCTCACTGAGGCAACAACAGGGGTCCACCATGCACTCGACCGCCGACCACGAACAAGCAAAGACTCGCCCTCCAACACCAAATGAGGGCACTCTCAAACTCGGGAACATGAGAGACATCCTACAGTGGCAAACCACTTACCCACGAACAAGGCTAACTCCTTGGCAACTCGAAAACCACACCTTGGCCAACATCAAACACCAACTTGCCACCACCCAGGAACCAAATTCGGACTTTACTCCAAACAAACTCTGGCTTGCTAGCCCACCAAAACGCAGCAAAGAACTCACCCGAGGCTACAAACTACTCGACTGCGGCTTGCCAACTAAACTTACTACTGGTCCGACTGAGCTCTGGTGAGGCTCTCCACAACTAGGGTTCTTCGACAACCCTCGACACACACACTGTCGACTAACGGCCTACAACCAATTGCCTAAACAAACAAAAACTCCATTTTCTAGCCACACAACCATTTGGCCAACTCCAACTCCTTGGAAACCAAGAGGACCGAAACGCTACCGAATGCGTCATCCTCCTACTCAAACATCAACCACAACATAACTCCTACCCAAGTAAGGATCCGAACAACTCTCTCTCACCATGACGATCAGCAAGAAGATCCGCTAACCTAGCTTAGGTCCATTTAACAATCTCACTTAAGCAACAACTCGCTACCACGAGCATGGTATCCTTACCACCTCACTAAGCCTTACAACATCCACTTGGAGTCCAACTTTTCCAAAAATCGAGCACCGGATCCCCAAAGCAAACCCTACATGGATCGACTCTCTCGCGCGCAAACGAACCACACAAAACACACTTGTGTGCATAACTCCCAACCTTCATTTAGCGATCCAAGTCTAACAAATGCTTTTCCCAAAAGCCACACTAGCTCCTAGCAGAGATACAAACCGAACCAACGGAACACCCAAAGTTCCATCTCCACACGATGCTCGAAGTCTGTGGCAACCTTGCTCCACCAAAGCATAACCACGACAAACCAAACTTACTTTATACCAAGCCTCTACCAAGGGTGCTTACCCATAAGGCATCCAACTCCTCTCACAAGGCATCTTACTTACCTCATAGACATCCAACTCATGGTCCCTCAACTGGACCCAACTTGCTTCTATGATGTTCAACTCTCCAGAGGTTTAGGCACTCGAAGGTAGTTGACCGCACTACCAACCACAAGGATCTCTTGGCCTTAACACGCAGCGTGAGATGCGCGCGCACTAACACTTACCAACCGCCAACCCGCTTGACTTACTCAACCTCCAAGAACACTTCGGGAAAAGGCTCCGCTCCTCTCGAACATCCTTTCGCTTGAAGTCTTTCGATTACCACCGAACTAGCCCTTTTTGCACGACCTACACAGTGTGCAACTACCATAAACGGATCCAAGGCTAAAGGAGTACGTTGAACTCCGAATGGCATAGAACCATCCGCTATGCCCATGCCAAACTCAGCTCGAACAGATTTAATGCCAAAGTGGCACACCAACCAATGCACCTCAAGTGCCACTACTACCAAATCCGCATCTTACTACAACGGGGCCAACAAGGTCACAACCTCAAGTGACACGAACTGCGGCTCGGCATACAAGGGCTCAACTCCAACAACCATGCCTAAGGCATCTCATCAAGTGAAGGCTCACAAACCTACTCTTGCATCTCCACATGATGCTCAACAAACTCGCCGGCTCTAGCAACATGCAAAGAACTAGCCCTACTCTAGAGCTTACCAAAAGAAGAGTATTCAATTCTATCACACCACCGAGGAAACCACCAACGGATCCAATCCGTAGTAAGGAACACTACTTGCTTTGCACCCTTAACTACGTGGTTCCGCCATCAGCTACAACAACCACACTTTGCGTAGAAACACAAAGATACCTCATCAACCTCCTCGAAGGCTACGGCTTTGCAACCATTCTCTGGGCAACCAAAAAATCTAACAAGGCTCAAGATCAAGACTTGAGCTACCCGTGCTAGTCCACACGGGGACTGCTCCACCAACATCCACATCAAAGACAACCACGGCTACCTTCTCTCTTGGAGTGGCATTCCAAGGCGAAGCACCTCCACCCTCTCACTAGGCGAAAACCATCAATTGGGCCACGGTTGGCCTATGGGAGTCCAATCTCTACCTCCTCTCGAACGATGTCCCGGGGCATCCGAATCTACTGGATACCACAACAAGCCACAACATACATCACACACTGCGGGAAGTTGGCATGATGGCGCTCTAAACCCAAACCAATAACGAGTCGTAACTCGCGCGCGTCTCCGCTTCACAACACTACACAAGGCATACACTAGATGATGTGTATTGTAAATTCTTAACCCTTTTTCAACAACAAATAGTAAACTTAGCGCACTGATGATGGCTGTCGGAGTCTTTGGTGATCATGGGAAAACGACCTACAACAACAGTCATACTACGGAATTTATGACTCTAAGCTCGATACCAATCTGTAAGGGACCGACCGAATGGGGCACTAAATGGGCCCCTTACCCCAATGCATGCATTCAAAGTAAAGGACATTTAAAATGTACATGATTTTGATTCCAATTAAAACAAAACATTCAAAATAATCCCTTTAAAAACTAGACATTTTTCACTGAAACTCGTCCCTGTTTCCAAGCACTGCTCCAAGACAAATACATTTCCAAAGTTTACTCGATCAGAGATTTACTAAAAGCCATTCAAAAACTCATTCAGATACAACATCTTGGAATCCACAAATATTTACAAACATCCTAGGGCTCGTGTGCGCTACATGCATTCGGGGAAAATAAAACACAAAGAGTCATAATACAAAAATCGAGTTGGAAGATCTGGCCCCATGATCACGGCTCCTCCTTGACCATCTGTCTCGCAACTTCGGTTACTGTGGAAAAACCACAATAATAAGGGTGAGCAACGAATCGCTCGGTAAGAATCCCCAACCGGGGGTACAATACGATATACATGGTCATCTCGATGAGCGTATGCAAGCTATGAATATAACACGAATAGAGCACATAGCTTAGCCCACACTTGGGCCTCGGATGCCAACTCGGTGGCTTAGTCCGGAATAAAATCATCACACACCCAATACATAAGTCGCCTATACGAGAAACAAGTCCCGGCCTCGGCACATTTCATCGTCGACGAAAGGTACACCGCTCAAGATCCCGAGGAGCTCCCGGTCGGCGCTGTAATGAGCGTAAACATGCACCGCGCGCTATCGCTGAGACCATGGGGGTGCGGCCCAGAGGCAAGCCGCCCATGTCCGATCCACCACGCCTAACTAAATCTTTGGATCGGTGTCACCGACATAGAGTGTGAGAGACGGACACTTAAACTATGTCACTGAACCACCGCACTTTGAGGCTAAGGGAACGGGTCGTGGTAGGCTTACACCAGAAGCCGCCCTTACCTTAACAGTGGCAATCGGGGGCTACGGCCGAACACGCCGAGGACGTGCCGACTATCGAGGACAAGGCAATGCCAAGTCATCATCCCGACGGTTGGGGCATTTAACGACCGCCACCCTCACCCAAGATTGCGGGGGCCTACCGCTCGGGTTAGCAAATCCCTCACGGGGTCCGTGGACGGAATGACTTTCTCGACGCCCCCGCCATGGATGCAAGGTACTTTATGCATCGGCCCGGATGATGCTATCTACCGCAACTCTAACTCGCCTCTAGAAAACAAAACAAACAATTCCATAAAATCCAATACGTGCTCAATAAGAATACAACGAGCCTAGCATGATACTACGAAGCAAGGAACAGATACGAGCATGCCAGAAAGGAACAACCTAGCATGGATTAACATGAGAATTAACCAAGAAATCATGCTAAGCGGGAATTCAGATTGAAGCACCTAGCTACACATGTCAATAATCACAAACAAGCAATCAATCAACAATCACATATAATATCGCAGGTCCACACAACCCCGGTAAGAAATCCTTACCTTGGTCGGGGACGGTTTGGCACGAAATCCTAAGTCGCGAACATTCTCGATCTAGCTACCGGGAACCTATCAATCAACACAAAAATCACACAATAGGCCTAAATACAATAAAATAAATGAGGCTCACCGGGAACAACTCACGAGGCACACATTTAACGCACGAACGGGCGATTGACAGCACGAACGGCAAAGAACGGGGCCGGGCTGGCGCTGGCTGGGCGCAGAATGGGCGAGCTGGCGTCGGGCGCGCGCGACTGGGCGCGGATGCTTGTATGGACGAACGCGGGCGAAGCAGGGCGCGCGCTGGCGCTGGCGATGCGACGCGACGCGCAATGGCGTGAGGCGAGCGCAGCGCGAGGGCGAAGGCGATGCGCTGGCGTGGCTCTCGCGGAGCGCCGCTTCATACGCGCGCGACGCGTAAGCAGGCGAACAGAGAGTCGGAGGAAACGAACTCGATTCCGGGCGATTGGAGAAGATTCGACGGCCGATTTATAGATGGATGAACTCCCTACTCCGGTGCACTAAAACCACCCAACGTTTCACCTCGACACACGGCGGAAAATGGAAATCAAAAACAGGGAAAGAAATGGAGAAATCGGAGGAGAAGAAGAAGAAGAGAGGAGAAAGGGAGGGAGAACTCACGGAGGGGATCGATCGGCCGAGGGAGAGCGGCGAGCTGGCTGGTCGGCGAGGGGGAGGCCGTCGGTGAGGAGAAACGCGAAGGAGAAGAAGAAAGGAAATGAGGGAGAAGGCTCGGGCGTGCCTCTTAAACCAAAACAGGGACGGACAAGCATACATAGAAGATGGCGCGTTTAGATTAACAAATGCGCGCGGTGGCTCTACTGGTTGTGCCCTCCGCCTAGCATGCGACACGGCCCTGGTTCGATTCTGCCGACGCGCTATTTAATTCCCTATTTATTTTTGCTCCTTCCCAAGCCCAAACGCCTTCACCAAAAATCCCAAATCTTTTCAAATTGACTCATAATTATTCCGACAAATTTAATTTCAAAACTGCCCTGTCGGCCCGACCCAAAATTACCAAAATGCCCCTGGGCCTCCCGGGAAGGCCGGGATGAATTTTCCGGGCCGTTACAATACTCCCCCCTTACAAGACTTTCGTCCTCGAAAGTCACTTAAGATTGGAACAGCTCGGGATACTGCAATCTCATCTCATCCTCCCGTTCCCAAGTGGCTTCCTCTAAACTCTGACTCCTCTCCATGAACCTTTACCACCGGATTTCACGATTCGCAGATGTCTTTGTCTCAAAAGCAAGAATCCCCACCGGTTTATCCTCGAAGCTCAAATCTTCATTCAACGCGCAGCGGCTCAAAGTCAACAATGTGCGACGGATCCCAAGACGAATATCTCTCAACATCGAAACATGAAAACACCGTGCATCACGACAATGACGGAGGCGTGGCTAACCGATAAGCAACCTTGCCGATCCACTCCAGAATCTCAACGGACCAACAAAACGGGGACTCAGCTTTCCACGCTTGCCAAACCTCAAAACACCTCGCAACGGAGCGACCTTTAGGAATACATGCTGACCAACCTCAAACTCCAAATCCCGACGTCGAACATCGGCATAACTCTTACATGCGCTCCGAAATCAACATACGAGCTCTAATCTTCTCAGACGGCACCATTGGTCAAGCTGCAGCAACTCGGGACCCAAAACAAAACTGACGACCACCGACCTTTTCTCACCACACTAAAGACCTGCAGCATTTACCTTACCATGCTTCAACAGAACCAAAAGAACTAGCAGCCGGGAACTGCTATCCGAGGCGACCTCATAAAATCCAACACTGGTTTCCGCTGCCTAACCACGGAAACCCCAACTCACAACAAGCTCCAACGGATCCGGCTCAATCCTCCAAAATACCATCGGTCGGAGGGTGGAAGCACTACTAAAGCGCACTCGGCTCATAAGTCCCTTAACCACGCTCGCCTAGAACAAACCTTTGTTGCCCCACCACGGTGACAACAACTCCACTAAATCGACATGACTCTACTCCATAGAAATGGCAATCAGACACGAGACGAGGTGCGAGCTCACCATCTGAAACCAATCCTCCAAGAATCTAATCTCACACAACAACCTCAACTAAGCGACGGCTCCCACCGGAAAACTTACAATCCAACAACTTGAGTGCTACGGCCTCGGACGCTCAAACAACCACAAATCGCATAGCTATGCCAATCCACACAACTCTAGCTTGACTCAAATCACCGGTTTGGACAAGTCAGCCTGCCAACAACCGGGCCCCAGAGGGCTCCTTCCACCAAACTTACCTCCATGCAAGCAACGGAACGAAGCTTGCCTCAAATATGAAACACATCTCACAAGTCCAAATGATAGCACATACAGGCCTAACCCTCTAGCTTAGGCTCAATGCACCTTCCCACCGAAACTTCGCAACGAAACTCCACTACCTGGTTAATACCAACTACCAAGAACCAGAATACCAATAATGGCCGGCAGAGCACAAGCTACACTAACCAGCAAGGATCCCTCAAAATGCCAAGACCCTAGTCCAACCACAATGGTGCAACCTCATCCACAACTGATACAAGGGGTTCTTCAACTACAGAGGTGCAACAACTTCCATGCCAACACACAAAACCTTAACCAACTAGGCCAAACACTCATAGGAGGCAGAACAACTCTTATTGCAACTTCCAGAACACCACTCAAGAGTCCGCTTAACTGGACAAACAATCGCTTTGGTGGCCATGCAGACTTTCCACCTACTAGCATCTGCTACCGCCAAGTCCAAGACCAAGGGATAATTCGACAACTCCAAAAAGGAAACAGATCCTTACAAGTAGACATCCGAAGAACAGGGAGCTCCACAAATGCTCGCTAACTTGCTCAGCTAAGCACAACATCCAATTTTCTCACTGAGGCAACAACAGGGGGTCCACCACAGACTCGACCGCCGACCACGAACAAGCAAAGACTCGCCCTCCAACACCAAATGAGGGCACTCTCAAACTCTGGGAACATGAGAGACATCCTCTGAGGGCAAACCACTTACCCACGAACAAGGCTAACTCCTTGGCAACTCGAAAACCACACCTTGGCCAACATCAAACACCAACTTGCCACCACCCAGGAACCAAATTCGGACTTTACTCCAAACAAACTCTGGCTTGCTAGCCCACCAAAACTGCCAGCAACTCACCCGAGGCTACAAACTACTCGACTCTGGCTTGCCAACTAAACTTACTACCTGGGTCTGACTGAGCTCTGGTGAGGCTCTCCACAACTAGGGTTCTTCGACAACCCTCGACACACACTGTCGACTAACGGCCTACAACCAATTGCCTAAACAAACAAAAACTCCATTTTCTAGCCACACAACCATCTTTGGCCAACTCCAACTCCTTGGAAACCAAGAGGACCCGAAACGCTACCGAATGCGTCATCCTCCTACTCAAACATCAACCACAACATAACTCCTACCCAAGTAAGGATCCGAACAACTCTCTCAGTCATGACGATCAGCAAGAAGATCCGCCAACCTAGCTTAGGTCCATTTAACAATCTCACTTAAGCAACAACCTGCTACCACGAGCATGGTATCCTTACCACCTCACTAAGCCTTACAACATCCACTTGGAGTCCAACTTTTCCAAAATCGAGCACCGGATCCCCAAAGCAAACCCTACATGGATCTGACTCTCTCGCACAGAACGAACCACACAAAACACACTTGTGTGCACAACTCCCAACCTTCATTTAGCGATCCAAGTCTAACAAATGCTTTTCCCAAAAGCCACACTAGCTCCTAGCAGAGATACAGCCAGTCAACGGAACACCCAAAGTTCCATCTCCACACGATGCTCGAAGCTGTGGCAACCTTGCTCCACCAAAGCATAACCACGACAAACCAAACTTACTTTATACCAAGCCTCTACCAAGGGTGCTTACCCATAAGGCATCCAACTCCTCTCACAAGGCATCTTACTTACCTCATAGACATCCAACTCATGGTCCCTCAACTGGACCCAACTTGCTTCTATGATGTTCAACTCTCCAGAGGTTTAGGCACTCGAAGGTAGTTGACCGCACTACCAACCACAAGGATCTCTTGGCCTTAACACCAGCGTGAGATGCACGCGCACTAACACTTACCAACCGCCAACCTGCTTGACTTACTCAACCTCCAGTAACACTGGGAAAAAGGCTCCGGCTCCTCTCGAACATCCTTTCGCTTGAAGTCTTTCGATTACCACTGAACTAGCCCTTTTTGCACGACCTACACAGGTGCAACTACCATAAACGGATCCAAGGCTAAAGGAGAGTACGAACTCCGAATGGCATAGAACCATCCGCTATGCCCATGCCAAACTCAGCTGAACCAGATTTAATGCCAAAGTGGCACACCAACCAATGCACCTCAAGTGCCACTACTACCAAATCCGCATCTTACTACAACTTGGGCCAACAAGGTCACAACCTCAAGTGACACGAACTCGGCTCGGCATACAAGGGCTCAACTCCAACAACCATGCCTAAGGCATCTCATCAAAGTCAAGGCTCACAAACCTACTCTTGCATCTCCACATGATGCTCAACAAACTCTGGCCGGCTCTAGCAACATGCAGCAACTAGCCCTACTCTAGAGCTTACCAAAAGAAGAGTATTCAATTCTATCACACCACTGAGGAAACCACCAACGGATTCAGTCCGTAAGGAACACTACTTGCTGCACCCTTAACTACAGGGTTCCGGCTTACTGGCTACAACAACCACACTTTGCAGAAACACAAAGATACCTCATCAACCTCCTCGAAGGCTACCAGCTTTGCAACCATTCTCTGGGCAACCAAAAATCTAACAAGGCTCAAGATCAGCACTTGAGCTACCCAGGCTAGTCCACACGGGGACCTGCTCCACCAACATCCACATCAGCACAACCACAACTACCTTCTCTCTTGGAGTGGCATTCCAAGGCGAAGCACCTCCACCCTCTCACTAGGCGAAAACCATCAATTGGGCCACAGTTGGCCTATGGGAGTCCAATCTCTACCTCCCTCTGGAACGATGTCCCAGGGCATCCGAATCTACCTGGATACCACAACAAGCCACAACATACATCACACACTGCGGGAAGTTGGCATGATGGCGCTCTAAACCCAAACCAATAACGAGTCAGAACCTGCTCGTCTCCGCTTCACAACACTACACAAGGCATACACTAGATGACAGGTATTGTAAATTCTTAACCCTTTTTCAACAACAAATAGTAAACTTAGCGCGCACTGATGGACCGCTTGAGTCTTTGGTGATCATGGGAAAACGACCTACAACAACGAGTCATACTACGGAATTTATGACTCTAAGCTCGATACCAACCCAGTAAGGGACCGACCCGAATGGGGCACTAAATGGGCCCTTACCCCAATGCATGCATTCAAAGTAAAGGACATTTAAAACAGACATGATTTCGGATTCCAATTAAAACAAAACATTCAAAATAATCCCTTTAAAAACTAGACATTTTCCCTGAAACCTGTCCCTGTTTCCAAGCACCTGTTCCAAGACAAATACATTTCCAAAGTTTACTCTGATCAGAGATTTACTAAAAGCCATTCAAAAAAACATTCGAGATACAACATCTTTGGAATCCACAAATATTTACAAACATCCTAGGGCTCCGTGCCCGGCTACATGCATTCAGGGGAAAATAAAACACAAAGAGTCATAATACAAAAATCAGAGTTGGAAGACTGGGCCCCATGATCACAGCTCCTCCTTCAGCCATCCTGTCTCGCAACTCGGTTACCTGTGGAAAAACCACAATAATAAGGGTGAGCAACGAATCGCTCAGTAAGAATCCCCAACCGGGGTACAATACGATATACATGGTCATCTCGATGAGCGTATGCAAGCTATGAATATAACACAGAATAGAGCACATAGCTTAGCCCACACTTGGGCCTCGGATGCCAACTCGGTGGCTTAGTCCGGAATAAAATCATCACACAGTCCAATACATAAGTCGCCCTATACGAGAAACAAGTCCGGCCTCACCACATTTGCATCGTCGACGAAAGGTACATCGCTCAAGATCCCGAGGAGCTCTCTCGGCCGGTGCAGTAATGAGCGTAAACATGCACCGCGTGCTCTGCGAGACCATGGGGGTGCCGGGTCCAGAGGCAAGCCGCCCATGTCCGATCCACCACGCCTAACTAAATCTTTGGATCGGTGTCACCGACATAGAGGTGTGAGACACGGACACTTAAACTATGTCGGCTGAACCACCGCACTTTGAGGCTAAGGGAACGGGTCGTGGTAGGCTTACACCAGAAGCCGCCTTACCTTAACAGTGGCAATCGGGGGCTACGGCCGAACACGCCGAGGACGTGCCGACTATCGAGGACAAGGCAATGCCAAGTCATCATCCCGACGGTTGGGGCATTTAACGATGCACCGCCACCCTCACCCAAGATTGCGGGGCCTACCGCTCGGGTTAGCAAAATCCTCACGGGGTCCGGGGGACGGAATGACTTTCTCGACGTCCCCGCCATGGATGCAAGGTACTTTATGCATCAGCCCGGATGATGCTATCTACCTGCAACTCTAACCTGCCCTTAGAAAACAGCAAACAATTCCATAAAATCCAATACGTGCTCAATAAGAATACAACGAGCCTAGCATGATACTACGAAGCAAGGCAGATCACGAGCATGCCGTAAAGGAACAACCTAGCATGGATTAACATGAGAATTAACCAAGAAATCATGCTAACCGGAATTCAGATTGAAGCACCTAGCTACACATGTCAATAATCACAAACAAGCAATCAATCAACAATCACATATAATATCGCAGGTCCACACAACCCGGTAAGAAATCCTTACCTTGGTCGGGGACGGTTTGGCACGAAATCCTAAGTCGCGAACATTCTCGATCTAGCTACCAGGAACCTATCAATCAACACAAAAATCACACAATAGGCCTAAATACAATAAAATAAATGAGGCTCGGCTCGGGAACAACTCACGAGGCACGCATTTAACGCACGAACGGGCCGACACGAACGGCAAAGAACGGAAATTTGGCTGGCGCGCTGGGCGCAGAAATGGGCGAGCTGGCGTCGGCTGGGCGCGCACGCTGGGCGAGGATGCTTGGCGCGGATGAATTAACGCGGCGGCGGAGGCGGCGCGGCTGGCGCTGGCGGCGACGCGACGACGCGTAGGCGGGCGAGGACGCGCGCGCGAGGCGAGGCGCGCGCGCGGCGTGGCTCGGCGGAGCGCTCGCCTGCCTACGCGGCGGCGAGGCGAACAGGCGAACAGAGAGTCGGAGGAAACGAAACTCGATTCCAAGGCGATTGGAGAAGATTCGACGGCCGATTTATAGATGGATGAACTCCCCTACTCCATTGCACTAAAACCACCTAACGTTTCACCTCGACACTACGGAAAATGGAAATCAAAAGCAGGGGAAAGAAATGGAGAAATCGGAGGAGAAGAAGAAGAAGAGAGGAGAAAGGGAGGGAGAACTCACCGGAGGATCGATCGGCCGAGGGAGAGCCGGCGAGCTGCTGGTCGGCGAGGGGAGGCCGGTCGGTGAGGAGAAACGCGAAGGAGAAGAAGAAAGGAAATGAGGGAGAAGGCTGGGCGAGTGCCTCTTAAAAACCAAAACAGGGACAGACAAGCATACATAGAAGATGGCGCGTTTAGAATAACAAACGCGCGCGGTGGCTCGGCTGGCTGTGCCCTCTGCCTAGCATGCGACACGACCCTGGTTCGATTCCTGCTCGACGCGCTATTTAATTCCCTATTTATTTTTGCTCCTTCCCAAGCCCAAACGCCTTCACCAAAAATCCCAAATCTTTTCAAATTGACTCATAATTATTCCGACAAATTTAATTTCAAAACCGGCCCTGTCGGCCCGACCCAAAATTACCAAAATGCCCCTGGGCCTCCCGGGAAGGCCGGGATGAATTTTCCGGGCCGTTACAATGACATAGGAGTCATGTCAGCAAGGGCATACACAATGCCAAGTCAATTACCTGACCCTGTCAGGGAGAGCCACGAGTAAAGGAAAACTGTAGGGTTCCTAAATCTAGGGCTTGGGGCACCAACTGCTAATCCCTAGCATGTGGGAGGACCGACCTGCTTGCAGACAACATCCCAACTAATGCATGAAGGCTCACCGACATGCATTCCTCCATGCCTTTATCTGTCCTAGTGGCCTCTTCTAATAGACTCAAGGACAAGCACGACATGACCGCCTCCCCCTCCAACTTACTGAGAAGGTAACCTGGTGGAACCATGCACACAACTTATGAGGTTCCACAGTGCACACAGAGACATAACAACTAGCACTAGAGTCACACGAGATCTAGCCTAACCTAGGCGAGTGCACTCGGCCCACCCGAGGGTTGGTGCAACTCGCAATATGTGCTCCACAACCAAGGAATCTGTTGTTCCGCACATAAGGTGACACGTAGGTGAGATCCGACCCCATGGTCGGATGCAAAAGTTAACCTATAGGCTAGTGCAACCTAAGCACGTGTCTCGAAGAAAAGAGGATCCATATCCCCGCTCGGTTCCTAAGGGGCACTAGCGAGTCATAACAACAATAAGATATCGATCATGCAATCACGAACCCTAAAATGTGTGAGCTAGCTGCTACTCTAAGTGGTCAACTCGGTAACTGGGCCTAGCTATTCTAACGTTAACATAACATAAACGCACAACCCTTTAGGTAACAAACAGAGAAAATGAGCATAATCATAGCAGCATGTGTACAGTCGAACAAGGATGGTGTCAACAACATAGAAAATTCATAAACCCAAGGCAATTCAGAAAGTGACAGGTTAAACAGATAAGCAGTTCATCACATATACAAGAAGAGATACAATCAAGAAATGATGATACAATCACAAGAATACACAACAACAGAGATTTAACCATTTACGAGCTATACACGATCTCATGCTACCACGAGTAGAAAATAAGTTCAAACAGTGAATAGAAACACCAAAACATACATGTGCTAAGTCATCCAACATACAATTCTTGTAATTTCTATCATGCCACTATTCACATGCTTTAAACCACAAGACCCGAATTACAAGGAAGCTTCTTACCTTCTCGATGACTCGACAGAAACACCACGAGGATCCACGAGCTAAACGGCGACTCGAAATGATGATGAGAGCACCTAAACATAAAACAACTCCAAGCACTCGTTAGGAACAATCTAAACAAGCCACAAAGAGAGTTAACATCACGGGAACGAAGGGAAGATACAAAATGCCTTGCTAGAGCACGGCAGCGCCGACGCCGGCGTGCCATCACGGAACGGGGCGGGTCATACCTCGTTGGAAAGGTCTTGAGCTCAGCATTATAGAATAGATCTCAGATTTACGAATGGACTTCTCTAACTCCTAAAAACTACAAAACAATAAACGAGTTTCAAAAACCTTCTTGCTGAAAAACTCCATGAAAATCGACAAGCCTTACCTTGTTTCAAAGCCCTTGACGCCCTGAGTACGGATATGGTTTCGAAAACGCAAATGAAGCTCTCTAGCTCCACAAAACTAAGAAACAAGAAATGTGTTTAAAGTGAGTTTTCAAGCTTTTCTCACCGGAATCTATGGTGAACGGAGCAGCCACGACGACGACATCTGCTTCAAGTTGGGCTGAGGCAAGACCATGACGCCACTTGCTGGAGACGAACACGTCGGAGATCGCGACGAAGAAACTGTTGAGAGCTGCTATTGTGGGTCGCAAAACGTAGAGAGAAGGGAGTGTTGAGGAGCTTGGTTCCAATTAGGGGCTGACACGTGGCGAGAGAGGGGGGCTGGGATTTGGTTTTTGTGGCAGTTTTGGGTTTGGAGGAGGGAAGAGGAAATAAATATAAAATAAAATAAAAGTCTCTTTCCTTTTTAAAAACAATAAAACCCTAACCCTTAAAGTCATTTTCATATTTACCTAAAATAATGATAGCATTTTAAAATTTTAAATCTTATTTGCATATCCCTAATTTGGAAAACATTTATTTATTCACACTCAAAACTCAAACGACCTAAATATACATTTAAAATTTGGGTAAAGATAAGATTAACATATTTTTAAGGGTCTTCAATAAACTCCGATATATATATTTCTAAAAATATTTATAGTGTGTTACAAAAGTATTACTTTTCAATAAAAGCTTTAACTATTTTTAATTAAAACTAGGGTGTTACAAAAAGGGTGATCGACCCTAGTATGGTTGATAAATTGCTCTGAAGGAGAAGACATCTATTTATACTCCAGTGCCAAGCGACAAAGCCTACTCCATGATCCTGACAATGTCTAGGCTGCTCTACAATGTCTAGCCTACTCCATCTATTTGGGGTCAGTTTAGAGCTTCGAGCTCGTGGGTTTTGTTCACTAGTGAGGTCTGCGAGTGTTGGGCAGTGGGTTTGAGCTCTGTGGTTCCATCGTCGTGTATGCATCGCCATCATCGTTGAGTTCCACTGTGAGAAGCAGCACCGCCGCCATCTGTTCATGTGGGTTGCTTCAGCGCCGTCGTCGCTAGTTCGTCGCCTCTGTGGTTCAATCCTTCCCGTCGCTGGAGGTCCCTCAAGGTGAGCTACCATTTATGGTGTTTTGGTGGTTCAAATGGGTTTGGTTGCATTTCATTAAAGAAGAAGAAGTGTGCTTGTTTCTATAATTAGAGTTATTTAAATGAAGCTTAGGGGTTGTTTGTTTCAAGTTTTAACTCATTGAAGTTGAGTTTAAGGTTGTTTGTTTAATGGATTAAAGTTATTTAAGATAAGAATAAGCATGTTTGGTTACTGGTCTTATGCTATTTAAGTTGAGGATAATAGGTGTTTGTTTGCAGGTTTGTCGTAATTGAAAGGTGGTTCATGGCAGTTTGGTTATAGGTTCAAAGCTATTTAAATGATGATTAAGCTCTGTTTGTTTACAAGTTTTAAGTCATTTAAATAAGGAATAAGGGTTGTTTGGTGGCAGGTTTGTGGATGTTTAAATGGTGAATTAAGGTGTTTGGCTAACATTCTTAAAATCATCTAAGTTATAAATTTGACTTGTTTGGTTTATAAGCTTAAAGTAAATTGAAATATGGATAGAGGTTGTTTGGATCTAGGAATAGTGCTTGTTTGGAATAAGAATAGGAAGTGTTTGGCTATGGTTTAAGAGGTGTTTGGCCTATAAGTTGTTTGGTTAGGGGTTCATTAATTGTTTAAATTGGCACTTGTTAACTCTTTGGCTTGTGTTGTCCAGTTTTGAACCGAGCTATTTTTCATTTTTCGAGCCGAGTTTGTGAGGCACGTGTAGCCGCCGAAACACAATTTTTTAGGTTCTTCACTGTGTGATAAATTCGATATTTTGGATCCGATTTTGATGGTCTGAGGTGCTAGTTGACCGGTTTGTTTGTTTCAGGACTCGAAGTTGTGTTTGGCAATTTCGAGCTTCTAGGAGATTCTTAGAGCGTGGTTAGGGGATTCGGCCCAGGTAAGGGACCCTTTACCCCCCTCTCGAGGATCTGTGGTTAATACATGTGTCGATTTACTTCCATTAGTTGATTTATCTGATTGTAACATAACCATGTGCATTGTATGTTGCATTTGATTGCATCGAGAACATATACATTTCATATTTGTCTCTTGCATGACTAGTAATGCATGAATCATGTATGTCTGCCTGATATGGTCGAGTTGCAAGTGGTTACATGATTGTCCTGATATAGACTTGCATGATGTTTGATGCACGGATTGATGCCTCGTTTGGACCCAAACGAGTCATGAAGATTGGATAGAGGAGACTAGTAGTTGGGTGTGGATGATGATATTCGGGCGCACACCCTAGCTTAAGGTGATATTCTCTCTCTCTCCAAGATTTTCGTGGATGGTCGGCAGGCAGGCTCATGGCCCTAGATGGTTTCTACTAGTAGCCTAGGCTATCTCTAGGTAGGTGGTATGGGCCTCATATGGTTCTTTGGTGATTGGTGTGGCACCACTTCTCGCCGTGAGTACGGGGCCTAGGGCCAACAGGTTGCTCGACTCACTTGTTCCCTCTAGAGTAGGATGCTAAATTGTTCTCGAGTCAGAGGAATCTTGTGAACTTTTGGTCTTGGGTCTATGATCCTTAGACTGCTCTGCGTGGTACTCATCAAGGACGAGGTTTCTAGACCTAGCACCCAGTAGCTTGGGTTTTGTATACCCCTTAGTTATGTTGCTGATCATACTTGTTTGCTGATGTTTGTATTATTGTGCATGTCTGTCCCCGAGCTGGGGAAGCCTTACTGAGTTTGTGAAAACTCACCCTTTCCACTATGGAATCCCCACAGGTACTACTAGATTGTACCGAGATAGATGATCGACGGAGCTAAAGATGACCATGGGACCTGCTGCATTACTTTGTGTAGAGTCTTTTTAATTTATTCCTTCTGCATGAACTATTTAGGAGCATGATAAATTGTACATATTTACTCGAGCTTTTATGTTTTGACTCTTGGGTACCCAATGACACTTTGATCGAATTTTATGGTTTTTTATAAACTTGATTCTTTAATGGATTTCAATAACATTGTTTTACCAGATTTAATTATACATGTCCTAAGTGTTGAAAGTTGTTTTCATGCATTTAGAGTTAAGGACTTAGGTTTAGATCTTGAATTGGGTCGGGTCTTTACAATATCAATGTGGAGTTTTGTGGTTACTCGTTGTCCTTAACAAGTGGTATCACAGCTAGGGCTCTTGAATTAGTGATGTGGGTGAAGACTCCCGATGTAGAACAAATGAGGCTCTTGAATTAGGGGATAACAAAGTAGTTGCTCGTTGCTTGTTGCCCAATAACATCCCTAAGATTTGTGGTTGGTCGTTGCCCCTAACAAAATTTATAAATTCTTTATTAGTGTGAATTAACTTACATAACTTGTTTTTTACCAATCTTTAGATGAGGTTGTTGAGGCTGGCCCTCCAATATTGTATTGGTGGTTGCAAGTTGTGCACGTAACTTAAAAGAGACTCTTGGAAAAAACAAATATAGAATTCAATTATTTTTCTCTCTCCATATTTTAGACATGGACTCTTACGATAATACCATTTTTTTAATTCAACTTTAGACAATACCTAAACTTTCGTAATTGTTTATTGAAAATACTACATATAATATAAAATTCATTATGCACTATGCCGGCAAGTTTCGACATGAAATGTAAATTTCATCAAGTCCCTCTCAACATGCTGGCAAACTTTGGCATGAACACTAAATTAATCTTTATATTTTTTTTGACTTTTATTAAAAGAAAAATTTTGATTTAACAAAATCTGTAATCTCTTCGTTACTCAGTTGTATTAATGTCATTTCAAAATTAGGGTTCTTTTTAATTTTATTTTTGACATTTTTTAAGCATTAAAAAATGATATAATATCATTTTTGCCTCTATATCTTAAATTTCATTCTTACTCTTAGCTCATGTATTTTCATACATCAAACTGAGGTACTTTAACTTAAACGTAAAATTAATCGGC
This sequence comes from Sicyos edulis, assembly GCA_036507275.1. NCBI lineage: Eukaryota > Viridiplantae > Streptophyta > Magnoliopsida > Cucurbitales > Cucurbitaceae > Sicyos > Sicyos edulis. The sequence continues at coordinate 7,893,271 of CM071856.1, read as the reverse complement.
TGATTTTGGAGATAGTTTTTCAATTAAATGAAAAAAATAACAACATATTTTTTAGAGAATTGCAGTGTATAGCAAATTTTTTATCACAATTTACAATTATAACAACTTTTTAAAAATAATTCGTTTATATCGAATTCTGTCTATTTTTTAAAAAATCTTTATTTACCTTTTTTATTGAAGACGTTGATAGAATCTATCAATTCTCTAGTGATGGAAGTCTATCAATTTTATCGATAATTGATTCTATCAACCTTATTGATAGAATCTAATAAAAGTCTATCAATTTATTTTATTTACTTGTAATTGATTCTATCGGCATCTATTGATAGAATCTATCAATATGGAAGTCAATCAGCTTACATTTCTTGCTATATGTGCAAATATTTTCATTATTGTGCTATTCACATAATATTTTAGCCATTTTGTAATATATATGCAAAAGCCCCTATTTGTTTCATAAAAAAGGACATGCGCGTAAACATATTTTATTTTTTCTTCTGAGAAAATATTTTCAAAATTTATAGTCTAACAAAGAATACTTCTTTTCAAAGGTTAACAAATATTAAACTAGTAAGAGTAACAAATATTCCATTTAAACTTATTATTATTATGTTGTGTTATGCCTTGAATGAATTAATGCTCTGCGATTAGCAGTCGGGGGTTTCGCCGCCTGGTCAGCGAGTAGGGGTACGGGGGCAACGCCTCCATTGCAAAAAATGTATTTGCGCGTTTAGCATTCTGTTGCGCGAACGCATCTATATGCGCAACCACACTCCGTGTTGCAGCCCGTATTCCGCATCCACTAACCACACTCGTAGACCATCCTATTTTTAGCACCGCATTATGCAATAGGATTTAATGAGAGTGCCTATATAAACTCGAATTAAACCCTAGCCGTCTGTTGACATAATTTCTGTATCTGTAAATTTCCGTCTCTCCCAATATAATTGCTCTCCTCCTCTGCCCGTGGACTAACTAACATTACGTTAGAGAATCACGTAAATTTCTGTGTTGTTTCTTCTTCTTCTCTCACATTTATTATTATCCGTTTTCTTTATTCTTTGTTTTACGATTGTTGATTGCCATTTTCATAAAATATTATTATTATTATTATATATAGATATTTATAGAGGATAAAGTAAGCAGACTAAAATAGAAATGAAAACTAAAAAAAAAAACAAAAAAACAAAACAAAACAAAATGTAAAAACAATATATGTTTAAACAAGATAAATGAACTTTTAACACCTAATAATGTTGATAAACGAAGGAAATATAAAAGAAATTAAAGTTATTTTATGAGCGAAATGATCGTAGTTCAAACCATATTTTATATTGTACTAAAAAAAACCATATTTTATATTAATCACCTCAAAGTTAGAAGTTCGTACGAAAAATAAATAAATAAAATAATTGATATGTTTTTATAGAAACAAATATTATGGTCTACAAACAAACTAATCATCTATTTTACAGTTTAAAAAAAAAAAGCAGAACTCAAGTACCATCTTATATGACTCTATCTATATATGAGGTTACAAGGTTGAATACTCCCCCTCAAAAGATTTATTCAAAAAAAAAAAAAACATCTATTTTACAACCATTTTTATTCCAACCCCAAATGAATAGGGGAAAGATTGAAAGGTGGTAGTTATGCTGTTGTAAGTACTACATGTATTCATAATCTTTGGCATACAAAGACAATGAAATAGGCTGTTGTATTGCTACCTGCAATAAACAATATGAGATTAAGATTATAGAGAATAATTGACATGATTTTTTAAATAATTAAGGAGTACTTTTTGTTAACCAGAAGTTAAATTTTAAATCAAACTTGTCCATTTTTTAGTTAAATGATAATATTTTAGCGTTAAAAAAATTTGAACTTATAACTCTTTAATTTTAATCAATTATGCATTCCAATAGTTATATGAGTCAGTGACGCAGTGGTTTCTTTGACACTAGCGTCACAGGTTCGATTTCAAAATCGATATTTGTCTCCCTCTTTCAATGTGTACTAAAAAAAAAAAAAAACTTTGAGAATAAAGTTTCTACTACTATTAATTAATACTTATTACGCATTATTTTGTAATTATCATTTACATTTTTTATAATTATTTTTAATTTTAATTATTAAAAATTAAATTTATAAATTTATTTTCATATTTGAGTTTACTTATTTTCGAAAACTAAAAAAAACAAAAAAAAAAAAAAAAAAAAAAAAAAAAAAAAAAATTAAAACTTGTCTTAGGTTCTGAATTTTTTATTTTTTTTTTAATTTTTTTTTTGAAAAGGGGTTCTGAATTTTGATTAAGAATTCATACGTAGTTTTTAAATAAAGTTGAAATGTGTGTAGAAAATTGATAATAAAAAAAAACTTAATTTGCAAATCAAATGGTTACTAACGAACTTCTAATTTTAGTTTTGATATTTAAAAATAAGATTTATAAACATTAATTCTATCCATACTAATTTCATTGCTTCCGGATCTACTTGTTACTAATATTTTTTTAAAGCTAATGGAAAATTTAAAAATTAAGTAACAAAAACTATTTTAAAATCTGCCTAGGAATTAGAGAAATGAAAACTAAACAAAACAAATTAGAAAGAAACGAGCAATGTTTTAAAAAGGTTTGGAAAAGAGGGGAAAATAGTAATAAAATGGTTCCTAGTCTATATTACTTATTTTAGTTCATTACAATAACAAAAAGCGTAAACCAATTAGTCAATATTAACAAAAATAAGTAGTATAGATTAACTTAACGTTTGTTTTTTTTAAATGGTGTTATTTTATGAAAAGTTGTGACAAAAACAATGTACATTATTTTTTAGATAATTTTTCTAGAAATAATTATGGTTAAAAAACAGTCCATTTGCCAAATAGATGGATTAAATTAAATTAGTGTTATTTTATGAAAGATTGACAAAAAATATTGTAGAAATTTTGGTTTAAAAAACATTTGATTTGACAAGGACATGGATTAAATTATGGCTAAAGTTTAACTAAATATATTATATGATTGAAATTGGTTGGAACTTGAACAAAAGTTTCACACATAAGTTTGAATTTCTAAAAAAAAAAAAAAAAAAAAGAAGGATCCATAGATAAAATAATTTAAAAGCAAAAAAAGAAAACTATGGAGGCATTGAAAGGGCCAGCTAGAAAGGACTGGGAAAGAAAAACAAGAAGAAGCAAACTAAATCATAGTTTAGGAATATGAAACATTGGTTGTCGTATTTTCAAGTTGTTTGTGGAATAAAAATGTTTTGAATTTTAAAAGGTGATGCATAAATTTATTTTACAAACAAATATATTAAAAAAAAAATTTATCTTTTCAAAAAAAAAAAGTTCTCTCATACATTTATGTGTAGAGAAAGTTTGGTTTATTAAAAATGAACCTATAAATTTTTGTTGAATACACTCGTTTATAATCGAACAATGAAACAATTGCGTCCGGTACCTATAAATTACATAACATTTTGATTCTAGTAATCCAAATACTTATAAAAAAATTAAAATTAATAATATGAAGAGAATTCTAATTGCAATTAGTTTAGTAATATTAATAATTTTTAATATAAAAATCTAGAGAATAATGTTTTAAGAAAAAAAAAGTAATAAAAACAAAGGTATCATTGAATGAAGTTTAGTTTCTTAAAAAGAGGTTATGTGTTAATGGAAAGATCTAGAAAAGTAGAATAAAAATAGAATTGATACTTTCAACAAAAGCCCAAAAATATTGCAAGGAAAATTGACCTGAATGATAGCTATTTGTTGAACATCACCATTCAAGCCCATACAAATGGAGGCAATAGCCATGGCAGCTGGTAAAGCCATAAACTCAAACACCATTCCTCTTATTGCTTCCTTAATTTCACAATTTAAAAACCTCTTCTTCAGTCCCATGAACATTCCTGCCATTACCACACATTTAAGTTGAACCCATTCAACTATAATTAAAACAGAGAAAATAGGTTTCAAATATATATATATATATATATATATATATATATATACTATTCATGAATTAGTTTATGCGTATTTCGATTATTTTCACGAAAGATATATAGTTCAACTTTATCATAGAAACCAAAATAGATTGAATCAACAACTTTTCGATTTTTTTAATGTCCTGATTGAGATGGTTTTATCTAGATGATATTTGAGTTCTTGCAAAATATATACATTTAGGTAGAAGAATGCAAGGAAAATTTAGAAAAAATCGATGGAAACCGATATAGATATATTTGGAACTAATTTTATTTGGCGGTTTAAGTTTCAATATAAGAAAAAATCAATTCTTTGATCGATTTTAATATTTTAAAAAGCTTGAATAGTTATACCCAAGTTGATCTATAATATTTATATAAAATGTTGAAATTTGAATTAAAAATTTATTGTGGTGCAACTAACGTGTTAGAACTTAATAGTTATTACCAAGTTCATCTATAATATTTATATATACATAGTATATATATTCAAACTTCTTTTTTTTAATTTAGTGGTTTAAATATTGTTAAGTTGATCTATTATATTCGAAATGCTCGATTATTTAATATATTAGTACCTTTACAAAAAACAAATCTTAAAGTTTTATTGTTTGAAACTTATAAATGAATTTATTTGTAAAGTCATATATTCTTTCAAATTGAAATGTTATAATATTATTAGTGAATAAAAAAAATGTTATAATATATGTTAATTCTATAATATATGAATTTTGATAGTTGTTATTTTCAATTTTAAATTTCTCAAATTAAGTTGTTACAGTATATGTCAATTAAAAAAAAACTTTGTTAAGCCATTATAAACTAATTATTGATTTTAATATGGTATTAGAGCATATTTTTGTTTTTGTTACATTTCTTTTCAACTACATGTCATTGTCTCTTAATCGATCTATCATTCCAATTAACTCCTTGCTTCATTTCGATTAGTTGGAGTTCAATTCCTGCAGAAGTCTCATCTATTTTTTAATTATACTAGTTAATTATTATTAATATTAATTATTTTCTTCTTCTTCAAGTTAGACTTTCTAATATACCACTTTCAAATGAGGACTATTAGATATAGATCTTAATAGTTAGTTTTAGTTTTAGATTTCTTAGATTGAATTGTTATATATATATATATTTTTAATAAATTCTACCCATTTGTAATGGGTTCAACTGTTAAACAAAATAATTGTTCTACATTTTAATTTTTTATGAATAAAAAACCTTGAATTTTCCTTGAATTTGGTAACTATTTGGATGGATTGGACACGACAAAATGCAAATGATGTTGTCTTATTACTCATAATCATTTAGAATATTGTCCTAATTACAACTTGGATCAATCAAAGTTTTAAATTTATAATAAATAGCGAGTCAAATATTAGTTGAATTATTATAACCAACTCGACTGTTTACATAAATGGATATTCAAACGCATCCTTCAAAATTAAAAATAATGGTAAGCATTAAAAAATACTAATAATAATAATAATAATGACAATAACCATAGCATAACTTTTTTTTTTAAGAAAAGTATACTTTTGGTGTGAATGCTTTAATACTAATATGCATAAGAAAAGTAAAAATAATTGTAATCTTACCCATATTAAAAATGGCAACGCCTATCCCCATTTCTGACATGATTCCGATTTGACTTTCAATTATACTTGACATTTGAATATCCAAACTATATTTCAAAACATATATACATTAATAATAGGGGATTTTTCATGATTATCGCCGAACAATGAAAAAAATTAATTTTTTTCAATTAAAGTAAATCAAATGATATAGATAAATTTCAATTCAACTATTGAATAAATGTCGATTTTCAAAATTGAATCTATGACGGTGGCGTTAAACTAAATTACCACCAAATAATGAAACTATTATGTGTTTGACCATTTCAATATGGTAGGATATTTAAAGTTTCTATTTGCCACAAATTTCATTAATAATATTGAATACATAATTCTAATTAGTAAAACTTCATAAACTCAATTATAAAAGTATTTACAATACCAAGCAAAAAACAAAAATCATAGTCAAATATATGATATAATTCATATTCATTATACGGTATTACTAATGCATATAATTTTATAATAATACACAATACTATATTAATAATACAAAATATTATATTAATAATACAAAATATTATATTAATATCCTAAATTATATTGTAATAAGTACTAACTATACCATTTTTTTTATGATAGATGTAAAATTTTCAAATTTTCTTAGATCTGCAATTATTTTGTGAAATTGGACTATAGAACACAATTTCCCTTAAAAATATTACCTTCCTATTTAAAAAGTTTAAAGAAAAACGACAGTCACAAATTTAAACTAATAATATGATAAAGAATATCGATTTTTGGACTCGAACTCATGACCATGGAGTTAAAATGAATTAATACCAAATAAGATAAAGAATTGTGTCTCCGACTCTCAATAGTATAAATCAATGTTGTTGAACTATTATTTTTATTGAAAACATATAATACACATTTGAGAAGAAAATATTCTCTCTATATATATTTTTTAATTACTTTATTTTATTAAGAAGAGAATACTTACAAGTTTGGAGACTCGTCAATAAAATATATCTCATCTAACAAAAAAGAGTTATCCAAACAAAAAAATATATATATATATAATTTAAATGTATGACTTGGGTTTAAAAGATCATGAATTCATCAAAAAGAGGAATATTTAAATGGCATCATGCATTACATGATAACCAAATAGTTGCGGGTTGAAGTCCGTTTTGAATTTAAAATATTATCATGAATTTAAATTTAATTTTCCTTTTTAAAAAAAATATAAGGCAAAAACATAGGTGGATGTGAAACATTCTAAAAAAAAAAAATTTACCTTTTTGAAACAATCGTCCAAGCAAAAGCAATGGTACACGAAGAAGTGTTTGGATTTGAGGCCAATTTGAGCAACACTTTCTTAATCGAAGACTTCAAAAGATTCTTATTATTGCTTCTTGTTTCCCCAACCTCCAATTTCTTAACTTCCAACAGCGGCTGAAGCTGCTCTATTTTATTCTTGTCTCCCAATTCTCCATCACTTGAAAATTCGTCGGACCACATCGAGCCGAGCTCGATCACAAAGAGGTACACTATTTGCCAAACAAGACCTAGAATCACAGATCCCTGTTTGAGAATCGTACATTAAAAAGATGAGAAAACCTTACCGTCGGTATAATAAACCAACTCATAGGAGAATTATTAACAAAATATCACAACTACCTATTTGTCTTAATTTGTATCATAAGTTATTTGAAGATAATTGCAAAGTGGGGTGTAGCCAACTATTATTCATTAAAATTTGTATTTAGATCAAGATAGCTGGGTTTGACGTTTCAATATATGGATATCAAGAATCATGGTTTTGATCTAGTAGCGATCAACAAAGATCTCAAGGATCTTCACCTTTAGTCCTACGTTACAAAGTGATAAGGCGACTCACAACTTATAAAATCGACCTTCTTATCATTATCAATTAGTCTTTAGAAAAAATTTGAATTCACTGATAGATAAATTCATAGAGATATTATCTTAAGAAAACATGTTGAAAATTGAAAATGTAAGGTGTGAAAATGTGACGCCTCACAACTTTTATGAGATCGTAATGGAACTTCATACTAATTTAAAAAATGTCTTGAAAAGCTATCATATATCTTGGGTGATATTGTTCAATTCAAACCTATGGTGATATGTTGGGATGGAACCTCACAAACCTTTGTTCTACATATGTAGATGTGATATATTCAATTTATGATAGGCTACTTATCTATAAGTTAATTTTTTATTAATTTTTTTAGAAACCAGGGTGTCCCACAAAATAAATGTTGTATGTATCGATAAATATGACAGCCATATCTGGATCTCTACATTGTTATTAATAATGTTTCATAAAGATGATTGTCATCACTTATATATACGTGATCTTTCTCTCATCTAATCAATGTGCATCAAATATATAAATTAACTTAGACACGCACATATGTTAAAAATAAAAAGCGATATATCGGAATCTTACCTCGACAATGAGATCAACTCCCGTCTGACCGTACACAGCCTTGATCGGCCGGATGCCGACGATGAGAGAATTGACAAGAGAGGAGTGAGAGAAAGTGGTGATGGAGCTCTGCAAGCTTCCCTGAGGGAAGCAGGCTTTGAATAACTCCAAACAACCAAGAACAAGAAGCAATGAAATAGCATTGGCCAAAAGGAATTGAAAATTGAGATTAAAAGGGTTGATTTTGGAAGTGTAATGGAATATTAAGAGAGGGAGGGTAAAGTAGAAAACAAATTTCTTGATAATGTTGCATTCTTTGTAGCTAAAGATTTTCCACCACTTCACAGAACAAAACCCTAAAGTGAAAGCTAAGGAGAATGGAGCCAAAGCCTCCACAGCCTTGTAACCATTTTCCCACCCCATTAATGGCGGTTCAAAAACCTTAAAGTTTCCATGTACAAGTGAACCTTTCTTCTGTATTTAAATACAAGACTTGTCTGTTAATAAGAATTTCTAAGTTTTTATTATATATACTACAATTTTTAAAAAGAAGACATTGAATATAAAAGCGCGTAATAGAAACGTTATTTAATTGTGTCCACCTCAACTAATGTCACCGGACAAAAGAAATTCATAAAAATTAATTCTTAGGTAGGTAATCATTATGCATGGACTAAATCAATCACCTTAAATAAGTCATGACTCTCTTTAACCACTTAAGCTATTAGAAATATTATTTTATTTAATTTAATTTAACAAACTAAAAGGAGAAACGTTCAATATATAATTTATTTTTTTAGTTCCAAAAAAAAACTTCATTGAAGAGCAAAACGTAACGCAATAGATAATGTAGGAAGAGTAAAAAAAGCTCTCAAATATTAATCGTTTATTACTAGAATCGGCCATAATGATTAAATCATTGGTTTGTATTCATCTATTGTTAACCGTTTATATATCGTCAATGATTACTATTCAATCGTCGAAATACTGTTTCAAAAAAAAAATAGTCGAAATAATTATTAATATTAACCATTAGCGGTTTCCATTACAAGAAACTGTATATAAAGAACTAAACAACCATCAAACAAAATAGCTGTTATTAACGTCGACATATGTCTTGTCGGCCTATGATATTTTTCTTGTAGCTTTCAGGAATGGTTAACAGATTTTTATTATTATAAATCGTTAATCCGTTACTAACATAGAAACTCTTACGGTACCTTAAGTCTCTAAAACTATATACGATGAGCTACGATGCTCAAAACTTGTCAGAAAATAAAGCAATCATTTTTTAGGCCTTGTTTGGAATATCGGTTGGCTTTTCGGCATTTATCATAAATTTATTATTTTTAATTGATCAATTATTTACATTTTTTAAGATGTTTAACTTGATTATTATGTACTAATAATTTTAATTTTTTTAGTCCCTACGATAGAACTTGAAAACGATTTCAACAAACTTTAAATGGTTGAGTTCTAAAACAATTAATTGAAAATCCAATGTGACTATGATGTGGCATAATCGGTCCAATTAAAAGATGGCATGCAGCGTGGCAACCTATAGTTGAATTAAGGAGATGATGCAGACAATTAAATCAACATTATTAATTCCCCTCCCCGAATTTTTTCAAAAAAAAAAAAAAAAAAAAAATTCCCCTTGTACCAAAAAAAAAATCAACATTATTAGTATTATATGGATTATCTCCTTGTTTCTTAATGGCAACTTTTAAGGGTTATTTGACGTTTTTAGCTAGGAGTTAGGTTTATGATTTATTAACTTTTATTCGAAAATCTACGTCTAAATGAGTTTTTATCAACTCCTCCTCACTTTTACTTTTAAAAATAACTCTATTTCTAACCATTCATTTTTTATCATTCATTTATAACTACTCAATCATTTCTAACCACTCATTTTTAATCATTTCTTCTTTAACTACTGAAAATAACTACTCATTTTAAATCTACATTCACAAGATTTTGACTATAACTTCTCTACACAAAAACTACATCGAAACGAGTTTTTGACTCAACTCTCAATTTTAACTACTCAATATAATTTATCGATATAACTCCTTAACCTAAAAACTACCTAAATATGTCAAACAAACACCCTTTAATGGAGTGTTATTTTCAAAAAAATAAAAACTTTAAATGTAGTGTTATATTTATATTGTCTTTATCTCCACAGGGAATAGTTATTAGTGTCATGTTCAAGCGAAATTGAGAGTCAGGGTGATGGGGGAGTTTGTTTTGGCAAAGTAAATCTAAACTAAGTAAATTAAAGATAAATCGGAGAGTTTCGCTTCAGCGAAACTATTTACAGCAAAGAAGCAACAACCGTTAGCTTTCTCTTTCGCTCTCTCGAGTCTTACAGTTTGGCTCTCTCGAGCTCTTGGCTTGGTTCTCTCGAACGCAAACACTGCTAAGGCGAAGCGACACAGCATTAGGCGAACCTTATCTCTAAGCATTCAATTTAGATGCAAGTAAACTCATCTCTAAGTAAACTTTGCGAACTTAATGTTATACATGCAAGATCGCTCTATTTCTATTCTCTCGAAGCGAAATAAAGACATACACACAGTGGATCAAACGGAGTGCATTTCGAATTAACATAGCATGCATAATAGTATATCATCTCGCTAAAGCTTCGCTGAGGCGAAATACTCTTATTTGCCCATTTCCTTCCAATGATAGATTTAGCTGCTCATGTCGATAAATAAAAGCAAAGCGAAGTAAAAGCAATAGAAAATTTTCATTAAAAACAACAAGAACGGGTTCGTCGAAACTACACTAAAGCAGAAGTAGAAGAAAGCAATAAAACTAAACTACGGCTAAGCTACAATGAAAACATAAGAAAATGGTGATCGGAAATGCTAGTCGGAATGGTGGTCGACCCTAGATGGGTGATCTGCCCCAAGAACGGGGGTCTTCCCTAAATTGTATCATGTTTTGCTCTGAAGGTGAATAGCTCTATTTATACTCTAGCTCCAAGCGACAAAGCCTACTACACGATCCTGACAAAGTTGGACTGCTCTGCGATCGCATTTCAGACGAAGGACTGCTTTATCTGACATTTCTGCTCCACGATCCACATTGTCGATTATCAGAGCATCTTGGCTTCGCTAAGTTTACAACATCTTCTTTTGTTGGTAGCTTCGCTGTGGCGAAGCAATTGGTAACTTCTATAAGCTCCGCTGTTGTGTTGAATCTCTTCAAGGCGTGCTTGGCTGGGCTAATGTTCGCTTTGGCGAACACCTACTTGTTGGAAATTCGCTTCGCTCCATCATGAATGCTGCAAACAAACTAGAAAGTATCAATTCTTTTTACAACATAAAACTTGGCACACATTCAAGCATATTTTGTTGCAGCGAATCCAGAAAATGCATCCTAATCAGAAAACTAAAGGATGTTTCATTTAAGCGAAAGTTAAGCATGATAGGGAGAAATTCAATATTAAATTCATTAAATATTAGCAAATTCTTATAAAAATATATTCTCTTAAGCTACTTTAACTCTCAATTCTTGAGAGTTATCACTTAATATCCCTTTTGATGACCCCGATGGGATCATTATTATTTTGGCCGACTCCCTAGGGGGTTGGCTTCCCCCTTTTGCTCAACCCCCAGAGGGTCGGGCCTCCTTTTTTCCAACCCATAGGGAATCCGCCTTCTAGGGGATCAAGCCTCTGACCCTTAGGGGATCGAGTCTTCTCTTGGCTGACCTCTAGGGGATCAGGCCTCTTGGTTGGCGACTCAAGGGAGTCACCGAGCCTTAAGGTCAACCACTTAGAGGTCAGTCTTCCTCTTTTGCGCAAAAGATGAAGACCGACCTCTAAGTGGTTGACCTTAAGGCTCGGTGACTCCCTTGAGTCGCCAACCAAGAGGCCTGATCCCCTAGAGGTCTTAAAAAGTAGCATGCTACTTTTTAAGGGGTCAATCTTCTTTGACTCCTCCTTAAGTCTTTTAATGTGGATTTTGCTACTTAACTCGAGTATGATATGTAGCTTAAGCTTAGCCAATATTTTGTCCATAATAGTATCAATTAAATACAAGGATTATTAATAAGATGTTGTGTATACAATATTTACAATGTATATACACTAGTACAATTTTCAATATAGATGGCAGGCATTGCCCGCCATTATTAAACAACAATGGCGGGCAACAGCCCGCCATCAATGTCCCTATCATCGTAATGTTTCGGTGGCGGGCAGGGAAAAGATGGCGGGCACGCCCGCCACCAATATTTTGTAATACAAATGCGGGCCTTGCCCGCCATTAAAACTGTTCAAAGGAAGGCATTCTTGCCCGCCATTAATACTTTTTTGTGGCGGGCTTTTATGCCCGCCACCTTTAATTTTTTTTTTTTTTTTTTTAAAAACTCCAACAAAAGGGGTTCGGGCTGTTTTTAAAAAATGGTCAATTATCGAAAATTTGATGGTCAATCATTGGGTGCCCGCCATTAAAAGACATTATATTTATAAAAAAAACAAAAAGATCAGAAAAATGTAGTGCCCGCCATTAAAAGACACTATAGCTTTAATTTATTAAAAATGGTATATATTGTGCCCGCCATTAAAAGTTATTATACTTTATAAAAAAAAAGGAAATATAGAGACAGTCAATTCTAAACTTTCTAATAACTATCCAATCCCCTATTAAACTCTAGTTTTTAACGAAATCAATCACCCACACACTAACTTAATTATATGGAATTCTAACTTCTAAACATATATGCATGTGTTCTTAACACAATAATAGATATGCACACGAAATTGCGGCAGCATGACGGGGCAATAATGCGATCCCAAAAAATTTCACCTGTTATATAACAAAACTCTCCACCTGTATATGAACATAATGAAAAATCCAGTACACACCAAATGAGACTTTTGTCCTTCCAGAATCGAATTACATGCATCTAGCTATTCAATTAACATTTAAACTACAACTAATTATTCATTTCTCCATACATAAACACTAATTTTCTATCATATGTCTACCTATGTACTCTGCCCATTCAACTCGTACCTCATCAATATCTGCTTGAGTGAATGTATTTGGGCCAGTCTTGAACTACAAAGTATTAAGACATAAATAAAAACACCAAATTAGTATATGTTCTATATGATGCTATTTAACATGTAAATAAAACTTACAAGTCTCAATACGTGCGTGGATGTGTTGTATATCATCTTCCGTATGAATATTTGGACGTAAAATCCACATACTATTGATCCAATTTGTTGAGGGCACTAGGGGAAAAAATAGTTACATATTCTTAGTAAACGATAATTGATCAGCATCACAAAAAAAAAAAAGACTATAAACAAACGAATTTGATTTAACTTTACCTTCACCCATTTCCAATATAATTGTTTCGGCCTCAAATTGTGTCTTAAATGCCAAACTCGGTAAGCACTATATTAATAATTCTAAACATTAGGATGATTAAATATAAATTCAAAGTCCAAAAGTTTTCTATTTAGAAACTTACGAAGTTATGATTTGGTATAAACTCTCATGGACCGGATTTTCGCCCAACGAGTTGAAAATGTACGTTGTATTTTCCGCAAGAATGATGACGACCAAAATCCAATGGTGTCTATAGAAATTAATTAACCAATATTGAGTTTGATATAAACATAATCATAAGTATTAAAAATCCAAAATGTAGAACATATACCCAGTATTGAAGGGAAAAAATATTCGCTGATTCATATCAACCAACGTGTTGAACTTATCAACTACACGTTCAACTCGTTCTTCTAGATTTTGTTTCGTCGAAACCATTGCAAAATCGCTACCGTCTACTAGTATGTAGTTAGCCAGTATCTCTTTATCACAAATTTCCCATATGTAACTGAAATAAAATATGGAAACGTTATTAAAGTGGTATGCGAATATAATATTTGAGGAAGAAAATAGTTTACTTACCCGATGTAACAAAGTATGGAAGTATATCCAATTTCTTCCATATTACAATATTCCAAAATCTCATCTTGTGCAATATAACAATCGGGAAGAAAACCGGTTATGGTAAGTGGGATACGTACTAGTCCACCAACACCTAGTTGATCTCTAGCGTAGTTACGTACTAGCTTGATCATAATTGGAATGGTCGTGTTTGATTGATGGGATTGCGAATCTGAAACTGTCTTCTTACTAGTAGCTGATATAGACTTCTTAGTAGTCATTTTTTTGGGTTTAGATGGTTGACAATAAACATTTTCGATTATTAGTAAAATAAATGTGTTACATATTAATTTATTATAATGTATGATTATATATATATACCTCCGTTGTTGTAGTATGTGTCTTAATTAATGATTTTGGCCATGGCACGAAAGTGTTCCAAGCTTGTCTGAGGTATTGCATCTCCTCGTTTAAAGGGATGGGCAAGTGTATGTCCTCGTTGCCTTCAAGTATCAAATCGATCGTGACACGTGCATTGAATTTCCCCAAAGGCATACCATGTATCCTATCAGATAGGTCGCTCGATTCATACAATGTACCAATGGCAACAATGTCACCTTCGTGTTCAACTGCTAGTTTACATGCCGTACCCTTTAAAAAAAGAAAAAAAATCATAATTAACATACAATGATTCAACTATATTATTAAAGTTCAATAATATAATACTTACTCCTCCAAAATCAACTGGGACATCATTAGGATGATCAATTTGTTCTTCAACGATGTCGACCCCTTGAAGAATTTGATTTTCTTCCCTGATGCCATCTTTATTGCTTCCTTCACACGGAGAGTTAAATCGTTGAGAGAAATCTACTTGAGTGTCTGGCTGAGTTGGTCGTTCACCCATCTTCGACTTCGGATGAGATATCTTAAAGAAAACTAATGGAGTTACAAAGCGACCAGCTCCCCTTACACGCCCACGATGTTCCGACGTTCCCAATGCTTCAGCCAAAACATCTTGACCTTCATTTGTACGTTCCAAGTTATCCTGTTGAAAAAATATTTTAGATTCACATTCAAAGATTTGAACCCAAACAATATACAAAAGAAATGAAACAACAACTTACAATTTTCTCGACCGTTTCAATTGTGTCTTCGTCAACGTACTCTTTATTATTTCCCTTTCGAGCTGCTTTCCATAATTCAGCACGGCCTGAGGGATTACTTTTGATATCTATATGCTACAATTAAAATTAACAGCACATGAGATTTAGTAAAGTAGAAAATACGTGAGTGGAAACATAAATTCTTAGGGTAGATAGTTTATTACTAGTTCATGACCGAGTTGAGCATATCCTTTCGAGTAAATGCGATGATGATACTTTTGTTTAGCTTGCAATGCTTTTTCTCATCACTTTCTTTTCAGTATAACATATAATTATATGAATATATTGAAGGTTATAGACATTACACTCATAAAAAAAATAGTTACCTTGAAGTTTTCTGACAATCTGATGTCTACAAACTAATCCCATTGCTTTTGTGTGATCGCAGTGTATTTAGTTGGTGGTGTTCTTAATCTCTCGGGTTGGTCTAGAAATGGTTGAACGTACTTCTTGTTTAGATTGTATCTAAGCGTTCGGAACGCCGTCGACATACACATCATGGCATTATGTTTGGACATAGGATCAACTTGAAACGTCATCTGCTAACAATAGAATAAGTTAGATTAATAATTTAGTATTGAAATACATAATGAAATTTAGATGATATGTAGTTACTTCTATAGAATCCCAGATCAACTCTTTTAGTGCATCAGGAACAGCATACCAATCTTCGTATGTGATAGGTATTTGGGCCCTAACACACATACCAATATAACTACGCAACTTGGTTGAAGACTCACCGATATCTTGGCCCATTGAGTTGTATTATGCGGTGCGACGCTCTCCCGCCATCCGATCTTGAGCAAGCTCGCGTAATACTGTAACTCCTCTGGTATTTCGATTTTGAGAAGTCCGTCTGGCATTGGGAACATCATCGACATGATCGCTATCCGACTGAGACATAATGTAAACCTGCATAAGAAAGAATTTATGTTAATTACAAATAGAAAAGATTGTATACTGAAATATGAGTTAAATAATCACAAAAATAATATCACAAACCTATTTATTAATCCATATACCATCACAATCAGTTCTAACATAGGTGTCTGAGTCATCATCAACAATATTAGGTAGGGATTCTATGATTCCATACCCACAATCTTGGTCAATATCAACTTCATCATGACCCTATTCTACAACTATTCTCTGTGAAGGCATTAGCACCACTGACCAACGAGGGTTAATTGGATCTTTTATGTAGAATACTTGTTTGGCTTGAGTGGCTAAAATGAAGGTGTCAGATTTATGTCCAATGCGATTAAGGTCTATGGTCGTAAATCCCATGTCGTCTACTTTAATTCCACCATTGTTTTCAACCCAATCACATTTGAATAAGACGACTTGGAAACTATTGTAATCAAGCTCCCAAATTTCTTGTACTATGCCATAAAAGGTCATGTCTGACATGATTGGATTTTTGTCTTTCGAACTAGAAATTTGCATAGTTTGAGCTCTTATCATAACTCCACTGTTTTGCACACTTCTAAGATCATCGCGTTTTTTTGTGTGATATTGAATACCATTAACCATATAACTTTCATAAGTGGTAACTTCTGAACGAGGTCCATGTGATATCCACCATAATGTAGATGATATAGAATGTATTCGAACTCCTATAGCCAACCCAACACGTTCACGCAACCAACTGCTAAAGGTACGATTATGTTCATCTTGAAGCCATTTTTTATTTTTAGACTTAGTAGGATTCACTTTAGACAACATTTCCATGTGTTGATCTATATATGGAAGCACTTCATCTACATTATGAAGTATATACGTAAATTGAATACAAAAAGATCGATTTCTTCTTCCAATAAGATTCTGTAGGTTGTTGTCCTTTGCCATACGTAAATTGAAGACTATTCAATTGTGCAAGAATCTCTTCACCACTTAGAGGTTCAGGGTGTATTCCATATTCTTGTTCTCCATTAAATGCTTTTTTCTGTCTTCTAAATGAGTGCTCGATTGGTAAATATTTTTGATGTCCGAGATACACATTCCTTTTTCCGCTAGGTAAATAAATTGATGATGTTTTGTCTCCACAAATAGGACATGCTTTATAACCTTTTGTAGTACACCCACACAAAGTTACCATATCTTTGGAAAATCATTAATGGTCCACAACAAAATAACTTTGAGCGTGAAGTGTTCTTGCCGATGGGCATCAAAACATTGAATGCCCGTGTTCCATAACATCTTCAGATCGTCGACTAACGGAGCTAAATAAACATCTATGTCATTTCCAGGTTGTTTGGGTCCTGAGATTAATGAATTTAACATTAAGAATTTACGCTTCATGCACAACCATGGGGGTAGATTGTAAGTAACCAACATAATTGGCCAACAACTATATCTAGTACTTTGGTCACCATGTGGATTAACTCCATATGTTGATAGGGCTAGGCGAAGGTTTCTCGTTTCTCCACGAAATCAAACCACCTTTCATCTATTTCTTTCCATGAAATTGTGTGTAATTTGGATGTCGTATGCACCCATCTCTTGCGGTCCGTAGCATGCCACGTCAACAATCTCGCAGTTTCTTTACTTCAAAACATTCGTTGAAATCTTGGAATAGGAGAGAAATACCACATGACTTTTGCTGGAATATTTTTCACTCCTTCTTTCTTATTCTTCTTAACCTTCCATCTCGATATTCCACAAATAGGACACAGTTCTGCATCGACAAGTTCTTTTCGATACAAACAACAATCATTGATGCATGCGTGGATCTTTTCATACTTCATCCCTAAGGTACTTAAAATCTTTTTAGCATAATAGGCGGATATCGGAATTTCATTAGGACTAGGCAATAACATACTCAATAATTCTAACAGCTTTGAGAAACTTTTATCGCTCCACCCATACTTTGCTTTCAAATTATAAAGCTTAATCAGTGTTGATATCTTGGTAAAATCTTTACAATTTGGGTACAATGGTTTCTTGGCATCCTCTAATGCTTCCTCAAATAAAGGGGATTTGTCGTTAAAATAATTTTTTTGTGCAGCCTCAAACATCCCTATTGGGTCATCGGGTCATCCACATTCTCATCTACAACTTGATCTATTGGAACACTTTCACTATTTCTTTTTCTTGAAACTGATTCTCCATGCCAAATCCATGTGTTATAACTTTGATCGATACCATTACAAAATAAATGGTCTCTTATTACATTCACATTTTGGTACTTGGCATTCACACATTTCAAACATGGACAACAAAGCGACATTCAATCCTTTTCGAATGTCTTATGACGTGTTTATAAATATCTCAACACCCAATCCGTATTTCGGTGACATTCGATCCTTAAACATCCATGACTTATCCAAAGTCATTTTAGTAATTCTAGTCAATTAGAGAAACTTAACCTACAATTTTTTTCCAAAAAGGTAAAGTTGAGTCACACATCTCACTCGTATTGCATTGTTTATATGCTATCTCAACACCCAACACATGCATGGAAAGATTTTTCATCATGCATTAATAATACAAAACTAAACTAAAATAAAAGGCACAATGAAAATTTAAGTTTCTTAAACTAACTTTGGAAACAAAAGTTTCTTAAATTATATAAAAAATGTTCATATATGAAACAAACAAATTTGAAGCACATCTTGAGACATAGATGAGATTTGAAGACATTATCACAAATTTGAGACATAGATGAGATTTGAAGCACATTATCAAAAATTTGAGACATATATGAGATTTGAAGCACAAATGAACAAATTTGAAACATATATGGAAAGATTACAAAAATGCATCCATGAAAAAAAAAACTCTTTTTTTAGAAAATGAAAATGGACTAGAAATTACCTAGTTTTTGGGAAGGAAATACACAAATTTGAGAAAGGGAAACCAAGTGGCGGTGCCAGCGGCGTTGATGGTCGGAAAATGGCCGGGAAATGACCGGAGATGTGGCGGCGGCGGCGTGAGGGTAGGGTTTGGTTGAAGAGAAGAGAAGAGAGAAAAGGGGAAAAATGGCTCGGGTAGAGAGAGAAAAGGAAAGAAAGGAAAAGAAAAAGGAGGAAAAAAAAAGGTGGCGGGCGGGCCTTGCCCGCCACCAAAAGCTTTCAACAGCGGGCTTGGGCCCGCCACCAAAAAATAAAGAAGGCGGGCCCAATTTCGCCCGCCACCAATTCTCAGGCCCGGCATCTTTCATCCGTGTTTTTAAAACCTCTTCTTTTTAGCCCGCCATCTATAGGGAAATTTCTACTAGTGATAAATTTATGTATTTGTTGTTATACAGATGTATTCATGGATGTAACATAATATAGTATTAAAATATCGCTTACTTTTTAATAAAGACATAATTTTTTTCCACTTTAATATCAATGAAACTTAGAGGTTTTATCTCTTGTATTATATTATAATACCTCTTAAATATATAATGATTATTATAATATAGTATTAGTATAGTGTTATGGGTATCATAATAGTTGCATTATAATACTATATTATATTATCGTACTATATTACCATATTTTTTTACCTTCATTATCCATAAAAATTAGTGTTTCTAAATTAGGGTTTTGAGATTGTAGTCGTCGTCGTCAACCAATTTTGCAAAAATCTCAGACAAAATCAAGAAAAATATTGTGCATTGTAATTTGTTGTCTTCGTGCATCTTCACTTATCAGCTTCAATCATCACCTCTGGTCATTGACCAACACACTCATCATTCGTCGGAGGTGAGTCATCTCTTGGTGGTACAACGATGACGTTTTTGTTGGGCATTGTCGTTTGATGGTCGTTGGAAGGTATGAATGATGGGTAATTGTTAACTCTCAATAAGTGAATTATTTGTATTGTTACTCTTGAATTAAGATTTTATCATGTTTAAAGAAGCTATTATAACAAGGAATTCTAACTTTTGCAAAGGAATAGAGATTAAGAAAATGAACTTATTTTAAAGCCTTTTCGTACATGAATGTGGAATTATGTAAGAGCATTACCATAGTAATTATTCATATACGATCTGACTAATTTTTTTATTATTACAGGAAAAGTTTAACATCGAAAGAAAGAAGAATACCACATTGTGCTACCACATCGCAACTGAACAAAATAATATAAAAAATTCTTACGGGAGCAAAAATATAGAAAAAATAAAATTGAATAATATCTTTTGGCGGATTCTGGAAATAGTCAAGTTTGTCAATGAACTAAGGATGTTGGAACATACGAATAAGGTGTCTGTTTTTTGAAAACTTTGCTTCTTCAACCCAGCAATTGATACTCTTGGCGGCTGTTGGTTTTGACTCCACAAGAAACTCCATTGACTACACTTTTTACTGCTTTTCTATTTCTTTAATTTTGTTGTAATTTCAACACTAATATCGTTTTTTGTTTAGATTTTTTCCTTTTATTGGCTTTCGTAGTAAACGTTCTTTTTTATTTCTAATGAAGTTGTTTTCTTTAGTTCTTATTGTTTCTTTCTACTTTAGAACGAACTAATCTTATCAAGGTAAAGATATGAAATATCTTTACATATGAAACTTTATGATCGGAGAATGTTGAATAACAACATTCATGATAGACCTAATTTTCAACATTTTGTTGAGAAGGATCGACATCAAAATCCAAAATTATTTCCTTTATTCTTTCACATATAGACTCTAAATCTGATTTGAGAACATAAAACTAATTATTTAGTCCTCGAGGAGATGGCTTGTATTATTTATCACTTGCTTCAATAATTATGTACATTTGTACATTGTTTACGATTATTTTCGTTCGTGTCATCTAAATTTAATCAAGAAATTCCATCATAGTCATAAGGAACAATATAATACTCTTGCTTCAAATGAAATTGGATCGTTAATCACCAACTCACCATACTGCCATCCACGACGTCGCACACTTAACACATATATTGTCGATAATTAGTTTGTGCAACATTCTTAGTTGGAAACTTTCCCTCCCTATTTGCATGCGAGACCCACGTCAAGAAATACACTTGTCAGAGGATTGGTTCACCTCCCAATTTGCTTATAAATTAACTGGTCTAAAAAGATGGTAAAAAAACCTAATACAATGAAGAAGAAGTACAATAATTTTATTTAACTATGAAAAAAATATTTTCATTAACTTTAATTGGGTCAATTAGTTTCAACATAGGTTAAAATTTGGCTATACTGGTAAAATGCACATCAAAGTAGAATATTCACCATAATTTTCCTTTTTTTAAAATGATTTTCTGCTACATTGTTTTTTCATTTTAACAGAAAAAAAAAAACTTTACATTAAAACTTTTTTCATAAATAAATAAAAGAAAAAAATATTACTTGAATATCAAAATTTTAAATATGACAAAAATAGATTCAATCAAATTAAATTGACTACTTTAATCGAGTTTATCATCCTAGTTGTTTCAATCAAGTAAAATTGATTGTTTTAATCAAATTAAATCAATTGAAGTAATTGAGAGAAATAAATTAAAATTAATGAAAGTTGAAATAATTTTTTTATATAAAATATTTTTAAAATTTCGCTAGAATTAAAACAAGGAGGTAAGATTTTGTTATTTACAATAAAACTCTTTTGCATTTTAGCTCCACTTAGTTAGAGTGAATCTATAATTAAATGAATGCATAAAAAATCAAC
The DNA here is from genome assembly GCA_036507275.1 of Sicyos edulis. Taxonomy (NCBI): domain Eukaryota; kingdom Viridiplantae; phylum Streptophyta; class Magnoliopsida; order Cucurbitales; family Cucurbitaceae; genus Sicyos; species Sicyos edulis. The sequence goes on along the minus strand of CM071856.1, from coordinate 7,871,554 downwards.
TAATACGAATAAAAGGAATGTTTAGGTGATGGTTGGGCAATATTCCTTTGGGTGTTAGTAATAAATAGTTATTTTTTTAGAGATAAATCATGAGATATCTCTAATCATGAGGTAGCTTTTGTGTAGAGAGAAGTTGTAAGGGACCGACCCGAATGGGGCACTAAATGGGCCCTTACCCCAATGCATGCATTCAAAGTAAAGGATATTTAAAACAGACATGATTTCGGATTCCAATTAAAACAAAACATTCAAAATAATCCCTTTAAAAACTAGACATTTTCCCTGAAACCTGTCCCTGTTTCCAAGCACCTGTTCCAAGATAAATACATTTCCAAAATTTACTCTTATCCAGAGATTTACTAAAAGCCATTCAAAACTGTTCGGATACAACATATTTGGAATCCACAAATATTTACAACATCCTAGGGCTCCGTGCCCTGACTACATGCATTCAGGGAAAACAAAAACACACGAGAGTCATAATACAAAAATCGAGTTGGAAAGCTGGGCCCCATGATCACGGCTCCTCCTTGGGCATCGGTCGCGCACCACGATTACTGTGGAAAACCACAGAATAAGGGTGAGTAACGAATTACTCGGTAAGAATCCCCAACCGGGGTACAATACGATATACATGGTCATCTCGATGAGCATATGCAAGCTATGAATATAACACGAATAGAGCACATAGCTTAGCCCACACTTGGGCCTCGGATGCCAACTCGGTGGCTTAGTCAGGAATAAAATCATCACACGATCCAATACATAAGTCGCCCTATACGAGAAACAAAGTCCGGCCTCGGCTGTCTCATCGTCGACGAAAGGTACTGCGGCTCAAGATCCCGAGGAGCTCTCCGGTGTGTTGTAATGAGCGTAAACATGCACCGCGTGCTCTGCTGCGAGACCATGGGGTGCGGGTCCAGAGGCAAAGCGCCCATGTCCGATCCACCACGCCTAACTAAATCTTTGGATCGGTGTCAGCGCGACATAGGGTGTGAGACACGGACACTTAAACTATGTCGGCTGAACCACCGCTTTGAGGCTAGGGAGCGGGTCGTGGTAGGCTTACACCGAAAGCGCCCCTTACCTTAACAGTGGCAATCGGGGGCTACGGCCGAACACGCCGAGGGCGTGCCGACTATCGAGGACAAGGCAATGCCAAGTCATCATCCCGACGGTTGGGGCATTTAACGATCGCCACTCTCACCCAAGATTGCGGGGCCTACCGCTCGGGTTAGCAAATCCCTCACGGGGTCCAGGGCGGAATGACTTGCTCGGCGTCCCCGCCATGGATGCAAGGTACTTTATGCATCGGGCCGGATGATGCTATCTACCGCAACTCTAAACGCCGCCCTTAGCAAAGCGAGCAAACAATTCCATAAAATCCAATACGTGCTCAATAAGAATACAACGAGCCTAGCATGATACTACGAAGCAAGGCAGAATACGAGCATGCGAGAGAAAGGAACAACCTAGCATGGATTAACATGAGAATTAACCAAGAAATCATGCTAAGCGGGAATTGATTGAAGCACCTAGCTACACATGTCAATAATCACAAACAAGCAATCAATCAACAATCACATATAATATCGCAGGTCCACACACCCCGGTAAGAAATCCTTACCTTGGTGGGGGACGGTTTGGCACGAAATCCTAAGTCGCGAACAATCTCGATCTAGCTACAGGGAACCTATCAATCAACACAAAAATCACACAATAGGCCTAAATATAGTAACACAAACAAGGCTCAGCTCGGGAGCAACTCACGAGGCACGGCGAACGCGCGAACGAGCCGATTGCACGAGCGGGCAGCAATAGGGCTTCTTGGCGCGGCTGGAAGCGAGGGTGGGCGCGTGGGCGCGTAGGCGCGCGTGCGAGTATGGCTTGGCCGGCGCGCGCGTGCAGGGGGCGAACAGGGCGCCGCGACACGACTCGGCACGAGGGCGGCGACACGGTGGCTGGAGCGCAGCGGCGTGGCTCGGCGGCGAGGCACGCACGCGACAAGCGTCGGGGCGCGCCGCGCGCGGCGAAGCGGTAGGCGAGGCGAGCTTCAGCAGCGCGTCGCGACGCGCAACGCAGGCGAACGGGGCATGAAGAAGACGCGAGCTCGATTCCGGCGATTGGAGAAGATTCGACGGCCGATTTATTGATGGATGAACTCCCTACTCCGGTGCACTAAAACCACCCAACGTTTCACCTCGACACGGTAGGAAAATGGAAATCAAAAGCGGGGAAAGAAATGGAGAAATCGGAGGAGAAGAAGAAGAAGAGAGGAGAAAGGGAGGAGAACTCACCGGAGGGGATCGATCGGCCGAGGAGAGCCGGCGAGCTGCTGGTCGGCGAGGGGGAGGCCGGTCGGTGAGGAGAATCGCGAAGGAGAAGAAGAAAGGAAAAGAGGGAGAAGGCTCGGGCGAGCTGCCTTTTAAACCAAAACAGGGGACAGACAAGCATACATAGAAGATGGCGCGTTTAGAAGCACAAGAGCGCTCAGTGGCTCGATTGGCAGTGACCCTTGCCTAGCACGCAACATGTCCCTGGTTCGAATCTCACTCGACGCGCTATTTAAATCCCTATTTATTTTTACTCTTTCCCAAGCCCAAATGCCTTCACAAAAAGTCCCGATCCTTTTCAAATTGACTCATAATTATTCCGGCAATTTCCAATTTTAAAACCGGCCCGACCCAAAAATTACCAAAATGCCCCTGGGCCTCCCGGGAAGGCCGGGATGAATTTTCCGGGCCGTTACAATACTCCCCCCTTACAAGACTTTCGTCCTCGAAAGTCACTTAAGATTGGAACAGCTCGGGATACTGCAATCTCATCTCATCCTCCCGTTCCCAAGCGACTTCCTCTAAACTCTGACTCCTCCACTGAACCTTTACCAGCCGGATTTCACGATTACGCAGTGTCTTTGTCTCAAAGGCAAGAATTCCCACTGGCTTTTTCTCGAAGCTCAAATCCTCATTCAGCTGCAAAGGCTCAAAATCCACAATGTGCGACGGGTCCGGCACGTACTGCCTCAACATCGATACATGAAATACACCGCTCTTGACAATGGCGGAGGCAAGGCTAATCGATAAGCAACCTTGCCGATCCTCTCCGAGAATCTCAAAGCGGACCAACAAAGCGGGGACTCGGCTTTCCACGCTTGCCAAACCTCAAAACACCTCGCAGCGGAGCGACCTTTAGGAATACATGCGACCAACCTCAAACTCCAAATCCCGACGTCGAACATCGGCATAACTCTTCATGCGCGCTCTCGGAGTGTCAACATACGAGCTCCAATCTTACGCACGGCACCATTGGTCAAGCTGCGGCAACTCGGGACCCAAAACAAAGCGGCGACCACCAACCTTTTCTCACGGCACTAGAGAGACTGCGGCATTTACCTTACCATGCTTCAACAGAACCAAAAGAACTAGCGATCGGGAAGCGCTATCCGAGGCGACCTCATAAAATCCAACACTTTGGTTTCCATTGCTAACCACGGAAACCCCAACTCACAACAAGCTCCAGCGGATGCGGCTCAATCCTCCAAAATACCATCGGTCGAGGGTGAAAGCACTACTGAAAGCGCACTCGGCTCATACGCCTTAACCACGCTCTGCCTAGAACAAACCTTCGTTGCCCCACCACGGTGACAACAACTCGGCTGGCCCGACATGACTCTACTCCATAGAAATGGCAATGCACACGAGGCGAGCAGTGCGAGCTCTCACTCTGAAACCAATCCTCCAAGAATCTAATCTCACACAACAACCTCAACTAGCGCGCGGCTCCCACCGGAAAACTTATAATCCAACAACTTGAGTGCTACGGCCTCGGACGCTCAAACAACCACAAAGCTGCATAGCTATGCCAATCCACACAACTCTAGCTTGACTCAAATCACTGGTGGACAAGTCACTGCCAACAACCGGACCCCAGAGGGCTCCCTCCACCAAACTTACCTCCATGCAAGCAGCGGAACGAAGCTTGCCTCAAATATGAAACACATCTCACAAGTCCAAATGATAGCACATACAGGCCTAACCTCTAGCTTAGGCTCAATGCACCTTCCCACCGAAACTTCGCAAGCGAAACTCCACTACACGGTTAATACCAACTACCAAGAACCAGAATACCAATAATGGCCAGCAGAGCACAAGCTACACTAACCAAAGCAAGGATCCTCAAAATGCCAAGACCCTAGTCCAACCACAATGGTGCAACCTCATCCACAAGCGATACAAGGGGTTCTTCAACTACAAAGGTGCAACAACTTCCATGCCAACACACAAAACCTTAACCAACTAGGCCAAACACTCATAGGAGGCGAGAACAACTCTTATTGCAACTTCCGAGAACACCACTCAAGAGTCCGCTTAAGCTGGACAAACAAGCGCTTCCGTGTGTGTGCAGACTTTCCACCTACCTACTAGCACTGTACCGCCAAGTCCAAGACCAAGGGATAATCCGACAATTCCAAAAAAAGCAGATCCTTACAAGTAGACATCCAGAAGAACAGGAGCTCCACAAATGCTCGCTAACTTGCTCACTAAGCACAACATCCAATTCTCTCACTTCGAGGCAACAACGGGGTCCACCACAGATCTGGACCGCCGACCACGAACAAGCAAAGACTCGCCCTCCAACACCAAATGAGGGCACTCTCAAACTCTGGGAACATGAGAGACATCCTACTGAGGCAAACCACTTACCCACGAACAAGGCTAACTCCTTGGCAACTCGAAAACCACACCTTGGCCAACATCAAACACCAACTTGCCACCACACAGAACCAAATCCGGACTTTACTCCAAACAAACTCGGCTTGCTAGCCCACCAAAAGCGCCAACCCAACTCACCCGAGGCTACAAACTACTCAACTCGGCTTGCTAACTAAACTTACTACAGAGGCAGTGAGCTGAGGTGAGGCTCTCCACAACTAGGGTTCTTCGACAACCCCGACACACACACTATCGTCTAACGGCCTACAACCAATTGCTGAACAAACAAAAACTCCATTTTCTAGCAACACATCCATCTTTGGCCAACTCCAACTCCTTGGAAACCAAGAGGACCCGAAACGCTACCGAATGCGTCATCCTCCTACTCAAACATCAACCACAACATAACTCCTACCCAAGTAAGGATCCGAACAACTCTCTCAGTCATGACGATCAGCAAGAAGATCCGCCAACCTAGCTTAGGTCCATTTAACAATCTCACTTAAGCAACAAACGCTACCACGAGCATGGTATCCTTACCACCTCACTAAGCCTTACAACATTCACTTGGAGTCCAACTTTTCCAAAAAAGCGAGCACCGGATCCCCAAAGCAAACCCTACATGGATCCGACTCTCTCGTATGAGAACGAACCACACAAAATACACTTGTGTGCACAACTCCCAACCTTCATTTAGCGATCCAAGTCTAACAAATGCTTTTCCAAAAGCCACACTAGCTCTGGCAGAGATCTGACCAATCAGCGGAACACCCAAAGTTCCATCTCCACACGATGCTCAAGTTGTGGCAACCTTGCTCCACCAAAGCATAACCACGTCAAACCAAACTTACTTTATACCAAGCCTCTACCAAGGGTGCTTACCCATAAGGCATCCAACTCCTCTCACAAGGCATCTTACTTACCTCATAGACATCCAACTCATGGTCCCTCAACTGGACCCAACTTGCTTCTATGATGTTCAACTCTCCAGAGGTTTAGGCACTCGAAGGTAGTTGACCGCACTACCAACCACAAGGATCTCTTGGCCTTAACACTAGCGTGAGATGCACGCGCACTAACACTTACCAACCGCCAACCTGCTTGACTTACTCAACCTCTAGTAACACTGGGAAAGGCTCGGCTCCTCTCGAACATCCTTTCGCTTGAAGTCTTTCGATTACCACCGAACTAGCCCTTTTTGCACGACCTACACAGTGCAACTACCATAAATGGATCCAAGGCTAAAGGAGTACGCTAAACTCCAAGCGGCATAGAACCATCCGCTATGCCCATGCCAAACTCGAGGCTGAACAGATTTAATGCCAAAGTGGCACACCAACCAATGCACCTCAAGTGCCACTACTACCAAATCCACATCTTACTACAACGGGGCCAACAAGGTCACAACCTCAAGTGACACGAACTCTGGCTCGGCATACAAGGGCTCAACTCCAACAACCATGCCTAAGGCATCTCATCAAGTCAAGGCTCACGACCTACTCTTGCATCTCCACATGATGCTCACAAACTCGCCACTCTATCAACATGTAGCAACTAGCCCTACTCTAGGGCTTACCAAAAGAAGAGTGTTCACTTCTATCACACCACCGAGAAACCACCAACGGATCCAAATCCGTAAGGAACACTACTTGCTTTGCACCCTTAACTACGAGTGGTTAAAACCACACTGGCTACAACAATCACACTTCGCAGAAACACAAAGATACCTCATCAACCTCCTCGAAGGCTACCAGCTTTGCAACCATTCTCTGGGCAACCAAAAATCTAACAAGGCTCAAGATCTGCACTTGAGCTACCCAGGCTAGTCCACACGGGGACCTGCTCCACCAACATCCACATCAGCACAACCACAGCTACCTTCTCTCTTGGAGTGACATTCCAAGGCAAAGCACCTCCACCCTCTCACTAGGGGAAAAGCATCAATTGAGCCACAGTTGGCCTATGGGAGTCCAATCTCTACCTCCCTCTGGAACGATGTCCCAGGGCATCCGAATCTACCTGGATACCACAACAAGCCACAACATACATCACACACTGCGGGAAGTTGACATGATGGTGCTCTAAACCCAAACCAATAACGAGTCAGAACATGCTCGTCTCCGCTCCACAATACTACACAAGGCATACACTAGATCACAGGTATTGTAAATTCTTAACCCTTTTTAAACAACAAATAGTAAACTTAGGCGTGCACTGATAAGCTGTCAGTGCTAGTGATCATGGGAAAATGACCTACAACAACGAGTCATACTACTGAATTTATGACTCGAGCTCTCGATACCAAGCTGTAAGGGACCGGCCGAATGGGGCACTAAATGGGCCCTTACCCCAATGCATGCATTCAAAGTAAAGGATATTTAAAACAGACATGATTTCGGATTCCAATTAAAACAAAACATTCAAAATAATCCCTTTAAAAACTAGACATTTTCCCTGAAACCTGTCCATGTTTCCAAGCACCTGTTCCAAGATAAATACATTTCCAAAGTTTACTCTGATCAGAGATTTACTAAAAGCCATTCAAAACTGTTCGGATACAACATCTTTGGAATCCACAAATATTTACAACATCCTAGGGCTCGTGCGTCTACATGCATTCGGGAAAACAAAAACACACGAGAGTCATAATACAAAAATCGAGTTGGAAGATCGGGCCCCATGATCACGGCTCCTCCTTCGAGCATCCGGTCGCGCACCACGATTACTGTGGAAAACCACGAGAATAAGGGTGAGTAACGAATTACTCGATAAGAATCCCCAACCGGGGTACAATACGATATACATGGTCATCTCGATGAGCATATGCAAGCTATGAATATAACACAGAATAGAGCACATAGCTTAGCCCACACTTGGGCCTCGGATGCCAACTCGGTGGCTTAGTCCGGAATAAAATCATCACGCGATCTAATACATAAGTCGCCCTATACGAGAAACAAGTCCGGCCTCGGCTGCATCTCTGTCGGCGAAAAGGTACACGGCTCAAGATCGAGGAGCTCTTGGTCGGCGTTGTAATGAGCGTAAACATGCACCGCGTGCTCTGCAGACCATGGGGTGCCGGGTCCAGAGGCAAAGCTGCCCATGTCCAGTCCACCACGCCTAACTAAATCTTTGGATCGGTGTCACCGACATAGGGTGTGAGACTGGACACTTAAACTATGTCACTGAACCACACTTTGAGGCTAAGGGAACGGGTCGTGGTAGGCTTACACCAGAAGCCGCCCTTACCTTAACAGTGGCAATCGGGGGCTACTGGCCGAACACGGCGAGGCGTGCCGACTATCGAGGACAAGGCAATGCCAAGTCATCATCCCGACGGTTGGGGCATTTAACGATCCGCCACCCTCACCCAAGATTGCGGGGCCTACCGCTCGGGTTAGCAAATCCCTCACGGGGTCGGGGGCGGAATGACTTGCTCGACGTCCCCCCGCCATGGATGCAAGGTACTTTATGCATCGAGCCCGGATGATGCTATCTACACCGCAACTCTAACTCGCCTTAGCAAAGCAAACAAACAATTCCATAAAATCCAATACGTGCTCAATAAGAATACAACGAGCCTAGCATGATACTACGAAGCAAGGAGCAGATACGAGCATGCGAGAAAGGAACAACCTAGCATGGATTAACATGAGAATTAACCAAGAAATCATGCTAACGGAATTCAGATTGAAGCACCTAGCTACACATGTCAATAATCACAAACAAGCAATCAATCAACAATCACATATAATATCGCGAGGTCCACACACCCCGGTAAGAAATCCTTACCTTGGTCGGGGACGGTTTGGTACGAAATCCTAAGTCGCGAACAATCTCGATCTAGCTACCAGGGAACCTATCAATCAACACAAAAATCACACAATAGGCCTAAATATAGTAAAACAAACAAGGCTCGGCTCGGGAGCAACTCACGAGGCACATTTAACGCACGAACGAGCCGACCTGCGAACGGGGCAGCAATAGGGCTTGCTGCATTGGCGGCGCGAGGGTCGCGCGCGCGAGCGGCGCTGGCTGTGCTGGTGCGCGCTGCGTAGGGCGCGCCCGCCAGCGCTGTGGGCAGTGCGGCAAAGCGAACAGGTGGCGCCGCGACACGACTTCGGCACGGGGACGGCGACACGGGCTGGCGAGCGCTTGGCGTGGCTCGGACGGCAGGGGCACGCGACAAGCGTCCCGGGCGCTCTGCGCGACGCGGCGAAGGCGGGGCGAGGAGCCTGCTTGACGACGGGCGGCGAGGCGAGCGAAGCTCAGCACGCGCGTCGCGGCGGCGAGCAGGGGTGAAGCGGGGCATGAAGAAGACGAGCTCGATTCCGGCGATTGGAGAAGATTCGACGGCCGATTTATTGATGGATGAACTCCTACTCCGGTGCACTAAAACCACCCAACGTTTCACCTCGACACTCACGGAAAATGGAAATCAAAAGCAGGGGAAAGAAATGGAGAAATCGGAGGAGAAGAAGAAGAAGAGAGGAGAAAGGGAGGGAGAACTCACTGGGAGAGGATCGATCGGCCGAGGAGAGCCGGCGAGGCTGGCTGGTCGGCGAGGGGAGGCCGGTCGGTGAGGAGAATCGCGAAGGAGAAGAAGAAAGGAAAAGAGGGAGAAGGCTCGGGCGAGCTGCCTTTGAAACCAAAACAGGGGACAGACAAGCATACATAGAAGATGGCGCGTTTAGAAGCACAAGAGCGCTCAGTGGCTCGATTGGCAGCGACCCCTGCCTAGCACGCGACACGTCCCTGGTTCGAATCTCACTCGACGCGCTATTTAAATCCCTATTTATTTTTACTCTTTCCCAAGTCCAAATGCCTTCACCAAAAATCCCGATCCTTTTCAAATTGACTCATAATTATTCCGGCAATTTCCAATTTTAAAACCGGCCCGACCCAAAAATTACCAAAATGCCCCTGGGCCTCCCGGGAAGGCCGGGATGAATTTTCCGGGCCGTTACAGAAGTTAAAGTCAAAACCTTGTTGTTTAGATGTAGATTTAAAATGAGTAGTTATTTTTAGTAGTTAAAAAAGAAATGATTAAAAATGAGTGGTTAAAAATGAGTTATTTTGATTGATTTGAAATGAATGATTAAAAGTGAGTGGTTATAAATAATTGAATAGTTATAAATGAATGATTAAAAATGAATTGTTAGAAAGAGAGGAATTTGAGTGCAGCTTGGGTTGCACCCCACCCATGAAGTCACACACAGTTTAATATTTTTTTATTAAAAAAGAAAGAAAGAAAGAAAGTGGGCTGAGATGTGTGGCACCAAAGGTGCCACATATGTTGACTTCATGGGTGGGGTGCAGCCCAGGCTGCACCAAAATTCCCCTCTTGTTAGAAATAAGAGTTATTTTTAAAAGTAAAAATGAGAAGAAGTTAGTAAAAACTCATTTGAATGTAGGTTTTCGAAGAGGAGTTGATAAATCTTAAAACTAAATCCTACCTAAATATGTCAAACAAACAACCTCTAAGAGTTATATCGATGAGTTATTTTGAATAGTTAAAAATTGAGAGTTGTAATAAAAAATTTGTTTGGATGTGATGTTTATGTAGAAGAGTTAGAGTCAAAATGTTGTTTGGATGTAAATTTAAAAGGAATAATTATTTTAAGTAGTAAGTAATGATTATAAATGAGTTACTTTAATTTATTTAAAATGAGTGGTTATAAATTAATGAGTAGTTATAAATGAATGATCATAAGTGAATAGTTAGAAATGAGAGTTATTTTTAAGAGTAAAAAAGATGAGGAATTAATAAAAATTTGTTTGGATGTAAGTTTTCGGGGGAGAATTTGTAAATTCTCCAACTAAATCTTCCTTAAATATGACAAATATACAACTTCATAAATATCTCAATTTGAATCTATATTTTTCCACGATTAATTTTATTTTCATCAATTTTATTTTTTGGAATGAACAAGAAATAAAAATTATATTTAATGGCTCGTTTGATACCATTTCGCTTTTAGTTTTCTATTTTTTGTTTTTAACCTTTTGCAATCAGGTTTGTTTGATAAGTAATTTCGGTTTTTATTTTTAAAGTTTTAAAAACATTAAAATAATTCTAAAAACTAAAAAAAAAGTACCATTTAAAAATCACTTTTTGTTTTTTTCAAGAAAATGCTAGAAAAATAATACTCATTTCATTTTTGGATTTCTATTTTTGTTTTTAACCTTTTGAAAACATGTTTGTTTGATAACTAATTTTGGTTTTTATTTTTAAAATTTTAAAAACATTAAAGGAATTCTAAAAACTAAAAAAAATATTTTAAAAATCACTTTTTGATTTTTTCAAGAAAAATGTTAGAAAAATAATAAAACACACTATTATTTTATTAGATTTATAATATTCTAAAATAATATTATTTTATTGTATTAAATATTTAAAATAATGAATTTTGATTTTTTTTAAGAAAACCAAAAACCGTTATCAAACGTATTTTTAGTTTTTAAAAAATAAAAAATAATTATTAAAATGTATGATTTTTATTTTTTAAAACCAAAACTAAAAATCAAAAACATAAATTGAAAATATAAAAAATAAAATAGTTATCAAATGAGACTAAAAAACAATTCAAGTATACATCGTAAATTACAAATTTTCATCGCTAAAAATAGTATTTTGTTTGGTTTTAGAGGGGAGAGAAAGAAATGGAAGAATAATAGAGAAAAACAATAACTAAAGAGGAAAGCGATGGCCGACCAGAGAGTGAGGTGATTGGATTTTGGTGTTGAGGAGTGGAAAGGAAGGGAGAGGAGTTGAGATTCCAAACTCCATATTTACTTCCAGTACATCAATCTCTTTTCAACTATTCTTCAATTTCTCTTCCAATATCATATCAAATCTTTTATATATAACTTTATCAAATATTACATCAAACATTTTTTTAATTTTAAATTATATAATATAATATAAATGATCTTTTATATAATTTTATCGAATGTCACTTTAAAACTTTTCTAATTTTCAACCACATAATACAAAATAAAATATACTAAATTTATCCATTAATAAAATATGTAATGATTAAATTAAAAAATAATATAAAATAAACATTTTTCCAATATTTTATCTCTAAAATTAGTATAGAAGATGTTTGGGATGAAGTTTTGATGAGCGTTATTTGAATTATTTTGAATGGTTAAAAATTCACGTGAATGTGATTTTTTTTTTGTAAAGAAGTTAGAGTGAAAATTTTACTTGGATATAAATTTAAAATGAATAGTTATTTTGAGTAGTTAAAAAAGAAGATAAAAATGAGTTATTTTGATTGATTATAAATGATCTATTAAAAATAAGTTATTTTGATTGATTATAAATGACTTATTTAGAAATGAGAAGTTATATTGTGTAGTTATAAATAGGGATGTTCATTTAAACCGTGGGGCCGGGGCCTTGTGAGGACCCGCCCCTAATGAAACACTGAATCCCTAATTTCACGGGAAATATGATCCCCATCCCCAATTCTTTGGCCCCGCTCTGATATTTCTTTTTTAAAGAATAATTTTCTTATTTCCTTTAAAATTTTGTGAATGACGTTGCTTCTATTATACCATTTTTCTGTTAAATATTTAATGAATTCAACATATTTTGAAAATTTTGTTAGATATATTGAATAGGAATACATTAGCTTTTGCTCTAAAAAACAGAACAAAACTTTATTTTTATATTAATACACTAACAGTTTCTTTTTTTCCTTTTTAATAATAATATACTAATTTCTTAGATATTTCTTTTACTCGCCCTTTAAACTATAAGAATAAAATTATTAAAAATTATATTAAAAAAAATAAATGGTAAAAAATTTCACGCGAAGAAACCGACCCCCAAATTCTCTGTGGGGAATCCCCACCCCGATCCCCATAAAATAATATGGTAAATTTCGTGGCGACAGTGAATAGAAATGGTGACTGGGATGGGACAGATAAAATCTTCCCCGTCCCCACATCGCCACGTTGACATCTCTAGTTATAAATAAGTTATTAGAAATGAGTTGTCAGAAATGAGGAGTTACTTTTAATAGTAAAAATGATAAATTATTTTGAATAGTTACAAAAACTCGATTGAAGGTAGTTTTTTGAAAAATAAATTAGTAAACTCAATCTAAATTCCTCTTAAATATGGCAAACAACACATCTTAAGGGTTGGTACATTCTATTTATTTTTAAACTAATAAAAATACATTCTATTTATTTAACTAATTATGGAAATATTGTATTAAATAAACCATTATCAAGAAGTATTTGCAAATTTAAGCCACTAACTTTCTTTTTGCAATTTTAATTTTTCTTTTAAAATTTAGAATTAATATTTTTTAAAAAAATCTCATTTTTCCCTTCCTTTCATTAATTGATTACATTTAAAATCTAAAATCCCATTATTTATACTTTACCGTTTGTAATTAATGCCTATCACGAAAATTCCTTTCTTATACGTACCATCTTAATGAGGAATTGATTGGTTGGATTTTAATTTGATTCTTTTATTTATCTCACAAATTCATTTTTCTAACCTCTCTATTCCCAACGTTTGACTTACATTTTCTCTCCCGTCCTCCGAGCTTTTTCCTTCTTTCATTTCAATATCAATATTCTCCATTTTCGACGCCCTGAAATCTGATCAACAATTTTGTTTCCTGACCAAACGGTACTTGTCTTGTTGCGAAGCTTACTCATTCGGACAGTACAGTCATTCATCGTAATCATTTGAAGCTTTTTGCCAATGTATTGTTCTAGAAATCTCTGCATTGCATCAACATTTTATTGTTCATTCTCCCCTAATCTCGATCTGATATGTCACAAACTGTACAATATGGTATCTCTTTAATTCTCATATGCTTTCCAATAACACAAAACGTAGAATCATGATTGTGCACTAGTTATAACAAGTTCATCTCATTTTCTCATATTTTATATATTATTATAAAGAGATTTTATCATAAATAGATCATAAACACATTAGTATTCAGTATTTTTGTTATACAACTGGTTAGTCTACACAGTATTCGAAGTGTACACATATTCCAGTTTACATATTGTATTACATATTCCAGTCTGCATATTGTATTAATTATACAATGTACCTTACATGCCCATACTGCTTTTATTACACTTTCTTGACGATATACGATAGGTTCAACAAGTAACTAAATCACATTCGAAAAGTATTTGGAAATATATATGCGCCTAAATTTTTTTTTTTTTTTGCAAAGTTAATTTTTTTAAAAACAAAAAAATCGTAGTTGTTAATTTTTTCCTTAATACCATTTTTTTTTTTTTGCATACTTTCAATTATTTATAAACATATCATATTTAATTGTCAACCCTTTTAATGTAAAGCGATTTTAACTCCTTTTTTCATTTATCTCTCTTCCTTTTTCGTTTCAGCTTGCTTCATTCATAATTCATGTATATTCCAATATTTAGAATGTCAAAATCATGTTTAGAAATCTAGTAAAATCATATGTAGAACAATAGTTTCTTCGGACTTTGATTTCCATATTCTGGTATAATTGACTGTATAATTGAGTATATACCGTTTGTTTATACTATGTTTTTAGATTATTTATATTGTAAATCTTCTCCTTATAGGTTAATCAATCATTCCATTTGTATAATACCATTAATACTGTGGTTTGTCATGTACTGTTATATTACTATATAAACTATACAAAACTCTATATGTTTCATTATTTCATTCTACATACTGTATAGCTTACACGGTACATTTATAGTTTATTATTCATTCTATTCAAGTATATTATTCATTATATTTCCATTTTGCAATACGGTATTGTTTACAATACTGTTTGAACATTTTGTAATACTATATAATTTTTCTTTATAGGTTCAACAAGCATCTCAATCCGTATTGCACATAATTGTCAGTGGGATGAAAATGAAGATATACCATAATCATGAAGTAGCTGAAGAGCGTCACATAAATATTGATGAACGCATTCACCCAATGATCATTTTACATTACAATCTTTTTTTATGCTGAACACTTTCAGTTTCACTTTTGTAACCCATGAAACCTTTTTTTTAACGAGTCTCTATCAATTCACAAATATTACGTATGTTATTTCTCAATGTTTACTATACGGTATTGTACATTCAAAATTATGTCTTCGTTGTCGCAAACATATTAAATAATACTACAAAGTATCCATATTAGCAAATTAAACACTTTTAAAAAAACACAAAGGTTTAAAATACAGTATGTACATGATATATTAAAGGTGTATCGTAAAAAAACCTAGTTAGTTCAGTACTGTGTGGTTACCAAACATATCTTGATTTCAATCAACAAAATTGAACGTTCAACAACTCATATGGTCTATTTATGAACAAAACTACCATAATCAAATAACATGTACATGACTGACTATACTGTGTATAAATCACAACTGTACCTCTAACAATGTATTTTCGTCACTTTCGTCCACCAATTAATACACCATAAATTGGCGGTTTCTGGTTTTCAACAATTAATGCACCATAAATTGGCAGTTTCTAGTTTTCTACAATTAATGCACCCTAATTTTGTGGTTTCTAGTTTGGAATATGAGACGAATTTCTTTTTCTTTTTCTTTTTTTTAATTTTCTTTACTAAATGAAAAACCAACAATTAATTTAAAGGTATTGTTGTAATTCATTATTGTTGGAATTTATAAGATAATAAAATAAATTCTAGTTTTATTAATATTTTTGTAGATACCTTTATTTGTAAATATTTTTCAAATAAGGTCTATTTATTTAAAAAAAAACATTTATTTCAACTCTTTTAAATACTAGAGATTCTTTTATCAATGTTTTGTAAAAGAAGTCACTTTTGTTTTTCATACAAAGGTAGTCACTTTCCTTAATTGTCCCACGATGATATATGCCTCGAGTATTTTAAGAAAAAAAAGGAATATTAACTCTAATTTGTGTACATAAGTTAAAAAGAAAAAGAAACTCATTTTCAACCCATAGAGAACCCTTGCTTTTGGGTTTCATCATTTTTGTTCGGTGCTAGTCAAGGTGGGGGATTGTTGGTTTGTCCCATAAGAGAGTTGGTTGATAAACGGTTGTTTTTTCAGCTTTTAGATAAGTCGTTCTAGGTTATGTGTGAAGTCTTTTGTTGGTTTCACCCTTTGACATTTTAACTTTGGTGGGATCATGTACTTCAGTTGTCAATATAGGTTTAGGATTATTCCCCAAAGTTTGTCGAAAGTCGACAATCAATGTGTTGACAATGTCTTTTTGGCCTTTTCAGTTGGAATATTCATACAATTCCAGTTTAACTATGTAACGACCCAACTTCCTAAAATACTCTATTGGGGTGTTACGGGTGCATGCATATTAAAATCTTCAAAACCAATTTGTTAATCACATGCGCTTTTCCAACAAATCTCATAAAATATGAAAACATTGCTAATAGTTCTAAAACATACAAAGTTTGAGATCCCAATAGTTCAAAACAAATACGGTTCAAAAGAGTTTAAAACGTAAAAACATATGGTTTGACACAAGTAAACGATGCAGAAAAAAATGTCGCCACCGTGTCCATGATCGATCCAGATCTCAGCCTAGCCACCTCGGAATGAACTAATACCTGAAAATGTAAGGGGTGAGTATATCGAAATATACCTAGTAAGGAGCCCCACCATGAGGTTAAGCATATAAACAGAAAACAAGTTCAAAGATACGACAACTGAAGCTAAATGCCTCGCTCATGTGTGGTCGGCCCTCAGGCCGGTCACGAGAAAACAATGTCAAACAATGGCGTGCAAGCTGTGAGTAAGTTACGGCTAAATGGCGAGCAATCATCTGACCAAGGTCAGAGCAAAGACCCCGAGTGAGAAGAACAAACAAGTTCAACAAACCTCGGGTCGGACACGTCCCATACCGTGTCGTAAGAGAAATCACAATTATCTCGGGGGTAGCCTGACCTCTGTTAGAGACCCACCATAGTGAGCCAGTAGAGGCATGCCTCGAGTAGCCTGACCTCTGCCAGGGACCCATAACGCTGTGCTTGCGAAGACATACTCTAATGTCTTGGGGTAGCCTGGACTTCGCTAGGAACCCACCAATAAGTCACTAGACCCTGACGGGAGGACGAGTGAGGGGAACACACAACATCCCTAAACCTCAGGTCGAGACAACGACACATGAGTCATGTCAGCAATGGCATACACAATGCCAAGAAAATCACCCGACCCTGTCGGGGAGGACAACGAGTGAGGGGAACACATAGCATCCCTAAACCTTGGGTCTGGACAACGACACACGAGTCGTGTCAGCCATGACATACACAATGCCGAGTTAAAATCACCTGACCCTGTTAGGGAGAGCCACGAGTAAAGAAAAACTGTAGGGTTCCTAAATTTCTAGCTCGAGGTGCCAACTACTAACCCCTAGCATGCGGAAGGACCGACCTGCCTACGGACAACATCGCCACTAATGCATGTAGGATCACCGACAGGCATTCCTCCGCGCCTTCATCTGTCCTAGTGGCCTCTTCCAGTAGTCTCAGGGACAAGTACGCCATGACCGGCCCCCCTCCAACGTACTGGGAAGGTAACCTGGTGGAACCATGCACACAACATATGAGGTTCCATGAGTACACACAGAGAGATAATAACTAGCACTAGAGTCACATAAGATCTAGCCTAGCCTAGGCGAGTGCACCCGACCCACCTGAGGGTTGGTGTGACCCGCAACGTGTGCTCAACAACCAAGGAACTCATTGTTCCGCATACAAGGTGACACGTGGATGAGATCCGACCCCTTGATTAGAGGAATAAGTCAACCAGTAGGCTAGTGCAACCCAACCACGTGTCTCGAAGCAAAGAGGATCCATATCCTCGCTTGGTTCCTAAGGGGCACTAGCGAGTCACAACAACAAGATATCGATCATGCAATCACGAGTCCTAAAATTTTTGAGCTAGCTGCTCCTCTAGGTGGTCAACACGGTAACAAGACCTAGCTATTCTAATGCCAAAAAGACATACGGACAACCCTTTAGGTAACGAAAAAGAAACTAAGCATAATCATGGCAACACGTATACAGTCAAACATGGATGAAGTCAACAGCATGGAACATGTATAAACCCAAAGCAATTCAGTCAATCAAGAGGTTAAACAAATAAGCAGTTCATCGCATATACGAGCAAAGATACCAATCGGGAAATGATGATACGATCACAAGATATACAACAATAGAGATGTAATAGTTTATGGGTTATACATGATTTCGTGCTACCACGAGTAGTAATAGGTCCACACAGTGAATAACAACACCAAAGCATACATGTGACAAGTCATCCATCATTCAATTATCGTAACTTCTATCATGCCACTATTCACATGCTTTAAACCACAAACCCGAATCATAATGAAGTTCTTTACCTTCCTGACGACTCGATCGGAACACCACAGGAACCCACGAGCTAAACGGTGACCCAAAACGATGAAATCCGAGAGAACCTAAACACAAAACAACTCCTAGCGTTCGTTAAGGACAAAATAAACAAGTCACAAATGGGGTTAACATCACGAGAACGAGGGGAACCTTCTATCCGAAAAACCTCGCCGGAGCACGGCGGTGGCCGGTGGCGACGCATCGTCATGGAACGGGGCGGGTCATACCTCGTTGGAAAGGACTCGAGCTCAGGATTACGGAACAAGTCACGGATTTGCAAATGGACTTCTCTAGCTCTTGGGAACTACAAAAGAAGAAACGAATTTCCAAACCCTCTCGCCGGAAAACTCTCGAAAACGAACAAATCTTACCATGTTTCGAAGCTCTCGACTCCCTGAGCACGGATCTGGTCTCGAAATCACAAACGGACATATGTAGCTCCGCAAAACTACGAAAGAAGAAACGGGTTTCAAAACCCTCTCGCCGGAAAACTCCACGAAAACCAACAAATCTTACCATGTCACGAAGTTCTCGACTCCCTGAGCTCGGATCTGGTCTCGGAATAGCAAACGAAACTCTCTAACTCCGTGAAACTAAGAAGGAAGGAGTGGGTTTTAGGTGGTGGTGGTTGTTGGGGTTGAATGAAGAGAGAGAAAAGGTGGTCAAATAAAAAAATACATAAATAAAACTTCTTTCCATTTAAATCCATAAACCCTAATTTAACTTTAAAATTCTAAATTCTCTAACCCAAAATAACTTTTGTATTTTAGCTTTTATTACTATAAATTTCTAAATAACTTATCAATGTGACTCATAACTTAAATCCCATGGA
Source organism: Sicyos edulis (assembly GCA_036507275.1). Taxonomy (NCBI): domain Eukaryota; kingdom Viridiplantae; phylum Streptophyta; class Magnoliopsida; order Cucurbitales; family Cucurbitaceae; genus Sicyos; species Sicyos edulis. The sequence continues at coordinate 7,852,590 of CM071856.1, read as the reverse complement.
GCATTAAATAATATAATTAGTTTGAGATTTATTAGCATATTCAATAAAACACTAACTATACTTAAAAATTATCTATAATGTTATAATATTTATTATAAAAATAAATTCAATAAAAACACTTACATGATTTTAGAATTAACTAGAGTGTTACAAACTAAGGCTTTGGATCGAGTTGCTTCTTTCCTGATTAAGTTTATCCTTATTTCTCTTTGTCTTCTTAAGAGGGTGGCCACCTTCCAACATGTGGTTTGGGGCCAATTCAAGTTTGGGGAAATGATCCCGTTTTAGGTTGTTATGGTTCTTTCGTTTTAATGAAGTTATTTAATTTCAAAAAAAAAAAAAAAAAAAAAAAAAAAAACTCATTTCTACCAAATGGACATCATTCCTTCAAAAAAAAAAAGAAAAAAAATAAGATGTCAGTCTTTTTTTTTATTATTATTTTAAATATATCAAGTTGGGTGGCGACTGAAATTTAAAAAAAAGTTGTTTTACGGTTTGTCTTTTTATTTGAAGCTACCAACCACACGTTTCCTTCATTAAAATATATTACTAACTATCTATAGTTCAAATTTACTAGATAGTATGAACATCAAAATTAATTGACAATGAAATGAATAATTTATTTTTTTTATATATTGTTATGAAATTTTTACTATCTTAACATAATTTGTTATAATTTTAAAAAATGAATATGTACTCAAAAATAATTTTAAAAAATGATGCCTCAAGTTTAATTTGTTTAATTCTAAATGATGTTGATTTATATTATTGTAATTGCAATAGTTGAAAAGAATACAAACACTTTACACGAAAAAAAGAAAAACAAAAAGACGGAATACAACACGCTAAGTTTATTTTATTTTATTTTAATTTTTTGCTGAAGACAAAAAGAACACGCAGTCTATGTATTAAAGAAAGAATTTTGGATTTGAATATCAGATCTCAAAAAAGAAAAAAAGAATAAAAGAAAAAAAAAGATTTGAACATCACAACATGGTTATTATTCTGTATATATATATATTTATTATAATGGGTATGATTGCATAAAAGTTAGAATTCAAAGTTTTAAAATTTAGAAAAAGTTACAATATAGTTTTATTGTGCAGAAAGAAAAAAAACTAAGAAATAGTTTTTTCGTTGGTTGCCGAATTGAATATATATTAAAGATCTTATTTTCTTGTTCAATCCATCACTATTTCAGAGTGCATGGCACTCCATTTCAAAAAAAAAAAAAAAACGAGTGCATGGCACATAAATTATAATTTATTAACCAAAAAAAGCTATTAAATGCCACCTTACATGATATTTTAACAGACATTCGTACTTGTTTGATTAATTCAGAATAAATTGACATTTTAATGATATTCGTAAACAACTTATAAATTAAGCAAATTTGTCCCCCATAATATTATTTTGACTCTTCATTACAATTGTAATACATTTTTTAAAATAATTTCATCCATAATAGATTTTTCTCAAAATTACTATTCTAACACCATTAGACTTCTATCGGTTTAAATGATAGATTTCTATCAATTCAACTGATAGAGTTACTAGTAGACTATAGATTTCTATCAATTTAACTAATAGACTTCAATCGATTTTGAATGATTGAACAATGTAAATCGATAGACTCCAATTATTATTGTGCCACAAACGACTAAGTTTGAAAATTGTGTCATACATGAAACTATTTTATTTTTTTAATATACATGCAAAATCTCCTGAAATTAAACAAAGTTGGAAGTAAATAAGATAGAGAAGTAAAGTATACCCATATTGAATATAAATATGTAACTCACTATTTATATAATACCTCAAAACAAAACTCACTATTTATATAAAGTTAGTTAGATTTATGTAGATTTTACTTAGTAAGGGTTAGATATTAGAGTTGGATCAAATGCTCTCATTAAATGTTTCGAATAAATAATAAATAAATAAATACTGTCGTCAAAGAGATAAGAATCATTCAACTTTTTTCAATTTATTAATTCAATATAGTTTCAAAGTAAATACGTTTTTTATTTTTCCACATTTTTTCCTTCTCATCCTTCAACCGCATGATTTATTTTGTGTAGCCACAAAGTTCTTTTCCCTTTTGAGAATTTACCATAGCAGCATATTCTACCTCTTATATTATATTTGCAGCAAATTTTTTAAAATAATTCATCTATAGCATATTTATTTCTATCACTCACCTAGTGATATAACTCAATTTAGATTTCTATCGATGATAGAAAACTTAAGCAGTGATAGAATGAGTCTATCATTGATTGAATTCTATCACTAATAGAACTCAACAAGTGATAGAAGTCAATTTGAATTTTCTGCTACAAATGAAATTATTTTGGATTTTGTGATATAGGTGAAAATATTTTGCCATTTTTTGTTATACATGCAAAATCCCCTTTTCTTTTTTTATTTTTATTTTTATTTTGTCTTTTCCCTCAACCCCTAGGACTTATTTTTAGCAGTCACACGGTTTTCTTTTGCATCCATACTAAGGGTTCGTTGTGCATTCTGCGATTATCCACTTGATGTTAAGGGTTCTAAGATGTTGAATTTAGAAAGTAATGAGATATTTTTGTCCAATGACATTTTTTTCTTATGAAAGCACTTATCATTTCACCAAGAGACGTGATGTTGCCTACTGAAACTTTCCAACTGAAGTTATTCCTATCTTTACTCTATTCATGAATTGCATTAAAGAGCATTTTTAGCCAAATTGATGTATCTAACAGACCTGATTATTCATAATCAACTCCATTGAGGATCAATGTAATATAGTACCCGTTCCTTAGATCTCGAACTCACCAAATTTTTCTTCATACCAAGATGACGAGTTGCTTAATTTGTCATCATTTGTTATAGACCTTGTTGATGGTTACCTTACACAAGGATATGACTTTCAGGGTATTCCTTCGTTTTTCTGCATGTTCTCACAATGAAGCCTCAAAGTGATACTGTTTTGTGTTGATCTACCAAGGATATCAAGCAACCGAAGTACCTTCAGGATTATCATTGTGGTTTAATGTGTTAAGGGGCGTTGCCCACATTCTCCACAAGGTATCATTTACTCTAACATGTTAGTTATGAAAGATTGCGCCTATCTTCAAGAATTGTTTTCTTGCAAGTCTCCTCTTTTTATGAGTCGTAATATTATCACCAGGCCTTACTCCATTACCAATAGCGAATGATAGGCATGTTGAGCTCTAGACTATGGAGTCAATTCACACTTGTGAAGTGGTAACTTAGCCCAAGATAAAGAGTTTTTGGGTGTCGATGGGTGATGACTCTCAAATAAAATCAATATTTAGGTTGATTTTGAATCAGTTGTTCACAATTAGCATATAAAATCTGAGGCAAAAGAGTTAATTTAGTTAGCGAAGTGATTTAGACTAATGCTTGCTATTTAGGGGGTTAAACAGAGAATTATGCATTGTACCATTAAAAATGTTAAAATCACACTTTAAATGCATAATCAAGTACCTCTGATGCTCAAAAAGATGTTTTGTAAGAATTGCGATGCGGAATAACATGACTGAGCCTCGCGAATCTATAGTAACCAATGTGAAACTTAAATGCACGACAACAGTAGCTCAGACAAGACGCCAAGGCAAGGACTTAAGGAAGGAAGGATTGCGATGACAACACACAATGTTGACTAACTAGGCGGTTAGGGAGACAGATTGTAGAAATCATGGGATCCATTCCTTATTCCATTATGACGAGATTGAAAAAATCAATCAACTAACACGGTCGAGTTAATTGGGTTAACAAATCAAATCGAGAACATTCGATAAGGACCAAGATGAGTCTATAAATTGAAATATTGTAATAGTTTTAAGGGAGTTTTTTTAGACACTGAGAGTTTTTACACACAGTCTCTCTACTTTATTTCTTTCGTTTTTATTTTATTAGACTCATTTTTCTTTTTAATAATATTGCTTTCAACATGCTTTCATTCATATTTTTATCTGTGATTTTATTTTTCATTATGAACTAATTCCTTTAAGGCCAGGTTAGGGAAAAGGGGAATTTTTTACGCATGTGTTAGACGGATTTAGGAAGGGATAAACTAGTGCATGTTAGCTAGGTTCTTAATTTCTTAATAATGAGTGTCAACCGGCCATCCACACAAGCTACTTGGTTGTAATTTGAAAGATGAATGACCTAAGGCTAGATAGCATGTTCAGTAGGTTAGTATCAAAGTCTTTTATACTTTAAATCGGAGTTTAGGAATAAACATGTAACTACTGCATACGTTGCACTGTTTAGATTACATTGAGTTGCAACAGAAGTTGGACTTAATGCGAATGGATGCGGAAGCAGACGTTTGTTAAGTGAAGTATGCTAAGCTTTCCCTCACCGCACAGTTCTTGTACCTTAACTATTTCTCATCACGCTTATTACTTTTTACATTACTTTTATTTTACCCAATATAAACCAAACCGAAACCTTTTATCTACTTTCGGTCAGTTCTAAACATACTACTTTTGATAAATCATAGTCCCTATAGAGATCAATAATTTTACTTATTACTTACTGCAGATCGCGTATACCTGTGCGAGTGTGTGTCATTTGCACACAAGGCAACCTCATGTTAGTCACTACTCAATGGGTATACAAGATCAAGTATAGGACAGATGGTTCAATTGACCAATACAAGAAACAACTATTATTTAAGGGATATACCCTATAAGAGGATTTGGATTTCATAGACATTTGCCCTAATTGTTAAGCTCATAATCGTACAAGTTCTTTTCCTATTGGCTCTTTAAAAAATTTGGTCTCTAGTTCAACTAGATGTGAACAATGTTTCCTCAATAGTGACGTATAAAAAGAGGTTTATATGGACTAGCCTCTTGTATATGAACCTATTAAACCTCTCTCAACTGTTGTAAGGTTAGTTTTTCATCTGCATAAATTGATGTATGAGCTTAAACATGCCTCAAGATAATGGGTATGCAATGTTTTCTTTTGCTTTGATAACTCTTTGGTTCATTCAGTTCAAGTCAGGTTATTTCTTATTCGTTAGAAGGGCAGACTCTAACTTTTTTTTGTTCTAGTGTATATGGATGACACTACTGTAAAATGAGCTCATATTGAACAAATTAATAATTTAAAGAAAATCTGGCATAAGTCATTCTTACTCAAGAATCTTGGATTCATATGGTATTTTCTCAAGTTAGAATTGTCAAAATCATCCGAAGTCTTTTTATTTCACAAATGCTATATACATTACAAATCCTTGAGAATGGTGGTTAACTCTGGCACCAAAGCTAAATCATTTTTTATGGATCCAAAATTAAAACTACAAGTCTATTAAGATGAAAAACTTTTAGATCCCACTACTTATAGGTGATTGTTTGATAAGCTTATTTACGTTACCACATATCTTGGCCCGAATATTATGTATCATGTGACAAATTAGTCAATATATTGTCAATTCTTGTAAGTCCCACATGACTACAATAAATCATTTATTAAAGTATTTGACAACATCCTCATAGATAAGAAATTTTATTCACCAATGTCATGGAGTTTACATTGTGGCCATTTGTAGACTCTAATTGGTCTTCATGTATTAACATTTGTCGAGCCACATATAAGGAATTTTTCATTTGTCTTGTTGGCAATATGGTTTTATGGAAATCAAAGAAATAAAGGACTGTGTTTGTCGTTCCTCTGCTGAAAGCCGAGTGTAAAGTTTTAGCTCTTGTTACTTGGGAATTGTTATAGTTGTCTTATCTTCTTGTTGATTTGTCGGTTAAATTACCTATCCCCATTTATTTATTTTTATTTTATGATAATAAGACAGTTATCTACCTTGCAACAAATCTGGTTTTTCATGAAAGGACCAAACACATCGAACTAGACTACGATCTTATACGTGATAAAATTACGTCTAGGTTTTTAAGCATTTGTATGTTCGTAGTCAGTCATACCTTGCAAATATTTTCATCAAAGTCTTTAGGTGCTCCAACTTTTTAATCATTATGTTATGGTTTTATTCAATCCAACTTGAAAGGAGGCTATTGAATGCAAATATGAAATTCATTGTTTATATGTAGTTAGTTCGATTTATATGGATTTGATTAAGTGAAATTAGATGTTACAGTGATATCATATCGAATAAATGTCCCCATTAAAGAGATAAAAAGCATTAAACTTTAATCAAGGTCCAATCGTCGACATTCACAAGTCGGGGTGGTAAAAAAATATAGCTAATAAAAAGAAGTTATGAGGAAAATATTCCAACACTCTCTTTAAAAAAATGGGAGGAAAAAAAAAAGGAAAAGTGACTCTCTCAAACCATACAATTTAGGGATGATAATGAAAATCGAAAACTGACAAAACCGAACCGAACCAAACCAATTTATTGGATTGGTTCGAATTTTTCACATATTGGTTTTTATTCAGAGAAAACCAAAAGTTATTGGATCGGATCAGTCTATATTTGTAAAAACCAATAAAAACTGAACCGAACCGATATTCATTTTTTAAGTATTTTTCTTTTTATATGTTAGTTAAACTTTTTATTGGTAACTAACTAATTATTTTTTTTAATTTAATTATAAATTATGAGATGTTTTTAGGAAAACAACATTAAAATATGAATTGCAAGTAAAATAGTAAAAAAAATTGAACCGTAGGGAACCGAATCGAAGCAAAATCGAGCTAATGATTTTATCATTTATTGAACATTGGTTTGGTTCCTCATTTTATCAAATCAATTGGATCGGTTATCGATTTGGCCTTAAAATGAAGGAAAAATGAACCAATGGTTTTTTCTTTTGTTGGATATTGGTTCAGCTCCTCTTTTTGTCAAATTGATTGGATCGGTTTAGTTATCAGTTTGACCTAAAATCGAAGAAAATCGAACCAATATCACCCTTAATACAACTAAGGTTCTTTTTATACAAAAGCTTTCATCATATCTTCTAGATTCTTATTATACTCGAGGATCATATCGAACTTCTAAAGAGAATTTGAGAGAGCTCTAAGCCCAATAGTAATTCTAGTACAACATTTCAAAGCTTAAATGGTGGGCATACAAATAAGTTTAATCAAACTTTGGAGGACATGATAAGAGAGCTTGTGCCTTAAATTTTTCATTTATTGAAGTTTTCCTGTAGCCATAGTTATTAGATAACGATCTAGATGACTCTTTTTAGGCTTTGTATGGCAAGAGTTGTAGGTAACATGTGTACTATTTGCAATTTAATCTCAAAACTCAAATATGCGAGATAAGAAATCAATAAAATAGATAAAACATAATTAAGTAAATGGAGAAGGAGGAGAAAAGATATTAGTGGTTCGAGAATATTCTTACATCCACTATCGAATTCAATAGTCAATTTTCATTACTCAAATAAAAAAAATTGGAGGAGAAGAAAGAACAATGACTAAACCTGAAATCTCATCAAATGCTCTCAATCTCTAATGTCTCTCTCAAAGAAAGCTCATCCAAAAGAATGTTTAAATAGGGTGTTACAAATAAGGTTACAAAAATATCCTAACTTACAAGTCCCAAATGGGAATACAAATTTACCCCAAGGTAACAACATTCAACAATGGTAAAATGTAAAATACATAAAATTCTCTAATACAAATATGTTAGTCACAATATTCCAACAATCATTCTAAAGAGCATATGGAGCAATGAAAAATACCATATGGCTCAACTCTTCAATTGGCCACGAACAAATCAGTCAGATCCAAGTTTTGAGTTAATCAATGAGATACTCTAAACTATTTGCAGCTAACACAAACTTCATAATATCAACTGATAAGAAATTGGTGTTGAACTTAAACAAAAAAAATTCATGTCCCTTATACTTCATCACAAAAACAAATGAACCTCACAAATACATGTTTGGTTCGATCAAAATTAGAATTTTAAATAATACTGAAACACTCTGATTATCAAAATGTAGTACAATGCGGGAAAAATTCGAAATTTTAGAAATCAACCCCTTAACCAAAACTGATTCCTTAACTGATTGAGCAAAAACAAAATGTCCAACCTCAGTAGAATAGAGAACAACAACATACTTCAAATTCAATTTCGAATTGATCACACTACCATAGAGCCTAAGCACATAACCTATTAAAATCTTCTTATTCATATTGGTTGCATAATCCGAATCATTAGATACAAATTTCATGAATAAACCTTTGGACGTAGTCTTCGGATCCTTCATATCAAATTCATAACTCAGCTGACGTACCAAATTAATAATCTCTGAACAACTTATTGAAGCAAAACAAATAACAACAAAATACAAGAGAACTAGAAACAAATCATCATAAACCAAATTTTGCAAATGTCAAACTAAATGATGATAGCTCTCTTGAAAATAACCAAGTGATTGTACTGAATCTTCATCTAAAATTTCATACAAGGATTTTTAGTAACAATCAAATGAACCATAGGTGAAAACAACTTAGAATAACCAATAACCTCTTCTTGTGTGAAACTTTTTAGCCACAAGTCTTACCTTGAAATGAGATTTATCCAAACTTTTAAGCCACTTGCAAATGACAAACAAATCTTCAATCTAAATTTTAGAATTAAATACTTTAGCAACTCGATTTTTTCTATTAAAAGTACTAACTTTTAGTTGTTAAATAAATTAAAGGGATTTCTTATGATAAAATAAATTGGATAAATGAAGAGGTTTCTTTTCTAAAATGATCAAGATTCAGCAGTTAATTAAATTAAACCCCATTTGTAGCCTTATTTAAAAATCATTTCAAATACAAAAACTCCTCACCACTCCCTATATCTAAAGGCTTGTAGCCAAAAGGGTCCTAAAACCACATCCAAACTCCCATATTCTTCTCCCATAACTTCTTTTGTAGTTATACGAAGCTAAAGATCTCCATTTGCAAATTTGAGAGCAGTTCTATACTCAAGAGGAAGTAAGCTTTCTAGAAAGGTATGGCACGCCCCATTCCACGACAAACACGTCGTCGCTGCCGCCGTGCTCCGTGGCTCCTGCGAGCCTTTGGTGAACATTTTTCAACCTGAGCCCCATTTGCTCTACTTTCCATCCTAAGTCCATTTTTTGCAGTCTTAGGTAATTTTTAGTCCCCAACTTGTTTTTGTTCCTTATTTTACTTGTTTATGCCATAAAAACAATGTCTGTTTATTATGATCAATTCCTTAGCTTGTTTGAGGTTAACTTGGGACTTTCAAGTGTAGATGCTTTGGATTCAGCCAATGTAAGAGACCTTTTTACCCCTGTTTGTGGTCTATGGTTTAATGTACATGTATGTGTGTTATCTGGACTTATGTGATGTGGGAATTGTTAACTTGTACTCATGATTGATATGTGTGATAGCAAGTACCTTGCATGTATTTTTATACTTTATGTTGTCATTTGTTATGCATGAGTTATGACTATGCATGCTTAGCTAAGATGTTCCATGGTAAACTAGCCTAGCATTGCCATGTGATGGCTTTTCTTGTTGGGTCAGGATGTTCAATGGAGAATTAGCCTAGTACCAACACACTATATATTGAGGGCCTATTGTTCTTGCTTCCCTTAAAGAACCCAAGAGATGTTTGTTGTTCCATAGGGAACCTGTATGTTTTCCCATTGAGTACATTATCATTTGATAGCACGAGCTGATGTCTGGAAAGTATGTCACCAGAACACGAGCATAAAATAGGAGTTACTGATCTAGTGTAATTTGATTGGAGATATACCACTCGTAGCCGTGTCAAGGGATGATAGCTCACAAATAGAGCATAGTTTAGGCATCTAAATTAAGAATATTTTTAGGATTATTCTGGGTAATTGATAATAAATAAAGCTAAAATATGGAAGAAAAAAAATGGTAGAACTTATATGCATCCATGCATACGCATTAAGAAAGACAAAATGACATTCAGAGAAAAAGAGAGAATAAAAATACTAATAAAAGTGTTTTTTGCATAGGATTGAGAAAGCTGATGATACATTCGCATTGGAATGAAACATCTAGTGCAGTCAACTATTGTCGATATCTCAACGCGTTAACAAAGCTTTTGCACTAGAAGAATCAAATCACCTCGGGAATCTAGGAGAATCAATTAACAGTGATTTAGGCAATAATTGAGACATTCTAGAACCATCCAAGCTTGCTAGCCAAAAACAAACCCTATAGAAGAAAACAAAGAAACCCTAAAAGAGGCATTTGTTGGCAGAGAGTCAATTCACTCCAGACTATTCTACCATTTGAAGAAGGAAACTGGAAGGTGTTCGTGATGTCCAATGACAAAGAGTCTGCAATCCACAGCAAGCGCACCATTTATTTGCTTCCTTTTCCTTTTTGTAATTAAGAGTAGATCGCAGGACTATAGTTTGTAGTTAACTCTTTCGTAATGTTATTTCATATTTTCTATTCTGTTGTCGCTTTAATTTTTCTTTAATAGATTAGAAGGCATCTAGTGGGGATTCGTATATAGAATGCGTGTTAGGATTGCAGATAAAAAGGCTTTTATAATGTTGTTCACATATTAAATCTACGTCGATTAGCTGTCCACGTAGGCCAATCACTAGTGAACTCGGAAGAGAGAACTAGCAGAAGATCACGGTAGGTTACGTTAGGTCGATACAAGGTCTCTTGAATTGTTTGAAGAGTTAGGGATAATCTTACTAATACATGTGTTGCCTAGAGTCCAATACGAAGAACCGTAGTGGAAGTTGGGTTTTCCATAATCATTGATTGCAAAACCATCCAAGCTTGCTATCCAAGTAAACCAACCATATATAGGAGAATGAAGAAATCCTAAAAGAGACATCAGTTGGCAAGGAGTCAATTCACTCTAGATTATTCTGCCATCTGAAGAAGTTACCTGGAAGGTGTTTATGATGTCCGATGACAAGGAGTCAGTCATCTACAACAACTGCATCATTTCTTTGTTTCCTTTTCCTTTTTTAATTAGGAGTATATCGTAGCACTATAGCTTTTAATTAAATCTTTCTTAATGTTATTTCATATTTTCCATTCTATTGCAGCTTTAATTTTCATTAACTAGATTAGAATGCAACTGGTGGGGATTCATATGTAGAATGCATGTTAGGAATGTGGGTAAGAATGTTTCATAATGTTGTTCATATATTAAGTTAGCATCGATTAGCTACAAATGTAGGCTAACCACTACTGAACTCGGAAGAGGGAACTGATGGAAAATCATAGCAAGTTACATTAGGTCGATATAAGGACTCTCGCATAGTTTAATGAGTTAGGGATAACCTTACTAATGCATACATTGCCTAAAGTATAGTATAGAGAACTTCAGTAGGAGTTGGGTTTGCAATAAATCATTGATTGTGGAAGTATTCATAAGAAATAGGGAAGTATGAAATCTATCTTACCAATATCGCATGATCAGCATCATCCGCATTCACATTCTCACCTAAGCCTACTTACATTACCATATATTAGAATAATTAAACAAACAAACAACCAACCATTGTTTTACATTTCTGTAAGATTCTTAAGTTGTTAAACTAATACTAGACATCAATTCTATGGAGAACGATAAAATAAATATTTATCACTTGCTGCAATTTTGACGACGTATACTTGCATAAAATGTGATTCAAGCATAGGATATTAACAATAGTATCTTAAACTTAAAATTAACTAATTGAATATTTATACCACAACAGATTCACATAAGGGGACCAGAGGGTCGACCGGCTAGCTCTACTTCTTCCAAATACGCCTGACTGTAACCCAAGTGTCTTGCTATGGTTTTGGGAGGGCATGGAGGATATCCTATGAGGTGGGTGATGCGAGCGACTCTAGTATATAATTTTCTAATGATTAATTTTAAGGGTGAGACTAGGTCCTATGCTTTCAAATCGTATTTTATGCAAGTATACGTAGTCGAGTCTGCATCAAGTGATAAATATTTATTTTATCGTTCTCCACAGAGGCTTGTTAATTATTATTATTATTAACATAAGAGTCGAAAAGCAGAAAAGAAAAGCTTTCACTACTAGAAAACATAGCTACCATGACACCCATGGTAATATATTTTGCAAGGGAAAATGGAAAAAGGTGTCATTAAAAATAAAAATACGCGTGTTTTGAGAAAAAAGTACAAATATTATATTTTAAGCAATTTATGACTGTATTTTATAATCATCAGTCTATGAAAATAATAAAAACTCAAAATATGGAATAAGAGAATATTTTATAAAAAAAATGGTCGAAGGATTTAGCTTTTCTCATCCAAACCCTTTTTCACCCAAAGAAATCGCTAGGGTTCAAAAATCGCTCCCTTGTTTCCCATTTTTCATCACCTTACTGAAGCCCAGCAATCTTCCTCTCAAAACCTTCCCTCTGTCGATTCTCTCTCTCAAGGTTGGTTCTTGTTCTTTTATTTTTGTTTATTGATTTTGCTTTTCTTTTGTTTATGGATTTTTCTTTTGTTTTTGTTTATGGATTTCGCTTTTGTTTTGATCACCTGCGAGACTAGCCTTATTCCTCTGCAATTTTCTTTTAGTTCTGTTTGGATTTGGCGTTGTGGCTTTCTTTTGGGTTTTGTTTGGATTTTGAGTTGTGATTAAACTAGCTATATGTAAGTATTTTAGATTGTTTAGTTAGAAAAGTCATCTACCATGACACCCTTGAAAATTTATTTTGCACAAAAAAAAGTAAAAAAGTGTCATTAAAGTAAAATACATAGAAAAAGGAGTCCCAAAATCACGATTTTCCCCAAATCACAGATTTTCCCCAATTCTTCTTGTCGAGCCATCCTCCACCACCAATGTTATGGGGGCTTGTTTGATTATATTGCTTCTCGTGCAGGTGAGATTATGGGGGCTTGTTTGATTATATTGCTTCGTATGAATGAATTGATTACTTTGAATGATGGGGTTGTTAGGGCTCTGATCTTTGGCTTGGCATGTTCCTGCTTGATTTTTTATATCTTTGGATAGCTTGATTTTTTTTTTTTTTTTTCTTTCTGTATTTGAAGATCGAAAAATTATTTGAAAGAGATTGAATTTTTTCTCAGGCTCCATCACCCCCTAATTTTTATTATTTTTTTCCCTTTCTTTCTTTCTTTTATAATTGTCCTTCTTAAACATGATTCAACTAAGATTTTTTTTCTTGATTCGAATAAGATTAAGATTGTAATTTGAAGTGATTTTAGTTAGAAAATTTGGACATGGAGTTAAATATTTGGTGATATATTTGTTGTTGACGATTTGTTGTTGTAGCCATTTAGTGTTTGAAGTTTGAAATGGAAGTTGCTATAGAGCCTGCATGTGACGAATTCCTTGTTTTTCATGGAACTAGGAAAATACATCAATATCTACCTTTCACCAGATGCTCTTTCCATTAGTTTTGTGCATATTTGTTCTAATTAGGTGAATTCTTAGAAATAGCTTTTAGATTTTCTTCAATGAATTGTGGCTCATTTTCAATTGGTTTATTAATGACGTTTCTGTTTTAGAATAGTGAACTGAAAGAATGGAAGAAATAAGTTTTAAACCCCACAGAATCATTTTTGTACTTCTTTTTGTGATGGTGTATTTAGATTGGTTCTAGTTGTCTTCATTTTTATTGTAGCTTGAAGTGTTTACTTTCGGCCACGTTTGATTATAACCATTTTGTTTTTCGTTTTTAGTTTTTGAAATTGAAGCCTATAACAACTTCCTTATCATATATTTTTCTTACTTCGATGCCTACATCTTACCTATGTTTTTAGAAACCAAACCAAAATTTGGAAACAAAACAGTAGCTTTCAAAAGCTTGTTTTTTTTTTTGAAATTTGGTTAGCATTCACATACTTTATTAAGGAGAGATTCACACATTGTAGGAAAAATGGAACACATTATAGAAAATACGAGTGAAAATAAACTTAAATTTCAAAAACAAAAAACTTAATGATTATCAAATGTCATATTAGGGAAATTTAGATCCATAACAAACTAACGTGTATTAAAAAATATCATGTGAAGGGATCAACAACTCCATAAAAATTAAGTTGGGAAAACTCCTCTCTGATATCATATATGAGTTATTGTTACTTGATAGGTACTTTTTTTGTATTTGTTGAATGTGAAGGGATGGACTCGTTGGAAAAGACTTGAGAACTCCGGCAATATATGCCCTCATTCCTATAATATATACTAACTATGAAAAAAAATTCAATGCATTAACATGTGTTTGATATATCTAACAAATGTTGGAATCATATTTAGTTTGTAACTTATACTTTCATAGGCCCATCTGTTCAATGCATTAACATGTGCCAAACTCCATCTTTTTATGTGTCATTCTCAACATGCCTTCAAGAAGTTGCTCTTTTGATTCATCATTCTTGGGTTTTTAACTTATACTTTCATAGGCCCATCTGTTCATAGATAGCTAAGTCGCAACGTCCTTCCCGACAAAATTCACGAGCTCTAGTGCAGCTGCTTCCATTACTGCCTGGAAATCGATTTTTGTGTACCTACCCCTGCCATACCAAATGCTTAAAATCAAATTGGTACTTGATTTCTCAATGTTTGATTACGGTGTGGACTTTTTTTTCTTTCGTCCTACAACTACAAGTTTAGACAAATCCATATTTGGCATAGTGAACGTGATCTAAAAGTGGTTCATCTGCTAAGTATATATTATGATTTGTGTTTGTGCAAAAAAAATTGATTGAAACTAAAGAGGAATTAAGGTACCAGAAATGAGTTCTTGACCAAATTGATGAAGGATAAGCGGGGCTTGCAATGCCATGCATAATCCTCGCAACAGCCCTAGGAGTGAATTTAGCCTGTGAGTTGCTCTGCAAAAAGACCTGTTATGGAAAAAAGTAGATGCTTTTTCAGCACATCTCCGAGCATAAACGCATTGACAATAAACTCGTTAAGCATTTAGTTGCCCTCACTTTCATATCTGCTCGGAGGAATGGGCTGCACATGAATAATATTGATGTTAGCATGATTATATACCTCATGTACAAACAGGAAATGGTTTGAGGACGAAAATTAACATTTAAGGTTTATTTTTTTTTGAAACAAGGATAACCACGTCCGTCCCTAGGCCAGGCACTATTGTTCTTTGAGATCTTAGATTGGTTACAACTTTCATTCACTGAACTTTTGTGCCTATGTTTTATTTGTTGTTAGAGATTGTATGCAGCTAACTCTTTCCATTATTGGATGAATCTGACATGTCTTTAAACCAATGGTTTTATATGAATAGTACAATTAGCAATAATAAATTATTTTTAAGATGTATGCATAGAGTTACGAATCACACTTGTTAGATATAGGCATTTCCAAAATGTTTATTGCTTAGGAGATTGCATCAGTTTATAGGTTGGACTCCCATTCTTGGAGTGAGGAGGATAGTGAAGGGTTGTTTAGTCTTAGGATGCTCTTTATCTTAACCCTCTTGTAAAATTCATATGGAATATTACTGGGGCATTGAGTTGTTGGTATTGTCAAACTTCGTGTTCGAACTTATCTTAACTATTTTTTTAATATTGTTTTCTCTCTTATTTTTTGACCTTTAATTTCGTTATGAGATATGAGTTTTTGGATTTCATTTGACTTGTTTTTGTTTCTGAAAGTTAGGTTAATTGTTGGTGATTTTTTTGGGGAGATTCTTGATTTGTAGCAATTCTTGAAAGCACGGACTCTTCGCTGCAAACCAAGTTCTCAAACACACATCCTAACCTTGGGTTTTCCTGAATAGGGACAAAAGTATGTTGTAATCTTGAAAATTTTCACTATTTATTTTAGGGTAAAATATAAGTTTAGTCTCTATAGTTTGAACAAAGTTAGAATTTAGTTTTCATGGTTTAAAAAACTAAAAGTTGAGACTAAACTCTAGTTTTTGAAATCATAAGAACTAAACTCTAACTTTCATCATTTCATAGAGACTAAATTTATATTTTACCATTTGTTTTATCATATAAAATTCAAATTTATTTAAATTATTTATTTCTAAAGTCCCTTACTTTCTTGTATTTATAGCCTTTTGTTGGGCCTTGTATGTCAAGGTCAACTTGTATGTATCTTGACTATTCTTAAATTCTTAATATTGTCTGGTGTGTTCTTTTGTTCGTTGTTTTCAAGTGGCAAATATAGGTTTAGAGGTGTAATTCGTTTTTACTATTAGATTTAACAGGTGTCGATGATTATATGTCTTGTAATATTGATTTTCTCTCTAACTTTAGTTTTTCTATTAATAACATTATTTACCTTTGGTTGGTTTAAGCTTTTGAGGGCTGAGTTGTTTTTCTATTTCCATGCTGGAAATGGGACTAGAGAAGCTCAGAATATGGAATGTGATTGTTGTTTTCTGGTATTTGCTTAGTGTTTTTTGTGTTCAAAACATTTTGTTTCTTATGATTCCAAGGCTAATATCATTAATGGGAAGATGAGGATTTTCATTTAAGGATCCCATTTCACTATCCAAAAAGCAATCATGAGGTAATGTTTGTAATGTGCTTCATTTTTCTGTTCTTGTTCTTGTTTTTGGGTATTTGATCATGTGCATTTTTGTTGCATATTGAGATGGGCATTCATAATTTGAAATATTGACTATATATTCTTTTTCCTCTTTTCATATCTGGGTTTCTATATGGGTTCTTGCTTGTTTTAGAAATTTATTAATATATTCTTTTACAATATTGTCCACGATTTTTTGTTTATTTGTTAAAATAAGGAGTATGTACATTGATCTCATTATTGTATTAAGAATCTCACATTATAAAAGTGATCAAGAGACCGCAATTACTTTTCTAATAATAATTTTTTTCACAATTGAGGCACGTTTGATAATCATTTGGTTTTTTGTTTTTGGTTTATCAAATTTAAGCCTATTTCTATTCAACTTTCCTACCATGTGCTCCATCTTTTCTATAAAGTATCTATTTTTCCTTAAGAAAGTAGGTCAATATATAGTAACCAAATTTAAAAAACAAAAACAATCTTTTGGAAGCTACTTTTTTTTTTTCCTAATTTTGGCTTTGTTTCTTAAAATATAGGTAAGATGTAGATATCTAAATAAGAAAAAGCTATGATAAAATAGTTGTTGTTGACTTAAATTTCAAAAACAAAAAACAAAATGGTTATCAAACGAGCCCTAAACAATCACATTAATATTTGTTGTTTAGTGGTCTTAAAACGATATTAACAATATTTGAATCAATTAGAAGTGATAGAGCCGAAACCAAACTCAAATTAGTTGATAGGCATTTTGGATATAATTAAGTTTTTGACAAACTCCAAAGTCAAAACCCTACTTTTTAGGTCTGTGTATAGAATATATACATAGAACAAAACACAACCATAAAAGTAATTCTCTCTTCCCCTCCAATATCCTATTAACAAGGGATCTAATCTCCTCTAAATAAACTAAACCAAACAGAAATAAGATACAAAAAATAAAGGCCTCAAATTTCCATTTATAGGGAAAAAAAAAGTTAACCCATTTTCATAGGCATTTGTTCTTTGGCTGAAGAAAATAAAGCAAATTAAAAGCCATATTGATTAAAAAAAAATATTCTTTTGCTTTTGGATTTGA
Source organism: Sicyos edulis (assembly GCA_036507275.1). Lineage (NCBI taxonomy): Eukaryota > Viridiplantae > Streptophyta > Magnoliopsida > Cucurbitales > Cucurbitaceae > Sicyos > Sicyos edulis. Next base: position 7,835,043 of record CM071856.1, on the reverse strand, counting down.
TTTTTATTTCTATGGGGATTTAATAGGGCGGTGAGAAAAGCATCTAGGCTGTTTTTTTAGAGGTTCTTTTTTGTAATTCATTTATTTTTTCTTCTGCAAATTAAACTGCAGACACACAAAGATAATATTATCAGTTTTTCACTTCTTCTTCTAAAAGACACTGTTTTGCTGAGTCAAGACCACATGGTATAACAGCTGCCTTTGAAGATTCCCAACCCTCATGTATCATAGATTTTTAAACCAAACATGTTTTGTTTTTCTTTTTTGTCAACTTCAAGTTCAAAGGTGCCAACTTTTTCCCATGTTGATGTTTGAGTAAAAGTACCATTTTGATCACTTTGCTTTTGTAGTTTTCAATAAATATATGTTTCGTTGGATTAGGCTGGCCTTGTTAAGATCACTACTAGAAAATGGACCTAATATAACACCTTTTCACACTTCATTTTTACTTTATGAGAAAAAAAAGAGTCATAAAAGATTTAAAGGCCCATTTTTTGTTTCACTCTAAAAGTTTATCACTTCCTTTGTATTTGTTTCACCTTCCCCTTAATGACTATATAAAATAAAAATACATTCTAACTTTGATTTTTTTTAAAAAAAGTTAAAATAATTGTTGCTAATTAGGCATAAAGAAGACTACCAAAAAAGTAATAACAAACAAGTGAAATATTTCACAAAAAGGAATAATTGTTGCTAATAATTATATCATAGTGGTCATTTCCACACACCAAACTAGTAAAATACTTCACAAAAGTTTGTAACTCAGTCCTTAAAACATCATGAACTTTCAAATAATTTCTCTAGAACCCCTCCACCATAACTTTAGGCACACTAATAAACACAACCTTAAACCCAATGGCTTGAATTGCCTCAAACACATGGAGGTTAAAATTCAAAACAATTGAGACTTTTCCATGTAAGGAGATGTTTTATCGAAGTGAAATCTCCATATAAGGATGGAACTTTTTGTTTTTATTTGGGAGGTCAACAGTGAGAAAGGTTGCTTTTCACCGTCTCTTTATCTTGGTTAATTTTTTTCTTTTGATTTGTTTTCTTTTTAAAGTATATTCACTATCTTTCATCTTTTAAAATCCAAAAAACTAAATCTAGGTTTCAAAATTATTGAATATACATTCCTCGAATTCGTCATTCTTCTATTGCATTTTTTAATTAATCGCAATTTACATTTTCTTTTGTAGTTCTAGATGAGGTGTGGTATTTTAAATTATTAAAGAAGTTCATGCATTGAATCAAACAAGGAAGTTAGCTATTCAAGCCAAGCAAACTCAAGCTGGAAGTCAAGGTCTCTCCTTTTCATTTTCATTTTCATTTATTTTATGGTTTGAACGTTTGTTACTGAAAACTTGCTAACTGGTTAGATGAGATTGTACTTTCTTTAAAAAAAATGAAAGTCATTGAAAGTGATGTAAATATCAATTCTAAGTATTTAGATTGTTTAATTGGAGTTCAACCCATTGTTGGAAGTCAAATGTAGTTCTATTATAACCTCACCTTTCGTTTCTTCGCACTAACCGCTCGATGAGATGTTTGTGAAGTCTGCATAATGCGACCCACCGCCATTGACATAGAAATTTCACCACCAATAGTAATAATATTAATGTCTTATATCCTATTTATTTAATTTTGTGTTGCTTTGTTTGACTTGACTTGTCATCCTCCATGTTCCCCAGTTGAATGTTGTTTGCCCAATGATGATGTATACCCGGTTGGTTTAGGGATTGTTATTTAAGGTAGTTTTTTGTTTTTAGTTGTGGCGCAATTTTTATTTGAGGTAGTTTTTAGTTTAATGTTTACAGTTAGAAATTTTTGTTTGTTCTCATTTCTAGACTCAAGAGGAATATTTTAGGTAATTTGTATAAATTTCATTCATTGTTGTCCTTGAGTTAATTAGTTAGGTGAAAAAATTTAACAATGTCCTAAATCTATTTTTTTGAAATCTTTTTTAGAATTATACAATGGACAAATCATGGATGAAGAAGAATAGGTTGTCTAAAGAATATGAGTTCGGAATAGAAACATTCATTAAATTTGGTCTAGAACATGGTAATGGTTCCAATTCAATTCGTTGTCCGTGTTTACAATGTGGGAACCTCATATCCAATGATGTTGCAACGGTTAGGTATCACTTATATGCCTATGGGATTGACCAAAGTTATACAGTATGGTTTTGGCATGGAGAAGAGTTTGTACCTGAGAAGTCTAGGAATCATTTCGTACATGAAGAGGTGGAAGACAATGATTTTTTCGATACTATTAACATGGTTGAAGTTTGCATATGAAGAATATTCAAGTCCAAAAATATGTTTCACACTATGTTTGAAGATGCTAAGAAGCCCATTGTACTGGATGTAAGAAGTTCACAAAGTTTATCCATACTGATAAGATTATATAATATGAAAGTGAGATTTGGATGGAGTAATATAAGCTTTTCAGAAATAATGTCTTTTATTAGTGAACTTTTACCTCAAAATAATGAAATGCCCGTTTCTATGTACGAAGCAAAAAAAACTCTTGGTGCTCTAGGGTTGAGTTACCAAAAAATAGATGCATGTCCAAACGATTGTTGTTTGTACAGAAAAGAGTATGAACATCTGAATGAATGTCCTAAATGTAGTCTACCAAGATGGAAAATGCATAAGAATACTATGGAAATGAAGAAAGGAGTTCCTGCAAAACAGCTATGGTATTTTCCAATTGTTCCAAGACTACTACGAATGTACAAAAGCATTGAACACGCAAAAAACTTGGTTTGGCATGCGATTAATAGGAAAGTTGATGGTGTGATGCGACACCCAGCTGATTCTCCATCATGGAGGTTGATCGATCACCTATGGCCATCTTTTGGTGCAGAACATAGAAATCTCCGTTTTGGGCTATCAACTGACGGTGTTAACCCATATGGAGATTTAAGTACTAAATACAGTTGTTGGCCTGTAATCCTTACAATATACAACCTTCCTCCATGGCTGTGCATGAGAAAAAAATTTCTAATGCTAACGTTGTTGATATCAGGACCAAAACAACCGGGGTATGATATAGATGTATATTTGGCGCCCTTAATTGATGACTTGAAACTTCTGTGGAAAGAAGGAGTGCAATGTTTTGATGCATATAGAGAAGAAACTTTCACACTACGAGCTGTACTAATGTGGACTATCAATGATTTTCCTGCATATGGCAATCTATGTGGTTGTACTACTAAAGGATATAAAGCATGTCCCATATGTGGAGAGGGAACTACTTCTCTTTTCCTAAAACACAGCAAAAAAATTATTTATATGGGACATAGAAAATATTTGCCCCGACATCATCCTTATAGAAGGCAAAAAAAATCATTTGATGGATATCAAGAGCACGGGAGTGTTCCAGTTCCAATGTCAGGAGAGGCTATTTATATGAAACTAAATGATATGGAGTTTCCTAGGGGGAAGATGTGTGACAAGAAATTAAAGGAAGAAGCAACAAAACACTACTGGAAAAGAAAATCTATTTTTTTTCAATTACCGTATTGGAAACACTTGCACATACGACATTGTCTTGATGTAATGCATATTGAAAAGAATGTGTGCATGAACATCATAGGAACTTTACTTGATATTCCAGGAAAGAGTAAAGACGGGTTAAAGACAAGACGTGACTTATCTCGCATGGGAATTAGACCTGAATTAGCACCTCAACCAAGAGGTAAAAAAACTTATATCCCACCAGCGTGTTATAAATTATCAAAGGTTGAAAAATATACTTTTTGTAAGACATTGGCCAACATGAAAGTACCTGAAGGATACTCATCAAACATAAGAAATTTGGTTTCGTTGCAAGATATGAAACTGAATAGTTTAAAGTCTCATGATTGTCATGTTCTTATGCAACAACTTCTCCCAATTGCATTACGAGGATCCCTACCTAAGAATGTGAGATATGCTATCAGTAAACTATGTTTCTTTTTTAATGCAATATGCTCTATGAGTATTCGAGTATCAGATTTGGATAAGTTGCAAGACGATGTTGTTGTCACATTATGTCTACTTGAAAAGTATTTTCCACCAACATTTTTTACTATCATGATGCATCTCACCAGCCACCTTGTTAGAGAAGTAAAATTATGTGGACCTGTTTATCTACGATGGATGTATCCGTTTGAGAGGTATATGAAGGTGTTGAAAAGTTATGTTCATAATAGAAATCGTCCAGAGGGCAGCATTGCAGAGGCTTTCATATGTGAAGAAGCGGTAGAGTTTTGTAGTGAATTTTTAAATGATCTAGACTCGGTTGGTTTAGGGACATTTAAAAAACATGTCGAAAATAAACTTGATAGGCCGTTATCATCTGGTTCATCTGTTACCCCTAGCAGACAACAATTGAAAGAGGCACATATATATATTCTCAACAACACTAATGTGATCCAAATTTTTATCGAGAGTACGTGACATGTTTTATTTCAACATGTGTATTCACAATTTTTTGATTCACATCTAATATTTTTGTTCATATTATAGACGTTATATGGAGACTTTGAAATGTGTACACCCTAGAAAGGTGAGGAATGAGAAGTGGTTACTTGAAGAACATAATAGGTCATTTCCTACTTGGCTACGCAATGAGGTAACATAGTTACGGTCCATTTATTATAAATTAAGTATACTTAGTATATCTGGTTTTGACGTTACATATATGGTAGGTATTGAGAGAAATAGCAGAAGGGAAACTGATATCAAATGTTATTAGATGGTTAGCACATGGGCCCAACCCATCGTTGATAACATATGACGCATATAAGTGCAATGGCTATAGTTACAACACGAAGTTTCGCGATGAAAAACGAGTTGTTCAAAATAGTGGGGTAATGCTGGTCGCAACTACGATGCAAGTGTCTAGTGCTAAGGACAAGAATCCAATAATTGGCGACATGTCTTTCTATGGTGTTATTAATGAGATATGGGAAGTTAGCTATAACACATTCACATTTGTACTTTTCAAATGTGAGTGGGTTGAAAGTCATAATGGTGTGAAAATTGATGACCTTGGATTTACATTAGTTGACCTGAATCGTATAGGGCATGCAAACGATTCATTTATAATAAGTACACAAGCGAAACAAGTTTTTTATGTAAAGGATCCTTGTGATGAAAAGTGGTCTATTGTTATCATACCACCACAAAGAGATGTTCTTGAAGCATGTTTTGACGATGAACTTGGAGATATTTCATTGGATTGTCCTTCCGTATCAAGGTGGAAACTAGCACTGGATACAGACAAAGAAGATACTTCATATACTAGAGATGGTTGTGAAGGAACATGGGTTATTAATGACAATTAATTATGTACGTAAACCTGTGCATGAAACTCATTTTTCTAGTATCTTTTTTATCGATATTTTGTAACTACTATAACATGATTATTGGTTTACTTCGTAGGTAATCATTGATGTACGAGGAAACTACTTGAAGATTTTTATTTCATATTTTGTTATTTGAACTTTATTTATAAACTATTATACTTTTGTAATATTTGTATTTTATTAATGTAATTGGTTTCTTCTTGCACAATCTTACACATGATACGTAATTATTCTTTTTTCTTTAAAATAATGTACTAACTTTCTATAGATGGATAATTCATTGGATGAGACTCTACCACCGAGCGACAATGACATGGAGTACTCACTTGATGATAATATATCCGAAAATGATGAAGAGATGGTGAATGTAGTGGAGAATAACATAATAATGAACGAAGATGAGTTGGACGTAAGATCGACCCGAAGTACAAAAAAACGTGGTCGAAGTGGGATGAAAGAGATTACTCGTATTAGAAGTGAGGGTGTGCGACGCGTGGTTGAATACAATGAAGATGGACAACCTTTTGGTGTTAATGCTACAAAAATGCAAAGTTTTATTGGAACATGTGTTTCTTTCCATGTCCCAATCTCTTACGATTCTTGGCCCAATGTTCCACGGGAGACTAAAGAAAAGATTTTTCAATTAATACAGGTAATCCTATTAATGTGTGCTCCATTTTTTATGGAGGATCCTTTTGAATTACTATAGGTAATCCGATTAACATCACTAAAATGTTTATATATTTTTCTTTGTAGGATGCATATGTCATAGATCCGAGATCCAAAAAAAATATCTTGGAAAGTGCTGGAGTGGCATTCAGGAATTTGAAGTATAGGTTGACCAAAAAATACATAAAGCCGTTTCAGAATGATCCAGAAAAACTCAAAAATCCACCACTTTCATATCCAGAAATTGAAATAAACGATTGGACATTATTTGTCCAATCAAGACTCGACGAAAAATTTAAAGTAAGAAATTTATTTAGTACACTCACTCTATTTATATATAGTATTTGGACCTTAGTCACTTATTTGACAATATAAATCAGGAACAAAGTGGAAAAAAACATGCATGTAGAGCAAAAAATAAGTACGATCATAGGTTATCGCGTAAAGGATACGCGAACTTAAAGGAAGAAATGGTATGTTATTCATTTCCTTATAAGTTTTATTGTTTCATTTTTTCACTTAAATAAATTATATTGTTTGATAAATATTCATATGTTGTTGCAGAAGATATCTCAACCACATGAAGATAGAAATGATCGTAGTACGCTATGGAAAAAGGCTCGGATTGGTAATGATGGAAATACAAAAAATGAAAGCACGCAAGAAGTGATTAACCGTATTGTACGTATTCTTGGTAAAAAATTTATATTACACTTTCCACATTAATGATTGACGTTATTGATTTATCTTAGGATGAGTTTCACGCTATGCCAAGTATTATGGAAGAAGAATTGTCTGTACGCGACGATATCTTAAGTAAAGCATTGGGTAGCAAAGACCCTCCAGGAAAAGTTAGGGGTGTTGGGAAGTTCATAACCCCAACAAAATATTTTAATACGCCGCTGCAAAGTTTAGTAGCAAAGAAAATCGAGATTACGTAACTCGATGTTGAGAAAGCGCGCATGGCCGCATATATACTTGAATTAGAAGAGAAATTGTATAAACGTGATGGAGTTGAGTCTTCAAAAGACAAGAATTTGAGAAAAAGGAACAAAGATGAAGAAAAATCTAGGAAAGTAGGAGAAAAGAATAGTAGTGAATGTATTGACAGAAAGGGAAAAGCCAAAGCAACTACCAAGTTCGAGACAAAGAAACATAATGATTCTAGCACTTTCAAGGTCATAACTATTAACCACTATGTTTAAGTATCTAATGATGCATATATATTATAATGTTAATAAAGTACATTAATGTATACAGGTAGGGACAACCTGTAGATTGGCCATTGGATCAAAACATAACATCGTGGTATGCGGGTACTATTTTTGAGGATGATGGTAAAGTTGTATCTGTCTCCATTGATTTGGTCGTTGACAAAAATTGTCCAATTCCGATACCGTTGAAGGGAGAAAACAACATATTATCCCAAGAAATAGGGTCACATTTGCATTGGCCCAGACACTTAGTTATAATAGAAAAAGATAAGGTATAATTGAAATTCTATTTCATTATTAAACAAGTTTGAGATTTTTTTTTAATTATAAAACTGTTTTGCAATTGATGAAACAAGGATACAAAGTGGAAGGAAGATCCAATAACACCAACACTTACACCACATCATTCTGCTCCTGTACCATTACGTTGCTTGTTTAGTCATGTTCAACGTATCCACTCGACTATTCAGATTAAAGTGCCTGAGGTGGTATTCGGAAGACAAATGACTTGTAGTATATGGATCGAGTTGCTAAAAGATTTTTGTGAAATGAAACCGATAGGAACTTCATGTATCGATGCATATATGATGTGAGTATACTAACTATTAGTTTGTGCTTGTATTTATGTTATCTACTAAATTATGTATTAACATATATTGTTATTACGTGGTAAGGTACCTAAACAAGCTTGTTACTGATGAAGAAATAAAAAGTATTTTCAAGTTTCTGGATGCTGGAGCGATATCAATATCGAATAACAAAGATGCACGAGTTCATGTTTTGGCAAAACGAATTGAAGGTTTAGATGCGAATGATATGCTTATTGTTCCATACAATTCGGGGTATGTCATTATTCAATTTCATATTATAATGTTTCATATTCTAATTTATACATACTAAGATTAAAAGTTTCATGTTTTAGGAACCATTGGATTTTAATAATCATAAACCACTCAAAATGTCTTGTTCAATGGATGGATCCATTAACAAACCGTCTTCCCCTGGATGTGAATGAAATAGTTGGATTGTATGTTAACAAAACTCTCTTCTTTTTCAATTAATAGTTTAGTCTAGTCAATAAAAAACCAAGTATGATAATCACAAAGTGTTTTTTTTCTTCTTTCAAATCATAGGTCATTTAAGAAACTTAACTTGAAGAAGCCGATATGGAAATCAGTGAAGGTTAGTTCTCCCATTTGCTAGTCAAGGATAATCACGAATATTTTATTGATTTGTATGATAATATGTGTGCAAACATCAGGGTCCTAAACAACCAGGCGTAGTTGAATGTGGCTATTACCTTTTGAAGTATATGAAAGAGATTATAATGCATAACACAAGTTCAATACATGATGTAGTAAGTATACAATTGTATAAGTTTGACTTACACTTGAATTATCATTCAAATATGTCAATATACTTTTTTTTTTATTTTAACAGATGAAGGATGCACCAACAACTTATACACAAGACGAGATTGATTTGGTGCGAACAGAGTGGGCGGAGTACGTGGGTACTCACGTATACTCCGCATGAATGTATATTTTTTGTGGATAATGATTTTTTGTGATGCAGTAAACATATATTTTTATTGTTTACATGCTTTTTGTTGTCGCCATCAATCTTTTTGTAAAGATGCGACAAGAGTTAAAATCTTGCAAATACACGAACATAGACCGTGATGAGGGTGGAAGAATGCACAAGACTTTTGGTGGTGAGTTAATGGATTTATTAATATGATCTAATTGTCGAGTTATTAAATATGAGAACTATTTTTTGTCCAGTAAGGGAGTGACATATAGGATTGTAGATATGCACTACAAGTGGATCGAGAAGCTTGTCGTGAATATCAACAACAAGAAGGTACCTTGTATTATTATTTTTGTACTTTGTTTATCTTTATATATTCACATGTTCTGGATTTATGGCTATCCTGCAGTTATGGTAGCCACGATAATGTAAATTGTGCATTTGTAAATTGTTTATCTTTGTTTTATGACTATCTTGTAGGTATGGTAGTCATATTTATGTGGTACATTTATTTTTACTTTCTATTTCATGAAACATTTATTTTGTTTTTTATAATCAAAGTTGTAGTTAATTTGTTGGGAACAATTAGAATTTATTTGCGTTTAATAACTCGATATTTATTTCAAACTATTCTAATACAACATTTCAAATGAAAGTTGGTTTTTTTTAAAAAAAAATTTCAAACCATACATTGCGAATTTGTTATTTGTTTTAAACTTTATGTGTCTCGTCGAATAGTATTTTCATTTATTAGTTTTATGTGAGTTACTTTTATGATTGTAAAATATTTGATCACTTTAAAATTTGGTTCTTATACTTTATTATTTAATTTATTAGTTAGTTATATGTGAGTTACTTTGAATCTATTATGCAGATTAAGATGGAGTAGGGCAGTGGGCATGACACAAAAGTATGAAGTGGATTCATCGATGTTTTGATTATGCGAGTTGCCTTCAGGTATATGAGTTTCAAAGTCTATTTGTGTATGTTGTATTTCTTCTTGATGAGTAGGATTGACATCTTATTTATTTTATTTCATGATTGCAGAAATATTGCTTATATCTTAAGGCTTATTGGAGTATCACCATATTCGCACCAAAGAGCAACTTTATGGGTCAATAACCTCATTCAACGAAGCTTGCCAACATGCACCTGATTTATTCCATATCATTCCACTTTTACACACTTAGTAGACATATTATGAACTATCAAACATATTGTTATTAAGTGCATATTTTTTTTAATCTAAGTGTGACATACATCTTTATTTATATATGAAATGATATTCGTTTAAAGATATTTTGTTTAACTATGAAGTTGCAAATTATAGATATTTCTTTACAGGTATAGGTACAATGAAGACTAGTTATGAAGAGGAAAAAATCAGTGTAATAACATGAATACATCAATCATAACTATTCATATGTGTCATTAATGGATCAATCATGATATTAGTTATGTGTCATCAATGAATCAATAATGACAATAGATATCTATCATTAATCGATCAATTATGACAGTAGATATGTTTCATTAATTGATTAATCATGACAATATATATATGTCATTAATACATAAATCATGACAATAAATATGTGTCATTAATAAATCAACTATGACAAAATACTAATGTCATAAAATCTTCAACCATGACATTACATATGTCTCATCAATGGATATACCATGACAGTAGACTAATGTCATAAATACACCAATATTGACAATAAATATGTGTCATGAATAGATCAACTATGACAAAATACTAATGTCATAAACTCTTCAACCATGACATTACATATGTCTCATCAATGGATATACCATGACAATAGACTAATGTCATAAATACACCAACATTGACAATAAATATGTGTCATGAATAACTTAACCATGACTATAATAAAATGTCACAACTGGTTATACGAGGACACTTCTAGCCTGTCATTCTTACATTATCAATGACTATATATATTTGTCATAAATCGTTAATCAATGACTGTAATTTTATGTCATAATTTGTTATACCATGACACTTTTACTATAGTGTCATGGTTGAACTTTCCGTGACAGCGGATACAATGACTCTTGATTTTAGTCATGAAAAGTGTTTATGACTATAAAATATAGTCATGGAATATGCTTTTTGTAGTAGTGTTTGTTCATTTGATTGAGGATTTGGTTCTTAAGTCTAATAGATTCTTTAAAGTGACAATTTAAAAATAGAAAACTGATTAGTTTATATCTTAAGATAATTGATGGTAAGAAGTTTAATCTACGCTACACTATAACCTAAATATCCCTTTCGAAAGTTAATACAACAAACTTTTTGATACTCTGCCAGTGAATCTTGGAATTGAAACAAGTCATATGCATGTGACTTGTGAGATAATTATCTTTAATCCCATCCCTAAAAGTATAAGAGATCAAGATCACCTAGTGACTACGATAAGGTTAATCCCTTTTCGCCCCTATCTCAAGGGTGAAATAAATTTAAGAATTTTACCCAATAATTTACCAAATTGAGATTCCAATAATTTTAGATTCCATCTAAATTCAAGAGGTAACTAAATCAATCTATCAAAAGACCACAATTCAAAAATAATGCTTAAGAAATACTCCCACCAACTTACAAATCAATACCAAAAAATTATGCCACAAATGTCCTACTTGAGCAAATTTAAAAAAGTACCGCTTGGAATAATTAAAACCCACTTGGAGCACTAATATATCCATTTGCTAAAATGAATATATAAATGAATATAATTAGGGGTGAAGATGAGTTGGATTAGGCTGGTTGAGAGAGATTTTCAACCCAACTCAACTTTTACAGTTAGTCACTTTTCCGATTCAACCCAACCCAATTGAAAAGTCATCCCAACCGTATATTTTTGGATTGGGTTGGATTGGGTTGAGTTATCGGGTTCATCAATACATTACAAATATAAATATTTTTTATCAAATTAGTCTTGCACTATACCTAAAAAAATACAATTTCTAATCATTATCATATTAATGTAATAGAATTAATATAAACATTAAATATGCAAAATATTTAAATCAAAAGTCATCCATCATTAATCCTACGATGTTTTTTCATATTGAAAATTTCAATTATAAAACATAAAACAAATAGAAAGGTAACATAACAAGACATAATTCGACTTCCATAAAAAAAATTAATAAATAAAAATAAATGTTATGATTTGACTATATACTTTTAACTTGATATATAAATTATAAAGACTTAAAAAAATATTGAAAAATAAAAAAGTCTAAAATCAATAATTAAATAAAATAAATGTACACATATATAATTATGTTATAGGTAAAACAATAATTAAATAAAATAAATTTACACCTATAATTATGTTATATGTAAAAAATAGTTTTTAAATTTAATAATCTATTCGGGTTGGGTTGGATTCATTTTAGGTCAACTCTTAACTCAACCCATGAAAAATTCATGATTTTGAACCCAACTCAATCCAAAAATGTATTTAACTCAACCCAACCCGTTAAATTGGGTTGAGTTAGTTCGAATTATTCGAGTTGTCAGGTTGTTTGAATACCTCTAAATATAATTATTCACAACATAACCTTCAAATTTATTAGAATTTACCAACAATGCTTTGGAAATTATAAATCACTATACCACCGGTGATTAACAACCGCCGCCGGAAATGAAATTCTACGAACTATTCTAACGCGATGTAAACTTCTGAATGGTGATTCATGATTTCAGACAATTGTAATCTTTTTTTTTTTAATTCAAATACAAATCGAAGAGAATTAAGGTCACATTGAAAATCAAACTTTTCAAAGAATTTTCATACCAACGTTAGCAATTTTATCTTAAAATACAAATATGTCGGATAAAAATCAATAAAGAAGATAAAACATAATTTAGTAACTAGAGAAGCAGGAAACAAGATATATAATAGTTCGGGAATATTCTTACCTCCATTGTCGAATCTAAGAGTCAATTTCTATTACCCAAACAATTTTATATAGAATGAAGAACAATGTCTAAACCCTAAGGCTCATCAAATGTTCTCAATCTTTAATGCCTCTTTCAGAAAAAAGTTCACCCATTACGACGTTTAGATAGGATGTTATAAATCGGTTGCAAAATTTTACGTTCAAGGAAAAATCAGTTCATATTCTTGTTTGGGATTAGAAGGTTTATTACAACAAGAGATTGTGTCTGTTGACACTCTTAGCAAATATAGGAAGCTACTTGGGAGCATGAAGACGACAACCGTTGAAGACGACAACCGTTGTTACATCGCTAAGCAACTCTCTAGACAAAAATTTCTTAAGGAGAGAGCGTTAAAATTCTTAGCATTTAGAGATTAATAAAATGTAATTTTATTTCTAAAATTCAAATTTAATACATGATTTCCATAATTACTTAATCAAATCTCAATATGTAAATGTGTAAAGTTTTTAGTTAATTTAATACAAGGTCACAAATTGGGAGGGCTAATAATTGTAATCTTAACCCACTTGTGCCCTCTTGTCTCCATCTCTCAAAACACACATAAACAAGGTCACAATTAATTTTTTTTTTTTTTTTAAACATTTATGAGTACAAGTCATTGTTAATTGTAAAGTCTTTTTAAGTTTTTAAATGCATAAACCACCATAAAAAACGCCAAATGCAGCCTGTTCTTTGTTGTCATTGCATTATTTTTATGAAAAAATAATAAATTAAAAATATAATTGTTTCCCAGAAGAACATTGGAATCTAGGGAAAACTCTAGGAAACTTGAGCAAATTTGTAATCTTTCTTCTTTCTTATGAGGATAAAGAGGCTATTCCTTTTCATAGAAAGCTTTGTTTGGAAACCTCTTTTTTTCCTTCATTCTCTTTTTCTTGTTTTGTTTTTTAATGAAAAGATCTGGAAAGTGAAGAAAGTTAAGGTACTCACTTTTCTCTTTTGTAGAGATAGAATATGTAGCTCCTTTTTTATATACTTAATTTTTCCTTGTAATGTAAACTATTTGTAAAAGTACCTTGCAATTATTATGGCTAGGCACATTTTAAGATCTAAATTCCATAGTATAATTGAGCATTCTTATTGAATAATTTGTTCTCATAGTATGTTTTTTTAGTATAATAATCATATTTAGGGTTTGAGATTCAAATTTGTAGCCTTTTAATCGAGTATATACGTCGATTGCTATTTGATTAAGTCTACTTTGACTGATAGTAAGTAATTAAATTGTAATTTTTCTTCATTGAATATATAACGATGCTCGGCCAGCTATTGCTATTTGAGTTCAAGTCTTGTTAATGTTTAATTGTTTAAAAAAAATTCTTGGGGAAATTTATTCAGCATCTTTGTCAATTTCTTTTTGGTGGCTTCTAATATAGCCTTGTCATGTTGATAAACATCATGTTGTTTTTTAAAATTCTATTATTCAAGTTGAAACGGGGATGTATTGGATAAAGCTGTTGAGTTAATTTAGGAGAATTGTTTGAGTTTTAGCTAGATTTAAATTAAAAAGAAAAAAGAAACTAACAATATATATATATATATATATATATATATAAAATAAGTTTTAGAAAGAAAATTTATTATAGATAACAAATTTAGCATATCTATTTTAATTATAGCAACTTCTTAAAAATATTTTATACCCACCAAAATATGAAATATTTAAATTCACTTGATTAAAACTTATGAAATTTATAATTATCAATTTAACGTAATTGAATCTCTTTTTTTTTTGTGCTATATTTCAATTTTTTTTTTAATTTTTGACATCTTTAAGATTTTGTTCTAAATCTTCTTTTTTGCTACTCATAAAAAATGTCGTTTCAAAAAACTACTTTTTGTCTTCCATTTTAAAATGGTAGGTTTGTTCATTTAAAAATTAAAAAAATGAAAATTCACATATAAAAAGTGGATAGCATATCAAAAAAAGTTATAAATGAAATGATATTTATAGGTTTATTTTTCAAAAAAATAAATTTTGAAAAAGATAAACAAAATAGTTATATGAAATGAAATTTAATCATTGGTTTATGATCTTTATTCGAGTCCCAAAAATATGTATGAATTTCATATAATCATTAGGAATTATAAATTTTTTGTGATTAGAGAATATAAGATTTTCAAAGCTTTGCTTTAAAAAAAATGTCTCAAAGGTACTAAAAACTAGAGATTAGAGAGGTTGTGTTCGAAGGTAGTCCTTGGAAACAACCTTTGAGAAAGACTTTAGAGGCGACCATACAAGATTACCTAGCTAGGGGGTGACCTTTGGAGCCTACCTTTGAAAGAAATTCTTGAGTGTGACCATCAAAGGTTAGCTGACATTCTGCTAAAAAAAACAACATAAACCTGCATTGTTGTGGCATATAGCAACACCTTAAAGTAGTTTCTTTAGGTATTGGTATGGAGAAATACCTTAAGGTAGTGCCTTGACGTAGTGGCATGGAGAGACCTATATGTAAGTGTTTAGTAAGCTCGAAGCTATTCCACCTAGATCGGTAGCCAATACTCTTAAGGTTTTAACTAAAATTAAGTTAAACTTAAGAGTTGGCGCAGTTGTTACAAGAGAAATTCGGCCAAACAATGAGTATTGACATAGAGTAAAAGATTGCAAGGTAAAAGTTGCATGAAGCAAACACCTTAAGTTAATGCCTTCAGATAGTGGCATGGAGTAACACCTTAAAGTTGTGCCTTGAAGTAGTGGCATGGAGTCCCAAGTGTTAAAATTGTTTACACGAATAGAGCCGGGTCGCAACTAAAGAGAGATTGAAAATTACAATAGTAATGAAGAGGAAGAAGAGAAAGAACGACACAATGATTTTACGTGGAAAACCCCTAAACAAATTAGGGTAAAAACCACGGGCAAGGATAGAAGAACTTTATTACAAAAATAGGAATTTACACACAAAGCTGAATAAGAATGATCTCAGTAAGGAGAGAGAGAGAGAGAGAGAGGGCAGGGGGAGAGAGAATGCCAATAAATTTTGTTTTAAATGATCAGCGGCAATGTACACAAAGAGCTCAATAAAAACAATCTCAACAATCTCAAAAAAAATACAAAGAATATGATGAAAATAAGAAAAGAAAAACTAATAGGAGAAAATGATTGAGAGAACTTAGTATTGCACCATAGAACCAGTGGGGTTTAAAAGCACATACTTAAATCTTAAGATGTATTTTCCAAGAGATCAGGCTAGAAAGTAAGATGAAAATCAAGAACAAAAGAAGAAGATCATCAGTCACAAGAAGAACCGTGTGCTGATAGACCAACAAGGCTATTTGTTCGTAGACTAATGGTTGGTGGATCCTAATAGACCAAATCTTTCTCATCTTAACATTCTTTGGCAATATTAATGTCACTGTTGTTAGAGTTGACTGCACTACAATTTACATCTTTCCTCAAACTAGAGGTAGGATCATTATGAACTCCAAATTTGTTTCTAAGATTCTTGAAGATGGCTTTTGGTAGAGGTTTTGTAAAGATGTCAGCTAGTTGTTTATGAATGTTCAAATTAGAACCATCTTTTCTTGCATAAAGTGATAATCAAGCTCTCTGTATGCTTCGTTCGAGCATGTAATACGAGATTTCATTCATATTATTACAAAATAGTTCAAAAGGTTTTAAGAGAGGGATACCAAGTTGTCGAAAGAGGTATGTAAGCCAAGATAGTTCAATTATAGTTATTGTCTAGCAAGGTATTTATCTTCTTAACTAAATCGAGTAACTATTAGTTATTTTTTGGAAAACTAGGAGATGATATTAGATCCCAAGTAAACACAAAAACTTGTAGTACTATGACGAGTGACTAGACATTCCCCCCTAGTCTACATCACAATATGCATACAAATGTGTGTTGTTGTGCTTATAATATGTAATTCCATAGTTAATAGTTACAGGTAGATATCTATGAATTCTTTTAACTTCCTTTAGATCCTTTATTTTGGGAGTTTGAATGGATCTAGTAAGAGTCAAGTACAACACTAACCCTACTAAGCTTTGGTAGGTAGTGGCATTGACTAGATCTTCATTAGACAAGTGTTTGGAGCAAGGAGCAACAACTATAGGAGTGGCATTGATGGAGGCTTCTTACATCTTTCCCTTATAAAGGATATCTTGGGCATATTTCTATTGAATGGGCATGAGACTTTACTCCATGAGTTGTTTGTCATTTCTATTTAAAATTATGTCATCCACATAAATTATTATTAAAACTATAATATGACCATGTTTATAGATAAAGATAGAGGCATCAAAATGACATGAAATGAATCCAATATGCATTTCTTGAAATATTCATGTAGGAAAGTATTTTTGACATATAGTTGTTTGTTAGTCCATTGAAAGGTGACTGCTATGGCAAAGATAATACGGATGGTGGTTGGTTTGACTTTGGCTAAAATTTCAGCGTAGTCCAATCCCTCAACCTGTAAGTACCTTTGGGCTACCAATCATACTTTACAATTATCAAGACTTCTCTTTTGTATTTTCACTATAAAAATCCATTTGGGTCCAATGACATTTATATTTCGAGGTAGATTAGCATACATAAAATATAGAATAAAGAAAATCAGCTAGCAATTTTTTTTCTTTGCCTCGTAATTTTTTTTAAATATATTAACGAAAATGAATTTCAAAAGTAAAGAAAATAAATTTTAGAAAAACTCCTAAGAATAAAGATTCTATGTGATGAGGAAAAATCCCTAATATGGGTAGTTTGTAAACAATTGCAAAAGTCCATAATCTATATGAATTTTTAAATTTAAAAGTTTAACGTCCTAGACTTAAAATATCTTTTTTTTTCCTAATTGGACTCAAAATTCAAGTTTGTCTATGAATTTCTATTTTTCAATGTGTTTTTAGTACACGAAAATTCTCAAAATTCAAATTTCCAACGAAAGTAGTGATATTGATACAAAAAATTTATACAAAAGTTCTATTTCTCCATCTTTATAAGTTGTGATGCTTCTTAATAAAAAATTCACTAGTTAAGGATCATAAAGATCATACTCTTCATTACCATTATTATGTTTTGAGATATTTTATTTATAAATATAACAAAGAACAGAGATTTAAAACTAATTTTGAAAAAAAAAATCCCTATTAAATAAAGATTCTATTGAAAACACAACGTTTAAAACATAAACCTATTGATCTCTAAAAAAAATTTGTAAAACATAAAATTTGCAATGGGGTCGTTGTTAGTGGATGATACAAAAAGCAACTTCAAGGCGTGTTTCAATCAAAGAATCTCTAGAACGTGAATAATATGGGCTCGTTTGATAACGTTCCCGTTTCCTGTTTCTTGTTCATGTTTCTTATTTATTGAGAAACAGTCTTGTTTGATAACTGTTCCCGTTTCTTGTTCCCAAAAATACAAGAAACGTTTCTCAAATTATTTGAAAAAATGAGAAACTCTCAAAACTTGTTTCTCTTGTTCCGTTCTTTTTTTTTCTAAACCCAGTATTGGTTTTGTTTTATATTCTGCGTTCCAAAAAATTGACAATATTTACCTTTGGTGTGATGGTTGTGATGTCAACCCTTTTTTCCATAATTTAACCAAGTCCATGGTTCAAATCCCAACTTTGTTTTTTTTTTTTTCAAATCATTTTTGCAATATTTATATTTTGCAATTTTTAATTCTTTTAATTTTGTATGGTTTTTTACCATTTTATTTTTTAGTTTTAAATTTTGTAATCTTTTATTGTTTATATTTTTAATGGAATTATGTATTTTTAATTTATGGGTTGATTTGAAAATTTTGTATATGTGTATTTATTTATTATTTAAGTTAATAATACACTCGAAATCGGTAAAAAATTTGGTATTATGAAAAATTTGTTCACTAAAATATACAATTGACACTACCTTAATATTTTACACTCACAACATTTTTTAAACACGTCATTTGTGACAAATAATTTATGTGAGAGATAGCATATTAAATTTATAGTTAGTTTTATATTAAGATTTTTTTTTAATTATAAAAAATTTAATTATATTAGAAAATGTAAACTTTCAATGGTCATATTTTAATGCATGTTATATTTTGTTAGAAGCCTAAATATATATATATATATATATATATATATATATATATATATATATATATATATATGTATGTATGTATATAAACAAAAGCAAGAAATAAGAAACAAGAAACAAGAAATAGTTATCAAACAAGTTTGTTGCTTTTTTATATTTTTAAGAAACAAGAATCGAAAACGGTTATCAAACATATTATTGTTTCTTATTCTCAAAAAATAAGAAACAAAAAACTAGAAACAAGAACTAAGAAACAAGAAACAGGAAACAGAAACGTTATCAAACGAGTCCTATATGTCTGGTCACTGATATTCAAAAGTAGTTTCTTTATAGGGCTCGGAATCGTTGCTAGGATTCTCGATGTAATTCTTTGAAAAACAAATGGTGAGAAAAGGTTGAAGGTTACGTACAACTTCCTAAACACTAATGATGGCAAAGGACTGGGCTTGTAGGTGAGTTTATTTCATCCTTTTTAATCTGATTTTATTCTCTAATCATTATTCTGCATTTATGCCATAAAGATGTATGATAATGTACACATATTTACCTCATATTCTTGGATGAATCTTCAAATATCTATTTCAATTTTTAAAATTTTAAAAATAATACCCACTGTCGATTTCTTTTTAATTTTTTTGAAAATTATCTACTAAAAAACTAACGATTTTGGTCAAAGATATTAATATCTTATTTTTAACAATTTAATTGGATAATAATTTAGGTAAGTGGATATAGGAGAATATATATTCAAAAGTAATTATTAGGGTATAATGGTCTGTTTATCTGATTCATTGATAAATTCGAAAAAAAAAAATTAGACATTTATTTAAGGGGCTTTTGCATGTTTATTACAAAATAGATAAAATATTACATGAATAGCACAATAATGAAAATATTTGCACATATAGCAAAAATTGTAAATTGACTTCATATTGATAGATTCTATCGATAAAAGGTGATAGAATCAATTACTAATAAATAAAGTAAATTGATAGACTCCCATCAGATTCTATCGAGAGTCTATCAATAAGAACCGATAGAATCAATCACTGATAAAATTGATAGACTTCCATCACTAGACAATGATAGATTCTATCAAAGTCGTCTATCAAAAAGGTAAATAATATATTTTTTTTAAAATGACAGAATTTGCTATAAAAGAATTATTTTTAAAAATGTGCTATAATTGTAAACTGTAGTAAAAAAGTTGCTATACACCGCAAATTCCCTTTATTTAATGTCAAAATAATTTTAACTATTTACTTGATAAGTTTCATAAATGTAGTTTTTCTCCTAATTGACCCTGAAAAAAAAAATTCTTAATGGGTTTGTAATCCAATCAAAATGTTGGGCTCTTCTTTTTTAAGTGGGCTGATTTTATAAAAAGGGCCGATTCACGATTTGTTTTTTATGAAGAAAGTGCAAAAATGAGTTTTTTTTATTTATTTAATAAAGGAGAGATTTAAATTTATAATTTCTTTTATCATATGCACTCGCTTATATTCATGGAGACAAAAAGCATAAACTTATAGTGCAAAAGTAGATTTTAGAAAAATGTGAAATAAAAAAGATAGAAAAACGTTCATTTTACAACAGAAAATGGTTTGTAGTTCATTTTTTTCTTGCCAACTTCAATTAAAAGTGAAAAATGAGTGATAAATGTGTTGTTTCAAGTTGTGCTTACATTTTTTTTTAAATAGTGCCAATAAGAGCACAACCGTGTTACTGAATTCTTATTAGTGAATTTGACAATTATGATAATATATATATTTAATGTGGCTTGTAATTGCTGGTAAATTAACAATTTAGAGGTGGCTATTAACTTTTTTTTTATTCAAAATAATATCAGAGGAAGAAGGATTCGAACCTGTAAGTTATTAAGTTGTATAAGGTGCCGTAAGAGCTCTACTCTTGTGGCAGGTGGCTAGTACTTGATAACAATTTACTGTAGACAAAATTGATTCTTTTAAGATTTTATCAAATTATAGAACCTAAATTGCATATTTTGAATTTATGACGGCTAAATTCCAACTTTTTTTCTTTCAAATTTGCGAAATTAAAATTTTCACTTTTAAAATGGAAAAGATTTAATTGATATTTTATTATTTTTTTAATATGGTGTACAGTAATAGATTGTATTATTTTATTTTTAAAATTTTTAGGCATAAATGCTAAAATTTGTAGAAAGCTAATTAAAGGCCATTCAAATTTTGGCCTGAGTCCAAAAATAGCTTACTAATTCATTTGATGAAAAAGCCCAAATCCATAAAAATCGTTTGTCTATGACGATATTATTCTTATTTTTTTTTTTTTAATTTAATTTGAGGAAGGGCAATGATGGTAAATTACAATTGATTAACTAAGGAGGTGTTTGTGCCATCAAGAATAAGGGGGAGAATGAGAATCGGAATAAAAATGGGAATGATTCTCCATGTTTGAGCCATCGGGAATCATTTCTCTCATAATCACGCTTTTCAGAAATCACTTTTTTTATTTTCCCCTAACTATTTTTTGTTCTCTCCAACAACTTTTCATACATGACATCACTATTTTACATTCACATCATTTTCATTATTTTATATTTCCAATAATCATTACTTTTATTTCAAATAAAAATAATCACTCTCCTCATAATCATTACTTTCACCACAAACACAAATAACCATTACTCCCATAATCATTCTCCTCATTATTCTCCACCTCATTACAATTCCCCCTTCATAATTACCATTTTCCTTGCCCCAAACACACCCTAAGTCAACGCATCACTTTTTTTTTTGGCTTTTATACTTATTTGTAACCTTTGACTCTTTTTATTCCACGCAAATTACAGAATGCATCAGTAATCGTTTCATTATTTGATTATAAATAAGTTCTAACACCAGCATAACAGTTTGATCCCAAGAATTGATATTCGTCCCCCTCTCCCAATACATATTCAAAAACAAAAATTCCTCACAAATTAGAAGCTCCTCTTTTCAAGCATTTGAAGTATATCATTTTCTTCGAGTAAAGTGAAATTTAAATAAATATGTTTTTAATAATTATTACAGTTTTTTAGTTCTAAAATTGAAGTAGTGAACAAATGGTTTTGATTTATTGCTTGCATTTGACAAAAATTTATTGTAGTTGTGTTTCAATAATGCCTTTATTTTTTAAAAAGTAAATTGAAATGTAATAATAAATACGGATAATATACAAAGTTTTCTCCTCTCTCATACAACAAGAATACATTATCAATTTTTATTTGATAAAATAATATTTAATTTAGAAGTTAAATATTTAAGTCCTATTACCAAATGACATTGTAGCTTGATTGCCAACATGTCAAATTCAAATCCTAGTAAGTACATTCAAAAACAAAAAAAAAATATTTAAATCTTATTTGATAATCATTTTAATTTTAATTTTTAATTTTTAAAAAAATAGATTTATTTGATAATCAATTTTAATTTATGTTTTCAAAATTTTATAAACATTCTTAAAATATTAAAGAAATTCTAAAAACTAAAAAAATAGGTTTTAAAAATTAGTTTGTATTATTTTTCTTAGATAAATGCTAAAAATTGATCAAACACGAGTACAAATCTCCAAATTTGAGTTTATTAAATTAAAAGTATTATGAAATTTTTTTAATTTATTTTATTAAATATTAAAAATAACAAATTCTAATTTTTTTTAAAACCCAAAAACAGTTTATTTTAGTTTTTATTTTTTAAAAAACAAAAGGCAAAATAGACTTATCATGTATGATTTTTATTTTTTGAAACCAAAAATAAAAAAAGTTAAAAAATACCATTTTGGTTCCTAGACTACTACACTTATTTCAATTTAGTCTCTAAACTTTCAAAAGTTCAATTTTGATATTCCAACTATGCAAAAGTTTAAGAATGGTTCCTCAATTTAAAAAAAATATTCCAACACAGTTACATTTAAATGAGATGTCAAAAATAAAGTAATAAAAAATTAATTTAAATTTATCCATTATAGTTAGAATAAAGTTAGATTTTAATTTATAAAAATTTAAAATGTAAAAATTAGTTATTTATGTGTTAATAATGAAAATGTGAATTAAGTGGTTGTCTGGACAAAAAATCAAATAAATTACACATCAATAACCAACTTTTACGTGCATGCTGACAGTTACAACAACAAAAACTATTTTGTTTTTATCAAACACAATAACTAAATTTTAGTTAGTAAAACCTAAAAAATTAAATTTTAACTTTTTTTTTTAATTACGTTAACTAAATATTTTTTTTTTATCAAAATTAATACAGTTTTTTAAAAATCAAAATATGGCATTTTCATCTTAAAGAAAAATCATCATATTGTTTTTTTAATCAAATTTCAGTTTGATTCTGTTTTTTTTTTTTTCATTTTTCTATAATTTTCTATAAACATCTGAGTTTTTAGCGCCAAATTAAAAAATACTTAAAATTTTGTATTATTTTTGACAACATAGAAAAATGTAGATACATTACTTGTTTGAATTTGTAAAAATAAAGAATCGAATAGTTTCCAAACAAAACAGGAAGCAAGTTCTTATAAACCCTCATTTTTTTTAATTTTAACCTCTCATTTTTTTTAATCCATTAATTAATAATTGGTGGGATTCTACAGAACTATACAAATTGAACTCACCTGGTAAAAGTAAAATCTGGAATTAATGAAGATTTAAAAAAAGTAAAACTATTTTGTTTGGCCAAAAGAGTAGAATATAAAAGGATTCATATGCGAACCCTAGGCGCTTAGGGTTTCCAATTCAGCTGAGTGTGTTGCGATCATGGATTCATGGAAGCTGGTGGAGGCATTGGTTCCCTTATGCATCATATTATTTGCAGGCTTTGCTTATGTGAAATTCTTCAAAATCTTCACCATTGAAGACCTTGAAACCTTCAGCAATCTTCTCTACTACATTCTTCTTCCTTCCTCCACATTCCTCTTCGCTTCCCGAGTTGACCCTTATCATCTCAACCTCCGGTTCCTCGCCGCCGATGTCATTTCGAAGCTTTTCGTCATTTTTTTCCTGGCTCTATGGGTCCGTTTCCACCCTAACGGATCCTTGCACTGGGCTATCACTTGCTTCTCTCTCTGCTTTCTCACCAACTCCCTCATCATCGGTCTTCCCCTCGCCAACTCCAGGTTCGGTCCCGAGGCTGTTGAACTTGTCGTACAGGTAAGGAAACGAAGAAACTCCATGTCCTTAGGGCTACTCTCCTAACCTCATTTTATTTGAATTCTTAGTCATAAAACTAAAAATCAAACCCTATTTCTCATTTTTAGTTTGGGAGATTTGAACTTTAGGCACAATTAAGGCAATCAATCACTTTAATTACTCTTGATAATCGTTTAATTTTGCTTTTTGTTTTTTTTTTCTTTTTTTGAAATGTAAGCTTAGATATTTTTATGTTATTTTCTATAATTTTGTATTACGATTTCCGTTTTTTTACGTTATTTTGAAATTTTAGCTTAGTTGGAGAGTTTTATAAGTTCTATGATCTAATCAATCCATAACTAATTTAATAACGTTAGGCGGAATCAAATCCATTCGATTTACCACAAAACATTGCAGCAAATAGCTTATTACAGTTACAATGGATAATTATTTTTATTTTTTTATCATTTTTATCAAATTTTGTATTTTTTCTATAATTTTCAATAAAAATTTGAGTTTTTAGACAAATTCAAAAATACTTTTTTTTTGTTTTCAAAATTTGGATTCATTTTCGACAACATAGAAAAATGTAGATGCATTAGCAAAGAAATCTAGATAAAAGTAGTATTTATTGTATCTAAAAATAGTATTTATTGATTGAATTTCCAAAAATAAAGAATTAAATAGTTTTCAAATGAGATAAGATGCTAGTTCTTATGAAGCCGCAACTCTTTCTCGCTTTCTTTTTTTAGGGAATAAATGCTTACACACCTCTATTTGTTACTCAGTTGATCAATAAGGTTAAATATTGTTTGTAAATAAAATCATGGGCATTTAAGAATTAAACAACAATAAAGAGTGGGCTAATATAATCATATAAAAGTAGTATTTCAGGAGTCCAACCTATTGATGTTAAACTCAAGCATATGAAAGTACTAACATGTCTAATGGATATTTACAATTTTGAGTGTAGACCTCGGTGCTTCAGGCTGTTTTTTGGCATCCGATGCTGCTCATTGTGCTCGAGGTCTGTCAAAAGAGGTTCCAATCCTCAGACACTGCCAAAGCTTCAAGCTCGGACGACAATGCGCAGACAATCGGAGAAGATGAAGAGAATAATTTGGAGGCAGGAAGTGTGGAGCTTGAGGAAACAAGCAGCAACCACAACAATATGCTTCTATTAATGGTGAAGAAAGTTTTTATCAAGTTGATCACTAATCCAAACATTTATGCTTGTGTCTTCGCTTTAGTATGGGCAGTTGTTGCAAAAAGGTAACTGCAATTTCAATCAGTCATTATTTCAACAAAAAGAAATAAGCAATACAATGATATTATAACTTTAAAAAAAAATTAATAGAGACCAATTTGATAAAACATCTTGAAATTTTATAGGGTCGAAAATAAGTACATTTATTCATGTAAATATTAGGGGGTTTGGTATGTATAATAAAAAGGAAAAAATATTTCCATCTATAATAGAAAATGAGAATGAGAAGTAATTCATTTGTTACCGAAAAAAATTCAAATTGAGTTATATTACTAGTTGAGTTCTACCATTAATAGAAATTTATGTTCTATCATTACTTGAGTTCTATTATTGATAAAAAATTATAATCTATCACTAGTTGAGTTCTATTAGTGATGGTGAATTATTTTGAAAATTGTGCTATAAATATAATACAAGAGGTAGTGATGATGAATTATTTTAAAAATTGTAATATAAATATAATACAAGTGATAGTATTTACTGTTGAGCGTAAATTTCCTAAATATTAATAAGAAAAAATATATTTAACTAGTAAATGAATAATATGTTTATGATAAATGATTTATGAAATTTATGACAAAGACTTTATAAAATTATGTCTATGCCAAATAAAGGGACTAGACTGAAAATAGAAATTTGTTTCTAAATCATTTTAATCCAAACATTTATCACATAGGACATCAATAATATTTTCAATATTGAGTTTTGAAACATGTAAGAAATGTTAAATTTATATTATTAGATGTACTGAAATATAGGTACAAGTTGCAAATGCCAAAAATTCCTGAAGGTTCTTTTGAACGCTTGTCTGAACCGCTTCCTTTTATTGCGATGTTCAATCTGGGTAAGAAATATAACCCTTTAACTTCTTCTTCTTATTATTCTTCTTTTATTATTAATATTATTATTATTTGTTGGGTAAATTATAAGTTGGTCTCTAGGGTTTGAAGGAAATTACCGTTTAGTTCCCATGATTTCAAAACTAGAATTTAGTCTATATTATTTGAAGAAAATCATAATTTAATTCATATGAATTGATAAAACCTATAAGCTCGTCATTGTCGTTTTTAATGTTAGTGAATTAAGTACTTCAAAGTTAGTTATTTGAATGCCAATGATGAAATTTGAGTTAAAATGACTAATTGAAAAAAAATCACATCATATTTACACATGAATATTAAAGTTCCACGTATTTAATTAGTTGGTGGTTACGTGTTAAGGATTTCACATCAAAAAATGTGGAGAGCTCATAACAATATATAAGAGATATGAGTTACTGTCTCTTTACTAATTAGTTTTGAGGTGGAATCTTATATTATCTAATATGGTATTAGAGCCTACAAGTCTAAATGAGTATATAGTCCAACAAAATTCTTGAGATATGAATGGACAAAATTCTAGTTTTAAAACTACATAAGAGACTAAAATTCTACCTTTTTCAAATAATTGGAGCTCAATTTTAATTTTTGAAATCATATAAATTGAATTCTATCTTTTTACACATTTTTTTTCGAAAAAGATACGATTGCATTCAAAAGCATGCAAGGAGCATGCGAGAGCTACAGAAAAGCATTCCAATTTAGAGCAATGGAAGCAATGTTATAGTCTTTAAACATGGGAGATTTGGAACACCATGAAGCCAGATTAACTTTAATGGATTCCCAAATAAAGTCAGGTGACTTATTGATGTAGTTAGATTCAAAAAGTCTTGCATTTCTTTCCTTCCAAATGTTCCACCAAGTAGCAGCATAGTAACAGGCCATCAATATCTCCTTTTGAGAGCCAAGATTGGCATCCAAGTTAGCTTTGATGAAAGCAGCCACCGAAATAGAAGGAGCCTGTTGGCATTGGGAAGGAAGTTTCAGCAGAATTTTTTTAATGTAGCAGCAGCTGGAGAATAAGTGCTCTATTGTTTCATTATCCCTGTTACATAGACCACACCAACTCGGACTCAAAAAATGGTTAGGCCTCCTTCTTTGCATAGTGTCAGCAGTGTTAAGCCCTTTGTTATAGAGTGTCCAAATAAACACCTTAATATTTTTCGGGATCACAGATTTCCAGAAAATATTTGAAAGGGGGCTTTCAATTAGGCCATGTTGATCTGCAGCAATCATATGTTTTAGAGAGTTTACCGTGAAACTTTTGTTGCTCGCCGGGCTCCACAATATGTGGTCCTCGCCTGTATTGGTCAAAGGCGGAGGCCATAAAGCTGTAAGCTCGTTCCACCTATCAATTTCACGATCCATAAGAGGCCGAAAAGGCCTAAAGTCCCATTTAGATGTGTCCAAATTCCAGGCTTCAGCAACCGAGAGAGATTTATTGGTAGCCAAAGAGAAAAACCTGTTTTGCGCCAAGAAAAGGGGGCCATGATCCGTCCATGAATGATACCAGAAAAGGGTATTGCTGCCGTTGTTGACTTTCCATCTAATGTTAGAGGACATGATGTCCTTCATAGCTTTAATGTGGAACCATGGCGAGCGGGCACTACTGTGACGACAGATTGATGGGATTTCTCCAGGAAACTGGGGGGAATACTTGGAAAGAATCACTTTCCTCCACAGTGAATCCACATCGGTGAAAAAACGCCAGAACCATTTACCGAGCAAAGCCTGATTATGCACATAAATATTTTGAATGCCTAAGCCACCTTTCTCTTTAGGGAGAGTCACCACATTCCATCTGATTAAATTTGATCCCCTGTTTTTGTCAATACCTTTCCATAAGAACTTTCGCATTAAACGTTCAATGGCCTTACAAACAGAGATAGGAGCTTTGAAAACAGATAAAAGATATGTGGGCAAATTTCCAAGAACCGATTGAATCAATGTGAGCCTACCCCCTTTGGATAGATAGGCATATTGCCGGTACCACAAATTTTTGTGAATCTTTTCGATTGTGGCTTCCCAAAAGGATAACTTTTTGGGGTTACCACCCAGAGGCATACCGAGGTAGGAGATAGGCAGTGGAGAAGACTTACAACCCCATAAGCTTGCTAGGGCATCTAATAACTAGTGCTAATGTTTATACTGCATAACAACGATTTGGTCGACGTTTATCTTCAAAACCAGATGATGCTTCGAAAGTACGAATGATTTGGAGCAAATTCTTCATTTTCTCGTCATCGGCCTTTGAGAAAAGAAGAATGTCATCGGCGAATAATAAGTGAGACACATGACATCCTTGAAGATGACATCCTCAATAAGCCCTTTTTCATGCGCATCACCAACAACCTAGAAAGGTAATCCATGGCAATGACAAAAGAAAAGGGATAGAGGATCACCTTGACGAACACCCCTACGAGTCTTGATTTTACCTCTAGGCCGACCATTAACAATGATAGAAAGGCTAACGGAAGATATACAAGCTTTAATCCGGTTGATCCATTGCTTATTGAAGCCTTTGAGTTTGAGCATCACCGAGGATAAACTTCCGATTAATCTTGTCAAACGCTTTTTCAATATCGAGCTTTAGAATAATAGCCTTTTGATTATAACATCTCCAAAGTAATCAACAACTTCATTGGCTATAAGTATAGCAGTGAGTGATTTGTCTACCACTTACAAAAGCACATTGATTGTGAGCAATCGTGAGGGGAAGAACAGTTTTGAGTCTCTCAGCCAACACTTTGGAAAGAATTTTATAGATGCTAGTGGTTAGACTAATTGGTCTGAACTCGAGACCTTGGAAGGCTTAATCACCTTCGGGATCAAAGCAACATAAGTTTCATTAATAGCGCGGTTGACTATTTCCTGTTTGGAAAAAATCGTAGAACAACTTCATTATGCAAGGCTTGAAATTGTACCAAAACTTTTTAAAAATCTCAATAGTGAAACCATCGGGCCCCGGTGCCTTGTTGTTGCCAATAGATTTAATACCACTATAAACCTCTTCTTCAGAAAAAGGAAGTGTAAGCTGGTTTGCTTGGATAATGGACAAAGGTTGCCACTCAAGATTTGAAACAACCCAGTTTTCCCCACTGTTTCCTCTGTATATGTCTTTGAAGAAATTTAGGAATTCAGATTCAATCTCCTTGTCAGTAATACAGCTCATGCCATTTTGATCCACAATCTCGGATATAAAATTGTATCTCCTTCGAGCTATGCATGATTTGTGAAAAAACGAGGTGTTTTCGTCACCTTCAAACAACCAGTTTTTCTTGCTTCTCTGTTTCCATTTTCTGGTCTCGTTTATGGAAATGGAGCAGATATCAGCTTTGAGAGAAATTCTTTTGTCAATGTCGATTTGGTCTAAAGCGCCAGATTCTTCCTTTCTATCAATATTGTTTATCTCTTCCATTATGGCTTTTTTAGCCATCAAGTTGGGTTGGTAGTAGACTTTATTCCATTGTTTGCATTTAGTAGCCATCACCTTTAGCTTTCGAATAAGGGCATAACCAATGTGACCTTCTAAGTCTGTTTCAATCCACCAATTTCTGAAAGCCTCTTCAAAATTTTTGTGAGATAACCACGCATTTTCAAATCTAAATGGGCACGGACCCCATTTGAGATTTAGGATTCCAACAAGATGGGGTAATGGTCGATGTCGCTCTAGATTTTCGGGAACAATGATGTAAATGAAATTTGTTTAGCCAACCCTCGTAATAGAGGAATCATCCAAACGAGACAAAGTAGGAGCAGCGCGCAGATTAGACCAAGTAAAGAGCCCGTTGTTAACAGGGGGATCAATCAACTCAGCTTTGTTAATAAAATTGTTGAACCTCCGCATATTACTACGAGGCGGTCTAGAGGACGTTGTTTCAGATTGCCATCGATAAACATTAAAATCCCCACCGATCAACCAAATAGGAGAGCATAAGCCACAAAGATCAAAAAGCTCTCTCCAGAAAAATTGTCTACGCCTCCTCTTTCTTTGGCCCATATATTCCTGTAATCCACCAGTTGAAACCATCGCACAGAGAAAAACGGATAGACAGAGTGTAGGATCCCAGAATAACCTCGCAGGCTGAGGTAGAAAGCCTGTCCCACAAAATAAGAATGCCTCCCGAGCGCGATGTGCCTTCCAAAGAGGCCCACCCAACACTAATGGAGCTCAAAATAGATTTAATGAAACTGGCATCAGGTTGATCCTTTAATTTGGTTTCAGTCAAAATAATAATGTCGGGGTTGATGCTAGTAATTTCCTGCTTGACAACCGCTCTTTTAGAGGAAGAGCGCAATCCTCTAATATTCCAGGAAAGGATTTTCATTTGCTACTATTGTTCCCCTGTGTGCTAGAATCAAGGATCGGAATGAGGGGATCGACTTGATCGATGTTTCTGCTTGATCTTCTAAAAATGTCATCGATAGACATCACAACATAATTGTTTTTTATCAGCCATTCTTCCAGTTGATTTCTAAACCCCGCTCCTCCATGTTGTTGATGACCTTGGTTCTCTTCTTCATTAGTGTTATGTAATCCTCTCAAACTGTTTTCAATAATTTCCTCCTGTGTTTCACGGATGCCAGATTGACTATCGGGAGTTGAGGGGGAAGATCGGTCCGGGCTAGAAACCAATATCTCAAGATTGTGGTTCCAATCGATCGGGGTAAGTTCACCCAAATCCACAACCAGTTCGTGTTCATCAGATATAGCCTGCATAGTACCAATGGAAAGAGGGGTGTATTGAAGTGTACCTGGAGATAGCGCATTTGGAATGTTCTTTGCACCAACACTGCCCAAAACCTGTAACTCGTCACTGTGATGGCCAGTTGGGGGAGTTTTGTGATGAGGGGATTCTTGTCGGCCAGAGACTGCGACACTATCATTGGCAAAACTAGAAGGATTTGTTGAGTTTTCCTCTGCAAGTTCATGAATCGGGGATTGGACATTCTTTTCTTGGTGGAATATAGATGGCCCAGTATCGAACGACCCATTCGGCTCTGGAATGGTGTTTAATTTTTTACCAATGTTGCCCGGTGGCCCATTTGGGCTAAAGACCATGGATTGATCTTGAGAGGTAAAGGAGACCACTTTTCTCTGGCCCACCTCTCTACATTCGGAACTACTTCTTTTCCCTTTTCCTTTGTTGTCAATATGTCCATCCCTTTTTGTACTCTTTCGTGAAATTGGCTGCTCATTTTGGTGTGACTCTTCCATCGAAGGGGCTGTGCCGAAAAGGGCTACAGGGAAAAGGGTATGCTATATGTCCTTTGATGTGATAACGTTCAGAACTAGGATTGTGAATATCGAAACTTGCAGCTGCTTCGCGGCTGAAAGTTCCATGAACTTTCGGATTCCGACCAATAATCCACCGGCCGGAAGCTGGAGCAACTGTTTGAATAACATATTCTCCTCATTCGTCATCTTTTATGCCAATATTAATAGGGACAAAACCTCTATAGTTTCCAGAGACTTTTAAGTGTGCTTCTGTAAGATCCATTTTTGAAGATGTTGTATTTCCCACTTCCATTAGGCCACCGCAAATGTTACCAATAGTTTTGAAAGTTTTGTGATTCCACAAATGCAAAGGAATCCCCCGAAATCTCAGCCAACCTCCATAACTTGGAAGCATAGTAGGAACGGCATGGAGAAGCGGATCCCATTTTTCGAACATCAAATGAATGGAATCAATAGTCACCCATCCTTTGTTGTAACATAGCAATCTGGCATATTCAGTGGTTCTGAGAGCGAGTAAAGCCTTGTCGGCTTGGAAAGGATTTATGGCCATAACTTCGTCACTGGAGTTTCGAAGTGTTTCTCTAATTTTGGGCCAGTCGTCATGGAAAAATCGCCTGGTTATGACAATGGTTTTGTTCCAGTCGAAAGAAACTTCTAGAGTTCTTAGGCCTTCGCTATCAAAGCTTTCTGTGGCATTCATTTCGGTTTGATCACTTTTTTCCCCAATCCCAATTTGTGCGTGTCCTTGGTTTGTAACCACATTAGCATAAGATTGATTTTGCTGGCTATTAAGTTTTTTCCATTCTTCCTCAGTCAAGCCTCTTTTTTGCTTTCGTTTTGCATTCATTGTGGTACCGTTTGGAGTATCAGCTGTAGCAACTTGATCTGTAATCATAGCAACAAAATCTTTCCATCCTTTGTAGTCGTACCCTTCTGGAACCATTAACACCACTTTCCCCCCTTTGTTGTCCAACCTGTATATTTCGGCAATACGCCCTCTTCTATTTGAAGTTTTCTCGATCCATAGAGAATAGTCGTTCGTTCTGGTTTTTTTGAAAAATCGATTGTTTGCTGGCCAATTCGATGAGCTGCTGCAAGGTGGTGCGAATCCAGTCAATGGAGCTAGGTATCAAGAACATAGAAAAGGATTTTTGTGCACCTCTTTCTGATAAAACTAGGAATTTGTTCCTTGAGCGGTGGTCTACATCCAGCGAAAAATCTTTTCTTTCTACTGTACATTTCTTTGGCAGCTTGTAGTAGTAAGACATTGTGAAAGAGATAAGAACAACACATACCTAGATAATTTGAGATGGCGGAGATCGATTCTGGCAGAGAGAGTTGTGGTTGAGAGCACTGGTCGAATCCATCTTCAAGGATTCGTTCTATAAGATTAGAGATGAAGCTGCTAGGATGCTCTGGTTGACGGCAGTGGAACGGACAGATGCGCGACTTTGGGTGAGGACGGTAGTGGCACGCGATAGATCGAACAGATGCGCGACTGTAGGTGGAACGGAGGTCGACGATGGGTGGGTCTGTGTCAGGCTGAATGGCTCCAGCGAGCTATGGTCGATGGCGAAAATAGAGGAGAAAAGAGGAGAAAGGGGCTTCCTCCTGTAACGATGTTGGGGAGAAGAAGATGTATGGCGGCGGCTACTAGTGGCGGTGGTCGGAGGTGAGCGGAACGGCGACGGCCGTGATCTGTGGCGGATCGGCGACAGGCAGCCGTCGGAGGTGGGCGGCGGCGGCAGATCTATCTTTTTACACATTAATAAAAATTAAATTCTAGTTTTTGAAATTGTGGGAATAAATTCTAACTTTCTCCTTGTAGAGACCAAGTTTATAAGTTAATTTTTTATTAGGTATAATTTGTTGTTCAGGTAATTAAATTTAGGGTGGGATGAAAGGGAGAATAATTTTCTTAGATTTATGGCTTGGTTATAATTTTATGGCTTCAACTTTGAGTGTGTTGAAGCCATAAAAGGCATGTCTCTCCTCTGACCCTTTTGAAAGACAGTTCAATGTAAAAGGTCTTATCCATTCAAGTTGTACCATCAAACTCTAAATTGGACTAGTTTTCTAAACTCTCTTCATCTTGAACTAGTTTTTTTTTTTACTATTTCAAATTGCTACTACTTTTTATTAGACAATATGAAGTTCTATCTCAAAACTAATTGATAATGAGGGGAGTAACTCATATATCTCTTATAAATGTTTGTAAGATTCCTCACTTTTTCAATATAGGATAATTGTGTGACCCTAACATGTCTCTCAAGATAGTTACTTTTTTGGGCTGATCACCAATCTTGAATCAAATCTGTAATTGGTGAATTACACCTCATTAATTAGCCCTAGATGAATTAAATATATCTTGGATTAATTAGAGGGTTAATTTTAACTAATCATGAGAGATGTGTAAGAATTAGTATATAAGTTTCATTTGGGGGTTTTCTACATTTGAGAGAGAGTTAGAAACCCTAGATCTAGAGAGCCCTTGTACATTTCAAGCTATGGCATTATGATGGTGGATCGAATCAGCTCAATCGATCCATAACAGTGGAGTAGGGACGTTACCGAACCACTAAATATATGGTGTTCTCTGTTCTCCATCATTCTAATTCTCTATTGATTGATTCTTCTCTTGAATAGCATTTGTTCTTGGATTAGAGGTAAGATCTGGAAATTGCTATTACAAGATCTCAATTTTATTTTTATTGGACCGGATACCCATTTGAACTTTATGAGCTTTGATACCATATTAGTGAATATGGAGTTCCACCTCAAAACCAATTTGACAATTAGAAGAGTAACTCATATCTCTTATAAATAATGCTTGTAGAAGTCCTCATTTTTCCAATGTACAATAATTGTGAGATCATAACACTTCTGAATAAACTGAAAGCAAAATACCGATTTTTTGGGATCTAGCCCATTACCGTAGACTTGAATTGAATTACAACCAATGAACCAAGTCAACGCCACCAACTGTTTAGTTTTATATTATATTCGTTTGCGACCCATATTTGTTTCTTCATCAATAAATTGTCTCTTTTCAAAAAATAAAACTTATAGTATGTGTTGAAAATGCAGGAATATTCATGGCAGAGCAAAACAATTTGAAAGCATGTGGAGTTAAGAAATCAATATTAGGACTTGTTTTAAAATTCATTGTTGGACCAGCTGCCATGACCATTGCCTCCCTTGCTGTGGGTTTGAAAGGGGATGTTCTTAAAGTTGCTATCATCCTGGTAAAATTTCCTAACACAATTTTTGTTATTAATGCGGGAAATAAGTAAAATTTTTAAATTTGACAATAGGGAAACTTTCGAGATTAATAAATTTAAAATAATAATTACAAATATGATCATTTTAAAAAACTTTTGGTAAATACACTCATTAGTATTAATGAATGTTTAGACCCATGAGTATTTATAATACCCTAAATTTATAATATTTTGTGAAAAGAGTTCATCTAGTACCATTTCTCTCGATAATAT
This sequence comes from Sicyos edulis, assembly GCA_036507275.1. NCBI lineage: Eukaryota > Viridiplantae > Streptophyta > Magnoliopsida > Cucurbitales > Cucurbitaceae > Sicyos > Sicyos edulis. The sequence continues at coordinate 7,800,198 of CM071856.1, read as the reverse complement.
TCTTTTTTTTTGTCAAACATTTGATAAATAACGACCTTTTCCCTAAGTTTCAAAGGCTTCTTTCAGTTTTTTTTATTAGTCGACTGAAAAAATAATTTAAAAGGTCTTTTAAGTTATTTAAACTCTCTAAAAGTTGAATTATTATTTTTAATAAAGAAGTTGCTTATTTTCTTAAGCAAGAGTGATATATATATATATATATATATATATATATATATATATATATATATATATATATATATATATATATATATATATATATATATATATATATATATATATATATATATATATATATATATAGTAGTTCACTTTAGCTAGTTATAGTATTTATAGATGTAGTAAAAAAGTTGGTTCATTTATATGGTAATAGATTTTTTTTTTTTTTGAAAATTGATAATAGATTTGTTTGTCTAATTCGTAATGCAATTTAATCAATTTATTTGTCTAGCCATTCATCTACCTAGACCAAATGAATTTCCTTTAGACCAAGACTATGTATCTATTAGTGCAACTAACCTTATTCACATTATCGATTCATTATAATTTTACTCTAGATTGTAGGTTTCTATTGATTTATTAAAAAGTTTAGTAGAAAAGAACTAAAATGTAATTTTCTTTATATAGACTCTTTTTTTTTTCAGAAATAATATTTTATTAACAACTTTATTTGCTTGCAAATATCTATATTTATATATATTTACATGATCTCCAACTGAGAGCAATAATTTGTTTGATCATAGTCTTTATAAAGAGTAACTTAGGTTATAGCGAAATGTCTACTTAAGTTGTCCAGTTTGGATTACATTGTGTAATTCTTTAACCCAAAAATATAGAATACAAAAATTAAAGAAAAATAAAATCTAGCAACACACATATAGATAATATTTTGACTTAAAATTTTCAGTCTGTAGAAATTTATTTTGGAAAAGGGATATGAGAATTTTATTAAAGAAGAAGAAAGGAAGGGAGAGGAGAAAATAGAAGATGAAACAACATGGAGAGAAACAAAAAGAAAAGGCAACAAAGCATAAAGAAAAGGCTCAAAGAAAGCTTGCCAATTAGTTACAATCATAGAAGTAGAGTAATTACTAAAAAATTTTGATCTTTGATACCATTCAGCAGCCAATAAAATGATTTTTTCCCAGATGGAATCAGCCAAAGTCTCTGAATAATTCATATTGAAGATTCAGGTGTTGTGCTCTCTCCAAATCCACCATGATATAGATCCTTTAATATTGGTGATAATATCCAAACGTTGAGATCCAACTTTGAAGCAAAAAGAATCAAATAAAAACTGATCTAGAGAGGTGAAACTTTGGATCCCCATGAAGTCATTAAGCGACATTCTTTTCCAAATTTCAGGAGCAAAAGAGCAAGCAAAAAATAGATGGACCATTGATTGAGAATTATTTCTACATTAACAACATTGAGATAGTTGAAGAGCTGTTTGCGGGTTCCTCTTTTGAAGAATTTCAGTCGTATTAATGCCTTTGTGAAAAACAGTCCAAATAAAGAATTTCACTCGTTTAGCAATACTGTTTGTCCAAAAATGCAAATTTGGGTGAAAAGAGTTATTCGAAACAATATTCCCAAGAACTGCTTTCATGGGAGAAAAATGCCTTTAGGATCCGCCGACCAAAGAATTTCATCTCCATCATTTGAGGTAGGCCATTCCCAAGAAGAAGAAAAAAAATATCCCAATGTGCCTTTTCTCTATCCAAAAGATTATGCCTGAAAAAAAAAAATCCAATAATTATTGATAGAATCCCAATTCTCTTTCACAAGAAGATTTTTTTTCTAAAACTAAGAGCATATAGATGACGATGCATCTCCTTAAGAATGTCATTGCTAGTCCAAAGGTCATGCCAGAAACAAACAGAGGCGCCATTGTGAATTTTCTATTTCATCATTGTAAACATGAAAGGAAATTAGGTTTGTAGAACATGATACCAGGGAGCTCTTTTAAAGCCAAACCTGCACAATTTAGGAAAATCGCCTTCAAGATTTGGTTTGCACTTAGCCCGAATAAGAGCCTTCCAGAAGGGGTTGCTTTCAATATGAAATCGCCAAACCCATTTGCTAAGTAAGGCCAAATTTTTGTTTTGAATGTTGGAGATGCCAAGCCCTCCCACATGCTTAGGGAGAGTAACAGTTTGCCAATTAACAAGATGAGAACCACCTTCTATCTTTACTCCTTCCCAGAGAAAATTTCTCAATATTTTTAGAAAGATAATCATATTGCTAGTGAGTAAGTTTATTATGAATCTTTGAAATAGTTGGTTCCGAAAAAGAAACAGAATTGCAGTTGTCACCAAAAGGCATTCCGAGATAAGTGAGAGGCATAGAAACATACTTATATCCCCAAATCTTCGTGGTAAGAGCTTGCATATGAGTGCTCATGTTAAGGCCTGAATAGTGGATTTTTTAATGTTGATCTTCAGACCATATGCAAGTTCAAAAGATCTAATAATTATATGGAGGTTTTTCAAGTTTGCTGGGATTAAAAACCGAGAAAAGGAGAACATCATCAGTGAACATAAGTGGGAGATATGAACATCATTCTGTTATGAGATCCTTATTTTTTACATTAAAAATAAGTCTAGAAAGATAGTCAAGGTGAAAGAGGATCACCCTACCTAAGGCCTCTAGAAGCTGGAATATTTCCCCTCGGTCTCCCACTCACAACTACATAATAGCTAACAGTTGAAATAAAAGCATGAATCCATCTTATCCAAGTTGGGTTGAAGCCTTTTAGCCTAAGAATAGCTAAAATAAGTTCCAGTTGATCTTATCAGAAGCCTTCTCAATGTCAAGTTTGATGATAACACCACTTTGTTTAGAGCACCGCCAAAAGTCAATAATTTCGTTAGCAATAAGAACTGAATCTTTTATTCTCCTTCCTTTAACAAAAGCGCTTTGACTAGAATGGATTGTATCAGGAAGAACATGTTTAAGTCTCTCGGCCAGCACTTTTGAAATAATTTTGTAAATACCTGTCGTTAAGCTGATAGGACGATATTCGGTCACCTTTGTCGCCTTTGAAGTCTTAGGAATGAGGGAAATGTAGGTTTCATTAACAACTCTATTAATAACACTCTTGTGAAAGAACTCCACAAAAAATTTCATGATAACAGGATGGACCAGGTTCCAAATTTTTTTATAAAATTCAATCGAGAACCCATAAGGACCATGGGCTTTGTTGCTTCCAAAGAGAGTCAATGCGCTGCTTTACTTCTTCCAAAGAAAAAGGTTCACATAAAACAATAGCATGAGCACTAGAAATTGGGTTCCATTGCAGATTTTTAATAATCCACCCAACTTTGGACAAATCTTCGTAAACAGTAGTGAAATAATTCACAAAAACATTTGCAATATTATCATTAGTCACACACCTTGTTCCATCGGCATCAACAATTTCAGAAATGAAGATATATCTTTTACGAGCAGCACAAATTTTATGGAGAAAAGTTGTGTTCCCAACACCCTCATGTAACCAGCTTTTCTTACATCTTTGCCATAATTAATGCGTCTCCATAGATAAAATAGAGCTTAGCTTTGCCTTAAGGAAAAAACGAGCAGAAACATTATTAGAGAATATGGGGTTCCACCTCAAAACCAATTGGTAATTAGGGGAGTAACTCATATCTCTTTTATATTGAAGTTGGACTCTCCACTTTTTCAATGTGGGACAATTGAGATCTCAACATGACCCCTCAAGATGGTGCCTCTTTTGGGCTCACCAATCTTGAATCGGATCTCAATTTCATTTTTATTGGACCGATACCCGTTTAGGCTTTTATGGGCTCTGATACCATATTAGAGAATATGGGGTTCCACCTCATTACCAATTGATTTTGAGATGGATGTCCACACTATTTCACCTGGTATCAGAGCCTATTCGGTCCAATAAGAATGAAATTGAGATCCGATTCAAGAATGGTGAGCCCAGAAGAGTATGAGTTACTCCCCTCATTGCCAGTTGGTTTTGAGGTGGAACCCCATATTCTCTAATAAACATCATCGATGGAAATATCTCCCTTCTCTTCAAGAACATCAAGTCTATCAATTTCATCCGTCAACCTTCTTTGCTCCATAGCTGAATTTTTTTAAAAAAGAGATATTCCACTCTTTACAATTCTTGGCAATGAGCTTAAGCTTATGCATTAAAGAGTATCCAGGGAAGTCGTTCACTGTACAAGAATTTCACTACAAATTCATTTGAACAGCCAAATCTTTAGAATCAAGCCAAATGTTTTCGAATCTAAACAAATCAGATCCTTAGATTCAAGCAAAATTGGAAAATGGTCTGAGGTGTTTCTAGCAAGTCTACGAGAATGACGGGTGTGAAATTAATCAATCCAATTCTTTGAAACAAAAAATCTGTCCAAACGTGATAATGTGGGGGATATGCGCAGATTACACCAAATATACGGATTAGAGATACATTGAGGTTCGAAGAGGTTGCAGCTCTGAATCAATCTATTAAAATCTTTCATACTCTTCCTTGGAGGATTCTGAGAAGAAGATTCATGTGGCCAACGAAAATGTCATCCCATTTATTCATGTAGCAATGATGTCCTCTCATAGCTCTAAAACAGCCTTGCAAGCATCTTATGGCTAAATTTCATGAGATAATGTCAGGAAGTTACTAACATATTAAAATTTTAAGTAAGACTATTTCGTAATCATTTATTTTTTTTTTTTTTTTTTAAATTTAAGTTTATTTTTACTCAAATTTCTATAAGATATTCTATCTTTCCTTAAAAAAAGTAAACGAATGCTAACTAAATTCCAAAAACAAAAGCAATATTTTGGAAGCTATTTTTTTTTTATTTCCAAATTTTTATTTGGTTTATACAAATATAGATAAGAAGTAGATATAAAAATAAAAAGAAAGATATGATAAAGTAGTTGTTGCAAGTTTAAATTTCGAAAACAAAAAACAAAATGGTTATCAAACAGGACCTAAATTTTTTAGAAGTCCAATAAAAATATTTGAATGTATATTTGGATCTCTGTTTATGTAAACAGTTGTGTCATGTTATAACCCACGGATTGGGGTGTGTTTGAGGGTCTATCCTTCAAACAGTGTGTATCACAATTTTTGTTATAATAACTTTTCTCTCAAACATGGTTTATAATAACTAATCTTTAATTATCAACCTTTGTCTTTTATAATCTTCTATCTATCCTAACAAAATTGGTGCCCCAATCATACTATTGATGTATTAAATGAAATCAGAAGTAACTTTTGAACCTACACGGTAATAACTTTTCTTACAGACTAAAAGTTAGTTTTTTTCTACTACCAATATATATCAAAGAAATTAATAGTACTTAAACTTTTATTTTAAAAGACAATGTTTTTTTTTTAGTTTAGCAGGTATAAAAGATGAAGGTTGAAACCTACAATCTAGAAGTAGAATTAAATTTAAGTAGTATCTTTAATTATGCAGATTTTTTATTTTTAATTATTTGAAAAGTCATATTAATTATTCATTCTCATACAAGTCTTAATATCTGTTTGAAGGCCGCAATACCACAGTCTATTACGGCATTTATCTATGCAAATGAATACAAATTACACCCAGAAGTTCTTGGTACATCGTAAGTTACACTTACCATCAATATAAATATTGTCAACATGAGCAGTTTTTTAGCGGCACTAGTATATGTCCATTGATCAGTTGTTGAGTATAGATCATATATGTTGGGAAGTATTTTTATTTAAAAATTCTAATAGTTGGAAAACATAATCATTTTAACAAACAACAATTAAGGATATTAAAACCTTCCTAATTAGCTATAAAATTTATCTTAAAAATGTGTAAACACATATTCAAGCCATTTTCTTACAGTTATACTTATATGATTCTTTCATTTTCTTCCTAACATAAGAAAATATAGCTCTAACAAAATGTGTCCTAATGCCAATGGTTTGGTGGAGGCTACATTGTTCCTCTCTACTATTACAAGATAAAACATAAAATATATAAATAATAAATCGAACCTAATGAACCTAATGGACCTTATAAAAATAGCGGAATATAAACATAACATCTAATTCTATACTTAATCATTCTAACATGGCGAAATAGGCATCCCTACTCTAGTTTAGCAAACCCTTGTGAGAACAAGCAACCCGTCTAGTACTTACACAATAAGTTATTTTGAGTGATTAGAATGATGAGATATTTTGAGTGTTAAGAAATTGAGGTTGTAGTAATTGTTCAATTGAATGTAGATTTTTGTAGAGGAGTTGCACGCGATGGTAAATTGTTTGAATGTGGATTTTTATATAGGAATTGCAGCCAATATCTTGTTTGAAAGTAGACTAGCTATTTCAGAATTGAATGGCTAGAAATTATGAGCTATTTTGAGTGATTAGAAAAGAATAGTTATTGGTTGCAATATCGATCGTTTGTATATGATTTTTTTTAGGAAGATTGTCAATACTCGAACTCAAACAAACACCCCTAGTAATATCCAGTCTAACACCTGAATACTTAAAGAATGAGATTAGATGACATCCATTCCAAAAAATCCAAGATCAGGTGATGTAAAAAAAATGTCAAAAAAAAAAAAAAACTTTTATGACACTTTCTTAGAATCTTAAATCTATAACTTTAATTTTAGAAATAATGTATTTCGATTAGAGTTAGCTTTCTTAACTTGGGGTCCCTGCCATTTTTTATTCGAGATAATTTGGCACAAGAATAATAATTTTTATAATCTTTTAAATGAGTTAAATAAATGTTGTTTTGATGATTTTATGTATGCGTTATTTTTTCTCCACGATTTATTAACAACATATTACAAGTTGTATTCAAATTCATTAGTTTATTGTTTAGAGTTTAGAGTTTGTTATGCAAAACTGCTATTACACTTTATTACTGATGTATTCTTTCAGTTCTCTAAGTTGTAAACCCTAAACCCTTCTGATTATTTAGTGTAAATAATTCTTAGTCTTCTATTCTAGCTATTTTCTTTCTCTCAATCAACATGTTGAGATATTTCTTGAACGGTTTAATACCCTATAATTACTTAGTCAGGAGGTCTCACTGCTCAGTCACTGAGTTGGGGTTCCAAGGACAAGGTCCATGATGGGGGTTTGAGGGCAATTTCTATTTTTGTATATGAGTTTTTTTGAATTTGAGTCTTATCCGTAATAGGGTTAAATGAGAATTCATTATATAAACTCATATTAAACATTAGTGGTTTTTTTTTTTTTTTTGAGATTACAACAATTGAGGGATGGGGAGAGTCGAACCTAAGACCTCAAGGTCATTAGGTGTACATCGATGCCGCTTGAGCTATTGCTCTATTGGCATATTAGACCTTAGTGTTAAGGATCCCACTTCGGAAAGAGTAGGGAGTCCTACAAGCATTTATAAGAGATATGAGTTACTCCTCTCATTACCAATTAATTTTTAGGTGGAACTCCATATTCTCTAATACTTTTTTTTTTTTGAAAACTATATTCTCTAATACTTAGCCCCCATGATTTTGACATTTTGTATATCAACATCTCTTTACCGTTCTCCCCTCTATGCCTGTGGAGTAGCTAATACACCATTAGTGAACCACGTAAATTATGTGTTCTTCTCTTTTACGCTTCCTTTTTTTTTTTGACATTTTCATAACGCAATAGATTTCGTATGTGGACTTATCACCATATACATTTTTCTCTGAATTCCTATGTTTAATACAAGACTTCTAACTGCAAAAGGAGTTTAGTTCGTCGAAAATTGCATGTATCCTCAATCAAGAAGTCTCAAATTCAAGTCTCCATATCCTCAAATATTAATTCTAAAAAAACTTCTAACTCTACATACAATAGATACATATATACATTCATTATTCATGGCTTTAGTCAACATGTGTGATGGTTAAGTGAGCTAACGCTTCAAGATATATATTTCAACAATATTTCTTACTTATGATTATTGCAAAATTATCTAGTGACCATAAGTCTCATTTCAAATTCATCAACTTATTAAAATATCACACGGATGAATAATTAATTGTCTTACCACAAAATCAATTGATATAATTATGTCCCATTGTCTTGTTTTGCAGGGTGATTCTTGGGGCAATAGTTACTCTTCCTGTGCTGATCATTTATGATAAAATTTTGAGGTCTTTTCCTTGACACCAATTTATGAGGCCTACATGCAGATCAGTAGATCTAGACTTAAAGTTATGGAGATGCTAAACATAAATTTAATGTTTGAATCACATGTGGAACCTTGTTTTATTTTGCCTTGAAACATTGAGATATTTCAAATCTAATTATGACCCTATTTGATAACCGTTTTGATTTTTAAGTTTTTGGTTTTTGAAATTTTAAGTTTATTTTTACTCAAATTTCTTACAATGTACTCCATCTTTTTTCCATGTATCCATCTTTCTTTAAGAAAGTATGTGAATATATCAACCAAATTTCAAAAACAAAACAAGCTTTTAGAAGCTAATTTTTTTTTGTTTCTAAATTTTGGATTGATATTTTAAAACATAAGTAAGATGTAGATGTGCAAGTAAGAAAAAAGCCTATTATAAGGTAGTCATTGTAGACTTAAATTTAAAAAACAAAAACTGAAAACAAAATAGTTATGAAAGAGGGCGTTAGATTTTCAAATATACCAAAAACTTTTAAATCTCATTCTCATCTGTGTATCATTTGAACTTTACCTTTATTAGCGCATCAATAGGCATATCATGGCCCATCTATTATATTTTGTATTTCATATATCATTTAATTGATATTTTTTATTGAGGAAGAAAATCATAAACTCTATCTAGAGGGTGCTACTGCTCTCAATTAAGATAAACGGATTGAATCGATAATCATGTAATTAAATTGGATTATAACTAATCAAATAAAGTAACATGTTACCAACCCTTTGGATATTATTTGATTATATACAAGTATAAAGTATATATGTTATCTGATAAACAAAAACTTACCACAAGCAAATATAATGATATTTTGTCAATACATATATTAAAAGCTACAACATGATATCTGTTTCATTTGATCTAACAAATATATATATAAAAATGTATATATATATATAATGTATCATCAGCTACAACCTTAGTAAGTGCAAAATGTTGATTGAGTATGATTAAAGAACGTATTATATTGAGTTAAAGTATTGTAGGGTAGACTCAGAACAGAGAAGCCTGAGAATAAAACACGCGTTTTATGACACTTTATTAGAATCATCTTATAATTATTAGTTTAAATAAAATTAGCATTAAAAAAAAGTGTCATAAATTAAAAAGACGCGTTTTATGACACTTTTTTAGAATCATAAATTTATAAAAATTAATATTCAGTCATATTTTAATTTAGAAAATAAGTATTATTTTTATATTTTTAAATGTTATATATTTTTTATGTATTTTATCGAAAGATCCTTCCTCGAGATTTTTTTTCCTTGTGGTAGCCGCTCGAAGTCTTTCGCAAATCGTTTTTACAATTAAGTCATATTTTAATTTTCAATCATATTTTAATTTAGAAAAACATGGGTCAAATTCTTAATGATAAACGATTGGAGGGCTATTTTGCAATTAAGTACAACTTAAGCTCTAGCATTCTTCACCAATTGTGTCGACAACTCCCCTATGAGCGATTTTTTTCCCCATTAAAGTGTCATAAATGAAAACACGAGTTTTATGACACTTTATTAGAATCATCGATTAACTCACATTATATGACACTTTATTACAATCATCAATTAATGCGTGTATTATGACACTTTATTAGAATCATCAATTAATGAGCAAATTCTCAACATTTTCTTATATTAATTTTAGTTTATAATAATTTTCGTATAGTAATATTAATTTGTAAATTTTGAGATTTTAAAAAAATTTAAGAAGAATTTATAAATTTGTGTTTGATTTAAAAACTTAAAATATAAAACTTAGGAATTTAAAACTGAAGTTAAAATAACCATTTTTGGATTTTGTATTTCAAAAATATGAAAATTTTAAAATAATTAATTCCCTTTTGTATTATTATAAATTATCCTTCGATTTGGTTTTTTTTTACAATACTTTAACATCACCTAAATTTTAAAACTCAATTAAGATATCACATTTTAATTTTAATTTAATTTTTAATTTTTAAATTTTTAAATCTTAAGTATGTGATTAACATGTATTGAACTCATCACCTTATATATTTTAAGACTCTCTTTGGCATTTGAGTAATCATGTGCTTTAAATCGATAAATTTAAGTATTGATTTGATAAAGTAGATTGATTTAAAATGAAGAGAAATTTTGTTTATATATATAGATAACTATTTCACAAGTGTTTGGGTGATTTGAGGCATTTGTGTAATAATCTTGTATGGAATTGTTAAAAAGAGAATTCAATTTTTAAAGTTAAAGGGAAAATATAAAGTTGAATTGGAAAAAAAAAGTTCATTTAATCTAGAAGAACTAAATAACTAAAAAAATAAAAGAATAAAATTTCATCTAAATACTTAATTAAGGGAAGGGGCTGAATTTCTCGAAAAAAAGAAAAAAAGAAAAAAAAGAAAAAAAAGGAGCTGGATTTTTTGGTTTAAAATAAAAGAAAAACTTATTTTAGTTTTATAAGAAAGAAAATGAAAAAGGAAAAAAAAAAGAAAAAATGGAAAAAAAACCAAAACCCTCCTCTCTTTTCTTCTCCATCTTCATCCTCTTCTTCCTCTTCTTTACCTAGCCGCCGCCACTCTTGCCCTTCGTGCCTGTTGCCGCGCTCGTTGCTCATCATCATCCTCTACTGCCGATCGTCTCCGCCGTCGCAAGATCTACACAGCCACTGCAAGCAGAGTCGCGAGCGCACCTTCGCCCCCACGCCGCCTCGTGCGCCTGGCCGCCCAACCCCTCGCCTCATACCTGCTCTAGCCGCACTCGAGCTTGTCGACAGCCTCGCAGCAGCGCCGCAAGACACCCTGTCGAGGACACACGCCTGCGTAGCTTCACCTGACCTTCGCGCGCGCCTCACCGTGTCGCACACACAAATCGCCGTCCATCCTCGGCCACACTCGCTCTGCGCCGACACCCCTTCGCAGCTCGTGTCCTTGCAGTTCGCATCTACGCTAGATCCGCAACTCAACGTGCGTTTTTCAGCCGTATTTAGCTTGTTTTAACCTCGCGTGTTCGTGTCATGTGGTTTCAAATCATGGGTAAGTTCTATTTTTGTTGTTGTTGGGTTTTTGGTTGGTATTGGAATGGTTAACTTGATAGTTGATAGTTCATTTGGTGTTTTGTTGATGAATTAGAGTTGTTGATAGGTTGATTCGTGGTTTTACACTTCGTTGTTGGGATTTTCTATATAATCTTTTATATTATTTTATTATATGGATTTTAATGGATGTTTTATAGGATAGAATGTGAAACAGAGGCATCTCACCTTGCAACATCTTTAATTTGTGTAGAAATTTTTCCTTCTTCCAATATATAGGTCTCGACCTTCTACATTAATTCTGTCTTTTTGTCACTCATGTTAGGTGAGGGGTTGGCTAATAGACAATTAGAAAACAGAACAAGGTGAGAATGAATGAATGAATTTGAGAGAACATACCACTTGTAGCAATCAATACTGTCTTAGTCTACATAATGCCTTATGAAAGTATTATTTTGTTCTTCCTCCATTCTAAAATTGTTGTTGCGAAGTTAATTTGCTCAATTGGCTGTTATGTTCATGATACAAGGTACTTATTATGATTTGCCAATGGATTTAGTAACTTTGGAAGTTAGTTTAAAATTACTTATTTTAATATGTCCATGAGTTTTGCAAAGTTTGTTATGTTCATGGAGCTTTATAATTTATTGTTTTAAAGATTAATGCAACTCTTCACATTCCTTCATTATTATGTTGTAGATGCATCTGAAGTTAGTAAATAGGATGCAAATTCTATGATGTGGGTATCAGCTACTTCACAATATTTCCGACGTCTCTCCACTTTGCTTCTGGATTTGTCCTTAATGATCTTTTGAACATGATTTTTGTTAACTATGCCCTTGTTTGATAACTATTTGACTTTTTGTTTTTGAAGTTTAAGCTTTTTCTCAAATTTTCTACGATGTATTTCAATTTTCCTATGAAAGCTAATCAAATTTCAAAAACAAAAACAATGTCATGGAAGCTACTTTTTTTGTTTCCAAATTTTGATTTGGTCTTTAAAAACATAGGTAATGTGTAGATATCCAAGTATGAAAAAAAATATGGTGAAATAGTTGTTGTAGGCTTAAATTTAAAAACTAAAAATTAAAAACAAAATGGTTATCAAACATGGCTTATATGTTCATTTTCAATCGTGTTTCTTTTCTACATCTAGTTAGTTCCCAACTACTTTATTTTGATTCAATAGGAGTCATTATCACCAATGATGAAAATCCTATTCTCAGCAAATTGGATATCACATATCCAACGTAAAAAGCATTTGTTCAAGCTGATCTTTTTACTTTATTGGTTTGATGCCTTATTGATCGGTAATGACATGATTTTTTATTGATGATGATCAATGATTGAACTTAGTTGGACACAAGTGAGGAAGTATGAGATGGAACTACAACAATCATTGTGCATGGTATGTATTGAGCATGCTTGTAATGCTTTAATTTTTTCAAGAGAGCGGAACAATTATTCATTGATCTATTTGAGTGTTGTTTTCAGTTTGTTTGGTGATTTAATCTTTACACTAGTGATATAAAGTTGGCCCTTTGAGTTAATTCTCTATTTCTTTCTGTCTCTTGAATTTTAAATTTTGAGTATCGAACATAGTGAGAAATTCCATGTTATTGAGGCCTTCATTGAAAAAATTTCTCTAGAATATTCAATCGGTTCTTCTATTTAAGGTTTATATGGGTTTGAAGCCATATACAACAAAGTGACTTCAAGGTTCTCTTCTACAAATTAATCGAAAAGAAAGAAACTGAAGGAGAACTTAAAGGTGCACCTTCAATTCCTTCTACAACAAAGAGACTTTCAAAGGTGCAACAAAGAAACCCCAAGGTTTTCTTCGGAATTTCAAGGTTCTCTTCTCCAATCCAACCATTATTTCATAGAGCTATATTTCATAGAGATTGATTGCTAATTTTGTGTTCAAGTGTAGTTTTGGGTAATTGTTCTGACTATGACTACATTGTTAGGTTGCGTTGGGTATCGTGAGTAATTGGTAATTGATGTAACATGCCGGTTTTGTCTATCCATGCATATCGACGGAGCAAATTTAAAAAGAAAAAGAAGGAAACACAATCAATATTTGGACTTGGCGTTCAATGTAAAACTTGCATATCGACCGAGCAAATTTCAAGGTAGCACATAATCATATAGTCTTTTGCTAACTCTTCTTATATATTCTTTCTAAGAATTGTGTTTATGCTTATATAAATATGCTTTCATTATAATGTTGTGGATACTTCTAAACAATCTTGCAGGAAGTTGTTGAGTTTGTCAAGTAGAAAAATGAGAGGTTTAGTCTTCATTTTCAGTAACTTACTTTTTATGCAATATGTACATGTTTCTTATGCTTTAAAAAAATCTTCTTTGGTTTATATTTAATGTAGATGGTTGAAGTTCTTTTCTTATCAATAAGAAAACTCATATGTTATTATTTTTTTCTTTTTGCCAAATCTCACATGTTATTGTTAAGTAATATATATGTTATTACTTTCTATGCAATATTTACATGCATGTGCTTATTTTAGAACTTTATATGTTTGACCTTGACAATTATTTTTGTTGTTTTAATTGTTCTTATCTAGGTTAAATGTTGGAGCTGAATTTGATTTAGATCCATCTTGAGTGGAGGTATAACTCTAAAATAGGAGTATAATAACAATGTCCAACCATACATTTTTCTTCTGGTTTGTGTGACTAAGTTTCAATAGCACAACTAGTTAATGACTTGTTCTTCTAGTTTTTTTTTTATTGATCAACTTGTTGATGTCTCGTTTTTATATTGTTGAAGCTAATATATTGGAGAATTTGTTTATTTTCTTCTAGTGAATGCTTTGCAAGTTAAAGAGGTAAACTTTATCTACTCTAATTCCTTAAGGTTATTTTAGTTTTTAACATATAGGCACAATCTGTTTAAATATTTAGGTTTAGATTGAGTTTGAAATATATATTGGTTTGATGCTTATAGGGAATATGGACATGAAAATAAAGAGGCTAGGGAAAATACATGTATTGAAGCCTCCAGGCGTTCAAATTTTGATGTAAGCTTCATTCTTTTCTTCATTTTCTTTTCTTGCTTAAGGTTTTGAAAGATTTATTCATGCATACTCGTTAGAATTACTTAAATTTTCTTTTCTTGTTTGAAGCTCTTTTCTTATTGGTAAGAAAGCTCATATGTTAATGTTAAATAATATGTAATATGTGAATGTTGTTTGAAACTTAATTTTTCTTAGGTTTTGCATGAACACACTCAGAGAATGAAGCGGTGAAGAAATGCACTCATCCTTTACTAGTATTTTTGTTGTAAAAAACTGTGTGAACATTTATCACAAGTGTAATATTATTGTCCTTTTGTTATTTTGTTCAATACAAATATTTTAAGTCATCAATGAAATTTTATTTGTTGACAAGTCTTTTATTGGTGAAGTTATTTTTCTTGAAGAATATTATGTATGCATGATAATAGTTAAGAGCAAAAAAAAGGTTACAAATAGACCCAACAAGCGTCATGAAATAATATAAATTGATAATAAAATATTTGTCAATAATTAAAGATATATGATTAAAATGAAGAGTCATGTTTGATTATTTGGTGATTAAAAATAAGTGTCAATAAATAATATTTATTGATACTGTTTAGGTGTCATCAAACAAAGATTAATGATTGCAGAAAAATATCATCTAAAACATTTTAATGACACTTGCTAAAAAGTGTCATGTAAAAAAAATAGATGATGTGCGATACAATGATTATAAAAAAGTATCATCTATTGCTTTTCAATGACACTTATTAAAAAGTGTCAACTAAAGAGAATAGATGATGTGCGATATAATGATTGTAGAAAAGTATCATCTAAAATGTTTGTGACACTTTTCTGCAATCATTATATCCTAGTTTTGTAGTAGTGTTAGACTAAGATTGATGGAGTTGTTTTCCAGATTTCGTACGATATCTGGAGGATACCCATGAATTCTATAGCAATGGTCCACCGTATATATACCCCTAGAAACCACAATTCGTACATTACTTGTGCTTCTTAGTACATAAGTAAATGAAGAAGAAGAAGACAAAAGAGTATTTGTTCGAAGTAGAACATGCTGCAAGAGAAAAGACCGATCTCTATTGTTCTTGAGAAATCAAAGTAAACACCTTTTGTTAGGAATAAAACATCATGAAGATATTCTTGTTAGGAACAAAATAATGATATTTTATAGGACTTATTATTATATTTATTAGATATTTGATAGGATTTGTTAGGAAATGTCTTCAGAATTGATATTTTATGTCCTATATATATTTGTTTAGAGTTAATGAAAACTAGAAGATTTATGACTTTCTCAAAATTTATCATAGTATTAGAGCCACCTTAAATTAGGGATGCCAAAAAAAAATTATTCAAAAAAAAAAAACAAATGAAAAAGAGATGGTCGGCGACGTGATCAACGACAATTTGACGATTTGTGAAATTTGCGCGATTAGTGTGATGCAATAACGTATCCTAATAGCGGTATATTCTGTTCGACGACGTGAGCAACGATAGTTTGACGAATCGTGAAATTCGCGCGATTTGTGCAATAATGCATCTTATTAGCAGTATATTCTGTTCGGCGGTGTAATCGACGACAGTTTGACAATTTGTGAAATCCGTGCAATTTGTGTGGTACAATAACACATCTATTAGTGGTATATTATGTTCGATGGCATGATCGGCAACGGTTTGATGATTTGTGGAATCCGTGCGATTCATGTGCGACAATAAATTAAGGATCCTATTGCAATATATTCAGTTCGACGATAAGATCGACAGTAAAAGTAGCATTCGCGTGTGTGACATGCAATAGCTTTATTTTCAAGACTTTATTTTTTAAGTTAGTCATGTGAATTTACATGCTCCAACTTGAGGGGAGAGTTAGGAATAAAATATCGTTAGGATACTCTTATTATGAATCAAATATTTATTAGATATTTGATATGATTTGTTAGAATATCTTTTGAGATTCGATATTTTATGTCGAATATATTTTTGTGGAAAGTTAATGGAAACTGAAGGTTTATGCCTCTCTCAAAATTTATCGCCTTGCTAATGGAAGGAAAGGATCAATTAGCAGAATTTGAGAGTGAACAGGGTCTTACGAATCATATTCAAGTTTATATGGAAACTCATGAGGTACTCAATGTTAAATAACTTATCAAATGTCTCATGTCCATGCACTTGGAAAAAACCTTCCCTAATTATTGCACAAATGAGGAAAATGTAATTGAGAAAATTTAGTACAATCACAATAAATTCTCCCTAGACCCTAATTACATCAACGACCTCTTCAAAACTTATATTGCTCACACTCTATGTCTCACTCTCTCTCATATGAGAAAATAAAAGGAATTTAACAAAGTGAATACACCAAATATAAAATGTTTTTAACACGAATGCTTTGAAACCAAAGTCGCATGCTCATTTTATAGTATTTAGAGCATACCATTTTCTTACACCTTTTTTTTATTTATGGCACCTTTTCTATGTGGAACAATCTTCTTTTAGTATTTTGTCAAAAACTCAATAAATTCTACCTCGGCGAGATATTTAAAGAGTTCACATCTTTTACTGCAACGTTGTCTTCTCTGACAATCATAATTCTCAATTATAATAAGAATTATACCCTACTCCACCATAAAAGTTGATCACTTAAAATCTCACATTCTAAAATTTTGTTTTTTCTTCTTCACATGTTAATACACCTTATTGAAATTTTAATGCAACTTTCACCTACTTGACTTACTGCACCATTCTTCAATCTATAAGTCTTTAATGGATTTTCTTCTCTCATAGTCGATTGCTTTGTTCTTCGACTTCACGTATCATGATCGGTTTGAGTGATTATGGTTATACCATACTTTTTTATCAATACTTTTCATTCTTATCTTTTTCTTTTTCTTTTTTTAAATCCTCTCTATTTGACCCTTCCTTTTCCTCTATTATGAAAACAACAATCAGCAACTGATGCGAAGATAAAGAAAACGTAAAGAGAAGAAGAAACACACAGAATTTATGTGGTTCACTAACATTGTGATAGCTAGTCCACGGGCAGCGAGGAAGAACAATTATATAAGGAGAGGCGAATTACATAATAGAATATCATATAAAATGTCATGATCGGCTAAAGTTTAATTCGATTTTATATATACACTCCCATTAAACCCCTATTACAGTATGTGTAAGCAAAACAGAATGTGGATGCATAAGCACATGCGAAAACAAGCAATAGAAAATGGGATGTGCTTACGTTGTAGAGTGCGAATGCGGGTTGCGCTAAATGCATGTAAAATGCATTGCGGCAATGCGCAATGCGATTGCTTCACTACTAAAAAAGTCACCTACAATGACACTTAAAATTTTTTTTTATTTTGCAAGGGAGGAGGAATAGAGTGTCATTAAAGGTAAAACATGCACTTTTTTTAGTTTAAAAAAAAATCACGATTTGCCCCAAAATATGCGTATAGAAAACCTAACTCCCCTTCCCTTTTCTTCTTCTCATATTTTCTCAGGGCTCAACCCCCATACATTTTCTTCCTCTCAAACAAGTAATCTCCCGTAGAAAACCTAACTTCCATTTTTTTTTCTTCCTTGTGTGTGCGACTCCACCACATCTCTGTTTCTTCTTTTTCATGGCGTGCGCAACTCAGCTCACAGCACCACCCAATCGCCGACATAAGTCGTGTCTGCTTCTCCTTTCGGCGGCGAGTTTCTTTGACTTCGGTGAATTTCTTTTGTGTTTTCATGTCTTTTTCCCTAATCTTCATCTAGAAATTGATTTTGTTTCTCTTGCAACGACTTTCGTTTCAATTTCAAAAACCTCCTCCTGATACTTGTATTTCATTTGCTCAACTGTTTGTGAAAATATGTCCCAATTGAATTATAATTGGTCACACCTGCAAGGTGTTTGTGAAAATGTTAGGGTTCATTATGATGTTTATCTTTTAAGTTTTGTAGATATATAATAGATTAATTTATTTGAAATTTTTTTTATGTATATTCATAGAAATTTAACTCGTATCATGAATCATAAACTTATCTTTTAATTTTGTTACTTTGCATGCTATAATAAATGGCTTGTGCTTGAACTTCAAGCCAAATGGGAAGCTGGTCTCTAAAACATACATTTTCACTCCCCTACTTACTTCTTTCTTGAACTAGAAAAAAAAAACCAACTTTATGTTTAGGGTAAGAAATTATTGGATGATCACTACTACAAAAAATGAGTTAGTTGACACGCATAGAACGTCAACTATATAGTACAGTTGACGTTCTTGAAAGCGTCAACGAATCGACTGTCAACTAAAGTCATTATAGTTGACGCTTGCTAAAGCGTCATCCAATGATATAATTGACATATTCAAAATGTCAAGACCATAAGTGATTGACATATTAGAAGCGTCATGTGAAGGTTTAATTGACGTTTATAGAACGTCAACCGAGAGTTTTGTTGACGTTTTTTAAATGTCAACAGTTGTTTCAAAACGTCAAGTAAATGGACATGGATTGACATTCTTTAAGCGTCAACGAAAGTATTGGTTGACATTTTGAATTTATCTAGATTTCATGTTCATCCTGTCAAATGATATATTACTGGACATAATTCCAATTATAAATTACAAAAGTAGCATAAACTTAATATATATTTTTAGTACTAATATTTTACATATTACAAAGAAAGTATGGAACCACATTCTCATCTTTGAAACATTTTTCAAAGTTGTCTTTCTAAATATACACAAAAAATACTCATTCCAAAAAGTAGCTCAACTATTTCCATAACTAGCTATATACATAAAAAAGAACATGAAATATTTTACAAAGTTTGTAGTCTTCCTAAATATATTCAAGAACATGAACAAAATACCACATTCCACACGAACTTCATGCAGCTCACATATAGGGTACTTGACATATTCAGTCTATTCCACACACACTTGATCCAGCTCATATGAGTCTTTTGTATCAATCTGCTAACATTAATTAATAGGAATGGGTAATAAATATTAGACCAAAGTCAACAAATCATCTTTACATATACCACATGGTGTTCTCTTTTCACAAAAACGAAAACTAAAGATATCTCATTATTTTGAAGTTTATTATTTAAAAAATCAAAATCAAAAAGAAAAAAAAAAGTGTACATACCTTAAGGACGAACGTTGAAAGAGAAATAAAGGGACTGCTTTGGTTGTTCAACAACCTAATTTCTAGAAGCATAAATGGAGAAATCGTGAATGAGAACAGAAACACTAATATGGAGAAGTCATTAAATTTCTAGAAACACAAACAAGTTTGTTTTGAAGTATGTTGAAGGAGACAAACGACTTAGTAAAAAAAAAGGAACGAAAATAAAATAATGAAATTAATTACTTTAAAATCACAGAACTTGCAATGTGATTGTGGACTTGATAATATCATAGAACTTTTTACATAAAAATTAGAGTAAAATATAAGTTTAGTTCATATAGTTGGTAAAAGTTAGAGTTTAATTTTCATGGTTTAAAAAACTAGAGTTTTATTCCATCGATATTCAAGAACCAAAACAAAAACGCGCTACTGAAAAGCTTGAAACTTAATATAAAAACACATATTGAAGATTAGAAGGTTTGTATATGTTTTAGGAAAGTTCTAGACACAATAGTTGCAGTTATGGGCGTGCAAAGAATAGAGTTGGGATTTTTAAGAAAGAAACAAAAAATAAAAAAATAAAAAAATAGATAAACAAGTTTATCAATAATCCCAAACAAAGGCTTTAAGAAATAGCAAAATGCAAAGAAAGGTTAATTTCGAGTTCATCTATTGTAGTCGATGAGAGAGAAAGACACAAGGGGAAGAAGGTGAAAAGAAAAAAATTAAAGACATTCATTTTTCCATAAACATTGAAATGTTAGTGTGCATGCTACAAGATTTGAATGAAATTGATTGTGAGGATTAATCCATGATTCAACCAATATCAATAGAGTCTCAAATCCTAAATGGAGAGATAGAACTCAAAATGAGATCAATCCATGATTCAACCAATATCAATAGACACAAACAAATAAGTTTGAATTACTAGATTGGTAATTTACGCACCTAACAAAGTACCAGATTCTTTCCTCAAAATTTTAAGGGTGGTCATGTCGAAGTTTATGGCTGGTTTTACAAATTACAGAGAAGGAAAGAAGACAAAGTCATAACCCTAAATTTAATTTGAACAATATATCGCATCTAACACCGAAACAAAATTCCAAATAGTGTTTACTAAATTGGTCATAACCATTCAAAATCATATTTCGAAACAGGGCATTTTATTTTACTTCTAGAGCTAATGAACTTCAATTAAAGTCTAAAATAAGAAACCATTGCTATCCGTTATATTCTCACATTTTTCTGTTAGCATTCATATCTAACCATTTTTTATAACATATAAAGTAGCCAAACTAAAAAAAAAAAACCAACATAAATTAGTCCATAACAATTTCATTGGAGCTTCCTAACATATTAGGCAAACAAAACAAACTAAACTAACAACAATGTTAGACAAAATATTCAGCTAAACAATGATAAAAATTAAAAAAAAAACAAAAAAAACTTAGAGTACAATAATGTGTTGACACTGACAAGTCAAAAATGCATATGCCACATTCAATTTCAAGGATTCAAAACAGAAATTTGTTCAAAAGCAAAAGGAAAAACCATACAACAAAGAAATAGAAGAGAAAGCAACACAATCTCTTCCAAGTTAATAGAGAATGAATAAGTTCAAAAAGATGAAAAAACTCAGGCATAAAGATTGATGAAGCTCATAAGTTCAACAAATTTATAAATCCTATCTCCCATAATATGAACTTACCCAAACAAGAAAATCAAGCAATTAAGAAGAGGAAGAAAAGAAATAACAACTGTGATTATTTAATAAAACTCTAATGACAAACTTTTTTAACCCTTTTTCAAATGAGACGAGTATTTTACTTAATCAGGGGAAACAAGCCTATGATCAATATTTTGAAAATAAACTAGATGAATAGAGAAATGATAGTGAGAACTACACCCTATTTTGGGAGTAAAAAAAACCAAAATTCTCTTTATATTTGTCTTTATTTATCCTTCAATACAGTTATAATTTAGGCATGTTCTTCCATCATTTTAAAAAATTGTATTACATTTAGTTAATCTGAGAAAAAACAAACATAACCCACAAAGAATGAAAGAATTAAGGTTTGAAAAGATTACAAATATGAAGACAGAGAATTTTTTTTTAGCATTTGAGGGAATAGGAAGTGGGAATGGTAACAAAAGAAAAAATAAATATGAGAGAATTTGGGGTTTCACCTCATTACCAAAGGGAAGTATCTCATGCTCACCTTTTTAATGTAGGAAAATTCCAACAAAAAAGATTTAGGGCCAACAAACATCAATTTAGAATAATATCCATAAACCAAACTTCACTTTGAATCTAGAACTTGGGACCTTAAAGAAAGCATACCGTCAAAGCCCAAGCCTTCAACCACCACCACCCTTTGGAGATCATAACGTATTATCATCATACTTGTAACACTCAAGTCAAGTTTAGGTCCTCAAGAGCTTGAATTAAACTCTTTTGCTAAGCTACACATACAGGATAATAAAAACTTAGATTTAAGGTCATCAAGATTCTTATCCATGAATCCATACCTTGACTAGAACCCCAAAACATACCCAATTGTTATAAGAAACTAACGATAACTTCTTGACAAATGCACAAGTACAAAGGCAGATTAAAATGGTTCGTACACTTTCCATAAATCTTGAAACAAGCAACTCATTCTAAAATACACTTAAAAAGAGTAGGATTACAGTACCTCACTTCATTGAAACTTTGACCTCCTCATCATATCAGCTTCTTATTTCATCACTTCCTTCTTCAGAAGCGTAGGTGCCTTCTCCACCAAATCCTTAGCCTCCTTCAAACCAAAAATCATAAACATTCGCACTTTCTTTGGTCGATTTCCCTTCTCCAAGCGAGTGACTCTGTATTTGCTTGTTTTCTGCGCAAAACCCATTCATCAACACTCAAATCTTTCTTTCACCAACTTCAGATAGACAAGGATTCGAAGATTTACCGTATTGCAGCCTCCAAACTCCGAATCGTGCTAGCAAGAGAGCAAAATCCCCATGGGAACAAGCTACTGCAAAAGGAAATCGAACAAGTTGATGTCGATTTCAGCGTGTTGGGGATTCCAAGTGAATTGGGGAAGAAAGTCGCGGCTAGGGCTACACTTTTGTTTTCTCTTTCTTTTTAAAAACTTAAATAAAAAAAATTTCCCTTAATTTATTTTAAATTACTGTTAGTTGACGCTTTGTGTATGTCAACAAAAATATAGTTAAAGTTAACGCGCATAGAGCGTCAACTAAAACCTAGCGAAAAACTGAAGAAAACAAATCGCGTCTTTTTACATTTATTGACGCTCTTGATATTTGAAGTATGCTTAGTTGACGTTTTTTCTAAAAAACGTCAAGTATTTAAAATAATCAAGCTTCAACTATACCTTTTTTTGTAGTATTGGATTTTGGATATACATCTGCGCTAGAAGACATGAAGATTCAAATCCAAATGGTAAATACTTTTCTTTTTCATTTTTTGTTGCATTTGAATGAGCAAGAATTTGCATACAATGTTGTTTCTGAGGATGTATGAAAATTTCTTGGCCATTTTGGTTTGCATCTTTAGTGTTGTTTTTATCTCTAGCATAGGATTGATTATTATAATTTCCTATACAAGGATGTAGGTATTCACTTTTGATAAGGTTTTTCCAAAATTCAGTTTTTTTTCCCAATATTCTTTTCTTTTACAATTCTTCGAGTTTATTACTTTGTTGAAGTGTTAGCTCATGCTGGTTCAAAGCCTTTTGGTTTGTGGCTCAATGGAACTTCTTTTTCATGAATTTTATCTTTCAATTTTGTTTTGTGTTTTATGGGGTTTTAGAGTAAAAGGAAGTGGTGTTTATTTATTGGTAGGTCCTGGGTGTTCTTCTATTGGAGCTCGAGCTTTTGTAGAACATGGTCCCTTCCAAATTAATGGACAAACTTTGGTTAAGAATGACAGTAGTTGGAAAATAGGTCATAAAAAGAAAGTTTTGGTAAAGTGTGATTGATTTTTAGTATGTGGGACCTACAAATTCCAATCTGAAATGAAATTTTTTTTATGGCTCTAGCTTATATTAACATATTTATAAATTTGTTGTAGTTGCATTAATAGTTTTGTTTTTTACTTTAACAAAGAATTTGGTGTTGGTAATTTGATTATCCAGCATTACTTTTGGTTAAGGAGAAAATCTTAGTTATATTAGTAAGGGTCAAGGGATAATATCTCTATTAGTATGATGTTTTTTGGGTGATGACAAAAAAATAAAGTTATATCAAAACTTCTTTCAAAAAAAAAAAGTTATATCAAAATTTAAGTTTGTCACTTAACAAATGTGGGTGAATACTCTCAAAGTAGAATAAAGAAGGAAAATCTTGTATGATTCAGGGATCTCCCATTGTAGAACAAAGAAGACAATGTCATCTTGGACATGATCCTCCTGTGATTCATAGAGATCTCAAGTGTGAAAAAATTAGGTATCTTTTTATTTTGTAAGTTAAAATTTTTTTTTTCAGTACTGTGGAGTAACATATGTTTAAGGTTGTTTAGTAAGTTCAAGGGTTCAAGCTCCCTTTTTACATTTAAATTTATTCTTGAATGAACTTAAAACCTTTTTAAGTGTTTTATTGCATGTTTGTGTCCTCGATAGTATGTTTGCAACTCTACTTCACTTTTAATCTTTCTTCTTCTTTACTCCCTACCTTCCTCTATAACTAGAAGAATTCGTTCTTTCTTTCATCGTTTCTAAGTTCTAGATTTCAACCCTAATTTTCTCCTACTTCTGCATCTTCACTTAGCCGACATCTTGCTAGGAAATTGTGTTCCTTCAATCATTTTGTTTTCCTTAAAAAAAAATCATTGATAATATAGGTGTTTTCAAGGAATTGCACGAAGTCTCTCGTGTTGTCGAGCTGGATCAAAGAGGTACTTACTTAATCTTCCTTTTTCTCCTTCTGTTTATAAGAAATAAAATTTACACCTGCCTTATTAATTGCAAAATTTGGTTCGATTCTTATTGTAACTGAAAATGCTAGATTCTAAGATATGTGGACTCTTTGCCAACAAATATATGTGCATTTTGATGGGTAAGCTTATTGTAGATGAAATTAGTTACTTTTAACTCTCCTTATTTATGACGAACAACTATCGGGTTCATTAGAGGACATTAACTAATTATTAGGGATATAAAGTATTAGGTTTTAGGAGCATAAGATACTCTGAAATTGGATGTCAAAGAAACACAAAGAAAATTATTCCTTTGATAAGTGGCTAACATGAATCGAATTAATCTCTAATTCATTATAATCGAGAAGATTAAAATGTTATTTTCTTCAATGTTTGCTTCATTTTCCTATATGAGGTCTAGTTGCTAACTAGACTAGAGTTTTAGTAGGAGTAGCATCTTGTAAAACCTAGTAATCATGAAATTACTTTTTGAATCCTTTTGCGTCAAATGTTGTTGTATTATAAAAAAAGAAAAAAGAAAAAAGAAAAAAAAGGGTGATCTTGTTGGCACGGGTTAAGTTGAAACTCTCAAATACATAGGTTAGATGAGTTGGTGGAATTATCCAAAAGAAACTTTAATTGGTCTAAAAAATCCACTTAACCCAATTCATTCTAACTGATGGTTTCTGCATCCCTCCCTAAATTCTGGAGCTTCTTTGAAACTAGAACTTGATATTCAAGTAAGAACTTACTCGAAATTTTGAATAGTTATCTTACTTGGCTTTTCTGGTTTAATTTGTTTTTCGAATATTTAGTCTGAAATTAATGCAGAAAGCTCGTATTCATATTTGGTTATTTGAGCAAAATGACCTTAGGATCGAGGACAATATATGTAATTGTAAGGTTTTACTTTTTAGTTGGTTTACTTTTAATCTATCAATGTAGAAAGCTCGTATTCATATGTATTTTTGCTCGTATTCATATATTTTTGTTGGATTTTGAGTATTAGTTTAATTTTGGGTTTGTTTGAGCTTTAATTTTAGGTTTGTTTAGATTTGGATGTTTAGAAGAAAAAAAAAGTTATTTGTGAGGGTGTGGTGGACTGTTGTAGATGTCATTTATGTGGTTATTTGTGGGGGTATGTGTACAAAATTTCTATTTTTCTCTTTTGTTGGGTTGCTTATGCGCTTTATTTACAACGATTCATTGATGATTTTTTTTTTTCTGGTAGACTTCCTCAGAATAACTATATATCAAGAAAGTTCCATCGAGATTAGTAAGATATCAAAACTTCACAAACTTGATCTTTCAAACCATTTTTTATCTAGTGAAATTTCAAGCACTTTGTCCAATTTGAAAAGTCTTCAATACTTGAAGTATGATTAAAGATAAATTATATCTACATTATATCCATATGAAAAAAAATTCTTAACCAGGAGTTTGGGGATTGGTATCATGAGACTCAATAATAACCCCTCTAGAACAATCTGATCATCACCGGCTAAGATGACCCAACTTAACTTGTTGTAAGAAATTCTTCCACAAAACCAAAACCTTTCTCTCTTCTTTATGACATATTTAGAGTTTGTTTGGAGTTTTGAGTTTCATATTCTTCAACAAATCTTACCTAAGGAGGGGCGTGGTTACCCTTGTTTTAAATAAATATATATATATATATATTCTTCAACAAACATCCAATGATAATATGTTTAGGTTTACAAAATAATTGTCATTTGCGTTTATGGTATCACATTTTCTAGATTAACTTATTAGATTTAGAAGGTTGGATTTTATTTGAATCTTTATCCTTTTCTTAATTTTGCTCTGATAATGGAAGGAAATGCCCTATTTTTGCTTACTTGTTGGTAAATTTTTCTTGAGTTTCTATGGTCTTTTTTATTAATGAAAATTGTGTCCTTATTAGTGATAGGAATTTGGATATTTGTTTCCTATTCATCTTCCCATTAATCTCGATGCTCTTTTCTATTTGGTTTGATATCTTATAACTAAGGATGAGCCTGTTTTTTCTTTTCTCTAACCAGTTGCCCCAAAACTTCCATTTATCAAGTAGTAGGAATCTGTTCTTGTTAGTTTGATTCAATTTCATGTGATGAACAAGCTCATGCCGAATTCCAACTTTGGACCTTTGAAGCTTACGTTCTCAATCTGCCTAACAAGCTCATATGCTTTAGTTGGTGAAATCTTGTCCGGTTGTCTAGTTGTGTTTGATGTTTTATTTGTTTTTTTTTTTTTTTTTTGTAGAATTTGAAGGTAATAAGATAAATATTAGTGTGGCGAAGACAAGAGATTGAGTTACATTCATGGAGGAGTCCCATTGTCGTTTTTGGGTTTTGGTCTAGAAGGGGCTAACTCTAAAAATCATTCAGGTCAATCTCTTCTTGAGTTGCAATCTTTGCTTGTTTGTTTTTTTTTTTTAATTTTACATTAGGCTAAATTACTCTCTATATTTACTAATCATGTAAGAATCGTATGTGTAGCATGTAGGATTTATATTCAATGACTACCAATCTTGTTATTGCGAGATATTATTTATACAAGGTTCACAAGAATCTCTAACTTAAGTTTAGTTTTGGAATAAATGAGCAATTGCTATTTGATATGAATGATAAATATACTGTAAATATTTATATTCTTTATTACAACTTCTAATTCAAAGTTCTATTACTACATTTTGCAGGAACTTTATTCAAGGTGAGGATGACTACATCAACAGTTATCTTTCAACTTGTCAATCCACTTAAAATTCGCACAACGGATAACAAGTCATGCTTCTTTGTTATATATTGTAAACTTTTTAGTTTTCAAACTCTTTGCAATGCGAAAAGCATTTGCGCAATGGGTGCATTGCCCCTACACCCGCACTCGCTGACCAAGCAGCAAGATCCCGACTACTAATTACATGGCATTAATACGTTCAAGGCATAAACTCAACATCCTCTCTGGCCATTTTGGAACGACGAACTTCTTGAAGAGTATGAGAATTTGGGGACCAATACCAATTTGATTATGGGTCAATTCTTGAGGTTGTCAAGGAGCTATGTAGAAATTGCATGAAATGAAGGTTTTCCTTATGTTGTCATTGTTTGGCGTGAAACCTTTGTCTCCCGAAGGTAATTTCATCCGTTGTTTCCTTTACATTCCGCTTATTTGGGTCCACGCCATCTTTAATTTGGGTTTCTCATGTTTCTTCCTTGAATCGATTATTATGGGATCGAAAATCCAGACCGAATCTGCAAATTTATGTTGTTGGCGATTTATTTATTTTTTTGGATTAAAGCCACAAGCAAAATTGGCTCCAATGGCTACCTCGAAAGGAAATCCTCATTTGGTTTTGGTTTTGTTCATGTATTTTTCTAGAAGAAAAAAACTAAATTCTTAGTCTTCTGCTTTTTTTCTTTATCAACAACTTGATCTCTTTAATTGCTCTTTGTATTCAAGCAATTAATGTTTACATTGTAATTTGTTGCCCACATATCTTATTAGCATTGCCTTGTTGGTGTGGCTTTCTTTGGTTTGTTATTCAAGAACCTTAGAAGATGATGTGGTCTCTAGACAATGTTGATGAATTTGTTGAATCAAGATTCTAATTTCCATTTTGAGCTTAGTAGTGAATGATGTTGATGGAAGATTTTTGGTTTGTTATTTAAGTCATTTGCCATTCAATTTGTACATTTGGTGGATCATCTTCTAGATCAAGATCACATTCCAAGACTTCAATGATTTATTATTTTCTTTCCAAACTTCACTTTCGTGATCTTCAACTTAGTTTGAGACGAGATGTTGTTATAATGTAAAGCTACCCTATGTTATTCATGGGTATTTTAGTCTTTTACCTTTTATTCTCATACTTCATTTGTGTATAAATTGCTCTCATGTATTCCAAGTTCATAATTCAACTAATTTCAATAGATTCAATATTTCATATCATAGTCTCCATAAATTATCACTAGCTCTTGACTTCTTTTTTTTTTTTTTAATTTCTTGGAGTGATTGGTAAGAATACATATTGATTTACTAAAAAAAATAATGAAAAAAATTAGACATTCAATTCACTTCAAGCCACACTTAACTATAGCCACCTACAATGTCAATTAAATTTGTTAAGGATCATACATTAGAAAAAGTGAAAGCTCATAACAATATATATAAGAGATAGGAATTATTCCTTTTATTACCAATTGGTTTTGACGTAGAAACACATATTATCTAATACAATCAACAATATTATATGAATATAATTAATATTAAAAGGAAAAAAGTATACTAATTTAATAAATATTGAGTAATAACCCAAGGTGTTACTCTAACTCTCCCTTTTTTTTTCATTCTTTAGAAAAATGTCCCGTCTTAAAAGGTTAATGTGTAATAAACTCCAAAGCTGCATAATAAGCAACCAATATAGGAAGAGAAACTATTGCCCCAAAGATCACCCTGCATTTGAAACAAGGAAACAAAGTTTAATTCATGATGATGTGATCAACTAATATGGATCAAGTATACAAAAATATCATACAAATTAACATAAATTTCTATATAGATTACTAATTATATGATTTATAACTTAATGAAGATTCGCTTATATTTAGTTTTAGCAACACGCAGATATGAAAATTTTATGTCGGGTTCGGTAACTTTTTTATTTTTGAAAATTAATTAATATATAAATCATATTTTCAATCATTATGAAGTGATTTAATGGTAAAAAAAATCTGTAAAAAATTAAGAAATGATGTGTTTAATTCATGAATCACTTATCTAAAAATTAATTTTCTACAAATTTTCTTCCGTAGGAATAAGTAGTATATCCCATAACAATATTTTTACTTAATTAAGATGTCCACACATCTCTGTTTAGTTATTTAATGCTAAAAGTAAATGGCTTTCTCATCATTGGATCTAATCATTTTAAGAGTGTTTAATCAAATATTTATTATTGTTTGAAAAACTTGTTTGTTTAATATATTCCTTTCGTTTAAGATGTTAGGTTTAAGTTCTTAATTAGAGTCTGTTTCTAGCTGTTCTCTTCTGTTTTTCTTTTTAAGTTTTTTTTATAATTTGAAAACCTTTAAAGTATGGTCCTAAATTTAAAAAAAACATATGATTCAACAACAAAGAGATTACACATTAGAATCCCCACCTTAATTGTTGTTAAATAAAAAAATATCTTTATACATAATTTAAATCTATACACAAAAGTAGAGGATTTTAAAGCATT
This sequence comes from Sicyos edulis, assembly GCA_036507275.1. Classification (NCBI taxonomy): domain Eukaryota; kingdom Viridiplantae; phylum Streptophyta; class Magnoliopsida; order Cucurbitales; family Cucurbitaceae; genus Sicyos; species Sicyos edulis. The sequence goes on along the minus strand of CM071856.1, from coordinate 7,770,689 downwards.
TTGCCTGGATACGGCTTCGCAAATTTTTTGATTGATTCCTTAAATTTAAATTTAAAATATGAATACTTACTATGTTCGTATTTAATGCCTTTTAGTAGGTTTTGACTTGTAAATTTGTAATAAGTCTTTATTTACTTTTTTTTTTTTTTATAAATCCAATAAGTCTTTATTATTAATATTATTATTATTCTACCAAACCAATAAGTTTATTACTTTTACTCTTTTTGTGAACAATAAAGCGTGTTAATTTAATATTTTTTGGTTTTATTGATTTTTATAAATGCTTCGATATTTAAGCATTGTTTGAGGCAAAGGATTTAGAATAAAAACCCGATTTCTAATGTCTATGTTTACTGTTCAATATTTGACTTTGTTTAGCTAATCTGTTTTTTTAATTATTATTTTAGTTTTTTAGGATGTTAAAATATTCATGTCCATTTTTTGTGATTTGCTATTTTTTTTTATTACATTATTAGTCCAATTTTGTGTGAAGCAATGGTCTGTTTTTGAAACAAAAAATTAAGGAAGCTATTGTCTCAACAATATTAAAGTGAAATGTTACAAATCCAAATAATATACCATGTACTTTCTCTTTCTTTGAATATGGTTAATTTGAATATGTTAAATTTAAATGATACTTTTAAAATATGGAGGGCAAATTACTATAAGTTCCTAAATTTTAACAGGTTTATATGTTGAAGTTTTATTTCTAAATGAGTTTTTTTTAAAACGGTATTAGGGTTAATAAGATAAGAGTCAAATATCGATTTTCAAAATTAAATTTGAACTCATGATTGGTGAGTTGAGGTGGATTACAACCAATCAATCTAATCCACACGTCACAAATCTTTTCGATAGTTGTAAATGAGCTATTAATATAGGATGAAAAATGTAAAACTGTCCATACCCAACCAATTAAGAAAAATTAAAATCAAAATTGTCATAATTAAATTATAATTATAGGAAAATGCAAACAGGTACTTACGCTGTGCTAAGAACTTCTGCATGCAACTCATATTCTTTGGCATAAATAAACGATGTAATGGATTGTGGTACAGCTGCCTGCAAATAGATACAATAATTGTATTAAAACAAAAACAAAACATAAATTATTTTTAGGTCTCCAAATATAATTTTATGTTTATTATGTGTTTTCTTTTAGTTCGGCCATTTTTGGTTTTAGTTAACTGTATTTGAATATCAAATATCCAATCTCTTTTTCGAAAAATGTTAAATAAACTTGCAAAATGCTATTGTCAAAATTTACCATCTTCATCTATAAAGTTGTAAATTGTGATCATATTTGTTTTTTTATTGCATAAAGATTATTAACATTATTAAACCAATTTCAATTAATATTGATTTTCAAATCTACTATAAAGACTAGTTTTAGGTATTTTTTAATGATACAAGAACTAAAATCAGACTTTTAAAAGTTCATAAGTCAAAATAGAACAACTCTCAAAGTTCAAGAACTAACATTAAAATTTTGAAAGTTTAAAGACCATAATAAAGTAAAGGTCAAAGTTCAGAGACCAAAATAATATTTTAGGAAAATGTCGGAAAAATTTTGAACCTGGATGATAGCTACACAAAGAACATCACCACGTAAGCCCATGGCAATGGAGCCAAGGGCCATGGCAGCTGGTCCAGCAATAAACTTTAAAACCATTCCTATTATGGTAAGTGTTGGTCCACAAGCTATCAATTTCTCTTGCAAAGCCATGAAGATTCCTGCACTTGAGCAACCAACATCCATTATGAACACAAAAATAATATTCTCTTTTCATGGTTACAAAATTATTCTTTACTTAGCGTTTGAGACAAGAGGAATGAAATAATTATAGAGAATAAGAACATTGAGGAATGAGTATTTTTGTTTGGGATAAAAATATCTATCTCATAAAATTATTAGTACTTGAGTTTGATTGGAAAGATTGATTAAAGAAACAATTGCATATGATTAATGTGTAGTGAGCAATTATAAATGAATAAAATATTAATTATAAAAAACGAAAAGTTATTGGGATGTAAATATAGTATCTCACATTAGTTAGACGAGGAGAAGATTATAAATATTTAAGTGATAACAACAATGTCCACTAGTATGAGATCTTTTGGGTGAAATTAAAAAGTAAAGTCATGAGAGTACATATATTCAACTTGGATAATCATACTACCTTAAAGTGTGGCTTAAAAGGTAAATCATTTTTGGACGATTTTACTTCTTAAGGATCTTTTGTTGCTCAATTGTTGACTTGGAGATGTAGAAAAATAAATTTTGAATAATTATAAAATTGTCATTTGAGGTTAAAGGTAAGTTCATAGATGTATATTAATAAATATATTTAGCTTATTTATATTTATAATTATAATAATGATATAACTCTTATAAAGTTTATATTTCAATAGTAATTGGTCTATTAATAGATAAATTGAGAAAAAAATTAAAGAGAATCGATTTTTAAAATTCAGAGTTAAAATTTAATTTTAATGCGATAAATTCTATTAAGTTTTGTTAAAATAATAACACCTATTTTTTTTAAGCTCAAAATAAAATATTAACTGTTTTTTAACATAAATGTGATTTTTAATAAATTTAATTAACATGAAAAAATAGTTATAAAATTCAATATTATATTGAAATTATTATTTGATGATTTAAATTTAGTATAAAAATGTAGGAAATCATTTATAATTATATATATATATAATTTATTATTTAAAAAATTATCGGGTGCTTAAAATTCTAGTATCAATAAATTGGTTTTTAGGGACATACCGTCTAACCCTACAACATTTGAATTTTTTATAAAACATTAACTTCTAGGTTGGTAATCTCTACGGGGATTGAACCCATCCATTTATGCATTCAAAACCTTCCTTGACCAATTGAGTCATCTCATGATAGTTGAATAATATCAATAAATTGGTCTCGGTTTAGAATAAAAATATTTGAAACTGGATGTATATTTCAAGTGAACAATATTATGCTAATTCAGAGATTCATATAAATTATTGTTATCGATAATTATTAGTGACCTCAAAGTATCGATGCGAGAATTAATTCCCCATCACCTGATTTGATTCCCTTGGCCTCAGTTTAGAGAATTTTGGAAATGATCATCTCAATTTTAAATGTAAATTATTAAACATAAATTTATTTCTTCTTAGCTACTGTGTTGGTTTTCTTCCACGTAACTTTTAAATGTTCATTTAACTTTTGTTTTGAATGTTAATTAATTATTTTTTAAGCATAAATTTTGAGAAGGAAGCAAAAAACTCTTTCTTATATATTATTATAAGATTTTCAACTCTTACCAAAGTAAAATTCTAGCATGCCCTTTCAATTTCATTTTTATAAGACTAATATCCATTCAAATTTAATGAACTATGATGTAATATTATATAGAATAAATTTCATCATCTCAAAATTAATTAATTATGTAAGGAGTTAACCACCTTTTTTATATATGTATTGTGACATCTGTGCCATTTTCGATGTGAAATCTTAACACTATTTATATTTTAAAAACTTTAAATAAAATCCTTTTAATTTTTTTTAAAAAAAATTGATTAAGATTCACAAATACATTTTTTTCAAATAAGATAAAATTATTTACGTAGAACTTAAATAAAAACAAGCTTAAATTTAAAAATAAAAATAATAAATTATATATTTATCAAACGAGATCTTAATTTATATTTTATTGTTTTTTTGAAAATTATATATATTTGGGATTTTCCATGTTTAAAAAAAACAAAAAAATTGATGATGAGCAGAATTTTGAAAAAATAAATCATTTATAGTAAATGGAAAATCTCAACCAAAACCAAAATGTTCCCCTTAAATTCATTTTGAACTACGAAATAGGTCTAGTGATGTGATTGATTATCTGGTTTATTGTAAATCTTTTTTACTCACGATCATAGGTTCAATCCTTATAGTCGGTATTTATAATTCTCTTTCTCCCAATTTATTTTCCATTTTTTGAAAATAATGTTGAAAACTAGTATACTATACTACATAATATCTTTAATGTATTATGTTTTAATTCTAACTTTTGTTAATTGTAAATAAATTTAACTAACAAAGCCACTTATATTCTTTTTACTCTTCGATTTCTTTCCGGCTTATGTCATGCAACTGTTTAATAGATTCCACGCAATCTTCAACTAGAACCATTTAATTTCTCTCTATAAAAAAGAATTAAAGGGTTAAAGAATTTTAAATTTTACTACAATTTAAAAACCTTAAGCACCAATCATAACAAATCAAATCATATTGATATGATTTAAATATTCAATAGTTAGGACAAATAATTAATTTATCTATAAAATCAATTTGACTCTTCAAACCACATGGTATTTGTTAGGAGATTGAACACTTTCTTAATCAGGTCCACTCATTATAGAAGCATACTGTAGAAATAAATTAAATTTTTTTCTATAAATATAATTTTATTTTATGCTATGATCTTATTAATGTGAGACTTTTGTCGTATTTCAAAAAAATATTTTTAAAATAATGGGATAAAATCAGCTCTAAAATTGATTAAAGGAAAATTGAAAGAAGTAATTTTACCCATATTAAACATTGCAGTGCCTGTCCCAGCTTTTGACATGATTAAAATAGATCCTTCCATAATGCTTGGCATTTCAATATGCCATCTGCATAAATTTCAAAATAAAATTATATAATATAACATGAACAAAACATCTTACAAGTAACACATTAATTAAATAGAAAACATTACTATACTAATCAATAATAATAACATTCTAAAAATCTAATCCAGATTGTCTATTTTGTTTTTCACTTTTGATTTAAATTATCACCTCGATTTAGATAATAATCCAATATTCTATAGAATTTAGTTTCTCAGTTTCGTAGAAAAATATTCTTTTAGTGCTTAGACATTCAATTAATTAATTATGTGCAATGTAAGCCACTATTATAGAATGTACTTTCCTCCTATAATTTATAAATCACATGCAAAATATACGTGTGAATTTCAAAAACAAATTTGGATTTATGTTGAATAGTTGTTGGAAGTTTAATTTAAGCCAATGAAAACAAAGTTCAACAAACACTATATATAACTCATCAAAGAAAATGTCTTGAATTTGAATCTTCAATTACAATATTTTTTAATTAAAAAAAGTTATATATAAGAAGAAAAAACAAATTTAGAACATTAAATTTAAGAGTTGAGAATCTAAGAGAATATTTAAAAATTTATAGGGACTAAAGTTGCAAAAAGTTTAAGGATCACAAAGTTAAATTGATTGAATTAGTTTATGGAATAAAATACAAATAAAACAACAACTACTTTTTCTTTTTAGTTTTTGAAACATAATGGAAGTACCTTTTTGCAACAAATGCCCAAGCAAAACCAATGGTACAAGCATAAGAGTTGGGATTTGCAACCAACTTGAGCCAAACTTTCTTCATCAAAAGCTTAAAAGAAGGCTCTTTGCTGTTGCTTCTTTTCTCAACCTCCATGGCTCCTCCCTCCAAATCCTTACCTCCCTCTCCAGACAATTGAACAGCTTTTCCCGGCTCGTCCCCGTCGAAGCTTGAAGAACCTTTGGCAGCTACTAAATTTAACCTCGTCCGTCGAAATTCCAACACGAACAATAGTATCGTAAGCCAAACAATGGCTTGAATCACCGAACCCTGTATGGAAAATTTAAAATATCCACATATTTATCGACAAAGGATATAAGTTACATGAACTAGACACTCGTACTAAAAAATCTGAATGACGGCTTGGTTAATAGAAACTTGAAGTGTTCAAAATATGCTCACTTGAAAGTTTATGTTCTAAACTTGTGGAGATGAGCTTAACAATAAAAACTCCATATATTTCGGAATTCAAATCTTGAGACGAACGTGAGTACTTTGAAAGGGGAGGATTCGAACTCATGACTTTATGGTCATTAAATATACATTGATCTCGCTAAGTTACTACTCTTGTTGGCATCAGCATCACTCACTTATAAATAATCATTTAACTTTAATGGTTGACCCCATTACATATTGTAAATAAAATTGCATGTCTCAAGTTTCACACGTACCAGACAATAAAGATTTTACGATTAAAATTATCAGTCGATTTTGAACCAATTTTAGAACTATTTATGTATATTTCTAAAAAACTAAAACCTAACATTTTCTTTGATGAAACCTACCTGTACAACGAGATCAACCGCCATGTCGCCGTACATGACTTTCACGAGTGGCACGCCGATGACGAGCGCATTCGTGAGGCTCGAAAGAGAGAAGCTAGTGATGGACCAACAATAGCTGCCTTTACTACTGCACTTAGCCCAAATGGCAAGGACGAGAATGGTAACGACCTTGGAGATGGCGTCGGCGGCGAGGAACGGGAAGTTGAGGTGAAAAGGGTCGATGTGGGAAGTGAAATCGAAGGTGAAGAGAGGAAGAGTGAAGTAGCAAACAAGTTTGTTGATGGCGTCGCACTGTTCAGTGCTAAAAATTTTCCACCATTTTACCGAGCCGTAGCCTAAGATCAAAGCGAAGTACAGCGGCGCCATGGCCGCTACGACCTTAAAAACCTCTTCCCAACCGATCATGGCTAAGAGCTTTAAGAAAATTGAAGAGTTCTTGTTGGTTTTTAGAGTACTGTTATGAGCTTTAACAATGATGTATTTATAAATATGTTCTTGCATGGAGATGACGAAATATATGTTTTTTTTTCTTTGTTTTTATTGTGGTTAGCGAATTTTCCAAATAATTTATCCTTATGTTCTGATTTCATTCTTTTATTCTCTCGAAAAGATTTTTGTCTTTAGGGAAATTTACGTCCCAATGTTTCACGCCTAGTTTCAAGTTCATTCTTATATTTTAAAATTGAATATTTTTATTCTTTAACATTTTAATAATATTTATTTTTTGTCTTTATATTTCAAAATTGAGCACTTTTACTCCTAGCATTTCAATATTGTTCACCTTTGATTCTTAGGTTTGGAGTTTAGTTTTCTTTTGGCCTATATGTTTCAAAATTTAGCATTTTTACTCTTGGCATTAAATAAATGCTCACTTTTAGACATTGTCTGTTTTTTTAAATTTATTTTAATAATCATTTAAAAATAAATCAATTCACATAAAAAATAAAATAATCAATTTATTAATATATTAGAATTTAAAATTAGTCTAGTCAACATCATGCTATATATTTGACGATTTTGTTATCTCAATTATTAATCTTGAGCATTATTGAACTTTATTGAAATATCATGAACAAAATTATTCTATTTTAAAACATATGTACCTAATATAAATTAGACCCTAATTAAAGGGTGAAAATATTTTTTTCTCTAAATATTTATAATTTTCTAAATTAAAATAAGGGGCTTTTGCATGTATATTACAAAATGGATAAAATATTACATGAATAGTACAATAATGAAAATATTTGCACATATAGCAAAAATTGTAAATTGATAGACTTCATATTGATAGATTCTATCGATAAAGGGTGATAGAATCAATTACTAATAAATAAAGTAAATTGATAGACTTCCATCAGATTCTATCAAGAGTCTATCAATAAGAGCTGATAGAATCAATCACTGATAAAATTGATAGACTTCCATCACTAGAGAATGATAGATTCTATCAAAGTCTTCTATCAAAAAGGTAAATAATTTTTTTTTAAAAGAATGGCAAAATTGCTATAAAAGAATTATTTTTAAAAATGTGCTATAATTATAAATTGTGGTAAAAAAGTTGCTATACATCGCAAATTCCCTTAAAATAATAATATTAAATAAATATGTAATGGAAAATGCCAACGGTCCATTTAACCTATGTATTATCAGTTTATCGTGAGAACCATAACTAATAAGGAAATTATAATTCTAACATGAACGATCATAGGTCTTGGTTCGAGTCTCCCCACCCTCAATTGTTATAACAAAAATGTTATAATTAGTTTAATTTTGACGTGAATTTAATTTTTTTACAAAAATATACCATGATTAAAAGTGTGAATTATTGAAATGTCAATATTAATAGAATTCAAATTTAGGGACAAAAAGTAGTGAACATTACATTTTTAAAGGAACTCAACCCGAAACTTAGAGACCAAAAGCATAAATTTTCTTTTTTTTATTTCATGCTATCATTTACACTTTTTTTTAACTTAAGTATGGTTGTTTGAGTAGGATCTTAATTTTGCACAAAAAAACCATTTTGTTTTATTTTTGTTGTTAGAAGTTATATATATATATTTAATGGTGGTCTTCTATCATAGCATTTTGTTTATTTAAAAAATATGTATGTTTATCTCCGAATAAATGAAGTTTTGTTTTCAAATTAATGGATAATGATAAAACTACACATGTATCTCATTAAAATTTTCATGAGATATACCATTATTGAGAACGATCCCGATTTTAAAGATTGAATTTGTGACTATAGATAAAAATGAATTATCATCAAATCAAATAATTAATCGTGCCACCGACCTTTGCAATAATTAAGTCTCTCAATTATTAGCACCCATGCTTGTATGATGATGTAAATAGTTATTTTTTTAAAAAAAAAAAATCTAATGTAAATAAGTTTTATAACCAAAATAAAAATAACAGTATTTTTTTTTTTTAAACAAAAAATAACAATAATTGATATATTGCACGCATACAGTATGTGAGTTTTTGTTAACATGAAATTACAATCATGTTCTCATTATTTGGTAATATCTATGCATATTTAGAGAAATAAATAACTTTTGATTAATACATCAATTTGGTCCGTTGATTATCATCTTTGTTACATTTTAGTTTTTAAACTTTTAAAATTCAATTTTAGACCTTAAATTTTTCAAAAAGCTTAAAAAAATTCAACGAATTCGATTCCCTATGTTCGACCCGACTACTCATATTGCAATATATTTGATCCGACCCCTCGTCAAGGTCATCGATGAGGATTTTTCATCGATTTTCTTCTTTTCTTGTCCAAGCCCAACATGATTTCTGCTAAGATCATTTTTGCTCTATAGATCATCACTACTACAAAAATGGTATTCCGTGCTCAAATTGTTACAAAATAAACAAGATAAACCATAAATGGGCTTGAAAAAGCTCGAATTAGGCCAAATTTATTTGCTCGAATTTAGGTCGATAAGTTTATCGATGAGATATACATTTCTCGATGTCACTATATGCTTTACAAGTCATAGAGGATCATGGTCTCTTCTCGGTGCTAAAATATTTTAATGTGTTCCCATAGATTTCACTCTTAATTAAACCTAGATAAGTCAATGGTAATTTACTCAATCACTCATTTGTGTATAGACATCTCATTAATAATCTACTTTATATGACCATATCACGATCTGATATCATCATTGGGGGTGAATAGACTCGATCGGTTTATGTCACGATCAAGTAAAACACACTTGGTTGTTGTGCATAAGTTAATCCGCTACCTCAAAATAGGTCATTTACAAAGACTATTTTTTAAGACTTATCGATAACCAGACATTTCAAGTAACTATCTCCTATTCTAATACCATATTAAATAGTCTGAAGTTGTATCTCAAAAGTAATTGGTGATGAGAAGAATAACTCATCCATCTTATAAATATAACCAAATATCCTCATGTTTTGAGGGTGGAAACTTCAACACGTTTAAGGAAGGTACTTCTTTAACATAAACATTTTAAATTAATGAAATAAATCTAAATTATAATTTTTTATAATTAAGTTAAATTAGAAAATATATAAACTTAGATTTTATAGAAAAAAAAACTCAAATTTTAGATAAAAAGAAAATCTCAAACTACCTTTGGTGTTATTACATGGACTCTAATAATCTTCATGATGATTCTTCATACATTTATCGAAACCAATCAATATACAAATTATGATAATTGACATATATTTTCGATTAAGAAGCCAGCAAATCTCTCATTTTCACGTTAAAGTTAATTTTTTTAAAAAAAAATTGTGTTTGAACATGGATTTTCTATGTATGTTTAGAATTGAGTTTAGCTATATATGTTAAATAATACACTTCAAACCATAATTGGTTTATGCCTAAACTCCTAAGCAAGGTAGTTTTAATTCAAATATTAATATGGTAAGAGTTTCAACTCTACCCAAATATATATAAGATATTTTTTTTTGTATGAGGTTCGACTTTATTCAAATATCATGATTCTATTATATATTCTTTTTAGTAAGAGTTTCAACTCTATCCCTATATATATATATAATAAAAACTAATAGATGCTATTGAAATAAATAAAGGAGTAAAAATCTAGTAAAAAACTTTAGAAGGCTAAAAGAAATTTGAAACTCTTACCTCAATATCATGATTCTATTAGATTTAAAAAAAAAAAAAAAAACTAATAGATGCTATTGAAATAAATAAATGAATAAAAATGTAGTAGAAAACTTTAGAAGGTTAAAAGAAAATTGAAACCAACCATAATTCTCAAAAAAAAACAAAAAAAAAACAAAAAAAAAAAGAAAGAAACCAACCACATAAATTAAAAAAATATATTTTGTTCTAGTTAAGATTTTATTTAATAATAGTAGACATGTGTTAGTGCCTTGGTGGACTCGTGTAAAAGCAATTGAGAATTAATAGCTTCTTTTTTTTTTTTTTTTACAATTGTGAATTAATAGTTGGAATCCATGAAATCTAAATTTATTTGGTTTGTGGTTGTGAGTGAGTGCATGGAAGTGACATGTGGCAATCACACCAATATGGGTTGTGCCTTAATTAATTTATGGATGGTCAACAACACAATGGGAATAAAGAATCATCACATGTAACATATCTCTTGCAATTTTAACTTTTTCATATATAATTTAGAGAAAAATATTTACTCTCTAAACTTTTGGTAATTTTTACTTCAACCTTATATTAAAAAATTAAATTTTTAATGATATTTTAATAATATTTAATTTTAATATTTGAGATATCAAAAATGTACTTTTTCAAATAATTTATTCAAAATATTCTTCTACATTAGTGATAAATCATCTATTTTCTTATTTAAAACTATTTTTTTTATTTAATATCTTCTACCATTAGGCATCATTTGGGGTTGATTTCAAAGAATTTTTTGTTTTTTTTATTAAAACTATTTTAGTTCATCTATTTTCTTACTTGATTTGTTTTTTCGTCAATGCGAAGACTATATTTTCTTTAGAACATCTTAAAAATGAAAGGAGAGATTGAGACTAAACGATTTATTTAATAAATAGAGATGTATGGCTCATTTGATAAGGTCATATTTTATGTTTCTTGTTTCGTGAGAAACAAACTTATTTGATAATTATTCATGTTTTTTGTTCTTAAAAATTAAATAAAAATTTCTTAAATTATATGAAAAAAATGAGAAACAATTTCTGGTGTTCCTATTTCTATTTTTAAAGCCGGTGTTTAAATATTTTATAATGCATTTTTGCTTCGCTTGGTTAACAAAATAAACTTGTGGCCTGATGGTACTTGGATCTATTAGGGGCTGTTTGTTTGACGTATTTAGGTAGTTTTTGAGTTAAGGAGTTATATTGAAAAGTTATATTAAGTATTTAAAAATTGAGAATTGTGTCAAAAACTCGTTTGGATGTAGTTTTTGTGTAGAGGAGTTAGAGTCAAAACCTTGTTTGGATGTAGAGTTAAAAATGAGTAGTTATTTTTAGTAGTTAAAAAAGAAATAATTAAAAATGAATGGTTAAAAATGAGTTATTTTGATTGATTTGAAAGAAATGATTAAAAATAAGTGGTTAGAAATGATTGAATAGTTATAAATGAATGATTAAAAATGAATGGTTAGAAATGAGAGTTATTTTTAAAAGTAAAAATGAGGAGGAGTTAATAATAACTCGTTTGAATGTAGATTTTCGTGGAAGAGTTGATAACTCCTCTGTCTAACTCCTACCTAACTATGTCAAACAAGCAGCCCCTTGGGTTTTCGATGGTCGTTGTTTTGATCCATGTTTTTGTACTTTTTTTCTTTATAATTAATAATCATTTTGCAATACATATTATTTTATATTTATATTCCTTTATTACTTTTAATTCGTTTTTTTTTTGTTTAATTTGTATGTTTATATACTATTTTTATTTTTTATTTTTCAGCTTTTTTACATGGCATGAATTTTTAAATGGAGTATTTTTGGGGTGTATTTGTACTTTTTTCTTTATAATTATTTTTGCAATACATATTATTTTATATTTATATTCCTTTATTACTTTTAATTCGTTTTTTTTTTGTTTAATTTGTATGTTTATATTCTATTTTTATTTTTTATTTTGCAGCTTTTTTACATGGCATGAATTTTAAAATGGAGTATTTTTAGTAGGCCAAATTGAAAAAATATTTACTATTATGCAAAAAAAAAAAAAAAAAAAAATTGGAACTTCATATCAAATTTTCATCTATAATATATTTGAAATATATTTACAATTTTTGCAATTCACAATTTTTTCAACTAAATTTTACATTTGAATTTCATATCAATTTCTTTTTAATTTTGAATAAAGATATATTTATATTAGATCACGAATATTTTTTATAATGATTTTTTATCCTCTTTAATCAATAACATGTTTGAATTAAAATCAATTTTTTTTTTAATTTTTTTTTTCTTTTTAGGTTCCACAATTTTTAGGGGATGAGGTCTTGAACTATATCTTTTTTTTAGTACAAATTGGGGGAAGGGGGATTACAATACTGATTCCAGAGATCGAACCCGTGACCCTAGAATGAAAATGGATTAACTCCAACCAGATAACCAATCGCGCCAGCGACTCATTCAACTACATCTTAATTACAGGTAACAATTGTTTTTCCACTCCCCCAATATTCTTGTATAAAAAAAACTATTTTTTTTATTTTTCAAAATTTTATTTAATTTTTAGAAACATAATTAAAATGTAAATATAAATTTAAAAAAAAAAAATTAATTATGGTTGACTTAATTTTAAAAAATATTTGTGATTTTAATAATAGCTAAACACATATAAAGTCATTATAGTATTTATGGGCGAATCCAGACATAATATTATAATATACTATAAAATTAAAATATAATACAAACGTTTATTCTTTTTTAGTACAAGTTGAGGGAGAGGGATTATACAAATATCGATTCTAGAAATTAAATTTATGATCGTGAAATTAAAATAAATTAACATCAACTACATAATTAATCGCATCATCTACCCATTCAATAAATATAATATAAATTTATCTTCTAATTCAAATGTTCAACTTCACACCATATATTAATATATGACTAAATTTAATGTGTTAAGTTTCTCAATTTTAAACGTGTCTAATAGATCTATAAATGTTACCGGTAAGTGACGCAATGATTTCAATGTTTGGTTGTAAACCAGTTCAACACCAGCGTCATAGGTTCGAGCCTGAACATCGATATTTGTCCCCTTCTCCCAATATATACTAAAAAAAAGATCTATAATGTTTAACTTTATTTTCTAATAAATCCACAAGTTGTCTAAGAAAACTGTTGAATAAATTAACCATGTAACGCCATAATTTATTTTAAAATTAAATATTTAAAATAAATTGATAATATTTAAAAATATATGTAACAACTTCAAAAACAAAAGGTAAATTTTATATATATCAAAATAAGTATTTGAATTTTTTTTTTTTTTTTTGAAATTTCAAATTTTGGTTTGGTTTTTAAAAACATCAAGTAAAAAAAACTATATATTAAAATTGTAAACTTAAATTTCAAAAATTAAAAATTAAAAACTAAATAATTATCAAATCTCATCTATATAACCTATTAATTTAAGTATTTCTTTTAAGACATTTAAACTAAAATTTAAGAGTTTTAAAAATAGAAATTTACTTTCATATTCGTAACACAATTTCTAACATACTTCAAATATTTAACATAATTTTCTATCAGTGATAAAACTCAATGAATAATAAAATTCTAGCTATCACCTGAATTATATCGGTGATAGAACTTATAATTTAGATTTCCTCCTACTTTGACGTTTGTTGTTATGTATGCAAAATCTCCTTAAAAAATGTTTTAATGGTATAAAGTTTTTTATATAACTAAGAAAATTTGCACTGTATAACAACTTTTTTACCATAGTTTACAATAATTACAGTACATTTTTTAAAATAATTCTTTTATAGCAAATTCTTCCATTCTTTTAAAAAAAAAATTATTTGCCTTTTTTATAGAAGACTTTGATAGAATCTATTATTTAGTGATGGAAATTTATCAATTTACTTTATTTATTAGTAATTGATTCTATTAGCTTCTATCGATAAAATCTATCAATATGAAAATCTATCAATTTACATTTTTTTGCTTACAAATATTTTCATTATTATACTATTCATGAAATATTTTAACCATTTTGTAATATACATGCAAAAGCCCCTATAATTAAACTAAAAAATCAAATGCTTTTTTTAATTGCTAAAAATTCAACCATTAGTTTTAAAACAATAATTAATAAAAACAATAACTAACAGTATTCATTATATCATAAATTTGAATTTTTGTCTATTGAAGACCAAAAGATTGGGTTAAATTCTGAGGCTGAAGTTATGCCAACAAAGGAATTGGAACAATCAATCTAATAGACTAAGAGATTTTTTTTTTTTTTTTTTTTTTTTGAAAACCCAAAGACTAAGAGATATTAAATGTTTGAGAGACTTTATTTGAAGAGAATAAATTTTTAAAGACAACAACGGATGAGTTTAAATCTGTTTTTTTTTAAATAACAAAAATTTCTCCTTTTCTTTTTTTTCATGGAACAAAAATCTATCCTTTTCTTATTGATTGGTTGTGTTCATTCCAATACCAATGTGCCACATATCTTTATTACAATACATTATCATTGTTCTTAAAAATCACATCATATTCCTTTCTTAATGAGTCATTGGATATGGGATTTGGAACTGTCAACATATATATATATATATATATATATGTATATGTATATATATGTATATGTATATATATGAGATTTGGACATATATGGTGTCTTCGATTCATGATCACACCTATGACAATAAAATTGAAATAGAATACCACCAAACAAAATAATGAATGCACTATTAATTTATTCAATATATATATATAATCAAAACCTTCTTCAAAATTTTTATTTAATATTATCTTTGAGATAATTTACCATGTTCTTATGTCTTTTAGAAGTTTTAATTAGATTCTAATTTCTATTGAGTTGTTCACAATATTTTCAAGAATTTAAAGGCTCGTTTGATAACATTTATGTTTCTCATTTTTTGTTTCCTGTTTCTCAATTCTTATTTCTTATTTTTTAAGAATTAGAAACAGGAATGTGTTTGGTAACTATTTCTTGTTTCTTAAAAAAATTAGAAACAAAAAACAAAAACTTATTTGATAACTGTTTCTCGTTTCATGTTTCTAGTTCTTAAAAAAAGTATGAATAGACTATAAAATTTATCTTCCATTAAAATGTATATAATAATGATCCGTTTTTCGAGATAAAAGTGTTCATGAAAGTGTCGAAAACAAACTATAATGAAAAATATTATCTAATACTAACAAAGTCTCAATTCAAAACAAAGAACAATAATAAATATGCATTCATCGTTCCAAAGTTGCCCAAATATGATCTACAATGTTGTCTCTTACTCGAGCCATTCGCCTTAATTGATGTTGACTCACATCTAACTCAATTAGATTACTCTGTAAATTGACTAGTAAACTTTGTGCATCTTCAACAATCATTGATCCATCGCTAAAGTCATTGACGATATCATCTTGACGATCATTCAATCTAATGTAATTGTGAAGAGTACAACATGCTATTGGAATATATATTTTTGTGTTTTGAGTGGATAAGAAGCCATTTGTTTAAGAATGGGGAATCTCGCCTTCAACACACCAAAACAACGTTCAATAAAATTTCGTAGGGAAGAGTGTCGATAGTTAAACACTTCTTCCTTACCTCGAGGTTGATGTCTCCTTTCTCTAAATCTCATAAATGGTATCTTTGACCGCTATATGGTGATAAGAATCCCGACATATTTGTATATACAAAATCAATAAGATAGTATTGATATGCATAATATAAAATAGATAAAACTTGTGATGAAGTGAAATGTTGAATTAAAATACAAATAACATAGGCATCATGACATACCTTCCTTAGGCATAGGGAATTTACTTTCGGGATGTCTTATAGATTCAAGGAGTATGTGTGAATCATTCGCCGATCCTTCCCAACCAGACACGACATATGTGAACAACATATCAAACGAACAAACACACATTACATTTCATGTAGTGTTAGTTTTTCTTCCACGAAATGGTATTTGTTCGTGTTGGGGAATACATGCACGAATATGAGTGCCATCAATTGCCCCAATACAATCCTGAAAAATAAACACGAACATAAATATATTTTACATTCCATGTAGTGTTAGTTTTTCTTCCACGAAATGGTATTTGTTCGTGTTGGGGAATGCATGCACTAATATGAGTGTCATCAATTGCCCCAATACAATCCAGAAAAATAAACATGAACATAAATATATTTTCGAAGTGCCATATTTATGAAATTAAAAATTAGGTGTTAGCTTAAAGAAAGGGTAATATTTAGGCTTGGATATGATCTCTTGAGGTATAATGTCTACATTGGGTGGACAAATAATTTCTACTCCAAGCTTGCAAACATTTTTCAAAACAAGGTTAAAAATTAGAGATATAGTTTGACCTAAATGTTGAAATCGTTCTGCTGCCATACTATTTCTTTCATTATGTAATATGATTAATAAAAATATGACAACTTTCTCTTGAACAGTAAGAAACCTAGATGCTTTAAATTTGTCCTCAGTTTTAAATCTTCACACAAAGCAATTGAGTGTCTTTTTTCATCCTAAAGCAATAAAAAAAATCTTGTATCATTTCCATTTAACAACTTGATTACATAATCATGACCTGTTAGTGAAGACGTTCTACATGGCTGACTTGAAGACTGCATATAGTGAAAGCCAATATTCAATAAATTGAAAAATATGTATATAAAATCTTCGTCGCCATCATCAACATCAATTCCTAAGACATTGCCTTGAATTAAATCCATTAGGCTATCCCTTAATCAAGCATAAGAAAGACTACGCCACATCAAACTACAATAGATAGCATCTCAAAAGTAATCATCTGTCAACATGCAATATCAACAAAGAATCAAGAAGCCAAAGATACTACAAAAGCACGGTGAATTCACTACTACAAATATGACTTTCTATGACAGTTAATTAAACACAAAAAAATTAGAAATTCAAAAAATTGTCATAAAAACCTAAAACACACGTTTTTAGCTTGAAGATTGATAACATTTAAGTTATAAAAAATTCATGACAATTAATAATTGTCATAGAAAATACATTTTTTTGTATTGTTATTTTACTTTAAATTACGACAATTTTATAATTGTCATAAAAAAATATGTTAGATATATGCCTCAAAATGTAATTTAAAGGGAAGGAATGGGCTGGATTTTTTTTTAAAAAAAATCTCATTAAAAGTTTAAAAAGAACAAAGAAAAAATAATCCTTTTCTTTTTCCCCCTTTCTTTCTCTTCTTCTTCTTCCCCTTCACCCAAACCCTAGCCCCCACCTCACCTGGACGCCGCAGCTCAACCCCATTGTCGCCGCTGCCGTCGACCTCACAGAACCCGCCGCAAAACTCTTCACCCATGACGCAGCCCCTTTCCCCCGCTCGCATCTCTCCCCGCGTCCGCGCGCACTCACCGCGACCCACTGCGCACACATCGCCCCTGCTTAGCCATGGTTGTCGTTGCCCCCTCCGTGCAGCTTCAACCAGCTCGCGTGGGTCACGATAAAAGTAGCCGCGTGCGTCTCCGGCAGTCAGCGTTGCCGCGCGCGCAACCAGTAGTCACAGGCTCTATATCTCAATGTTTCAGCCGTGTTGGAGTCCTTTGGTTTGAGTTTTTGGTAAGAATCTATAATCCGGCACTGTTTTGTACAACTTGTTATTTTGGGATGAGTTGTATGGCTAATATTATTGTTTGGAGTTGTTTTGTGAAGCATTGTTCTTAATCAGGTCTTGAGGAGGGTGTGTGTCGTAATTCGACTTGGTTTTATGTTCCACTGAGCATTGGACAGCCGTGTGGGTTTCAATTTGGGTAACTGTTTGAAATTGTTCTCGTGGTTAACAAATGGTTATCTGAGTGTTGTAGTAATTAGAGATAAAATTGATAGGTTAATTGTGGTTGTTTGAGTGTTCTACGATCATAATCTCTTTGCTTTCACTTTAATCTGGATTCTTATCAAAATTCTAATAATATAAATAGGAGTAGTTTTTTTTTTATGTAGTTTTAGCTATGAAGTACTTGAATGTTCTAAACAAACAATATTATACTAACTACATATTAATGTGCTTGATTCTGGTACTAATTTTTGTTTGCTTTTGATGATTTTCAATTCAAGTTCAATCTGATTCCTTCTTTATGGCACCTCTATGAGAAATGAAGTAATGTGTTAGAGGACTATGAGAATTGATATTGGGTTCTATTTGTTCAATTCTACTTTATGACACCTTTATGATATATATATATATAAAAGTTAACTTCGTGTTCTATTAGTTCTCAGCTTTTTCTCTCTAATACTAGTGTTTATGTTTGAATGCAATGACTTGCTTTTGAGATTTGAGAGAAAATGTTTGTGATGAACTCTCAATGATTATAAGAATCATCAGCACATTTATTCCACATGAATGGATTGTTAAGAATTTTACTTCCAAGTATGATTGGTATTGTTTTGCTTAATGGTTCTAATTTCTATATGGTTTATGTTTGTAGGAAATGTTAGTAGAAAGTTTTTTTTTTATGTACAAGTTTCCATTAGTTGGCTTCTTTATAATCATGGTCTCAACTTTCTTCCATGCTCACTTAAAAGTATTGAAGCTAGGTTTGGCGGGAGGTGTGCCATTCTTTTTGGCAATGGAGCATTATAGATAGATAGCTGATTTTTTACCAGAATGCAAAAACACGGTAGAATCTCTCTTCCTCTACTATTTTTTGCCTTGTATTTTTCTTTCCTTGTTGAGTTCCTTTCATTCTAATGTGTGGTCATAGGTTTTTATGTGATTTTTTCTTCAGATGAGTTGCACTTAGGAGATTGTAGGATGTAGTAGCTTGGATGTCAAACTTCTTGTTTTGAAATGAGGTACAAAGCTCTAATTTAAGTTTGGTTGTTGACCTATTTTTTTGTTGCTTGGTCCTAAATTGCAAGCAATGAGTATGTGGTTAGCGATTTTATTTTTGGTAATTTTGTTAAGTTAATTCTTAGTTGTTTTGGTCTATGTCCAAATATAAACTTTTTATGTGTCTAGATCAGGACAAAGTGACCCTTTTTGCCTTGGATGGTGAATTTTCCTCTAGGTTTAATATATATTTCGTTTCCTTTTATGTTTAATCTCACGAGATAAAAAATTAAAATGGTTGTGTAGCTTTCTATTGCAGTGATTATCAAAACTTAATGGCATCCAAGTGAAACTTTCAAGTAAGTTCAGTTACCACAACATTCATATTTTGTAATTGTGTTATTTTTTGGTGTCTTAGAACTCACTTTAGCAACGCAACTGTGACGAAATGCACACATCGTCCTCACTCTTTTCTTGTATTTAACTTGATTGATGTAACCTTCCTAATCTTCGAACAATTGAGATTCTTTTGCTTAACCTTTAGGTTATTTTTACTTGTATTCAACCACATTTAGTTCTGTATTTTTCATACTTCCCTATTATTTATTTAGTATTAAATGTTCTATTCTTAGTTGTAAAATTTTTCATTAAATGGTGATATGGATCCGATTCTTTTGTAATTTTTGGTTTTTCTTATATTATTTGTATAGTCATCAAACATTTAAGTGTTTTTGTATCTACTTTTAGAGGATATCAAGGGAAATGAGTAAGTTATTGATAACGTTGTTGTCAACGATTTATTTTGCCTACTAAGTTCTGTTTAGTAGAAGTATTATGTTGATAGTTTTTAGATCATTTTTAGATGTCAATACTTATAAGGAACTTTTGGCATCCTTTTAGTCACTTGCCTGCAAAAAATATTTGGAAGCCTAAACCTTTGGATCATCCTCAGCCTTAACAAAGACTGGTCTTTTGTAGATGCATGATGAATTTTGGAATATTACACCACATTATGGAAGCAAAAAAGGTAATATGTTAATATGAACTATAATGTGTTGTTGAAAGTTAGACAGTATTTGTGAAATTATTTGGAGATCATGAATAAGAGAGAATAAACTTCTATACTTATCATATATATATATATATATATATAAAGAGGATCTATTTATAGATTTTTAGTTTTTGAAACAAATGAGTCATTGTTCTTTGTTGACATAGATTTTCTTGTCGGCTTAATAGGATTGTGATATAGCGATACTTGTTTTACAACCCTTTCTACTATTGTTTATTGGAATGTTTATCATTTTTATGCTTTAGTTGATCGTATTCATGTATAGGTTGCATAAATATTGTCCTGCTACCCTCCAAACTATGAACAATTTACAATCATTCCTTTGTTAAATCTTGCACCACATTAGCATGGAGGACGACTTCATATTTCTTCCGTGGACGTCGTAGGTGAGCAAAATTTGTTTCTTTTACAGATTCTGCGTAATAAGATTTTTTATTGTGGTTTTTAACTGTTTGGTACTTTTGTTGTTTTCACAACTTCTCTTTTAGCCTTATTGAAATGTGCAACTATATCCATCTAGCCAAGTTTCAGTTTCTGTACACGTACAAATTATTAATTCATCCTTTTTAGCCCATTCTTTTTGGGATTATGATTTTCGTTGGCTTTGATTAGATGGAGCTCAAACTGCTATTGAGAAATTTAACTCAAGTAATTTTTCTTACACCTATTTATGTTTCATCTACTTGTTAGAGATTAAAGGAATTTTTGGAAATAAACAAGGAGTTATTGTTATAGAAATACTTTTATTCTCCATTGCAACTTATAATTCAAAGATTTAATTATGATGATGTTGTTTTGGTGCATTTATGATTCAAATTTTGACTAAGTTGTTTTGATTGGAAACTATAACGGGTGTTTTCAATATAATTCGAAAACATATTGGATGAACAACTATGATTTCTAATTCAAAGTTATACTATTACATTTTGTAGGTATTTTGTTCGAGATGATCGGTTGTGTCTACACACCTATCTACAAGTTGTCAAAGTATTGTTTTTTTTCTTTCGTTTATGAATTATTAATTGTAATTTACAATATTTATATATTAGTTACTTTGTATATGAATTTATTTGAACGGTGATCAATGAAGTAAGCTTGACATTTATGTGGATTGTGATATTATCTTACAAATGCATGATTATTTACAAATTTAAATATTTTCATTTTTTAATTGATAGGCTTAAATGTAATTAATATAAAATAAATTTATGAATAAATAAATAGATTATATTCAATTTTATAATTTGAAAAATGTCATGTTATCTTTTCTATGATAATTTTAAACTATCAAGAAATAGAAACCATGACTATTATAATTGTCATGAAATGTGAATTCATGACAGTTTACGATTTAATTTTATTTGGAAAAATAACTCTACTTTATGACATTCTAAAACTGTCATAGTAATAAAAGTTAAAATTACAAAAAATAACATAATTTATGACAATTATTAAATGTCATAAAAAGATATCTTAAACCCTAATTTTTATTAGTTCATGACAATTTTTAGTTGTCATAAAAAAATATTTATGACAGCTTTATAATTGTCATAAGTTATATTTTATGACATTGTTATTATATGTCATAAAAGACTTACCATGATAGAGGATACCATGACATAGCAGATTTTGGAGATAATTGTCGTAATAAGTTAATTATGATAATTAAAAAATTGTCATAGAAAGACAAAATTGTAGTAGTGAAGGAAAAGAAAAAAGTGGACTTCACTTTTCATTGGAGGGTGTGCATCAGAAGTAAAAAAAGGGGTTTTTGTTTTCTCTTGGATTTAGCTTGGTGCCATTGTAGAATAATAGTAGAGCAATAGTAGGAAATCATTATTACCATACTTTTGAAACATATGCACTTTGACCTCAGATAATCATATCATTCTTCAAACTTTTTTTTTCTAGATGTCCAATTCTTTTGTTGGAAGGCAACA
This sequence comes from Sicyos edulis, assembly GCA_036507275.1. Taxonomy (NCBI): domain Eukaryota; kingdom Viridiplantae; phylum Streptophyta; class Magnoliopsida; order Cucurbitales; family Cucurbitaceae; genus Sicyos; species Sicyos edulis. Next base: position 7,748,477 of record CM071856.1, on the reverse strand, counting down.
ATTATACAAAAAAAAAATCCCTACAAAAAATTATTGCAACAAAAGAAAAATTATATCAAAATTAAGATAAATAATCCAACTAAAATAAGATAACTTATTATAAAACAAAAAACATAAAAGAACAAAGAACAAAGAAAAGTAAATCCAAGAAACATAAGTGTTCTCGTAAACAAAACGGAGAGAACTATTTATAGAATTGAAAATTTTAATTAGAATATAAAATGTCATATAAAATCTATGAGATTTGGTAAAAATATTTATTTTCTATGTTATAGAGATGATGAAAATTTAAATGATATTGTAAATATCTTCATTTGATTGTTAAAATCTCTTATCTTCTAAATTATTTATAAAATCTATGAGATTTGATAAAAAAAAATGTCTTAATGATATTCTAAATATCTTTTACTTATTTGTATTTGATTTTTCATGTTTGTAATTTAGAGTATGACTTAAAGGTAAAATCGTCCAAAAATGATTTTTTCAGCCATACTTTAAGTTATTATGATTAAAAACTCTTCTGCTTTCTTCTTCTACACAAAATCACATTTTGATTTTTCAGCCTGCACAAAAGCCAATGTGATATTGAAATGGTGGTTAAGAAACCTCCAACAAATGGGCTTAAAATCCATAAAACCCTAGCATAATAGATAACTATATTTTGGATAAACTTGAGTCAACTGACAACAGTAAGCGATGGTACATGATGGAATGATACTTATTTGCTTTCTTTGCCACCAAGTACAAAAAAAAATTATAAAGAAAAAATAAGAAGACGAAGAGTCCCAAGAACATCTGATAGACTGAAATTTGGAGAAAATGAAATTTATATAGATAGAAAAGAAAGTAAGGATATAATATATTTAAATTCAAAGCTCTGATACCAGTTGATAAGAGAAACACCTGATGATGCTAGAACTTCCCTTACTGAATCGATAAAATAACCCCAAAAAAGTTAAACAAATTTCACTTGGATAAATTGATCAACGATCTAGAAGAAATGAGAACTACATTTCAATCTCTAAGATTCCAACTCTCCACAACTTAGTTAATCAGACTATATTGAAAGTTCTAAAATTGTATTCTAAAAACAAAAATACTAAAAAAAGTATAGTGCGCTAACACTCAAATATGAGATTTCATTCAACTTCAACTTCTCTCTACAATTGCATTATTGTGAATGAATCCCGATTATGAGATTCATTGTGACTTTTGGATGAATGCCTTATTAAGCTTGAAAGGTTGACTCTTAACAATGTAAAGAAATCTTAGCTTGATGGGTAATTGGTGAGGATGGGTCCTTTTTAGAAACTTGTTGTCAAAATGGGTCGGTTTTGAAAGAGTTTCTCAAAAAGGGTTGTGGCGTCTCTAGAAGAGATGTCACATGGGTTACATTCGGTCAACATTTTTTGTTTGGTTCAGTCAAAAGTCTCCCAGAATTAAAGTAATGAAAATTAGACGGAAAATGGGGTGCGTTAGTTTCCACTGTCCCAGATTTTTTAGGAATTGTAACTGATTTTCATTTTATTTTATTTTGCTTTTTCGTTCTTTTTTCCCCTTATTTCGTTCTCTCTCTTTTTTTTCTTTTATTTAATTGTTTCATTTATTTTTATTTTTATTTTTTTTGTTACTTCCCATTACTTTGTTGTTTACCCACCGTTGATTTATTTTTTTTTCATTTTCTTTGTTTTCTTTTCCTTCTTAAATGTATACCACTCACTTTCATTTAAAAAAGAAATTATTTTTTTTAGATTAAAAGACTACCTCGACCTTTTTTTAAATCTAATTCTTAATAATACCTCAACCTTTTTTTGTCTTAATCTTTTTTTCTTCTTGATTCTTAAATGTATCTTAAGACTAACTCCTAAAAATATTTTTTCAAAAAATTCTAAAAATATCTTTTCAAAAATTTCGGAAAATAATCATGTCAATAAAATATAAATTGGTATATATCAAGTTCTTTTTTTAAAGAGTATTTATCAAGTTCTAAATCAATTGATTACATTTTTAATTAGTTATCTATTCTAAATATCAATTATTCAAAATATTTAAATATCATTATCTAATTTAATTATTTATTATAATCAACAAGAACATAGCTCTAACGTTATGAGTGGAGATTTATTTTTTTAAAAAAAATTATGAGTGGAGAGACAAGATTTGAATCACTTCCTCTATTATTTTAAATTAAAAAAATACTTATTATAATTTAAATCATATTAAAGTATAATATACTTAAATATCATCTTACATATTTTTTTAAAAAATAAATCATCTTACAAATCTTTAAAAAAAATCATCTTACTAATTTGTTAAATATTAATTAATTAATTAACATTTTCTAATTTAATTAATTAATGTTATATAAATTTATTAACACTAATTAAATCAATAAATTTATATGATATAACTTCTTTTTTTTTGTGAAATAGTGGATATAACTTAATTAATTAAACATGTTTTATTTCCATTTAAACTCAGTTGTGACGAATTAGAAAATTACAATTAAAAACCAAAATAAAATGGAAGATAACCATTTCTGTTTAAAAGGAAATTGGAATTAAATTTCAAATTTTACTCGTATTCAATCTCAGATTAACTTGAGGTACTTTCTATAGGTAAAAACTAGAATTTTCTCTTGTATATATATTTTATCAAAATAAAACATGTACTTTATCCACCATCTTCCGATCATATAGCGGTCCTCTCTAATCTTTATCCTCTTCCTTTCCCACCGTCGCTCCTCCACCATTGACCGACGAAGGCAACAAATTGAACTATAGTGCATCGGAGTTGTGGGGATGGTTTTTTTTTTCCTCTCTCTGTTGATGTTGATGTTGAGGAAGGAATTTTTGAAGAGTGAAGCAAATATTGTAAATTTGGGAGATGATTTTTAGAGATTTTTTTAGGAGAGATAAGGGAAAGAAATCTAACCCATTTTCAGCCGCCCATTTTCCGTCTCGTTTCAGTTATTTTAGCTTTTGACACGTGTGTGACGTCTCTTGAAGAGAGGCCACAACCCCTTTTCACAAACACTTCAAAAATGGACCCATTTTGATAAAAAGTTCTTACAAAATACCCATTCTCATAAATTACCCTAACTTGACTAGCTTTATCTTTATCAAGTATTGTTAAACAAAATATACTTTTCTTTTCCAATTGCTCTAAAGTTAAATCTACTTGACTTGATATATTTCAAAGTTAGGTGAGTACCTCGCAAGAACTTTCCTAGAAAACATGTGCATAAGGATAAAATATCCTAAAAGAACACATAAATATTTGTGAGAATAGTCTTCCCTCTTAAAAGCAACTAAAAGTAAATATATAAAACGTAATGAAGATTTAGCAAGAATGTTATAGTCACTTAATACCAAATTCTTGCTCACATCCTAAACCTAGAGTCTTACATTTAACCATTCCATTTTTACTAAAATAATTAAATTTAAAAAAAAAATTATATGTTTACGCAACATATCATGCATCTCTTATAAACCATGTCATTCTAGCTATCTTTTCTATACCTATATTTGAAATTCAAGATTGTCAAAATGTCATATGAGTCATCAATAATAAAAATATATGAATTGAGTGAGAAAATAAAATATTTGTGAGTGCAGGTTACAAATTGTATTTGAAAAATATAACGTCAAGGTTCTTTATATGTATTATTTTCATGAAATACACTTCTTATAGCTGACAAGATAACAAATATTTTTTTCCAAAATATATAATTAGATAGTGGTTTTGCATGAAAGATTCCATTTCATTCAATATTCATAAGTAGCATCCTAATTTGATTAACTTAATAAAAATAGTAAATAATAATATCTGAATGTCCCATATGTTTGAGTTTTCTAAATTATGATGTGGCACCATATGAGTTGTGTCCCATATCTGAATGTCCCACATGTTTGGGTTTCATCTTAATTTAAAAGACTTGACGTTGAATCTTACTAGATAGTATAATCATTCATCTCAAAATTAATTGATAGTGAGAAGACTAGTCCACATATGTTATAAATGTTTGGAGGCCGACTCTCAACTTTTGTAACGTGAGACAATAGTGAAATCCTAACTTGTCGAATCAAGAAGGTGCTTATTTTGGATTTCATTGATCTTGATTCAAATTTATATTTTATTTTATTAGATCGAATACTCGTTTGACGTTCATATGAACTCTGATACCATATTAGATAGTTTGAATATCTTACTCAAAACTGATTGGTAATGATAGAAATAGTCCACCTATATTATAAATGGTTGGAAGACTCTCCATTTTTCAATACAAGACAACAATGAGAGTGAGATCCTAACAAACTCCTTGTATTTGTGTCCAACATGGTTTTTAATACACATGCCATGTAAATTTGCAAATTATATTCTTATATTTTTATTATCATTATCTTCCACGTAAATATTTTGTAAATATGGAAAATTTTAAATATATAAGCAATAATGGATATACTTTAAAATGTAAGTAGCATAGAAAAATGGATCCTTTTCATTGTAAATTTAAAAAAAAAAAAAAAAAAAAAAAAAAAAAAAATTTCCATAGTGTAATGACAAAGTTTTATGATTACTAACCTCCTTTGGGGGCCTATAGTATCAATATCCACTTCAAGGGTACCCAAACACCCCATATCAAAACTAAAATTTTAAGAAGATCATCCCTAAATCAAAGATCTTGGTGACTTTTTGGAGTTCCACAAAAAATCCTCCAAATCCCTGCAGACTATTTTTTCACTTACATAACCAAATGTTTTTTTATTTTTTGGCCCTTGAAATGGATATTGGTATTTTGACCCCTAAAGAAGAGATAAGTAATCATGAACTTTTGTTGTTATTCCATTTTAAAGTGGACTATATCATACACTATTGAGGGTTACACAATAGCTGTATTTTGTTCAATTAATTCTTTCAATTTTGCCCAATCACTCCATATCTATGTGAACAAGCATTAGAATCTAATTCTCATATATTAAGTTGGATACCTGGTGAAGATTTTTTTTTTATTTTTTTATTTTTTATTTTTTATGTTTTCATCTTTGTATTTTTAAATGTTCATATATTTTTTTATAAAATTTATACTTGACGATGAGTTTAAGAGTCATTTTAAGATTTAAAAGATTAAAATAGTATTTCAACCGTTTTAAAATTTAAAAAGAAACTAATTTACTTTTTGTTTGACAATGATTTTAAAATGTCTATTATGGAATATGAGTTGATTGAACAACTGCTTGAATTTTAAATTTATGACTAAAATAATGGAGCCAATAAGAACAGATTCTGAGTAGGGACTTTGTGGTTGCAATAAATACAACTGTCAACACTTTCAATTATTGGTTATTGAATTCACTGAGCTGGACACTAACTCAGTTGCTTTGGCTTTTAAGGGTAACCCCCATTTCCATTTTTTAACAAATAAGGGCCATTCAAACCAACTTCCCCCAACATAATGTATAATATTTAAGCTAGTTTTAATATTCTAAGTTTTTTTTTTAATATATATATAACCATGAGTGTCTAGATTAATTTGTGTTCACCTCGACTATTGTCACAAGACATATCGTTTGATTCTACGACATCTGAATGTGAAGAAAATTCATTAGAATTTTATTTCTAGATGATACTAGTGGAGATCTCTCATAACAATATATAAGAGAATTGAGCTACTTCCATTATTGTCAATTGTTTTTGAAGTAAAACCCTATATTATCTAATGTGTGGTATCGAGCTCATAGGTCCAAATGGGTATTTGGTCCAATAAAAAATAAAAATTAAGATCCGATTTAAGATTGGTAAGCCCAAATTAAGAGCCATCATCTCGAAGGAGATATATTAAGGATCGCATATTGGAAAGAATGGAGATATCATAACAATATATAAAAGAATTGGATTACTCCCCTATTTGTCAATTTGTTTTGAGGTGAAACCTCATATTATTTAATAGTATTAATAATGGATTGTATTCATGGGTTCTTAATTCTTCAAAACTGTCTAGACCATTAAATTACTCTATAAACTAGTTTTAATGTTCAAGTTTGTAATATAAAATAAGGTTTTGGATATCTAAACTTTACAACATGTATAACATTAGGTTAATCATATTAGACTCAAATTTATTTGTATAAATTAAAATAGTGTTTAAAAAAATTAGTGTTTTAGAATCATATCGTTATGAAAAAGTGCTCATATAACTATATCGAACATGATCTTAAATTTTATATTTGTATATTAATTTACCTTGATTATACAAAAGTATGTTTATCTAGAACATTTTTGTGATTCCAAATTTTATGATCATATATAACATTAACAGTAGAAAATGATTACAAAAACGAAGAGTTATACGTTTTGTACTTGAGTTGAAAAAGTTTTTTTAGCTCACAAATTTAAATGTATGAAGATTTAAATCTCTTACTTTAAATGAAAAGTTAAATGCTTTTTTTTTTTTAATTTGAAAAGGTAAATGCTAATCATCAGATGTTACCAAGAAAGTGATTGATTGTTGCAGCATTAAAGTGAGATTAAGGAATTTTCAAAATAAAAATTTAAAAAAAGGAATTTCCAAAAAAAAAAAAGAAAGAAAAGTGTGATTAAGGATCAATACCATCAAAGTTCTCTTTAGAAAAATTCTTATTATTATTTTTTGTTAGTCATTTTTTTATGTGATTGTCCATTCAATTGTTGAAAGGCTAATATTTCTTCTTTTCATTCTTTTCATTCTTTTCTTAGCTTAGCTAAGAGAACTACTCTTCTCCTCTCTTTCTTTAGAATTCACTGGATATTAGCAATTGTTCTTTTGAAAGAAACCTTTTTTTTATTCTGTTAAAAATTGATTTTGGTCCTATGATATAATTTGAGATTTGTTCTAATTTTGTGTCAAAATATTCAATTGTCCACTTTAAAATGTGTGCTTTAATCAAACTTAAAGTTGGTCCACATAATTTCCCCAAAAAAAGTTGGTCCATATAAAACAAATATATTATTTTATTCTTGAAAAATTACTTCGTTAGTTTTTCTTTTCTAAATATTAGAAATATTTTCCTCTAATGTTCTTTTTTGTATTATAAATACTATTATTATCGAACTAATTTCTAAATTAACTTTAATTTTACATAAAGTCAAATTTTAAGATCAATTGAAAACATCAAACGTACATAAACTAAATAGAATATGCCTTAAAATACATGGACTAAAATTTTAAAAAAAAATTAAAATGCATATATTAAAATAAAATAAATTTCAAAATATAAAGATTAAAATGGTATTTAATATAAAAGATTTTCTTTTATATGTCTATGGATTTCGTTAGTTTTTTAAGAAGTTTTGCTTTAACAATTTTTTCTTGGACATGTTTATATTGAAAAAAAGAAGCACGCTACTATATGTATAAATACATATAAATATAAATATCCTTTGATTTAATTGATCAATTTTGTTCAGTATCCTCTTTGTTCGGTAAGTTGAGGTTTAAGAGACTAATTAAGACATGATTGATCAAGTTAGCAAATATCAATCGTGTAACAATTTTAATTGATTAATGAAGGTCGCATTGTAACCATCCAAGTAATTGTTCAATAATTTTAGGAGTTATAATGATCTCAAATGTCAATTTATATGGCATCACTCCAAATGCATAACTTTTTTTTTTATGAATGTGAAATGTTATTTTCTTAATTTCCTCATTATACATCTGAATCTCTGGAGAAAATAGATTTAAGATCAATTTTGGAGTTGACTTAAAACTGGTTCAATTCATCTGATAGTTCTTCCACGGTTGAGATTGAGAACATATTTGAATTGTGATTATGTTCAAAAACTATGTAGTAAGCTTAAAGCCTTCAAATTTTTTTTTACTAACATTGGTTTGGAATAAGAGCTAACACGATGATGGATAACACATGCTTGTAGCATTCACTCGACCAATCTTTCTTTTTCTCCCTTCTGCTTATGTGCATAACGATAGGGTCGTACATTCACGGGCCTCGTGTCATCTTTAAGATAAACTTGATTATCCACTGCTTGATGGGGTGGTAACTTAGTTATATTCACAAACAAATTTTGATACTCATCCAAACAATTATGTTATAGCTGGGACATGATGCTTCTTCCATCAAATCACTTCTAAGCATCCATAATTGTTGCCTTCCAACAAGTTAATGATTTTTCTAATTGTGATTCTTGTCTTTGTGAAACTCAGGTCTCCTAAAGAATGATTTGTTTGTACTAATGTCATCTTTATGGTCAAAGACTTCATTAGTTTCGCCTAAGGGATATAACCATTGATGCCTCCAAGCTCCACGGGTAAAAAACTCTCAACGATCGTCTTCTCGACTCCCATGACTACCCCATAATTTGTTATCCAGGCTAGAGGCCATTTCAGAATCCGTCCATTCCTCTGTTGCCAAAGTTGCTAATGATCGTTTGGTCTCAATTCACCTTTGGAATAGTGCCTTTGCTAACACTACAAGGAGTCCTTAGGTAAGCCATGTAAGAGCCTATCTCCCATTTTAGCTCTTCCCTCTCTTGCTCTACCATCCCAAATCTTTCTTCCATAAGTGCGTGGTGATGAGCAAGAGGTGAAGGGTTCGAATTCCTACTCCAATTGGTTGTAAACTCAACAAAGAATAAAAAGCTCAATATGATCCCTTAACTAACTCATATCCTTGGAATTGGCCTTTTTGCCCTTTGTTTTATTTGAAGAAAATTGCCAATATATTCCATTAATGATCATCTAACTGTTCCCAAGGGGCAGTCCAGCGGTTGAGGTTAAGGACTTCAAGACACGCTTCCTTGAGAGATCACTGGTTCGAGGCCGTTGGAAAGCGCTTAAACTAGAACACCCTTCAAAGTATTCCGGTGCCACAATCTAAAGATAGGTCAATGGTGCCTCAGGTATAGGTGATCGAAGCTCCAATTTCCCGCTTTTCAAAAAAAAAAATTAATGATCATCTAACTTGAGAGCGGGAACGCTCCTCAACCCACCACAGAGGTGACCTGTAGAGGGAGATTCCCTCCCCTAAAAAAACATACACCTCCCGAATAGCAGAACAGTTAGAAATAAGGTTATAAACCAAAGAGAAGCAATATATCATGAATGTGTAGTTTGTATCTGTTTTAAGTAATCATCTAGTACAAATAACCAGTAGTAAAGAGTTTCATTAACATCAATACATTGTCAAAAATGTATGAGCGGCTCAAATCTCTATACACATTTACCTTAATAGTTGAACTACAAAGAGCCCTGTGGAGCAGTAGAATTAATTAGAGAAAAAAAATTAACTTTGAATAGAATTACCGAGCGCCTCGAAAGGTAGATTTGTCGGTATAAATGTTGCAGGTTGCTTAGTAACTGCAGCTAAGATATCAGCATAACCCATAACTCCAACCAAAATATCATCATTTTCATCCTCAGTAACCCAGACATGACTTGCCCTGTGAGAAAGCATTTGAGCCATAACAGCAGCCAATGAACTCGTAACTTTACATGTCAAGGGAGCACTTCTGCCCCTGTACATGCTCCGACTTGTCCCAAATGTGGGGCTCGATGGGTTGAATCCGATACTTCTACTGCTAAATTTCCTTGCCCGTGCTGAGCCACCAGCATTGGCAGGGTCGTTTTCGCCAATGCTAGCATTAGCTGATAGATCGGGGACCATTCGTGAGGCCATGTTGTCTTCTGCCCCCATCACAAACTGCCCAGCAGAAAGATTGGCTAAAGCCCAAGCAGCAGCCAAGTAATTGCATTTCCAGAGCTTGGAGGCTGAGATCTCTCCAATAATCTTATATTGATTATCATTCATGTTTTCAACAACAGCAATTGCAATGGGATCATCAGGAAGCTTACGAGCAACATCAATCGCAGGAACCGAAGCATCAATCGAGCAGTAGTTTGGATTGATGACCCCTAGAGTAGAGATGGAGGATAGAGGGAGTGGTGCAAGGGCACCAAGGCAACCAATGAGGAAACGAATGACGTCTTCTCTTGAGAGACAACAAAACTTATCATGACACAAAGATATGGAAGATGATGATGGACGGTCAGCGTTTACGTTGACGTTATTGCTGCTACTGCCAGCGGTATCAACGTTCTTCAGCCACTTACCATTATAGAGAATGGAAAACCGTTTGCTCATTCCTTTCCACACCACACTCTTTCGGATTAAGAGTCGCCTCACGCCTTGCTTCATCATTTCCAATGCATCTATTAATCTTTTCACAAGGACAGATCAAAAGGTTAAATCAATTGAATGTCACACGCACGCCACTAAAGAAATATAAGAACAAATTTCTTTCATCAACCCATGATTTGCTTACTGATCTCCTCAGGTCATAACTGGCCCCTTCAGATGCAACAAAATAAAGACGAAAAAAATGCTAAGCAGTTGAAGGATAACCACCAATAAGATTTGACGCAAAAAAGATACACATGTGGTTTTTCATTCAAGAATTATGTTTATGGCTGAAAATTATTTGATAGCTATTTTCATTTTCTTGAATTTTTTTTAATAATCCCTGCAAGTTCTCTGTTCCTCCCTATAGATCTAAATTTAAAGACTGGGAAAATTAAGTGAAGGGAGATTACACAAAACCAAAAAAGTGTAAAATGGGGTTTTCTAATGTTTAAAAAAAAAAAGTAAAATGGTGTATTCTAAGAGGTGAAATGAAAAAAATCATTTCCAAAAGTTCCCCAGAAGCATGTGTAGTGGGCTGCTTTAAAGCATAATTTCCACATAGCCGCAAGTAGAATCTTTTACTTGTGAGTGGCAGAGTGATCTTGCAACCACGACTATGGTCCACTAAAATTCAACTCTAAGTCATTCTGATTCTTTATAAATTTTGAAAAATTATAATAAAATAAAAACTTTCTCAAGAGTTCACCATGGATGGAAAACATAAGCTAAAATCCTCTGCACTATTTACATCCTTAGAGATTCCTTTGATAACCCTCTTGTTGGGTTAATCCAAACTACGGTGGATGTTACCTAAGCTGACAAGTTTCAGTTCCACTAATGGATAATCAGTTAATCCCTGCCAGCACTGTTCAAAGCCATAGATTAAAAGCCTTGTGATTGACAACCTTAGATTATGTTTGTTTTTAGTAGAAGAGCAGTGGTTCTCCCAAAAAATCTCTCGTTTGTTTTTTTTTAGTAAACAACCACTCTTAACCACTTTTAAACATTCAACTCCTCTATCAAATCTCACGTTAAACCTTATTAATTTCAAATCAAATTTATCATTCAACCGCTATTAACCCCAATCCTCAAATAAGTAATTGATTACTCCACCACTATTAAACAAATCCTCAAACGAGTAGTTAACCACTTCAAACTACTATTAATCACTTCATTCCCCTCCACTACACTCCACTCCACTCTTTTATACCAAAAACAAAAGAAACCATATTCCTTACGCTCAAAGATACATGATAGCAGTTGCAAATATTATTATCTTTCCAAAAAAAAAAATGTATGACTTGTTAATTTCATAAGCAGAAGTTAAGAGAGATGGAGAACTACTGATATCTACTTTTCATATTATATGCAATTTGTAAACTTGAGCCCTCAAATCTGGATCACACCAGACACCACCTAGTTTTAAGAGATTGTAACAATCATTTGTTAAGAAAATTAATTACAAAATCGTTCTAAGATGGAATAAGTCCAAATCATGATGCCACCCACCTAGAGTTAATATCTATAAGTTAGTTTGACAATCGGATGTAATAGGGTCTTATGATTAGTGTCACACTTATTCAAACAAACATTGATTTGCAAAACTATGAAGATAAATTATAAAGAAAAATTCAAAAGTTAAGATCAATCTATTCAAAAAACCAGCAAAATCTGAAGCAACAGATTCATGACTTTTGACCATTTCCCAACTGTCTGAATCAAAATATTGACTATAAAACCATGCATTCATGCGAAAGTACAGTACTTGGGAGTTAGGACCTGATCAGTAATATTTTGGCCTTTGGGTTTTCTTTTTTAAAAATCGTGCATATTGCTAATACTATATTTATTTTCTAATCTTATTTAAGAAACGTTTATAAAAATGTTAGTAAAATTTTGAAAAGTAATAGTAAATAAAAGAAGTTTATGAAACCAAGTTTCAGTTCTGATTTTTGTTCTTGAAGTATGACTAAAATTTTAAAAATGTTTTAAGAAGTGAAGAACTAAAAAGGAAGGCAGAGATACAAGTTTATAAACTATAAAACAAAACAACAAAGTAAAGTTGTTATAAAATAAAGTCCTAATTATCAGACAGCTGCTTTGGTTTCTAGAACCCAAAGCATCTGAAACAAAGGAGAAAAATATTTGGTGGTCCTAGCGACAGATTCTCCAAAGCTTATAAGATTTGACCATGTGAATATGTGAACGATTCGTCCCGAAGGGGTGGCGGCGCAATGGTTGAACACTTGGGCTTTGAGGGTATGCTCCCCTCAAAATCCCAAGTTTGAGACTCACCAGTGACATTACTCCTCGACGTCTCCGGTACCTGGCCTAGGGACAGGCGTGATTACCCTTGTTTCAAAAAAATAAAAAAGAATATGTGAACGATTCTTATGTCAACAAGGATCCAATATTACTCCCACACAACTATTGAATCTCCCACCTCTTCATTATTGGATTGGAACACAGTAATGCTAGCTTCTCCAATAAAGTTCGTTTGAGTCCGAAGGTTGTTCTTCGATGAGTGGGCTACCTCTGTTTTAGTCTCTCTATGAACACTTATACTCATTTTCCAGAGATTTTGCATTCTATTGACCGGATAGTGTTCTTTGTTGTTCTTAGATTTCTCCAGTTCATTTTTATAAATTGTTTTATATATCAATGAAAAGTATTGTATTTCAAAATAACTAGATCAATCTGATTCTTTAGAGCCTAGCTCGAGGTTACAGGTACTCTTCTTGGTCAAAACGGTATAGTATTTGCTAGTGCAGAACAAAATAAGAACCGTTCAAACTACTAATTTGTCCAAATTGGACCAATCTTACAATATGTTAGAAAAAGTAACATGAACTATAATATAAACGCAGAACTACCCAGAGATACTTCATACTTAACCACAGACCCACATACATAATCCTCTTCTTTTTTTTCTTTTCTTTTTTAGAGATAGAAGAAGAGCATAAAAAGAGTGATCTTAAATGCCCTTTACTTTGGAAAAAAAACTTTTAAGTTAAACAATCATAACTCATAAGGCCCATATCACTGAAAAATAGTCAAAAGTTTACAAGTATATTGACTGCAATAGTATCAAAATTCTAGAGAGAGGAAAAGGAAAAAGAATCAGTAAAGTGCAACTTTTGGTAGCATCCAACGGAAACTTCAAAATGATTCAGATAGTAAAAGTTCACAAAATTCCACAAAGCAAACAGATGACCATTGGCCACCCTCTTAATTAATCAAATGATCAAATAACAAAACTAGAGCAAAACAAAAAACTATTGTGATATGTTAATCCGCAGAACTAACTAATTAGTTTTAATCTTTGTTTTCTGTTGAGTTTTAAGTTGTACGTTTCATTGTACTCATGCTTATTTCTTTGTATATTTTCCATTTGGTTCAATCAATGAATAAGGGAAAATATCCTCTTTCTTCATATTCTTCTAAAACCACACTTTGAATTTAGGAAATAGTAAAGCAAAATCTAAGAAAAAGACGCTAACCTTGTTGCAGGATCAACCTGCCTCAACAATGAATTATTGGGGATAACAGCCTCCGAAACTGGGGTCTTCATTGCCCGTTCCTGATCCTCTAGATTCTCAGCTCGAGCCAAGAAGGCAACAATATCCAAAGAAGAGAGAATTCCCACAAATCTCTGCTGTTTCATTTCACCATTCTCAAAAACTCCCACATGAGTTTTCCTCTTCCAAATAGGTATTCCACACTCAGTCGACTCTCCGATTACCCTTATCGCCGTTCCAACCGTCTCCGTCTCGTCAAACTCCGCTATCTCCGGCTTTCCCACAGTCAGATCCCCAACCACATGGTACAGAAACACCGATGCCATAACAACTCTTCCCCCTCTCTGCAATAAACGCAATAAAATTCAAAAGAAACCAATCCTATTAAGTCAATCTTGAACACAAATCTCCTCAAAGAATCCTAATTTTTTCCAAGGAATCCAAGATTCAAAAACCTACACTATTAGCTTCCCAAAAATTTCAGAACCAAAAAAAACAAAAAGAAACGGATAGAATCTTCCCTTTTCTCCTCTCCGATTCAAGATCCAACAAGCAAGTATTAAAAATCAAGAATCAGAAAATATTAAATTAAATCCCACATAAAGAAAAACAGAAAGATGGGTTTAAAGGAAAGTACCGAGACTCGCTTCGATTAGCTTCGTTAGCCCTGAAATTTCTCGGAAAGAACCGGAAAAGCCGGCGAAATGGGGTAGGGCTATAAAAGGGAATGAAGGAAGATAAGCAAGAGATCAAACCCAGTAAAGGGCAATCGACGAAGGCTCAAAAACTGGGAGCAAAGAGAATCCGCCATTGATGATGATGAAGAACAAGGAACGAAGCAAGGTGGGAAGAAGGTACAGAGTTAATGCCCATGAAAGATCGCGAAATCGGCTTGAACCCACCACCGAAAAACAACAAATAGTTAATGGGTTTATAATTTCAATGGATACAGAAGAATTGAGAGACGAATCTGATCGATTTCTGGAGAGAAAGAGGACATGGAAGACGAAGACAAGAAATGAAAGGGCGATTGAGAGTGAAGTAATTGAATTATTGGACAGAGCCATAGAGGAAAACTCACAGAGTAGCAGTTGGCAATTAATGATTGATACAAAACTTCTTTTTTGGAGGAAAATTATGGAAAACATTTTTTTCAGATCAATTATATTTTATGAGAATTAGATTGAGTTTTATTTTAAAAACTTATCTTGAGTAGTTAAAAATTTAGAGTGGTATTAAAAAATTTGTTTGATGTTTTTTTTTTAGAAGAGTTAGAAGACAATAACTTGTTTGGATATAAATTTAAAATGAGTTAAAAACATAATTATTATTAGAACTAAGTGGATAAAAATCAATTATTCTAAGATAATTAAAAATGAAGAAGTATTTTGAGTAGTTATAAATTAATGGTTAAAAATGAGTAGTTATAAAAAAGGAGTTATTTTGAGCAGCAAAAATGATGAGTTATTTTGAATAGTTATAAATAAATAAATAAAAACTCGTTTAGATATACTTTTCGACAAGAAATTAATAAATCTTCAATCTAAATCATCCTTAAATATGGTAAACAAACACCCCATTTAGGTCACTTTGTGATTACATTTTTTTTTCTTTTTTGAATTTATAATAATTGGAGATATCGATGGGTTAGTGACGCGATTGGTTATTTGGTTGATATCAATCCATTTCCACTCCCGGTCAAAATTCGATCCTTGAAATTGGTATTTGTAATCCCCTTCCCCCAACTTGTACCAAAAAAATAATAATAATTGGAGGTAAATTTTGTAATCTTTTGTGTTTGGAGCATCAGTTTGGTTATGATAGATAGAAGGTTATAATAAACGGTGAGTTATTATAAATGGTGTTTGAGGAACAAGTTATTATTACACGAATTATGATAAACGGTGTTTGAGAGGCTGGTTATGAAACAAAAACTAATATATGTAAGGTTTAGATAAACGGACACGGAGGTTTAGGTAACCATCGTTTTATAATAAACGATGGAGAGCAAACATCGATTGAGTTATTATAACCAATACGGTCTTTTACATCATGGGGGTCAAACATTTATTGTATAAAATTTTAAGTTAGTGGTTTGGAATTTTTTATTTATAATTTATGAGTTGATTTGAAAATTTAGTAATATGTGTATTTATTTGTTATTTGAGTTTATAATACTTTGGAATCCATAAAAAAATTAGCATTATGAAAATTTTATTCACTAAAATATAAAATTTGACACAACTTTAATATTTTACAAACACAACATTTTTAAGTACGTCGTTATGACAAATGATTTATGTAAACTAAAAAATGTAAACTTTTAATGTCATATCTTAATGTATGTTATAATTTTTTAGAAACCTAAAAAAATTTGTATATAAGAAAAAAGAAATTAAGAACAAGTTATCAGACATGTTTGTTTCTGTGTTTTATATTTTTTTTTAAGAAACAAGAAAAACATATTCTTATTTTTTATCCTCAAAAAATAAGAAACAACAAAAAAGAAATAAAAAATTGAAAATAGGAACGTTATCGAACGAGTTTTTATTGTCTCCTAGCAAATGTTTTCGTATGAGTTTTTTCTCAATTAAATTTCTTTTATACAACTAATTTTTTTCCCTTTCTAGTAGAAATTAAAAAAAAAAAAAAAAAAAAAAAAAAAAATGCACAAACCATTTGTAACGATTAACCCCCTAAACTTTTAATTTGAGCGATCACTTCCCTAAAGTTAATAAGTGTTGCAATTAATTTCCTAAACTTTTAATTTGAGCAATCATCTCTCCTAAAAGTTTAACAAATGTAGCAATTAGCCCTCTAAACTTTCAATTTTGAGCAATCACCTTCCCTAAAATTTAATAAATGTTACAATTAACCTCTTAGACTTTCAATTTGTCATATAATTGTTTTTTCAAGTTAATAAATTATTTCTTTTTAATACTTTTTTTGAAATAAGAGTAATCACACTCGTCTCTAAGCCAGACACCTTTTAATTTTTAATACTTAACCATATACTATATTGTCACTTCAAACCTAGCAAACAAAAATAAAATTTTCTCCAATTATATAAGTTTTTCAAAATTATTTTAGTATAAATACTACCAACATTTTTCATTAATGAAGTTTAAGTTTCATCTTAGTATAAATACATTATTTATTTTTAATTTATATATAGAACATAAATTCTTTTAGATCGTGACTTTCGCTACATTTGTATCATTCAAAAGTAAATATTATATTTGTCGATTGGAGTAGTAGCTCAACAACATCAATATATACCCAATGATCAATAGGTTATGGATTTAAATCCCCCACCTCAATAGTTATAACTTCAAAAAAAAAAAGTAAATATGGAAAACTATCTTTTTGGTCCCTACTTTGTTGAAGTTTCACTTTGGTTCCTATATTTCAAAATCAAACATTTTTACCTCTGACATTTTAATAATACTCAATTTTAATTCTTGAGATGACCCAACCGACAGTCAATTAACAGAAAGCTGACTAAGATAATAATTAAATTAATTTTAAAATCTAATAATTTAATGATGCGTAATTATAGTGCTTATTTCCACCAGCCATGGAGGCCATTGAAGGTATTAATAATTTTCCCTCATCCTCGAAGATGACAACTCTCAAATGACCCAAATCTAAAACTATAATGAGATAACCCATTCATAGCTCAAATTAAAAAATTAATGGGCGAACGAGAGGGATTTGAGAGTGAAGGTGTTAGAGTTTGAGGGGTTTTGGTTGAAATGGAGGTTTTATATTTCAAATTAAATGAACAATAAATGTATTTTAAAATGATTCAAACTTTATGTGGTGAATTATGGTTTTATAAATTAGAATCGCAATCTGTTGTAAACTTAAAGTGTAACTAAAGGGTAAAAGTAAAAAGATAAATGCAAACATCACATTTTGTTTTGGATATAATAACAAATAATCTTATAAGAGAATTTACCCTCAGTAGGACATTTTACTTTTTGTATTATATTTGTAGCACAATTTCTACAATAATTCATCTATAGTACATTATTTTTTATCATCGATAGAACTCAACTAGTGATAGAATGAGTGTGATGAAACTCAACCGACGATAGAATTTTATCACTCATCCTATAATTGATAGAAATCAATTTGAATTTTCTATTACAAATGCATTAGTTTTGATTTTGTGCTATAAATATTGTGCTCTTTTTTATTATACATGCAAAATTTCTATTTTATAATTTCTAATAAAGGAAAACAAATTTAAAAAAAAAGTAATTTTTTCTGCCCTTATTTAATAGCAAATACGCTTCGTTGTAAGCCACACCAATCATACTACCTTAAAATGTGGCTTAAATGGAAAATCATTTTTGGACGATTTTATCCCTTAAGTCATACTCTAAATTACAAACTTGTCATGCATCTATTGAAATATATATATATATATATAAAATTTAAATGTAAATAATGTAGAAGATATTTACCATATCATTTAGATTTTCATCCGTAGAAGATAAGATATTTTTATCAAATCTCATAGATTTTATGACTAAGTTAGAAGATAAGAGATTTCAACAATCAAATGAAAATATATTCAATATCATTTAAATTTTCATCATCTTTATATCCTATAAAATAAGATATTTTTATCAAATCTCATAAATTTAAAGTGACATTTTATATTCTAATTAAGATAATAAATTGAATTTTCCAATTCTATAAATAGTTCTCTACATTTTGTTTACAAGAAGAGTTTCTATTTGCTTGAATTTACTTTTCTTTGTTTTTTGTTTTATAATAAGTTATTTTAGTTTTGTTGGATTATTTACCTTTAAATTTCATCTAATTTTTCTTTTGTTGCAATAATTTTTGTAGGGATATTTTTTGCTGCTTTTCAAAAAAAGACTAAGAGATCTTGAAAAAATTGTTTGAAGACTGAGGTTAAAGTGTATCAATTTTTCAGTTTCAAAAGTTTGGTAACAATGATTTTCTACTATTAATATATATATATATATAATTATCAAACGTCCTCTTTCCTTGGGGTTATCCTTCTTGGTTTCTTTTTGTTTTTTTGTTTTATAATAAAAAAATTAGTTATATTATTTTTGCTGAATTATTTACTTTAACTTTCATCCAATTTTTCTTTTGTTGCAATAATTTTTGTAGGAATCTTGCTTAATTGTTCATACTTGGAGATGTGAATATTTTTTTTTTTTTTGAAGAATGATAAAATTATCATTTGAGGTTAAAGGTAAGTTCATACATATATACTAATAAATATATTTAGCTCATTTATATTTATAATTATAATAATGATATAACTCTTATAAATTTTATAATTCAATAGTAATTTGTCTATTAATAAAAAAAATTGAAAAAAATTAAAGAGTATCGAGTTTTAAAAATCATTGTTAAAATTTAATTTTAATGCGATAAATTTTATTAAGTTTTTTTTAAATAATAACATATATTATTTTTAAGCTCAAAATAAAATATTAAGAATTTTAATAAATTTAACTCACGTGAAAAAATAGTTATAAAATTCAATATTATATTGAAATTATTATTTGATAATTTAAATTTAGTGCAAAAATGTAGGAAACGTGATAGACTTACTATTTATTGTACTCAATTGACATATTTTATTAAATATATATAATTTATTATTTAAAAAATTATCACGTGCAACTCTCGTATTAAAATTCTAGTAGGTTAAAATGCTCATAAAGAAAAAAGAAATTTAATGAGATGGGTGAAAAAATGTTTGGTAAAATATCATCTTGGTCCCCAAACTATTATCAATATTCTATTTTGGTTCATAGATTTTCAAATATCCAATTTTTAAATTTTAAAAAAAATTAAAAAATAATAGTTAAAAAAAATGTAACCATAGTTAAAATGTGATGACGTGACAAACAAATAATTAAACAAATTTAATAAAATTTGCTATCACCATCTTCATTACTCCCCATCTTTGAACACTGTACTTCAAAAAAATTAAAAAATTGACCATAAAACTTTAACCCAAATTTTAAAAACTCGGCAACAAAAACTTTAAATTTTGAAAATTTGCACAGTCTTCTACTTCTTCCTTTTTTGATTTGGAAATGAGGAAGGTGGGGACGGTACAGGACCTAGAGGGCGGTGCCCGCGATGAGGGCAAGGGCTGTGAAGATATAGGTTAGATTATATTATTATTGTTATATTAAATGCAATCTTCTATAATCATGTGTGATTGAGATCTTGAATATTCCCTGTATTATTTATATTATTGGTCTCCCCCTGCATAAAAGTGTGAGATATGTACAATTGATATAAAGAAATACAAAACCCTATTTTTCTATTGTGCTCTTAACTTTGTCTTGGTATTAGAGCCTATCATGGCAAACACCAATTTCACAGCAAACACTATGTTTAATAACCCTCCCCTAAACCAACTCCTAACTCACATAACAAGTGTTAAACTTGATCGTTCCCACTGCAAGAATTCTTTTATCCACTAATTTTGTTGTAGGAATTGATGAAACATCAACGTCGTCAGGTGTGTCAACCGTAGGACTGACAGACAATGCCTCTATGTCGCAATCGAGGGTTGCGACACAGGTTGGAGATCGTCATGAGGAGCAATCGGTGGACGCCACATCGGTTGGTGCAGATGTGCTGAGCGTAGGGGCACAACCGCAGGTAATTGACAGTTAAGGTGTGTAGACAACTGTGCAGGCAGGTCTAACTAGAGCAGACGCACAATGTTTTTCGATTGGAGCAGGTGTGCAAGCGAGTGTGGGTTCGGCAGCTGTTAGTGGTGCAGATGGTGCAAGTGGTTTTTCAGCCAGTCAAATGGCACCACTTAGCGCAAGTGGGTCCAATGTGGTACACAACCCTTTTTCACTCCTAATTCCATCAAATCCATATAATTTTGATGTTCATGATGCAGGGATTGCCATTGACCAGTTACTTTTGGGTTGGCTATATAATTCCATCACCCCTAAAATTGCAACTCAAGTAATGGGTTTTGAAACAGCTCATGACCTTTGGACAGTAGTACAAGAATTATTTAGAACCCAGTCTCGAGCTGAAAAAGACTATCTTCGACAGGTTTTTCAATAGTGTAGGAAAGTTTCTCGAACTATGACTGACTATTTTCACATTATGAAAACGCATGCAGATAACCTTGAGCTTGTTGGGAGCCCGATCTCCACTCGATCGCTAATTTTGCAAGTGTTGCTAGGCCTAGATTAAGAATACAATGCGGTGGTAGAAAATGCACAATGGCGAACAGACCTTACTTGGTTTCAATTACAAACTGAATTCTTGATGTTTGATAAGAGAATTGAGCAACAAAACTCCTAAAAGACGAGCTCGTTTAATCAAATAGTCTCGACAAATATGACAGGTGTACGTAGCAGGCCGCAACAGTGGGCTAAGCCACAAAATTCATCTGTGCCACATGGTGGATGTGGTCAACAGTCTTCTCTCGGTGGCCGGGACCGAGAGCGAGGACGTGGGAATTATGATCTTAGTAAAACTATGTGTTATGTGTGTGGTCGCTTATGCCACACTGCTAGTATGTGTCGTGATAGGTATGTTCCTAATCAACAACAAGGTCAACAGTTTTATGACAACCACCCACCACAACGTAGTTCGCACCAGTATAATAGTCAATATGGCCCGCCCAGATCTTCTAATAACATGTCGCATGCTCATTCACAAGTTTTTCATGCCCAACAAGACTCCAATCCATTTATGAAATTGTTGTTGATCTGAACTAGTACATGGATAGTGGAGCATCGAATCATGTCATGTCTGACTATAGAAGTATGCACAATCCTATAGAATATGGAGGTAATGAAACTGTCACTATTGGTATTGGTGAGAATCTTTTCATTTTGCATATTGGGTCTTCTATGTTGCCTACGTCTGTTGGTTACTTGAAACTTGAAAATGTGTTATGTGTGCCTTCTATTGCTAAAAATTTACTTAGCGTGTCTCGCCTTGTCCTTAATAATAATGTTTCTGTTGAATTTTCTAGTCACTGGTGGTTTGTGAAGGATACTCCTACGTGTCGAACAGTTTTGACATGAATGCTTAAAGACGGGCCATATCAAGTCCAGAATGGTAGCATGCTGCAATCGTTGCATGGTCAATTAGACAAACCAGTGCAGTTAGAAGATAAGCCTTTAATTTGTTCTACTTTTGTTTCACCTAGTACTAGTTCAGTAAATCTTGTGTCCAAGTCTGTTTGGCATCAAGGTTTAGGACATCCTGCCCCTAGAACTCTACAATGGTTGTTGAAAACTTTTAGTTTACCCGTTTCTTTGAATGATCGAGATTGTTTTTGTGAATCCTGCAAGTTTTGTAAAATTCATTCTCTGCCTTACTCTCTGTCTAATTCTCATGCATGTCGCCTATTTGAATTAGTACATACTGATTTATGGGGGCCCACACTTGTTCCATCGTCTGATGGTTATCGATATTATGTTCATTTTCTTGAAATTACAGTCGATTTGTCTAGATATATCCGTTGAAACTAAAAAGTGATACCCTGAGTGCCTTTAAACATTTTTTAGCAATGGTGAATAATCAGTATGGATGCTCTATTAAGACCCTTTAGACGGATAATGGTGAGGAATATCATCCGACTCATAATTTGTGTGCACAGTTAGGAATTTCCTAGCGTTTCTCTTGTCCTTATACATCTGCTTAGAATGGTCGTGCCAAGCGTAAGCCCCACCATGTTGTTGAAACTGGTCTGACCTTACGTGCACATGCCTTCATGCCCCTACAGTTCTAGTGGGAGGCTTTTCCTACTACAATTTTCTTGATTAATGGTCTTCCTACTCCTGTTCTCAATGGGAAGTCCCCAATGGAGGTGATCACAAAACGTCAGCTGAATATTCAAGAGCTTAGGGTTTTTGGGTGTGCCTGATATCCGTATTTGCAACCGTATAATTCTCAAAAATTTCAGTTTCATACCGAATGATGTGTGTATCTAGGGCCTAGTCCTATTCAATAAGGACATAAATGCTTAAGCCCGTCTGGGAAAGTGATTATCTCACCACATGTTACTTTTGATGAGTCTTTGTTTCAATTTGCTACAGGTTTTTTGTCAACCAATGTTCCCAGTACGACTGTCAGGCTAGCTCCAGCACCATCTCTGAATCACTGGTTGGGTATCGTTCCTACTCTTATCACACCACCTCCTTCGGTTCACCATCAGGCCCATCTACCCAGTACGATGTCCAGTCATCATGTCTGTGAACATGTATCGATCCCTGATGAACGAAGCCTTAGTACCAGTACTGTTCTCACAGTTGGTGATCATCAATCTCTGCCTTCTCTATCTCATGCTTCCGTAGACCGTTGTTCCCAGCATGACACTCCACCTTCTAGTCTAGTCGTTGTCCCCACCCAAGCCTCTGTCTGGTTGTTCCTACACACCTGATGGTCACACACTCCAAAAATGGGATTTTTAAACCCAAAGTTTAGGTTTTTGTCAAAACTGGTTGGTCCACAACTGAACCGACTCGTGTTACTGATGCTCTCAACACTCATGTTTGGAAAGCTACGATGGATAAGGAGTTTCATGCTCTCATGAGGAATGATACTTGGTGTTTGGTTCCACCAACCCCGTCTCAGAATTTTGTGGGGGGGTGTAAATGGGTTTTTAAGATCAAACGAAATTTCGATGGATCTGTCCAGCGGCACAAGGCTCACCTTGTGGTGAAAGGTTTCCATCAGAATCCTGCGCGTGGACTACTTTGATACGTTCAGTCCTGTTGTTAAAGCTTTTACCATTCGAGTTGTTTTTTCTTTTGCACTGTATCGTAACTAGTCGCTCAAACACCTCGACTTTAACAATGCATTCCTCAATGGTGTACTTGAGGAAGATGTATATATAACACAACCTTTAGGATTTGTGGATTCTCTTTTCCCTCAGTATGTTTGCAAGCTCAAGAAGGCGCTTTATGGTCCTCAAACAGGCTCCTCAAGCCTGGAATAATGCACTCAAGACTTTATTACCCTCTTGGGGTTTTGTCAACAACCGTTCTAATTCCTCCTTGTTCATCTATAATCGTGGGACGACTATTATTTTTCTCCTGGTCTATGTGGATGATGTTGTCCTCATTGGTAATGATGATCTTTATTTCTAACTTGGTCAGCTCGGTCAATCACCATTTTTCGTTGAAAGATCTTGGTCCTCTCTAGTACTTTCTGGGCATTCGGGTCGCACACCTCCAGTCAGGTCTCCTACTCACGCAGACAAAATATATTGATGATCTGTTGAGCAAATTGAACATGTAAAATGCCAAACCTATTCCTTCGCCTTCGGTTTCCAGCAAGTTGTTATCTCTTTCAGACCGGACACCCCTTCATAACCCAAATTCTATCCGAGTACTCTTGGTGCTCTACAATACTTAACCAATACTCGACCTGACATAAAATATATAGTGAATCATCTCAGTCAGTTTCTCGCACGTCCGACTGATCTTCATTGGGTGGCAGTAAAACATGTCTTGCAATATTTGATGTCCCATTTTGTTCGGGACCATGTTCTTCGAGGTCAGTTAGTGGTTTGCTACATTCCCTTTCTTAAACAACTAGCTGATTGTCTCACCAAGTCCCTATCTCATACTCAATTTGAGAATTTTTGGTCCAAACTCGATGTCGTTGAACTCTCTTTTCGTTTGAGGGGGAATGTGAAGGTATAGGTTAGATTCTATTATTATTGTTATATTAAATGTAATCTTCTAGAATCATATGTGGTTGAGATCTTGAATATTCCCTGTATTATTTATATTATTGGTCTCCCCTATATAAAGGTGTGAGATCTGTACAATTGACATAAAGAAATACAAAACCCTATTTTTCTATTGTGCTCTTAACTTTGTCTAAGGCGAGGAGAAGGACGATTCATGGGTGCATACTATTAAAATTATTA
The DNA here is from genome assembly GCA_036507275.1 of Sicyos edulis. Taxonomy (NCBI): domain Eukaryota; kingdom Viridiplantae; phylum Streptophyta; class Magnoliopsida; order Cucurbitales; family Cucurbitaceae; genus Sicyos; species Sicyos edulis. Next base: position 7,723,854 of record CM071856.1, on the reverse strand, counting down.
ATCAAATATCAAAGTACATTTTGAGTGGGTTTTGAAATGGAAAATTATATTTTGAGTGGTTTTAAAGTGGAAAATTATATTTTGAGTAGGTAACTCATTATAAATGGAGAGTTACAATAAGTATAAAGTAGTTATAATAGCTCGTTTTTACTTCGAAGAAGTTGATAAATTTAAAACCTCTATAATTTCAACAAACAAATACCTCGAGTCGCGCTGCTCCTCTTTAGTGTATTGACAAAAAAAAACTATTGTTGAGAATATTGCTTAGCATGTAATGGTAATTGGGTGTATTTAATGGTAGTTGAGATAAATGATAAGTACTCACTCTCTTTTGGAACCTAGTTGAAAAATGTTTTAAACCAGGATAAATTTGATTTATTTATCTATCTTGGTCATATTTGATTTCCAATTTTCAAAAGTCTCAAGTCTTTCTGGAAATATATTATTTCTCTAATTACTTAATGAAGTAAGAAATTTAATACATTCAATCCTATATGATCTTTGTAGCTATTTGGAGATCTTTCTTCATTTGTGCTTGATATTTTGTGTGCTCCTTCCATACCTTTTAACTTTAATGAAGTGACATAAATATGTAGAAACACAATAGAGTATTTTAGATTTATGAAGAGTATATACAAAATTTTAACTTTATTATGAGAGAAATATTTTGAGTAGACAAGGTTTACTTATCATTGATATAGTACCATTTAGGGAAACAAAATTTTCTCTCATTTTAAAGAGAAAATATAAACAATAAAGGAAAAAAATTGAGGAGGTGTCGCATCAGCAACAAGTAGACATTGTCTACTCATTCGATGAGTAGACAAGTATTTCTTTTAATATTAATACTTAATTATTAATAACCCAAATTTATTCATAAAACATCCATTTTTGTGTACTAGCCCCATTACTTCCAAAAAGAGTAATCAATTCTTTACTAGACGATTGCATTGTAATTGCATCCATGACCATGGTATAGTCGGGGTGGTGAATGGTGGAGTCATGTAAGTCTATCTCCCAATGTTGCTTGGCTTTGCCTTGACATTCGAATACGCCGATCAAATAATAAGGGTTGCTCGACTGAAAAGAAGTCATGCACAAACATGTATTAGCATTTACACGAACTGTTGAGTCGTCAAGCACTGTCCATACTTGGTAGGCCCAAGTGTAACAACTACCTAACCGTAGTAGTGGATTACCGGGGTTGAAGTATAGACACTTGTGGCTATAAATTCCCATGATGTAGCCGATGCAAGGGGCACGTGGGACATGTGGGGCAACATGTCCATCCACTGCATTCCAGATTTTTTATGGCCCATTTCTATTAGGCTCAACATTCACATTATTGGCATTATTTTGCAGCGCTAGAACGAGGCCAGAGTGGACATGTATGATGAAGCCATTTTGTTGAAAATCCATGTTTTTTCTTCCGCTTTTAGTTCGTCGCATTCGCTCGTTTTCACGAAAGTGTAATATTGGAGAACTTCCATGCCATCTGGGAATAGGCATCTGTCGTTGTGCCAACGAATTGTGCCATCGTCTGGGAATGTCCAAAGTTGGGTATCTTCCATGCGTTTGCATGGCACTGTTTTAGGGAAGTTGTAGCGATGTGCCCCATCATTGTCTAAACATAGTCCATCTCGACCGACTAGATGTGTTTTCATTGAGTTCGACCGCCATTGTTGTATGGAAGACGATGGCGACAAGAATAGAGGCTAGCATAATTTCCCTAATCTTTTTCATGTCCTTGAATTTGATGTAAGTTGACGAAGTTGAGGTAAGAGATTAACTATTGTTTATGAATGAAGACTATGCATGTAAATGGAGCAAGCATTATTTTTGTAGTGAAATTAATCACAATTATAAGTTCAAATTGTGGAATATATCACATAAAATTGGACCATTAAGTCAAGATTGGACTTATCAATTTAACTTAAGTTTAAATGATAAAGATATTATTTGTACTAAAATTATAAGGATATTAGTTTTCTTTAAGTTAGAAGAATTAAAAAAAAAAAAAAAATTGCATTTTTGTTCACCATGGTTCTATTTTCAATAATTCTAATCTCTATTGTCAGTTTATGGTTATTCAAGTTTTACAAACAAACTATAGCTAAGTGGATGTTTTTTTGTTTCACTAATTAGAGGTAGGAAGATTTGAACCTTTAACTTTGATGGAGAAAATACATATCAATAATTGTTGTAAGATATGCTCAGATCAACTCTTGACATCATGTATAGGTCCTAAGAGATTTTATTAAGAAGCTTAAAGTGTACCTTCGAAGATCTATTATGATTCGGTATCACCATTTGAGGAGGACTAGAGAAAGCTTTTCATGTAATTACAAATTGATCAATCCAAAACTAAACATCTTTTATAATTTAATTGTATATCTTACAAAGGTGTGAAATTAGATACCTATTTGTATATCTTACAAAGGTGTGAAATTAGGTATCTTCCAAGGAAGATCTAGAAAATTTATTTTAGGGACCAAATTTGAATTACTTTTTGAAAGTCCACTTATATATAAATATGAGATGGAATTTACTTATCTATATATATATATATTTATTTATTTATTTATGTTGAGGGGTTACTATCTTATAGAGATGTCATAAATAATATTAAAATATTGGTGTAATCTACTTTACATATACAAAAACTAAAAAATGTAAAATGGTATGAAAACAAAACAACAATCAAAACAAAACGGTAAAGAAACGTGAGAAAAAACACACGTATCTACGCAGTTCACTAACGATGTGTTATTTACGTCCACGGTTAGAGGAGAGAACAATTTTGTTAAGAGATAACAAGAATATCGAATTTCGATCAATTGGGACTAGAGTTTTAAGAGAGTTTACCATAGTGCACTCTCAGAAAATCTATTACAAAATATGTTCAAATACATAAAAACTCAATTGCAAAAACGTAAACCCAATTGATAACTCTCAAGAATTGAGAGTTAAAGTAGCTTAAAATAATATAATTTAAGATGAACTTTGCTATAATTAATTAATTAGTTATTGAATTTTGCCCCCACATACTAAATATTGCGCATAAGCAAAATGTCCCATAGTTTTCTTATGAGGATACCTTTTAGAGGTTTGTTGCAGAAAAATATGCATGAATGTGTGATATTTTCAAAGTGTTAAAAATAAATGATATTTGTAGTTTGTTTGCAGCAATCCAAGGGGAAGCGAACCAAATTCTCCAATGGGGACCTCGATCAAAGGCATGTCTAGCGAAGCAGTCCTAAAAAACATCCACATCGCGCAGCGAATGAAGAACTTAGTGTAACGGCCCGGAAAATTCATCCCGGCCTACCCGGGAGGCCCAGGGGCATTTTGGTAATTTTGGGTCGGGCCGGTTTTGAAATTTAAAATTGCCAGAATAATTACGAGTCAATTTGAATGGGATCGGGATTTTTGGTGAAGGCGTTTGGGCTTGGGAAGGAGCAAAAATAAATAGGGAATTAAATAGCGCGTCGAGCAGGAATCGAACCAGGGCCATGTCGCATGCTAGGCGGAGGGCACAGCCAGCCGAGCCACCGCGCGCGTTTGTTAATCTAAACGCGCGTTCTATTATTTAAGCCTGCTCGTCCCCTGTTTTGCTTTAAAAGGCAGCTCGCCCGAGCTTCGCCCCACCTTTCTTCTTCTTCTTCCTCGCGATCACCCCCGACCGACTGGGCTTTTCTCGCGAATTTTCCTTCCCCCACGCCGACCTCGACTCGCCGGAGCTCCCTCGCCGCTCGTCTCCCTCCGGTAAGCTTTCCTTTCTCTTCTCTTCTCTTTTCCTTCTCCTCCGAATCCATTTCTTCTCCCTAGTGTCGTTTCCGTTCATCGGCCGAGTTGAGGCGATTTGAAGTATGGGTTTTGTGCAGCTAGTGTAGGGGAGTTCTTCTTCAAGGAATCGGCCGTCGAATCCTCCTCAGTCGCTCGAATTCGAGCTTCCTTTCCATCGCCCCTGTTCGCCCTGTTCGGCCGTCGCACGCGCGCAGTAGCAGCCCAGCCGCCGAGCCACGCCGCACTTCGTCCCGAGCTCGCGCGCGCGTCCTCACCCAGCCTCGTGTCGCGTTGCATCGCCAGCGCCCAGACGAGCCACGCTCTGTTCGCCCCTGCATCGCCGCGCGCAGCAGCGCCCATCCGCGCGCGTCCGCGCCCCAGCGCGCGCGCAGCCCGCGCACCCACGTGCCCAGCCTCGCGCCCCAGCGCGCCCAGCCAGCCCCGTTGCTGCCCCGTTCGTGCAATCGGTTCGTTCGTGCGTTCGTCGTGCCTCGTGAGTTGCTCCCGAGCTGAGCCTTGTTTGTTTTACTATATTTAGGCCTATTGTGTGATTTTTGTGTTGATTGATAGGTTCCCGGTAGCTAGATCGAGATTGTTCGCGACTTAGGATTTCGTGCCAAACCGTCCCCGACCAAGGTAAGGATTTCTTACCGGGGTTGTGTGGACCCTGCGATATTATATGTGATTGTTGATTGATTGCTTGTTTGTGATTATTGACATGTGTAGCTAGGTGCTTCAATCTGAATTCCCGGTTAGCATGATTTCTTGGTTAATTCTCATGTTAATCCATGCTAGGTTGTTCCTTTCTGGCATGCTCGTATCTGTTCCTTGCTTCGTAGTATCATGCTAGGCTCGTTGTATTCTTATTGAGCACGTATTGGATTTTATGGAATTGTTTGCTGTTTGCTAAGGGCAGGTTAGAGTTGCAGGTAGATAGCATCATCCGGGCCTGATGCATAAAGTACCTTGCATCCATGGCAGGGACGTCGAGCAAGTCATTCCGTCCCTGGACCCCGTGAGGGATTTGCTAACCCGAGCGGTAGGCCCTGCAATCTTGGGTGAGGGTGGCGATGTTAAATGCCCCAACGGTCGGGATGATGACTTAGCATTGCCTCGCCCCCCGCGGTAGCATGTCCTCGGCATGTTTGGCAAGTAGCCCCCGATTGCCACTGTTAAGGCAAGGGCGGCTTCTGGTGTAAGCCTACCACGACCGTTTCTTGGCCCCAAGTGCGGTGGTTGGTGACATAGTTTACGTGTCCGTGTCTCACACCCCTATGTCGGTGACACCGATCCAAAGATTTTGTTAGGCGTGGTGATTGGATATGGGCGACTTGCCTTGGACACGGCAACCCCCATAGTTCTGCGATAGCACGCGGTGCATGCTTACGCTCATTACAGCGCCGATGGAGAGCTCCTCGGGATTGTGAGCGAGTGTACCTTTCGTCGACGATGAGACAGCCGAGGCGGGACTTGTTTCTCGTATAGGGCGACTTATGTATTGGATCGTGTGATGATTTTATTCCGGACTAAGCCACCGAGTTGGCATCCGAGGCCCAAGTGTGGGTTAAGCTATGTGCTCTATTACGTGTTATATTCATAGCTTGCATACGCTCATCGAGATGACCATGTATATCGTATTGTACCCCGGTTGGGGATTCTTACCGAGTAATTCGTTACTCACCCTTATTCTCGTGATTTTCCACAGTGTAATCGTGGTGCGCGACCGGATGCACTGAAGGAGGAGAGCTGTGATCATGGGGCCAGATCTTCCAACTCGATTTTTGTATTATGACTCTCGTGTGTTTTTGTTTTCCCCGAATGCATGTAGCCAGACACGAAGCCCTAGGATGTTTGTAAATATTTGTGGATTCCAAAGATGTTGTATCCGAACAGGTTTTGAATGGCTTTTAATAAATCTACGATCGAGTAAACTTTGGAAATGTATTTATCCTGGAAGCAGTGCTTGGAAACAGGACAGTTTTGTGGAAAATGTCTAGTTTTTAAAGGGGTTATTTTGAATGTTTTGTTTTAATTGGAATCCGAAATCATGTCTGTTTAAATGTCCTTTACTTTGAATGCATGCATTGGGATAAGGGCCCATTTAGTGCCCCATTCGGGTCGGTCCCTTACACTTAGCGAGATAGGATGATTAAGAAAATATCTCAAGTAAGGGATGCGTGGCAAAGATCCATGGCTCATCGTTTAATCCCAGTCGTTGCTTTACAACTGCTCTAATTCACTCGACAACGTGGATCGTCGAGCAGGGAATGTCAGAAGTGGAGTAGGCTTTTGGCAGAGCAGAAATCGTGGAGCAGCATTTCACAGTCGTTGTTGGCAACCCTATAAATAACAAGTGTCTTCTCCATTCCAAGAAGTTGGAAAAGTTGGAAATTAATGATCGAGAAATCGGAATTCTCCATAGCTCTAACCAAAGTTCTTTCTTTTCTCTTTTAGGTCACTAGAGTGATTTCGTAGGATCCATAGTTGCTTTTATTGCTTAGTTTACTCTCTTTCTGTAGACGTTACTGCTTTTGTAATCGAAGATTAGCAATCGTCGAAGACTTCAGAGTTTTTATCAATACCAGGAGTTTTCTTACCTTTACTCTGTTTATTTTGTTTTCACTTGAGTGTTGTAGTATTCTATTTGTGTTTCAATGAACATGTTTTCTGTTTCTTCACTTGTTTCGCTTATGTCTTGCATTATGAGTCTACTTCGTAGTCGGAAGGCTATGGGGGAAGTAGGGTGCTTCGCGTAGACGTAGAGGTAACGAGATGAACTAATTCTGCATGTTGTATGAATTTTAATACATTCCGTTGATCAACCGTGTGTATATCTTAATTGTATTTTCAAGAGAAAATGAATTAAGCAAACTTGCATGCATAACATTAGAATTGTTAAGCTCTGCTTGCTAATTAAAGAACATTTAAAGATAAAGTTCGCCTAATGTCGATTGCTCACGTTAATTGGTGTTTGAATTTGAGAGAACCAAATTAATTGCTCGAGAGAGCCAACTCTTAAAGCTTGGGAGAGTCGAGAGTAGCCCATAATTTTTAATTTAATATAGCCAACTCCTATATTAAATTCGTACTCTCAATAATTAAAAGCAAGTAATATATAAAATTATCCTCCAATACTAAATTGTGCATATTTTTTAATTTTGGAGTTGGAGGTTTAAACATCCACTAGACTATTGTTTAGTTTGAAAAAGTTAGATCAACCATAAAGACCAACTTTAATTAAGATTTATTGATAAAGATTGTGAACAAATATGATATTTTAACTTATTTTCTTTTTTTAATTCGACAAGGTGGGGAGAAATTTTAACTTCTGACCTAAAAAGCTAATATAATTATAATTTTCTTTCAAATTCATGAGTCCGATGTGGACTACATCCAACCTTATGTGATATATTAATTCATTATGTGAGCTTATTGATTGTGATTCATTCCACTACAATAATGCATGCTCCATTAACATGTAAAGTGATCATTCACAAACATCATTTAACTCTTAACCTAACTTTCTCAAATTACATGAAATTCAACCGAGATAAAGAAGATGAGAGAAATTATACTAGTTTTCATTGTTGTCGCAGTCGTTTCACTCCTCGTTTACCCTGCCACGACGATGGGGACATCGACAACGACAAACGTAATCAAAACACATCTAGTCGGTCGACGTGGACTATGTTTAGACAGTGATGGGGCGAGTTCCTACAACTTCCCAAAATTAGTACCATGCAAGCCCATGGAAGATACCCAACTTTGGACATTCCCGAACGACGGCACAATTCGTTGGAGCAACGACAGATGCCTATACCCGGAGGGCATGGAAGTTCTCAAGCAATACATCTATGTGAAAACAAGCTATTGTGACAAGTTAAGAGCCGAAGACAAGACGTGGATTTTCAACAATAAAAATGGTTCAATCATACACGTTCACTCAGGCCTTGTTCTGACAGTGGGAAATAACTCCAAGAGTGTGAATGTTGAGTCCAATAGAAATGAGTCATCTCAATTTTGGGACGACGTGGACCGGCACACTGGCCCACGCGTCGGCTACATTATGGGACTTTATAACTACCAATGTTTATTCTTCAACCCCAATTATCCGTTACTTCAGATGTATGATTGTTTGAGATACACTCGAATCAATCAATTATGGGACGTGTTTGACGACTTAACCATTCGTGCAAATGACGATAAAAGTTTGTGCATGACTTCGTTTCGACAATCTAGCCCTTATTATATGATCGGTATGTTTAAATGCCAAGGCTTGGCAGAGCAACGCTGGGAGATGGACTCACACGACTTCACCATTCACCACCCTGACTCTACCTTGGTTATGGATGCAATTACACTTCAAATGGGATCATATCATCCACAAATAATTACTCTTTTTATGCATAATGAGGCTAGTACACAAAAATGGACGTTTGTTGAATGAACATGAATGGTAGGGGGATTAAAACATCATTTTTGTTGCTATACTTTTGACTTTTTCTCTATTTACTTTCGATCAATATAACAAATATTCTATTAATATTCTTTCTTTTTCTTTTTTTTGAAAAACATATGTCACTATTATTATTATTATTAGTAGTAGTAGTAGCAGCAGTAGTAAAATGCGGTACTACAAAGATTATAAAATCTGAATAAATAAGATTTTTTACATAAAAAAACATTTGGACTTTCATAATAACAAGACTTTTTAGGACTCATTTGGTAAGGATCTTATTTTCTAAATCTTGTTTCTTAGTTTTTGGTCCTTAAATCTTGATTTTTTTTTTAAAGTTGTGCTGATAGTCCAATTTCACAAAATAATTGCAAATCTAGAAAAATTTGAAATGTTTTGCATCCATGGTCAAATATACGACATAATAAATAATTTATGTACAGTATAATTTAGGATATTAATATTGTATTTTGTATTATTAATACTGTATTATGTATCATTAATATAATATTATATGTTATTAGTACAATATTGTGTATTAAAATAGTATTTTGTATTATTAATACAGTATTATCCATCAGCTCTTCCTTTAGCCATTCCGGTGTTGTCCCAAGTTACCTGGTGGAAAACCACAAAATAAGGGTGAATACGAAGGTACTCAATAAGAATCATGAATCGGGGTACAATACATAAGTCAACACATCATCTAGCATCCTAGCTATACATGCAAAACGGTCAACTTACAACACGTCAACGAAGTATTTTGCTGACAATTTTTGTATGTCAACGATAGTTCCAAAACATCAAGTAAGCATACGTTTGTTGACATTCATTGTATGTCAATAAAATCAATAGTTGACATGTATTAAACGTCAAGGAATATACATTTTTGTTTTTTTTATTTGGTCAAATATATCAATTTGTATTGTTCATCCTATCAAATGATATACTAGATTTCATGTTCATCTTGTCAAATACAGCTGAAGGGAATTCCAATTATAAATTACAAAATACTTCAACATGATTAACATAAACATAATATATGTTTTCAATAGTAACATAATAAGAAGGAAGTATATGTTAACATGTTTCGAACTTTGAAATGTCTTTCAAAGTTGTCTTCCTAAATATAGACAAAAATATATCATATTCCAAAATATACCCCCATTCTAAAATATATCATATTCCAAAAAATAACCAAACTATTTTCAAAATTAACTGTGTATACAAAAAAGAATATGTATCTTCAAAAGTTGTATTCTTCCAAAATATATTCATGAGCTACGAACAAAATATCCTTCCAGACGCATTGTATCCAACTCACATGTAAGGTACTAGAAATTCAGCACATTCCACACGCACTTCATCTAGCTCATCTTGTGTATACTCTTCTCTTGTATCAATCTGTCAACATTAATTAAGCTGAAATAGTAACTAATTTATGACAATTTATAATAAATTTTCAAACTAAACAATATAATAAAGAACATACTATTTCGGTGATGTTTGTGTTATTGTTTTGATGATATCTCTCATATTTCTCATCACATAATAGTCACATTATGTATTCTCCTAAAACAGAGAGAGAACAAGAATTATGTAGGATTCAAACACATAGACCAGATCTATCAATTACTGATAAAAAATTGCTTAAACATGCACTCTTTGCTACTTAAAAAACACAATCACAGAAAGATGGTACAAGTAGCTAGCAAATTTGTAGTAAACAGAATGAATCACATAAAGACATCAATTCCTACAAAACAACCACAATGTTAGGGTACTACTTTCCTTAACAACATTTCAAGATAGAATATTTCCACAAAACAATAAAAATAATAAGCAACTATCAATCTCATATTTCCACAGAATAACCATAAGAAAACAAATATCAAGGGGATATTACTTGAATATTTTCCAAGGATTTTTTCGAGTAGCTTTCAATTTTTTCTGAGCTTGATACATCGTAAGTGCCCTACATGACAACCAGAGAATACACATACGAGCTTGCTCTAAATCATAAGTACTTGACATTTACTAAATAATAATAAAACTCAACTTGCATATTCATTATAGATTTGAGATCATCTTTTGAACTAGTTCGCATTGAATCAAGGTAGTAAATCATATCCTTATACGGATGAATAACAATCAAGGACCAATGACCACTAAATGAAAAACACAACTAATTAGAATACTTCACATTAACTATAATAAAAAGAAAAAATGAAATGATTTCAACTTTACTAACCCATGATTATAAGGGGTAATGACTAGTTGTTTTTCTTCGGCAACCATGAATCTGGAATAAAGATTGCAGGCTCTAACTTCTTAATTGTATTAAACAACCGATATCAGGGTTAGATCTAAAAATATATATTTTATAGCTCTATTTGATTCAATTTAATAATTTTAGTCTTTAAAATTAAAAAAAAAAAATCAAAATTGATCTTACCGATTAATGAAGTTTGGTTCAAACAAAAAGGAAGAAGTTCAAAATTGGAGAAACAAAAATGTAGTTTATCCTTTATTTGTTTTTGTTGATTCATCTTTGTTGGTGGGGGCAAGCATTATATTTTAAAGATAAAGCCAAAAAGAAAATCAAATAATTATTCTAACGGTTTGAAATTTTTTTTTTCCAAATAAACTTTTTTTTTACCTATCTTGATAAAGGTTGCTCCATTGTAATCAATGTTAATAGGAAAACAACAAGTCCATTAATCTAACAGTTTGTAAACTTTTTTCCATTTAGAAAACAAAGATGTGAACCAAAGAGACTCACCTCTAATCTACACTACATTTGCAACGTGCAAAAATAAGATGGCAAAGCCTTCAGAATTCTATAATATCAAACCAAGTGAAAAGATATGTAAAATAGAAAAAAAAGAAAAGAAAAAAAAGACTTATAAATAATGTTACCTCTTCCTTAAATTTGACCATTTACAAGCATTTGATATGATATGCAACAACCAGTTCTTTCATCGAAGTCGATCTTTTAATGATACCAATCACTTTAAGAGAGAAAAAAAAAATTTAGTTCCATAACTGTCGATGGACCGGAAAAAGGAATGAGTTCTTAAGAGTTTCCTTTATTTCTTGTGTATGACCCTTGTCTATGTACTAAAATATTGTATCATCTGGTTGAAGGTGCAAGAAATCCAATAAAAAAGTTCTAAACTATAAATTCTTATATGATGGGTATACAAGACACTAAATCCAGACCCCATAAAAAACTATATCATATATGTTTTAAAATAAACACAAGAAGTAAGATGAACAACTTGAATTGAAGAACTCACCTTAAAGCTTCATGAACATACTTCTTGAACGCTGGAAAATTTATTGGAATAATCTCTTCCAAGCAAGCTAAATTAGAGTTTTTCAAAGAAGAAAAACTGAAAATTAGATAAAGATCATTAAAATTCAAGAAGACATCAAGAATAAACAACATACAAAAAACAACTTCTTATCTTATTTTAGTAAATATGAAAATCACAAAATAGATCAAGATCAACCATTAATATTAAACACTTAGGGACTGTTTGTTTGTCATATTTAATGAGGATTTAGTTTGAGGATGAACAAACTTTTCCTCAAAAATCTACATTCAAACGAGTTTTTACTAACTCTTCCTCCTTTTTACTTTTAAAAATAACTTCTTGTTTCTAACCATTCATTTATAACTACTCAATCATTTCTAATACTCATTTTTAATCATTCATTTCAAATCAATCAAAATAAGTCACTTTTTTAACTACTCATTTTAAATCTACATCCAAACAAGGTTTTGACTCTAACTTCTTTACCCAAAAACCACATCCAAATGAGTTTTCGACTACAACTCTAAATTTTTAACTACTAAAAATAACTCCTCAAGCTAAATCCTTACTAAATGCGGTAAATAAACACCCCTTGTGTGCACAAGTAATTGTTTCCTGCAAAGATACGGCCAAATTTTCAATGAAAAAAAATTGTATTTCAATCCTAAAAAAAAAAAAAAATTATGACTCTAAACTTGACTTCACTAAAAAAACCCCAAATCAGTTCAAATGCTTTGCCTCCTTAAATACCAAATTTCTCTCAATGCTCTCAAGAAATATTATAAATTGCACATCAACCGTTCGATGAAAATCAACAAAAAAGTAAGACTATTGAAGAATATGCGCTCTATTTCATACATCACTTTTTCCTACACGAAATACACTATTATACAAGCACACCCAAATATTATAAACAACACATGGACGGTTCAAAAAAGGTAAGACTATTGAAGAACATGCTTCTGTTTCATACATTACATTCATTTCACACACAAGAGATACAAAGGGATTCAAGCAAACTTGAATTTTACAAATTGCACACCATTTGTTCGATAAAATGTGGAAGTAAAAAAAAAAAAAGAGTTGGAATCAAAATTACAATGGAATTAGGGAAAAGGAAGCAGACCTGGTGAATGAGCCTAAGAATGATAAATTTTTTAAAAACCTCAAGTTTCAAAAGAAGTAGGTGGATGACATTAAAATATGCATATTTTTCAACTAAAAAACATTGATTTCAAGTTTTCAACCCAACTCTCATTCACAAATCCATAAATTTCAAAACTTTCCATTACCCTCAAAGAAAAGAAAAGAAAAGTCTTCCCAAACCTCCATACCCATGAAGATGAACCCACCATTTTACTCTAGGCTGACCCGAGGCGAGCGCTGGGCGCAGACAGCAGTGGGCCTAGACGACAATGTTGAATAGAGGAGTGGCTCTGGGCTAAACAGTGGTCGACGGCCGGGTGGGTCTGTGTTGGGCAGAACGGCTCCGGCGAGAAATGGTTGGCGTTAAGAGAGGCGACAGTAGAGGAGGGGGTTAGGGTTTGCAAATGGAGGAGATGGGGATGAGTTTTCTTTTTTTCCTTTTTCTTAATACCCACTTTTTCCTTTATTTCAAAATCCCTAAATGAGATTTTTTTTAATTTCAAAATCCTTTTATTTATTTTTTTTCCTTCTTTTTTCCATGTTTTAAAATTAGTGACTTTAAAGGATATATTTCCCGTTCTTTTATTTCCTTATTCAACCAAAAAAAACTCAAATCTTTTATTTAAAATAGATTTAATAATTAAAATTTTAATAAGTATTAATTGACATGTTTTATGAGTCAACACATATATCATAATAGTTAACACACATAACACATCAACTAAAAGGGAGATACAAATCCTATCCCGCTTTTAAATATTAGTTGATGCTTTTCATATTTAAAATATGTTACTTGACGTTTTTTTTATATTACGTCAACTATTTAAAAAAGCTGAGCATCAACTATATTGTTTTTTGTAGTAGTGGGAACTGAAACATGCTAGCACACATACACATGTCATCAACTCACAAGTTCTTACCTAACATGCTGGAAAACAGTAAAACATAAGCAACAATACAATCAGTAGGGGTCCACACAACCACGGTAAAAAATCTTTACCTGATAACAGAATACAGAACAGACAATAAAATTTTATCCTTGAGATGCATGTTAAAACATTTGGGTCAACTTCATGAGAATTTGGCTCAACTTCAACCCATGAAGATATATTTACCTTTAGCTATGTTTAAATGGATGAAATCAATAATAAAATTGTTATTATGTTAGTTTTAGTTTTAGTTTTTTCTTTAAAAAATTATAATATTCATTAATAATAGTAAAATGTCATACAACAACTTCCTTACCAACACAAAACAACTATAAAGGATATGACCTAATTAAAACTTGTGTCACAACTCGCCTATTGATTGAGACCCATCTAACTTTGAAGAGTCATTATTATTTTAGTTCAATAAGTAGTAAAAATAGTAAGTGGATTTGTAAATAATAATAATAATAATAATAATAATAATAAATAGTGAAAATAGAAGATTTAAATATTTTCTTCTTTTAGAATAAATTGAACCTATAACTTGAATTGACGTCTAAATTAACATAATTGATTTTTTTTTAGTATATATTAGGGGAGGAGAACAAATGCCGATTCTCAGGATCGAATCTGTGACGCTGGTATTGAACTGGTATACAACCAAACAATAAAACTATTGTGCTAGTGACTCATTGGGTACCAACATAATTGAGTTTTAATGCAGTTAAAAGGAAAAAAAAACTACTTTGGTTCTTTATTTGCATGCTCTGATACCATGCGAAATAGTGTGGACATCCATCTCAAACCCAATTGGTAATAAGATGAGTAGTCCACCTACCTTTTTAACACTTAGAGATATCCTCTCCTTATCAATGTGGGATTCTCAACACGTCTCTTTCCTACATTTTTTGCTCGATTGTCGCGCCTCTCTCCGTTCAGCATCGTTTGTCGCTTTTTCCTCTTCGCTCGCGCGCGCGCATCAATCTCTTTCCCAGCAATGGTACTCTCTCAATCTCCATGAATGCCTTTTCTTCTCTCTGGAAAAACTAAGATTAGAACTTCTGTCATGAACGAGTGGAGGTTTTGTTTGTCTGTTTGTCTATATCAATATCCAGATAGTAACGAAGACAAAATCAGCCTTGCGCAAATTGGAACGTGGTTTGTGTTTTTTCCTGTCCTGATTTGGACATGAATTCCTCATCCAATTCTCTTTTACTTCATACTTTGATTGATTGATTGTTCGAACGACTTCAAAATTGTTCATGTTTGTAGATCATGACAAACGATGGGTGTTCTTAGAGAATTGGAATTCTCTGCCTCAATCAACACATACTTAACCAATTATTCACTCTACTCGGTCCCCAAGAGGTGGCGCAGTGGTTGAAAACTTGGGCTTTGAGGGTATGCTCCCCTCAAGGTCTTGGATTCGAGACTCACCTGTGACATTATCCTTTCGATGTTTCCGGTGCCTGACCTAGGGACAGGTGTGGTTACCTTGTTTCAAAAAAAAATTATTCACTCTACTCTAGGAATTAGAACCAATCATTCTGTTTTATTGGTGTGGGTTATGATTTAAGAAGAGAGGAATTTGGGTGCACCCTGGACTGCACCACACCCATGAAGTCACACACACATTTGAATATTTTTTTATTAAAAAAATTCCTCTCATTTAAGAATTTGCAATATATGAAATTAACTTTCGTAGCATTAAGAAACATAACCGGTCCTCTTTCGCAGCTCTCCTCCAGCCAGCATCTCAGTCTCCGACGACGACGGCGATTGAATGCCTGAAATTTTTTTGTTACAAGTTTTGGTTTAGATAAATGTTTCCATGTTGATTTGCAAAATGTCAAGAGAGAAAGCCATTATCACTCTCTTGCAAGGCTGCAACAGCCTGAACAAGCTTCGAAAAATCCAAGCGCATGTTATAGTGAGCGGCCTCCGCCATAGCGCTGCCATTGGCAACAAGCTTTTGAACTTCTGTGCCATCTCCGTTTCAGGTTCTCTTCCCTACGCCCTGCTTCTCTTCCATCAAATGGAGAACCCACAAACCGAAGCCTGGAACTCCCTCATCAGAGCCTTCGCTCAGAGCTCATCTCCCATGGACGCCGTTCTTCATTACAATCGAATGGTATGTGCCTCTTTCTCTTCACCCGACACGTTTACTTTCTCATTTGTGATCAAAGCCTGTGAAAGACTCAAAGCTGAGCGTAAGTTTAAAGAGGTTCATGGATCTGTGATTCGATTTGGTTACAATGGGGATGTTATTGTTTGTACAAATCTTGTTAAATGTTATGCGGCAGTGGGGTCTGTTTGTGATGCCCAGCAGGTGTTTGATGAAATGCATGTGAGAGACTTGGTGGCTTGGAATGCTATGATTTCTTGCTTTTCTCAACAGGGGCTGCACCAGGAGGCATTGCTGGTGTATAATCGGATGAGAAGTGAAAATGTGGATGTTGATGGGTTTACTCTTGTTGGGTTGATTTCGTCGTGTGCGCATCTTGGAGCCTTTAATATTGGGGTTCAGATGCATAGAGTTGCTCGTGGAAAGGGTCTTGTGGAGAGTCTTTATGTTGGAAATGCGTTGATAGATATGTATGCTAAATGTGGTAGTTTGGATCAAGCTATTCATATCTTTAATAGAATGCAGAGGAAGGACATTTTCACTTGGAATTCGATGATTGTTGGATATGGAGTGCATGGTCGAGGGAGTGAAGCTATATTTTACTTCCAACAGATGTTAGAAGCAAGAATGCAGCCAAACTCTGTCACATTTTTGGGTTTGCTTTGTGGATGTAGTCATCAAGGTTTGGTCCAAGAAGGTGTTAAGTACTTCAATTTGATGAGCTCTAAGTTTAGAATAAGACCTGAGGTTAAACACTACGGATGCCTTGTGGATTTATATGGTCGGGCTGGGAAGCTTGAAACGGCGCTTGAAACTATATTGAATTTGTCACAAAATGATTCGGTTTTGTGGCGGATCTTACTTGGCTCTTGCAAAATTCATAAAAATGTGAGTATAGGAGAAATTGCCATGAAAAATCTCTCTGAGCTTGGAGCTACAAATGCAGGGGATTGTATATTGCTGGCTACAATCTATGCTGGAGTGAAGGATACAGCTGGTGTAGCAAGAATGAGAAAAATGATCAAGAGCCAAGGGATAAAAACTACCCCTGGTTGGAGTTGGATTGAAATTGGGGAACAAGTTCATAAATTCGTGGTTGATGACAAGTCCCATCGTTATTCCATTGAAATTTATGAGAAATTGAGGGAAGTTATTCATCAAGCTTCCTTGTTTGGATACATAGGAGATGAGTCTGCTTTTTCACTGGATGTGTTTTCCACCGCAGAGACTTTGGATTCTTCATGTACATATCATAGTGAAAAACTCGCAATTGCATTTGGATTGGCAAGAACCAGAGATGGAACTCAGCTACGTATCGTTAAAAATCTTAGAGTTTGCAGAGATTGTCATTCATTCATAAAAGCTGTCTCAGTGGCATTCAACCGAGAAATAATTGTTAGAGATCGAGTTCGGTTCCATCACTTCAAGGATGGCCAATGTTCCTGTAATGACTACTGGTGAAAAGTGAAATATATGCTTCCACTTCTCCCTATTCAAGTCTGCATTAGCAATGTAAAGTCGTCCCGAACATGTAAGGAGAAAAAAGTGAGCTTCAAGTTATTATGCACTTCTTTTGTGTAACTTGACTTCTGACCTACCGCAGCATGGTGGGCTTATGTAATTACTCATGTGCATCTCAATAGCCATGAAGACCACATAGCAAGCACAAATTTACCATCATAAGGAGGATACTATACAGGTTGGAAGAAACTTCTCTTGCTTTCTCTATGTTTTTTTTTGTTGATAACTGTGATTGTCTGGGCTAGTTTACGCACACTTCAACTATTCTCACAGACATACCACCTTACTTTTATAACATTTGGAAGTCAGAAACTTGAAGGAAATTAATTCTTGTGTAGGTGGACACCATAGATTGAACCAACCTATAACCTTTTGGTTTCTGAAACAAGGGTAATCACGCCCGTCCCTAGGCTAGACACCGGAAGACATCGAAGGAGTAATGTCACTATAACCTTTTGGTTTCTTAAAGTTCTTTTGACTATAGGCTACCCATGATGGCTTTCTCTGTGTGTTATTAAGAAAACAAGTCTTTCCGTATTTTAGTAGTATAAGATTACGGCTCATTTTCATTTGGGATTTTGCGATGCATCCTTGAGGCATGGATAACTTGTTTCATCATTATTAGATGTTATCTACTTAAAAGTTCACATAGTGATAGTTTGAACTTTGGATTTCTTTTAAAGATAAGTGATAGCAGTAGGTGATGAGTTCTTAAGGTGATGGATTCAATCCATGGTGACCACCTTCCTAGGAATTAATTTCCTACGAGTTTCCTTGACATCTAAATGTTGTAGGGTGAGGCGGTATGTCTCGTGACATTAGTCGAGGTGTGCACAAACTGACCCAGACAATCACAGATATAAAAAAAAGCTGTAAGTATGTCATATTTTGAGCATCTTGACTCAATGATTGAGTACCTCTAAGTTAGTGAATTAAAGTGACGTTGCAAATGTTTGAAAGATGTAATAAACGTGTTAAGCTACATGAAACCGTGAACTTGAGTGAATTTTGCAAAAACAAGGCATTTTTTATTACTAAGTGCGTCAGTTCTAACATTTTCTTATGTAGTTATTGTGATCAACGCGATAGAGCCTAGAGTTGCAGATCGAAAGAGCAAGGGTGACAAACAAGGAGCTCGAGAGCAAAGCAAGACGGTCGTCAAATAAGGAGCAGAAGCACTTGAGTAAGACAACAACGTATTAAAGTTTCTTTACATGTTCAATTAAATATCATACCGCAAAATTTCTGAAGATCTTCTGCACAGCTCCTAGTGAATCTAAAAGAGGAAATTTTGTAAAGATTTTTTATAAGATCCAAGATCTATATTGATATCAAAAGGGAAAAGTCCAAGATAAACCAAGTGTTAATAGGACTTAGAACCTCCCATTCTCTAGGAAACCATTCTCTTGAGCCCACTATGTCTTTACACAATATTTGAATTCACAACCCCACCCTTCCTATTTATAGCCAAATAGCCTAACTAACTCTTTAACTAATTGCCCAAATACCCCTCATATTATTCCTAATTCTTCTAATGGCCAAACCTATCAATTTTCTCCTCTTATCTTTGTGTGAATTTAACCAAATCCAAGTTATTCGTGTGAGAAATCAATGGTAAATGGTGGTAGATACATCTATGATCTATCTAAGTACAAAAGATGTTTCATTTGGGAAGATCTTGAAAAATTGACGGAGTTGTACAGAGCCAAGCACAAAGTTGCAGCTGCAGTTGAAGACTTGAGTGATGGAGGCTGTGAAGAACTTCGTAGCTTTGTGATCTAGAGCAGCAAGAACACCTCTTCTATTGGTTGGTTTGACAGCAGCTCTGTGATCCAGGGCAGCTAGAACACCTCATTCTTTTGATTGGTACTTCTTCTTACCTTTTCTAGCATTTAGTTGTTTCATTTATCGTTAGTTATGTGTTTTTGTCTTGGCGTGAGCTAAGTCTTTTGTCAAGGCTAGGCTAAGGACCCTATTGTAGTTGTTTATTGTAATGTCTTAATGCAAATTTAATTTATCTACTTGTTAAAACTTTTATTGAGAGTTGTTATTCAAATATACTTGTGTCTGCATGATCAAACAATGAATATATTACTAGGACTGCTCGAGGCCGAAAGGGGGTGAGGTGTCGAAATACTCAATAAAAACAATGGTAGATTAGCTACTTACCTTTCTTAGAATAAGGGAACACTTAGCAAGTTAAATAAGAATCATGGGTACTTGGGTAAGTTAGATGACCCTACAACATTTAGATGCCAACTTGTTGGAAATTAATTCTTAGGTATGTGACTACCATAGATTAAACTCATCACCTCTTATTTCTCCAAGAATCTCCTGATCACTGGATCACTCCATAATAGTTCTATGATTATCCTATTGAAATATTAATTTTTCTAATTAACAAAATTATAAGTAAATATTTAAATATCTAGTGTTTCTCATACAAATCCATGGTACATAATACTCAATTTGCATGTCTTTTCATTTGAGTGATTTGGATCAAATCATTTGTTAATATTATAAAGTGAATTATATCGATGGTGTTTTCCCTCAGGATTTGTTCATGTAGGATTGATGATGTACTTTTCTCCTCCCCCTTTGTAACTGTCCAACATTAATTTTCTTTGTTCCATGTAACTTTTCGTCTTATATCAATGAAATGGTTCTTGTTTCTTATTAAAAAAAGTATTTGTACTAACAGTGTTATCAAGATAAGACACTGAAGTTTATCCATGCTAGATATTTTTCCCTAAAGCTCGTAGTTTTTGCAATTGGACATTTTGTCCGTTTTTATTAATGAAGTGTCATTTTATTTGATGTATATCATTATATTATTGTGTAAGATCCACTGTTATTTGTGTAAAGAAGAATATTATCTAGTTAACTTACATGAGAAGCGGGATTTGGAAATCTTGTGGGCTATTGGATCGGTGAATGCATTTCGACCCCGTAATCGCCATTGAACATGGAGGAAGAAGAAAGAACAGAAGATGTTTAAGTTCTTAAAAGGAGTGGTGGGTGGATCTGAGACCGGCCTTAAAGATTTCCCCTATTATAATCAGCCTGGGACTCCTGGACTCACTTCCGTGGTACCTCTAAGGTATATCTTTTAATATGATAAGTAGTCGCTTGAGCATGAACATGATTTTTTCTTTGACATTGCAGATTTCTGAATTATGGTTTGTTCAATGTTAAGTGATTTGTAATGAATTTAGTATTGTGATGGGGCTTGATCTTGTAGTTTGGGAATTGTCCATCCTTTTCCTAGTTAGTTTCTTACTGTTTGGGTTGGTAGGTGTGGCATCCTATTTATGGGGGTGAAGTTTCATTGGCTTACATTTGACAAATTTGAGTTTGCTTGTGTTTTGGTTTTCATTGCTCAACTTGGTCCAGCTAGTTTCTAATGAGGTAGGCAAATGAACTCTCGAAACTTTTCTACGTTGATGCTAGCATGAGGTCCTTACACACAAAGGGTTATCATTTCTTGGTTTCTTTAAATAGAAACTTGACCTAAAACTTAGGGAAAGACGGACATTAGGCTGAGAAGTTCTTTGAGCCTGTGGGGATAAAGTGCTTATTTTTCACTTTATGGTGGTCAATGAGGGTTTCATTTTTCAATTTCGAACTTACATTGGCTTCCATATATGTTGAATAGGGATTTTCTTAGTTAGAAAATTTCTCAGCCCTTTTTCTTGCAATCATTCTTTTTACATGTTTTTTTTAGATATTTTTGAGGATTTGATATTCTATGTATTATATATATTTGGATAAAATCAATGGAAAGATAGGATGTTTTTCCTCAATTTCTCTAAATCTAACACATACTTGCTGGCTCACAATAACCTTATGTCAAAGAGAAGTGGGCTCATGAGGAAAATGCGAAAAGGGATACATTTGGAAATGAAGAATGATTAGCCAAGAAGAAAAAAAAAGACATGCGAAAAGGCATTAGCTAGGTTGGGCTTAAACAACAATCATCCCTATGCTCAAAATCATAACGAAACTCCCCCAGTAAAGAAAGCAAAGTGGCAACACTACCTTATATCGAACAAAAGACACTGGAAACTGAAAACGAGTGAAGAGGTCCCGAATGAGCCAAAACATCAGCCACAAAAAGATGCTTCTATCTACCACCCGTGTCTTCCTAGAAAAAAAAGTATCCTTCCCATCCCCCTCTATAAAATAAACAAAACTGGAAAGAAGGGATACTCCTCATCAATGTATTTCCAAGGATTTATAGAAGTGTCCTGAATCCCACATACGAAGGCCACTCAAAAGGTAGCGGTCCATACTGATAGGAATTATATTAGATTAATGTAATTTAAAGTAGTTAAATATTGTTCGATAACTATCATGGAATGACCCAGTGGTCAAGAGGGTTCTGAGGAGCTAAGAGTTAATGAATTCAATTCATGGTGGACACCTACCTTGGAATAAATTTCCTACTGGTTTTCTTGACATCTAAATGTTTGAGGGTCAAACGGTATGTCTCATGACAATAGTCGAAGTGCGGGCGAGCTAGATTGGACAATCACGAATATAAAAAAAAAATATATATATATTGCTAGATATTCTCCAGAATATGTTAGGAGGTTTGTTAGATATTCTCTAGAATTTTATATTCTATGTATTATATATATTTGGGTAAAATCAATGAAAAGATAGAATGTTTTCTCCTCAATTTCTTTAAATTTAACACATGCTTGCTTGCTAATAATAACCTTGTGTCAAAGAGAAGTGGGCTCATGAGGAAAACTCCGTAACAATTTAGCCCACAAGGCTCTTTTTGGTCTAAGTCTTAGATTGCCAGTACCTTAACCCCCACACCAAAAATCCTGTGAAACCTCTAGTATATTAGTTTTGCTAGCTGGTTTATATGACATCTATATGGATGATATTTGGATCTATTTTTGGGTTTTTGGTCTAACTTATTCGTCTCTTTTGTTCAAGTGATAACTCCTAAAAAATTTTGGGCTCATATTTTCACCTCTTCTATTTTATGTCATCTCTATCGTCTTAAATTTTTAGTTTAATTGAAGTTAATGTAAGATTGGTTTCATTTTTCAGGATAATGGGTTTCCAGTATCTGTATTTTCTCTTTCAGGGAGTAATGCGGAGGATGAACATTTGGCTGCAGGCCGCAAGGTTGTAAAGTGGCTGCGAACGAACTGTAAGGTGCCAATATCTATTCTTACAGATATGGCTCATAACAATGTACTGTTGTATACCAAAAATGGCATGCGACTTCCTTTCCTATTGGGCCGAAAGCCATTTTCGGATAACAAGTAATCTACTTCCTTTCCTATGGGTTTTCTTGATAGTCAAATGTAGTAGAGTCAAATGGTTTTCTTTTGACAGTAATCGAGATTCTTAAGTTGGCCCAGACAATCATGGATATAAAAAAAAATCAACTCCGCTTCATTTTACCTTTTAAATCTTCTTAGTTTTGCTTCATTTTTCTCTTCATTTATACAGGGGATCGATCATTTCTCTTTGTTCACCTGTAAAATCTACCATGCGATTTTTTAAGAATATCTATCTGACATTGATAGTTCATTGACATTAATAATCAATATCTGTTATTTTATTCAGGTTAGGCATCCAAATATTTTATTCTTTCTTCACAGTACTGAGGCCGAAACTATTGATGGTTCTGCTTCCAAGGTTACAGTTTATATTGCTACGGAACCTGTTATGCCATTGTCTGAAATAGACATGTCCATTTTTCCTGCAGGAATCTCCGGTTAGGCGGGGAACGGGGCCGGAGATAGGGGGAAAAATTTCCCGTGGGCTAATCGGGGCCGGCGATCCTCGCCCCGATTACTTTTTTTTTAAATATTATTTCTATACTTTATCCCTCTCATTTTCAAATAAAAATATATTGGTTGATGAATTATCTATCCATATGAGTATTTTTCTTTAATAATTAATATTATAGTTGAAATTTGTAAATATTTTCTAAGAAAATCTAATTATTTAAAAGTATTGTTTAAAAAAATATATAAAAAATGTAAAAAAAGAATGAAAAAATCCCCACGGGGACCCGATCCCTGCCGGTGCCCCGTCGGGGAATCCCTGCCCCGATCCCCGAAAAAAAACGGGGATTTCTCCGGGGACGGGGACGGAGAAGCCATTCCCCGGCTCCGCCCCGCCCTGTGGACATCTCTAATATGAAAAGATCAAGGAATTAGGTCTAGAAGGAACCCAGAGGTATAAAAATCCAGCCAGCAACTTTATCCAATTTTGGTTCTTGCAGCTGGTTAACATATTTTTTCGTACCGTCTTGTCATTCATTTTTCAGGATTATATTGTTAAATGTAACATGATGGTGCTCATATAATGCACTATGCTAAGAATTTTGTTTAAAATTTCTTAAATGATCCGCAGTTAGTTTAATGCCCTGGTATTGGATGCATTATAGTTATTATAAGAAGTTCAAAAAGTAAAAAAGACAAGGTATATTTTCATATCACGATGAAACCCGCCCCCAAGAGGTGACATAGTGGTTGAAGACGACTTGGGTTTTGAGGCTTTGCTCCCCTCAAGATTCTAGGTTCGAGACTTAGCTGTGGCATCACTCATTCGATGTGTCCCGGTGCTTGGCTTAAGTACGAGCGTGGTTACCTTTGTTTCAAAAAAGAATATTATGATGAAACCCACCGGAGCAGTTTTGTCTATTTATGATCAAAATAAGATTGCCGAACTCTTGCTCAAGGAGAACTCTGAAATTTTCTTTTGGACGACTGAAAGTCTTATTATATTTTCTAGATCTTGATTGGGGTTTTCATTGACTTATTGTAATTTTTTATTCTAAAAACAAAAACATTCATGACAAATTCATTCTTCGCCCCCGGGGTGGTACAGTGGTTGAAGACTTGGGCTTTGAAAGTATGCTTCCTTCAAGGTCTCAGGTTCGAGACTCACCTGTGACATTATTCCTTCGATGTCTTCTGGTGTCTGGCTTAGGAACAAGCGTGATTACCCTTGTTTCAAAAAAAAAAAATAAATAAATAAATTCATTCTTCATCCAAAGCACTTCCATCACTGGCAGGGATGAGGATTTGCTTGGGGTCTGCTTCTTAAACAATGGCTGTAAACTTGCAGGTATTTTGCACCAGGATCTTAATTATGCTAATATTCTAATAATATGGTCATTGCTCAGACCATCTATTCCTTCTCACCTTCATATCAGCTCTGCTCCTGCCTGACCAGTTATATCAATTTCCATCTTAAACTCTCGATAAGTATTGCATTTGCAAATATCTACTATTAGTTTTATATGTTTTTCTTTAGCATTATATTAATTCTACGTATCATATGGTTGTTTGATATAATTATATTTGTCTAACTTATTCGTTTAAGCTTTTGGGTGTTATTGGTGACATGGTATTAGAGTAGGAGGCCTTGAGTTATTTCTAAGTTTACAAGTGAGTTGAGTGTTGGTTGATATAAATTTTTTTGATTCATTAGTGTAAATTTTTGGATTGATTGGTGGTTTAACATGTTTCAACAAATCTCACTCCACTCCATAGCGGGGATTCTTCGAAGGCATGGAGACTGCTGGTCATTGTGACATTTCAAGGTAAGCTTCAGGTCATATGCTCCTTCTTCCTCTAGATCTAGGACCAACAAAAGATGAAATTGATATGCTATACATGCAATGCAATCTCTCCATATTAATGTCACTGCTTTTATATTAAAAAAAAATCTCTATATTCAATAGTTAAAAAAAATGTATACTTTAAGCAATGAAATTTAGGAAAGTACTTGTTTCCATTTAATTTAACATTTGGAGGTGAGGGAGTTTGAAAATGCTCTAGGTTATTAAGATCGTAAATGATGTCATTGAAGCTATGTTTTTTTCGGTGTTAAAAGTGATATTCTTTACACAAGTAATGAAACTTTTAAAGTTGCTACATATGTGTTTAATTGTTTAGGCTTTTAAAAACAATTAGGAAAATGTTGAATGAAGTGTTTGAATTTGATTCCTGGTGTTATCTTAGTTTCCTTTGGAGGAGCATTTTCATTTGCTTGTTTTCATTTTCAGATAGAGGAGGTGGTGATTGTGATCTGAATAGTTTTTTTACGTACAATATTTAGGAAATGACTATTCGAACTTATAATCTCAAAATTTATTGGGTTATATAAGATGTCGCAACTATAGTCTTGTTGTCTGATATGTATTATCTTTATCTTCATTCCAGTTTTGCTTTCTCATGTTTCTACCCTTTACAGTTGTTGCAAAATTTTGGGGGGACATTTGCTGAGAAAAACGGTAGGAATTGGCCTAAAATTATCATTCAGAAATTTAAAAAAGAATAGTAAAATGAGAACACAAAAATTTATATTGAAAAAAACTTTCAATTTAGAAAAAAAATCACGGACATAATTAATTTTTATTGCATGAAAAATTGTTATGATCGCATAGAATTCTCTTTCTTTGATCCCGATTACAAAATACACTCTTCAAAGCTCCTATTCAGCATCACACTCTTTTATGATGAATGGAACATACCATTTTTTGCACCTTTCAAATATGAGACAACTATTTTTTAATATTTTATCGAAAATTCATCAATTTTCATGTGTTAATAGTGAATTTTTAATTTAGAGAGAAAAAATGTAGTCCCCAAGACTGTCAATAAAGAGTGTAGAGAAATTTTTTGTCTACATTGGAAATGTGACTTTAGCTACTTTTATTATAAAGAATAATGGTAGATGACAATTTTTTATCCAATCAACATTCGAGTTCAATTATCAAAATCGATATTTGACATTTATTTGACAATAGTAGTACCACTATGTAAAATTTGCGGTTCTCCTCTCTTAATTTATACTAAAAAATGACAATTTTTTATAAAATGGGTTTTTTTTTCGTGGTTCTCCGGACTAATTTGCACGCACTAATGTCACGAGATAATTTCTAAGTGCGACATCATTGATTAAATCATCACCTTAAGTATCTTAAGATTCTCTTTGACCACTGTACCCAATTATAAAACAAAATTATTTTATCTATAAAATTAAATTAAAAGTAGATATATTATAAATGGATGCCTTCAAGTTCAAAGCCCCGTATCTATATTTCAAAAGAAAGAAAGCATTGGGTGCTCCAATTAGTGGCCAATAAATATGTGTATATATATATCTCGGATAGGCACTTTAATATCTCAAATGTATATTAAATTAAAAGGAATAGATATCTTTAAAACCAGACTTATTTTTAAATCAATTTTACCTGTTTCAAAAAAAAAAAAAAAAAAAAATCAATTTTGCCCATCATAGGAGTATCCACTTATTTAATCGCAAAAGCAAAAAAATATCATTTGTTCTGATGGGTGAATTAAATGATTTAAGAGGAAACTAAAAGAATAGTTAAATACTAATAGTTCATATTGAAAATTAACTAAACTATATTATAATTTAACAAACAACTAAAAAAAGTAGCTACCCTAGTTGATACTTCTTATTTATACCATTTTGGTCCTTTGACTTTGAGATTTGTTTCATTTTGATTCATAGACTTTCAAATGTTCAATTTTATTCCTTCGACCTTGTGTTGTCCAATTTTTGTCGTTCTACTTTCAAATATACAAATTTGGTCCCTTAACTATAAAAAATGCTAAAAAATGGTCTTTTAGTTAATTGAATTCCTTCTCACACCTAAATTGTTTCTCTCTTCTATCTTTCATCATTTCTCTTTCTAGAAATTTTATCTCTTCAATCCACATCTCTTCTCCTCTTTATTTTTTTTCTCTTATTTTCTCTTCAGTCCATCTCATCAAATTATTTAACATGAGATAATTTTCCTATTTTGATTTTTCACTTTTTCATTTTCAAAATTCATAATTTACCATTGTAACAACAAAATCTAGATCTATGCAATTCTAATCCAAGATCAAACCAAATAGTGATGAAATCAAACTAAATAAAGAAGGAACAAATGGAGAAGAGAGAACAAAGCACACTGGATTTAAGTGGTTTGGGAACGTCCCTACTCTACTATTATGAATCGATTGAACTTGATCGATTCACCATCATAATGTCATTGATGATTGTACAAGGGCTATCAAGGTGGTGGTTAGGGTTTCTCTCTCAATCTCAAGGAAGAAGATAACCCAATGGGGCTTTATATATTAGCACTCAAATACACAACTCTCATGGTTAGTTAACTAACCCCCAATATTAACCAAAGTTACAAGTAACTCACCAAATGAGCTAATGATATGTAATTCACCTAATAACAAAATACCCTATTAAAGTACATATCATAAAACAAAATGACAATCAAAATTCCAGAAAAACTGGATCATAACTTTGCTCGGCATGAGCAAATCAGAACGGTCTTCAAGACCTTAGAATTCATAACTTCGGCAGGACGGTGAACTAAATTCACCAACAACAACCTGAACCTACCTTCAAAGAACATCTTAAAAAACAGACAACATAAAACAAATGTTGCCAAGTAACATGGAATCAAAACAAATGAGGAAATACCCTCTCAGAACGACATAAGCAACACAAATTAGAGTCAATATATCTTGAACGAATCAACTCTTCAAAAACAATGCATTCAGAACCCAAATGACCATCAAATAACAATAGCTCGAATAAAAAAACTGAATGCTCATAATGTTGCACCAAAATATGTCAAATCCATGTAACTGCTGAACAAAATAACAAAATGTGCTATCAGAATGGCAAAAAATAGAAGCACAAACAAATACTCCAAACGAATAGAAACAAACCTCTTCCATACCAACTCACAAACCAAGAAATCATCGTACTACAACAAGTTAAGAGATCTGTAAACTCCATAACAAAACAACCAGATGCAACCAAAAAATCATCTACAAATGGCCAAAAAACCAGATGATGCAACTTGGACTAGAAGTCTCGCTAAAAACATAATGAGTAAAACGATCTATTGCAAAGCCATAGTCAAAATAGATTTCTTGCAAATGAGTAGACAATCATGAAAGAGATAAAACTGCTCAAAATATTGCAACCAACACTGATCAATGCAATCAAAGCCCAACAACGAGGATACATACAAGAACACAAACGGAGAAAGAACATATATCCCTTCTTCATATATGTAACCGAAAGCAAACGAATCTGCATCAAAACGATAGTACACAATACCCTCTATATCGGACTTAATCACAAACCAGCAAAAGCAGACAATGAGCAAACAAATTCCAGGTCTCACCATAAATATCCTACATGAAAAATCCAACAAACGAGCCAACTCACTATCAAACAATTGAATGTTACACTCTAAACCAGCAGGAACATCCTCGAGTTCAAGAGCAACTAAGGTAGGATCTAAACATGCAATATCACTGACAAGCACTAAATGCCCAACAAACAGATTTTCAGATGCATAAGTAGAATCAGCAGGCATGCATATATCAAAAGACACAATATCAGAACTCAACTGCTTCTGAACAACACAATTAACTTTTGGTGAAGAACCTAAAATTTTTTCAAATGGAGTCTTAACAAACAAATAAAAAACTATATCAACCTCTCGCTGAAAAGCTTTGCCTTGTAGAATGTATAAACCATTGGTAAGCTTTTCAGACAACTTAATTTTCTCATTTTTACTCATAGAGAGTAATCCATTTCGAGATGAGTAGTCATAACCAGCAATATCCAAAGTACCTAACGAAATAAGGTTTCGCTGAAGACCTGGAACAAATTTCACATTTGTTAGCATCTTGACAGAACTGTCATCCATGCTAAATCGAACAGAACCTACTCCCTTAATCTCTAGGTGAAGGTTATTTGCCAACAAAACTTTGCCATTTTTCAGAATTTTGAAATTTTCAAAATTGTACTTAAAATGGGACATATGGAAAGAACAACCAGAGTTCATAATCCATAAATTATCACAAGTGTCCAAAATTTCAGAATTTTCGGTCAAGAACACCTCGCCCGAATAAGAATCTTCGAGGAAGTTAGCTGAATCATTATCAACCATTCTAATAGGTAACTTACCTTTCCTCTTTAGAATGGGACAATCATACTTCGTATGACCTTATTCCCTGCAATAATTGCAAGTAAATGTCTTCTGCTCTAATGGTTGTTTCCCCTTTGCAGAACTAGAGCTCAATTTACTTGACGAACTGACTTGGACTTTAGAAGACTTAATTTTTCCAAACAATGCCCCAAAATCCTTATTTTCAATTTTCATCTCCAAATCCCTAGATTTCAAAGAATCCAAAACAATGTCTAGGGTCAAAATATCTCTACAGTACTTAATGACTGTTTTAAATTCTTTGTAGTTTTTGGGTAACGAATTGAGGAGAATGATAGCTTAATTTTCATAATAAAGCTTTTCCCCACAATTGGCCAGGTCGCCACAATTTTTTTTGAAAGAATCAATGTTTTCCTCTAAACCCTTAGAATTATCCATCCTAAATTCGAATAGCACCTTCAGATATTTCTTGTTGGATAGAGATTTAGACATGTAGAATTCTTCGAGTTTTGACCACAAAGTGGCTACATTGTCTATGTTACTAAACCTTCTTATAAGACATTGTCGGTCAAATGCAGGATGATTGTGCTAAAGACAATCTCACATTACTCTAATTTCTCATCATCTGTCGTGATAGCAGGCCACTTAGAAGAATTATCTAAGGCCCTAGCAACTTTCTGTTGCACTAACATGGTTTTCATCTTCTTCTTCCATAAATTGAAGTCTCTTTTCCCATCAAATTTATCAATGACAAATCTCACCGTCATATTTAGATGATCACAAATAAGGAAAGCATAGTATTTGTAATGACACAACTTCCTAAAATACTCTAATGGGGTGTTACGGGTGCATGCATATTAAAATCCTCAAAATCAATTTGTTAACCACATGCAATTTTCCAACAAAACCTCATAAAACAGTACTAATGGTTTGAAACATACAAATAAAGTTTGGGATCCCGATAGTTCAAAACAAAAGATATTTTTAGCAGAGTTTAAAACGTAAAATATAAGGTTTGACACAACAACGATGTGAAAAAGAAATGTCGACATAGTGTCCATGATCCATGCAGCTCCCAGCCTAGCCACCTCGGAATAGATCAGTACTTGAAAATGTAAGGGGTGAGTATATTAAAATATACCCAGTAAGAAGCCCCACTATGGGGTTAAGCATGTAAACAAAAATAAGTTAGAAGATACAACAACTAAAGTTAAATGCCTCGCTCCTGTGTGGCCGGCCCTCAGGCTGGTCACGAGCAAACAATGTCAAACAACGGCGTGTAAGCCGTGAGCAGGATACGGCTAAATGCCAAGCAATTATCTGACCATGGTCAGAGCAAAGACCCTGAGTGAGGAGAACACACAAGTTCCCTAAACCTCGGGTCGGACACGTCTCATACCGTGTTCTAAGGAGCAATCACAAATATCTCGGTCAAAGACCCACCAAACTGTCAAAGACCCACCAAACTGCATCAGCGGAGACATACACGAATGCCTCGAGTAGCCTGACCTATCAGGGACCCACAACGCTGTGCTCGCGGAGACATACTCTAGTGTCTCGGGGTAGCCTGGCCTACGCTAGGGACCCACCACGCTCCCTCTGCAAAACTCTCATAGCGTATCCGCAGGGCATACAACTATGCCAAAAGAATCACCCGACCCTGTCGGGGAGGACTACGAGTGAGGGGAATACACAACATCTCTAACCTCATGTCGGGACAACGACACACTAGTCGTGTCAACAAGGGCATACACAATGCCAAGTAAAATCACTTGACCCTGTCAGGGAGAGCCACGAGTAAGGAAAACTGCAGGGTTTTAAACCTCGGGCTCAGGGCGCCAACTGCTAACCCCTAGCATGCGGGAGGACCAACCTGCCTACAGACAACATCCTCACTAATGCATGCAGGCTCACCGACAGGCATTCCTCCGCGTCTTCATATGTCTCAATGACCTCTTCCAGTAGTCTCAGGGTCAAGCACGGCATGACAACATCCTCACTAATGCATGCAGGCTCACCGACAGGCATTCCTCCGCGTCTTCATCTGTCTCAATGACCTCTTCCAGTAGTCTCAGGGTCAAGCACGGCATGACCGGGCCCCCTCCAACGTACTGGGAAGGTAACTTGGTGGAACCATGCACATAGCATATGAGGTTCCACGAGTACACACAGAGAGATAGTAACTAGCACTAGAGTCACACGAGATCTAACCTAGCCTAGGCTAGTGCACCCGACCCATCTGAGGGTTGGTGTAACCCGCAACGTGTGCTCAACAACCAAGGAACCCGTTGTTCCGCACACAAGTTGACAAGTGGATGAGATCTGACCCCTTGGTCGAATCTAAAAGTCAACCCGTAGGTTTGTGCAACCCAACCACGTGTCACAAAGAAAAAAGGATCCATATTCTCGCTTGATCCCGAAGGGGCACTAGCACATCACAGCATCAACACGATATTGAAATAGACAACCACGGGTCCTAATAAGTGAGCTAGCTGCTTCTCTAGGTGGTCAACACGATAATCGGCCTAGTTATTCTAATGTCGAATACAACATAAACGAACAACCCTTAGGTCACAATATAAGGAAGTCGAGCATATAATCATGGCAGCGCGTATACAATCAAGCATAGATGGAATCAACAACATAGAACATGCATCAACCCAAGGCAATTCAATCGATCCAGCGGTTAAACAGATAAGTAGTTTATCACATATACGAGCAAAGATATAAATCGGGAACTAATGATACGATCACAAGATACACAATAATAGAGACTTAATTGTTTACGAGCTATACACGATTTCATGCTACCACGAGTAGTAATAGGTTCAAATAGTGAAAGACAACTCCAAAGCATACATCCAACTAGTCATCCAACGTTCAGTTCCCATAAATCCTATCATGCCACTATTCACATGCTTTAATCCACAAACCCGGATCATAATGAAACTCCTTACCTTCCCAACGACTCGAAAGAAACACCACGAGAACCTACGAGCTAAACGACAAGTTGAAACGATGAAATCGAGAGCACCTAAACATAGACACATGAGTAAAAGTCAACAAAACGAGCTAAACGAAGCACAACAAGCTAGAACGAAGTTCACCACACGAACGGGGATGGAAAACTAAACTAACGGCCTGTCACCGAAGTGCGACGGCACTTCGCTGGAGAAAGGTGGCGACGGCGGCGGCCGGCAGCGCACCACCACGTAAGAGATGGGTTATACCTCTTTCTCTTTGTCTCGTCGCCCCGAACAAGGATTTGGTCTCGGTTTTGCCAACGGAGCTCCCTAACTTCACGAAACTACAAAAGAAGAAACAGGTTTCAAAACCCTCTCACTGGAAAACTCCATGAAAACCAACGAATATTACCTTGTTTCGAAGCTCTCGACTCCATGAGCGCGAAACTAGTCTTGAAATCGCTAACGGACCTCTCTAGCTCCGTGAAATTACGAAAGTAGAAACATGTTTCAAACCCTCTCGCTGGAAAACTCCATGAAAAC
Source organism: Sicyos edulis (assembly GCA_036507275.1). Classification (NCBI taxonomy): domain Eukaryota; kingdom Viridiplantae; phylum Streptophyta; class Magnoliopsida; order Cucurbitales; family Cucurbitaceae; genus Sicyos; species Sicyos edulis. The sequence goes on along the minus strand of CM071856.1, from coordinate 7,691,082 downwards.
CAATAAATCTTAACTTGTTTCGAAGCTCTCGACTCCCTGACCACGGATCCGGTCTAGAAATCGCGTAGTTCGTAAATCCTATCATGCCACTACACAAGCTTTAATCCACAAACCCAGATCATAATGAAACTCTTTACCTTCCCGAAGACTCGACTGAAATACCACGAGAACCCACGAGCTAAACGACGAGTTGAAACGATGAAACCCAAAAGCACCTAAACATAGACACATGAGTAAAAGTCAACGAAATGAGCAAAACGAAGCACAACGAGCTAGAACGGTGTTCACCACATGAACGGGGATGGAAAACTAAGCTAATGGCGTGTCGCCGGAGAAAGGTGGTGGTGGCGGCGGCCGGCGGCGCACGGCCACGAAAAGAGACGAGTCATACCTCTTTCTCTTTGTCTCGTCGCCCCAAACAAGGAACTGGTCTAGATTTTGCAAACGGAGCTCCCTAGCTCCACGAAACTACAAAAGAAGAAACGAGTTTCAAAACCCTCTCACTAGAAAACTCCATGAAAACCAATGAATCTTACCTTGTTTCGAAGTTCTCGACTCCCTAAGCACGAAACTGGTCTCGGAATCGTGAACGGGCCTCTCTATCTTCGTGAAACTAAGAAAAAAGAAACGGGTTTCAAAACCCTCTTGCCGAAAAACTCCATGAAAATCAACAAATCTTAACTTGTTTCGAAGCTCTCAACTCCCTGAGCACGGATCCGGTCTCAAAATCGCTAACGGAGCTCTCTAACTCCGCGAAACTACGAAAGAAGAAACGGGTTTCAAAACCCTCTTGCTGGAAAAGTCCATGAAAACCAATAAATCTTACCTTGTTTCGAAGTTCTCGACTCCCTGAGCACAGATCTAGTTTCGGAATTTCGAACGGAGCTCTCTAACTTCGTGAAACTAAGAAAGGAGTGAGTTTTAGGTGGTGGTGGTGGTTGTTGGGGTTGAATGAAAAAGAGAGAGAAAATGTGGCCAAATAAAAAAAATACATAAATAAAACCTTTTTTCCATTTAAATCCATAAAGCCTAATTTAACTTTAAAACTCCAAATTCCATAACCCAAAATAACTTTTGTATTTTATCTTTTATTACTATAAATTTCTAAATAACTTATCAAGGTGACTTATAGCTTAAATCTCATGAAGCATTAAATAATATAATTAGTTTGAGATTTATTAGCCTATTCAATAAAATACTAACTATACTTAAAAATTATCTAGAGTGTTATAATATTATAAAAAAAATTCAATAAAACACTTAAATGATTTTAGAATTAACTAGGGTGCTACAGTATTCATAGGATGCAAGCCTCAACCCAGAAAAAGACAATTTCAACAAATCAAAATTACCCAGTTAGATCACAAAGCAGCTATCACGATAATCAGTCTTAGCTCATTTCAAATTTCCAGCTCAAAATGTTCAAAATAATTACACGCTCATAACAATTTCAGCTTGCAATTCAAAAGAAACAAACCTGAACAAATTCTAGCTACAATTCTTAATTACCAATATATAGCCTAATAACATAATTTCAGCATGCCAAATCAATTTCCAGCTCAAATTCTTCAAAGTAGCAACTCAATTTCACAAATTTCAAATCAAATTTTCACCCAATATTAACACAAGTTACAAGTAACTCACCAAATGGGCTAATGATGTGTAATTCACCTAATAACAACCATGGACCCAAGAAGAAAAAGAAAGAGAATAAAAGAAGAAAAAAGAAGTGGATTGAAGAGAAATAAAACTTCTAGAAAGAGAAATGATAAAAGAAGTAGGAGAAAGAAAATAATTTAGGAGTAAGAAAAGATTCATTGCCTATGTAACAACCCAGTTTTCTATTTCCAGTTTTCGAGGTGCCTTTGGTTCAAGATTCAGTTGTTCGGTTGGGTCGTTAGAGCTGTTTTGACCCTTGGGGGTATTTTGGTCTTTTGGCTCCCCGGGCAGGATTTGTGGATTTTCAGGGCTTCAAGGTAGCTCCTGCCTTTGTCGAGGCTTGTTTGTTGTTGGTTGCGAGTCCCGAGATGTTTGGGCTAGTCGTTTGGAAGTTCGGTTGTGATTTGGGTTTTGGCAAAGTGATGGTTGGTTGACTGCTTCCTTTGGGATTCGAGCCCAGGCCCTTATTGTCGATTTGGGAGTTCGATTTAAGTGAGTTTTATTTATTGGAAAAGTTTGCTTCGGTCGGGTCTCGAAGGAGGAAGCCGGGAAATGGGATTTTAGGGATTTTTAAGGTTTTAAATAGTGGATAAGGATGGAAAAAGAGAAAAAAAATCCCATTTTTCCCTTTTTTCCCATTTTTCCCTTTTTCTCTCTCTCTCTCTCTCTCTCTCTCTCCCCCTCAGCCCGAGCCAGCCCCCCCAGCTCGTCCAACCTAGCCGCCCAACCCTAGCCCAGCTCGCCCAAGCCCGAGCCCAGCCGCGCACAGTGCCAGGCCGCCCAGCCTGAGTCGCCCCTGCTCTGTTTCGCGTCGCACAACCCTCGCTCAGGCCGTCCCCGCGCCAGATCGCCCTGATCCGTGTCGCCCAGCTGCGCACTGTGCCGAGCCGCGCACGATCTGCGCGTCGCCCACCCGCCGCGATCTTGCGAGCGCCCGTGCAGCGTCGGCCGCTCGGCACAAGACTGACAGACCCGACCATGCATGCGCGCGCGCGCGCGCGCTTCTCCCAGCCGAGCTCGCGCCCGCGCGCTCTTGTGTCGCCCAGCGCTCGTCCGCGCGTAGCCCTGTGCCCATCTGCGCCCCTCAGCGCCCAGCAGCTGCCTCGCCCGTGCAGCCGGCCCGTTCGTGTGTCAGCCGCGCCTCGTGAGTTGCTCCCGAGCCAAGCCCTGTTTATTTTATTATATTTAGGCCTATGGATTGTGTTTTTTGATGTGTTTGTTTGGTTCGCTTTAGGTTGCTCGGGTTCGATCGCAGCTTAGGTTTCTTGTGTGTTGTTGCCTTCCGACCAGGTAAGGATTTCTTACCGGAGTTGTATGGGCCCTACGATATTTTCATGATGTGCCTTGTATGCTTGTTGACTGTTATGAGAATGATAGTGATAGGGCAGCTTTGATTGATCTCTTGCTAGCATGTTTGCCTGATTTTACATGTTAGTGCCATGCTAGGTTTGTTCTTCCAGCATGCTTATGATTCCTGCTTAAGTTCGTAGTATCATGCTAGGTAAGTGTGATTGGTGTCGGTTATTGTTTGCTAGCCAGGAATCATTTATTTTCTCTGTACTCTTAGCTAGAGTTGTAGGGTTTGTCATCATCCAGAGGCTGAGAGCGGACATAACGTACTTTGTCCCCACCGGTCGGGAGTAGAGCGCGCGAAGCATAACGTACATTGCTTCCCCCCCCCCCGGCCGCCGATGTGGATTTAGCTACCCACATCGGCTTAAGCCTAGTTTGTAGCCTGCTAGAGCGGAACCCTGCCATCAGTGTAAGCCTGCCCTGGCCGGTTCTTAGCTTCAGGTCGGTGGTTCATCTTTGCGCGGATGAGTCGAGGGCCTCGCACTACTGTGATCAGTGACACCGCTTCCGAGTCTTAGGCATGCATACCTGGCCCGCGTAGTTTGTCCTTAGGCCCCCATATTTACGTCGGTTGCAGCAGCATGCGGTGTGCACCCACACGCGTTAGTTGCCGGTTCGGAGAGCTCCCCCGGGCTAATGTCGTAAGTACACCATTCCTTCCAATTTAGAGCCAGACTTCGGGTACTCTCCCGATAGTCTAGATTATTAGCAAGGGTAAAGAGGCCCTTGAGGACATCCCCGAGATCAGTGTTTGAGCTGATCAACTGGCCGAGGGAGATAGACCCTCGAAGATGTCCCGGGATTGGTTAGGATAACCAATCATTAGGCCGAAAGTAAGAGACTTTCGATGATTCCAGATCTTGCCTTGTAAGCTCGTTGAGCTATGATCTGTGTTGGTAGTTGTTTGCTTGCATGCTAGGGTGCTAGATGATTGATTATATCGTATTGTACCCCGGTTGGGGATTCTTACTGAGTAATTCGTTACTCACCCTTATTTTTGTGGTTTTTCCACAGGTAACCATGGTGCGAGACAGAATGGCTGGAGGAAGAGCTGTGATCATGGAAAACCCGTTGTTCAACTCTGAGTCTTGTGTTTATGTTTATGATTTAAATGTCCTCTGAATGCATGTAGTTGGGCACGGAGCCCTAGGGTGTTTTCTGAATGTATTTCCGGATTCTAGCATTGTTGTAACTATTGCAAAGCTTGTATGTTTTAAATAAATCTCTGATCAGAGTGAGTTTTGTAAATGTATTTGTCTTGGAACAGGTGCTTGGAAACAGGGACAGGTTTTAGGAATTGATGTTGACTTTTTAAATGGATGTTTTATGTTTTAGTTTTTACTTAGAATCCGAACACCATTTTGCAAATTTTCTGTAGATTTGAATGCATGCATTGAGGTAACGGCCTATTTTAGAACCCCTTTCGGGTCGGGTCGTTACAGACTAAAAGGATCATTTTTTAACATCCTTAATAGTCTAGGGAACGAATTTAGACATTTGAAAGTTTAGACAAAAATTGGGCAAATAACAAAGTCAATATACTAAAATTAATTATTTGAAAATTGATTGACAAAAATAGAACAAACTCCAAAGTTAAGGGACCAATATGGTTATTTTAACCAAAATAGAACTAATACTTTAAGATGATTTAAAGAGCAACTAAAAAAGTTAACTATTTACTGAAACCGAATTAAACAAATAAATACACACATAACCATATTTTCAAAAAATTGAGATGCTTCTTTGTGATTTGGTGGATTTAAAGGTGGTTTTTCTTCTTCTTTCCAAATGAAATGCTTCTTTCTAATGTAGGAATTTTTTTTCTTTCTTTCTTTTTCTGTGTAATGTATTTTTTTTCCTTTTATTTTAATTTTTTAAATTCATGGTATTTTGTGAAATTTAAGTATGTAAATTAGTACATAAAAATATATATTTGATTAAAAAAACATAACCTGGTGAACCTAACCGAAATATAAGAGTCGGGTTACTCTAATATAAAGGGTTGGACGAGTCGGTGAATTAGGCAACCCGCACGTTTGGGTTCGTCCAAAATAATCCCCCAACCCAACCCAGATCATGTACACCCCTAGTCAAATCCATGTGTTATAGTTTGATTGATACGATTAAAAAATAAGTAATTTCTAACTACATTCACATTTTGGGACCTGACATTCACACATTTCAAACATGGACAACAAATGACATTTGACCATTTCAAATGTTGTAATATCCCAACTTCTAAACTATAGTTGTGTGAAATTCGATCCTTAAACTTACATAAGTTATCCATAATCAACTAAAGAACTTACCTAAAAATTGAAAATAAATTAGTAATAACACTTGATAATAAACTAGAAAATGAGCTCACACAGCAATCCAGAAACAATAAATAGAAAGATGGTCCTCCACAACAAAAAACAACACACAAAAAAAAAACAAAACAAAATGTTCTATAACTTGTGGAACAAAAAGAAACAAAAACACGAAATGAAAAGATGATCCACAACAAACTAAATGGCAAAATGATGAACCCTAAATAAATGGTAAAAGAACAACAAAAAGAGCACATATTGGCCCGCACCAAAAAAAAGGATAAAAGGTTAACAAAAATAAGCAAAGATGAGGAAATGGAACTCACCAAGATGAAACTGATTTAAAATGAAGCTTTAGAGAACGAAAATGTTGCGGACAAAAAGCTCAAGAAGTACAAAAATGAAAACTGCAATGACAAAAGTTCTCTATTTTCGGACGAAAAAGGCAAATAAGTTTTAAGAAAACAAAGGAAAAAATGGCGAGCATATCAGATGTCGATTAGTCAAAGATGACAGGCAAAGCCATAAAAGATGTCGGGCACCTTTGATGACAGTCATTAGTTGCCCGACATCTTAAATTTCCATCATTTATTTTTTTCGTATTTTTTAAACTCATCCATGTCTCCGTATTTTTTTAAAACCAATTAATTAGCTCGTCATTCATGTCCTAACACTACTATAAATAAGAGAATAGATGTCGGGCGGTGAACGACATCTACAAGGGAAGATGTCAGGCATCTATCCTAATGATATCGAAAAGGAAATATGACCGACACTTTAGATGTTGAGTACGACTCAACATCTTTTCTCTTCAATGAATGGATAAACATGTCCGACACCTTTCATCTTCGATACTGACAAAAAATGTCCAACATCTTTCCTCTTCAAGGACCTAAACAAGTCCAACATTTTTCCTCTCCGATGGCGGGTTAGACATGCTCGACATAAAAAATTATCATTAAAATTATTTTAAAGAATGAAAATTGGGGCCTACCATTATTGTTTGTGCCTGAAATTTTAAATTCGTAAGTGATAACTCTCAATTAGAGAGTTATTTAGTCCTCTTTTATGGTGCATTTATTGAAGAATCATGCATTATTATCGCACTTTAATGCATAGAACAATATGAAGACAGAGAATTATACTGAAAATACAATGCATGTAGGATAATTTAGAGTTTTTGTGCTGAAAAGTGAATTCTGGAAGCATTGTCTATAACATTTCAAAATTCCTTGTTCTCGCTAAGTTGTTTTTATTATTTTGGGATCTAAAAGTGCAGAAAGCTTTGGACTCATGTCTTAATCAAAGAAGTCAAATTGAAGAAAAGAAGAGCCAGTCGAAAGCACTACACTGTTTGTAGCATTCGACCACAGGCAGAAAATTCCAGAATTGCAAAATGTTTGCACGTGGGGATATTGTTGGAGGGCTCATTAAATGAGCTGGCACCCCTCGGACACGTGTCAAAAAGGCATATTTTGATGGGGAAAGATGTACTTTTCATCTTTTAATCTTGACCTTTGATTATATTTAACCTAGACCTTTAAATGGGTGATGAAAAACATGAAACCCTAGCCTCCTTGAAGCCTCATTTTTCAACCTTCTTTTGGCCATCTCTTTCTTTTCTCTTCTCTAGAATTCCAACAACTTTCTTACCCATTTTCTTCTTGTTTTCTTTAGTTTATTCTTAGAGTTAGCTAGTTTTATTGTAATAGAGTAGTGAGCTTTCACAAGGAGCTTGAAGGAGCACCATTGGAGACCATTTTGGCATTCTTTGGAGACAACGTAAGCTTTCTTATTCCCTTTCTCTTTATTTTCAGTTGCAATAGTTTTAGTTTTTGTAAGACTTGATTTCATCGCTTAATACATACTTTGTTGGTAGTTTCTTTCATTGTTAATAGCATTCTGTTTTGTTTGATTATTCTGTTGTGGAATGCTTTGTTTCTATTCTTTTCATTATAAGTATAAGTTAAACGCATATAGGTGAAAGTTGAGGGAAGAGTGTGTGATGCATGTATCTTGGGTGAGCAGGGGGATGTTGGACTAAGACATAATAAGTGTTTTAATTAAAAACATGTTTCGACTAATCATTCATTCATGTTTGCTTGTCATTTCATCTCGAGAAAGAGAGAAGGATTAGAGATAGACTATTCATATCCATTAGTTTCAATATTAGGAACTCCTACTTGTTAAAGAGGGAGGCTAGAGATAGTCACCTTGCTAGTGCGCATTTCATCATTTATAGCTTCGAGTTTAAATGCGAGAGCTTAAGCTTGAAGAGAATGAATGCATTTTGAGAAAGAGCATTTGATCACTTGTTGTGCGGAGTTTGCTTCTCACCATAGTCTCACCCTTGATGTATGTTAATCACATTCAACCTACCCTTAACCTGAACATATTCTCTTATTGAACTATTTTCCCTGTTTTTCCTGTTTTCAGCATTTGTGTTTTAGTATCTTCATACCGAAATAGCATTGTAACAGTTTGCTATCTGTTTCTGTGATGTCTAAATCATTGCATGTGTTACTATTTATTTTTCCAATATTTATAACATCTGTTTGACTACTGTGAATTCACTATTTTTAGGCTCGTTAATAGTTTAATCAACCACTAAATTTTCATTTACTTTTATATACGTGACTTTTCGATTAACACTTATTTAGAGATAAACAAGTCCCTATGGAAAATGACTTGTAAACTTATCGCTTGATTATGATTGGTTGCATATGCTTGCGTATAGTCTATTGAATGTTGTAGCATTGGGTGTTTATTGCGTAAACCGATCAGATTATTACTTATTTAATTATGCAGCATCAACACAATCAGTAAGTGCTAGACATCTATTCTCCATGTTTTTTAAATTCATTCATATCTAATATCTATTTTTTGTATTTTTAAAATTTGAAATGTTTGGTTTGACATCTATGCATTTAATTGTAACCGTCTAAATTGTAGTGGTGATGGATGCCTTGAAAGCTCCCTGTATATTTTAAAAAGAAAGCATTGGATGCTCTCATCAGTGGGCATCTTTAAAACCACTCATTTTCAAATCAATTTCCACATCACATGCGATTATCCATTTATAATTAATCGCAAAAGCAAAAGAATATCATTTGATTTAATGGATCAATACGATGATTCAAAGGGCAATTAAAAGAATAGTTGAATTTCAACTATTCTTTTAATTGCCCTTTGAATCATTGTATTGACCCATTAATACTTCAATATTAAAGTAGCTAATTATTAGCAAGTCAATATTAAAAAAGAACTAATACATTAAAGATGATTAGCCCAACAAGAACAGTAACTCACTGATATTAATATACATTTAATGACTGAGAGATCATGGATTCAAATTCCCCATCTAATAATTCTAGCTCAAAAAAACTTTTAAGATAATTTAAAGAGACACTAGAATAGTTAACTGTTTATATATATATATATATATATTGACAAGAACTGTTTATATATTATTCATATTGAAATTACCAAATTAAAAATATAAGTTAATTAAATAAGCAACTAGAAAAATAGCTACAATATTGATAATTCGTATTGAAAAAACTTAAACTCGTAATTTACTGGTTATCCTATTATACATAAATTTTTAATCTATTGATTAGCATATTATACGTGACATTACTTTTAATTTTATTCTTTTTACTTTTTTTTCTTTTATTAGTATTATTATTATCATTATTATTATGACATTTTTCATAAATATACTCTATTCGAAAAGTATTTGCAAATATAGGAATCTGCAAAAATATTAGCAAAACTAGAATTTGATTTAACTTGAAAAGTCGAATCCAAACTTACCCTATAAGTTCTAATCTGAAGCAAGGTGGTACGTGACTTTGCCTCTGTGCTTCGTTGAAAACAAAAAGGATGCAAGTGGGGGTGTTCTCGGCTCCAAGAGGAAGAAGAAAAGGTGTGCTTGTTTTTTTTAAAAAAAAAATTCAAAAATGGAAGAACAAAATAAAATAAAGAAAGAATTTTTAAATCTCCTTGATTGATTCCCAATTCCCTTCTTGTGTACGAACTAAAGTGGGACAATATCCATCACTTTATGACAAAATAATGCCAATTGATTCCCCTTTCATTTTTTTGTACATTTAAAATGTACTCCACCATCATTATAATTCATTTTTCCATTCAAAATCAACTTTAAATAACAATAATGTCTATAATTAAAGTAAATACATATTTTTTTTTATTAATAATAAAATAAACTTGCCTCATTTATTAATCATAACTTTAAAAAAAATGAGGTTGTTACATTATTGGCTTCCCTATCTCGCTTGTGGACATCTGTATTTGATATTCGTGACTGTTCGGGCCAACTTGCGCACACTCGACGGGATATATTTCTGATCCTACAACATTTAGGATGTCAAAGAAATTCGTAAGAAATTAATTCTTAGGTAAGTGTCCATCATGGATTAACCTCATCACTTTAAGCATCTCAAAGTTCTCTTTGAACACTTAAACCACTCCATAATGGTTGAGTTGAGAAATTATGACAAATGAATTAATTTAGTTAGACCATATGATTTAATTTACAATAACCCTATTACTTAAGTAAAAGTATTTTTAATTAATTTAATTTTAAACTCGTGAATTAATTTAATTTATGAGAATGCATAGAAATTATAATGCACGATAACCTAACATACACACAAAACATAAATTTTTGCCAAAAAGAGTGATAAAAATGGTGAAAATGTCAATGACTACACATGAGCAGATAGTTCTATTCTACAACAAGCACAATAAATAAATTGAATGGGTAAGTGGCACAATAATTGCATTATTTAGTTGTAAGTCAGTTCAATACCAGCGTCACAGGTTCGATTTCAAGAATCGGTATTTGTCTCTCTTCTCCGATATGTACTAAAAAAACAAGCACAATAAATAACAATAGTAGCCTCATGACCGAAAACAAATCCTCTTTAATGTTTTTGCTTATTTATCTTCAAAATAGGTAAAGTGGTGAAAATCCTCTTTCTTTCTTTTTTGTTCTCGTGAGTGCATTCGAAAAGGTTGTTTAAGTGGTATCATATAGTATAGTAACTAGTTGGTTTACGGGTTCAAGTCCTAAACATTAACATGCATGCTATCACCAAGAGCATAATCAAATCGGTACAAATATGTTTTTGCAACTAAAAGATTGTGAGAGTGTCTGAATGTCTTATATAAACTCAAAAACAAAAATGCACCTTGAATACAAACTATTATAATCCACATACTACGATAATCTAACACTATAATAACGCATCAACTATTATAACTTAACACCTCAAACTTGCACCTTACCATTTTTTAATTTAATGGATCGATTAGGTATAATTTGAATTTTATGATTTATTATATATATAGATATATAGATATATATATATTTTATTATTATTATTATTATTATTATTTATTTATTTATTTGGAAGCAGTCTCCTCAATTTCAATTAAAAAAAATATTCAAAATTTGAAGGTTTCTATTTATAACTTTAAAATTTTTAAGAACCTATAAAAATGATAAAAGAAATACTTTAAAATTTAGAGATTAAATTTATAACTTAACTTTAAATTTATTTCTACTTTCAGGATTAGTATTCCTAATATATTTTAAACACGTCATGTGCTATCATGAATCGCAACGTTCTCGTATACATTTATTTTCTTAAAAAAATTATTCTTTAATTTTTTATTTTATTTTTTTTTAAAATAAGAAACTTCATTAAAACCAACAAACATTACATCTTAACCTCCCAAGTGAGGACCAACCACAAAACGGGATAGCCCCCTACAACCATAATGGTCTCGAACCACAATTTGGAAGGTGACCGACCAACAATGAAACTGATGACAATGATAATCATGATCAGTAATAATCTTAGTCGAAATCCAAGCCTTAATTAGTAAGGAATTTAACAATTCCTTATAAGGTCAAACCATTGTCAATGCCATATTGATTGACTTTTTAAACATTTTGGAGATAATCCTTAAAACAAGAAAATTTCTAAGGTACGTGACCCCACCAAAGATAAATAAGGAAGAATAGAGCCCAAAATGAGCCAACTCTTACCATGAACCGACCAAACTAAAACCAGATCAAGAACTCCTTTGTCCACCAGTTCTATCATGGAACGAAACAACAAAAGACTTTTTATCCTACTTGAACAAGGCCGAAGCCACAACACTAAACAAAACAACCTAAATCTAAAGTTTCCCATAATCAGGACCAAAGCAAAGACCAAATAGAAAATATAAATAGCCCACAAAATGACAAAATTGGACCACCAGCAGCAACTAAAAATAAACCATAAAAATGAGAGTTGAAAAACCAGTGTGTGATTTGAAAACCTAGCAGGAACAACCATTAACTAGACCGGTTTATGTAAATCTAGCTGTGATTTGAAAAACCAATATGTGATTTGAAAAACTTTTGTACGGTTTACATGAGTCCGGTTGTACCACCTAACCCATACATGTGAGACAAAGGTCTTCTCCTCATGCCCACCACTCGCCAACTGCCTCATCCCTTTCTCCGACACCTGTCTTTTTTCAATCCAAAGCCTCATTCTGACCGTTGCTTCTCCGGCGAAACTTGCTTCCTCTGACTCCGGCGAGAACGACAACCAAGCTTCGCAAACCCTCCTGCTTGTAAAAACTAAATTCGGAAAAGCAAAGTAATAAAACACAAATTCTCAAAATACTTTCTTTATTTCTCTCTAAAACTCTTTACTTCTGCTTTCATATTTTCTCTCTACATTTTCTCTACCATTCACAATGAAGGAACACTCTATTTATAGTCTATTACAAACTTGGTCTTCAAGTTCTTTTCACAAGTATTTCCTACTAATTGTTAAATCAATAAAATCTACTGATTTCTTAATTTTCTCATAAATTGACAATCCATTAAATCTTCAATTGTCTACCCTCCAAGTTCTTTACACAAGTATTTCCCACTAATTGCTAAATCAATAAAATCTACTCATTCCTTAATTTTCTCTTAAATTGACAATCCATTAAATCTTAAATTGTCTACCCACTAATTCTTAATTTAACTATTCTAAAAATACATTAAAATATATTTTAAGTTTATTCCAACAAAACTCCCCCATAAACTTAAATGCTTCTGTCGTCCGCCATGTCAATCATCTTCTTGAATTTCTTGAACAATATTTTCAGCAACAGCTTTGTGAATATATCTGCAACTTGATCTTGACTCGCTACATGCTTCAATTCCATGCTTCCTTCCTTCACATGATCTCGGATAAAATGAAAACGAACATCAATATGTTTGCTCCTTTTATGATTCACTAGATTCTTTGTTAACTCAATTGATGATATGTTGTCTACTTGAATCACTGTCGCACCATTTTCTTTTACTCCATCTTGCTCAACAAATTTCTCAGCATATCGCATGACAAACGCACCAAGAAGCTGCAACAAATTCAGCTTCGTATGTTGATAGCGTCACGATCGGTTGTTTCTTTGACAGCCACGTAAATGCTATGTTTCCCATGAAAAATGCATATCCCGAAGTTCTTTTCTAATCGTCTATGTCTCATCACCAATCGTTGTCAGAGTATAGCAAAGAAAACAATCCCAAGTGCATTGTTCCTTGGATGTATTGCAAAATTCGCTTCAATGCTTTTCAATGCGTATAAACTAGCTCCTCTATGAATCGACTAACCATGCCAACACTCAATGAATGTCTGGCCTTGTGCATGTGAGGTAGCGAAGGCTTCCCACCAAACTTCGAATATTTACTCGCATCTACACGTTTTCCTCCATCAAATTTCGAAAGTTTTGTACCTGGTTCTATTGGTATTGCAACCGGATTGCAATTTTCCATCTTGAACTTTTTCAAGATCTCTTTCGCATATTGCTCTTACGATACAAAGATTCTCATCACTTCTTGTCTAACCTTCAAACTGAGGAAATACTTCAGCAAGCCAAAATTTGTCATCTCAAACTCTCGCATCATAGTGCTCTTTTTTCTTTTCTTTTTTTTGAAAAAACCATACTATCATTAACAACTCAAAGAACCAGCAAACGTCCACTCCTCCACAACAAGGGAGGCAATACAAGGGGGGAGAGAACCCCCTCCAAAAAGGCGGACTTACCCCTACAATATCAGGCGGAACTACGTCAAAAGAAAAAAACCAAGGATCCTTACAATGAGCTAAACGATCAGTAACATGATTGCAAGACCTATAGCAATGGGAAACCTGAATGTTCCTAGAGGAAGTAATCAACTCCTTGATATCAACAATGGAATTGTTGAACTCTGAAAGATCTCTAGAATCTGTCAAAATAGCATCAATAACAACTGAAGAGTCAGATTTGATCAAGATACGAGGGACATGAGCTTTCCCCTTAGCCAACACCACTCGAAGGCCTTCAAGCACAGCAATAGCTTCCAAACCTTTAGCAGAAACACTCCAGACATCCACAATGGACCCCAACATAATAGGACAACCTGCATCATCACGAAGAATCCAACCAATCCCACCAGCACCTGAACTAGCATCCCAAGCTGCATCAACGTTCAGTTTCCATAAACCACGAGGCGGCGGGATCCACTTTGCAGGCTCCATTGAACTCGGCCTTAGGCGATCCACAGCAGAGCCTAACAGAGAGAAAGAAGTGTTCAAGTTAATAAATTTAGAAATTAATAAATCCAACAAACCCCATTTAGGATTTTAACCAAGGTTATGGAGAATATTGTTCCGAAAGGACTAGATTCCCCAAAACACAACAAGAACCTTGTGCCACTCCGACTTATGAGTTTTAGAACATAACCGCGACCAGAGCTCCACTCCCAAGTTAACAGAGCGGACCACAGCCTCAAAATCATCCAAGGAGGGAAAAATCAACTTCCAAACTGAGACAACCCTTATGCAACCTTTAAGAAGGTGAAGGTGACTTTCCGGGGAAGAATTACATAACACACACATTATGCTAATATCAATCCCCCTGGAATAAATGTTTTCTTTGGAAGGAATAGCGTTATTAAGAACATTCCACGGCCCAATCTTGATTTTAGGCTGAACCTGCACAGACCAAAACTTTTTCCAGAGGGACGTAAGGGAGGAGACATCATACACTGAAGCTGCTTCCCCATAACCCACCTCACCGGCAAGAAAATAAGCGATTTTGACAGAGAATCTCCCTTTGGGGTCTTTAGCCCATATAATCTCATCGACCGTCCCAACCCGACTAAGAGGATTTTTTATAATGGCGTCAACCACAAAACCAGGAAAAATGGCACAAATAAGGCTTTTATCCCAACAAATGTCCCTGGTTATAAGGTCAGAAACTCTTTTATCCTCCCAGCACCCACAAAAACCAAACAACCTTCGAATACCTCCAACCTCTAACTAAGGGTCCTTGCCAATAGAGATCTTTTGCCCATCCCCAACCCTCTATCTATAACCCCGAAGGAAAAGCTCTTTTCCCCAAATAATACTCTTCCAAGTAAAAGAAGAATTTTCCTTGGACTGGGCACTAAGAAAGTCATTATACTTAAAGTACTTTCCCTTTAACACTTTAAAGATCAGGCTATTTTGATTTCGACACAATCTCCAACTATGCTTAGCGAGGAGAGCCTGGTTGAAATGGTTAAAATCCCTAAATCCTGCACCCCCTCTCCCTTTGCTCATCCCCAGCTTCTTCCAACTTAACTAGTGCATTTTCTTCACATCATCACTCCCACCCCACCAGAACTTTGCACACATGCTTTTTAACTCCTTGTTCAAGGATTTAGGAAGACGAAAACAGCTCATAGCATAAGTGGGGATAGCCTGGCCCACAGCTTTAATCAAAATTTCTTTTCCTCATTTAGAAAGGATTTTTCCTTTCCAACTCTGCAAACACTTCCCCAGCCGACACTTGATGGCACTAAAAAGCTCTCTCTTACTCCTACTGTTATGAGAAGGAACTCCAAGGTGGATCCCCAGGTTTTCTTTAGCACTCACACCCAAAAAACCACTAAACTCATATATTTTGGCAGCACCCACATTGCTGCTGAATTTGATCGCAGACTTCTCCCGATTGATGGTTTGACCCGAAGCCTTTTCATAGGCACCGAGAATTTTCTTGATAGCCTTACAGTCTTCAATGTTTGCCCTAAAGAACAAAAAACAATCATCAGCAAAGAAAAGATGGGAGATTGAGGGGCAATGTTTATTAATTTGTAAACTTTTAAAGGAGTGAAGAGATTCTTCCCTGTTTAGCAGAGCCGAAAAGCCCTCAGCACAAATAAGAAATAAGACAGGAGATAGTGGATCTCCCTGCCTGAGACCTCTTTCAAGAACAATCTTCTACTGAGGGAGGCCATTAAGGAGAACAGAAAAGGATACTGAAGAAATGCAATTAAGAACCAACTTGATCCAACTCTCAGAAAAACCCAACTTGCGCATCATAGCACCAATATAATTCCATTCTGCCCTATCGTAAGCCTTGCTCATATCAAGCTTCAAAGGAACCAAACCATTATCACCACAGACTCTCGCATTTATAGTATGAATACACTCAAACCCCAAAATCACATTATCAAAAATAAGGCGCCCCGGGACGAAAGCCGATTGATTAGGAGAAATAATTTTATCAAGAAAAGGCTTTAGCCTATTGACCATCGACTTAGCAATGACTTTATATATCGTATTGCACAAACTAATAGGTCTAAATTCGCCCATAGAAACAGGATTTTTCACCTTAGGAATCAAAGCAATAAGAGTATGGTTGAGAGGCCTCAAAGAGATTCCGTCATTAAGGACCCCCAAACACACTTTCACCACCTCATCCCCCACAATATCCCAAAATTTCTGAAAGAAAAACACGCTTAAGCCATCAGAGCCAAGAGCCTTTGACGGACTCAAATTTTTAAGAGCAAACTCGATTTCAGAAAGAACGAAAGGCTTGTCAAGACCACACCTATCAGAACAACTAATCTTTGGATTAATCCCATCAAGAGTCTTTGAAATAACATCTGCATTAACCCGAGAGGCGGAGAACAAATTTTGGAAGTATACGTTTGCAATTCTTGCAATATCCTCCTCTTTATCAGCCCAAACTTTATTCTCATCAAAGATGCCAGAGATCAGGTTTCTTTTCCTTCCCTTCGAGGCTTTAGCATGGAACCATTTGGTATTCCTGTCCCCCTCACAAAAGCCAATCATCACGAGATCTCTGTTTCCAATAGAGCTCCTCTTCAGCAAGGAGGTTTTCCAGATCTAACTCTAATTGCAAAACACGAGGAGACCTACTAAACCACTCTTCCTTCATCGCACAATGGAGCTCAAGATCTTTGCGATCAATGGCTTTGCGCAAAGAACCATTCAGGCGAGCCTTGTTCCAAAGGGTGAGCTCATTCAAGCAGCAGTCAAGATTATAAGTGATAGACCACGAGCTAACATCCACCCCAGGAATCGCTTTCCAAAAATCATGAATAACCTATTTACACTCGCTAAACTTGACCCAGGAATTTTCAAATCTCAGAGGTTTCTTACGAGTCCGATGATGGGCCTCCACCGAGGCCCGCCCAAAGGACACGAAGATGGGTCTATGGTCTGAGAAGTGAAAATTGAGGTGGAAATCAGAAATCCTACAAAAAAGAGATAAAAAAGTGGGGGAGGCAAAATACCTGTCGAGCCGACATCTGGTAGCGGAAGGGGAATTTTTCTTTTTAACTGAGGTAAACATATCTCTAGACGACACCAGGTCAATCAAAGAACAATCATCAATAGCATCTCCAAAACCATCCATACTAGTCATGTTCCTGGTAACCCCAAACTTTTGCTCGTCATCAAACACAATCTCATTAAAATCACCTCCCACAAGCCAAGGTAAAGACGAGCAAGAGCTAAGCCGGTTCAAAAGCTTCCAAGAGGCATTTCTCTTCCCAACATCAGGATTACCATAAAACCCTGTAAATCTCCATGAAGAATCTTTTTTCATAATCACAGAGTCAATGTGACCTTGAGAGAAAGAGATAACATTCACATCCAAGATAGACTTCTACAGTAAGAGAAGCCCCCCACTCAGCCCGACACTTGGGACACAAAAACAATAATCAAAAGTAATGGCATCTTTAACTTTCAAGACCAGTTTATCGCAGCATTTGGATTCAGAAAGGAAAATAAGGCGAGGAATAACTTTTTGCACTTCAAGACTAAGTGAACGAACAGTTCGAGGGTTCCTCAGCCCCCGAACGTTCCAGCATAAAACATTCATTGCGTTCGGCGTGGCTGCATCACAGCCGACGCCGATATCCCATTGACCAAGTCAATGCAGTTTTCTTTACTTCTCTTAGCTAACTTTTCATCACTACCGTCTTCAAGCTCATGTTTACTCCCCGATAGTGGAATTTGAGTAGAGCCTTCACCAAATTTATGTTCCCTAGCAACTCGCTTCCATTTCCTTTTTTAGGCAACTTTGTTTTTAGACCCGATAACCACCAAATCTAGGGTCTCATTACCCAGATTCCCGACTAAATCCCCAACAGTAGACTTAGCCCTCAAACACTTCGGCCTATGGAGTTTTTCTCCGCCATTTAAAGCTCGCTCCATTTTTTTAGTTCCTTCTTTAGCCCACCCAGTAAGAGCCCCTGAAACAAGCTCATTTTCAATAATTTGCTTAGGTCGGATTCGGCAACTATCACCTAATGTCCTTTTTTTTTCCTGCCACCTTCTTATTTTTAATAAGCAATTCTGGCCCAACCTCCCCAACAATAGGCATAAGGCCTTGTTTTAAATTTTCCAACTCAGTCATCTTTTCCAAAAACACATTCTGATCATGGTCCATTGAGGGAATTTTTAGAGGGCAAAGCCCATTTGTAGGACTATGGTTGGAAGCCATATTCTTTAAATTAGGCCCAATGGACCCTGTCCTCATAACCATTTTTCTTTTTCTTTTTTCTAAAAAATCCAATGGTTGGAAGAGTCCTCCACTCCCTACACGACAGCTAGCCTCTCCTGACACGCCCACCTACTTCTCTAAAACTGCCATCTGCTCTACGGACCCCAACTCGGCCGAAACCCCATGCGCCTACCACGCCCTTATTTTGCACGCGTCTTCCCCCGAAGATCGAGCAGCTCTCCCAATCCCTTCTTCTATGTTCCAAAACTCTTCCGGTCGATCACTTCCAACCTCATTCTCCCAGTTTCCTCCTTCGACTTCCTCCCCCTTCTCTCCTATATTAAGATTCCAGACATTTCCGCCATCCCTCCAACCTGATCTCCCTCTTCCCCTTCTACTAAAAGCTCCCCTCTAAAAGTTCCCTTGAATTTCCTCCCCTCCCCAAAAACCCTCTTCCCTCAACTCCGGCCCAAACATGAATTCACCGTCTACTTTGAACTCTTCTTCATCATAATTCTTCAAAAGGTGCCCGATCTTCCCACAATTAAAGCAGAACTCAGGGAGTTTTTCATATTTTATAGGTAACCAGGTCTCCTCACCCATTGACCCAATCTTGAGTTTTGTAGCCCTAGCTAGAGGCAAAGTCATGTCAATTTTAACTTTAACTCTAAAGAATTCTTCAAACTTTAGTTGAAATTCATATGGATCCATTGCTTCAAAATCCCATATAGCGTTACCCAGCCCCCTTGCAGTTCGGATACAACGACAAGTAACAGGAGCTTTAAAGAAACGAACCCACAGAGACACATACCTAAATTCCAGCGCTGCGGCTGTTGAACCACGCTGAAAGTCTTCAAAGAGCAGCAAAGATCGCTCATAAATCCACGAACATCTGCTCAACATTCTCTCTTTGATTGCCCTATTCTTGAACTCACAGATGAAAATGTTCTTTGTGGACTTTCCAGCCTTCTCGACTTTAACTCTGTTTTCTACACCCCAAATTCTAGGAATATGTTGTCTAAAAGAGTCAACATTTACCACTTTTTCAAACAAAATTTTGCACACAGTCGTGCTCTCCAAGGATCTCTCCGCTTCACTAATATCTTCGTCTTCAGCTTCGAGAGCCCTGCCTTTTTCTCTCTCAGAGAGATTCAAGCGCGTCAACCGCCTGGTAAAGCTATCTTGATCCATCACCCAAAGCCCCACCTCCCAAAGCCCTTCACTCGACAACCCGCAGACCCACCACCGGCACCTCCAACTCAGCCAGAAAAAACGCTGACCCCCTGCTCACAAAGAAAACCCTCAGAGAGAAACCTACGAGCTTCCCAGAGAGAGAGACTTGAAGCCCCTGTGTAATCTTCTACCAAGTGCTCTTAAACTCTTTGAAACTCTTCAACATAAAGAGCAACAAATATCGCATTACCTTCACTCTGCTTTGTGTAAAATGCATGCTTGTAAGGACACTGTTTGCAGCCGTTCTTCTTGAAATATGCATCAATGTGTGTATTCCATGCTCGTAGTGCTTGCTTCAACCCGTAAAGCGCCTTTTTTAATTTTAGCACTTTTCTCTCTTCTCAAATTTTTACATATCCAAGTGGTTGCTCAATATACACTTCTTCTTCAAGCACACCATTTAAGAATGGTTTTTTGACATCCATCTGATAAATCGGCCATTTAAATTGTGCCGCTTGCAAAATTAACAATCGAATTATCTCCATTCTTGCAACCAGAGCAAAAACTTCATCATAGTCGATTCTCACTTTCTGTTTGTATCCCTTTGCAACAAGTCTCGCCTTGTATCACTCTATCTTCCCTTGCGCATTCATTTTCTTCTTTAACACCCACTTCACACCAATCAGTTGACTTGCATTCGACAATTCTATCAACTTCCACATATCATTGCGCTCTATCCCATTAATTTCTTCATCCATTGTTGTTCGCCACTTCTCATCTAGCACTGCTTCCTCAAAGCTAATACTTTTCGCATCTGTCAAAAGACATACAAGATGCACCTTATTTGTCGCATCGTACAGTTCTTGCAAACTCCGCATTCTGGGTTGTTGCGGTTTTTCTTCTTTTTCTTCAGTTGCTTCAGGTTCTATTGTCATACTCGTTGATGCAACGTCTGGTAATTCTCCAACTTCAATGCTGACTTAAATCGAATTGTTCCAGTCTCATTCGCTTTCTTCATTTACTCGCACATCGCGACTCACCATCACCTTCTTGAGTATTGGGTCAAGTAGCTTATATCCTTTTGTTCTTTCATCATAGCCAATAAACACATATTTCTTGCTCTTATCTTCAAGCTTCATTCTTTGTTGATTAGGTACGTGTGCATAAGCCACACTACCAAACACTCTAAGATGTGAAACTGTCGACTTTCGTCCGCTCCATGCCTCTTACGGTGTTTTGTCACTTAGCTTCGCATGTGGACATCGATTTTGCACATAAACTGCGCATTGCACCGCTTCCGCCCAAAATTCCTTTGGCATCATTTTGCTTTTCAGCATTACTCGAACTATGTCAAAAATGGTTATGTTATTCCTCTCAGCCACGCCATTTTGTTGAAGAGTGTATGGTGTAGTTAGAAATCGTCTTATTCCTTGCTCATCGCAATACTTCCTAAACGTCGTTGAAGTATGTTTTCCACCTCTGTCAAATTGCATAGCTTTGATTCGTCTACCAGTTTCCTTTTCCACCATTACTTTGAATCTTCTGAACACCTTGAATGCCTCTAACTTTTCTTTCAAAAAATACACCCATGTTGTCTGTGAGAAATCATAAATAAATGTAATGAAGTACCTTTTACCACTAAAATAACCTAGGGTATTTGATTCGCATATATCCGTATGAATCGTCTTGAGCGGTTGCTTCGATCGATATTCCACTTTCTTTTGAAACAAGGTTCTTGCATGATTGTTGAGCACACATTCTTCACAAAAACTTTCCATCATAGTTCATCTCTGGTAGCGCGTGCACCATATTCTTCTTCGCTAACTCTTTTAATCCACCATGATGCAGATGACCAAAGCGTAGATGCCACAACATTGTTTTATCTTCTAAATCGACTCATAAAAATCTTTCTCGCACACTTCTTAAATTTAGTTTATACATGCGATTTCTACACATCTCTACTCGAGCGACTAAACGCTCTTTCTTGTCCCTCAAAAGCAACAACCTATCTTTCAAAAATACAGAATAACCTTTCTCTGTGAGTTGCCCCAACTCAAAATATTTTTTTTGAGATCCGGTACATAATAAACATCAGGAACTGATCCTATCAATCCATCCTTCTATATAAAAGAGATCGTACCTTTGCCTTTTACCATTACTGTTGACGTTTTACCAAAACAAACATGACCATCTTCAATTTTTCGTAATTCTTTGAACAGATGCTTGTGTCCGCACATATGATTGCTTGCTCCTGAGTCAAGCAGTATCATTATTGTCGCAGTGCTTTCTACTACTAAGTTACTTGTTTCTTCAACCTTTTTATCCGCACAACAATCTCTCGCAAAATGCCCTTCTTCACCGCAATTGTAGCATTTGTCGAAATAACAATCATCCGCATAGTGACCATACTTATGACAGTTGTAGCATTCAACATTTTCCTAATTCGATCTACTGCTTCTTCCTGGATCTCGTTCTCTTCTGTGCCAATTCGCTTGACTCGTGTAGCCTTTTTCCGCATCATAGTTGTCACTTTGACTATTGCAACCATATCCACGACCTCCACGACCACGACCTCTACTCTAAAATTATTTAGAATACAATACCTCTTCATCCTCGATTGATGCCTTAGTTTGAAGTGTTTGCTCTAGTGTCTCTTCTTTCTTCTTATTCTTACGTTGCTCTTGTGCCTCAAGAGAGCCAGCAAGCTCGTCAACAGTGAGCGTCACAAGATCCTTTGACTCCTCTATCGTGCACACCACATTCTCAAAAATATTCGTCAACGATCTCAATATCTTTCCAACAACTCGCACATCAGTTAGCTTTTCGCCATTGCGATTGAGTTGATTCACCACCGTCTCCACACGCATGATGTAGTCAGATACGCTTTCTGATTCCTTCATCATTATGCTCTCCAACTCGCCGTGAAGAGTCTGTAGACACACTTGCTTCACTCGGTCGGCTCCTTTAAACACTTTCTCTAAAGTATTCCACGCTTCTTTTGAAGTAGTTGCACTCACAATCTTCTCAAAGCCCGATTCGTCAACTACACAGAACAACATGTACAATGCTATTTTATCTTTCGAACGCATCTCTTTCAATTTTTTGGTTTGAATCGCCGTATAATTCGTGGTATCCTCTAGTTCTATAAAATCTTCTTCGACCACTTCTCATGCATCATGAGATCCAAGAAGCGCTTTCATTTGAATGCTCCAATTCTCATAATTCGCCTTCGTCAATCGTGGCAGCAATATTTGACCCGTCACGTTCGCCATCGGCTCTGATACCAATTTGTAAAAACTAAATTCAAAAAAGCAAAGTAATAAAACAAAAATTCTCAAAATACTTTCTTTATTTCTCTCTAAAACTCTTTACTTTTGCTCTTATATTTTCTCTCTACATTTTCTCTACCATTCACAATGAAGGAACACTCTATTTATAGTCTATTACAAACTTGGTCTCCAAGTTCTTTCCATAAGTATTTTCCACTAATTGCTAAATCAATAAAATCTACTAATTCCTTAAGTTTATTCCAACACTGCTCGCATTCTTTTTTGTTGGAGAAAATATTATTTCGACCCGCCTTTTATTCTTCTCTTCATCATCTTTCTTTTCCCCCTTCAGCTTCTCATGGCTTTTTCTCCCCCGATCAAAAGGGGCTTTACCGCTTCCCAACCCTTTGCTTTTCCTTCGAGCCTTAACGATAGTGTTCCTTTTCTTTCTCCTTCCACTTCCATTGATGACCCCCTTCCATCTCACCATCGCTAAACCAGACTTAAACTTTTTTAGAAGACAATTTCGACCCATAAATTCGACTAGCTCCCCCAGATCTGATAGCTTCTCACCTCAAATGACCCTTTACGAGCTCCCAACTTCTTGTTTTCCACCGAACCCCACCAACGCCCACTCCCAACTCTTGACAAAGAAGAAATATAGGCCCAAGAACGCACATATTTGTGCCCACGAACACTCACCGGGCGGACTCTGATTGGGTCTTGCCTGAGTCCATCAAGAGAGTGTCTCTCTACAAGTGAGGGAGAGAGAGAGAGAGAGACAACTTTATTCATTTTATTTTTGTTCGTTATGTATTTCTTTAAAATCCAGCTAATATACTTAGGTGACAGAAAACTAATAATATTTTAAGTCAAGTTTTTAAAGTTTGCTTAATAATTACATTTAATGTATAGGGTTTGGAAATAAAATCTATGATCTTCAAATGATAGTACAAATTTTTCTTTTGATTTAATAACAATTGAAATGAGAATTCAAATATAACGTTCTGATAACTGAATTATGCAATCATGTGAGTTAAACTTAGCTTTTATTGTCATTGTTCATACAAAGTTTGCATTTATTAAAGTGTCATTTTCATATATAGACCATATTTGAAATGTTTTTGCAAATATAGGTTACTTAAAAGTTATTAGCCAAAATAAATTTCGTTAATGATATTATTAACTACCTAAATTGTCCATTTACAATAATACCTTCCTAATTTGCATTTTTAAATTTCGATTTATTAACCATTTAGGAAAAATCCTCAACTTCCATATCCACCAACTCCTAAAATCGTGCTGTCATTATTACAATTTATGTCAAAATAGAAATTTTTGTACTTTCTTCTTCTTTTCATTTGAATTTTAGCCTCACCATTTCACATTTTCCATCTTCTAGTCTTCTTATGTAAGTCTCCGAAAGCAATGTTCCACCGAAAATCTTGGCCACGTTTCAACATCTATGGATTATTGATGATCAAAATTGAAAACACATGTAAGCACGAAGAGAAGAACTATCTATGGTAGGTTTATAGTTTTGTTTAGTTTTAGAGTTTTTTTTTTTCTACATTGGATATAAAGAGGACGTACACATTTGATTTTTCCTTTGATGAACGATTTTTTTATCTATATAGTATTTTGGTTTTTAATACAATCAAATTTCGTGTTCGAGGGGGGATTTTAGAGATATGAGTTCGGTAGTTTCGAGGTTTGTAACAATCAACACCGTATGAATTTATTTTCTAGTTTAATTCGTTTGGTTCTTCGATTTGTAGTTAGGGTTTTAAACAGGACTTTATTATAGTTCCTGAGATTATTTCTATTGTTGATTTCTGGTTTGAGGGCCCGAAAACAGAAGTGTAGAATGGTTAAAAGGGGTATTGTACTGTATTAGCTTGCATGTACGGTATTAACTTGCATGTACAATAATCCACTATTCATTCTATTTGTATTGTAGTTTCTTAGTGATTGTTTGAAAATTCTTAGTCTTCTATTGGTTTAGTTGAATCAGTGTATTCTTTCATCAGGGTGTAAATAGTATGGTTATGTGTAATGTATGGATGTTTTGTTTATGTTATACCGTATTTACTAACTATATTATTTTTTCATATTTAAGATATCAAGTTCGTCTAGTGCTTCAGATCGTGAAAAAAAAAAGATCATTAGACGGTGAAACCCAAAGCACGACGAAATGACAAGAAGGGGAACAAGGTTGATAGACGAAAGACTAGAGAAGAAGTATGAACAACTGGGATGTCTGGAAATATTGTAGCAAAAATAGGGCAAGAAGATATTTTACTGTCTAGTCATACATGTGTGCAAATATTGTAGGAAAAATAGGACAAGATGATACTTTACTGTCTAATCATACAGTGGTAGTCGTATATGAGTGCAATAGTGAACAAGCGATGGTAAAGTCATGTACAATCATTATTCCCTTTGAATTTGATTTTAAGGTATTGAAACATGAGACATTAATGTACCAAACTGTATAAACTATATAGATATGTAAGTATTACGTTAACATATAGGAATTCGAGGAAATAAAGTGTATCAAAATAAGCTAGCAGATTGTCGGTATTTATCGAACCGTATTATTATTCTTTAAGCAACACTTAGATATATTTATGTATTGTATTTCAAGTTCAGGGTATCTAAACGAGTACTATTAACAACTAGAACTACAACTAAAATATGCTCTTTATTTGAGAGCTATCATTGAACTAATGGAAATGTAATACAATATTTATTAAAACAATAGGACAGTTCAGAAAATGTTTTATTGGGTAAATGGATTTCATAAGGATTTAACATTACAGACATAGAGTGTTGTTATGCAATACAATACAATACTACTTTGATACTTTCTCTAATTGGCCTATACAGTACTGTTTTGATAAGATTATTACAATACATATTAATTACATCGTCTACATCCATGCAAATTTAGGGTTTGAATATAAATGGATACATATATATGATGTATAAGAATTTACGAACAATACAATTTAGGTATTATAATAAATAACTTGTATTCATGTATTGTACATTGTAATACAATATTATAGATAAACTGTATTATTTTCATTTTCAACGTTCGTGCAATTTATAATTTCGTAAGAGCGTCGCCATAAATCAATATGATGCTGGTGCACTTCAGAAATCTGCAAGAAAATCAATTTTTTTTCTTTTTGAAATCAGTACATAACAATACACTCTTGACAGAACTGTATCTTGTTGAAATAAGGAAAGTTATCGATCAAAATTTCATACGAAAATTCTTGACAACAGCAAAATGAGAGTTTGAAGATGACGAGAGAGAAAAATCGTTTTGAAAAAATTATTTTACGAATGTGCTACTAAAATCTCATAACATCAATTTGACATTTAAAAATGGTATGTAATATAAATATGGAAAGTTTGAAAAATGGAGGTTGAATTTGTAAATGAGGCATTAAATGTGTAAAATGACAAAATGGTATTACTAAAAAATCATTAATTTCAAATTTTAAAAATAAATTAAGTTTACAAAAAAAAACTTGGCATCTATATTTGCAAATACTTATCGAATGTGGTCTAGTTACTATAATTTCTCATTATTAAATTATATATATATATATTTATATTTTGACGTATTTTTTAGAATATTTATATTTTGACGTTTGTTTGATTATCTTTTGTTTGTTAATTTTAATTTTTTTAAAACTAAACTCTTTTTTTTAGACATTTAAAAACTAAACTTACAAATGTCAATATGTTATAGATTTATTTGTTTTGCTATTATTACATTTTACGATTACTTTTTTATTCGATTACCTTTTCATATATTTCTTAAAAATCCTTTTTTTTTTAAATTTGGATAGCAAATAAAATATTTTATAAATAAATATAAAATCAAGTCAATAAGAGTAATAAATCAATCTATATATAATTAAGATCATGGATTTAAATCCTTCCTTATAAAGACAATTTTTTAATCAATTTTATCATTATAAACATAACTAATTGACATAACATATATGTTATCAATCATGATCTCAATAGTTGAAAACCATCGTATGTTGACTTAGTGATCAAGAGAGTTATAGAAAACCAAGAATTAATTTCTTATTATTTTTTTATCAAAAGAGTTGGTGAAGTGTTAATTTCTTGTTCTCATTCTTTGACATAGTAGTACCCTCTATGTAAGTTAGTGGTTCTCCCCACTCAATTTGTCCTCAACACAAAAAAATATCCTATTATCTTTTGGACAACCAATATTGTAGAGGTCATATAATATATCACATTATAATAATCAAAGTGCAACCTAACTCAATCCAATTAAAGAGACAACCTAATTCAACCTATATATTTCGAGTTGGGTTGGGTCATTGAGTTCATCAATACATTGCAAATTTAAATATCTTTCATCAAATTAAAATTACAATCTAAAATCATTGTCATATCAATGTAACGAAATGGATATAAACATGATGTATCCAAAACTATTTAATCAAAAGTCACTTACTATTAGTCCTACATTGATGGCCCACATAGAAGATCTTCAACTATAGCATATTACAACAAGTACATTTGACTTCCGTAAATCAAATTGATAACTAAAATAGATTTTAAAAAAATAATAATTAAAACAACAAAAAATGACATAATTCGCCTTAAAAAAAGGCATAATTTGACTTCCCTCAAGCAAATAGATAATTAGAATCAACAAAAATATATGGTATAATCTCTCTATTTTTATCATATACATTCTAAAATTTTAAAATATTTTAAAGAATATTGGAGAGTAAAACCCATAAAATTTTTATTAATTTAAACTCAATTCAACCGAAAAATGCCAAATAGCAGTAACTTAAGTAACATCAATGTACACCTAATGACCTAAAAGTCGTAGGTAGTACAAAGTGAAAGTGAGGGAGAGATACAATAAATTGTACTTTTTTTTCGAAATTACAATAATTGGGGGTGGGGGACTCAAACCGAAGACCTCTAGTCATTTTGCATATATTAGTGCTTAGCAATTGCTCATGTTGGGACAATAAATTCTAATTGACAATACTATTACTCTTAAATAAATAAAAATTAAATACCAAAGATTGAATTTATGATATTTAAATTACCACAAAATAATGAAATTATAATCCCTATTTTGGTTATAACTATTTTTCTACCTCAATCACGTATATCATTTTACTTTCATTAGGATTCTTTTCTTTACAAAAGACAAAAAATCATAGATCATTCCCCCTCAATACAACAAAAAGTTGAAGACAAAAATTATCAGTAAAGAAAAAAAAAAGTTGGATTCTTCCCCCAAATATAAAATTAAGGATAAGAATGGGTGAAAACAAGTCCAAAATTTCCATATAATTGACTGCGTGCAAGACCAATGGCTAGGGCGACCGCCATTTTTGGAGCTTCAACCAATTTTAATGGCTTCTTTCTTCAACCCACCTGTTCCTTCCTTCTCCCCATTAAGACCCACCTTCAATCCCTCCAAATTGGCCTCCAATTTCAACCCTAATACCCTTCTTCGCAGAAGCAACCATACTGAAATCAGCGACACCAAAGTCTCCTTCTCGTCTTCTCTTTCAATGGCCGCTAGGAAACTTCCTGTTCTGCTCTTTGACATTATGGGTACCATTGTTCGTGATCCTTTCTATCTAGATGTTCCCGCCTTTTTCAGGTACTTTTGACTTTTCTGTTTTTCATTTTTAGTGGGAATTGTGATGTATAGTTTGTGAGAATGTCTGGTATCAGGATGAATGCATAAATGGAACAAGAAGTAACGTTAACCGA
This sequence comes from Sicyos edulis, assembly GCA_036507275.1. Taxonomy (NCBI): domain Eukaryota; kingdom Viridiplantae; phylum Streptophyta; class Magnoliopsida; order Cucurbitales; family Cucurbitaceae; genus Sicyos; species Sicyos edulis. The sequence continues at coordinate 7,662,653 of CM071856.1, read as the reverse complement.
GTTAATCTATGGTATGGTTTGGTGGCCACCTACCTCGGAATTAATTTCGTATTGAATTTCTTTGTAATCAAGTGGTACTGTGAAAAACCACCATGAGTAGCTTTTAGGGGTCATAAAGGACTTAAGAAAACAAAAGGTTGTTAGTTCAATCAATGGTAACGATGTACCGAGGAGTTAATTTTCTATTGTTTTCCTTGACATGAACCGGACTATAAATATAATTAGCCAAAAAGTCAAACGGACTTAACCAAGTGATAATTGTCCTATCATTTATGCTTACATCTTTGAACCCCAAGTTTTTTTTTTTTTTTTTTTTTGACAAAAAGAGCAAAATTCCAATGATATCTTGTACGACCAAGCAACAATTACAATTTTGAATTCCCATGATTGTTGAATAAAAAAAAAAGAAGAAAACTTACATTTTGTTGTAGGGTTGGTATGTCAGGTGAAAATAGTGGAGGTACTCAAAGTTATACAAAAAAAAAAAAGATCTTGTGAGTAAGTTGACCATGACACTCACAGATATAATAAAAATGAATGTTAACTGATATGGAAGATACATGGTTTGTTAATCCCATGGCCATAGTGCATAAAACTTGTTACTTAAGGCTGATGAGTTCACGTTTTATGTTTATGTTGTACTTGTCTATTAACTTATACAAATCATAAATCTTCTATCCATGTAGTCGTTGCATAGCCAGTGACATAGTTCAATAGTTAAGGGCTACTAATTATCTTCCCAATGGTTAGAGATTTGTTTCTCTAGTTTAGCTTTCAGGAGATAAGAAATCTTGACCATAAAAGGAGCTTCTTCATGCTTTGTGCAAAAAGGGAATAACTTTATCTTTTTCCTGTTAACGTCTCTTTGGTGTTTCATTTGTTTGAACTTTCACTCCATTGTTCACCTTTTAATGAGGAAATGCACTTTTCTCTAATTTTAAGTATATGAATAGACCAAGAAAATGAACCGTATAAAAAAGTAAGCTGTAGTTTCTACTAGTGTGCAATCTCTTTATCTTTCAGATATCTAGTGTTTAATATGATTCCTTAATCAATTGTATCGGAATTTACTGCTCAGAATGCCTATGGAGGAACTGCTTGAACTCAAACACCCAACCGTATGGATAGAATTTGAGAAGGGCTTGATTGATGAGGTATGTCTACCTTCTTATCAATTTATGTTCGCAAGATTTTGCTAAGGTTACCATTTGATATAAGAACTTTTAAGTTAGTTTGGTTGATTGGTTGGAATCCAATTCAACTCCACGGTCATGAGTTCGTTCCTAGAAATTGGTACTTGCCTCTTATCTTATTTGAGAGAAAACCCGTGGTTCCCCTCCCTCATTTGAACTTAAAAAAAGTTGGTTTGTATAGAAGATAATTAGAATACAAAGAGACGTTGGAAGGAAAAAAAATTAAAGGGAAGAGAAATATGGAAAAGATGCTATCATTTCATGAATTTTTCTTTTGTTGTTCATTAGTCCACCATGAGAAACCTTTTCGTAAATTTAATTACATATTATAGGCTCTATTAAAGTGAGACGTCTATTCATTCAATGAAGATTTATTGTTTGATCTAGCAAGGGGATTTGGAGTTGAATATGTTTGTTGAACAAACTATAAAAGCACCGGAGACTCAATCAAGTCTCATATTAATTCTTTGAATCTCAGTTTAGAAGCTTCACTCTGAGTTTGTCCACTATATTCTGATGGATGTGTTGGATGAAACTTACTACGTCATACATACTATACGAAATATTCTTACCATGAAAGGATGTACTCTTTTTGATACTATTAAATATCACATCAAGTTCAAAAGAATCAATGGTTTTCTCCATTGATGATTTATTTCTTTCTATTTATTGATTTATCATTGAAAACAAGTTTTCATCAAGAAAAAACTAAGAGAGAACATGATAGGAACTTATCTTGGTATTATTCAAATAGGGAGGTTTTGAGAATTCCCAATCTCCTGAACAAGGCTCCCATTTGTCCATACATTTTCCTATTCCATTCTGAGACCCAAGTTAGTGCTTAGGAAGGCATCTAGCCCAACTAATCTCTAACTAACTCCCTAAGTAACTAACTCTCTAAAAGGGGTCTATCAGAACCAAATAAGCTTCGATAAACCTCAGCCAGAACAAATGTGGGGTTATTCAGACATTTGTGTGAAGGACCCTGACTATTGGTTGTAAAAAGAACAAGAAAATTTGTAAAGAAAAAATAAAATCTGCCATAGCATCTCAAACAAAACTTGACCTCTAGTAATAATTGAATTTCTTTGCCATTGTTTTGCTTATTCATTCTGAAGGAAATAACTTTATCTCTGTTTATAGTTTATTCAACTGGTTGGTTGAGAAAATTAAGGGGGTATATTTGTAAGAACCAGAGTGCAAACTTTTTTTAAAAAAATTATATATTTACTGTAACATTTTGTTTGCTAGTCCTTTATGTCTGACTTATATTTCTAAAAATTATTTTTTTCAAGGCAGAGCTGGAAAAAAGATTCTTTAAAGATGGGCGAGCTATAGATTTGGAAGGTTTGTTGAAATCTCTTTTAAAAAGAAAATCCTTTTTGTTTTCAATTTTATGTAATTTCTCTTTCCATTTTCTGAAAGAAAAATGAATTACTTTATTAGAGACTGAGTTTTTGAATGAAGATAAATATTTCTGAAGAAATTCAGTGTTTTTATGTTGATTATTTATTATCTTTACTCTACGTATATGTATGCCATGCATGATATCTCTATATTCTTGGATAAAAGTGCTAATAATGACCAGAGTGATTGGTAATGCGACATAAACTGACCTACCACAACTTTCAGAATATTTGAACATGACATCATCCAATTAAATCCTCTGTTTCAGAGGCTTTAGGTAATCTTATTGAAGGTTGAACTCTGTAGAAATTAACATACTGAAATTTTTTTCAGTCTTTAACTCTTTTTTGAAAGGCGAGAAACCAATTGCTTAACTCATTTACTTGGGTTTTATACTTCTGTTTTGGACTGTATGTATTTGTTCCAAAAGGGTAAGTGAGTGAGATAAAGTGTATTTAATTTTATCAACCAACGCTCCCTTCACTTGTAGACTTGAAAAATTGAGAATAACATAAGGGTAAGTGAGCGAGCTGTAGACTTCAATTAGTTTTAATTAGGATGAAATAACTCGCCAGTAGTTTGAACACATAACCTCTTCTTTGATATCATATTGAATCATGTTAAATCATCGATAAATTCAAAAGCTTAAATCGTTGAATTGAGGTAAATTTAATTATATCAACCAACCATGCTTTTAAAATGCATTAGCAATACCGGCCAGTGCTACTTCTTAATAATAAATGTACTTTTAGCATTATTATTTTCCTCCAATGTGCTCTTCTCTTTTTGTTTTATATTAACTTTATTTTATCTATTTTTCCAGGCCTCAAAAGCTGTATGATAAATGGTTACTCCTACCTAGAAGGCATTGAAGAACTGCTAAATGCACTAAAAGAGAAAAACTATGAAATGCATGCCTTTACAAACTATCCTCTTTGGTTCGTGAGAAAGAAGCATAGCATGTCAAGTCATTGCTTGCAATTAAATGTCTCATCAACTTCAGTTATTTCATTTGGCAGGTACGAAATGATTGAGGAAAAGTTGACCATCTCAAAATATCTATCATGGACATTCTGCTCTTGTAACAACGGTAGTGCTCCTGTGCTGAAAAGCTTTCTCTTATTTAAGTTCTCCCCCCTTGCCTCCCGTTTTATTTATTTATTATTATTATTATTATTATTATTATTATCATTTTAGTGACATTATGAAGCTACATAGGAAATAAATAAAGTTGATATCATGTTTGTGAGACAATGTGATGTAGCCTATGAGAATAAACAGAGAATTCTCTCCAAGAATCAATCAAATGTGTATTATGAATCAAAATTTATGAATATAAGAAGATAATGCTCTATTGGTCAAGAGACTAACCATCATGTGTTGGCCTAGTGGTTAAGAGAGTTTTGAAGAACTGAGAAGTTATGGGTCCAATCTATGGCACTCACCTACCCAATAGTTAATGTTGTAGGGTGTTGTCCCATAAAACTAATTGAGGTATGCATAAGTTGGTCCAGACACTTACGGATATCAAATAAGAAATCTCTATTTATCGAGAATTAGAAAACAAATTTATCTTAATCCCAATTAACCAAGTAAACTAATTTTAATCCTAATCCATCAAGGATTTGACCATACCCCAATTTACCCCAATCCTACAACATCATAATGATATATTAGTTTCAACTCCCATGCCTCCCATTTATGGTCTCACAACCATAATATAAACTATTAGAGTTTTCTTCATTACCATTCCACTATATTTCTTATCACTGTTATCATCTCTATTTTGATTGTGCATGAGTGTTTTATCTGTTGAGATGAGAAGGCTCATACTTTGGTTTGTATCATTTCAGGTTAAACCTGATGACAGTTTTATCAATAATGTGACAAAATTGTTTTAGGACACTGAGCAAAGTTTGTTTAGACCTGAAATATGACAATATTATGATTATCATACTAAATATTTGTTGATCTCCTATTTCTGGTCTATGTTTCCAATTTTCTTCTGGTGAATTTATAGTCAATGGGAACATATATTTGATTATATATATCAATGCTCTTTTCTTTTTCTTTTATAAAAAGAAACACACGTTTTCATATTTAAAAAGTTACAAATGCTAAACTCCCCTTTATAATAAGTGTATTAGCTAAGTGGCTGTATTGTTAGAGTTTAGTTGACCTTCAGTTAAGATGTTATTGGTTAGTTATTTATATTGTTCACAAAGACTATCCTATAATTATGATAGAATCTACCAACTTTTATTGAAATAAATCTCTAGAGAGAATCTCCCTTAGAGCCAAAGAGTTCAAATGACTACAAAATAATTGAATGCCAATAAATGGCCTAACTTATCCTATTTATAGACTTATCCTATTTCCTAATCCTTAAATGAACGCTTAATTAATAATAACCTATTTCCTAATCCTAAGAGAAACCCTAATTGATAATAAAGCCTAATAATAATAAATAGCCAACTATAATTAAAATAACAACTAATTAAATACTAATTATAATAAACTAAATCCGTCACTTCTTGCTCCGCCTCGAGTAGACCTTCAATGGGCCCGGGATTGTATCAAATTAGTCCTCTTATCTTCCATGTATTGTCAATTGAGTATTGCAAAAATACACTGATATCATGATAATCCTCAAAGAATCAGTGTATTATTGCAATACTCAGTTGACAATATATGAAGGATAAGAGGACTATTTATAGGATATATTACTGTGAACAATATAAATAGGGAATTTTGCATGTATAACAAAAAAGGGTAAAGTATTTTCATCTATAGCACAAAATCAAAATTAATTCATTTGGAGGAGAAAATTCAAATTGAGTTTCTATCACTGGTCGAATCCTATTAGTGATAGAATTCAATCAATGATAAGACTCATCCTATCACTGCTTGAGCTTTCTATCAATGATAGTAATTCAAATTGAGTTCTATCACTAGTTGAGTAATAAAAATTAATATGCTATAGATGAATTATTTTTAAAAATTTGCTATAAATATAATACAAGATGTAGAATGTGCTGCTGATGGTAAATTCTCATATAAATAACTAACTAATAACACCGTAACTGAAGGTCTAACTAAACTCTAACAATACATTATACAACCACTTAACTAATGCTTAGTTATAATACCCTTTAGGTGTAAAACTAACTCCCAAACCAAAAAGCTCAAATAAATCTCATAAACACAATAAGAAAAAAACTGTAAAGAAACCTTTCCAAAAAGGGTTTGTATCGAAAGTTGAGTAATTGCAAAACATTTTCAGATGTAGTAGTAGACGGAAGCCGCATTTAGCTTCATAAGATCTGAATATTTCTTTCAAAGTATACTGTTTTCCTTCAAATAAGTGCTGAATTCTCTTTCAATCCCCCCACATAATCAAGAACCGAAGAGTAACCTAAATCTTGAAATGGAGTCTCCTGTAGATTCTGCTGAACGAATGATGAAGGTAAAGTTGGTTAGATCTAGAATGACCAACTGTTTCTACACACATGTAGTTATACTTCGTTTGTTCAAAAAATATAATAATTCAAAGTCTTAGACTCGTAGACTTTGGATGTACTATGTTAGTCAAGACCGTCATTATATAGACTGTTTCAAAACAAATATCACGTAAGGGAAAATTAAACTAAAAAATGTATTACAGTCGTTCTTTCTTCTTCTTTTCTTCCATCGTGTTGATTGAGATATAAGAAAAGGAACCAAGTTGGATTTGATGTTGATTATAGACCCCTTCAGTGAATTAGCTACTTAAGTAGAGTTAGTTAAGTTAGATGCCTAAATAAGAACTAGCTTAGGTCTTATAAATGATAGGAATCATATTGGTTAAAGGGCCAAGCCTTGTGTGGAGATTGAGAGTTCTTGAAACATCTCTATTGAATAATACCAAGATAGGTTCATATCAGTTACCTTATAAATTGTGTTGAATCATGTCTTCTGTATGTTTTAGGAAAGAGGAAGCCAGATCCCGAGTTTTACTTGGAAGCCTTGCGACAGCTTGAAGTTGAACCAGCTAGTTGTATTTTCATTGATGACAGGTTCGATTCTGTTGGTTAATATAATTAAATTTGGCTCAACCCATCAGCGGAAGCTTTTGGGTATACATTGGTGGTTTAACATAATTCAATAGGTTTATTTTGATGACCTGGAGACTTGGAGCTTACACTCCTCTAAACCCGAATTCAATAGATTTATTTAATTGTGAAATTCGTGAATTGGAATTATGATTGAAAGCATCTATACATTTTACCAATTTTTTCATATTATATTGATTTGATATCAAGTAACTACATCATAAATTCATCATATATGCCTTTGGTTACTTTCTTGTTTTGTTGTTGAATGCTGACAAAGTAGGGTCTTCTCCTTGAAAGATGTGAAAAATTTAGGCTGTTTTTTTTGGCATAAGGAAGGAGAAGTTGATTGAATGGAGTTATTGTGGAGATGAATTTTATGTGTATTAGTCAACAAAACATCACAAAATTACTAGGGATTGGATCTTTGGTTGTTCAGCTGAAACTTGGATCTTCAGAGGCACATGTAGACTTCTAGTTCCATGTAGGAAAATTTCATTTGATAAGATTAGAGATTTGAAATCATACAAATTTCTTTTGATTCTATTGGGCAGCAGAGGAACTGCCTTAGTATACTTTTTCTAATCTAAATCTCCTCTTCTTGCTTAGAAGAATACAACTGTTGCCATGGCTGCATCTTCTCCTAGTTTAGTTTTGAGCAGGCAGGTGGAACAATTATGTTTTAAAAAATTTTAAATTCTTATTTGGTGATCCACAGATTTGCATATAATTATTTTAAATGATAAAATATAGAAGGATCTCTTTGTTTCTTCACCACTGGCTCATTCATCATTTTCTTGAAAAGATCTAGATCACACAAACATTTCTGACTTATTGACTGCCTTGCTTTAGGAATACTGTCATGAAAATGAGGAAGAAATTGAATAACACCCCATCTTGTTTTTGGAATAAGTTGAAAAGGAATATAAAAAGGTTTTTCTCATGTGCATCTTTGTATATATTTCTGATTTCTGCAAGAAGAGAAAAAACCAAGAAAAAGGTTGAAAAATTATCTTTACAAAATGATCTTGTACTCCTAGTCCAGTTTTATATGCAAAGACATAAATATAGTAATTTCAAATTTTGGATAGGATTTTAAAACCTTTTCTGAAATTATATTATAGCAACAAAGAAGTTTAACCTTTGTGAAATGGGCACTAACTCTTCAATTACAAGTTTACTTGCAGAAAGAAAAACGTAGAAGCAGCAAAAGAAGTTGGCATTGTTGGCCTACACTTCAGAAGTGCAGATTTACTACTACAGGATCTCTGTCGTCTGGGACTCGATATTTCACCGGATATACATCGCCTAAAATCGGCATCGGCATAAAACTACCGTACATGCTTGGTGAGGTTCGTTTATTTTTTTCGATTTGGAAATAAAAAATAAACTCATCTTTCCTCTGATTTAATTAATTTTCATATTGGAATGCTGCCTTGAGATTGTTCGGCTGGAGATTCTCTTGTGAGATCCCTTTACTGTAAAAAAAACATTCATACATAAATTATGAGCAGAATCAGCTGGAATTATATCAACTGCACATTTCTTCATTTTGATCTGTTTATGATTGGAAATTTGGAAGAAAGGACATGAATATGGAAGCAGTATCACAACAGTGTCATTTGATAATATTACTAAGCTTTAGTCAGTTAGCACCAGCTGAAAAAAAATGTGACATTCTTGAAAATGTTGCCATGCTTTGTGGTTACTTTTAGAGAGGGCTTCACAAAGGAAACTTAAAACTTGGGCTGGCTTTTGTTTTAAGGTTTTGTAGCTGCCTATGGATAAAAGATGTTGGAAAATTAAAAAAATAAAATAAAAAAGAGAGTGTTTGGTTGTGAATGAGACTGTTCACACATTTTTATGGGTAAAACTAGTTGTGTTTTGAAGCTCCATGAGAATGTTTACAGAGATCAATATAAATGAATGATGTGTGGCTTAACCCAGTGTCATTAGTTCGAAACTTCCAACCTCATGAGTTTCATTCATTTTTATCGATAATCACTTGTGTATGGTGGTTAAAAGGGTCTTAGAAAATAAAAAATGATGAGTTTAATCTATGATGATCATTTGTCTATAAATTAATTTTTTATGAGTTTTTTTTACATTCAAATGTCGTAAAGTAAAAAATATGTCTTGTTAGAATAGTTGAAGTATGTGTAAGCTAATCTAGACGTTTGTGGGAAAAGAAAATATGATATTATGCATCGGAACAAAAATCTTGGATGTCATCGTTGTCATCGGTTGTTCAAACATGATGGATTGGGTATAATGATGTATTTTATTTGGGTTGTGACTTAAAGACTGAATCTTCTTAGTAGTAAACTTTGTTTGATGTTAAAGTTTGAAGGCATGTGGTCTTAGCTAGGTTAGGTTTCAATTACTATTCTCTTTTGTGTAGGTTTGTGTGAGCAGTAGAAATGAGGATTATGCACTTTGTAGCATCAACGTACCAACTTACAAGAACAGTAACTCGACTACTTCAATATATTCTTATGACCAAAAAGTTATGAGTTCGAGTCCTTTTTAATTATAGTTTAACTTGAAAATTATCGACAAGTCAAAATGTGCAAAAAATTTGTGATTGACACGTGTGCAACATGCATAAATATTCTTATATGAGCAAAACTTTTCTACGTTTGACTTATCAATAGTTTTTCTAATTATTTTATCAAAATTAATGTCAGATATAATTACGTGATTTCCTTAAGGGATATATTGAAGTTAATTTCAACTTTAAGATCAACAATTTAATTAATTAACCGAAATTATTAGTAATTTAATAGTTTCATTGTATTGTGCTTTTTTTTTTTTTTGAATCCCTGTTTTGTGCTAATTTAGTTGAACACCATGGTGAGGAGTTATAAGAAGCTTCAACATTTTTTTTTATATATAAACAGCTCTATTCGAAAAGTACACAAATGACCCCTAATAATCCATTACATCATTCTATCCTTTAATCTCGTTCTCAAATTTTAAAACGAAAAATCAAGACGGCTTTTTTGGACGATTGAAGTAGATTTCTCAAAATAAACACTCTTTTCATTAATTTTTTTACTCAATTAGGACCCAAATATCAATTTGGACCTTAAAAGTAATAGGGAAAAATACATTTTTAATTACTAGATTTAGAGCGGAGTGTCAATTTGATTCTTATATTTAAAAATTAATCACTTTTATTTTATTTTTTATTTTTTAGTTAATCAATTTTATTTCTTACATTTCAATAATGCACATTTTTAGTTTTTATGTGTCTTTTGAGCTTGCCTTTATACTTATTTCTTTTTATAAATTTATTTTATGTTAATACAAAAATAATCCCTTTATTAACTTACTAAAAATTTAACATTAGTCACTAAAAGAGACGATCAAGTTTCATTATTTGGTGGAAATCCAGTTCAATACTATGATTATGTGTTCATAGATTCTATCCCAAGAATAAGTATTTTGAGTTTCATTAATTTAAAAGTTCATTTATAAATAGTCAACCTTAGATCAGTTAACTAATATTTTTTTTACTTCATAGACTAAAATTAAATTTATTGTAATGTTAGAAACTAACTAAAGATTTTTAAAACGTAAAATATATATGACCAAATAAATACTTTACCTAAACCCACTAAAAAAGTTTTTTTTTTACCAAAATAATATCATTTTGAGAATTTTGTAGCTTGGGTCCAAAGTTGGGTGTATTGACCAGTAGAAATCTATGGGGTGTTTATATATTCCCCAAAAATCGATCCGATCGACCAAACCTACTGAATTAGGGTTGCTCGATCGGTTTTCAAATATGTGTCGTTCAATTACAAAAATGGTTAACCAAAAAATTTTCGATTTGGTCAGTTATATAAAAATTTCATTTATAAAATATTGATATTTTCTTATCATTAAATATATTCTTTATTAAATTATTGTAAAATTAAATTAAATTAAAATATGTTTTCAAAAATTATTTTATATGCTCATTTTTTTTAAAATTAATTTTCAATTTTATTATAAAATTGTATGATGAATATATTTTTTAATAAAAAAAAAGAAAAAATCAATATGAATTAATCGATTTTAACTAACTTTAAACCGATCGACTTAACCAACGGGTCGGTGTCGATTTAATTTTTTAGGAAACCGACTGTTCGGTTCGGTGTCAATTTTTACCGAAAACCGACACTGACCAACTGATGAACACTCCTAGAAATCTTGGGTCGAGCAAGGCCGAATTTCCAGAAAAGGAAACGGGTCCGGGTCGTTGGGGTTTTGAGATCGCGGGTCGTATGTTCGGATCGTAAGAAACCGGGTCGGGTTTCGAGCAATACAATTCGGATTGCGAAATTAGGGTTTAGAGATTTGGGGATTTTCGATTTTCATCTTCTCCAATGGCGTCTGCAGCTTCATCCTCCGGGCACAATTGGGAACTTTGCAGCCCCTCTACTTACTCTGTTACGGTAATCCCATTTGGATGAACTTTCAGAATCATACAACTTCATAATTTCTCTGATTTCTTGTTTCATTACACCTTCAAGTTCTCAAATGGCAGACCCTTGCAACCTGTCTTGCAACTACTGTGGCAACGTCGGCCTTACAGATGGCTCCGATGGCTTCTTCTACTGCGTCCAATGTGGTTCCCAGGCTGACGGCATCATCGACGTTGGTGTCGCCGACGAGGATTTGGCTATACGAGACCCTGGTGATGCCGGTAACAGAATCTACTCGCAGTCCCATACGCGTCGCCGTAATACGGCGGCATTGAAGGTGGAGCCCTTATCTCAATCTCAACCACAGACCCTTTTTGGTGTAAGTCAGTCTGAGTTCTGGGATAGCCTCAATTTAAAGGAAGACCTATGTGGCAATGAAGATGGTGACATTGTGATGTTGAGTAATGGTGTTGGGCCTACTGGTCCTGAGGATTTCGGGTCGGATGGTTTGTTATCTGCTGCTCCGAGTTTTGAGGAGTATGCTGATGAAGTGAGGATGAGGTATGTGATGGGATTGCAGTTGATGTTGGAGCTTCAATGTGAAGCTTTGGTGAAGGAATTCAATGCAAGCCCTGTAATCTGTGGCTTGGCAGCGAGTATTTGGTTGAGGTTTGTGACTGCTACACGAGTTTTTGATGAGGGTTGGGCCTTTGAGACCATTCAGGATTCTGAGAGCCAGTACCAAGGTTTGATGATTCTCATTACTTCCATTTGTAGTTCTTAATTAAATTTAAGTGCCTACGAATCATTTTCTTTTTTTTATACCCGATATCAGAGTTTCACCCCACTATATATATCTAGGGGCACCCACGCCCATCATAAGGCTGGGACGTAGGAGACAATAAGATATTGTACAATTAAGCTTGTTGAGATCTTCAAGGGAGTATACCTTGGAGACCTCAAGCCTACACCAATGAGGCTGCCCTTGGAGATACCCATGAATTATATGGTGATACTTGAAACTTAAACCTTTAGCTTGTGTTTGATTCTTGTAAACATGATGGATTATGATAGTTGTCTTGAAAACTCATTGTTATTATTACATTGTCTTGTATGACCTGTTGTAAATTGTAATATTGTTTGCAAATTCAAATATCATAGTTCTAAGTCTATATAGCCAAACGTTCTCCATGGTTTCCTTGTAGGTTGGGCATGATTTTGTTTGACATCTTACATTTTTGCAAGTAGGAGAGTACTTCATTAATTCCTTCATGTGTTTGGTTGAGTTCTGTTCATTTATTTTAATATGTTTGATTGGTTTATCTTGGTCTCTTCGTATTTGAGTTTATGTCATCTTTCATTTTATTGCAAACTGAATGTTCGTTCATTCAACAGATCCTGAAAACATTAGACATGCTTCTAGTAGGCATAAAGCAGAACCCCACAATTTGTATGGTCAACGGGCAGTAGTTGTATGGATTAAATCTTTAAGAAAGAAGATACCATTATCTTATACATTAGCTGTTTCATTTTTGGCTTGCCATGTTGCTCGAGAAGCAATTTTTCCAACAGACATGATGAAGTGGTCACTTGAGGGGAAACTTCCATATTTTGCTGCTTTTATTGATATTGAGAATCGCATTGGGCACACATCAAGGGCATGTCCTATAAGTTCAAAGCATATGTATAGGCCCTCTCGATTTCCCCCGCCACAGAAGTTGGAATCTTTGGCAGCATCAATAGCTCATACCATAGGGCTAAATCTTCCTCCAGTTAACTTTCATTCAATAGCTTGCCGTTATCTCAACAAGCTGGCTGTTCCTATTGATGAATGTCTGCCTCTTGCGTGCCGCATTTATGAGTGGTCAATGCCTCCTGATTTGTGGTTATCAACCAATGAGCTGAGGCTTCCCTCTCGTGTTTGTGTAATGTCAATTCTAATTATAGTGATGAGAATTCTATACAATCTCCATGGTTTTGGAGAATGGGAGAAGAGCTTGTCCATTAATTGTGCTTCATCTTCCCCACCTAACCAGAAGAGTCATTCAAATCCGGGTAGTAGTTTCGATAGTGAAAATGGACCTAGATTTGCTTCACATAACATGGATAATCCATATGTCTCTAGTAAGTACTCGCACCTTCAGAAGCCTGAAATGACTGCTATAGAGTTCCTTCACAAGATTGAAGCTCGGTATCATGAGATTACTGAGACTTATGGTATGATTTAAGTTTTATTGTATTTTTAAAGTTAGGCCGACCAAAAGTTATACATTTGCTTAGATAAGTTTTGTTTTTCTTCTCCCTGCTCACTTTTATTTATTAATAAATTGCGAATTTTGTTTGCAGAATACTCTAAAGACTTACCAACTTATCTTCTACACTGTAAGGATGTTGTCTTTGCTGGTTTAGAGTCTATGCTCGAGAATCATGGAGAGGAAAGGATTATTGAACAATTATGGAAGTATTATCAGAACGAAAAGGTAATGATTATCATGCTGAAGTCTTTCTCTTTATCTCTTCTTTTGAGAAACAAATTCAAGGTTGTTGATGTTTTTTATTTTTGTAAAGCATATAATGAATTACATTTTGTTTCCTTTTTATTTTTCACTAGGATGGTATTTTGATCCTGGAGTATAGATTGAGAAAATGAACGGGCGGAAAAAGGAGGTTGGTCGTGTCTGTGTGGAGCTTGAGATGGTTAATACTGTTGAGGTCATTTCGAATCATTGGGTGAGGAACGATTCTATAAACTAATGTTCTAAGGTTGAATGGTCTTGAGATTTTGATATTTCTCCAACCTTCTTTTTCAACCTCATAAAGACATGAAAGGGTGGAATGCACATAAATCTTTCTCCAGAGAACCCCCTTTGATCACTCTTAGTTTCTATCTTGACACTTCGGGTAGGATTAGCCAACTATATAATTTGGTCCCTAAAGCTTACCCCTTTAAGAATTTTTGTTCTTACTTCTCAAGGGGCGTTGGGGGCATTGGTTTGATATCTTAAACTTGGGAATGTTAGGCCTAGAGATTTAAGCGGAGTATTTAGAAAACCTAGATTTAAGAAATTTAAGCTTGGGGAGCTGTTTTCTTAAGCAATCGACTCTTTCGTATATATCAATAAAAGGTGTCCTCCCTTGTTCAAAAAGTCTTTAAAAACCATATTATTCATGTCTAATGAAACCCCTCAAAAGATGGCAAAGAAACTAGCATGTCATAAAATAGTGTCCCTCTTACGAAAGGGCTAGCCTAGGAGCACCTCAAAGATGAGGTCAAAGCAAATAAGTCACCATTCCATTCCAAACTAACACCAAAGGAGGTCAATCATCTAGCCCAAAGGGACCGAACTAATTGGCAAACCCGCATGTGAGGGAAATCCGTAGCCATCTAGATACACTCATAATGCACCAATGTGAGGACAACATTGAAGAAAAATGTGGTTAAACAGTGTCCAAGGTGTTGACTCATCCATGTAAAGCTTGTCAAACAAAGAACTTATCCTTCCTAGGACTTTAAATCTTTCAAAGAAAAAAAATGGAGTTGGTTTGGGTGGGGAAGGGACTAAAATGCCCAAATATAGAAAAGAACTATTTCCCATTAAAAAAAAGAACTATTAGAGAAACCTCTAGAAAAATCAGGGATCAAGGATAATAGAACGAAGACATCAACTAACACATCAACTTACTCCCTAACTTTGCGTTATCACCTTCATCTTAGGATGTAGAAGTGTGCTTATTTCCTTGGAGCGAAAGAAATAATAGAATCTTTCTAGGGAATGAGAGATCTTCTAGAGACATTTGGCTTTCATTTGATTTGATATTTCTCTTTGGGTCTCAGTGACAAATCTATTTTGTAATTATTTGTTTGGTTAGATTAGATATTTTGTAATTATTTGTTTGGTTAGATTGGATTACTCTAGACTGGAAGTCGTTTTTGTAGGCTCCATTCTCCTTTTTGTAGACTTTTTTGTTTGCCTTTGTTTTCTGTCGGTTTATTATATAAAAACAAATGTGTCCCCAAGGGGTGGCGAAGTGGTTGAAGACTTGGGCTTTGAGGGTATAGTCTTCTCAAGGTCCCGGGTTCAAAATTCACTTGTAACATTACTCCTTCGATGTCTTCGGTGCCTGGCCTAGGGACGGGTGTGGTTACCCTTGTTTCAAAAAAAATATATAAAAACAAATGTAGAAGTGTGTCTAGACTAGACTGAACTACCATAAGTCGTAAGGGTAAGTCAGCACACCTCTTCGTTCTGCCTGTGTATCCTATGAGTTCTTTTTTTTTTGGTCAAAACAAAGTGACTAGATACTTGTAGTTCTACTCTTCAATATTACTTTTGCTTTTGTTGCTATCCCACATGAATTTCATAACTGTGTTATGATTGCTACAACACCAAATTGATTTATAAGTATATTAGTACTTATTTTGAAAGCAACATTCGTAATGCATGCATAAATTCTAACTACTAGAAATCAATTGCTATAGGATACACAACAAGCAGAGGATGTGGATCAAAACGCTGCTTCCAATCAAAAGAGATTGAGGGAAGGTTCTAATGATCGATCATCGAACGAAAGCAAGAAATCTAGGAACGAAGACCATTTTAGCGATGAATCCTTCGATAACAAAACCGAGTCGAATAATTCACAGCAAAGCCATTCATCAAAAAGATCAGAAAATGCTGATGAGGAACTATCCTCTAAAGACAAAGCTTCAACACCCACTTCCATAGATGAAGCGATCAAACGACTAAAACTCGACATGGAAGAGAAACGGTTCTGCTACATTCCCCCAAGGGTTAATCCAAAGAGATTCGATTACCTTCACTACTCAAGGAAGATTGATGGTGGTGCGTTAACTTACGCGGCTCATGCCGATTACTACATATTGCTTCGTGCTTGTGCTAGAGCTGCACAGGTTGATATCAGGATTATGCACATTGGAGTACTAAGTCTTGAGAAAAGATTGTCTTGGTTAGAATCTAGAATACATCATTCCCTCAATTTAACACCCTCCAGTGTTTCTTGTGAGTTTTGCAGTGATGTTGGACCTGAGCATACAATTGATGACTCTATTGGTCTCGACTCTATTGGTCTGTCAGATTTGAATATTTAAGTGGTTTATATATATTATTCTTTTATTTGATTAGTGTCTTTCAAATAGATGAAAATATTAAATATATTATATTAGCTTAGGCTGTTGGATTTAATAGTAGATTAGTATCATATGATATTAGGTCTTCTATTACTACTTTCTAGTGTGTTTCTACTTTGGAACATTAACAATTCACTATAATAATTACAGAATTTTGTTCAGAAGCTTACACATAAGACATGTCTATAAGATAAAGAGGTAGCATTTTTAGTTAACTAAGATAAGTTTACCGCAAACATTTAGGAGCAACTAGAAATGTCCATTTAAACTGTGGGATCAAGGCTTCGAATGAGGCGGTGCATCTCCGATTTCATAGAGAATGGAGGAGTGAGTGGGGAGAAAATTTTACCGGATGGCTAAATGGGATGGTGATGGGAAATATGATCCCCGTTTCTCGGCCCTGCCACGATATTTATTTTTTAAGGAATAATTTTCTTATTTCAATTAAAATTGTGTCAATGTTGCTTCATTATACATGTTTTTTTTAATATTATAAATATTTTGACAAATTTATGAGATATATTGATACAAAAAAACAATAAAGTAGCTTTACAAAAAATAACAAGAGAATTTGCGCTCAGCAGCAAATTCTACCTCTTCTATTAGGTTTGCAACACAATTTCTAAAATAATTGAATGTATAGCACATTAGACATCTATCAATAACTAGTGATAGAACTCAATCAGTGATTGACATCTATCACTAATGAGTGGTAGAACTCAATTTGAATTTTTTGCTACTAATTAATAAGTGATTGACATCTATCATTAATGAGTGGTAAAACTCAATTTGAATTTTTTGCTACAAATGAATTAGTTTTGATTTTGTGCTATAGGTGCAAATATTTTTTCATTTTTTGCTATACATGCAAAATCCCCTTTAAATTAATAAAGCCTATAAAATGTGTAAAAAAAACTCTTAAAGGCTATTGTATACTTATATTTTCAAAAAAAAAAAGTTACTATATTAGCCCCGTAGAGCCCCGGGACGGGAGTAACCTACAAAAGAAAAATTATATGTTAAAAAATAAAAATTAAACTATTGAGAACTATATTTAAAAAAATTAAATTAATGCTGATAAATTTCCCATGGGGGATTCGATCCCCGCAAGTTCCCGCAGGTTATCCCCACCCCGATCCTTGCAAAATAATACAGTGAATTTCGTGGAAATGAGGAATAGAAATGATGGCAGGAATGGGGACGGTAAAGCCTTCTCCATCTCCACTCTGCCCCACGGACATCTCTAGAAGCAACTATATAATATCTTAAATGTGACCATGTCAAAAAAAAAAAAAAAAAAAACTTAAATGTGACTGAAAATCCCTATTGAATACAAGATAAATTTGATTATAATAAGTTATTCTTAAGAGCAATTGATCGAAGGTTTGAGCTTTGAGAATATGATCTCCTTAAAATTTTAGGTTCGAGATCTACTTATAACATTAATTTTTAGACACTTAATTGGCAAACCTTTCCTAATCAATTTATTTATATTCAGAATTTAACCCAAGAAGTTTTGAGAGCTTCCTCCTATCTACAATCCTCTTCAAAGAGAATCCCCTAAACAACTCAAATGCCAAAAGATTAAAAATAAAAAAAAAATGCCCTCAGCAGAGACCGTGACCCTTACAGACCTAATTTCCATTTGAGAATAACTTGTCTACCTGTACTTATATCCATCAACCTACTTGTTGTCATGTGACAAAAATATTCACCTCACATTTCTTTTTAATTTTATTTTTCAAATTTTCTTTCATGGTATGAAAATGACGGTAAAAAAATATAAAATACAATTAGGTAAATATGTGGCAAAGTTTGTGCCACATGACAACAACTCAACAAGTAAGTTCACTCTACACATGTGTACACAAGTTTTTTTCTTTCCATTTGCCCTCTCTAACAACTTTGGAGCCCCGCTCCCACATGTCAAGTACATATAACTATTTACTCCCCTCTTTACATGTTTACGGTGGTAAACTTGGACTATCCAGGGCTACCATTACCTATTCTCCAATCGCTACCTTGTCTTCAAAGTGAAATTCCTAAATCATTGATAGTCGTTTCTATCTCCCAAGTTGCGTCTTCTTTGGCTAACCCTACGCATCTTCATAGACTAGCTCTTTACTATGCATCTCGACTCTTTAGATGTATCCGATGTGTATCCTAGGGATGAATCAATGGTAGCCGAAGTATTTGTGGAATAAAGCTCCAACTCCCAATCATTAAAAAAAATTATAACACAAAGTTAAAAATATGATTTATGCGGTCACAATGTTTTAGGAAAGTTTCCTAGGGATAAAACTTAACTAACATTTTCATGTTTTTAAAATGATTGTGTTTCACTTAATTATATTTGTACCAAGGTTAAATAATTGTTTTAAATCTAACTTTCAATACAACTTCACCAATTATCCACTTTTTATGTATGTTATCAAAATAATAAAATCAAAATATTCTTAAGAAAGATTAAATTCATTGTTTAGAATTATACTAATAAGAAAACAAACTAAAATTTCAAAAAAGATATACACAAAAAAAAGAAAAAAAACAAAAACAAAAAATCTGTTATGAATGATTAAGTATAATGTAGATATCTTTCTCAAAAAGAAAAAATAATATATATATATATATATATAAAATGTAGATATCCATATTAGAAAAATTATCATTCCACTCGCCACTAAGTAAGTTATTTCCCATTATTCCTTTTGTTTAGTCATAATATGGTTCATGTAACTTCTTCTAACCTACACTTTTAAACACTATGAATATGAGTGTTAAAAGTCTTGTATAACACACATTAATGGAATAAGAATTCTTACAACTTTTTCTCTACCTTATCTTTTCTAATTTTTTATTTTATTTTATTTTACTTTGTTCTTTACTCATGATCTTTACTTTCTTTCTTATCAATTTATAAAGAGATCAAAATAGTTGTCAAACAAATACATTTTCAAAATTTATTGTTTCTAAAGTTTGACTAAAATTCAAATATGATGAACCTGGTGATAGAGAATTATAGAAAAATAATAAGAATGCAAGTACCATTTTTAAAAACTAAAAACTTATCTAATGGAACCTTAAAAAAACATCAAACTCAAATGTTAGAGACCTCAAAATATTTTTTTTTTATTAAAGATAAAATTACATAAGCATAAATTTATTTAAATTTATGCAAATAAAAAAAATCAGAAATTAAATAGGATTTAAACCTGTATTGTTTTTTAAAAGTAAAAAATAATCCGTTAAAAAAACCAAAATTAAAACAAGGTAAAAATATTATTTTGGTTTATGAACTTTGACTTTTGTTCTATTTTAGTTTTTAAACTTTCAAAATATAATCTTAGTCTCAAAACTTTAAAATATTTAGTTTTAGTTTGAGTACTTTTTTAAAAAGAAACTTAAAATTGGTCTCTATCATAAATTTGAATTCAATATTTAAATGAAATTGGATCAATATTGGTAATAATTTTAATAGAAGAAAAGAGAAATTGTGAAAATATTTTTAAAATTTATAAAAGGAGAAAGTAATTTTTTAAAAGAAAAATAAACAACAAATTTTAAGAAGCAATTAAAAAAAATAGAGTCTTTAAGACCAATGGCACAAATCTCAAAGTTAAGAAACTAAAATTGGACATTTGAAAATTTATAGTCTAAATTGAAATAAATCTCAAAATTCAAGAACTGAAATTGAACTTTGAAAGTTCGAGATCAAAATAAAACAAATGTCAAAGTTGAGGAACCAAAATTATATTTTACCCTTAAACCAAATATATAAATAAATAAATTTAAGGGAAATTCTCTAAGTGTCAACTTTTTTGTTATCTATTTTAATTATAACATTTTTTTTTATAAATATTTCAGCATAGCATGATTTTGAGCACATTTTTACATATTCCAATTCCATCATTCACCGTCTCTCGATTGAAGCTATCTATTACATTAATGCAAGATTGTTACATTAATGCAAGATTGTTACATTAATAGAAGAGTATGTGTGGCACTGATGTTACCATCAAAATCAGAGGTGAATCCAAGGGAAAATATTAATGTGATTATGTTGAGAAGTGGAAAGGAGACCACTTCAAGAGTAGTTCTACTTAAGAGTCGTTCACTTTGTGATAATCTAAGATTCTCATGAAATGTGTATTTGGATTATCATGTTTTTTTTTAGGAATGCAAAAAAAAAAAAACCAGGCATCCTAAGATGTCCTCCTCTATCATGGGTTTTTAGGATGCTCAAGCATCTTGAATGACACTTTTGCCCTCACAAATTTTTTTGATAAATTTTTATATTTTTATCAATTTTTCTCTATATTTTATGTGTAGTTTGTACCTTAAAAATAATCATATATATTTTCTAGAACATAATTATTATGCATTAATAACTAAGCATATATAATTAATTATATTTATATTTTACATTTTGTTTTAAATACATTAAATTCAATAATATTTTGACTATTTTCAATCAAAATTTAAAGTGCATTGACTTTTATTATATGTTTTAAATATGATTATCCTCACCCTCTATATTTAAAAAAAATTTACTTGTTCAACTAATAAATGAATTTTAGTTTTTTTTAGATTAATTTATTTTAAAATATAATATTCAAATTAATAAAAAAAATACGATATATAGATTTTAATTATATAAATTAATGTGTACATTAAGCTATGAGAGAATTTAAGACATTTTCATGAACAAAACTTATAAAATAAATACACTTTTAAAAAATCTATAAAAATATTATTACAAAACAAACAGGGTGATGTAAGAATGCCAAACATCTGAAATTTCGAACATCTCAAATTTCGGGCATCAGAAATTCCAGTTACCCTGATTATCACAAAGTAAATGGCCTCTAAAGAGAAGGAATTAAGTAGGGAGGAAAAAGGGAAAACTTCTTCTAAAGCGTCAAATAGGGTATAAAACTATGTGTTGTAGCACTCATCAATAATTATTCGTAACATTGATTGAAGACTAATGTACATTAATTAAAAATTAACTATTACAACAATCGAAGTAATTAGGTGCATAATTTTTTTTCATCTTTTTAATAGACTCATCCCAATATTTTGGTATGTCTTTAAGGATTGTTCACTTCTAGTAATCCAAGATTCCCATGAGATAAACATTTAGATTACCACGTTTATTTTGCAGAAAAATATCGATGATGCCCGACATCCTAGAATGTTCATTTAAGAGTTATTTAGTTGTCTTTCTGCATCATAAGTTTTTAGGATGTCCATGTAGAGGGCATCCTTGAATGACAATTTTGTCCTCATAGTTTATTTTTTAATAAAATTTTATATTTTTATCAATTTTTCTCTATATTTTGTGTTTAGTTCGTACGTTACAAAATAATAATATATTCATTAACAACTAAGCATACATAATTATTTATATTTATATTTTACATTTTTTTTTAAAAAATAATATGCATTAATTGAATAATATTTAGATTATTTTCAACATAAATTTAAAGTGTTTAGATTTTTGTTATATGTTTCAAATATAATTATCCTCACTTTCTATATTTATCAAATTTTACTTGTTGAACTGATAAATAAATTTTAGTTTTTTGCTAGGTAAATTTATTTTTAAAATATAATATTTAAATTAAAAAAAATACTTTATGTAGATTTTAATTACATAAATTAATGTGTAAATTAAATTATAAAAGTATTTAAGATATTTTGATGAATAAAATTTATAAAATAAATAAAGTTTTCTAAATACCCATAAAACTATTAGTAGAAAACAAATATGATGATGTAAGAATGTCGAACATCCGAAATTCGGACATATAAGATTTCAAGTATCAAAAGATTTCAATTATTAGTAAACACCCCAAAAGCAATAGTTGATATACATACAATTAAGAGTGATTTCGGTTCGGTTTTTGTCGATTTTGTACTAAACCGACAACCGAACCGATATCTTCGACTTTCAAAAAATGGATCTGATCCAATGTCTGATAAAGTATAGAACCATTGGTTCGGTTTTTTAATGTCAAAAAATGGATCCGATCCGATCCAATGTCCAATTATTTTTAATATATAAAAAACAATATTTCGCATATAAAAATAATATTATCATAAACTACTATTTTTTTTAAATATTGAAAGTATTTTTAACTTATTCAAAATTATCTAAGGATTTTTTTACTTAAAATAGGAGTGAATTAAAGAAATATTAATGAAAGGAAGATGACTTTATATGAATTATTGACAATATATATATTTCGGTTTGGATCGGTTTTTTAAAATGAAAATCGGAACCGATCCAATATTTTTTATTTTTTCAAATTACGAATCGATATGTTCAACTTTGAGCTAAAAAATCGATCTGATCCATTGGATTGGATTGGTTCAGTTCGGTTTTTCAATTTTTCGATTTTTTGTTGCACCCCTACATGGAATAAACCCCAAAGTCGAGGGACTAAAATGGTATTTTAACCCAATTTTTAATATACATGGGAAAATCCTTTAATTAAAATTCTATTTATTTATTTTTTAAAAAAAAGAACTTTATCATCAAAAACCGCAGTTTTACGATTTCTTAGTAAATCGAAGGCTCCATTGAAATTCTTTTGGAGTCTTTCTTCTTCAACCTTCATACTTCAAAATGGCCATCACCCAGTTCGCCATGGTAACTTCTTCACCAGCTTTTTCTTCTTTTTTCATCTTATTTTCTTTATTGCTACCTTTTGATTTCACCTACAATCGCATAATTTTCTGTAAATTGTGCTATTCCCAGTTGAATTTTCCGAATCCTTGTGGGCTAGAACGTATTTTTGCGTTTTGATGGAACTGACAGTGATTTACTTGGTAGTTTCTGGATCAGGGTTTTGGGTATTGAAGATTTTTTGTTTTTTCCTCTTTTGAGACCACGTTTTGTGTCTGCCCGAATTTGTAATTTGCAGGTTTAGTGATTTGAGATTTTGATACAGATTTTATTTACTTTTGGAGTTGGAATTTAGTATACGAAAATATGTGAGGATTGGATTGATTGAGTGTTATTTCCCAAATGGAAGTAATTTTGTACACTGGATTTTAGGAAATTGAGATGGGTAGTAGTTACTATTTCTTATCTTCACAATTGAACTCTTTTTTTCTGAAAATTTTGTTTTCTTTGGGTTTATCTTTTTTTGATAACCCCGGAACTTGGAGCTTTGCTTCTCTAGACCCGGGGCACCACTAGCCCGGCCCTAAACCCGGGAACTTGGGTTTATCTTTCTGTATTTCCCGTAATCAAGTACCTTGATTCATATAAATGAAATTTAGTTCTTGATTTAGCAGAACAAAAAGATTACATGTGCAACATAAAATACTGGAAGTTCTAGGAAAGTTGGTTAAAGTCTGATTCTGAACCAATTTGTTATACAAATCAAATTAGGTTCTGACATTTTCTGTAACCTAACCTTCAAACCTGCCCTGGTGTTCGCACGTTATGATCATCAACAGTAGTTTTCCTTTTTTCTTGGAAAAGGTAGATGATAGATCCTTTATGCTTGTATGAAGTTGTTAACTGATATATATAAATAATCTAGAACTGTAGGGTCTTTTTAATATAAAGAGTTTGATCTGTAATTTTCGGTTCTTGCAATTACGTAATCCTACATTGTACACTTTTCATTAACATTTTCCTTTTTATTACTCGTTATCATTCGATGCCTCAGGTCAAGGAGTTGGCCTTTCTTGTTAAGGACAACCTCCCTAGCAAGCATCTTATTCTATCCATGGAAGAAACATTCCTCAACTTTCTTCAGGATGAAACCAGGTAATGTGTTGGATGATGATTAGATGATGTGTTAATTATTGAATTTAGTATTATTTTTATGCCTGATGATTGGACAAGTGGAAGAGCTCAAAAGAGCCGGCCAATTACTAGTAATCATGGGGTGTAGTTACAAAAGAATTTTGTGGATAAAGAAATCTTGGTCATATTTTGTACATATACAAAAGAAGTCAAAACAAAAGGATTTATCTTTACAAAATCTAGCATTCATTTCCTTCCAAACGTGCTCCAAAAGCATACCTTCCCATTACCTTAGCTTTTCCTTTCAAGTTTAAGCATGCAACCCTTCCATGAGCATGTCATCTACCTTCTTAGGTAAACAAAAAGAGATACCCAACAGAGCGGCTATATAGTTTAATAGTTCCACGAATGAAAAGGATGATCAAGAGACCCCATTGCCCTTAACACATAACCAAGGGTGAAAGGTACCTACCCCTAATCTTTCTTTTCAACTTATCATCCATATTTCGGCTTCTAAACTCTAAGGACCACAAGAAGACATTAACCTTTTTATGGCTCTTGTATATCAGATCCTAATGTGCTTTCTAAATGTCAAATGTTGTAGGCTTAGGTGGTTGTTCAGTGAAATTAGTTAAATGTAACTGGCTGAAACCTTATTTGTGAAACATCGAGAAAGGCAATGTTGATAGTTTTGAAGAAGGTTCAACTTCCGTCTAAGGGGAAATGGTATGCTCTAACCATGCACTTTCTATGAACATACGGGAGCAAAAAAAAAGGGTCAAATTGTGCTACCTTCAGTCCCAAATCTTCCCTAGTTTAATCTAGTGGATAGCAACTATTTTTTATTCCAATGCTTGTTTGGTGCTCTAGTTCAAGTTCTCAGTTTTAACATTATTTTCCTTGCCCATTGGAGAATATCTTGCACTGGAATAGCTTTAGATTTACATTGTTTTTTCTTTATCCATGGCTTGTATGGTGATCACTAACTTTAAATATTTTTTTTGCTAGCAGTTTAGATGGAATCTTGGAGTTGGAACCAATGGATTCGTACAACCGTCTTCTGTTGCATCGCCTTGCTGATATTTTTGGGTACTTGTTTCTGTATCGATACTTGTTCCAGTCTTTATAAGGCTGAATTCTTAATTTTCTGTGTCAAACTTCATGCTCACTTTTCTAAGTTTGTGCTTTTCCTCACTCCTTTCTCAGATTTGCCCACGTATCAGTTGGTGAAGGTGCTAATAGACACTTGATTTTGGAGCGATGTCCAGAGTCATCAATGTAAGTGAGAAACTCCAGACCTAACTACCTTTTGGTTTAATATTTTCATTTTTTCTTTTTGTTGCTATTGCATTTTCATATTCTAAAGTTTATTGATAAAGCATTTTATCTGATTTACAATATAACTCTGGGCATATTAGATAAATTACGTAGGTCCATGTATTAGTTAAAAAGAAAACATTAGATCCACAATATCAAAGTAGTTAATCATGATTGACTGGTGAATAGGGTTTTAGGAAAATAAGAAGAAATGGATTCAATTCATAGTGGCCACCTACTTATGATTTAATATCCTAAGTGTTTTCTATCAACCAAATGTAGTAGAGTAAGGCTGTTGGCTGGTTAGATTAGTCGAGGTGCACGTAAGCTAGTCTTGATTCTTATCGTCATCGATATAAAAAATTGTATAAAAAAAATGAAATCAAAGGAGTTATTGACTATTTGTTTATGTATATTGAAGTTGTTTCACTGAAATTAAAGGGATGTGAGTGTACTAATAACTAATTAGATGTTTATGCAAGGAATTTTAACCATTCTTGTGTTGGCTGTTGTTTTCTTCTCATTTTAACGATAGTAATTAATTAAAGAAAATCCCACCCTAATTTTTCTTTTTCTTGTAAACATCTTCTTTAGAAAAGTGTTTTACTCTGTATTTGAGTTAGGCTTTTGTAATCGCTTGTTAGTAACATATTTAAGTAATTGAATAAACCTTTCCCTCATTTTTTTTCCTTATAAAGTTTTCTTCAAAGAAAGAAGTCTTACGTTGGTTTGGACTTGGAGTTCGGCTTTTGAGATCGATCTATCTATCTATATATATATATATATTTTGGAAACTGAGATATCGGAGTCGCTCCACTATACCTGGGATAACCACGCTTTTAGAAATTATTATTTACATCTTCTAAATTTTGATTCAGTGCAATGAACTTCAGTCCTTTATTCCTTTGATTTGCTACACTAGGAAGCCATCCTGCAATCCAAGCTTTTCTCTACTTCTCCTTTAATTCAAGTAGGGATAACATACCACCTTCTCTGAGTTCTCTCCCCCTTTCTATTATATTTAAAGCTCTTAATTGCTGCGCTTATTTCATGTTCTACCGGTTTCCATACATGCTAATTAGAAAAGTAGCCTTCTGTATGTTGACAGTTCTCAGAGGCAAAAGATTGGATAGGCACACAGCATTAGCTGTACAAAAAGATGGAATTCTTGCAATTCCCATCAATTAATTTTATTTATGGCAGAAAAACATTGGGATGTCATTTATTCTTCATCAGAGTTCAAGAATTGCTTAGCTATGAATATATTATGTGACCCAACCTTTCCTTCATCTTTTCAAAGAATCGCAAGGTTTCTTATATTTACAAGCTATGGAACCGTAGGACAGGGGTGATACTAATAAAGCTCATTTATTCATTAGCCCATTTGTGTATTGCAGACCATCCATTCTTGTGAGTGATATCCTGTGGGAGTATGATGTTGATGAACCTCAAATGTCAACAATACCACACCAACTGTTAAAGAGAAAAGAAAACACTTCTGGTATACTTTTCTTATTATTTCATTACAGCACAATCAGTACCTGCAATTGTTTCCATTTTATGCTATTGACTACAATATTTTTCTGAACAAGCTTTTTACTACAATATCATCCGAAAGTTTGTGTGTACTAATAATGGACTTGAGGCCATCTGAAGATAGTAGAAGAGATAGTATGAATGTGTAGTATTAATTTGTGAAAATCCCGTAGTGTGGTCTCCCTCGCCCTCTCTCTCTCTCTCCATAAGATTACCATCAAAGGGATTCTTGAAGTGTGGAGAAATGTAGCTGTAGTGATGTAACCTTAACGATAAAAGGTCTTCACGATATAATTTGTTAGGGATTCTGGATATGAAGATTATAGTTTAGGGATTTGGAACCCTGAACCCTCTAATAGAATGAGTATTAAATATCTCTTTTTGTGGATAAAAATGTTGTTCCAATTTTTTTAATACAAATTCATCATATTAGAAATTTTTATTTATTATGTTGAATGCCTATTCATCTCAGTTGTAGATTTACTTTCAAAAGATCATAAGAAACTGAGTTGCCCATGCTTGATCTTCTATTTCAGTGAGTTCTTCAACAAAATCACCTCCTCACCGTTCTCTTGAAGAGAGAGAAGCAGCCTATCTGGCTGTTCGTGAGCGGATTTTTATGATGCGCATGGGAGAAGACAGCGAACCCGTGAAGCCAAAGCCACGCTGTGATCCAGTGGTTGCACGTCGCATGATTGCACATGCACTGGGACAGAGAATAAATTCATGTCCTGAGGATACTACTAACCATTGCAAAGAGCAAGGAGGTGAAGTTAATAATGCATACATCCAGGCAAAAGATTCGAAGGAGCCTGATTCTACTGTGAAAGCTGTTAGCAAAACCAGTTCGCAGTCAGATCAATGTGTGAACTCAAAGAATGAAGTGGTTCAGAATCGTAATCCAATCGTGCCATCGGCAAGGGAAAGTAATGATGCCAAAGTGAAAGCTGACAAGAGTTCTCCAGAGGTAAGTCGTGTCAGCAACGAGCACTTGAAGAGGGAACATTTAGGAGCCGCAAAGAGGATGTTTTCTCAGGCTTTGGGCAAGCCCTGCCGGAAGAACGAATCTCTTCGTTGAGGAGAAGCAGATTAATACAAATTCAGGATTCAAAGGTATCTGCATTAGATATTTTTTCTGGCATGACCCTTTGTTCTAATCACAGTTCTTTGAGTTGTCAGTAATCAGGATTACTGGTGCCAACAAAAAGATTAATGGGAATGTCTGTGGTGACAAATTTGTCTATGCCGCATAGCCAAAAGTAAGTATGAAGGATGTGGGGTTGTCATCGGCGACATGAGTCAGGGGTAGATACCATGATTAGGGCTGCTAGTCTATGTTGGCAATCGATATTCAGTTGTCGAAAATGAGAATCTTACATCGCATACTCTAGCTTATGTATTCCTTGGTGTGCTCGGAACTTGACCCAGTTTAAGCAGCACTCCATGAGAAGATTGAACTACATGATTCGTGCAGAGTTTTAAATATAAGATTATGGTACAATAACTTGAGATCAGATATGTTCACTGATTGAGCTGAAAGAGCCAAGTTTTGTGTTGGTCAAGGTTTGTAACTTAAATTTGTGCTATAGTACTTGTATTCATTTGATCCTTTACCTGCTGTCAGTTGTTGCATAAAGTAAAGTATCTGGTTATACATGACTCCTTAATATCATGGAATATACTGTGTTTTATTAATATGTTTCCTTTGAAATCTAGACTTCTCATTTATGTTATTGGCTTATACTTTGTTTCAGAATTCATGGATTCTATTTCAGTAATCTTTGTTGTCAATTGAAACCGTAGAGGAAGGGAGTTATTATTGTAACGATTTTTAATTATATTTTTTGTGGGAAGAGTGATTATCTGCAAATCAAGTAATTCAATACTTTTTAAGCCAATTAAACAATATGCAATTAAGAAATCATGAGTTTGAATTATAAAAAAAAGTAGGGCTTTGTGCAGGATTAGGCTAAATAAAGAAAAAAATTGCAAAAATGTACATACATAGAAATTTTAGCAAAACTAGATGACCGGACTGAAATAAAAATTCCTTTTACATGTAAAAAGACACAAATACCCACCTGATCACAATTTTAAAAAATAAAGCCGTAGATCTTCCCTTTTCCAACTTCGGTATAATTTACTAATCAAAATTACTTCCTTAAAAATCTCCCCCAAAATAATGGGTTTACAGAATTTGTTTATTGTTTGTTTGTTTTTTTTTTGTTTTTTTTGTATGTTTAATTTGAGATCTTTTTTTATTTAATCATGTATTTATAAATAAATTTGGTTTTCAAATAAATAAGAATTCGTGATTTAATGTTATTTTTGTGGTCTTGATCATATTATGCATATTAATTATAATTTTGTTTACTTGAGTATAAATACCGAATTAGTAGGTATTTCACAACTAAGATATCTATTTTATTATAAGTATTTATCTCACAATTCTTTTTTATATAAATCAAAATTTACAAGACCAGATAAATTTAGATAATAATTATAAATATAAATACTTAAAAAAATTAACAAATGTAGTATTTTGTATTAATGAGCTTTATTACATATTTTCTTATAATATTGGTATTAATGAATATTTATAATACATTATTAAACGTATTAATAAGTATTTATAATATCATATTTAAACGTATTAATAATTAATATTGTATTAATAAGTATTTATAAGACAATATTAAAACGTATTAATGATTAATACATGTATTAATGTATATTTATAATAGTGTATTAAAATGTATTAGTGATTAATACATGTATTAATATGTATTTATAATATTGTGTTAAAACATATTAATTATTAATACAAGTATTAATAAGCATTTCAAAAAAAAATACAGGTATTAATAAGTATTTATAATATTATGTTAAAATGTATTAATGATTAATACATGTATTAATAAGTATTTATAATATAGTATTAAAATATATTAATAATTATGAATGTAAATACTTTAAAATTTGTATAGTTTTTATAATTATTTTATGAGAAGAACTTAGCTAGTAAAATTTCTTTTTTTAAAAAAATTAAAAACATTAATAAAATGAAAATGAATTACGATTTAATTATTCAAATATAGTGAAGTGCAAAAAAATAACATTTTTCTCAAACTTTCAAAAAAAAACTTGTGTGAAAAAGGTACTTTTAGTTTCATAAAATTAATAATTATGTATTAATAAATAAATACAATTTTCAATAAATAAGGTTCATGTGTATATCTTATCAAGTTAGTATAAGTACTGAATTTTTTGTTGGGAAAAAATGATTTTGTGATGATACAATATTAGAATAATTATAATTTTAAATTTTAATACCTTAATGCTCTATAGATAAGAAATATTGTAATTGATAAATATATATAAATTACAATTCAAAATGTTCACATTAATTGCTTTAAAAAAAATGTTCATATTAATTGAATTATTGGGCATGGACAAACATAATTTTTCAAAATTGGTAAATAATGGGCGAACAAGATTTTTTTTTAAATTGAAATATAAGAATTGGAATCTCAAAAAAAAAAAAAAAAATTGGAGAGGTAAACGTTGCTTTGGAATTGTTGAGGGATTAATGGAGTCAATAACGGTTTATGAAGTAAAATAAAAATCATTGGGGTAAGATGGCCATTTTAGAATAGATTATTTATTTAATTTTAAATAGATAAATATTTTTGCAAATACTTTTAATATCAACTAGACTTGTAAATAGTTTGCTAAAAGTAGCTAGATAGTCAAAAAAAGTATTGTCAGCAAGAAAATAGTTTTTAAATGTCTTATAAATAGAAGGGGAAATATATATGTTGATATAATTGATTTTGGCATTTGACGAAATTATAATTTAAAAAGAATGATAGGGAACATATAATGCAATTATTGTTGATCTTGATTTGTTAAATTAAACAACAGAAACGAATGTATAATAAACTTTGAATTATTATTTTCGCGTACAACTAGTAATAATTTTTTTTGGACATTAAAGATATACTTTCTTCAATGTTTCAAGTTCGAGACTTATTTATGATATTACTTTTTCTCCAATGTCTGACCTAGACACGGGCGTGATTACCTTTATTTCAAAAAAAACATATTGAGTACGCATTATTTTTAAGTTAATACAGGTCACCTAAACATGGAATATGAGCAAAGTAATTTTGCTTTCAAATAGATGAGAGAAATTATTTTTAAAAAAGTGTACCGAAGGTCATAAACATGCTATGCTCCCCCACACTTCATTAATTAATTTTACAATAAAAATAATATCAAATATAAAATAATTAGAAATTATATTCTCTATTACCAATTGCAGCCTTCTAGTTTAGCAAGGGAATATGAGCACATTAATTTCCTTTTCACACACATGTTGGGGAAACAATTTAACACTTTTATAAGTCTAGGGATCCAACTTTTAGTGTGAATTTTTGCAATTAAAAGTTTAGGAGTGCAACAACTGCCATACTTAAGTTAACCTTTTTTCCCATATCAGCTTTTGCACCTTGCACACACCTGTTCAAGGAGTTGAATTGAAATATGGATGATGAGGCATCAATTAGACATGAAAATAACTAATGCAAGATGTAATATTAAGCAGAATATAACAGCAGATACAGAAATACACATGGTATAAACAAATGTTAACAATATTACAACAGACTAATGTACATCTCTCTCGGCTATCCGTGCGCCTGCAAAGAACGAACTACAGTACTACGGCACAAAGTGCTAGCAGTAATCCTACATACAAGTCATCTAGAAACCCGAAATGCGGATGAAGAAAACAAAAATATAACAAAATATGATTCTATTGTTTTAGGAAGCCAAATGTGGCTTTCCCTCGGCACTCATGGACTAACCTCAAAACTTCAACGGTCAGAATTCCTTGGTTGCAAAGTTCTACAAAGAGATGTTGAAAGAAAGGCACATCATCATCATTGAGAGAATCTTGATGGAGGTTACTGAAGGTGAACTGTTTGTTTACTAGATGTAAATGTGCTCTTTGTTTGGCGCGCTGACTACGGTGCAGACTTGGTTGCTAAAGCACGAACCTCGGATTGAGTGGACAATAGCTTTTCTCTAAGAAATACATTATATTCGTACAAACTTCTCATATTCTTCAAGATATCAGACATGCTGGTATCAGAACCATCTTTAAAATCTGCATTAGAGAATTCAGAAACAACTCATAAATCCAGAGTGAATGAATACTTATCCTGATTTAAGTATAGCTATAAAAAACATGATTCATCACTAATCCAATGCATGCTCTCCTTTGTCAGAAGAGTATCATTATGTTTCTTGAGAAAAAATGGAGGACAACAGAGAGGAAGAGTGGGAATAACAGACATCGTTCCTGCGATAGTACCTATCGACAGTGGTGGCGGAATAATATCTTCAGGATGAGAAATATCACCAGGTTGTGAAGAATCTCCCTTGAATGGAATGGCTAAGCTTTGCTTATCCTCACAGGTAGAACCAAGCACTTGATGTTGAAGAGGCTGGATGGAGCATATGAGCATGGCATGATTAGTGATTCAACATGTATTTCCAACACTTATAGGAAGTTTATATCAGCATGGACGGCAGGTCTAACATGTGGCATGTAGCAAATGATGGAAAATACATCATAGGATATATTCTCCATAGACATGGTTAAAT
Organism: Sicyos edulis; assembly: GCA_036507275.1. Taxonomy (NCBI): domain Eukaryota; kingdom Viridiplantae; phylum Streptophyta; class Magnoliopsida; order Cucurbitales; family Cucurbitaceae; genus Sicyos; species Sicyos edulis. The sequence continues at coordinate 7,630,113 of CM071856.1, read as the reverse complement.
TAGAGGTTTGATGATTTTACTAGAATCATTTTAGCCACTCCTTATGAAATCACTCACCTTTTTCTATCACCAATTGTGGAAGCAGCTTCATTTCATGATTTTCGTAGTTCTCATGTCCATTAAGATTGTTTTTTTCCCCTTTTTTCTACTTTTCTTAAAGAAACTAATAACCAAGCCCATATAGGAAATAGTAAGGACTCAAGAGACTTAAATTTACTTGACATGCAAGCTAAAAAATTCAACGAAATATAAATGTGAAGAAATTTTCGATGCAGATCAAGGGCTAAATGACTGGAAAACTCACTGGCTCTGGTTTGGTTGTTATCGTTCTTATTTCCTGATCAGTAGCTCTGGCGTTTAGAGATTTCTTATCTTGATTAGTAGTCTGCATATGATAAGTCTAATCAATTTGGAAACAGACGGAAGATAGAGGGACTTGAAGAGACAATTTTAAAAAATAATTGAGTTCATGCGGATGTAAGACAACAACAACATTACCTCGTCAGTAGATCCATTTATGTTTAAGTGAAAACTGATAGCAGTACTACTTCCACTCTTTAACCGCGATTCATTCTTATGACCCGATTTACCAATGCAGTTGGCGCAACTTGATGTTTGTGACAGATCATTATAATCACCATGCAGGGCACTCCAACCCCATGTATACATGACATATTTCCTCAACTAGAAAATAAAATAAGTCGGTTAGGGGTACCCACTTAGTGTTTGTAAAAGCTCAAAGCGCACTAAGGCACACTAAGGTTGATACAGTTTATTAGTTGGGTTCATTAGTTAGAAGTTAGTTAGGGTAGTTGTTGGTTGGCTCTTAAAGGGTTCATTAGTTAGAACTTGTTGTATTAGTTAATGGTAGCATTACATTTATATAGCCCTTTAAGAGCCAACCAACAACTACCCTAACTAACTTTTAACTAATGAACCCAACTAATAAACTGTATCAAAGGTGCAATAGCTTATTAGGGTTTAGGCACAAGGAGCAAAAAAAGTGTGCTTTCTACATGAACCTCACATATTCAAGGTGAGATGCTCAAGGCGCTAGTCTTAAACCATGAACCTAGACACGCTCTGATTGAACCTTTTAAAACATTGTACCCACTCATAATTCAAATAATTTAATTTCAGAAATCAACTTTCTCCAAACCTGCCCCAAAAATACCCTAAGCCCACCAATACACCTTAGAGAGAGGGAGAGGGCCAGGGGCACATATATGTCTCTCTTTTTTTGGGCTTAAGAAGCTATTTGTCAAGCGAGGTTTTCAACTTTGGTGTTAAAAATGTTGAGAATCCCACATTGATAAGGAGAGGATATCTCTAAGTATTTAAAGGGTAAGTGGACTACTCCTCTCATCACCAATTGATTTTGAGATGGATGTCCACACTATTTCACATGGTATCAAAGCACATTAAGCCCAAATGGGTATTTGGTCCAATAAAAATGAAATTGAGATCCGATTCAAGATTGGTAAGCCCAAAAGAGGCACCATCTTGAGGGGGCATGTTGAGAATCCCACATTGATAAGGAGAGGATATCTCTAAGTGTTTAAAGGGTAAATAGACTACTCCTCTCATCACCAATTGGTTTTGAGATGGATGTCCACACTATTTCACAAAAAGAAGTTCCCTAGTTTGAAGCAATAGAGAACAGGAAATTAAATAAAAATCAATTGACTATTATCTCAAATAACTCGAGAGAAAAAGATGAAGAAGAAACACCTTATTCCAATGTTCTTGTGCTTTTCTTCGATTTCTAATTTTACGCAGAACACTGTCTTCATTGCGGAGCTTTTTTATTCTGTACTCGAACTGCAAAACAAACAATGTTAGGGAAGGGAAACAATTACTCAATTTCAAGAGAAAAGCAATACTTGGCCTCAGTAACAATATATGCCTAACGCTAGAAGCTGGAAGGACTAACTTTCCATCTCCAGTAAAAATCGGCCATTTCTCACAATTTTCACTTTTCACTATCTAATTAAATCAATATCAATGACAAGCTACTTGTTTTTTTTTTAAACAAGGGTAACCATGCCCGTCCCTAAGCCAGGCACTGGAAGACATCGAAGGAATGGAGACACGGGAGGTGTTTACTAATTGAGCACACCTTCAAAGCCCAAGTCATCAACCAACTACGCCACTCCTTGGGGGCTCAATGACAAGCTACTTGTGAAATAATGTCTGATGCTATGATGACAACTTATAACAGATTTTATATTTTTATTAGAAAATACTTTATATAAATAGTTCTTGCAAAATAAGAAACTAGAGGAAGTTTACATATCATAAAACGTTTGAGGACATAAAATGTAACAATTATTATTAACAAGATTCAGATTCACTTTTTGTCAAAAAAAAAGTTCAACTTTTTGGGAAAGATCCTTACCTGCACCAGAAGGTAGAAGAAAATGCCAACACTTATGCAATAAAGGCCACCAAGATCGGCAAGAAAGCTAACTGCATAACAAAGATATTGTAGGACCAATATCAGCATGAGTCAACACCATTATAAACATTTAAAAACCCAAACAAAGGCAGTTACAAGAGAAGATATAATTTAGTTAATCTTTAACAGAAGCTAACCACCAACTTTTTTATATGTCAACATGAGAATATAGACATATTCATTAACAAAAGAGCCATAATAAGAGGCAAACAAGCACGAGCACGTGTATGGGACAAAGATACAATAGGATACATGGGCACGTGTATAAGACAAAAATAAAATAGGGTACAAACAGTGACACTTTATTTTCTGAAAATCTAGGACAAGGACACAAGAATGACACTTCATTCATTAAATTATACCATTTTATCATATATAATATTTATACAAGGAAGTTTAAAATCAGAGGTTATACATTTATATGCTTAAAAAAATAAGGTTGATGCATTTTACTGTAAAAATTTATTATTTTGTCCAATATTACTATTTATCCTTTTTTTAAGAAACTAGTTATTTTTATTTATTTATTATGTTTAAAGAATCTAGGACAACAAATGTTGGATTCATATTCAATTTGTATAACTAGTGTTCTGCTTGCTATCAAGCACTCGACATCTTCGCAAAAACATGTGAACTCAAGTATTCATTCGTCATGAATAAGAGGAAGAGGAAGGACAAACTTATTCCAGAGTTCATAGAGAGATCTCAGGACCTATGAGCCAAAACAAAAAGTAGTGTTGTCAACGGGGGGTTGAGATTTCCTGGAATTTTTTTTATACTTTATAAGTTTTATCTTAAGCTAAAATTACAAATTTGGTCCTTATGAAAGTTAAAATTCAATCCCTTGTGGTTTTAAAAAATATAATTTTGTCCTTATAATTTGATAAAATATTGTAAATAGTCCCTATAGTTTGATAAAACCCTTATAATAGTTCCTAGCTAAAGACTATTAATTGAGAGTCTTATCGAACCATAGAAACTAATTCTAACACTCAAACCGATAGGAACTAAATTCTATCTTTTTCAAAACCGTAGACACCAATTTTGAAATTTAACCCTATATTAAATATTATATAAAATACATATTTTTTAAATTAAAATTAAGATAAGATTAGTGAGCTAGACTATTTTTGCTTTAAAAAAAGTAAACTAGACTACTTTTTGTTTTTATAATTAATTTTATTTTGATATAAATATTTAATAAAGTTTTAATAATTGATTGTCGAAATATGAGAAGTAGCATTGGTTCAAATCATTAAATAAAAAAATGAAATTAAAATTTGAAAACAAAAAATCGAAGGCAAACGCCTCTTAGCAAGTCAAAGGGACTAGTTTTGTAGTTTTCTTGCTGCAGTTACCTTCCAGTAAACATTTACAAAGCAAAAATAACCTCAAAAAAATGTTAACTGAGAAACAACTAACCCTACGTTACCTAGTGGCATGTAACCAAATATGTTAGAATATTGCACTAATATGATGATAGAAATTACCCAATCCTTGACATTTTATTAAGATACCATAGTAAGGAATGTTAGTATTATTCTATATTTAGTGAGTTGTTAGGATTTGCATCATTCTTAGTATTATTCTATATTTAGTGAGTTGTTAGGATTTGCATCATTCTTAGTATTATTCTATATTTAGTGAGTTGTTAGAATTTTGATAGAATCTACCACAATATATTATTAACTACGATAATTCTCTCGAGAGGATCTCTCAAAGAGTCAAGTACAAAGACGACAACTGCATGAATCCATAACATAGTGCCTAACATATCCTATATATAGTAAACCTAGGAGATAACCTAATTTAAGTAATAATCCCTATTAAGGCCCACAAGCCCAATACAACTTAGATAACCAAATATAAATATATTAAAGAATAGTAATAACTAAATCTGTCACTTCTTCCGCCTCGAGTAGACCTTCAACGATCTCGGGATCGTATCAATACTTCCCCCCCACAGAGCCACCTTGTCCTCAAGGTGAAAATCCGAAAATTGCAAAGCCAAGTCAATCGCGGACTCCTAAGTAGCATCATCCGGTGAGGAGCCCTCCCACTGGATCAAAACCTGACGCGAGCCTTCCTCTTGTACGTCCTCCCGCACTCCCAAGACAGCCTTAGGACAAACCACAACGCATAAATCATTCCCCACCCTGGATGGTGTGGACATGACGAGCACCGAAGAACCCACCGCTTTGCGTAGAACAGAAACATGAAAAACCGGGTGAATCTTGACTGATGGTGGTAGCTCCAAACGATACGCAACTGGCCCCACTCGTGCTAAAACACGATACGGCCTGATAAATCTTGGCGCTAACTTGGTATGTTTAAATTTTGCCAAAGAAGATTGGCGGTAAGGTCGAAGCTTAATATATACCAAATCATCAACATTGAACTGTATATCTCGGCGTTTGGCGTTCGCTCGGTATAACATCGATTGTTGCGCCCGCGACAAACTAGCTTTCAGGGTCTCCAAAACCCGATCCCGGTCTAACATCAAGGAGTCCACCGCGGCTACCGGACTAGCCCCATAATCATACCCCAAAATCGGAGGTGGGGGTCGACCATACACAATCTCGAAGGGTGTCATGTTCGTGGAAGAATGGAACGACGTGTTAAAACTGAACTCGGCCCACGCTAACCACTGAAACCAGGCCTTAGGTTCATTCATCACAAAACAACGCAGATAAGATTCCAAACATCGGTTCACAACCTCGGTTTGGCCATCCGTCTGTGGATGATATGTAGTACTACGACAAAGTTTAGTGCCCGAAGCCTTAAATAATTCTTCCCAAAGCAGACTGGTAAAAACTTTATCACGATCAGACACAATACTTTTTGGGATCCCGTGCAAACGGACCACCTCTTTAATAAACACCTTCGACACCGACAACGACGAAAAAGGGTGTCGAAGGGGAATGAAGTGAGCATATTTAGAAAGGCGATCAACCACCACTAATATCGTGTCATAACCGCAACGCGGGCGGTCCTTCCACAAAAAATCCATCGAGATGTCCTCCCAAATTCGTGCAGGAATTGGTAATGGTTGTAACAGACCAGCAGGAGATAATGACAAGTGTTTAGCTTGTACACAAACTGAACATTCAGCCACAAATGAGCGCACACAGGCCTTCATCCCTTGCCAATACACTTCCTTAGCGAGCCGGTGATACGTTTTCAGGACTCCGAAATGTCCGCCGATAGCTCCCCTGTGAAACTCAAGTAATAAAAGAGGGATCGTTGGAGACGTCGGCGGTAACACTAGTCTGCCCATGTAAAGCAGCACATCTCCCACTACAGAATACCCAGGCGGTCCCGCATCTCCAGTTGTCAAGGCTGTATGAATAGCCAACAATTTCTCATCTTCCTTAACCTGTTGCGTGAAAACTGCTGTGTTAATGCCAGCCACAAAACTCAACATGCCGAACTCACACGTTGGAGGTATACGAGAGAGAGCATCAGCTGCTCGGTTTTCGAGTTCCTTCTTGTACTCTATACTGAAATCATATCCCATAAGCTTAGCAATCCAGCGCTGATACTCCCCATCCACTACACGCTGCTCAAGCAAAAACTTAAGACTTTTCTGGTCAGTACGTACAACAAAATGATGTCCCAAAAGATACGCTCGCCAGCGCTGAACGGCGAAGACAATTGCCATCAACTCGCGCTCATACACCGGTTTCACTCGATGAGTGATCGGCAAAGCTTTACTAAAGTAAGCCAACGGTTGGCCCTGTTGCATCAAAACAGCGCCGACTCCAATTTCGGAAGCATCGGTTTCGACCACAAACTCCTCATTGAAATCTGGCAATCGTAGAACCGATACACTACTCATCGCATGCTTCATTCTCTGGAAACAGTCTTCCGCAACCGGACCCCACTCGAATTTGCCCTTCTTTAATAACTGAGTCAATGGGAAAGCCATAGAACCATAGTTCGCCACAAACCAACGATAGTACCCTGTCAAACCCAGAAATCCCCGCAAATCCTTAATATTTCGAGGACTTGGCCAACAATTCATTGCCTCAATCTTTCTTTGCCGGTCCACACACACGCCTTCCGCAGATATGAAGTGCCCTAGATACTCAATGCGGTGTAACCCAAATTGACATTTTTTTGCATTGGCGACAGAAGCGTGAGTCTGTAACACCTCAAAGATCCGAGCCAGATGCTCTTTGTGGTCCTGGATGGTAGTGCTGTAAATAAGAATGTCATCAAAAAATACCAACACAAACTTACGCAGATAGAAGCGCAAAATTTCATTCATCACGGACTGGAAAGTTGCAGAAGCATTTCGCAAACCAAACAGCATGACTACAAATTCATAATGGCCCTCGTGGGTCCGGAATGTTGTCTTGTGCACATCGAACGGCTTAACTCGGATTTGGTGATAACCGGCCTTTAAATCTATTTTCGAGAATACCGTCGCTCCATGAAGTTCGTCTAGAAGCTCATCCACCAGCGGAATTGAGTATTTATCGTGCAATCGTAGCTTGATTTGAGCTCGGTAGTCCACACAAAATCGCCAACTCCCATCCTTCTTTTTAACCAGCAACACGGGACTCGAAAAGGAACTCGTGCTGGGCCGGATTACCCCTGCCAACAACATTTCTCGCACCAATTTCTCTATCTCGTTCTTCTGGTACTGTGGGTACCGATATGGTCGGACGTTAACTGAACCTTGTCCTTTAACTAACTCAATTGCGTGATCACAACTTCTTTGCGGAGGTAAATCTGTCAAGGGCTCGAAAACTGGTGAAAAAGATTCAATTAAAGAATGTAGTTCTCGGGGTACCTGAGATAAATCGGGCAAAACATCCATATGCACATGTTTCGGTACTGTCGCATCAATCATATTTAGCTCGACCAACAGACCTTGGTCCTCGGGTCGCAATGACTTCATCATGGATTTTAGGGAAACTTGTGCTTTAACCAATCGCGGTTCACCTTATAACTCAGCCTGCCATGAACCCAGAACAAACCGCATTTTCAGCGAACGAAAGTTAAACTCAATCTTCCCCAAAGTTTCCAACCATGCCACTCCCAGTATCACGTCGGCGCTTCCTAGTGGTAGCGGTAAGAAATCGTTAACTACCTTCAGTTCAGCCAAATGCAACTCAACATTCTTGCAAATACCCGCCGTCCTCACAGACTCACTTGTTCCTAACATAATTCCATAATCATTTGAAGGTTCCACTGGCAGTTTTAACTTCTCCACAATCACATCAGATATAAAATTATGTGTGGCTCCGCAGTCTATAAGAACTACTACCTCCAGTCCTTGGATCAATCCTGTGACCTTCAATGCCTTGGGTGAGCTCAACCCAGCCAACGAATTTAAGGACAATGCTGCAAAATCCCTTGTATCTTCAACGTTATCAATGGTTTCCTCTGCACTCGAATCGTCATTATCGTATGTGTCCCCCTGATTAGGTGTATCTCGGACTACTAATATTTCTAAGGATTGGAGCTCTTTCTTCTTACACCGATGCCCTGGAACAAATTTGTCATCACAGCGAAAACACAGTCCTTTATCCTTTCGCACACGTATCTCACTATCCGTCAACCGCTTATAGGGCATCGTGGAGGTTGTGCTCGTAGTAGCTGGTCTATTTGGAGAAAAAGCTATAGTTCTCAGAGATGACCTGCTCGTGCCCCTCGTACTTGCAACCCCTGAACCCGTACTTGGCCTCACTACAGGGAAAGAACCAGCACCCTTCCCTTGAGCCCGAAAAGCAAGATCATCTTCGATTACCTGTGCCATAAACTTCTTATCCTGAATCCCAACAGGTCGCAGTTTCCGCATTTCACTTCTAATTTCTGCCTTCAACCCACTTTCCCATTTACCTTCTAGTGCACTTGCACTAATATCACGCATTCCCTTCACATACTTCTCAAACAGTCGCCGATACTCTTTAACTGTTCCAACCTGTTGTAGGCTCATCAAATTGGCGTACTTGTCATGAATCGTAGGTTGGAAACGGTGCAACAGTAGTTCTCTGAATTCATCCCAAGAACTGATCGGGGCTCGATCTTCCTCATACTGTAGCCATTCCAACGCCTCACCCTCCATACACAGAGCTGCAGCATCGACCCGTTCCTGTCCCTCTAGTCAATTTACCCAAAAATATCATTCTACTCGACACAGCCATTCGTCCGGGTCCTCATCGGTAAGCCCTTTGAAAACCGGCATCTCGAGCTTCCGTAGTCTCCTATCGAACATTGGTCCCTCTCTGCCCCCTGTTCTCGTTCCCCCCCGTTCATAACGATCCTCCCTATCCCTCCAATCCTCTAGGTTGTGGTGCTCCCAACTCCGATCGTTCCAACCGTCATGCGCTATCGGTCTATCAAGACCAATGCGCACCCTCCTCTCCTCCGGAAACCCGTTTCCTCCCTAGTCATGTCGAGGTTCTCCTCGTCGACCAATTTCTGGCCCCGTGCAAGTATTCCTGTCAGAATTCCCTCGACTCTCCGTCCTTCGGTCCAACCCGACTGGCCCAACCCGACCCGACCCACCTGCACCCGAGCCACACCCCTCGCCCCCCGACCTTGCGCCCGCATCACGCCCGCCCGCGTGCCCGCCTCTGCCCACGCCCAGCCCGACACCCCCTCCGCGCCCAGCTCCGCATGGCCCAACACCCCAGCCCTGCTCACCCCCGTCGCACTCGCCCACGCCCCCACCCCCACCCGAGTCGCCACCCTCACCCCAGCCCACATGGCCTGCGCTCGCCCCCCAGACCGCTCCACCCGACCCCGCTCCCGAACTCGCGCCCGCACCCCAGCCCGCGCGCGCCATCCTCTGTTTTCCCACGTCCCCTCCTGCGCACGCGACCGAGCTCCAGCCCACGCCGCCCCTGCTCCTGGTCGGCCCGGTCCCCTCGCCGCCGTCCTCCTCTGCCGCCACTGCAGCCCTAACCAACTCCGGCCCGACGACATTTCCTTCCCCTTGGTTTTCGCTTGCGGTTCCTTTCCCCTTGGCTTCTTGGTTTGATTCGATAATCGGCAGCCCCGGAGTGCGTTCTAACAAAATCTGAATATTCCGATTTATTTGTTCGATTTGTGAGTTAAATTTCGCATCTTGTTGTTCGAACTTCGAGTCAATCTTTTGCCCTAATCGTTCTTCCAATGAGCTAGCCTTGCTTCCGTTTCTCGTTGTTTCTTGGACAATTCGGCCGAGCTTTCTTCCCAACCTTGCATCCTTGTTTCCATCTTAGTCGAGACCATTCCCGGATCGGTAAACGGCTCTGATACCAAAATGATAGAATCTACCACAATATATTATTAACTACGATAATTCTCTCGAGAGGATCTCTCAAAGAGTCAAGTACAAAGACGACAATTGCATGAATCCATAACATAGTGCCTAACATATCCTATATATAGTAAACTGATAGAATCTACCACACTTTTCTATAAGATAAACCTCTCGAGAGAATCTCTCAAAGAGTTGCAATACAATGATGATAATTCGATAGATAAAAGAGTAACCTAGTCCGCCTATTTATAGCCTTCCTAGGATTTAACCTAACTTTGTAAATAACTCTATTTAGGCCCATAGGCCCATTACAACCTAAATTCGCATAATAAAATATATTAAAATAGTAAATAACTCATTCTTCACTTCTTGCTCTGCCTCGAATATACTTTTAATGATGTCGAGATCGTATCAATACTTCCCCCCCACAGAGCCACCTTGTCCTCAAGGTGAAAGTCCAAAAATTGCAATTCCAAATCAGCCGCAGATTCCCAAGTCGCATCCTCTGGTGCGGAGCCTTCCCAATGAACCAAAACTTGACGCGATCCGGCCGCGTGTAAATTCTCCTGGACGCCCAACACAGCCTTAGGGCGAACCACCATGCACAGATCATCTCCCACCAAGGACAGTGTAGACATGACAATAACCGACGAGTCTCCCGCTTTACGCAGGACTGACACGTGAAAAGCGAGGTGAATCTTAGCTGCCGCGGTAGTTCCAAACGATAAACAAACAGGACCCACTCGAGCCAAAGACACGGTAGGGCCCAATAAACCTCGGCGCCCGGCTTTCGGGTGTTGAAATTTAGCCAAAGAAGATTGGCGGTATGGTCAAGCTTGATATACACGGATCATCCATATTAAACTCGCACATCCCTACGTTTTGCGTTTGCGCGATCCGCCATAGATTGCTGCGCTCGTGACAAGCTAGCCTTTAAGGTGGCCAAGATCCGATCACGATCCTTCATCGTTGAATCCACAGACGCCACCGGGCTAACTCCGTGATCATAACCCAACAGGGTAGGAGGGGGTCTGCCATAAATAATCTCGAAAGGTGTCATACCCGTGGATGAGTGGAAAGAAGTGTTAAAGCTGTACTCCGCCCAGGACAACCATTGGTACCACGCCTTAGGATGATGCATCACAAAACATCTCAAATAGGATTCCAAACAACGATTCACCACCTCAGTCTGCCCATCAGTCTGTGGATGGTAAGTGGTGCTCCGACAAAGTTTAGTGCCCGTAGCCTTGAACATCTCTTCCCAAAGCAAACTTGTAAAAACCTTATCGCGGTCGGATACAATACTTTTCGGAATCCCATGCAATCGAACGATCTCCTTGATAAACACCTTTGACACCGACAAGGAAGAAAACGGGTGTCGAAGAGGTATGAAATGAGAATATTTGGACAGACGGTCAACCACCACCAGTATAGTGTCATAACCCTCGGATCGCGGTAAACCTTCCACAAAGTCCATCGAAATATCTTCCCGGCACTGCGAGGATCGGCAAAGGTCATAGCAACCCCGCAGGAGATAAAGATAGGTGTTTAGCTTGAACACAGATAGAGCATTCGGCCACAAAGGAACGCACACGAGCCTTCATTCCTTGCCAATACACTTCCTTAGCCAAGCGCTGATAAGTTTTAAGGACTCTGAAATGTCCCCCAATAGCACCACTATGGAATTCAAGCAAAAGTAGAGGAATCATTGGGGATGTCGGAGGCAAAACAAGCCTACCCTGATAAAGCAACACATCACCAACTACTGAGTATCCCGGAGGGCCCCCCTCGCCAGCGGTCACTGACTTATAAATTTCCTTCAACTTAGCATCCTCTTTAACCTGTTGTGTAAATACGGCGGTGTTAATACCCGCCACCACACTCAGCATGCCAAGCTCGCATTTCTCGGGCATTCGTGACAAAGCATCTGCGGCTCTATTTTCGAGGCCCTTCTTATATTCGATGCTGAAATCATAGCCCATTAATTTCGCAATCCAACGCTGATAGTCGCCATCCACTACACGCTGCTCAAGAAGAAATTTCAGACTCTTCTGGTCAATGCGAACAACAAAGTGATGCCCTAACAGATAGGCCCGCCAGCGCTGCACCGCGAAAACGATTGCCCTCAGTTCACGTTCATATACCGGTTTCACCCGATGAGTAATTGGCAATGCCTTGCTAAAATATGCTATCGGTTGACCCTGTTGCATCAAAACTGCTCCCACCCCGATGCCCGAAGCATCGGTTTCGACCACAAATACTTGGTCAAAATCGCAATCGTGAGGGACCGGGACACTACTCATAGCATGTTTGATCTCTCAAAAGCTCGTCTTGGCGATCGGTCCCCACTCAAACTTCCCTTTCTTTAAGAACTGGGTCAACGGAAAAGCCATGGAACCGTAGTTAGCCACAAATCGTCGATAGTATCCGGTCAACCCCAGGAACCCTCGGAGGTCCCGAATATTTCGAGGACTTGGCCACTCTATCATTGTTGTGATCTTTGCCGGGTCGGCAGAGACGCCTTCCACAGATATAAAGTGCCCTAAGTACTCAATACGTTGCAACCCAAATTGGCACTTCTTCGCATTTGCGATGAAAGCATGTGCCTGCAGCACCTCAAAAACACGAGCCAGGTGCTCCCTGTGTTCCTGAATAGTCATGTTGTAAATCAAAATGTCATCAAAAAATACCAGCACGAACTTACGCAGATACGACCGCAAAATCTCATTCATCACAGACTGGAACGTAGCCGGAGCATTCCGCAACCCAAAAGGCATGACTACAAACTCGTAATGTCCTTCATGCGTTCGAAAAGCTGTCTTGTATATGTCGGTCGGTTTGACACGAATTTGGTGATATCCAGCCTTTAGATCAATTTTCGAGAAAACGAAGCGCCATGAAGCTCATCCAACAATTCATCATCCACGGGTATATCGGTATTTATCCAGATCGTAGCTTGGTTTAAGGCACGCGTAATCGACACGTAAACGCCAACTTCCATCCTTCTTTTCACTAACAAAAAGCGGGGCTAGAGAAAGAACTCGTGCTAGGGCGAATTACCCCGCTAACAACATTTCCCGTACTAGTTTTTCTATCTCGTTTTTTTGATATTGTAGGTACCAGGTATGGCCGGACATTCATCGAGTTCGTCCCCCGCAATCAATTCAATCGCATGATCACAGTTTCTTTCAGGAGGTAAATCTGCCAAGGATTGAAAAACCGGTGAAAAAGATTCAATTAAAGAGTGAAGCTCTCGGGGTACCTGCGATAAATCCGGGAGCATCTTGGTTGGTCCACAAACCTGTGTTGTCACCTCACACATGTTCAACTCAACCAAGAACCCTTGGTCCTCGGGACGTAAGGATTTCATCATGGATTTCAAGGATACTTGAGCCTTGACCAACCGGGGTCCCCTTGCATTCTGCTGCCGCCAGACCCCAACACAAACCGCATCTTCAGGGAACTGAAATTGAATTCTATCCTTCCCAATGTTTCTAGCCATGCCACCCCCAAAATCACATCTGCGCTACCTAAAGGTAAAGGTAGGAATTCATTTACCACTTTCAATTCAGCCAGGTGTAGCACGACATTTTCTGATTCCCGCTGTTCGCACGCATTCGCGGTTCCCAACATGATGCCATAATCGTTTGAGGGCTCTATCGGTAACTTTAACTTCTCCACAATGACGTCGGAAATAAAGTTATAGGTGGCCCCACAATCTATCAAAACTACTACCTCCAACCCCGAATAAATCCGGTGACTTTCAAAGTCTTGGCGAACTCGGCCCGCCAAGGAGTTTAAGGACAATGCCGCTAAATCCCTTTGTATCGCGCGTATCCACAAGAGTTTCATCCTCGATTGCCTCATCATTTTTTCGTCACGAATCCTCCCGGTCATAGGTGTCGCGTACTACCAATATCTCCAAAGATCAAGTTCTTTCTTTTTGCATCGGTGCGGGCACAAATCTCGTCGCAGCGGAAACACAACCCCTTATCCTTCCTCACGACACGGATTTCATCTGTCACAAACGCTTATACGGCGTAGTGGTTGTTGTAATTGTTCAGAATCGGGTTTAGACGTTGAGAACGTAGTCGTTCTCATAGTTGCAACACCCCGCCCCTTCGTACTAACTAGTACGGATCCCACACTTGTTCTGTTCACTAGTCCCGGGCTCACCCCTTTTCCTAGTGCTCGGAAAGCCAGATCATCCTCAATTACTTGTGCCATGAACTTTTTATCTTGTATTCCCACGGGTCGCAATTTTCTCATTTCACTCCTTATTTCTTCTTTTAAACCGCTCTCCCATTTCCCTTCTAACATGACCGGCACTAATATCGCGCATTCCCTTAGCATATTTCTCAAACAGTCGCCGATATTCTTTAACAGTGCCCTCTTGTCGCAAACTCATCAGCTTAGCGTACCTGTTGTCATTTATGCTAGGTTGAAATCGGTGTAACAGGAGCTCTCGAAATTCTTCCCAAGAACTGATCGGCGATCGATCTTCCTCGTACTGCAACCATTCCAGAGCCTCACCCTCCATACACAATGCCGCGGCGTCGACTCGTTCCTGCCCATTTAATCGGTTAACCCAAAAATACCGTTCCACTCGACACAACCAACCTTCCGGATCCTCATCGGTAAGACCCTTGAAAACTGGCATCTCGAGCTTCCGTAACCTCCTGTCAAATACTGGACCTGCTCGTTCTCCTATGTTCGGTCCTCCCTGTTCATATCGGTCCTCCCACTCTCTCCAGTCTTCCCGGTCTCCCTCTCGATTATAGCCATCCCACCCACGTTCGTTCCAACCGTCGTGCGCTATTGGTCTGTCATGACCGATGCGCACCCTCCTCTCCTCCGGTGACTCGTGGACCCGGCCGCCCACCTTTCGCTCGCCTTCCGGTCCCCCGCTGTTACTCCCATCGCCAAAATCCGGGTATCTCTCTCTCCAGTCCCGCTTAATTGGCCCAGACCGACCCGACCCGGTCCCCCGTGACCGCCGCCTGGCCGGCCGTGCCCAACGCTAGACCCGCACGCCGCACGACCCCGCTCGCCCCCGACACCTCCTGAGCCCCAGCCCGCTCCTACCGCACCACCCACGCTCGGCCCGCCGCCCGGCCCTCAAGTCGCACGACCCCCGGCGCCTCCGCAGCCAACGCCGCCCGCTCCTGCGCCCCAACCCGCGCGACCCCCCGCGTCCACTCCGCCCGCGTTCCAGCCCGCGCGTCCGCCCACGACGTGGCCGTCAACCTCTGGCTGCGCCCAGCCTCTTCCGCCCGTCGCCACACGCTCCTGCGCCGCCGCCCGGTCCCCCTCGGCCCCTGCGACGCCTTCCGCGCCTGACCCAGCCGCCGAGCCAGCCCCAGCCGCCGAGCCCACCCCCTTCCCTTTGTCCGCACCGCTTGCCTCGGTTTCTGGCCGTTCCGGTGTTCGTTCTAGCAACTTTTGTATATTTAGGTTAATTTGACCTATCTCACTATTCATCGCTGCCAGTTGAACCTCGAATTCCTGTTGCTTCTTCACCATCTCGGCACCACTCGATTCGCACTCTTGAACCCTAGTCTCCATCTTGGTAGTTACCATTCCCGGATCGGTAAATGGCTCTGATACCAAAATGATAGAATCTACCACACTTTTCTATAAGATAAACCTCTCGAGAGAATCTCTCAAAGAGCCGCAATACAATGATGATAATTCGATAGATAAAAGAGTAACCTAGTCCGCCTATTTATAGCCTTCCTAGGATTTAACCTAACTTTGTAAATAACTCTATTTAGGCCCATAGGCCCATTACAACCTAAATTCGCATAATAAAATATATTAAAATAGTAAATAACTCATTCTTCACTTCTTGCTCCGCCTCAAATATACTTTTAATGATGCCGGGATCGTATCATAAACCTAGGAGATAACCTAATTTAAGTAATAATCCCTATGAAGGCCCACAAGCCCAATACAACTTAGATAACCAAATATAAATATATTAAAGAATAGTAATAACTAAATCTGTCACTTCTTCCACCTCGAGTAGACCATCAACGATCTCGGGATCGTATCAGATTTGCATCATTCTCCTTGTATATATATATGGACATAGTTATATCAATAAAAAACACGACTTCTCTGAGTCCCAAAATATTGCGTAACAAGGAAAACGAATAATTTTGGCAACACAGTAAGAGCTAAATGGTAAGTTTGAATAAAAGAAGAGGCGATAAGCTGTATTGTAATATATACATGCATGCAGACATACACGTATAGATATTTCAAGAAACCAAGAATACGAAAAAATGAAAGAAATGTAGTATGTAAAAGAGCATAAAAGAAAATAAGCCCACAAAAGAAGTTGCTAACTATAGAAACAGACTCCAATCTAAGAGGATCAAACTAAGCTCATAATTACAAAAGGGCCAGAAAAGTTCAAATAGTACTTATGCAAATGTTAATAAAGACAAGGATCCTATGCTAAGCCCTAAAAGAATATTAGGTTATGTAGCATAATGTTAATAAAACTAAAACTAGGGTTGCCAATAAGAGTTATATGCAAAATCTGAATGAACAACAACCATTGTAATCTAATGATCCAACCAAACAATTCAGTTTTGTTTATGCAAACATACATAAAGGAGTGTGTGAAGAAAGGCGTATATGTCAAATTTCAATGAAGCAAAACACTTACCCGGGCCCAAAATATTTTGATTCTCTACCTCAACAATATAGGATGATAGAAGATTGATGTACAAGGTGATGTTGAGTAGTCCATCATCAGCATTTTCAAGGGATAATTGGAGCTCATTGGTATTTTGAAAGGATGAACCTGAAACAAACTCATGAAATAAAGGCTGCATGAGCTTGGAATCGTGTTTATTGCGGTATATTCTTGGAAATAGGTTAAATTGCACTATATTTGCATTCTTCCCTCTGAATGTAACTGGTGTATCATCAAAATTGCTTCTATTTTTTAATGTTCCACCAACAAAACTTTCTTGATTCTTTTGAACATGATCCTTAGCAGAGAAGTTAAACTGAAATCCAACAGCACTTGCAGGATTATTTGGAAGATCAATGAACTGCCATGAGATATACAGATCATCCTGAATGAAACGACATCTTTCACACTTAACGCTTATAGTAGGCCCTTCACTCCTGTTCTGACAGGAGAAGTTTGCAAAAATTGACAGGGGCATTGTTTTCTGTTCCAGAAAACCAGGATTTCCAAACACAATGTTACCGAGACCTCGAATATTGGCACAACTCATGGTAGAGATTGTGGTTACATTAAACTCCATGTCATTTACAAAGGAAACCAAGTCTGGTGCATTTGCTGCTTTTACATTATGAACTTCGATGCTTCTCTTTGATATGATTTGGTAAAGCAACCTGAGATAACACTGAAAAACCAAGTCAATATGAAACCAACACGAGGAAATTGTTTTTAGCATATGACAGATGAAAGAATAAAGAAAATTAGTACTTACGCAGCAAACAAGCCAATGAAAAGTATCCAACTTGCTATTGAGAATGTTCCACCAAGTTCAGTTTTACGTTTTGTAACCACCTTTTGGTCATCCTTCAACACAGATAAGGTCACAAGTTAATTCATAGAAAGAAAAGAAGAACAGTTATGTATTGGACTTTTTCTAAGAATTAGAAATGATCATTTCCGTTGACTAAAGGAAATTAAATACTCAAACCGGATAAAAAGTACATGTCCAAGAGGAAAGAGATACACGTTCCAATGAAAGGGAAAAGAAACAAAGTCGCTACTCAAGGAAACCAAATGGAAATAAATTAACTCTAATCTTAGTGGCACAAGCATCCCCAATTCTGTCTCATAAAAAGCGTTAAGTTCTTTCCTGCTAAGCACGATGAAATATAATCATAATCCCGTGCACTGACTTCCATTTTTCCCACCAGAATGACCTCACTAAAAATCTTTTTGGGAACAGTTATTAAACCAGAAGAATAAAAGTGAAACTAAAAGTACAATTATTCAGATAATGTTTGTAGGGATTTTTTACATGGTACGGTCAAGTTTGGAAGAGTTGTATTTTTTTTTTGGAGAAGAAGAGTTGTATATTTATTTAAAGGAACCAAACTTTCATCGAGAATGATGAAAGAATATATAAAATACCATTTTGGTCCCTCAACTTTGGGGTTTGTTCCATTTCGGTCCCTAGACTTTCAAATGTCCATTTTTAGTCCCTTGACTTTGTAGTTTGTTCAATTTTGGTCCCTTGACTTTGCTGTTTGTCCAATTTTGGTCCCTCGACTTTCAAATGTCCAAATTTAGTCCCTAGACTATCAAAAAAGTTCAAAAATGGTCCTTTCGACAAATAAAAAAAAAATCTCACTCCTAAATTATTTTCTCTCTCTTCCATGTTTCATCATTTCTCCTTCTAAAAGTTTTATCCCTTTTAAATCCACATCTCTAATCCTCTTCTCTTTTTTTTTTTTCTCTTATTCTCTCCTCAATCCATCTCATCAAATTATTTAACATGAGATAATTTTTCTAAATAATAATTTTCCTACTTCGATTTGTCACTTTTTGTATTCTAAAATTCATAGTCTACCATGGAACAAAAAAGAAAAATAAAGAAAATAAAGAAGAAAAAAAAAGAAAAGAAAAGAGGGGAAGAGAGGTAAAAGTTCTAGAGAGAGAAATTATGAAAGATGAAAGAGAGAGAAAATAATTTAGGAGTGATAAAAAAATTCATTTGACCAAAAGACAATTTTTGAACTTTTTTTATAGTCTAAGGACCAAATTTGAAAACATTTGAAAGTTGAGGGACCAAAATTGGACAAATAGCAAAGTTGAGGGACCAAAATTGGACATTTGAAAGTTGAGGGACCAAAATTGGACAAACAACAAAGTTGAGGGACTAAAATTGAACATTTGAAAGTCAAGGGACCAAAATGGAACAAACCCTAAAGTCAAAGGACCAAAATAGTATTTTAACCTTCTTTTTATATCCGTGACAACGAGTGTCCAAACAAATTTATTCTCACGGAACAACTACCTACCCTACTACTTGACAAACCTATACGAAATTGATTCTTTCACCTTATATTAAACTCATAACCTCGAAACTCCCAAGGTTCTTCTTATTGGGTCACTAGGTCAAAAAAGGACATTCTAAAAAAGCTACAAAAAGGACCCAATCCAACAAAATCAAGTCAATAACATAATTTGTTTACACAAGATACAATTTTTTCATTAAGGAAATGAAAAGAAGCTAAAGCTCCAAGAAACAAACTCCCGATGGAGGGAAAATACAGAAATTTCTAAAGATAAAGCATGAAGAAAAAGCACAAAAGTAGTGCCAAATATAACTGACGCACGCTGGAAAAAAAAACACAAGCACAAATGGGAACTAATGTGAGAAAATGAAAACATCCCAGTCACAATAAATGTCTGTTCTTGCACAGAGTAACCGTCGAAGCTTTTAGATAGAGGGCACCATGAAGAAGCCTTTAAGCAAGCCGAATCATATCTTGAGAACAGACAAAGAGATTTAAGTATCCGTTGCTTTACCACCAAAGGTCCAAGATTAAGACTTTGTATATGACGCCCACAACATTAAACCTAACCACCTCTCAGACCTTGTCAGAAGACCACTGACATCTCTTTTTCTTATTTATAAGAAATTGAACTTCCATTGAAAGAATGCAAGATCATACAAAAAAAATCAAGCCCACAAAAGGAACTCAATTATAAAAAGGGATGCAATCTAAGTAAAATAAGATCTAAAAGAAAATTACAAAAGGTTTCGTTGCTGAAACCATACACAGAACCTGAAATAGGACCAAATATCACTACCATTGGCATTGACTCCCGAGTCCCACGAAAGATACTATTTTTTATTTCATTATATAACCCCCACAAAATAGCACAATGCACCATTTGGCACCACATACATGTTTTAAATAATAAAAATTAATAAAAAAGAAAAAGGATAAAGAACAATTTATATGGCACGAAACCAAATGGTGCCACGTACGTGCATAAGTACAGTTCCCCTACACAAACGTGTAGGGGAGTATTTCTCTAAAAGAAATACATGGGGTCTTTTATACAAAGGATGTCTTTAGCAAAACGTGAAATCATGAACCAAGGCTTCTTACATTCCAAAGCTTACAATATCAATGGTCACCGGCATTTCCCTCCATCGATTCCTTAGTGACTATCTTATCATTGTAAACAGTAGATTCCAAATTTTATAGCTCCTGTTGCATTCTTTTTTTCTTTCCATTGGTGGAGTAAATTTTAATGGTTTCCTGGTTTGATCTTTCTTTTCCAAATTCAAAGAAATGACATAAGGACTTGAAATCTTTAATGAAAAAGGGAAGGGAAAAGGATAAGAGATCTCTGTCAAATCCCTTTTTGAACACCTCCCTGCAGATTTTCTCACCCTGACTACTACTTTAGTTTGAGTTGAGGCATTGTTTGGAAGAAAACAATTCTAAAGAAGGTGAATATATTTCTTTAGAACATATGTATTAAGGAAGTTTAACACAAAGGTTGAAATAAAATTCATAAATTCCCAGCTTTCTCCAGATTGGGTCATTTTGTGTAGAAGTCATCTGGAAAAGTAGAACCATCTTTTCCTAAATTGTTTGTTATCAAGGTTGTAAGTAATTTGTCCAAGAGAATAAACGTTACACCTCCAATCACTTCAAGATTTCCTCTATCAAGTCTTTTGTGGTCTCAAATTAAAGAAAAAATGAGAATCTTATAGGAAACATGCTATCATAGCCAAATTCGTGAACTCTGGAAAAAGTAAAATAAGAGCACTTTCAGAGACACTTCTGATTATTTCTATGTCTAACCATTTTTGTGATCTCAAACTGGTATCATCCAAAAATTAATTTCTAATTATTCATTTTTTTGACATACCACAAGCTTTTTGACAGTTAAATTGGTTGTACATTAATGTAGTGTAGGCGCTCGCCCCTCTACCAATGCTATAGTTATTCTACCCTCCTCTCTCCTCTCTAATTATAGCGGTCTTCGTTAATCCCTTTCCTTGAGGGCTTTTCCTTTTTTTGTAATCTTACAATTCCATACCTCAATGAATTTTTTTCTTATTCAATATATATACATTCCTTCTTTGTCCATATGAATTAGAGTTCTTTTTATTACTTCCTAAGGTTTTAAGGAGTTCCTTCTCCATATGAATTAGATACCCTACCAAACAAAATATTCAAAGGTCGTCAAGATTAGGATTGACCAACAGCAGGATGACATTTCTAAAGCTTAAGTTTCTGAAATTAGAAACGAAGAAATGAAAATTTTAGAATATGTGAGCATCAGAGAGATTCCCAACAGACGATCATCATTATCAAACTGAGTGCTAATGAGTTAAAAAGTTTCTTAAATGATCACATATGTCGGCTCTTTTTAGCTCAGCTATTCTGCATAGATTACTGAAGCTTTGTCCATTGCATAAGTTATGCATTTCCTACTCTAAAAATTGGTTCATATTGAGGATTAACAAGTGCCACAACTGAAACCATGATTAATTATGACCTGCATCCAATTTAATAATTCACATTAATTGTACAACCAAGAAACCAAAAAACATAAAGTTACGTGCCAGTATGAACTTTAACTTCTTAACACTTATCTAAAAAATGAAACGGTTGATAAAGGGAAACATCTCGCATAATGCACAGTGAAAAATAATAAAGAACCTCAAACAAAACGGCCATAATAATTAAAGGCATTAGGAAACAAAAGCAAAAAGAGAATTCCATCCCAAATATGAACAGAATAGTCATTAACTTTCTTGAAAAGGTCAGAAAAATGATCTATTTATATATCTCATTGATCAAACAAATGTGTAATTCAAAGAGGCAGAGCTAAGGATCTAACCAGCCAATGTCTTGTGGCAAAGCAAACATCCAGTCTGCTAACCCACCATCTCATCCTGAACCAAATATTTCTTCCATCCCCAAGCTTCATGAATCTAAGGAATATACAGAAGAAAAGCCAAGAAAGCAGCAGGACCAGAGTGGCCTCAAGGAACACAGCCTGAGACTGAGTGAACTTCCTGATGGAATCAAATGAGAATATGGTCTCAGGGAAGCTAACAGCATAGCTCTCGAGCCGGCCCGTAGCGATGACCGAAGGGCTGTCGAAGATAACACAGCTATTGTTGGCTCGATTGAGAAGCTGCCCTGGTGGGCATGCACAGAGGCTGCCATTGTAGCGGAAGCTATTGCTTGGACATGACATTCGCAACCCACAAATCAAACCTCGAGAAGCTGAAATGGGATTGTGGGGCTTTCGAGTACAAATGACCCCAACACGAAATAGACAGAAGACCTGTGTTTCTTCAACGTTTTCACACCCCAACTTTTCGAAATTTGAGCCAAAATTGCCCAATTCTGACAGTTCTGAATTGAGGTAGGTTTGATTTCAGCGAGGAAATTATGGACAGTGACAACAATGGAGAAAACTAAAAACCCATCATGAAAACGGAAAGAAAAGCTCAAATTAACGATGGATTCAACTAGCAAATTGGGATTTAGGGTGAGAAATGAAAAACCTACAAAAATGTATGGGGTTTCCAGATTTTTTACGAACCTTCGCTTGTGTTGATTCAAACGAGGGCGAGAATCTATGAGCTGTAGAAGCCAAAGAGAGAGAAAATGAAGAACAAATTGGCGGTCTCCTTGTGGGGGAATCACAAGAAATCGTAATGAAATTGGGTTACCTTTTTAGCGTTTGAGGCTACCTTTTTCGCCCATTTGATGAAGCAGGTGAAGAAAAGAATGGGGAAAAAAGAATGGAAGCATTGGATTTCTTTTTACTCAATTTTTTTTTTTTCTTCCATTCAAAGGCTACACAAGAACACTGTGATTGAACTGAAATAAAATTTCAATAATTGATCAAATTAAATTGTCGCTTATTTCAACAATTTGAACGTGTGAATTCTGCTGTGGATGACAAGAAAGGTTTGAAATTGGTGAACTTTCAAGCTCTCTTATTTTGAAAAACTTATGTTTAAAAGAAAAATTGTGATAGGTGTGACTAATTTCAATTTCAATTTCAATTTCAATTTATACTTAGAACAGGGTCATGGGTTCAAATCCCTCGTCCTAAGGGCATGTTTGGATTGGAAATGATGGAATGGGATGTGAAGAGAAATGAGAGTAACTTTTTGTTTGGTGGAAAGGAAAGAGAGGAAAAGTGATGATAAATTTATGTTTTGTGGGAATAAAAGAGAAGGAAAATGATGTAATTAATATATATATATATATATATTTATATTTATATTAATTTATGATAATATTATTTTGTAAATTTATTTTATTTTATTTATTATTTGAATAAAATTTAAATTTTAGT
Source organism: Sicyos edulis (assembly GCA_036507275.1). Taxonomy (NCBI): domain Eukaryota; kingdom Viridiplantae; phylum Streptophyta; class Magnoliopsida; order Cucurbitales; family Cucurbitaceae; genus Sicyos; species Sicyos edulis. The sequence goes on along the minus strand of CM071856.1, from coordinate 7,607,046 downwards.
TTTTTTTTTTTTTTTTTGAGATATGGTATATTTTAAAATTTAGTATATTTTATTTAAAATACATATAAACTTGTTGTTTTGAAATTCATTCAATTAATAAAAAATTTATTTTCGAAATAAATTACAAATGCATAGGTATTCATTTATCAATATTGTTTTGAAATTTTTTTCATTTATTATTTTGAAATTTATTTTATTTAAATAAAATTTATATTTTCTTTATTTAAAATACATGGTGTAAAACAAATTTCAAATATTTATCATATATGCTTTTATATAATAAATTACGAAGTTAATGTTTGTCATGTATTTTTTTTATATAATAAATTTCAAATACATAATAATTGTTAATATTTTTTCAAGAGCATAATAATAAAACAATCTTGAAACAAATATAATTCAATAAGTTATGATTAAGAAACTTACTCTTAAATCTCAATTCTCAACACAATATCATTTAAATTGAAGTTGTAAAATATTAAAATACATTTTTTTCCTAAAAATACAAATCCACAAATAATTACAAATATTGTTTAAATTACATGATATTTAAAAAATGGTAAATAATACATTTTAAGAGAAAATGACACATAAATAATACAACAAATAAATATAATTACATAAATAAAATGGATAAGTTGATTTGTTAAAAGAAAAAAATGAATTGATCATTAATATCAACTTTAATTTTTTGATTTTTTTAAATAGATATCATCTTTTTTTTTGTTTTGAGATTACAATAATTGAGGGTGGGGAAAACTTGAACTTAAGACCTCAAGGTCATTAGGTATACAATAATGTCGTTTGAGCTACTGCTCTATTGGCACTTTAAATTTTGATTTAAGATATTGATCAAGTTTGTATCCTAATTTTGACAATTTCATTTTAAATAAATACCTAACATACTAAAAAAAATTAAAGGAAAATGTTTTTTTAGAAATAAAAAATAACTATAAAAAGGAAAGAAATAAAATTTATAAAAATGGGAAAATGTTGATTTCAATAAATAAATAGATAAATATATATATATAAATAAATAAGTTAAAAAACAATATATGGAAAAAAAAAAACATTAAAACTTGGAAAATGTTTATTTGGAAATTAAAAAGTCACGGCTAAAAAAAATTCAATTCTATAGACACATAAATAATTAAGGTAAAAAAATTAAGAATAAAAAAACAAAAAACAAAAGGAAAAGGCAAGCTGAAAAAAAAAAAAAAAAAAAACTAGCGCAGACTTCACGCGCCGGAATATCCGCCCGTGTGGAGCTCAAGCGCTGAATTAGAAAGGAGTTAAAAATCTTCGGGCCAAACGCGAAAAAATGGCTTTGTCTTCCCATCCCAACTTTTCTCGAAAACTTATATTTTAACGAATTTTTATTAATTTCTTTTTCTTTTTAATTTTAAAAATAATTTCTCATTTGTAACTATTCATTTTTATAAAAAGTTTTTTTGGACTTTTGCCATTATATTACAAAATGGCTAAAATATTCTATGAATAGCACAATAATGAAAATATTTGTATATGTAGCAAAAAATGTAAATTGATTGACTTTTATAATCAATTTACATTTTTATATTGAAATATTCTATCAATAGAGATGGATAGAATCAATTATTAATAAATAAATTAAAATGATAGGCTTTCATTATATTCTATCAATAAAGACTGATAGAACCAATTACTGATAAAATTGATAGACTTTTATTATTAAAGAATGATAGATTCTATCAAAGTCTTCGATAAAAAAATGGTAAATAGAGATTTTTTTAAAAATAGGCAGAATTTGCTATAAACGAATTATTTTTAAAAGTTGTTATAATAGTAAACTATGGAAGTTGTTATAATGGTAAATTGTGGTAAAAAAGTTGTTATACAGTGTAAATTCATTTTTTTTAAGGTATCTATAAAGATTTAGTTTTTTTTTTTTTTGGAGAAAGGACAAAAAGAACACGTGTGAGAACATTTGTGTGTTATTTCTAGCAACTCCCTTGTCATTATCCATTTTAACATTAGTCTTGATAACGCGTGCCGCCATCTAATTTGAGATATTTTTCTCTTACTAATTATGCTATTATTGATTTAATAGCTATTAATAAAATTGTCATCGCTAACGTGTTTGTCTCTTGCTCCGCATTTTAATTGAGATGTCTTCAAAAGAAAAAAATTGAGATGTCTTACCATCGATATTATGTTATTATTGTTTTCAAATCCAAAAAAAAAAAAAAAAAAAAATATTTTATTAAAAGAAAAATACTTGTCGATTCTTATGAATAAGAAAGTAAGCTCATTTTTTATATCATTTCGTTTTAAATATTGTTAAAATAAAAAGTTTGTAACATCAAATATTGTCACACATATATTAAGACTGATTTACATTTACTAATAAGAGTAGTAGTTTGATGATATTAATTTACACTTAATGACTATCAAATCATGACTTCGAATACAGATTTGCATCTAATATTTATTTCATTAAATCTTTTTAGTGAAAAAATATATATTATGTTTGGTAAAATGTTGATTATATTTTAATTAATTCTGATTTTAATTTATTATTTTATTTATTTATTTATTTTGTTTTAAATTCAGTATATTTTATTAATCGTGTCTTCTAGTCTTCAGCCATTAATTAGATCGTGTAATAGTGTGATAGTGCATCCTATATTTTAGGTAATGGAATTATGCGATTTATTTTTAAGTTGTATCTTGGCTATAAATTGCTGGAGGAAAAATCAAATGGATATAGTGAATTTAGCAAATTCTCCTCTGTATTTTTTTTTCTCTATTTCCAAATCTACTTTATTTCTTTTTCTGTTAAATTAATGTCCCTACAAAGTGGTATCAGAGCCAAGTTCTTCTATTATCATGAATAATTCTACCCAATTGTCAGTCCCTATTCTTGATGGGAAGAATTGTAATCGGTGGTCTGTATAGATGAAAATTATGTTCAATTACCATGAATTATGGGATATCGTGGAAAATGGAATTTTTGCATTAGCTGAAAATGCAACTGATGTGCAACGAGTAGCCATCGTGAACATAAGAAAAAAGACAAAAAGGCATTGTATTTCATCCACCAAGGGATGAATGATGAGACATTTGAGTAGATTGAAGGAGCAACAACCTCAAATGAGGCCTGAACCATTTTGTCAACCTCTTATAAAGGTGATGACAAGATCAAAAGGGTTCGTCTTCAAACCCTAAGGCGCCAATATGAGTTGTTGCAGATGGAGACAACAGAAACTGTTAATGACTACATCAATAGGATTCTTGCCCTGACGAACCAAATGAAGACCAATGGTGAAACACATTCAGAGCAAACAAAGGTGGAGAAGATTTTGAGGTCTTTAACTCCCAGATTTGAACATGGTGTTGCTGATATTGAAGAGGCCAATGACCTGTCAAAAATGACAGTAAGGTTATTGTCTGGTTCCCTAAAGGCGCATGAGCAGCGAATGAATAACAGTAAAATTGAAAAACCAATTAAACAGGCTTTACAAGCACAAGCCTCAATTAGTAGCTCACATGGTGGTTCACGAGGCAGAGGCAGAGGACGTGGTCGTGGTTATTCCAACAAAGGTCGTGGTGGTTATAATCATGGAGATACTGACCAGGATAATACTGGTTCCAATCAAAATTCGAAATCAAATTCCTTCTAGCAAAGAGGACGTGGTCGTGGAGGACGTAGATGCACATATAATAAATCAAATGTGGAATGTTATAATTGCCACAAGCGCGGCCATTATGCAAATGAGTGCATATCAAAAGGTAACAATAAAGCTGCCAATTGTGCTCAAGAAGAGGATTATGACGAAGAAGATCATGCATTATTAATGGTAGCCACATCAAATGAAACTCCAAACTACCAGACTTGGTATTTGGACACTGGTTGCACAAATCATATGTGTGGCCATAAGGAGCTGTTTGTAGATTTTGATGAATTGTTTCGCACAAGAGTGAAATTTGGTGATGGAAGGTTCATCTCGGTAACTGGAAAAGGGCGAATTCTTATAACATTGAAGAATGGTGATCACATGTACATTTCAAATGTTTTTTACGTACCTGATATGAAAAGTAATTTGTTGAGTATGAGACAGTTGGCCGAAAAAGGTTATGTGATGCACGTCTCTGGAAATAAATTCTCAATTTTTGATAAAGAAGGTAATATGATTCTTGAAACCTTTTTATCAAAAAATCGTATGTTTCCAGTAGATTTCAATATGAGTGATTTCAAGTGCTTGAATGCAATGGTGAAAGATGAATCATGGTTATGGCATTTACGTTTTGGGCATTTAAATTTTCAGAGTTTGGAAAATCTTTCCAAACATAATTTAGTGAAAGGTTTACCCAATATTCATCACCCTGATCAATTATGTGAAGCTTGTATTTTTGGAAATAATCACAGGATAGCTTTTGTTAAGCAGCCTTAGCGTGTAAAATTTCCTTTGGAGCTAGTTCATACAGATGTTTGTGGCCCAATGAATATATCATCAATTGGAGGGAACAAGTATTTTCTAACATTTATTGATGATTTTTCAAGGAAAAGTTGGATTTATTTATTGAAGAGCAAATATGAAGTATTTCACTGCTTTAAAATATTTAAAGCATTTGTGGAAAGACAGAGTGACAAATTAATCAAGATGATGCGAAGTGATGGAGGAGGTGAATACAAGTCAAATGATTTCAAAATTCACTGTGAGGAGCTTGGATTGCAACACAACATTACTGTTCCCTACACTCTTCAACACAATGGAGTAGCTGAGAGAAAGAATAGATCAATTATGGATATGGCCAGGAGCATGCTTAAAGTGAAAGGTATGCCAAATTATTTTTGGGCTTAAGCTGTTTCATGTGCAGTATATTTGTTGAACCGATCACCTACTAGAAGTCTTCCCAACACAACTCCTATTGAGGCATGGAGTGCATTCAAACCCAATGCCCAACACTTGAAAATATTTGGATCAGTTGCTTATGCTCATGTCCCTAAAGCAACAAGAACCAAGTTGGATGATAGGGCAATGAAGACAATTTTCATTGGATATAAGCAAGAGGGTACAAATTGTACAATCCAATGACAAAAAAGGTGATAGTAAGTCACGATGTTACATTTGCAGAAGACGAGGTATGGGATTGGAATACAATAGGTGATATAGACTCGACAAAACGTTACATTTATGTTTTGAATGAGGATGCAGATGTAGAAGGTAGAGTCAATGAAGAAACACTTGCAGTTCAACCTGAAATTGCAACTCCAATTGCAACTACTATGGAAAAGCCAAGAAGGGAGCGACGACAACCTGCACATCTTCAAGATTACAAGGTTAATCTCGATGATGAGGTTGATAATGATGGAGAATTAGTCCACTTTTCTTTTCTTGCAGATTCAAAGCCCGTTGAAGTTGAAGATGCCATTAAAAATCCCAAATGGCAAAAGGCTATGAACGAAGAATTGATGGCAATTGAGAAAAATAACACATGGCAGTTGACTGATCTTCCAAAAGGACACAAAGAAATTGATATAAAGTGGGTGTATGAAATCAAAATGAAAGCAAATGGTGAAATTGACAAATACAAAGCAAGGTTGGTGGCCAAGGGATTTAAGCAAAGAGAAGGCTTTGATTATGAAGAAATATTTTCTCCTTTAGCACGAATGGAAACTATGAGATTGATCATTGCTTTAGCTGCACAAAAGCAATGGAAAATTCACCAGATGGACGTCAAATCAGCGTTTCTTAACGATCCACTTGACGATGAGGTTTATGTAAAACAACCACCTAGTTTTATACAATCTGGCAAATAGGACAATGTCTACATACTTAATAAGGCTTTGTATGGCCTTAAACAGACACCAAGAGCTTGGAACAAGAGAATTGATTCATTTCTTCATGATACTGGATTTAAAAAATGTCCATCAGATCATGGTCTATATGTAAAGACTAATGATTATGAAGATTTGCTAATTTTATGTCTTTATGTTGATGATGTGATTTTTACAGGACATAATCTCAAGATGATTAGTGATTTCAAGCATATTATGATGAAGGAATTTGAAATGAGTGATCTTGGTCTAATGTCTTACTTTTTGGGCATTGAGGTTATCCAGGTAGATGATGGATTATTCATTCATCAAAAGAAATATGCTGCTGAATTTTTGAAGAAGTTTAAAATGGAAGATTCAAACTCAGTGAAGACGCCAGTTGAAACCGGCCTTAAGCTTAACAAAGATGATGATGAGTGAAGTGTAGATGCAACATACTTTAAGCAGATTGTTAGAAGCTTAAGATATCTCACGTGCACTGGACCTGATATTTGTTATGTTGTGGGATTGGTTAGTCGATACATGGAGTCACCTCGACAGATTCATTTACAAGCAGTAAAAAGAATTATGCGCTACATTAAAGGTACTACAACTTTTGGTTTATTCTACTTTTCATCCAAAGAGATTGAGATCGTTGGATACTCGGATAGTGATTGGGGTGGAGATTCAGATGAAAGGAAGAGCACAAGTGGTCATTGTTTTATGCTCGGAAAGACTGTTTGCTAGTGGTCATCAAAGAAACAGTCAATTGTTGCATTATCCACATGTGAAGCTGAGTATGTAGCTGCAGCAGCAAGTGCATGTCAATCAATTTGGCTCCACAATATCATGAGTCAAATTGGCATTAATCTTGAAAGTCCAATGAAGATTTATGTTGACAATATCTCTATAATTAATTTGGCAAAGAATCCATTCTTTCATGGAAGAAGTAAACATATTGATATTCAGTATCACTTTTTACGAGACCAAGTTGGGAAGAACATGATCAAATTGAAATATTGCAAGTTAGAAGATCAAATTGTAGATATTCTTACTAAGCTATTGAAGATTGATGCCTTTATCAAATTAAGGAACCTGTTTGGCGTGAAAATCATTCCAAATCAGAATTAAGGAGGGATGTTGATTATATTTTAATTAATGCTGATTTTAATTTATTTATTTAGTTTGTTTTAAATTTAGTATCTTTTATTAATCGTGTCTTCTGGTCTTCAGCCATTAATTAGATCGTGTAATAGTGTGATAGTGCATCCTATATTTTAGGTAATGGAATTGTGCGATTTATTTTTAGATTGTATCTTGGTTATAAATTGTTGGAGGAAAAATAAAATGGATATAGTGAATTCAGCAAATTCTCCTCTGTATTTTTTTTTCTCTGTTTCCAAATCTACTTTATTTCTTCTTCTGTTAAATTAATTTTCCTACAAAACATTTCCAATTTATTGTTTTTTTAAAAAAATAAATTTAAATTGTTAAATGAAAATAAGTTTTGAAATTAAATGTTCAAATTTTTTTAATGTTTTGTTGTTTATTATCATATTTGTATCCACGTTTTAGAAAAAGGAAAAAAAATATTTTGTAATTGAGAATGAGGATAACTAGATAAGTAGCTAAATTTAATAAGTTAATTTAAAAAATGTTTAAAATTATGTCTTTTGTTAGGTTTATTTATGTATCCATTGTACATTTATGTCCTTTATTAGGTTTGTAACTTTGTCTTTGTTCGCCATGTCTTTATATATGAATATGCTATCGGCTTTAGAACTTCGATACGTGTGACTTTAGTCGATAATTATCAAACTTTTACCACTTGAAAACACCCAAAACTTTTAACACTTGAAAATGAGGGTTGAATTGTTGTACGAAATATTATCACCCTAGATGCTTATCAGTGTAATTTGAAACTTGCAGGGGAGGGAGTTCTATAGGTTTTCTTGGCGTTTCGATGTGTTGATTTGATAGTGAATTGATACCTAATTAGAGATATTTTGGAATTTAGATTGGAAGATGTATGATAATACCATATTCACATAGTGGAAACCTCTAGGTTTTTCAACTCGAACATGACTCACGTGTAAATCCACAACTTTGGGTGTACATGGTTAGAGTTGGGTAGGGTTTGTTGGCTTTTTGGCCCCTACTTGAATTAATTAATTAATATTTTGATGACAACAAACTCAAATTTTTGTTACCGATATTTTTGAAGTTTTTAAGTGTTTATTATGTAGAACTTGGAGAGACGATTTCAACGATTTTGAATCGTGCAAATCGGAGTTAAAATGAAAAAGATATGCACAAATGAAGATTTGAAGAAAAATTGCCTATAAAAAAATGGGATTTTATTTTTCAAATTGTTTCTTTTTTAACCAAAAAATCTTCTCATCTTATCTTCATTCAATCCTAGTCATATACTACATTTTTTCTAAATCCAATGACCACCATTTCATCACATCTTCATCAAATCTCGTATGTCGATCATTTTTCCTAAATCCAACCCACCTTTCATCTTCTCTCCATTAAATACAATGCTTCAAGAACTAAATTTATACAACAACATTATCATTCTAAAAGCTTAAAAAATAAGTGTCATTTGCTTCACACATTTTTTTAATCGGCGCATTTCAAATTTTGTGAAAAAGCTGTCAACGTTCAACTTATGTATTTTGCCCATGAGAGATATATTGTAAAGTTTCATTTTTATTTGTTATTTGGGAATTTTATTAAGGTGTGGAGTACACCTTAAGTTGTGAGAAAATACAATTTATTTAATCCTGATTTTGTGAAGATGATTTAAATTTCTCTTTAGCCTAAGAAAAAGAGCGTTAAAAAGTAGTTTAATCCTGAACCTGGTAAAAGGATCGTGTAGGTTTGATTCTCACCCACAAGAGAATCATCTAGTAAAATATTCAAGGAGGAGCCCTTGGGAAGTGAAGTAGGATTTCCGAACCACTATAAATTTTGATGTCTTTTTCTCTTCCCTTACCTTTTAATTTCCACTATTTAATGTTTCCATATTAATATTTTATTATTTTTTTGGTGATTTTAGATTATAAAAGTATTATTTTTAATGAACTTAAAAGTTGGTGAACTCTATTCACTCCTCTAATGTTGCTTTTCGATTTTACAGGGTTGAACAAATTTTTTGGACCAACCCAACTTTTCAGGTTGACTAATTTTCCAACCCATCCAACCCTATGCATAAGCATAACCCAACCCTAGATTTTTTGGTTGAGTTGGGTTGGGTTCTCGGGTTATGCTATTCTCATTATGGTAAAGTCGTACACATAAAGGAACAATGCTATTATACAAATGACAAGATTATCAAACCCTCAAGCTACTGGTATGATCCAAACTGGAGCGCAAACTAGAGGAGAAACAAAGCTAGAAACTCAAATAATGCTTCTTCTACTTCTGTTATGGTCGCTACCCCTGAACATGTTCAAAACAATGTTTGGTATTTAGATAGCGGAGCTAGCAGTCACTTGACCTCTGACCTTGAAAATCTCTCCCTAAGATCTGAATTCACAGGTAAGGATCAAGTAATTGTAGGTAATGAGAAACAAATTTCAATCAAACACATTGATAGTTTTACACTTTATGGAAAAAATAGAAATTTGTCTACAAATGACCTTTTACATGTTTCTGACATCAGTAAAAACTTGATTAGTATTTCTAAACTGACCATGGATAATGTAGTAATTTTTTAGTTTCATGATTCCTTTTGTTCCATCAAGGACAAGGCCACAAGGATGGAGTTGATGAGAGGGAGCATTAGGGATGGACTGTACCGACTACCAATTTTTGGGTCCTAGAGTCAGAGTACTAAAATGAATCTTGAAGGGTCAATGAAACAATATATTTTTGTGGATGTTGTATCTGTTAATAAATAAGAAGTTTGAAATTGTGGCAGCCCTGGTAGTTACTTTGCTTTGGCATGTACTAGAGATTTTTGGCACAATAGGCCAGGTCATCCATCTCCTCGAATATTATTTCAAATTATCAACTCATGTAACATCTTATCTGGTAATAATAGAAAATTATCATTATGTGAAGCATGTCAATTTGGAAAATCTCAGTAACTCCCCTTTAATCTGTCTGACTCTCGAGCATCTCATTCCCTAGACTTAATGCACACGGACTTGTGGGGACCTGCACCACTGGTATCAACAAAAACTGCAAATACTATATCAGTTTCTTGGATGATTATTTGCGCTACACTTGGATTTTTTTTTTCCGTTAAAACAAAAAAGTGACATCATTATTATATTTGACAATTCAAAGCTCAAGTTGAAAACATGTGTGATAGGAAAATCAAAACCATTCGATGTGATGAAGGGGAAGAATTTAAGCCTTTCATATTTCTAGCTTTAAAGGCTGGCATGTGCAACTATCTTGCCCCTTACACATCAGTTCAAAATGGTCGAATTGAGAGAAAGCATAAACATATCGTTGAAACAGGTCTCACCTTACTTGCTCAGGCTCATATGCTTTCTCTCTTTTTTGTGGGAAGCTTTTCACACCGCATTATTTCTTATCAACGACATGCCCTCACTGACTGTTGATGGAAAAACTCCATATTCTCTCTTTAATAACGAAGAACCTGATTATCACAGTCTCCGTGACTTTGGTTCTGCTTGTTATCCATGTCTCATACCATATCCGGGCCATAAGTTTAATTTTCATACGTCAAAATGTGTTTTCATTGGTTACAACAACAACCACAAAGGTTTTCATTGCTTGAATGATAACGGTAGAGTCTTTGTATCTCGGCATGTCAGATTCAATGAAACTGTTTTCCCCTTCTCATAAGGTTTATTAGTACAAAGCATAACTCATTTTCAAATGACTCGATTTTAACATGGTTTCCTGTTCTAAATCCTCATTTATCATCTGGTACCACAACCCACGATAACCTTCCCACTACGACTTCACCTGGTATGGCATCTTTGAATGTGTATCCTATGTACAGTGCTAAGGTTTCTTCTCCTTCTTCAAATGTTTCCTCTACAACTGATTCCTCCACCACTATCTTGAGGTACTAAACTGTTCTTTTTTATGATCAACACACTCATGTTGATTCATTGACTCCAAATGAACTAGAACCTCATCCGGCTGCTCCTTCCCTAGTCAATCAACATCCCATGGTCACTCGAAGCAATGTCGGTATCTCTAAACCAAAGTGGCTATTTGGTTGTTTAGCGAAAACTGTAAATACTGTTGATTGGGAATAAGTTGAACCTGTCAAATTCAAAGATGCTCAAACTAGTAAACTCTGGAAACTAGTTATGGACTTTGAAATTGCAGCCCTCGATAGATATCACACTTGAGACGTGGTTCCCCTGCATCCAACTCAACGTCTTGTTGGTAACAAGTGCGTGTACAAACTTAAACGGTTTGCTGATGGTTCAGTTGAACGTTACAAGGCTAGCCTTGTAGCCAAAGGATATACTCAAACTCTCGATGTTGACTTTCATGAAACTTATAGCCTAGTGATCAAACCAACATCCATTAGTCTTGTTCTCACCCTTGCGATCACTTGGAGTTGCCCAGTTCAACAAATCGATATAAGTAATGTTTTTCTTAATGGGCATCTGCACAAAACTGCTTTTATGCCACAACCTGAACCCATGTTAATCCCATGCTTTCATGTCATGTATGTCAACTCAAGAAAGCTATTTAGACATGAAACAAGCTCCACGAGCATGGTTTGATCAACTTCATAGTACTCTCACATGTTGGAAGTTCAAGCAGAGTTGTTCTGATGCTTCTCTCTTCTATCATGGGCTGGAAGAACACTTTTAATCATCTTAGTCTATGTTGATGACATACTCATTTACCTTGCTGGATCTTGGACCAATTCATTACTTTCTGGGCATTTAAGTGGATCGTGGACCTTTAGGCTTCACTTTATCTCAAGAAGCCTACATCAGAGACTTGCTTGCTCGTCTCAACATGTCAACCCTCAAACCAGCTCTCACCCCCATGCCAGTATCTAATAACTTGCACTCTTTAACTACTTATCCGTTTTCTGATCCGACTCTATACTGCAACACTCTCGGGGCTCTTCACTATGTACTACTTACTTGTCCTGATATTGCCTTTGCGGTAAATAAACTCAGTCAACACGGTCATGCTCCTTCAACTCAGCACTGACAGGCCATGAAACGTGTTTTTATTACTTACATGGGACAATTCGACTTGGTCTAATCCTCCAACCTGCTCAATCTCTCACTCTCACTACTTTTTCTAACGCTGATTGGGCAGCTTGTCTAATTGATAGACCCTCAGTAGGGGGTTACTGTGTGTTTCTTGATTCATCAATGATATCTTGGTCTTCCAATAAGCAATAAGTTGTTGCACGATCCAGTGCAGAATCTGAATATCGTGCCTTAGCGCATGTGGCGTATGAATTGCGTTGGTTGGCATAATTACTTAAAAGAACTTCAAATTCCCCTTCAACATGCCCTCATTACCTGGTGTGACAACCTCAATGCTGCAGCTTTGGCAAGGAATCTTATTGTTAAAGCTCGCACTAAACACATTGAAATAGACATCCATTTCATACGGGAACAGGCTCTTCTATCACAAATTCAATTTCGTTATGTACCATTTCACGATTATCTTGTTGACTGTCTCACAAAACCACTGTCATCACCTCGATTTCAGTGGCTACGAGACAAACTTGGTCTCACTCTCATTGCGCCGCGTTTGAAGGGGGAAGTTAAGTCGCACGTTGACCTCACCAAGGTCAAAGACCAGACAAAGACATTATCCTCCATAATTTAAGTCCAGTCCTTTTCATCACTTAAGTCCAGTCCTTTTTATCTTGTACTTATAGCCGCCTCAATGGCTTGTTAATTTAATACCTCTCTCGCTCTCTCGATTGTTCTTCTTCTTCCTCTCTTTAAATGTAAGCAAGCTGTTGGTTGGTAAATATGATTGAATGAGCAAAACACAAAGTTGTGTGCTTATAAGAAAGGTGGAAGGCAATAGAATCAAAGCATTCTCTAAAAAACTTTATTTATATCAGGGGAGGAAGGATGAATACCAACAATGAAACCATTACGTCACTGAACCCATTCGTTTCAATTAATCATGGCATTAGAACTATATACGGAAAAAAATTGTTACACATTAAAAAGTTTGTAAAAAAAACATAATAATAAATATCCGACGACAACACCATAGTAATACGGTACGAACCTGGTTGCATCCAAATTTACAAATGGTGTGTTTGGAGCACCTGTTTGGTTATAATAGACGAAATGTTATGATAAACAGTGAGTTATGATAAACGGTAGATTATTATAAATGGTGTTTGAGGGGCAAGTTATTATAATATGAATCATGATAAACGATGTTTGAGGGGCTGATTATGTAATAAAAAGTAATATATGTAAGGTTTAAATAAATGGACACGCAAGTTTAGGTAACCACCGTTTAAAATAAACGATGAAGCAAACATCGGTTGAATTATTATAACCAACCCGGCGGTTTACATAAACGGGCCCAAACATATCCAAAGAGTATATTACGAAAAAAGAAAAAGAATCCGACGGTTGTGATTTCGACATGGTCATTTTGTTACACGACGGAACTAAATTATTATTATTATATATATTTTTGTAATTTTGGTGTTCAGACACTGAAACACCCTCCGAGTTTTCGCCTTCGTTCTTCTATTTTCTGGAATTCCATCTCCAACAAGAACCGCCAAATCTCTCCAAATTCATCTCCACGGAATCGTTTCGCCTCTCTGATAATTTTTCTCCGATCTGAGCCTTGATGACTTCGAGCTTCTGGTACCTCTTTTCGCCTCTTGTAATTCATTATTCAATCGCTTTCTGTTTGATTTGTTAAATGCCCAAATCGAACTGAGTTTAAACTCTGCTTGTTTTGGTTTATCTTTGATCTGATTTGGTAATCTATCGGTTTTTGTCTGATTCATCATTGCCGGAAATCAAATTTTGTGTGTGTGTGTGTGTGGCTCTATCTTATGTATGCGAGTGTAGAATCTGCATATTTTGGTTGATCTTTGATGTTTTTCTTAATCGTGGTATTGGATAGAATGTTCATTTTATTTTCCTTAATGTGTGCCTTTTTGCTTGTTTATGTTACCCATTTGACGGAATTTGATGTCGTGTATTTTGCATTTATTGCTTCATAGGGTACCCATAATGGTTTTGTTCGGCAATACTTATCAATCACCTCTCTTGTGATTTTTGTCTGTTATTTTAGTTTAACAACGAACGGTGAGAAATTCGAACATATAACCTCTTGGTTATTAGTATATACTTTATGCCAGTTGAGTTATTTTCACGTTGGCCTTGTTGTGTGATTTGTTAGTAATCAGTCGTGTTCTTATTCAGCTACCAATCACTTTATGCATCATGTTTGTTTTGGTTGATCTTAAATGTTTGTCTGTCGTTGGGTTTACTTTGTACTTTCTTTCAAGCCAAGTCTGTTTTTCTATCTGTGTAACTTCTCAAATTTCAAATGGCAACGAAAAGTTGTCTTTTGTTTGAAAAAAGTTATGCAATATGGGATTATTCTTTTTTGTGATGTGGCAATGTAATTTTTCTATATCTTATTTGTTATTATTTTTTTCTTTCCAGGGCTTAAGTATTACAATACCATCCCATGTAATTTAGTGTAGTTAATAAACAATTCAATTCATTATGAGTTGGGATTATGTTGTCGAATTTATAATATGGGCAGCACTGATATACTCTAAAAGATTGACACTCGGGCAATTTTCTTTCTGTTTTTGGACAGGACGTTTGTTGGGTTGTTTTTTCATCCACTACTAACAGCACAAGTTCAGTGATTTGGTTGAGTGTGTGGCCTTTGATTTCCAAATAAGTAACCAAAGATATAGAATGCAGTAATGGCTTTAAGAGCGATTTTGGTTAAGAAAAGGCACCTTTTAAGTTATGAGAATCTATCTACCAGCTTATATCTAAGGTACTCCAGATTTGAACATGGACAAGCATCTCAAGCCGATGCGTTACAGAAGTTGGGCTGCATTTCCAGTAGACCTGCAGCTATTGAAGGAGAATCTGAAGGGGTCTCATCTTCAGATATTAAGAAGGATCTTTTATCATTTCCAGCTGCACAATATTTTCAAAGTAATCTTATAAGTCCTCAAGTTTTTGGTCATGGATTTGGGAGAGGAACGCCAGCATACTTTACGGGTTATAGATATGTTTTACAACTTTCACAATATTCTACCACAGCCACAGCTGGTCAACCCGAGTCTGGTGGCGATAATACTAGAAATGAAAAGCAAGCTGCTAAGAGGATTAAAGAGCCGTCCCCAGAAGAGTGTGATCAAGCAGTTGAAGGTTTGAGTACTGTTAAAGCGCAAGCTAAGCAGATGCAAGAATCCCAGAAAAGTGCCCAATCTGCATTAAAAAGCATATGGGCTAAGCTTCTAGGAATAGGTCCTGCTTTGAGAGTTATTGCTTCTATGAGCAGGTTTAAACTATTTTTCTTCTTGCTTCATATTTGATCGAATGTTTGATTCTCATCGTTCATTGAACAAATATTATATCATGTAGAGAGGACTGGGCTAAGAAGCTTCGCCATTGGAAGGATGAATTTAAATCTACAATGCAGCATTATTGGTTGGGTACAAAACTGTTATGGGCTGATGTTAGGATCAGCTCGAGGTTATTAGTGAAACTTGCAGGTGGGAAGGGTCTTTCCCGAAGGGAGAGGCAACAACTCACACGCACCACAGCAGATATTTTCAGGCTAGTTCCTTTTGCAGTTTTTATTATAGTTCCATTCATGGAGTTCTTATTGCCGGTCTTCCTGAAATTATTTCCGAACATGTTACCATCAACCTTCCAGGACAAGATGAAGGAACAGGTAAATGTTGCGAACTGGGTGGAGATTGCTAAACATGTTACTCCATCATGCAGTTCATTGGCTCTTTGTTCTCTGGATAATTAATTTTGGAACTTCATTCTTTATACATAACTCTCCTGCTATTTTTTTGACTATATACAACATATCGTTTCATGAACAAACTATTGTAATAAGAATGTAGTTTATGTCTGGACACATTTTCTGTCACCTATATATTGATACATTTCTTGGCCATCGTCTCAAAAAAAAAAAAAACTTTAGGCAAAGGTGTTGCAGGGCACAAAATGGCGAGGTCAGGCGCTCGCCTCGGCTTCTTTGGAGGCATAATAATGCCTATGTGCATGGCCTCTTGTCATAGGGAAGGAAAGGTGAAGGCGAAGGCCTTGAAAATACTATGTGATTCTGCACCTTAGAAGTCATCTCACAACATCGAAGAAGATGATCAAGATCCTTTGCTGCTTTCCTACACATAAACATGATGGAGCCTAAATGCCCCTTACTGAAATGAACATTCTTGAGAACTCTAGATAAAGTGTTAATCTTCCTATGTAGAACCTGCAAAGTAAAAAACTTAACTTTATTTGAGATTTTCACCTTCCATATGAAGTAAAAGTAGAAGAAGAAGGATCAACATGAGAACCCCTCAAAAGGATTTGGAACTCAACAACGAATATTTCTGCTATGAGATCACAATGAAAACCCCCAAATAAAGAAAGTAAATCAACAACATCAAGCATCTCCCTATTAGACAAAAACCGCTGAAAACCCAAAGAAAGTGTAAGAAGATGCCATGTGGAAGCTTGCACATTTGCTACACAATGGTGTTTTATGAGAGGTAAGTGATACAAATTGAGGAAATAATGAGCAAAGGGGACTACTCCAAACAGGGAAAAACAAAATAGCAACCTTCAACCTGCAAATTAATACTGAAACACAACAAGAATACTCCAAACAGGGAAAAACAACCTTGGTGAGATGCCCTTCCACGCCAAGGGATTAACAATATCTTCAATCATTCAAGAACAAAATAGCAAAATAAAAGGAAATGCAACCAACATCTTAGAGAGAGCTGGAAATCTCTCCCAAGACCTCAAGTTTACCCAAAATAGCCTATCTTCTCAGAACTATACCCCACTATTTATAACAAAAACTCTTCAAGTAATTCCCAAAATACCTCTTACCATTTATTATACTAATCCCTTTCACATAACCAATATTGGGCCTCTCACAATTGCTGAATACATATCTCTTTTTTATCTTCCTTGAATGAATCAGCTGTCCTAAATTATTTGTTGCTCTGAGCATAAGACTTGGGGATCAAAGGAGATGGAACCTTTTTCTTTTAATGACGTAGTTAAAATTGAAGCTTTGCCTTTTATTCGATGAGATAGTTCATTCCTTTCTGTCATATGCTTTCTCTGTCTTTCTGTCTCTGGATCTCTGGGCAGAATAGGCCTGATTTTTGTTTTCAACTTTCAGGAGGCATTAAAAAGAAGGCTAAATGCTAGAATAGAGTATGCTAAATTTCTTCAGGATACTGTTAAGGAAATGGCCAAGGAAGTCCAAAGCTCCAGAAGTGGAGAAATTAAGAAGACAGCAGAAGATCTCGATGAATTCATGACTAAGGCTAGTAGATTGCATCCTCTATCAATGCAGTGCCTATTAGTTTAATTTTACCATTTTTTTGCCACAACTGATGCACCTTGCTCAATTGGCTTGTATGTTTATACAGGTCAGAAAGGGAGCTCGTGTTAACAATGAGGAAATTTTGGGATTTGCTAAATTATTCAATGATGAGCTTACATTGGATAACATAAGCAGGTCAAATTTTTGTTTGTTAATTAAGGCCCTTAACAATTTTGTTGTTATTTTTGTTTTTGAAAATTGTGCTTGTTTACTCCCAATTTCTTTATTATGGTTTTCCTTTTCACTTCAAAGAAAACATTTGAATTTTTAGTCAAATTCCAAATTTTTAAAACTACATTTTTTTAGTGTTCAAATCTTGACATGGATTTTGAAAACATTTTTAGAAAGTAGACAACCAAGCAAAGAAACTCACAAGACCTAAGTTCTTCTAAAACCAAATGGTTATGAAACAAGACCTAAGTTCTTCTATCCTTTAGCTTGGTTATTTTTAATATATACCTCCATTTATTTACAGGCCTCGGTTGGTGAATATGTGCAAATACATGGGTATCAGTCCATTTGGCACCGATGCATATTTGCGCTTTATGCTAAGGAAAAGATTGCAAGAGTAAGAGTCTCATATGAACACAACATGCATAATTTCATCTCTTGTGTAATTTATCATTCAGGATTGGGATTTTTCAGTTGTCATTTGATACACGTGTGTACATATATGTTGCAGCTTACATGTACTTGTTTTTCTTACATCTACCACCTTACCAGTTTTTGCCCATGTTAAAAAGGTTCTGTAATGTTCGATGACCTTTAATGATTAGTAAGCAATGCATTCTATTTGAGAATTTTGTGAACATTCATCTTACTTAAAATTTTCATTTTCCTGCTTGTTTCAAGTTCAGTTTGACGTTTAATTGAAAAATGAAACATATGGTTATGGTGGTGCAAAGATTTTATCCGCTAACTTGTTGGAGAAAAGTGACCTCATTCATCAACACTGGGCAAATTTCTTTCAGCCAACTGAGTGGTTTTATGTGATCGCTTGTGGTTGTTCAAGCTGTGACCTTTGATGATTTTAAGCTTCTTGTGTCCATAGTGATATTTGGTCCTTGGCTTTAGTTTCCAAGATCTTTTTTAATCATTCGGTTGGACCTCTTTCTTAAGTCAGGTCCCTTTTGCGGGCTTGTTTTCTTTTCTTGGATTCCCTTGTCTTTCATTTTTTATCTGCGAAGAAAGTTTGGTTTATATAAAATTGGAATCTGAGGAAGCCGTTCTATAAAGGATGTAGAGAAGTTTCATGGTTTACCCAGTGGGTTATGTCCAGAGGATGCTTAAAAATGGGGTACCCAATATCTCGGTTAACTAGGAATTAATAACTGGCTACCAATTATTGATCCTCTTGCCAGATCCTGTTGGAAGATGTTGTTTGAAGCCTTTAATTTCTGCCATGTATTTCTGTCTAAAGATGTTATGCTTCAAGCTCTCTATGCACAAGTTTTTCGGATAAAAGCCAAGATCCTCTGTCCAACAACATTTATCCAATTCCGTAGGATTTGTTGAATGAAAGAAAACGAATCTTTGATAACAGTGCCAAGGGGTGGGAAGGGGTGTGTGAGAAAGCTTGGTTGGTCTTATTTCATAATTCAAAGTGCTTTTACATCCTATTCTTTTTAACTAATTATGTGACTTGTTTCTTCATTAATTGGGTTTCTTTTTTTGCATTTAGCTTATGGTGGATTTCTTTTATCTCTCTCATGAAAATTTTCTTTTAAGATGATTTACCTTATTATAATTTTTTTAAAGAAAAATCAAGTCCCATTTTGGTGCAGTGCAGAGGACTTTTTAGTAACCATAAAGATCTAAACCTAAAAATGGTTTTAGAAAATTCCTTGTGCCTTATTATTTATCCCATCAAGAAGGGGTTAAACGTTAAAGTAAAGAAACAACAGAGTCTATGTAAGACTTTCTTTGACAAGAGACATACGGTTCTTGATTATATGAGCATGAAATATTCTGTCCATGCACCATCAAAGGAATCATGGTTCATAAGAACAATACCTGACTGATTTTTTTTTAAGGAGATCTTACTATAAACTCAATGATCCTGACCACTATTTCCTCATTCTCTGTAAATTATCAATTAATTTATTTATGCTGTCTTTTCTTTAGATTCTGTAGTCTACAATGTTTGCTTTACTAGAGAGGTCGCACCTGATGTAATTTGTTTAAAGTTTAAGTCTTTTCTTGCTTACAAAAGATTGTGTGGAACATGGGACATGCCAAAAGTAACCAGAAGTCGTTATATTTGTCAGGATTAAGAATGATGATAGGATGATTCAGTTAGAGGGGCTGGAATCTCTTTCTGAAGCGGAGCTCCGACAAGCCTGTAGAGAACGAGGTTTACTTGGTTTGCTTTCGGTTGAGGAAATGAGACAACAGGTTTCCTTTTTTTTTTTTTTTGTTTATATATCAATTGTTTTAAAGCCATCTTTTATATTTATATTCTTCTTAATTAAAGATGGTTTCTTATCCTAATATTGCTGATATAGCTACATTAACTTTATTTATCCTGCTTTAATTTGTGTGAAATTGTTAGCTTAAAAATAGAAAAGCCTCCTGTATCCTGTCTCCTTTACACCTAAACACTGCTATGAGTTTTAAAAGCATGTGCATAATGAATACAACCGAGTACATTTTGATGTTGAAATATACCCAGTTTTGTTTTTTAAAAATGTATATTTAGATGTTGAAATGTAAAGTATCTTCTCAACACAAAGGGCTGTCAAGTTAACCTACTATTTTCGTCTAGTTAAATGTTAAACCTCATGTATAACATATGTAATTGCCTTATTTGGTCGTCAAAGAAGTATCTATAAAACTTGAGCATTTCTGCTGTAATATTATTTCTTCTTTGGGTTGGGTATAAAAGAAAAATATATTTTACATCTGACATGTTATATATTTTTTCATTATTTTCTGTAGCTGCGTGATTGGCTGGATTTATCTCTCAACTACTCTGTACCATCTTCCCTCCTGATTCTTTCTAGGTAAAGTAAATAGTTTCTACTGGGTTTTTTTCGCTTTCTTTTTTCTTCTTTCAGTTTTGGTTTGGTCTGTTGTTTGTTTTCCTTTTGTTTTAGTTGCTTTCGCTGGCTTGTGGGGCTTGTTTCCTTGAGCAATAGCTCTTTTCATATATATTAATGAAATTGTTGTTTCTTGTTCAAAATGGTAAGATGAAATTGAAATTTGTCTTTTTACTTTTCCTCTTATTGGTAACCAATGCAGAGCCTTCTCTGTGTCTGGAAAGGTGAGACCGGAGGAAGTTGTACAAGCAACTCTTTCCTCTTTGCCGGATGAAGTTGTGGATACTGTTGGGGTCACAGCTTTGCCATCTGAAGACACTGTTTCAGAAAGAAGAAGGAAGTTGGAGTTCCTAGAAATGCAAGAAGAGATGATAAAGGTTTTTGTTTTGTTTGGGTAGAGTGGGGTTATTACAATTATTATTATTATTATTATTATAAGAAAATTGCTCGGAGAAGAGCCATTTCCAGTTTTTCCGAAAAGCAAAAGAATTTGCACTCCTACATTATTATAAGAGTAGTGCACATTCCTTCTTTCTGACTCTCTTTTCTCTCCTGAAATAAAACTTCCAAATGCCTTTTTATGTCCCAAATATTTCTATTTCCTCTCATGATATAAAGTTTTCATGTACTTAAAAGTGGCTGAATCTGTATGAGTTCCCCTAAAAGATGGGCAAACTGCATATGCCATTTCCTACCAAGATGATCTAGGTTTCTTATTCTTGTTGAATTAGTTTTTTTTCAAAAAGGTGCCTCCCATTTAGATGCTCTTCATTGTATATATGTAGGAGGAGGAAGAGGAAGAAGAGGAGTTGGCTAAGATGCAAGAAACTGCTGGTAGTCAAAAGGACGTTGCTCTAGAAGAGATGACCAGTCCAACTACTGGAGAAGAACTCAAAGAAAAAACAAAATCAATGGAGAAACAAGAGCAGCTATGTGAACTCAGCCGTGCATTGGCAGTTTTAGCCTCTGCATCTGTAAGTATTGGTGATAAATTGTGCTTTCAGGGACAAATATTGTCGACCTCCTTTTTTTTGGCATTTCACATGATGGTTTTTAACTTGCTTTGTTTCACTTTGTTATTCATTTAGTCAGTCAGCAGGGAACGTGAGGAGTTCTTGCATCTTGTAAAGAAAGAGGTATAATATGTTATTCCTTCTCTCAGTTGTGTAGGACTAAATAACCTAGAGAATTTACCATCAACCATCAACAGTACATTCTATCTCTTGTATTATATTTGCAGCAGGATTTTAAAAATAATTCATCTATAGCACATTAATTTTCATCACTCAACTAGTGATAGAACTCAATTTGAATTTTTATCACTGATTGAAAACTCAAGTAATGATAGAATGAGTCTATTATTGATTGAATGCCATCACTAATAGAATTCAACAAGTGATAGAATTCAATTTGAATTTTCTGCTATAAATGAATTAATTTTGATTTTGATGCTATAGATGGAATTACTTTGCCCTTTTTTATTATACATGCAAAATCCCCAATAATCTAACCACTTAAATGTCATGAGGTCAATGAAATTCTTTTTATTGTCTCTAAGATAGCTAAAATATCTTTTCTTCAGAACCCAAAGAATGTCATTTTAACTTGAAAAAACTGAATGCATGGCTAATTTGGTTGGTGGTTTTTGCTTTCTATTGTCTCCATTTCCAGATAGACCTGTACAACGGCATGGTCAAGAAAGAGGGTACAGACGGTGTAGAAGAAGCAAGAAGGGCTTACAAAGCTGCAAGGGAGGATACTGACCAGGCTGCTGAGTTGGCTTTAGGTAGCAAGGTTTCTTCAGCACTTGTTAACAGGGTAACGTGATTCTTCATCATAATTGTATTTCACGAGTTCATTTCGGCAATCGATTGTTTAGCATCTGTCTCTGATCTGTACTATATCTTCTTTGCAACTTGGAAAACTCACCTTGTACATGATGCCTTCAGATTGATACGATGCTTCATAAGCTTGAAAAGGAAATTGATGATGTTGATGCCAAAATTGGGGATCGTTGGCGATTGCTGGACAGGTTATATATTTTCCGCCTTCTAATTTGATGGGAATTCCGCATCAATGCAAACCATGTGAGCATACTTATGTAATGATACTTCTTTGCAGGGATTATGATGGGAAAGTGACACCTGAGGAGGTTGCATCTGCTGCTATGTATCTCAAGGACACATTGGGCAAGGAGGGAATTCAGGAAATTATCAGCAATCTCTCCAAGGATAGAGGTAAACAATGCTGTATTTTTCTATATTTATTATAATAACTCAAGTTTTCATTTAGAAACGTGAAAGAAAGTTACAAGAACATGAAAAGGACATACAAAAAAGAACAAGTCCACAAAAAATCGGGAGACCTTATAAAAATGGTTTCTAATCAAGAGAAATGATGTTTATAGAATAATTACAAAAAAAGCTTAGAAACATAATCCCGAAGAAAAATTTAGAATTTTATGAAGGCACACGTCAGCTTAAGATTTCTCCACCCTGCTAAAAATTCTATTATTTCTCTCCCCCAAAGGACGCAAAAAATGGCACACACTCGAGCTTTTCACAAAAATACTTCTATCTCTCGAATGGGAGGGAAAGCTAACAACTCCAACATGTCTTGGCATAACCTCTTATGCTCAAGAACTAAGACCACCATGTCTCTGTATCACTTTACACTCTGCTTTCTCTGTTTCTTGTCCTTGACAAGATTGGTTTAAGTTATGTGGAAATTGGTGATACATTTGTACCACGTAAAGCTGAGGGATTGTGAATTAGGTTCAGATTGAACCAAGATGTGCTCTGCCTGTAATTGCCTGGATTGATTTGAGACACTTGTGGTGGTCTTAGGTTCAAACCCCAATTGAAATTTTAATTACTCCGTCCCGAAGGGGTGGTGCAGTGGTTGAAAACTTGGGCTTTGAGGGTATGCTCCTCTCAAGGTCCTAGGTTCGAGACTCACATGTGACATTACTCCTTCGATGTCTCCGGTGTCTGGCCTAGGGACAGGCATGGTACCTTGTTTCAATTTTTTTTTTTAATTACTCCAATCTTTGTTGTCTTAACCATCATGATACCATGGGCACTAGAAATAGTAAATCGCTTAAGGGAATGAGTTCAATTTACAGAGGTCGTCTATCTAGGATATAATACCCCTATAAGTTTCTTTGGTAATACTAATCAGATGATTGTTTGTTCTATGAGATTAGTCAACATGCTTAACTTTGTTACCTTTGAAGTTAGCATCTAGAACTAGAGAGAGTATGCGGCAATAGCATTGCCGAACTGACATATATGATTAAGAGGTTATAAGTTTGAATCCTCATTTTAATTATTGTTGAACTAAAAAGTGAGACATACATATGTTGATCACAACTGTGAATATGAGACAATGGTTTGAGTTACCTTTATGCTTCACCATAAGAAAAGAGAAACAATTGTCTCCCATGGCTACAATTGACCAAACCTGCTCTTTATTTTTATGTATTGGTATTTTTGTTAATGAAACTCTGATATTGCTATTATCGCCAAAATTTTACTTTGTACAGAAGGAAAGATTCTTGTTGAGGACATTGTCAAATTAGGCAGTGCAACAGAAGATGCAATAGAAGATACCCAGGCGTCTGAAGCAGGAAAGTCATAAGGCGATTTTACAATACATATAGTTTGCTCTTTTCAACTCATGAAGTATTATTAGCCTCAACGTTCATGAGATTGGTTTTTGTTCCATGAGTTCTATGATAATGATACAATTACAATGGTGATCACAATAAATAAGAAATTCTTTTAGAATGCAATAATGAATTCTTCTTTTGAAGGTCTTGATCACTTATGTAAAAACTTTAGTATTGATGGTCGTGATATCCCAATAGAAAGCTCAAGCAAGTGGGCACCGATCGAAGGCACTGATAAGTATACGCGATCGACCATTCTTCTTCTTCGCGAGAGTTCATAAACAAATAGAGTGAGTGAAGCAGACTTTTGAGTGAACAACTATGGTAAATCACCAATTGGGTTAAAAATAGTCATTTATCCTTAGCCAAATTCTAGAACCCAACTTCACTAACAGTTAACCCAAGAGAATTTTCGAACAAGAGAAAAGAGAAAAGAACAAAGATGTTTAAACATTTTCCAGAAAACAAAACAAAACTTGTGGTACAACTTCATCAATTGGAGAATCTCAGAGTAGGAAATTTCATCTTGCGTTCAATTTAAGCAGTCTGAAAGAAAAATAGTTTTATGCTATATATGAATTATTTTGAAAAGTAAATGCTATAATTATAATATATGGCTTAAAAATGGTTATCCATAACAATTTTCCTTAACAAAACTTGTAAATTATATTATAAATTGGAAATTTAATTATTAGCATTACAAATAAATTAAAATTAAAAAAATTATCCTCCCTCCTAACACCCACTCACAAACATTATTTTTTATAACTACTATTTTTAAACTCAAACAAGATTTTCACTTCCACTACTAACACGAATCCTTTGACAAGTATTTATGCATTTTTCTCTTCGAACCCTTAACTTTAAACAAGATTTTCCTTCGAGTTCTCCTAACATCCATCTTATTTAAGTAGTTCACAACTCCAAACCACTACAAAAACTTTTATTCTCTTTTTCTCCCCAATTTTTTCCAAATCCATAGGCCCTTGTCTTTCCTTTGTCAAGTGGATGAGGACATACATAGATGGGTTGAATGCTTCTATGTCAAGTGGATGAGGACATACATGAATGGGTTGGATGCTTCTATTTTAATCTTTATTCTTTTATAGGCTTAAGCTATTTTGGGCCTGTATACATTGAGAGTTTTGGCACCCCTTAGCCACCATAGATAGTAATTATATCAAATTTGTTTACTTTTTTTTTTTTTTGACTTGAGATAGTAATTAGAGTTTTGTCGTTTCATTTCCTTTTAATTTTAGTGATCAAGGTCAAAATATCCCTTGAATAGTGCAATATTTCATTCCTTCTCGTATTTGATAAGCACTGAAACGCAACAACACTCTACCATCTTCTCGTAGAAATTTGTCAACTATAGTAATAGCTCAACTAACAAAAGTGTATGGATGACTAAAAATTGTTAAATTTGAATCTTCACTTTTAATGATTGTTGAACTACTTTAAAGATCACACTCTTTTACATTGAAAAAGTGAGGAAATGAGGGGAGACTTCCTAACATTTATAAGATAGATGAACTACTTTGTTTTCATCGCAAATCAATTTTGAAATGAAACCTCATTATCTAATAAACTAAGAATAAAAAGTAATTTGCATTTGTTAATTGGATAAAGTAAATAGTAGTTTAAAATGTCATTTAATTTTAGTCTTTGAACTTAAATAAATAAATAAATAAATAATCTAAAGAAATTGTAACGATAGTTTAACTTACAGTCAAAATTTGATTACCATTTTAAATATTCATATTGAAAAAATGATAACAATGGTAAAAAAATGAAAATAAAGCTTACTCTAGGGATGTTGGGGAATGGAAGCAGAGATAAAGTGCAAAATAACGATCATAGGTTACATTGGGTGGCCAAACACATAGGAAAGAAGAAAATAAATGATCCTTTACCTTTAAATGTCTTAAATGATTTTACCAAAGAGCAAGTAGCTTGATATTGGTTCAAATCCAATTTGTGAGAAGAGTCCAATCCTATGAAGTATTTTCGGTCACTACAATAAGTATATAGATTATTTGACAGACAACATAATTTATTGACGAGCCAAGCTGATTAGCAAGTCGACCAACTTGTTCACGTTCATAATTCTTTCCTTGTATTTTAAAACATAGATTTCTTGAATACATTTAAATAGCCCTTCGATTCCTTCTTTGTCGTGTGTTGCACATAGTTGCCACGCGTCGCTGCTTCGTCTTGTCTCGTGTGCTCTTGGTTTTGTTGTTGTGCACGTCCTCGATTGTCAAGTGGTGCTTTTGACCAAGTCGGTAGCCAAGGTAAGAGTTTATCTTTATTGTGGCGTGTGACAAACATGTAGAAAAGTGATGCAAAACTAGGCTTTAAGCTTGCTTAACTTGTTGGATGTGCTCTTATGTTTTACATGCGCATTGAATGGATTAAAGACAGGGTATGTAGGGGATTGTGCTGACGTGGTCATTAGAGATACTAGCATGTAGAGCTGGATTTGGATGATATGTTGATATTATTGAGCATGTGTTTATTTGTTATAGACTTGAAAGCTCTAGGTTGTGCACTTATATATAATTCCTTACTTCCTTATATTGTTTATGCGGCATTATTATGTCGTTGCATGTTATACCTCTATTGCTATTGCAGACTCACATATCCCAAAGAATGATAAATATTTTATTGTGATTATTGCAAATCTATATGACTCGAGAGATGATAAATATCTATATTATTCTGATTGTAGGCCTATATGTCTCAAGGGATGATAAATATTCCTACTAACTTACTGTGCTATTTATGACATGTTTTATCTAGTTAGGATATTACAATCATTAGCTTCATTATTCCGCTATTACTGGGTTGACTCCACAAATTTTCTCTTCTTACCAATCGTAGAAAAGTTACCCACCATGGGCTTAGTGATTTGCGTTGATCTGCTCTACTATAACTTCTACTATTTCTAGAGCGCTAGCGTACTTTTTTAGGTCATGAGCATTGACCCTCATTCTAGACCATCAAGTATGTAGTATTACCAATAGGATATTTATCTTTCCTCGGGTCCAACAAGACCCCAATATAAACAATAAAGTTATTTGTCATCCTTTGGATCCAACAAGATCACAATATAAGTAATACGATATTTATCATCTCTTAAGTCAAGCAAGACAACATATGGAATATAAGCATCATTAAATAACATCATAACCTAGACATTCAACTTTATAGCAAGAATATGTTCATCAATATCTACCACAACTCAAATGAGTCTTTACATGCTAACATTCCTAATTGTACGATAGATCAATGACCTATAGGGTGTATTTAGTCCATCTAAGATACATGTAAAGCATAAGAGCCCATCTAACAAGTTAAAAAACTAGAAAACATCATTTAAAACCTAGTTATATATTAATCTTCTACATGCTTACCACATACAACAATAAAAGTAAAACCACTACTTTATCCAACGATTTGATCAATACATTTCTCTAAAGAATAACGAGAGCCAACTAGCAACTACAAATTTTAAATGGACCCAACGATTAGTCACTACATATTATTTACTAAATAGAGTTTAGGAAAAACACGAGGGTGTCGAGATTACCCTTAAGCATGCAAATTGAACGAAAGCGTGTGACGACTATGTGTGGCACACGACCAAGCCAAGATGGGACAAATAACACATGAGCTCAAACAACACGTGATTCAGGTTCACTAGACAATTCGAGTTTGCATAAGAGAACAATGAGGGCTCGAGATTGTGCCAAGGCTACAATCAATATTTCTAATTTGACAGAATTTATGGACTAAAATGATGTCTAGTGTGTCGTAAGCATTTGAGGTCCGAACGAGATGACAATGCTATTGGATATAACTTCAATTATCTCTTGAGATGCATGCCATTAAGATTCATCGAGCATATCAAAATGATGTAGATGAGATCAAGAATCAATCATAATTATAAATTCATGGGTTAGTGGCGCAATGGTTTTCAGTGTTTGGTTGCAAACCAGTTCAACACCAGCGTCACAGGTTCGGGTCCGAGAGTCAGTATTTGTCCCCCCTCCCCCAATATGTACTAAAAAAAATCATAATTATAAATTCACCATTTTTTTATTTAACAAAAGTTGTTGAGATCTCAATTGTCCCACATTGAAAAAGTGGGGAGTTCAACATCAATATAAAAAGAGTTATGGGTTACTCCCCACATTACCAATTGGTTTTGAGGTGAACCCCATATTCTTTAATATGGTATCTGAAATTGAGATCCGATTCAAGATTGGTGAACTCAAAAGAATGATTATATGAGTTATTATTGTTTATATTCAAAGTCAAGTTAAAAGTAATGAGGAATGTTTAGAATAATCCAAGATTCTCACGAGATAGATATCTCGATTGCCACGTTTATTTTGCGCTAATAACAAATATCCAGACATCTTAAGATGTCCATCGGAGAGCCATTTGGATGCCCTTCTGCAACATTGATTTTTAGATACCCATGTATAAAGCATCATCGAATGACATTTTTATCCTCACGATTTTATTTTTATATTTTACCTTTTGTTTTAAAAATAATTTTTATTAAATTGAATAATAATTTGATTTTTTTTTTATAATAATTAAAGTGAATTTTTAATTATATTTTTCAAATATAATTATCTGCCCTCTCTATATTTACTAGAAAAATGATTATTTAAGTTTTTTACTAGAAAAATTTATTTTAAAATATAATATTTAAATTGATAAAAAAATGTTCTATGAAATTTAACTATATAAATTAATGTGTAAATTAAATTGTAAGAACATTTAACAAGCGTGGTTACCTTCTTTCAAAAAAAAAAAAAAATTATATTTAAAACATCTTCATACAATTATTTAAATATTCTCCGATACTTATAAAATTATTCATACAAAACAAATATGACTATCTAAAATGTTGGACATCTTTCATCATAAGTATATATGATTCCGATATTCAAAGATTCAAGTATCTAGATTACCAAAAAGTAAACGATCCATAACAATCATTACTTGAATTATTATTATTTGGGGTCTCAAATAGTTTAAAAGTGCTTTTTTTTAATGAAATAAATCTTTTTTTTTTCAAAAGCTCTTGCATGATTTTTTTTTAGTTTAATAGTAATTGAGATGGAGATAAATGATTGGAATTCATGATTTCTTTAGTTATAGACTTAGACCCATTAATTTATGATTCTGTTGATTGATATAATTAAATTTACTCTAATCTATCAATTTAAACTTTTTGTTTGATCAATGATTTAACATAATTCGACATAATATCAAAACATGAATTAATATAATTAAATTTACTTCAATCCATCCATTTAAATTTTTGAATTAATCGATGGTTTAACATAATTCAACAAATTTAGTGTTTATGTAACTTTACTTATGAACAAACTTGAAAAAAAAGGTGATTTTATTACCAAAGTGAATAATTTTTGGAGAGCAAACTATAAATAAATGATTGGAGAATGAATGCAACACACACACATATTGTATGTACTTTTATATTTAATCCCTCAAGAGATAATAAGAGGGCCAAGAATGACAAAAGTAGGATCTTTTTTAGGAAAATCCAAGCTTTCCCGAGACGGCTCTTTCCCAAAGCTTGTTCAAATATTTCAAACTTTTCATCAAAACTCAAATCTCAAAACCCAAAAAAAAAACACTCTCCAATTGCTCTTCGACGCGTGTGATCAAGACAGTCCCTTTTGTGTTCATCCAACTCCAACCCATTGTTTTCTCTCTCTCTGTTCAAGCTCTGAACCAGACCCGCTTTGTTCCAACCCTTCTTTCGCATTTTCTCTCATTATTACCCCACAGATTTCTTCGGTTTCTCACTTCAAATTGTGGGTCAAACTTGGCCCGATCCGGTTCGCCCACTTTTCTGCTCTTCAGATTGCTTGTTTCCTCACTTTGGTTCTTTCCCACTTCTCCATTTTCTCCATCTTCGACGATTTTGCTTGCTGGGATTTCTGGCTTTATCTGGGTTTTCATTCATTTTGGCGTTTGTTGTCGGAGTTTTGGTGTTTGAGCTTTTGTTGGAAGTTTTTTGGGGAACCCCACTTTGAATTTTGGGAATTGGGGTCTTTACTTTTTCGGGTTTGAAGTTCTGGGGTTTGCAATTTCTGGGTTGTTTGTCGTTTTTGTTAACTGGGTGTATGTAGTTGTTGGTTTTTGTGTGTGAAATTAGGGTGGGATTGTCGAATTTGTGTGTTCAGTGGTGGAATTTGGGGTTTTTTTTTGGTGGGTCGAAATTAGGGTTTTGTTGTAAATTATACAAATTTGGCTGGTTTTGATTTTCTCTGATTGTTTGTGGTGTTTTTGGTGCTGGAGAAGATGGTTTTGGGGCCCAATTGTGTCTGAGACCTCTTGTTGGCTTGGAATTTGGGTTGTTGGGAGATTTTAATGGGATTTTGTGACTTTAGGAAGGTTTGGGAAACGGTTTTTGTGTTGAAGTGAAGGTTTCAGAGGTGAGGTTGAAAGATGTTTTATTCTCAGTTTATATTGGCCAAGAAAGGGCCGCTTGGGACTATATGGATAGCTGCGCATTTAGAGAGGAAGCTGAGGAAAAATCAAGTGGCAGACACTGATATTGGGGTCTCAGTTGGTTAGTTGCCTTATTTTTTGGCTCAATGTTCTTATTTTTTTTCTTCTTAGATAAATTGAAGTTTGAATATATGATAAAGCTAAGAAAAATTGCAAATTTGGCCTTTTTTTTTGTTTCTTGAAACGAGTCTGGTGTTGTTTAGATAAAATTTACTTGGCCAATCCCAAATGGCTGCGGTTGACTGAAATACTGAATCGTGGGTTACTCTCGTTCCCTCTTTTTAGTTGTATTCAATGGTAATTTCTCACTAATGAAGCCCAATAATCCGTTTCTTTTTTAAGGGTAAATTTCGTTTTTTTATATAAGTGAGTGTCGGGTCAGCTTATGCTATGCTCATGGAAATTGGTAGGAAATTAATTTCTAAATAGGTGGCCATAATGGATTGAGCCGATTCTTTGGATGACTGAACGACTCTATAATGGTGGGGTGAATTTAGTAATTTTAGGATGAGTAGTTAAGCTGTAAATGATTTTCTTAGTTGGAATTCTTCATATCCCGTACCTCTGTTATAAGTTGGTAGGGTAAATTATTTTCTCATGCATGTGAGAACGTATTGACGTGTTATTGTTAAGAGCCGATCGAAATTTGTCTTCAGGCATTTCTTGGGTACTATGCTCTTTCTATATTTAAGGTCATTTATCTTCTCTTAAGTTGAGGATTTTGTATAACATACATAAGTGTGTTTCCTGGATGAATGAAATTAATGTTGGTCATGAAAAGACAAAGTCTGTAACAAATGGGTTCACTGGTGGTAGCCGGAAGTGGTGGTAGCCGGAAGAATAAAAGATTATGGGCCCAATCTATGGTAGTCACCTTTCTAGGAATTACTTTCTTAGATATTTTTTTGACAATCAAATATAGTAAGGTTAGATGGTTGTTTCATGAAAATAGTTGAGATGTGTTTAAGCTGGCCTGAACACTCTGGGATGGGATATAACAAACAAATATAGTCTTAGTCTTACTTGTACACTACTTTTTTAATGCAAGATTATAGTGGGGGTGGTTGTTTTTTTTTTTTTTTTGAAAATTAGTGGGGGTTGTTTAATCTGGCTTGTAATTATTTGCGTGTTTCTGTCAAATGGACTTGTTCTGGATCTCAGTACTGGTGCAGGATGATTAGAGTTACATATTAATCTGAATATAAGTTAAAGTTTGATGAAGGAAATTATCTGAGACTAAGTTCTATTGATTTAACTCCCCCAACTTTTTTTTAAAGCTAATACCTTTTTTTGTACAGGAATACTCGTAACATTATTTAGTGGCAGACACTTATATTTTATGATATTATGGTTCCAAGGATTATTTGTGCTATTTTTTTTTTCTTTTCCAGTTTTTGTGGGTACCTTTCTACCTTTGGAGATTGGACTAAGTTTACCTGTAAATGATAAATTAAAATGTCACATGATATGTTTTCTTTTAATCTTTGACTGTGTTCCCCTGGTAGGAACTAGAAAACTACTTACTTCATCAAATTTTCGGTACAGATTCAATTCTTTGCCCCGATGTTCCAATTGCACTGCGATTGTCCAGCCATCTTCTTCTTGGGGTGGTGAGGATATATTCTAGAAAGGTGAATTACCTATTTGATGATTGTAGTGAAGCTCTACTTAAGGTAAAGCAAGCATTCCGTTCTGCTGCTGTTGATTTACCCCCTGAAGAATCTACTGCTCCATATCATTCTATCACTCTGCCTGAGACTTTTGATCTTGATGATTTTGAGCTTCCAGACAATGAAATTTATCAGGGGTTAGTTCAAGGATTTTCAGTTATGTTTGTTAAAAACCAGCAGCAATAGCAGCCACACCATATTGTAGCATTTTCCTCTTAGTGATTGACCTCTAATATTGCTGCAGTAATTATGTTGATCATCACGTTAGTTCTCGGGAGCAAATTACCCTTCAAGATACGATGGAGGGTGTTGTCTTCACCACTTCTCAATTTGGCTTGGATGGTCAGTATTCTCTGTTCCATGTGAGATGTGGTAGTATTTTAGTAAAATACAATTATGCGCTGGTCATCATGAAATTGTTACCCCTCCCTCAAATCTTACCCTTTTGATTACCTTGTTACCAATTGGAGAAGTCTTCTATAACTCTTTTGGTTTGGGATTCTTTTCCCTCTTTTATTAATTCATATATCAATAAAATTGTTTTTATCCAAAAAACAAAATTATGAGCTGATCAGACAAATTTTAACCTTCTTGGCCATGCAGAGCGTTTTGGTGATGGAGATGCTTCACAAATTGGTTTAGATCTTGATGAGGTAACATAATAAAAGGGAAAGGAAAAGAAACAAATGTATATTAGTATAGTGTTTTTGTTGGTTTTTATTTTTTCCTTGTCCTGTTTTTCTTGTTTAATAATTTCCATTCCTCTTTGTAATATTTTTCCCTTTCTGCAGGAACTCTTTGTGGAGAAGATCACTGTTAAGGAACATGATGAGGTTTTAGAGTAAGCATTTAATGTCTCTTGTATTTTGAAGCTTGTCTGCTCTGTAATATTGGTATTATTAGAAATTGGATAGTGTATCGAATGATGCCCTCCGCCGGGAAGAAATAAGATCTTATGAATTGACAGAACTTCTCATAGTCATGGTAAAAGTATTGTTGGAAGCATTTTACAATCAGTTGTTTTAGTTATGGTTTATTCAAATTTTGTTTGTAAGAAAGGTCAGATGAAATCTTAATACTTATGTGAAGTTTGAAGAATTATTTTAGGCCCGGTTGATAACCGTTTGGTTTTTAGTTTTTGAAATTTAAGCTTATTTTTACTCAATTTTCCTATATTGTACTCCATCTTTCCTACGATGTATCCATCTTTCCTTAAGAAAGTCGGTGAATGCTAACCAAATTCCAAATTCCAAAAACATTTTTTTGGAAGCTACTTTTTTTGTTTCCAAATTTTTGTTTGGTTTCTACAAATATAGGTAAGGTGTAGACATCCAAGTAAGAATAACATATGGTAAGGTAGGTGTGGTAGGCTTAAATTTCAGAAACCAAAAACTAAAAACAAAATGGTTATTAAATGAGGCCTTAACTAATCAAGCTTGAAGTATTTGGCTGTTTGGATTTCTTGGATAATTTCCCTATAGCATCCGAGATTGACATCTGGTGATATCAGTTTATTTTGGCTCATGCTGTGTATTATTTTTTAAAACCATTTCATCTTCAGTTCTCTGATTACTTTTGGAGTCTTATGATTGAAGCCTCTCTGTTTTGATCTTCTGTCTGCCATCCATGTACTCATTATTTGTATTGTTCTTTCTTTCTTTTGCGTGTTTGTGTGATTGCAGTACTGATGCTCAGGCACCTTCTCCATCAACGGTCTTGAAAGACAAGGATGAAAATACGGTGGAAATCCTAGAAACCTTTGAAACGATGGAGGTATATGTCATGGGTTTTCAGATAAATAATGTTGACTTGCTAGCATATTTCTATTTATTCTCTTATATTCTATGTTATTGCTTTTTTGCATTGTTCACGTTATCTCATATAAGTGATCGAATCTATGTATACAAATACAAATTTATGAGTTTAATTCATGGTGATCACCTACCTAGGAAATAATTTCCTACCGGTTTCCTTGACATCTAAATGTTGTAGGGTCAGACAATAAGTCCATTGAAAATAGTCGAGGTACGCATAAGCTAACCTAAACACTCACGGATATTTAAAAAAAAATTATACAATTTTCCATAGGAGTTGGCTACAAATTGTTAGTTTGTATGTTATACATGATTCTTCATCTACTACAAAACAAGTGGATGATGCAATTTGTCTATTGTTCAGGATGATGATGGTCCTTTGAAAGTAGAAGACCGTGGTATGCAACTGGAAGCTGTGGAAATTGAAAATAATGAATCCAAGAAGTCAGAGATTTATGGCGGTATTGCTGATGTTATAGATTGTTCTTCCCATAATGATTTAGATCATGAGACTACAAGAAGAATGCATCCCGAAGAGAATGGCCATCTTTCTAGTGGCCCTGAGATCAAAGATGGAAAACTTGAACAGTTTTCTTTGGCAGCTGACGATGCAATGGAAAAAATGAACGGAGGTAATTTCCTTTCAACTTTTGCTCACTCTGATTATTTTCTTGAATCCTGAAATTCATTCTTTGTTGTTTCAAAACCTCTGCTGTAAAATGCTCATATGGATTACAGATGCATCGAGTAGCCCAAAAAGAGGAGAAGAAATAAACATTGATGTAGAATGCGATCGCACCAAATCAACATTAGATGCAACTGCTATGTCTCCTAGCCGTCCTGGTGTCACCCCTGTTTTGGAGGATTTGGGCTATAAAACTCCTTCAGATAGCACATATGGATTAGCATCAGAGGGTTGTTTGATTGGTGATCAACCATCCCTAAACCCCTTGGAGAACTTGGGTGAAGTGCTCTCACCTGGAAAAGTTCCTCCAAATACAACCTACCAAGAGAAATTTCCGTGTCGGTCTGAGGTTATTGATGCTGAATCTAAGGGATTTCAGGAGCCAAAAGATACCGGAACTCATAATTCTTTTAATGGTGAAGAAATTATGTCCATGGAGAAGTCTGTCCTTCAAGCATGCAATTCTCATGTAATTGAACCTGATAGGACATCACTTGAAGGTAGTCGATTGGTGGTTTTTTTATGCTTTCGTGTAATAGTTATTTCATTCAAAATGTCCGAAATGTAGGTTGTATCTCATTCTTTGGAGCTCCCATGGTTTACATTGTTAATTTGAAAATTAGCTTATAGTCATTTGTGTTTCTAGGTGAAAGTTGCCAAGTAACTGATGCTGTGGCACAAAATTTGGAAATAAGTGAGAAATATGATATAGAAGTTTTGGAAGACAGACAGGCTGGTTGTAGGGATTCTGACAAACCTTTGGATTGCACATCGTCTTATGATATTTGCACAGAGGTTTCTAATAGGTCTCCCCTCTCCGACTTCCCTGCACCCGAGAAGTTGCTTTCTGTACAAGAGGGCCTTGTTGAAATGCATAGTGACGACTGTCCATTGGATTCTTCACTGAACAAAGGAAACTTGGTTGAGGATGATGGAGGTGTTTCTGGAACCAATCTTTTAACAGGGAAGAAGCGAAGCTTCACTGAAAGTACTTTAACCGCACAGAGTTTGAATTCAGCCGAGTCAGTTGTGGTGCATCGATCTAAGAGAGTTGCAGAATCCATTCCCGACGATGACGATTTGTTATCTTCTATTTTAGGTATTATTACATTTCTTTTAACATCTTTGAAAAAGTGTGTTGATATTTCTTACTTTTTAATTGGTAGACTGGGATGTCGCTGACTAGAATTTTATGTTGCTTTAGTCGGGAGACGATCTTCAGTTTTGAAAATGAAACCGTCACCTCCGGTCCATGAAACAATGTCCTTGAAACGTCCGCGATCCGCATACCGAGTTGGCACCTCAAAGAAGAAGGTGCATATGGATGATATGATGGTTTTGCATGGAGAGTATGTATCATATGCATCTATTTTTCTATATATATACACTTGATTTTGATGCAATATTTAAGTTGTACTTTATTTCCCAATTTTTTTTTCTTTTTTTTAAATTTTTTATGTCTAATTTTACACTAATTGTTGTTCAAGCAATGCCATCAAGTTATAGTTCCTTGTTATTTATATTGACTTTTAGCTGATGAGTATTTTTTTGTAGTCTCATCAAAGATTAAGATCTCAAAATGAAAAGTCTGTAGTAAATGAATATTTTTTTCCTCCCGAGTGCTGAGACACTAATGGCATCTGTATTATTATTATCCAGCACAATACGTCAACAACTTACCAGCACTGAAGACATACGTCGTGTTCGGAAAAAGGCTCCCTGTACTCGTCCTGAAATTTCAATGATTCAGAGACAATTCCTAGAAGATGAAATTTTCAATGAATCAATATATTCAGGTATTTTGTATTGCTAAAAAAGATTCATATTCATCACCTTTATATTTTGTCTAATCAAAATTAAAAATATGTTGATAATGCTGTCGTATTTGTTGTGAACGAATGATTTTTTTTTTTTTGCACGCTTCAATCTCATTTGGCACTAATCTAATAGACATTCCATGAATGAGTTTGTAGTAGACATTAATATCTTGTCAAGAATTAATGTCTACTATAAACTATTAATTGGTAGTATTTTAGTGTTTGGAGCTGCTGCTCCATTTGTCATGTTTGTTCTTTTGTTTTTGTTTCTGTTTCTATTTCATTCTCTAAATAACCATCTTCCCTTGCTAGTGAGTTAAGTGAATGACTTGCTGAAGACAATGTCTTTTCTGTATGCTCTAGGTTTCTCCAAGGAGCTGTCCTCATTGCATGCAGAAGCATTTGACCTTAGAGAAATCAGGGTTCATGAGAAGGACCAAATCAGTGCTTCTACCGAGGTAGAAAACGATTTTGAGTCTGCTGTCAGGCCAAATACCACTGACAAAAGTGCAATAGAAACAACTTCTGAAGCAGTGTTGGACAAAAATGATCTTGAATCTCAGCCTGCTCAGGCTACTATTCAGAATGAAACTGAGTTGGCCCAAGAGCTAACATTAGAGTGTCCTGATCTAGATGTTCATGAACAGCCGCATGTGACATTAACTAAGAATGCTGAACTGGAAGCCATTGGAGAGATGGAAAAAATTGATTCTGAAGCAGGAAAGGTTGCAGATGCAGCCAATAGCTTTTACATGCCGGAGTTAGAGTTGCCTTCCTTAATCATTGGGGATAAATATGATGATACAAATGCCTCTTTGCTGATGGATATTCCTTGCTTTTCTCCAGAGAAAATATTGGAATCTCAGCCGGGTGTTGATGATACTTTTGCAATGGATACAGGGACTATAGGTCTTGACACTGTTAGTGCTAATGATTGCACCGAGATCAGAGATAATTTTGATGAAAAATTTGATCACAGTATCTCCCTTGTAAGCTCACCTCGAGAAAATGGCGAATCTAATTATCTGACTCCTGAAAATGGCGAAAAACCAGCTGAAAGCATCTCAGATGTTAAGCTAGGGGAGATTGATGGTTATGGAGTAAATGCTGTAGATGTTAAGTTAGGGGAGATTGATGGTGGTGGAGTAAATGCAGCAGATTTTGTTTGTGATGAGAAGGATGCAGCTTCTCTTTGTTTAATTGATGGAGCTCGAATGGATTCTCAATATTCATTGGGATTCAATATGGATTTAAAAAATACCTCTTTCAATGAAACTGTAAATCCAGAATATCCTGAACAAGGTGATTTGCTCAATATTATGGACACAGAAATGGCTATCCTTGACCATCCTACTGTAGCAGAAGACCGTGCTGTATGTTCAACTTTCTTCCTTCCTTTTCTCTCTTTTTGTTCTTTTGAAAATATGATCTTACGAATCACTAGTTTCTTTTCCGAAAAAAAGGAAAAGATTAGGATTTTATAATCTTTAATTTCTGTTGATGTTTCATCAATTTGCTATTATTACTTTTTCAACATATACAAGTTAAGAAATAATAATAAATTGAATAAATGTTTTTTTGAATGGAAAATACCCATTAGTCACTTGACGTTTTGGTTCATGAAGGAAAAGGTTGCCTGATGAATTTGTGGTTCTTACTGGTTTCTGTTAAATCAGATTAAATTACCAATCAACTCAAAAGCTTAAGCTAATAGGTTGGAGTAGATTTAATTTTATCAACACTTTTTAACACTTCCCTCGTACATATCAATGGGGAAGAAAACGACTTCACAAAGGTTTAAACACAAAACCTTCTACTTTGATACCATGTTAAATTATCAATAAACACGAAAGCTTAAATTGATAGATTGGGTTAAATTTAATTTATGAACACTCTAAACACAAAACCTTCTACTTTGATGCCGGTACAAATGTGTTACAGATAATTTTAAAATTGTTTTCTCTTGCATTTATCAACAAAAAACTGGTTTCTTGTGTCTAAAACTTTCTTTATTGTGCAGGAATTCGAGGATGCCACATTGGCTAATGATATAGGTTCGCATTTCTTGTTGCTTATTTTGACAGTCTTGATTCTGTACTAGTAGTGTCTTGAGTATCACCTTAATTTTCTACACAGTTTTATTTATATGGTATTCCTATATTGATAAAAGAAAATGAACGCAAATTGTAGGCAGAAGCTTGCCACCCTCTTCTCTCTCCCCATGAAATTTTACCAGCATATCCCTTTTCAATTAGTTTTTAGAAACCATATGTTCTTTTGTGCTTGTTATCATTATTGATATTAATTTATTTCTTAAATTTCAACAATCTTCATTTCATTTGTCTCTAAGGGTCGGCTTTGTTGGTATTGACATGATGTCTCCAAGGTATGCTTCCTTAGAGGTCCCATAATTCGAAACCCATAAGTGAGCTTAACTATAAAATTCCTTGTTTTCTCGCGGGTTCAGACTTTAAGATAGATGCTTGTCTCCCTAGATATGTAGTGGGGCGAAACTCCGATTCCCAGTTATAAAAAAAAACATTTATTTTTCAAAATTTCCAATTTAATTAGTTCAAGGTTTTTAATTTAATTGTTTTTTTAATCATTTTAACAAAGAAAGGGCCATTTTTTGTTTTGAAAAAAAACTTTTGTTATGTTTGCTATTGATACGTATATTTATTTTCCTCCAGAATTTTTGAATGAAGATGATGATGCCGAAGAAGATGAGGACAACGTGCAATTTGCAGCAGATCCTAGCTTTCTTGAAAACAGTGGATGGTCTTCCCGCACCAGGCATGTGCTTTAGTACTCTATATATTGTTTCCTCTGATGCTTGGACTTGTGATTTTGATCTAATTTGAATGCTACTTAAAATGTTATTGCTCATATGCATCAAGTAGAGTTGCCCTTTTCTAAATTTTGGACTTTAGAATTTGAAGGATTTAGGCCAAAAGGAGCTCGAGTGGTATGTACAACCTAGTAACTAAGAGGTTACAAGTTCAAAACTCCCCAAATGTTGGTGAATTAAAAATAAAAACAGAATTTGAAGGATTTAGGTTCTCTCTCTTGTATTAATATTTTTTCTTTGGTTTGGACTTCAGAGCACCAATTTTTTGCAATGCACCATTCAGCTCCACCAAATTTATGTTTTCTGGATTGAAGTTAACTCTAATAACTTTTTTTTTCCTTTTAAAAAAAAAAAAATGTTGGAGTGAATTTTTAAAAAGGTTGTTCTTGTCTTTTATTTTATTGTGAAAACATGCATGTGCAGTAAATCTTTTTAAAGTATTCAATGTGTTTTTATAGAAGTGATTCTTAATACAGTTAACCTCTGTTGGATTGAATTACTTGTGAGCATTGTAAAAAAAAAGAAAAAACAAAATATGAGCTGTTATGTAATACAGCCATTATCTGTTGCATAGAAAACACACTGAAGCAGCACTTGGATAGTAACAAATCTAGGCTTCTGGTTGGAACTTCACTGTTTTTCCTACTAATTTGTGTACCTAGATCGTTTATATTCAGTCGAGAATTTCTTACAGTTAAATATGGCCTTTTTAAAGTAATACATTCTGGTGTTCGTCGAATAGTTATCATGTACAGTTGATGTGTTACTTCTAACCGAAAGGTCCGAACCACCTTCCAAGTTGCGTTTTGGTTCTTTTCATAATTTTATCACCAACCATTTTTGTTCTTAGAATTTTGATTTGCGCACTAATTCCCTCTCTCTATATATGTCTTTTTATTCCTTGCCACAGGGCTGTTGCCAGGTATCTTCAAAATCTCTTTGATAGGGACGATGTACATGGGAGAAAGGTCCTTCACATGGATAACTTACTCGTTAACAAAACTCGGAAGGAAGCATCTAGAATGTTTTTTGAGACACTGGTACGTCATTTCGAACTCGTATAATCATAGACTTGTATCCTGTCGGCACCAATGAATGATTACAAACTATGGTCTTACTCTAGTATGATTGTCTGATCGATATATAGCTATTCAGGTTCATGTTTACTGCCAAATTTCTTCCACCCCTAGTTGTGTATGTCAGATGAATGACATCTGCATCTTATTTGTTATTCTCTTGCTATGTGACAAATGTAACCAACCCTCTCAGGCTCACAAATTTCTATTTAATTCCCACGGTTTGGTTAAACCGCCTAAACCATTCATGCCGTTATGGGGGTGCGTTCAAAGTGCTCTCCTTTGTCACATTTTTCTTTGGACATGTGAGAGGCAATAAGTTGGCTTATTAAATGTGCCAACGTGACGGTGAATCGTCACGGATTGGTCTAGTGGTCAAGAGGGCCTCGGAAAACTAAAAGTAAGAGGTTATGGATTTAAATAATGGTAGTCACCTACTTAGAAATTAATTTTCTACCAAATGTTGTTGGGTCAAGTGGTTGCCTCATGAAAATGGCCAAAGTGCGCGTAAGTTGGCATATACCCTCCTGGATATTGAAATAACTGTCTGGTAATAGTGGGAATATTTTGAGAGCTTTAAACAAATTATAGATCCAATTAAAGCTTTTAAAATCGGAACCAAAGTTCAACTCAGCACAAACCATAGGTGGAGGCTAAACTAGTAATTTCCTGTACTCTTTTTTTTTTTGAAAAATCCATACCTTGTTGGAGAACAATCTCATGAGAGACCCAATTTCAAATCCAAGTTGTAGGCAGACAATGGGAAGATTTAATGTATGCAAGATTTCGGTTATTACAAAAATTGATTTATAAAGTTCCAATGGTTTTTGATCACTCACAGTGAGTCTTGTCTTGGATGAGTGTGTCAACAAGATTTTTGGTTGGCTTTAGTTTAGTTCTTACAGAATTCTCGTAAGCTGACAACGGACGACGTCTGGTTTTCGTGTTTTCATGCTTTAACTCTGTGTGTTTGGACCAATTTGTTTTGCCGGTTATGCCCATAAAACTATATCACTCTTTCTGCAGGTTCTCAAGACAAAGGATTACATCCATGTAGAACAAGAAAGACCCTTTGACAACATTAGTATAAAGCCAAGAGTAAATCTCATGAAATCAAGTTTCTGATTTACTTTAGGAAAAGGCAGAGACACACAGCTGGGGTAAAAAAAAAAAAAAAAATCAAAAAACCAAAACACAAAGAAGGCTCTGTAGATGTTAGTTAGGCCGATGCTCCGTTCGGGATTTCGATAGCTCTCTCCATCGTCAGCTCCCCTTCTCAACAAAATAATCTTTCGTTTGCTCTCTACTTTTTTTTTTACTATTATTTATATTCTAGACGTTTATGCAAAGTGGTCAGTAAGTTCTAACAGTGAGGTTGGGGCGGGTTGAGTCGAGTCACGTGGGCATGTCGTATATTAATGTGTTTATTGTACCCAACTTTTGTATTATGACAGATGTGTATATATTATCTGTAAAATTAGTCTTGCTATTGAAGATGTCTGATTTATTTTTTAGAATCACATATGGACTCTGCTCAAATTTGAAGGCTTACCTACAAAAGTTTTGAACTGTAGATGTGAAAAAGTGAACTTGTGCAATCTGCTTGTGGGAGTAGAGTGGTTTGATTTGTGTTTTGTATTTGGATTAATTGCAAAGATAATATGGAATTTATATTTGATTAATTGCAGAGGTAAGTAAACCAAAATTTAATCAACTTTTGAGAAACCCAGCAGCAAAACTTGTGTCTAAAAGCTTTTTGCAGCAGACAACTACCTATAGTGTACATACTATTACAGTGATAAATGTAGCAAATAAGAGGATAGCACCAAGATTTTGTTCTATCCTCAGCCTAGGAACCAAATATGACTGAATGGGAGTGTATAGATTGGATTGAGAGAATTTTTTGAACAACACAAATTTTTGGGTTTGCTAATTGTATGAGACCAGTCTAACTCAATTTATATATTTTTTTGGCTGAGTTGCATTGGAGTTTGGGTTATTAAGTTGTAAACATCTTCTTTTTCCTCTGAAAGTCCAGCTCAGAAATTTGTATACTTGAACCAAAAGTGTTGATCTTGTTGATGTATGCTCCCTACCCGTAACATAAAAATTTATCTTATTAATTAATCTTATATACATATATGTATATTTAATAGAGAAGCCTTACAATTTATACATGTGGTGTCATGGATGCCATACAAACAATTTATTTGTTTAATATTTAATTTATCAAATAATTTTATGTGGCACTCATATTGCCACATGCACATATTGTATTTATAGGTGTGTAGAGAAGTTTTCCTCTATTTAATATTACTTTTAGTTTGAGTTAAATTGAGTTGAAATGAGCTGAAAATTGATCATCCAAAAACAATCTTAATTTAATGAAAATTATAAAAATATAATCCTTATGGTTTTAGTTGTCACTTTTTTATACACTCCTAACCAAAACTACTTCCTATCAATGATTGAATCAAAGAATATATCCAGCTCTGGATGCATTTGTACAACAGAAATGGAGCTAAATGATTAATTATGGTAAAATATAAGTGTAGTCTTTCACAAGAGTTAGAGTTTAGTTCTCAAGATTTCAAGAAAAAAAAAAGTCTCTACATCTCTACATTTCTCTTCTTTCTCAATTTTCATTTTTTAATCTCATTCCTCAAATTGATTTTAATAAATGATCCCAACAAAAATCTATGAACAAGTTGTTGAGGGAGGAGAATGATCTGTACTTACAAATGTTAAAAATGTTGAAAATATCATATGCTCTGCACTTCTTATTAAGAAGATGTGCTTAATCCTTTACTTAGATTTTCCAAAATCATACAAATACCATGATGTGCTGATTTCGTTGTGACACACATATACAGGGGCGGATCGAGACAATAGAGTTTGGGGGAACCAAAGAATAAAATTTACAATATGTAGAACACAAAAAAAACTTAATCCAAATTTTGAATAATACAAATACTAACTAAAGTTGTACTTGACGTTTTTCATGGAGTAAAAATCATCTATAATTGACTCCGAACTAAAAGTCTCTGAAATTTCTCTTTCAATGTAGAGACTCAAGTAATATGCAAGAAATTCATCTTCCATTTTATTTCGAAGCCTTGTTTTCACAATTTTCATTGCAGAAAAGGCTTGTTCTATAGTTGTTGTTGAAACAGGTAGAGTCAATACCATCCGAATAAGACGATAAATCAAATAATAAACTTTTAACTTTTCTGTTTTAACTAACCCACGACATAACTTGGAAATTTTTTATATGCTTTTCAAATCAAGATGATGAGGTACATCCAACTTATAATGCTCTATCTAGAATCACAAATGAACCAAATCCCTTTCGATAAAATCTTGAGGATAAATGTTTTTTGCAAGCTTACAAATAGAATCAATATTGAATGCT
The DNA here is from genome assembly GCA_036507275.1 of Sicyos edulis. Lineage (NCBI taxonomy): Eukaryota > Viridiplantae > Streptophyta > Magnoliopsida > Cucurbitales > Cucurbitaceae > Sicyos > Sicyos edulis. The sequence continues at coordinate 7,563,078 of CM071856.1, read as the reverse complement.
TTATAATTTTCTTTCGGGTCTAATGCAGAGCTGAGTACGAGAAGTTCCATTGTTTGTTCACTGAATTTATTGTTCAGTTCATACAATTGACAATCAATTGCTGCAGTGAATATATCGATTCTATAATAGTGCTCAATAGTAAAATGATCTTGTTGACGAGGTTTGCCTCGACCTTTAGTATACTGCGCACTCATATCAAGGACATCAAATTCATATTTATCACAAAACAACTTCACACTTTCAAGTAAAACATTCCAACCATCTTCTCTCAATTTATGAATCACATCTATTGTAGTTGAAACCAATTGAATAGCATTTAAGATATCTTTTTAAGATGTCTTGAGACTTTTTTTGCAAAGCTTGACAAAGAATATCTGTAATTCCCATAATTTGTTTCATCAAATGTAAAATAAGTAAAAATTCAACAGATGTAATATCTTTGTAAGCAGCATCAACATCCCCACGTTGAAAGTAAGTTGATCTTTCATCTATTATACTTTGTAGTACTGAACAAGTGGCACCAAACATTTTTATCAAACTACAAATAGAGCCAAAATGAGAGAAGTATCACCAGACCTTAGTAAATTACAACCTTGATTGGCTCCTTTACCAAGTTCAAGCTCATCCATGTCTATTAGTTGGGCAATTTCAGTGGCCTGAACAATTTTCAATTCACTATTTTGCTTGCATGAGGCCATGACGATACTAATGGTAAATACTAATTTTGAAAAAAATTGATGAATATAAATAATATCTCTTGATACTGCAACTAGTGCTAGTTGTAGTCGATGAGCAAAACAATGTATATAATATGCAGTTGGACATTCGTGAAGAAATAATGCTTGTAAACCATTCCACTCACCTCACATATTACTTGCACCACCATATTCTCGACCTCGAATATTGCTAATTTTAAGATTGTGATGAGCAAGAACAAATGACAACTTTTTGTTGGGATTTTGGCAAAATATTAGAAGTGAATTTGTCCCACATCGAAAAGATGCAAGGTAGTGGTGTGCTCCAGACACTATAAAAAGAGCATAAGGCTTTGGTTTTAAAGCATCTCAGTAAAAATTCTTTCCGTTTGTGGTTTTTTCTCCAATTTGGAGTTTTTTCACGTAAATCCTTGTGTCCTCTATTTTGTTATTTCCTTTTAATTTTTCAATTATTTTCTGCTTATTCCTGCTGTTATTTAGGGAATGTTTTTTTTCCCAACAAGTGGTATCAAAGCTTTAGGTTTGTAGTTTCTTGAATTTCTGAGTATGCTCTGTGGTTGCAGCTTTGTCTGAGCTTCCACATCAGAAAAGAATTCTTGAAACAAGTTACAACTAGGTGGTTTATTATTTGTAGTTTTTCTAGGATTGAAGTAGAAAATGACAAGCTTTATGAGTTCAGTGAAGTTTGAGGTGGAGAAATTTGATGGAAAGATGAATTTTGGCTTGTGGCAAGTACAAGTCAAAGATGTGTTGATACAATCTGGATTACACAAGGCTTTGAAGGGAAGACCAAGTGGTGGTGATTCTGAAAAATCAAGCGGTGATGGTAGTTCAACTGAGTCCAGTGGTGGTTCCAGCAAAGGTTCTAAGAAGTCCAGCATGAATGATGACGAATGGGAGGAAATGGATTTGAGAGCTGCAAGTGTCATCAGATTAAATTTGGCTAAAAATGTTCTTGCTAATGTGCATGGAATATCAGCAGCCAAAGAGCTTTGGGAGAAGCTTGAAGCGATGTATCAGGCAAAAAGCATTTCAAATCGGTTGTACCTAAAGGTGCAATTTTACACATTGCGAATGGAAGAAGGTACGAAAATCTCAGATCATCTTAGTGTTCTCAATGGTGTTATCTCTGAGCTGGAGGTAATTGGTGTAAAGATAGAAGACGAGGATAAGACACTGAGACTTATCTTGTCACTTCCCCCTTCTTATGAACGTATGAAGCCAATCTTGATATACGGAAAATAGTCTTTAAATTTTGCAAAAGCTACTAGTAAACTTCTTTTAGAAGAAAGAAGGCTGAAGCTTGATGAGCGTACTTCACAAGAGGATTCAACACTGATAGTTGGAAATTGGAAGAAGAAAAACTTTGTGCAAAAGAGAAGTTGCTGGGAATGTGGACAACCTGGTCACATGAGAAGAAATTGTCCTAACAGAGCAAGTTCGTCAAAGGGCTCTGGTTCGGATGCTGACGTGGTCTCTCTCGTTTGGGGATCTGGTGATGCCCTCTGAAGAAAGAAAGAAATTATTCTCATGGTATGTCCGCTTTGCCATGGTAGAGGATATGATGTCAGCGGTTCCACAAGTTTGCACACATGCGTTGGCTTGGCGGTGCAAGGTGTGTGGTGGAAGTTATGTCGATGGCTAGAGAACTTCTAGGTAAGCCAAGTAAGTGGAAGTTGCACCATAAATTTTTGCAAGGTGTATCGACATGTGACGAAGAAGAAAAATCTTGGAATGTGAGATTTCAAGTGTTATACTTTTTTATGGTGGAGTATGTTATAATTCTCAGGTCCACTTAACAATCTCACCTAAGCAACAACCTGATACCACGAGCATGGTATCCTTACCACCTCACTAAGCCTTACAACATCCACCTGGAGTCTAACTTTTCCAAAAACTGAGCACCAGATCCCCAAAGCAAACCCTACATGGATCTGACTCTCTCGCCACAGAACGAACCACACAAAACACACTTGTGTGCACAACTCCCAACCTTCATTTAGCGATCCAAGTCTAACAAATGCTTTTCCCAAAAGCCACACTAGCTCCTGGCAGAGATACAACCAATCAACGGAACACCCAAAGTTCCATCTCCACACGATGCTCGAAGCTGTGGCAACCTTGCTCCACCAAAGCATAACCACTTCAAACCAAACTTACTTTATACCAAGCCTCTACCAAGGGTGCTTACCCATAAGGCATCCAACTCCTCTCACAAGGCATCCTACTTACCTCATAGGCTTCCAACTCATGGTCCCTCAACTGGACCCAACTTGCTTCTACGATGTTCAACTCTCCTGAGGTTTAGGCACTCGAAGGTAGTTGACCGCACTACCAACCACAAAGATCTCTTGGCCTTAACACTAGCGTGAGATGCACGCGCACTAACACTTACCAACCGCCAACCTGCTTGACTTACTCAACCTCTAGTAACACTGGGAAAGGCTCCGGCTCCTCTCGAACATCCTTTCGCTTGAAGTCTTTCGATTACCACTGAACTAGCCCTTTTTGCACGACCTACACAGGTGCAACTACCATAAATGGATCCAAGGCTAAAGGAGTACGCTAAACTCCGAACGACATAGAACCATCTGCTATGCCCATGCCAAACTCAGGCCTGAACCAGATTTAGTGCCAAAGCGGCACACCAACCAATGCACCTCAAGTGCCACTACTACCAAATCCACATCTTACTACAACGGGGCCAACAAGGTCACAATCTCAAGTGACACGAACTCTGGCTCGGCATACAAGGGCTCAACTCCAACAACCATGCCTAAGGCATCTCATCAAGTGAAGGCTCTGGCCTACTCTTGCATCTCCACATGATGCTCAACAAACTCTGGTCGGCTCTCTCAACATGCAGCAGCTAGCCCTACTCTAGGGCTTACCAAAAGAAGAGTGTTCATTTTTTTTTTTTTTACCAAACAACTGAGGAAACCACCAACGGACCCAGTCCGTAGAGAACACTGCTTGCTGCACCCTTACCTACTGAGGTTCCGGCCATCGGCTGCAAACAACCACACTTCACAGAAGCACAAAGATGCCTCATCAACCTCCTCGAAGGCTACCAACTTTGCAACCACTCTCTGGGCAACCAAATAATCTAACAAGGCTCAAGATCAGCACTTGAGCTACCCAGGCTAGTCCACACGGGGACCTGCTCCACCAACATCCACATCAGCACAACCACAGCTAACTTCTCTCTTGGAGTGGCATTCCAAGGCAAAGCACCTCCACCCTCTCACTAGGGGAAAACCATCAATTGGGCCACAGTTGGCCTATGGGAGTCCAATCTCTACCTCCCCCTGGAACGATGTCCCAGGGCATCCGAACCTACCTGGATACCACAACAAGCCACAACATACATCACACACTGCGGGAAGTTGGCATGATGGCGCTCTAAACCCAAACCAATAACGAGTCAGAACCTGCTCGTCTCCGCTCCACAACACTACACAAGGCATACACTAGATGACAGGTATTGTAAATTCTTAACCCTTTTTCTACAACAAATAGTTCTTTGGGAATGTGGACAACTGGTCACATGAGAAGAAATTGTCCTAACAGAGCAAGTTCGTCAAAGGGCTCAGTTCGGATCTTGACGTGGTCTCTCTCGTTTGGGGATCCGTGATGCCCTCTCAAGAAAGAAAGAAATTATTCTCATGGTATGTCCGCTTTGCCATGGTAGAGGATATGATGTCAGCGGTTCCACAAGTTTGCACACAGGCATTGGCTTGGCGGTGCAAGGTGTGTGGTGGAAGTTATGTCGATGGCTAGAGAACTTCTAGGTAAGCCAAGTAAGTGGAAGTTGCACCATAAATTTTTGCAAGGTGTATCGACATGTGACGAAGAAGAAAAATCTTGGAATGTGAGATTTCAAGTGTTATACTTTTTTATGGTGGAGTATGTTATAATTCTCAGGGTTGAGAATTATGATTGTCAGAGAAGACAATGTTGTAGCAAAAGATGCGGATTCTTCAAATATCTCGCCAAGGTGGAATTTGTTGGGATTTTGGCAAAATATTAGAAGTGAATTTGTCTCACATCGGAAAGATGCAAGGTAGTGGTGTGCTCCAAGCACTATAAAAGGAACATAAAGCTTTGGTTTCAAAACATCCAAGTTAAAAGCACTTTAGTGTATTGACTCTAGTTAAATTCCTTTGTATTCTCTTATGAAGATTGGGGTAAAGGGCGTGAGTATTATAAGCTTTGAAGAGAGTGTTTATGTAATTGGGGTCGGGAGAGAGAATGAATTTTGTGTGATTGTACAATTTTTCACATAGTAGAAATTCTTTTCGTCCGTGGTTTTTTCTCCAATTTGGAGTATTTCCACGTAAATCCTTGTGTCTTCTATTTTTTTATTTTCTTTTAATTTCTCAATTATTTTATGCTTATCCATGCTATTATTTAGGGAAGGGTTTTTTTCCCAACACTCTTCTTTTAGAGTCATGGAGTATCATTAACACGAAAAAGAGTGAAAAATCTCTCTCGAATATAGCCATCAACATCCACGAATCTTAAAACAAGTGCAACTTGTTCTCTTCTTGACTTGTCTCGTGCCTCATCCACCATAATACAAAATTTTGCATCCACCAAATCATTACGAATCTTATCTTTCATTTTATTTGAAAGAATGTGTTGAATCTCCTTTTGAATACTTGGTGCATTATATTTTACATTGCCTGGAGCATTATCTAAAACAACTTTAGCAACTTCCTCATTATATGTTGCTAAAAGTTTTATAACGTCTCATACCATGTCCACAGAGACATACAAATGTCTCGGGGTAGCCTGGCCATCTATCATGAACCCACCACGAGTGGGCAAAACACAAAGCATCCTTAAACCTCGGGTCAAGACAACGACAAACAATTCGTGTTAGCAAGGGCATACTCGAATGTCGAAAAAATCACCTGACCCTGTCAGGGAGAGCCACGAGTGAGGGAAATTGCAGGGTTTTTAAACCACGGGCTAGGGGCGTGATCTGCTAACCCCAGCATGCAGGGATTGACCTGTCTGCAAACAACATCCCATAATGCATGCAGGCTCACCGACAAACATCCCTTCGCGCCATCATCTATCCCAATGACCTCTTCTAATAGGTGTCATGGTCAAGCGAGTCATGACTACTCTTTAGCCCACGTACTTGGTTGTTATAGTAGGTGTCTGGGACAAACGAGTCATGAATGGCTCCCCTTCCCATGTACTATAACGAAAAAAATAGTGAAAACCCATGCACAAAGCATGTGGGGTTTCACGAGTATAACAAAAAAGATATAACTAGCGCTAGAGTCACACAAGATCTAGCCTAGCCTAGACAAGTGCAACTTCCCCACCCGAGGGTTGGTGCAACCCACAACGTGCACTCAACATCCAAGGAACTCGTTGTTTAGCATACAATGTGATACATGGATAATATCTGACCCCTTGGTTAGATTTAAGTGTCTCGAAGTAAAGAGGATCCATATCCTCGCTCGATTCCTAAGAGCACTAGCGAGTCACATGATTAACATAATATTGAATCACACAACCACGAGTCCTAAAAATAGGTGAGCTAGCTACTTCTTTAAGTGGTCAACACGATCACTGCACCTAGTTATTCTAATGTTGAACATAACAAAAATACGAACTAACCCTTAGGCAACAAATCGAGGCGAGCATATAAACATGGCGGTGTATATAGTCAAATATGGATGAAACCGACAACACCAAAACATGCATAAATTTAAGGCAATCCAGTCACTCGAAAGGTTAAAAAGATAAGCTGTAAGGGACCGACCCGAATGGGGCACTAAATGGACCCTTACCCCAATGCATGCATTCAAAGTAAAGGACATTTAAACAGACATGATTTCGGATTCCAATTAAAACAAAACATTCAAAATAACCCCTTTAAAAACTAGACAATTTCCCTGGAACCTGTCCCTGTTTCCAAGCACCTGTTCCAAGATAAATACATTCTCAAAGTATACTCCGATCGAGAGATTTCTTAAAATCATTCAAAACATGTCTAGATACAATAATTTGGAATCCACAAAAGATTCGAGAAAACATCCTAGGGCTCGTGTGCCGCTATATGCATTAAGGGGAAAATAAAACATAAAGAGTCATAACACAAAATCGAGTTTGATGATTGAGCCCCATGATCACGACTCCTCCTTGACCATCTGTCTCTATAACTTGGTTACTGTGGAAAAACCACGTAAGGGTGAGTAACGAATTACTCAGTAAGAATCCCCAACCGAGGTACAATACGATATACATGGTCATCTCGATGAGCGTATGCAAGCTATGAATATAAACACAGAATAGAGCACATAGCTTAGCCCACACTTGGGCCTCGGATGCCAATTTAGGGTCTTAGTCGGAATAATATCACCACACAGTCCAATACATAAGTCGCGCCTATACGAGAAACAAGTCCGGCCTCGGGCTCTCTCATCGACGAAAGGTACAGCGGCTCACAATCCCGAGGAGCTCTCGATCGTATTTGTAATGGCGTAAGCATGCACCGCGTGCATCAGAGACTATGGAAGTGCCGGGTCAGAGGCAAGTCGCCCATATCCGATCCACCACGCCTAACTAAATCTTTGGATCGGTGTCACCGACATAGGGGTGTGAGACTTGGACACGTAAACTATGTCGGCTGAACCACCGCACTGGGCCAAGGGCGGTCATGGTAGGCTTACACCAGAAGCCATCCTTGCCTTAACAGTGGCAATCGGGGGCTACCGCCAACCATGCGAGGACATGCGGCTGCCGGGGCGAGGCAATGCGAGTCATCATCCCGACCGTTGGGGCATTAACAAGCCGCCACCCTCACCCAAGATTGCGGGGCCTACCGGCAGGTTAGCTAATCCTCACGGGGTCCGGGGACGGAATGACTTGCTCGGACGTCCCCCGCCATGGATGCAAGGTTCTTTATGCATCGGGCACGGATGATGCTATCTGCACCGCAATTCTAACTTGCCCTAGCAAGCGACAAACAATTCCATAAAATCCAATACGTGCTCAATAAGAATACAACGAGCCTAGCATGATACTACGAAGCAAGGAACAGATACGAGCATGCTAGAGAGAAACAACCTAGCATGGATTAACATGAGAATTAAACCAGGAAAATCATGCTAATCGGGAATTCAGAATAGAATACCTAGCTATACATGTCAATAAACACAAACAAGCAATCAATCAACAATCACATATAATATCGCAGGGTCCACACAACTCCGGTAAGAAATCCTTACCTTGGCCGGGGACAATTTGACACGAAATCCTAAGCGGCGAACGAACCCGAACTAGCTACCGAGAACCTATCAATCACAACAAAAATCACACAATAGGCCTAAATATAATAAAATAAATGAGGCTCAAGACGGAGCAACTCACGAGGCACGACGAACGCACGAACGAGCCGATTGCACGAACGGGGCAGCAACGGGGCTGGCTGGGCGAGCTGGGGCGCAGAAATGGACGCATGGGCGCGCGGACGCGAGCTGCACGCGGACGAACAGAGCGTTGGCGATGCGGCTCGGCTGAGCGTTGACGAGTGAGGGGCGAGGCTATGGCGGAAAAATCCTTAACAAACCGACGGCAGCAAACTGCCAAACCCAGAAAGAAACGGCTCCTACGAGCAAACAACCGAAGGATAGAGAGCTCCACATACACTCACTGTCTTGCTCCATTAAAGCGACAAGATCAAAATCTCACGGAGTAGCAACAAGGGTCTACCACGGATTGAACCTCCAAATACCAACGAGGCAACTCTCAACTTTCCTGGAAACAGGAAGACAACCAACAAGGCACGAACCATTCGCCCCACGAGAAAAACTGACTTCAAGCAATTTCAATCCACACCTTGGTCAACACCAAGCATCAACTGGTCACCATACCGGAACCAATCCGGACTCTACTCCAAACAAATTTAACTTGCTAGGCTACCAAGACTGCTAGCAATTCCCCCGAGGCTACAAACTACACGGCTTCAACTTGCCAACTGAAACTCACTATCAGGGCCTGATTGAGCTCTAGAGAGGCTCTCCGCAACCTAGGGTTCTTCGACAACCCTCGACACCCACTGCCAACTAACTGCCTACAGCCAACTGCCTGCACAACAACAACTCATTTTTCCAGCAACACAACCATGCTGGCCAACTCCAACTCCTTGGGAACCAAGAGGACCCGAAACGCTACCGAATGCGTCATCCTCCTACTCAGACCTCAACCACAACATAACTCCTACCCAAGGAGGGATCCGAACAACTCTCTCAGTCATGACGATCAGCAAGAAGATCCGCCAACCAAGCTTAGGTCCACTTAACAATCTCACCTAAGCAACAACCTGATACCACGAGCATGGTATCCTTACCACCTCACTAAGCCTTACAACATCCACACGAGTCTAACTTTTCCAAAAAGCGAGCACCGGATCCCCAAAGCAAGCCCTACATGGATCTGACTCTCTCGCCACAGAACGAACCACACAAAACACACTTGTGTGCACAACTCCCAACCTTCATTTAGCGATCCAAGTCTAACAAATGCTTTTCCCAAAAGCCACACTGGCTCCTGGCAGAGTTACAACCAATCAACGAAACACCCAAAGTTCCATCTCCACACGATGCTCGAAGCTGTGGCAACCTTGCTCCACCAAAGCATAACCACGTCAAACCAAACTTACTTAATACCAAGCCTCTACCAAGGGTGCTTACCCATAAGGCATCCAACTCCTTTCACAAGGCATCCTACTTACCTCATAGGCATCCAACTCATGGTCCCTCAACTGGACCCAACTTGCTTCTACGATGTTCAACTCTCCTGAGGTTTAGGCACTCGAAGATAGTTGACCGCACTACCAACCACAAAGATCTCTTGGCCTTAACACTAGCGTGAGATGCACGCGCACTAACACTTACCAACCGCCAACCTGCTTGACTTACTCAACCTCTAGTAACACTGGGAAAGGCTCCGGCTCCTCTCGAACATCCTTTCGCTTGAAGTCTTTCGATTACCACTGAACTAGCCCTTTTTGCACGACCTACACAGGTGCAACTACCATAAATGGATCCAAGGCTAAAGGAGTACGCTAAACTCCGAACGACATAGAACCATCTGCTATGCCCATGCCAAACTCAGGCCTGAACCAGATTTAGTGCCAAAGCGGCACACCAACCAATGCACCTCAAGTGCCACTACTACCAAATCCACATCTTACTACAACGGGGCCAACAAGGTCACAATCTCAAGTGACACGAACTCGCTCAAGATACAAGGGCTCAACTCCAACAACCATGCCTAAGGCATCTCATCATCAAGTGAAGGCTCACGGCCTACTCTTGCATCTCCACATGATGCTCAACAAACTCTGGCCGGCTCTCTCAACATGCAGCAGCTAGCCCTACTCTAGGGCTTACCAAAAGAAGAGTGTTCATTTTTTTTACCAAACAACTGAGGAAACCACCAACGGACCCGGTCCGTGAGAGAACTTGCTTGCGCACCCTTACCTACTGTGGTTAAAACTTCTTGGGTGCAAACAACCACACTTCACGAAGCACAAAGATGCCTCATCAACCTCCTCGAAGGCTACCAACTTTGCAACCACTCTGGGCAACCAAATAATCTAACAAGGCTCAAGATCAGCACTTGAGCTACCCAGGCTAGTCCACACGGGGACCTGCTCCACCAACATCCACATCAGCACAACCACAACTAACTTCTCTCTTGGAGTGGCATTCCAAGGCAAAGCACCTCCACCCTCTCACTAGGGGAAAACCATCAATTGGGCCACAGTTGGCCTATGGGAGTCCAATCTCTACCTCCCCCGGAACGATGTCCCGGGGCATCCGAAGTTCTACTACTGGATACCACAACAAGCCACAACATACACATCACACATCTGCGGGAAGTTGGCATGATGGAGCTCTAAACCCAAACCAATAACGAGTCAGAACCTGCTCGTCTCCGCTCCACAACACTACACAAGGCATACACTAGATGACAGGTATTGTAAATTCTTAACCCTTTTTCTACAACAAATAGTTGCTGGGAATGTGGACAACCTGGTCACATGAGAAGAAATTGTCCTAACAGAGCAAGTTCGTCAAAGGGCTCTGGTTCGGATGCTGACGTGGTCTCTCTCGTTTGGGGATCTGGTGATGCCCTCTGAAGAAAGAAAGAAATTATTCTCATGGTATGTCCGCTTTGCCATGGTAGAGGATATGATGTCAGCGGTTCCACAAGTTTGCACACAGGCATTGGCTTGGCGGTGCAAGGTGTGTGGTGGAAGTTATGTCGATGGCTAGAGAACTTTTAGGTAAGCCAAGTAAATGGAAGTTGCACCATAAATTTTTGCAAGGTGTATCGACATGTGACGAAGAAGAAAAATCTTGGAATGTGAGATTTCAAGTGTTATACTTTTTTATGGTGGAGTATGTTATAATTCTCAGGGTTGAGAATTATGATTGTCAGAGAAGACAATGTTGTAGCAAAAGATGCGGATTCTTCAAATATCTCGCCAAGGTGGAATTTGTTGGGATTTTGGCAAAATATTAGAAGTGAATTTGTCTCACATCGGAAAGATGCAAGGTAGTGGTGTGCTCCAAGCACTATAAAAGGAACATAAAGCTTTGGTTTCAAAACATCCAAGTTAAAAGCACTTTAGTGTATTGACTCTAGTTAAATTCCTTTGTATTCTCTTATGAAGATTGGGGTAAAGGGCGTGAGTATTATAAGCTTTGAAGAGAGTGTTTATGTAATTGGGGTCGGAGAGAGAATGAATTTTGTGTGATTGTACAATTTTTCACATAGTAGAAATTCTTTTCGTCAGTGGTTTTTCTCCAATTTGGAGTATTTCCACGTAAATCCTTGTGTCTTCTATTTTTTTATTTTCTTTTAATTTCTCAATTATTTTCTGCTTATCCATGCTATTATTTAGGGAAGGGTTTTTTCCCAACACTCTTCTTTTAGAGTCATGGAGTATCATTAACACGAAAAAGAGTGAAAAATCTCTCTCGAATATAGCCATCAACATCCACGAATCTTAAAACAAGTGCAACTTGTTCTCTTCTTGACTTGTCTCGTGCCTCATCCACCATAATACAAAATTTTGCATCCACCAAATCATTACGAATCTTATCTTTCACTTTATTTGAAAGAATGTGTTGAATCTCCTTTTGAATACTTGGTGCATTATATTTTACATTGCCTGGAGCATTATCTAAAACAACTTTAGCAACTTCCTCATTATATGTTGCTAAAAGTTTTATAACGTCTCATACCATGTCCACAGAGACATACAAATGTCTCGGGGTAGCCTGGCCATCTATCATGAACCCACCACGAGTGGGCAAAACACAAAGCATCCTTAAACCTCGGGTCAAGACAACGACAAACAATTCGTGTTAGCAAGGGCATACTCGAATGTCGAAAAAATCACCTGACCCTGTCAGGGAGAGCCACGAGTGAGGGAAATTGCAGGGTTTTTAAAACACGGCTAGGGGCGTGATCGCTAACTTGACATGCGCAGGATTGACACATCTCGCAAACAACATCCCATAATGCATGCAGGCTCACCGACAAACATCCCTTCGCGCCATCATCTATCCCAATGACCTCTTCCAATAGGTGTCATGGTCAAGCGAGTCATGACTACTCTTTAGCCCACGTACTTGGTTGTTATAGTAGGTGTCTGGGACAAACGAGTCATGAATGGGCTCACCTTCCCATGTACTATAACGAAACAAAAAGTGAAAACCCATGCACAAAGCATGTGGGGTTTCACGAGTATAACAAAAAAGATATAACTAGCGCTAGAGTCACACAAGATCTAGCCTAGCCTAGGCAAGTGCAACTTCCCCACCCGAGGGTTGGTGCAACCCACAACGTGCACTCAACATCCAAGGAACTCGTTGTTTAGCATACAATGTGATACATGGATAATATCTGACCCCTTGGTTAGATTTAAGTGTCTCGAAGTAAAGAGGATCCATATCCTCGCTCGATTCCTAAGAGCACTAGCGAGTCACATGATTAACATAATATTGAATCACACAACCACGAGTCCTAAAAATAGGTGAGCTAGCTACTTCTTTAAGTGGTCAACACGATCACTGCACCTAGTTATTCTAATGTTGAACATAACAAAAATACGAACTAACCCTTAGGCAACAAATCAGAGAAACTGAGCATATAATCATGGCAGCTGTATATAGTCAAATATGGATGAAACCGACAACACCAAAACATGCATAAATTTAAGGCAATCCAGTCACTCGAAAGGTTAAAAAGATAAGCTGTAAGGGACCGACCCGAATGGGGCACTAAATGGGCCCTTACCCCAATGCATGCATTCAAAGTAAAGGACATTTAAACAGACATGATTTCGGATTCCAATTAAAACAAAACATTCAAAATAACCCCTTTAAAAACTAGACAATTTCCCTGGAACCTGTCCCTGTTTCCAAGCACCTGTTCCAAGATAAATACATTCTCAAAGTATACTCCGATCAGAGATTTCTTAAAATCATTCAAAACATGTCTAGATACAATAATGCTGGAATCCACAAAAGATTCAGAAAACATCCTAGGGCTTCGTGCCCGGCTATATGCATTAAGGGGAAAATAAAACATAAAGAGTCATAACACAAAATCAGAGTTTGATGATTGAGCCCCATGATCACAGCTCCTCCTTCAGCCATCCTGTCTCGCAACTTGGTTACTCGTGGAAAAACCACGAGTAAGGGTGAGTAACGAATTACTCAAGAAGAATCCCCAACAGGGGGTACAATACGATATACATGGTCATCTCGATGAGCGTATGCAAGCTATGAATATAAACACAGAATAGAGCACATAGCTTAGCCCACACTTGGGCCTCGAATGCCAATTTAGGGTCTTAGTCCGGAATAATATCACCACACAGTCCAATACATAAGTCGCCTATACGAGAAACAAGTCCCGGCCTCGGCACATCTCTTTGTCGGACGAAAGGTACACGGCTCACAATCCCGAGGAGCTCTCCGGTCGGTATTTGTAATGAGCGTAAGCATGCACCGCGTGCTACTCTGCAGAACTATGGGGGTGCCGGGTCTAGAGGCAAGCTGCCCATATCCAGTCATCACGCCTAACTAAATCTTTGGATCGGTGTCACTGACATAGGGGTGTGAGACTTGGACACGTAAACTATGTCAGCCTGAACCACCGCACCTGGGGCCAAGGAACGGTCGTGGTAGGCTTACACCAGAAGCCGTCCTTGCCTTAACAGTGGCAATCGGGGCTCCGCCAAACATGCCGAGGACATGCCGGAGTGCCGGGGCGAGGCAATGCCAGGTCATCATCCCGACCGTTGGGGCATTAACAACTGCCACCCTCACCCAAGATTGCAGGGCCTACCGCTTGGGTTAGCTAATCCCTCACGGGGTCCAGGGACGGAATGACTTGCTCGACGTCCCTGCCATGGATGCAAGGTTCTTTATGCATCAGGCCCGGATGATGCTATCTACCTGCAATTCTAACTCGCCTAGCAAACGACAAACAATTCCATAAAATCCAATACGTGCTCAATAAGAATACAACGAGCCTAGCATGATACTACGAAGCAAGGAACAGATACGAGCATGCTAGAGAGAAACAACCTAGCATGGATTAACATGAGAATTAAACCAGGAAAATCATGCTAATCGGGAATTCAGAATAGAATACCTAGCTATACATGTCAATAAACACAAACAAGCAATCAATCAACAATCACATATAATATCGCAGGGTCCACACAACTCTGGTAAGAAATCCTTACCTTGGCCGGGGACAATTTGACACGAAATCCTAAGCGGCGAACGAACCCGAACTAGCTACCGAGAACCTATCAATCACAACAAAAATCACACAATAGGCCTAAATATAATAAAATAAATGAGGCTCAGCACGGGAGCAACTCACGAGGCACGACGAACGCACGAACGAGCCGATTGCACGAACAGAGGGCAAAGAACGGGTTTGGCCGGGCGAGCTGGTGCGTGAATGGGCGCTGGGCGCGAAGCCGCGTGGACGACGAGCAGAGCGTTTGGCGATGCGCGGCTCGGTGGAGTCTTGGCGAGACGCGCTGCGCGACACGAACCAGCGGCACGGGCGAGCGCGGCACGACTCGGCGAGCGGGGCTCGAGCGACGCGATGCTGGTGGGCGCCGAGGCGAAGCCCGTGCGTGCGGCGGCCGGCGAGGCGATCCGGCGGAGAGGACGATCTGGGCAGAGGATGCGCGCGCGAGCACGGGACGATGTGCGGCGTGGCTCGGCGGGCTGGGCTGCTCTGCGTGCAAACATGGGCGAACAGAGCATCGGGGAAGACGAGCTCGATTCCGAGCGATTGGAGAGGATTCGACGGCCAATTCGCTGCTGGACCACTTCCCCTTGGCTGGCCGCACGAAACCTACAAGCCACTCGCTTCAATTCGGCCGGCAAGGAAGAAATCAGAAATAGGGGAGAACGGGAAGGAATTGGGGGAGAAGAAGAAGAAGAAGAGAAGAGAAACACGTACCTGCTGCTCGGAACAAGCGAAACGACCTTGAAATGGAGGAGAAGCTCGGTTGAACTGGGGTCGGCGAGGGAGAATCGCGAAAGGGAGCTCGGGTCGGTCGAGGAAGAAAGGAGAAGGAAGAAGAAGACTCTCGGGCGGGCTGGCCCTTTAAACCAAATCTCGCATCGAACAGGCTCTTATAGAAGCTGGCGCGTTTAGAAGCACAAGAGCGCTCAGTGGCTCGATTGGCAGCGACACGTCCCTGGCTCGAATCTCACTCGACGCGCTATTTAATTCCTTATTTATTTTCACTCTTTCCCAAGCCCAAATGCCTTCACCAAAATTCCCGATCCCTTTCAAATTGACTCATAATTATTCTGGCAATTTTCAATTACATAACCGGCCCTGTCGGCCCGACCCAAAATTACCAAAATACCCATGGGCCTCCCGGGAAGACTGTGATGAAATTTTCGGGCCGTTACATAAGCAGTCCATCACATATACGAGCAAAAGGTACAAATCGGGGAATGATCATACGATCATAAAAACAGAACAAATAAAAACTTAACAGTTTACAAGTTACCTATGATTCCATGCTACCGCGAGTAATAATCAGTTCAAACAATGAATCACAACACCAACACATACATGGAACAAGTCATCCAACATTCAATTCTCGTAAATCCTAACATGCCGCTATTCACATGCTTTAAGCCATAAACCCGTATCATAATGAAACTCCTTACCTTCTCGACGTCTTGACCGAAACACCAAGAGAGCCCACAAGCTAAATGAAGAATCTCGAGAGTCGCCTTGATGATGAAACATGAATAGAAATCAATGAAACTAACAAACGAAGCACAACGAGCTAAAACAAAGTTCACCAACCGAATGGAGATGGAAAGTTGAGCTAACGACGTGTCGACGACGTCGCAGGATAAAGGTGGCGGCGCCAGCGACCAGCGGCGTGCCGCCATAGAAAGGGATGAGTCATACCTCTTTCTTTTCATCTCGATGCCTTGATCACGAAGCTAGTCTCAGTTTTGCGAACCAAGCTCCCTAGCTCCAGGAAACTACAAAGGAATAAACAAGTTTCAAAATCCTCTCACCGGAAAACACCATGAAAACCAACGAATCTTACCTTGTTTCGAAGCTCTCGACGCCATGAGCACGAAATTGTTCTCGAAATGGCGAATAGACCACTCTAGCTCCGCAAAACTTAGAAAGAAGGAATGAGTTTTAAGAGAGAGAAAGGAGAGAGGAGTTGGTTTAGATGGCTACTTTGGGATTGAGGAAAAATAAAAAATAAAAAAAGAAACTTGTAAGGGACCGACCCGAATGGGGCACTAAATGGGCCCTTACCCCAATGCATGCATTCAAAGTAAAGGACATTTAAACAGACATGATTTCGGATTCCAATTAAAACAAAACATTCAAAATAACCCCTTTAAAAACTAGACATTTTCCCTGAAAACTGTCCCTGTTTCCAAGCACTGTTCCGGGATAAATACATTTCCAAAGTTTACTCGATCGGAGAGATTTACTAAAAGCAATTCAAAACCTCATTCGGATACAACATTTGGAATCCACAAATATTTACAAACGTCCTAGGGCTCTCGTGTGCGCTACATGCATTCGGGGAAAACAAAACACACACGAGTCATAATACAAAAATCGAGTTGGAAGACCGGGCCCCATGATCACGAGCTCCTCCTTCACCATCCTGTCTCGCAACTTCGGTTACTGTGGAAAAACCACAATAATAAGGGTGAGTAACGAATTACTCAAGAAGAATCCCCAACCGGGGTACAATACGATATACATGGTCATCTCGATGAGCGTATGCAAGCTATGAATATAAACACGAGAATAGAGCACATAGCTTAGCCCACACTTGGGCCTCGGATGCCATCTCGGTGGCTTAGTCCGGAATAATAAATCATCACACGATCGCCTATACGAGAAACAAGTCCGGCCTCGGCGCTGTCTCACTGTCGACGAAAGGTACACTAGCTCAAGATCCCGAGGAGCTCTCGGTCGTGGCTTATTGTAATGAGCGTAAGCATGCACCGCGCGTGCTCTGCTGAACTATGGGGTTGCGAGTGCGAAGGCAAAAGCGCCCATATCCGATCACCACGCCTAACTAAATCTTTGGATCGGTGTCAGCGACATAGGGTGTGAGACTGGACACGTAAACTATGTCGGCTGAACCACGCGCTTTGGGCCAAGGGCGGTCGTGGTAGGCTTACACCAGAAGCCGTCCTTGCCTTAACAGTGGCAATCGGGGGCTACGGCCGAACACGGCGAGGGCGTGCCGACTATCGAGGGCGAGGCAATGCCAAGTCATCATCCCGACGGTTGGGGCATTTAACGATCGCCACCCTCACCCAAGATTGCGGGGCCTACCGCTCGGGTTAGCAAATCCCTCACGGGGTCGGGGGCGGAATGACTTGCTCGGCGTCCCCCGCCATGGATGCAAGGTACTTTATGCATCGGCCCGGATGATGCTATCTACCGCAACTCTAACTCGCCACGAGCAAGCAAACAAACAATTCCATAAAATCCAATACGTGCTCAATACGAATACAACGAGCCTAGCATGATACTACGAAGCAAAGAACAGATACGAGCATGCCAGGAAGGAACAAACTAGCATGGATTAACATGAGAATCAACCAAGAAATCATGCTAGCAGGGAATTCAGATTGAAGCACCTAGCTACACATGTCAATAATCACAAACAAGCAATCATTCAACAATCACATATAATATCGCAGGGTCACACAACCCCGGTAAGAAATCCTTACCTTGGTGGGGGCGGTTTGGCACGAAAACCTAAGTCACGAACAATCTCGATCTAGCTACGGGAACCTATCAATCATAACAAAAATCACACAATAGGCCTAAATATAATAAAATAAACGAGGCTCGGCTGGGAGCAACTCACGAGGCTCGACGAACGCACGAACGGGCGATTGCGCGAGCGAACGGGCAAAGAACGGGGCTCGATGGCGCGCTGGGCGCAGAAATGGGCGAGCTGGGCGTCTTTGGCGCGCCGCGCTGGGCGCGCGCAACGCGCATGGATGGCGCGCTGCTGCGTGGCGTCTGGGCGTCTGGGCGAAGCGGCGCGAGAGCTCACTGGGCCTGGCGCTGGCACGACGACTTCGGCGAGCGGGGCTCGAGCGAGCGCGCTGGGCGGGCGGGCGAGGCGCGCGGCGACGGCCTGTTGGCGAGCTCGACGCACGAGGGCTCTGTTGCGCGCGAGCAGGCGAACAAAAACGCAAATCCAAGCGATCCACGGGATTCGGCGCTCGATTTCTTGAAGAAGAACTCCCCTACACTAGCCGCACAAAACCCATACTTCAAATCGCTTCACCACTACGGAAACTTGAAATCGGAAGCAGGGGAGAAGAGCTCGAATTTTGGACGAGAAGAAGAAGAAAGAGATGTACCTTTGCTCGGGGTGAGATCGACTTTGAATTTGGGGAGAAGCTCGAACGAGCAGTGGAGAAGGAAGAAATCACAAGGGACGAAGATCGGTCGGTCGGGGAGAAAGGGAGAAGGAAAATCGCGAGGAAGAAGAAGCTTCTCGGGCGGCCCTGCTTTAAACCAAAACACGCATCAAACAGGCATAAATAGAAGATCGCGCGTTTAGATTAACAAACGCGCGCGGAGGCTCGGCTGGCTGTGCCCTCTGCCTAGCATGCGACACGGCCCTGGTTCGATTCCTGCTCGACGCGCTATTTAATTCCCTAATTATTTTTGCTCCTTCCCAAGCCCAAACGCCTTCACCAAAAATCCCGATCCTATTCAAATTGACTCGTAATTATTCCGGCAATTTTAAATTTCAAAACCGGCCCTGTCGGCCCGACCCAAAATTACCAAAATGCCCCTGGGCCTCCCGGGAAGACCGAGATGAAATTTTCCGGGCCGTTACAATACTCCCCCCTTACAAGACTTTCGTCCTCGAAAGTCACTTAAGATGGGCAACTCGGGATATCGCAATCTCATCTCATCCTCCCGCTCCCAAGTGGCTTCCTCTCGAACTCGACTCCTCCATCCGAACCTTTACGGTCGGATTTCACGATTCTGCAGATGTCTTTGACTCAAAAGCAAGAATCCCCACGGCTTTTCCTCGAAGCTCAAATCCTCATTCATTGCAAGGGCTCAAAATCCACAATGTGCGGACGGGTCCGGCACGAAGCGCCTCAACATCAATACATGAAATACACCGTGCATCGGCGACAAACACGGAGGCAAGGCTAATCGATAAGCAACCTTGCCGATCCTCTCGAGAATCTCAAGCGGACCAACAAAGCGGGGACTCGGCTTTCCACGCTTGCCAAACCTCAAAACACCTCGCATCGGTGCGACCTTTAGGAATACATCTTTGACCAACCTCAAACTCCAAATCCCGGCGTCGAACATCGGCATAACTCTTATGTGCGCTGAAATTTTGTCAACATACGAGCTCTAATCTTACTGACGGCACCATTGGGTCAGCTGCAGCAACTCGGGACCCAAAACAAAGCGCGCGACCACCAACCTTTTCTCACGGCACTAAAGACGCAACATTTACCTTACCATGCTTCAACAGAACCAAAAGAACTAGCGGTAGAAGCGCTGCTATCCGAGGCGACCTCATAAAATCCAACTTTGGTTTCCATTTGCCTAACCACGGAAACCCCAACTCACAACAAGGTCCAACGGATCGGCTCAATCCTCCAAAATACCATCGGTCGGAGGGTGAAAGCACTACAGAGGCGCACTCGGCTCATAAGCCCCTTAACCACGCTCGCCTAGAACAAACCTTTGTTGCCCCACCCTGGTGACAACAACTCACTGGCCCGACATGACTCTACTCCATAGAAATGGCAGCCCGAACACGAGGCGAGGTGCGAGCTTTCACCATCGACACCAATCCTCCAAGAATCTAATCTCACACAACAACCTCAACTAAGCGGCGGCTCCTACCCGGAAAACTTACAATCCAACAACTTGAGTGCTACGGCCTCGGACGCTCAAACCACCACAAAGCTGCATAGCTATGCCAATCCACACAACTCTAGCTTGACTCAAATCACTTTGGTTTGGACAAGTCGACTGCCAACAACCGGGCCCGGAGGGCTCCTCCACCAAACTTACCTCCATGCAAGCAGCGGAACGAAGCTTGCCTCAATATGAAACACATCTCACAAGCCCAAATGATAGCACATACAGGCCTAACCCTCTAGCTTAGGCTCAATGCACCTTCCCACCGAAACTTCGTGAAGCGAAACTCCACCACACGGTTAATACCAACTACCAAGAACCAGAATACCAATAATGGCGGCAGAGCACTGGCTACACTAAAAAGCAAGGATCCCTCAAAATGCCAAGACCCTAGTCCAACCACAATGGTGCAACCTCATCCACACAACCGATACAAGGGGTTCTTCAACTACAAAGGTGCAACAACTTCCATGCCAACACACAAAACCTTAACCAACTAGGCCAAACACTCATAGGGAGGCAGAACAACTCTTATTGCAACTTCCGAACACCACTCAAGAGTCCGCTTTAGCTGGACAAACAATCGCTTTCGGTGGCCATGAGACTTTCCACACCTACTAGCACCGCTACCGCCAAGTCCAAGACCAAGGGATAATCCGACAATTCCAAAAAAAAGCAGATCCTTACAAGTAGACATCCAGAAGAACAGGAGCTCCACAAATGCTCGCTAACTTGCTCACTAAGCACAACATCCAATTCTCTCTTCGAGGCAACAAACGGGGTCTCCCCAGTGGACCGCGCCGACCACGAACAAGCAAAGACTCGCCCTCCATCACCAAATGAGGCACTCTCAAACTCTCGGGAACATGAGAGACATCCTACAGGGCAAACCACTTACCCACGAACAAGGCTAACTCCTTGGCAACTCGAAAACCACACCTTGGCCAACATCAAACACCAACTTGCCACCACACGGGGAACCAAATCCGGACTTTACTCCAAACAAACTCGGCTTGCTAGCCCACCAAAAGCGCCAAACAACTCACTCGAGGCTACAAACTACTCGACTCGACCGGCTTGCTAACTAAACTTACTACACAGGTGGTGAGCTCTGGTGAGGCTCTCCACAACTAGGGTTCTTCGACAACCCTCGACACTGCTTTGTCGTCTAACGGCCTACAACCAATTGCTGAACAAACAAAAACTCCATTTTCTAGCAACACATCCATCTTTGGCCAACTCCAACTCCTTGAAACCAAGAGGACCGAAAGCGCTACCGAATCGTCATCCTCCTACTCAAACATCAACCACAACATAACTCCTACCCAAGTAAGGATCCGAACAACTCTCTCAGTCATGACGATCAGCAAGAAGATCCGCCAACCTAGCTTAGGTCCATTTAACAATCTCACTTAAGCAACAACCTGCTACCACGAGCATGGTATCCTTACCACCTCACTAAGCCTTACAACATACACTTGGAGTCCAACTTTTCCAAAAGCGAGCACGGATCCCCAAAGCAAACCCTACATGGATCGACTCTCTCTCGCATGAACGAACCACACAAAACACACTTGTGTGCACAACTCCCAACCTTCATTTAGCGATCCAAGTCTAACAAATGCTTTTCCCAAAAGCCACACTAGCTTCTGGCAGAGATACAACCAGTCAACAGAACACCCAAAGTTCCATCTCCACCCGATGCTCGAAGCTGTGGCAACCTTGCTCCTACCAAAGCATAACCACGACAAACCAAACTTACTTTATACCAAGCCTCTACCAAGGGTGCTTACCCATAAGGCATCCAACTCCTCTCACAAGGCATCTTACTTACCTCGTAGACATCCAACTCATGGTCCCTCAACTGGACCCAACTTGCTTCTATGATGTTCAACTCTCCAGAGGTTTAGGCACTCGAAGGTAGTTGACCGCACTACCAACCACAAGGATCTCTTGGCCTTAACACTAGCGTGAGATGCACGCGCACTAACACTTACCAACCGCCAACCCGCTTGACTTACTCAACCTCTAGTAACACTGGGAAAAGGCTCCGGCTCCTCTCGAACATCCTTTCGCTTGAAGTCTTTCGATTACCACTGAACTAGCTTTTTTTGCACGACCTACACAGGTGCAATTACCATAAATGGATCCAAGGCTAAAGGAGTACACTAAACTCCGAACGGCATAGAACCATCTGCTATGCCCATGCCAAACTCAGGCCTGAACCAGATTTAATGCCAAAGTGGCACACCAACCAATGCACCTCAAGTGCCACCACTACCAAATCCACATCTTACTACAACGGGGCCAACAAGGTCACAACCTCAAGTGACACGAACTTTGGCTCGGCATACAAGGGCTCAACTCCAACAACCATGCTTAAGGCATCTCATCAAGCTGAAGGCTCACAGCCTACTCTTGCATCTCCACATGATGCTCAACAAACTCGCCGGCTCTATCAACATGCAAACAACTAGCCCTACTCTAGGGCTTACTGAAAAGAAGGGTGTTCAATTCTATCACACCACCGAGGAACCACCAACGGATCGGTCCGTAAGGAACACTACTTGCTGCACCCTTAACTACTGTGGTTAAAACATGCGGCTACAACAACCACACTTTGCGAAACACAAAGATACCTCATCAACCTCCTCGAAGGCTACGACTTTGCAACCATTCTACGGGCAACAAAAAATCTAACAAGGCTCAAGATCAAGACTTGAGCTACCTGAGCTAGTCCACACGGGGACTGCTCCACCAACATCCACATCAAGACAACCACGGCTACCTTCTCTCTTGGAGTGGCATTCCAAGGCGAAGCACCTCCACCCTCTCACTGGGGAAAACCATCAATTGGGCCACGGTTGGCCTATGGGAGTCCAAACCCTACCTCCCCTGCGGAGCGATGTCCCGGGGCATCCGAACCTACCGGATACCACAACAAGCCACAACATACATCACACACTGCGGGAAGTTGGCATGATGGCGCTCTAAACCCAAACCAATAACGAGTGAGAACACCGCTTCGTCTCGCTCCACAACACTACACAAGGCATACACTAGATGGCCAGTGTATTGTAACTTCTTAACCATTTTTAAACAACAAATAGTAAACTTAGGCGTACTGATGATGTAGTCGGAGTGCTAGTGATCATGGGAAAATGACCTACAACAACGAGTCATACTACTGAATTTATGACTCTAAGCTCGATACCAAGCTGTAAGGGACCGGCCGAATGGGGCACTAAATGGGCCCTTACCCCAATGCATGCATTCAAAGTAAAGGACATTTAAGCAGACATGATTTGGATTCCAATTAAAACAAAACATTCAAAATAACCCCTTTAAAAACTAGACATTTTCCTGAAACTGTCCCCTGTTTCCAAGCACATTCGGGATAAATACATTTCCAAAGTTTACTCGATCAGAGATTTACTAAAAGCAATTCAAAACACTGTTCGGATACAACATCTTTGGAATCCACAAATATTTACAAACGTCCTAGGGCTCGTGTGCCCGCTACATGCATTCAGGGAAAACAAAAACACACGAGAGTCATAATACAAAAATCGAGTTGGAAGAGGCCGGGCCCCATGATCACGGCTCCTCCTTGACCATCTGTCTCTTAACTTTCGGTTACTGTGGAAAAACCACAATAATAAGGGTGAGTAACGAATTACTCAGTAAGAATCCAACCAGGGTACAATACGATATACATGGTCATCTCGATGAGCGTATGCAAGCTATGAATATAAACACGAGAATAGAGCACATAGCTTAGCCCACACTTGGGCCTCGGATGCCATCTCGGTGGCTTAGTCCGGAATAATAAATCATCACCACGATGCGCCTATACGAGAAACAAGTCCCGGCCTCGGCTGTCTCTGTCGGACGAAAGGTACACTAGCTCAAGATCCCGAGGAGCTCTCGGTCGGCGTATTTGTAATGAGCGTAAGCATGCATGCACGCGTGCTCGCTGCGGACTATATGGGGGTTGCGAGTGCGAAGGCAAAGCTGCCCATATCCGATCACCACGCCTAACTAAATCTTTGGATCGGTGTCAGCGACATAGGGGTGTGAGACACGGACACGTAAACTATGTCGGCTGAACCACCGCACACTGGGCCAAGGCGGTCGTGGTAGGCTTACACCAGAAGCCGTCCTTGCCTTAACAGTGGCAATCGGGGGCTACGCCGAACACGGCGAGGACGCGCGTGCGACTATCGAGGGCGAGGCAATGCCAAGTCATCATCCCGACGGTTGGGGCATTTAACGATCGCCACCCTCACCCAAGATTGCGGGGCCTACCGCTCGGGTTAGCAAATCCCTCACGGGGTCGGGGGCGGAATGACTTGCTCGGCGTCCCCGCCATGGATGCAAGGTACTTTATGCATCGGGCGGATGATGCTATCTACCGCAACTCTAACTCGCCTTACTGAGCAAGCAAACAAACAATTCCATAAAATCCAATACGTGCTCAATACGAATACAACGAGCCTAGCATGATACTACGAAGCAAAGAACAGAGATACGAGCATGCGGGAAGGAACAAACTAGCATGGATTAACATGAGAATCAACCAAGAAATCATGCTAGCGGGAATTGATTGAAGCACCTAGCTACACATGTCAATAATCACAAACAAGCAATCATTCAACAATCACATATAATATCGCGAGGTCCACACAACCCCCGGTAAGAAATCCTTACCTTGGTCGGGGGCGGTTTGGCACGAAAACCTAAGTCACGAACAATCTCGATCTAGCTACGGGAACCTATCAATCATAACAAAAATCACACAATAGGCCTAAATATAATAAAATAAGCGAGGCTCGGCTGGGAGCAACTCACGAGGCTCGACGAACGCACGAACGGGCCGATTGCACGAAGCGGCAAACGCGGGGGCTCGATGGGCGCGGCGCTGGGCGCAGAAATGGGCGAGCCCGGGCGTCTTTGGGCGCGACGCTGGGCGCGAACGCAGCGGATGGATGGCGCTGCTGCACTGCAGCGTCTTGAGGGCGTGCGCGCGGCGCGCGAGGCTCGGCCAGCTGGGCGCGCGCCAGCACGACTTCGGCGAGCGAGGGGGCTCGAGCGGCAGCGTTGCGGGCTGGGCGAGGCGCGCGCGCGACGGCGGCTGTTGGCGAGCTCGGCGCCGCGGGGCTCTGCTCGCGCGAACAGAGGCGAACAAAAACGCAAATCCAAGCGATCCACGGGGATTCGGACGCTCGATTTCTTGAAGAAGAACTCCCCTACACTAGCTGCACAAAACCCATACTTCAAATCGCTTCACCACGGCCGGGAAACTTGAAATCGGAAACAGGGGAGAAGAGCTCGAATTTTGGACGAGAAGAAGAAGAAAGAGATGTACCTGCTGCTCGGGGTGAGATCGACTTCGAATTTGGGAGAGAAGCTCGCGAACAGCAGTGGAGAAGGAAGAAATCACAAGGACGAAGATCGGTCGGTCGGGAGAAAGGGAGAAGGAAAATCGCGAGGAAGAAGAAGCTTCTCTCAAAGGCGGCCCCGCTTTAAACCAAAACACGCATCAAGCAGGCATAAATAGAAGATCGCGCGTTTAGATTAACAAACGCGCGCGGAGGCTCTACTGGTTGTGCCCTCCGCCTAGCATGCGACACGGCCACTGGTTCGATTCTCGCTTTCGACGCGCGCTATTTAATTCCCTAATTATTTTTGCTCCTTCCCAAGCCCAAACGCCTTCACCAAAAATCCCGATCCTATTCAAATTGACTCGTAATTATTCCGGCAATTTTAAATTTCAAAACCGGCCCTGTCGGCCCGACCCAAAATTACCAAAATGCCCCTGGGCCTCCCGGGAAGACCGAGATGAAATTTTCCGGGCCGTTACAAAACTTTTCTTTCTTTATAAATAGAAAACATTTTCCATTTAAAATCCATAAACCCTAGGATCATTTTAAAAAGCACAAAATTAATAACTATAAATAGTATTTGGTTTTTATAAAACTAAGAGAAACCATATTTGAGAACAACTTTTTAATTACACAAACATATATATTCACTTTAATAATTGATAAAAATACAATTTTTAATTTAAATCCACCATCCCATCTCAAATAATTAGAGATGTGTCAAGTTTATAAATTTAGAGAGAGTGTAAGATAATAAAATATTCAAATAAACACATAACTATTTTAATTAAAACTAGGGTGTTACACTTAACCAACAAATGAGTATGTTACAAGTCTTAACAACCTATCAATATCATTCCCTGAAATGAATGTTGTATTAGTTATAAAATAATGAAAGAAGAATAAAGTGTGAAAGTAACTTTACAAATTTATTTGAGTCTCTTAAAGAGATAATTTTTTACCCACTTAAATAATGTAACTATTGGATTTATTGATTAAACATATATTTTTTAATTTGGTTTCAATTTCCTATCATACTTGTTGTTAACACTATTTTGTTTTCAATATCATGATTGCTTGTTTTATGTTGGTATATGCTTGAGGTAATTTTTCTAGTTCAAAGTTATTTTTAGTAATATCATTACTTAATTGATATATGTGTTTTATCATTGCTTATTGTATAATATTATTTTTTCGGCATCAATTGACATGAAGTCTTGTTTTAATTTTAAAAGGTTATGAGTTCAAAACTCTCTACCTACCTTCTAGTTATTTTTATGATAGGTGCTTAAATTATTTCATAAAGTATAATTTATTTTTTTTAATTAAAATTTCATCAATTAAGCATGCAATACATCTTAAATATTTATAATATAATTCTTAAATTCATAATGTACGATTATGATATTTATTAAATTTTTTTTTATTAATATGATGTATTCATTGTGGATGATTAATTTATACTTATATTCCTTTTATGTATTTATTGATTATGTTCATAGACAAAATGGTTAAACATAACCATTTATGAATAGCAAAGATTTCAATAAATATAAAAGTCATGTGACTTTGCATAAAGGGTTGCTTATAAGCATTAACTAAGTATTCTATTTTTAGTACTCCCTAATACAATTAGCAGGCACAAGAAGCCAAATATTATTTTCCATCTGCAAGTTTTTAACGTGTAGTAAATGTTCAAATTGCTCCACCACAACATATTAAGATCAGGCTTTAGATGAGACTATAAATATAATAATAATAATAATTATTAGATATTTTGAACCCGTAATAGTTAATATATTTACTCCACAATTTGCTAATTTATATTAATGAGATGAATTTTTCAACATCAGGGGGAGAATTGAGAAAAGCTAGAAAATAAATTATATATTTTCTCATTTAGATCTTCATATTGATCCATGTGAACCAAGAGTTTCAAAGACAAATTATATGCCGTCTTATTTAAATATTTTACATATTAATCATGAACAAGAAGTTCAAATGACAATTCATTTGCAAATAAAATGCTAGATGTATTTAGAGGTGATAAATAAAGTGATTAAGATGTAAATGCATAATTAAGAATTGATATTACACCAATTTGTCGCAACTAATAAGTTATCACGCGCTTGAAGCATAGTAGAGTAATGAGTTTCAAAGGTAAAAATTATCGAGAATATATATTTCCAGAAAAAATCTTAAATTTGACTAGTCAAACGAAATGTTTAAAATAAATATGAGAATAATAAAGAGATCTCGTAAGTTATGTTCATGACATGAAAAATGGAACCAAACTGATAAAGTTGTTGACAATATTCTGAGTTATAATGTTGTTCTTGATATATTATTTATAAAAATGAGAATTCCGACATAGATTCGTAAAAAAATGTAGACACTAAAATGATTGACTAAAGTAAAAATAAACAATCTAAGAATAATTACACTCACTTTCAAAACATAAAGTTTTGGATATATAGTCCATACATCTGAAGATGTCAAACATATGAATGCAAATCAGTATTTGTCTATAAAAGTAAAATGAAAAGAAAGGGTTATGAGATAAAACGAGGCTTGGTACATAAAAGGATTCTCGTAAAGGCCCGTTACTGATTATGATGAGACATATTATCTCGTGTTGGATGCAATAATTAATAACAAGATATCTAATTGTCTTGACATGTATAAAAAAGATGATGCATATCTTATGGATATAAATTTAAAGAAATCATAGTCAAGATTTGTCATTATTTATGTATATGTTGATGATATAAATATAACGAAAAATCTTGAAGAGTTTCAAAGCCAAAATATTATATTAAGAAAAAACTTGAGATGAAAGGTCTAAAAAATGTTGCATTTGGCTTGCAATTTGAATATTTAGCTGATGAAATATTTAATCATCAAACATTCATACATAAAAGATTTTGAAGAGATTTGACATGAACAAAAGCACATTTATTAAACATTTCAATGGTAGATCTTTCAGTTGATATAAAAAAGGATTATTTTATTCTTGAAAAGATAATGACTCATTTTCAGAAGTATCATATTTTAGTGTGATAATGACATTTGTAAGTATAATATTTTTTAACCTATATAAAACGATCTTGGAACAAATATATATATATATATATATATATATATATATATATATATATATATATATATATATATATTTGGAGGAATTGATATGTTATGAAGATATGCAAAACAACCATGTTTGAAAGACATTGACTGCTACAACATTCGAGAAGTTGATGCATAACATTGAAATGCACAACTCAAATATCTCAAACGATATTTTCATGAGGGGAGTAAAAGTATTGCACTTTTTTTTCCCTTAAATAAGGTTTTTTCCATTGAGTTTTCCTAGTAGAGTTTTTAATGAGGATGGGGAGTGTTATGTAACAGCCCAGTTTTCTACTCCAGTTTTCGAGGTGCCTTCGGGTCAAGATTCGGTTGTTTGGTTGGATCGTTAGAGCTGTTTTGACCCTTGGGGGTATTTTGGTCTTTTGGCTCCCAGGCGGGATATTGTGGATTTTTAGGGCTTCGAGGTCGCTCCTGCCTTTGTCAAGGCTTGATTGTTGTTGGTTGCGAGTCCCGAGATGTTTGGGCCAGTCGTTTGGAAGTTCGGTTGTGGTTTGGGTTTTTGGCAAAGTGATGGTTGGTTGTGTGCTTCCTTTGGGATTCGAGCCCGGGCCCTTGGTGTTGATTTGGGAGTTGAATTTAAGTGAGTTTTATTTTTGGAAGAGGTTGCTTCAGTCGGGTCTCGAAGGAGGAAGCCGGGAAATGGGATTTTAAGGTTTTAATTTGGATAAGGATAGAAAAAGAGATTAAATCCCCATTTTCCTTTTATTTTCCCATTTTCCCTTTTCTTTTTCTTTTCCAAATTCATTTTTCTTTTCTTTTTATTTTTTTTTCTCTTTCTCTCTCTCTCTCTCTCTCTCTCTCTCTCCCCGAGCACCCCCCTCCTAGCCGACCCAGCAGCCCTTGGCTCGCCCAGCCCTAGCCCGAGCAGCCCCTGGCTCGCCTGCAGCTCGCCGCCCTGCCAGTCGCGCCGTCGCCGAGCTCGCCGCCTTGGTCGCGGCCGAAGTTCGCCCCACCGGCCGTGCGATGCCGCTCGTCCGTCCGCACCGTGCCGCCCGATCAAAGCGCCTCGCGTGCGATCAGCCCCCGTAGCTCGTCGTGCCAGATCGAGTGTCTTGTAGCCGTCGCGCCCGCGCGCCGTCGCTGTGCCGAGCCGCGCCGCACGCCCTCGCCCAGCCGAGCTCGCGCCCTCGCCCAGCCGAGCTCGCGCCCTCGCGCCCTCTCCTCCCTACAACTCGCCCGTACGTTCGCGTCCGCGCCCGAGCGCCCCGCTCTCCCAGCCGTGCCCCAACGCCTCAACGCCCGTGTCAGCGCGCCCCAGCGGCCAGCCCCTGCTCCCATCTGCGCCCCTCAGCGCCCAGCAGCTGCCTCGCCCATGCAGCCGGCTCGTTCACGTGTCAGCCACGCCTCGTGAGTTGCTCCCGAGTCGTGCCCTGTTATTTTATTATATTTAGGCCTATGGATTGTGATTTTTGATGTGTTTGTTAGGTTCGCTTTAGGTTGCTCGGGTTCAATCGCAGCTTAAGTTTCTTGTGTGTTGTTGCCTTAGGGCCTGTAAGGGTTTCTTCCGAGGTTGTGTGGACCCTGCGAATAATTGATAGTATGCCATATCTTGTGATTGTATGAAATTCTAGTGGATAGGTTACATGTTTTCTCTTGCTTCCAGGTTTGTGTTGTACTGGTGTTTCTGTTATATTGGTTATAGGCTAGGGTCTTTTATCTTGGCATATTCTGGTTCTTGTTATATTCTGACAGTTCCATGTTAGTGCTAGGCAGGTGATCCTTAATGTAGGTAAGTCCCCGATGGGCACTGCACTGTTCCCTGGTGTGTAAGCCCCCGATGGGCATCATGAGGCTGCTTAAGAGTGTAAGACCCCGATGAGCATCTCAGTGATCCTAGCTGGAGTAAGACCCCGATGGGCATCCTAGGTGTGTAAGACCCCGTTGGGCAGCATTGATAGCTAGAGGTGTAAGACCCCGATGGGCATCCGTATGTGTAAGACCCGATGGGCATCATTGTTTAGAGGTGTAAGACCGGATGGGCATCCGTATGTGTAAGACCCGATGGGCATCATTGTTTAGCTGGTGTAAGACCCGATGGGCATCCTAGATGTGTAAGACCCGTTGGCAAAGCATTGATAGCTAGAGGTGTAAGACCCCGATGGGCATCCGTATGTGTAAGACCCCGATGGGCATCATTGTTTAGAGGTGTAAGACCCCGATGGGCATCCGTATGTGTAAGACCCCGATGGGCATCCTTGTTTAGAGGTGTAAGACCCGATGAGCATCCTTGTGTGTAAGTCCCCGATGGGCATCATTGTGTCATTGTATCCTAGGTTTTGTAAGACCCCGATGGGCATCCAGGTGTCGAACCTAGGATAAGCTGTAGTTGAAAGCCCTTGATAGGCTAGCTCTAGTGTTAGCACATAGCCTAAACCTACCGTCTTGCTCTAAGTCATTGTTTGGTTGCATGTCGGTGTGCTAAATGAGATGTTTTCGTATTGTACCCCGGTTGGGGATTCTTACTGAGTAATTCGTTACTCACCCTTATTTCTGTGGTTTTTCCACAGGTAACCACGGTGCGAGACAAGATGGCTAGAGGAGGAGCTGTGATCATGGGAACCCGTTGTTCAACTCTGAGTCTTGTTTATGTTTATGTTTTAAATGTCCTCTGGATGCATGTAGTTGGGCACGGAGCCCTAGGGTGTTTGCTGACTGTATTTCCGGATTCTAGCATTGTTGTAACTATTGCAAAGCTTGTATGTTTTAAATAAATCTCTGATCAGAGCAAGTTTTGTAAATGTATTTGTCTTGGAACAGGTGCTTGGAAACAGGGACAGGTTTCAGGAATTTTATGTTGACTTTTTAAATGGATGTTTTATGTTTTAGTTTTTACTTAGAATCCGAACATCATATTGCAAATAGATTATGTAGATTTGAATGCATGCATTGAGGTAACGGCCTATTTTAGAACCCCTTTCGGGTCGGGTCTTTACATGTTATGAATATAGATGTTCATTAAGAATTATATCACTCATTTACCCACTCTCTCCTTCACCCACTAATATTAACTTTCTCATGATCTCTCCCACTATGTTCTATGTATGCAACTTCTAAACTATATAAATAAGACTTGCATTATCATGTATTTATTATGCACAAATGGAATAAGAGATTCTTACTTTGCTCACCACAATTTCAACTCTCTAAATTTTACTTTTCATCTCTACCTTTATATTAGTTTTATAACACTAAAATCATTTTTATAAATAAAAAAATTTAAGTTTAAAACTAAAATCAAGATGAGTTACAACAAACAATTAATTTTAACTACTTTAACTATTTAAAATATTTATATCTTGCATTTATATAGAAAAATGTAATTAAATTTCTTTTACAAAAAAATATAAGTAGTAAAAGAGATTGATAAATAATAAATCAATATTTTTTATCATATATTTTTTATATAACAAATTTAATTGCATACATTGTCTAAAAAAAATAATTACATAAATAATTATAAATATTATTGAGAGAACATGGTAAATAAATTTTAACAATAACATGATAAATATTATATTTTAAAATATATATACATACAAATAATATATAATAAATAAAAATAATAAAACAAGTAAAGATAGATAAGTTGTTGAAGATATTAACCTTCCCCCTCCCCCAAATATTGTAATCTCAAAAAAAAAATATTAACCTTAATTCTTAAATTAAAAGAGAGTTCTAAGTTCAAATCTTAATTTTGATAATTTATTTTTGAAAAAATCAATGAAAAATGAATTAAAATGGGAGTAATTTTGATGTTAGCTACGTGTCACGGTCTTACTTTTTGACTCGGGTGGTGCCATGATAATCTCGCTTATCATGGCCAGCCTTGCGGGGAACTCTCGCCCCAAACTCGCTTTGCCCATACTTTGTGGCTCGTCGGATTGACAAGTGAGGTTCTCTTGATCTCAACCAAGCTTCATCGAATATGCAGCGAAACTACTCTTGGTCATGCAACTCAGCCCATGAGAATTGATTACGAGATGGCGTGCTGCCACTCGATATGTGGTCCAACCTCTATCCCATGGACAAAGGCGCAATGTCGGCACACCCGTGCCGTCCGACATTGTCCCCGGATTCCAGTTCTGAAGGAAGACTCCCAAGACACTCCTCTTGCAAGCGCTCACCCACACCATGACACACTCTTGTGCCATGTGGTAGCTCACTTAGGCCACAAGGCCTTGGGGTGGTGGAGAGCTAACACCATGCCTCCCCCTATAGTACATTATGAGCCATTTCCTATCTTCCACCCTTGCATGTCTTTTTGGCGAGGAATCATACGCCAGCGTGGAGAGTTCGTCGGGTGTCCGATTGACAGCAAACTTGGCGAGCTTACATCTTTACTTTGTACGGACATAACTCCAGAGTCGCTCGTCAAAACTCCATCTCGAGCCTTAACCGTTGGTATGGCTCAAGGCCTTCGTGCCCCCACTAAGCCCTGACACTGACACTGTCGACATCAATGTGGCTTGCTTCTTAATGGCTCCAATTGACACTATAAGATGCTTTTCTTGTTGTGTTGGATGATGCACCATCCTCCATGGTCGCATCATGGCTTTTCATGAACGTGGGTTGTCAGATCATATTCTATGACTCTGACACTAGGCAGTCTCCCATTTTTGTTGCCATACCACTTGTCATGTTTCATTCTCATGCGTAACTTGGGCTCGTTAAGTTTTTATTTTTATTTTTTTTATTTGTCAAATCATACATGTTTTCCAATTTTTTATTATTATTTTAAGTAAATATTCTTGAGCATGCTAACAAATTTTCTTGAGATCGAATGGTTAATGACACAATGATTTTATTGTTTGGTTGTAAACCAGTTCAACACCGGGATCACAGATTCGAACCCGAGAATCGGTATTTGTTTCCCTCCCCCAATATGTACTAAAAAAAACAATTTTTCATGAGCATTCATTTTAGTTTTCTATCACTTTCATTTTTGGAGCTTTCTTTTAGGGTTTCGTTTGACACTCACAAATCTTCTCTTCTTCTTTCTTCTCTATAATGCTGTCAACATTTGAAGATAATTAGATTTTATATACATCGGTGATTCCACCACCGTCTTCCTTCTTCACTCTGCCGTCCACGGCTGCCGGCACTGTTCTGGCCTTGAGCCTTAACAAGTGCTTCTACTACTACTTCCATCTTTTGTTTGCTCCCACTAATTTAAGCTTGGACAGGTTAATTGTTTTTTTTTTCTTTTTCATTTTTTTTATTTTAACATGAAACATGATATAGGAGTTTAAGAGATTTAATTCTTTTTTTTTATATAATAACATTAGATTGAGATGGAGAAAATAATTAGAATTTGGAAGTTATAATTTAATATTTATGATTAAAGGATTAATGTTTGTTTTAAGTTATTTTGTATTAAATCTATACATTTTTTATAATTTTTATGTTTAAAATTATATTAATAATAGAAGTCTTTTTTTTAGAAATATGTGAATTTTTCAAGAATATTTACTTTGTGTAGTGAAAAACAAATGTTGGATTTTTATTATATGCTTTGGATTATTATTATTATTATTATTATTATTATTATATATACACATATTTTTATTGATTTTCAATGATTTTGTGTTGTGATTTGACTTCATTTTTCGTAGTCATGGACAGGGGCAGATCCAGGACTAAAAGTTTGGGGGGCCAAAATTATTTTTTATAAATATAATTAAAAATGTTATATACAAATGTCAAATGTTGATTTAGCACTCCTACAATGATATATATAAATTATAACCAAGCTAACACACTATCAACTCTTTCGATAAAAAAATAAAAATCTTTTGATTAAATATTAGAGAAACATGATAAAAAAATAAAAATCTTTTGATTAAATATTAGAGAAACATAAATATTATAGTCAACAAAAAGAGGGAAGTGTACCTAAAATACAAACACATTGATAATAACTTTATAAAAATAGTTATAGTTAAGAAATTTATCTAGATGTCTTAAAAGAGAGTAAACTTGAAAAATTCTTCTATTGCATTACAGAAAAACTCACATTAAAAATGAGTTTGAGAGAGATTTAAAACCATGATATGTTAGAAAAGAAAGTTTCATTTCATTTAAGATTGAAACTTTCATTCTCCATTAAGATGGTCTATTAGAAAATTGTGTTTTAATTGATATGTTATTCAAATGTTTATGAGATTGTGAGTTTCATTGTTTATGAGAAATGAGTTTCATTTCTTTTGAATTTATGTTTGTTTAAGTTAACTTTGATGGAAA
Source organism: Sicyos edulis (assembly GCA_036507275.1). Classification (NCBI taxonomy): domain Eukaryota; kingdom Viridiplantae; phylum Streptophyta; class Magnoliopsida; order Cucurbitales; family Cucurbitaceae; genus Sicyos; species Sicyos edulis. Next base: position 7,528,085 of record CM071856.1, on the reverse strand, counting down.
GTTAAACTTATGTTAAATGAAGTTCAACATTGGTCCTCCTTCCACCTATAAATATGAACACATTTGTCCATCTCAAATGTGTAAAAGTGAAAGAGAAAGAAGCATTAAGAAAGCTTGAAAAACACATTCAAGCTTATAGGCAAGGAGGGAGAAACCAATTTCTTCTATTGAAGCAAATGTGAGAAAGCTTCAACATCAACCCTCATTCCTTGTGTTGAATCAAAAGGTTCTTGAATCATAATGTCAGGAGGTATATTATAATCCCAATAAGATTCAATTACATTTCGTAATAATCATGTTATTCAAGATCTTAGGATTCATGTTATGCATAAAATATCTAACATGTGGTATCAGAGCGATGTTTAGAATGCATGATTATTCATTCATGAGATTATATAAATTGAATCAAATCAAAATGTATAGATTCATCACAAACTTCATTTTGTATGTAGCAATTCTCGATCCAACTTTTATGACTTGAATGTATATGTATGTTTTATAATTCCGCAATTTTTATTTTGGGCACATTCGTTTGATCGTGAAAATGCATTTGAACCTATACAATTTTGGCACGAAGGTTTGATCACGATTGTGTAATTTAAATTGTTTTATAATATTATGAAAACTAAAAGAAATTTGAAAACTTATGAAGACATATGATTCATAAAGGGCTAAAAACCATATAGTTGGATCATATATTATCTTTCAAATTATGTAATTTTAAGTTTAAGTTTTTTTTTTATTATCAATTTTGGATTCAAAAAAAAAAAAAACTTAATTATTAATGTTTATGGTTTAGTGTTCTCTAATGATATTATTATTATTATTTTGAGATCACAATATAATTAATCAAGATAATGATAATTATTATTAGATTATTGTTATGACTTATTGATGTTACAAACAATAAGTTTGTTCCATAAATTTCAACTTTAGTTTTCTTATAAACATTATCTTTATGTGAACAATACATATTGATCAAATACATGAATCAAATATTCGTCCACAGACGAATTAATTCATATATTTAAGCAATAATAAAGTAAATTGTTCAATTGATATGTTCATTAAGATATAATGATCAAAGATGGTATAATGTATATAATTTTAGGTGACTACCCACAGGAGAACCTATAATTATGTTGTTTATATACTAAAAATATTGAATTTTTTTTTTAATCTCTGTTTGCAGTAAACATACCTACAACTCTTAATTCAATGGCTACGTCTATTATAAAACTCAATGGAACCAACTACTCAGAATGGAAAGAGCAAGTTGAGTTTTCCTTGGGATTACTTGAATTGGACACGGCTCTCCTTAAAGAGAAGCCAACTCCACTCACTAATGAAAGTACTCCTGAGGAAAACAAGCTTCATAATGATTGGGATCGATCTAATAGACTAAGCCTTATGTTTTTACGAATGGTAATAGATACCAATATCAAAACCTCCCTACCTAAAACAGAGAGTGCAAAAGAATATTTGCAAGCCATTGAAGAACGGTTCAAGTCTGCAGATAAATCCCTTGCTGGGAAGCTTATGGCAGATCTTGTAACCATGAAGTTTGATGGTTCTCGCTCAATGAATGCTCATGTAATTGAAATGATTAACATTAATGCCAAACTTAAGAATTTGGTATTGATTATGGATGATGCATTTCTCGTCCAATTCATCCTTACTAGTTTACCTCCTCAGTATGAACCATTCAAAATTCATTATAACACTATTACGGAAAAATGGAGTTTGAATGAATTAACTAACAAATTGGTTCAAGAGAAGTCTAGACAAGGTCAAGGCATTAAAGTTGCCCATTTCACTCAAGGAGTTGGAAAACAATTTGGGAAAAAGAATAATTCAACCCATAAAAGGGGACCGCCCAAATTTGATGAATCTTCTCAATCATCCAAGAAGAAAAAGAAAGATGATGCTTGCAAGTTTTGCAAGAAACCTGGACATTACCAGGCAGATTGCACTAAGCGTAAAGCATGGTTTGAAAAGAAAGGTAACCCTATGGGTTTCGTAAGTCATTTCGAATCGAATCTTACTAATGTACCTTCTTCTACTTGGTGGATTGATACAGGTGCTAATGTTCATGTTTCGAATTCTATGCAGGGATTCATTACGATCCAAACCACAAATCCAAGTGAAAATTTCATTTTTATGGGAAATAAAGACAAAGCTCTAGTTGAAGCTATTGAAACTTTTCGTCTTATTTTAGATAGCGGTTATCAGTGTAACGGCCCAGGTTTTCATCCCAGTCTTCGAGGTATGCCCTAGGGGTATTTTGGTAATTTGGTCGGGCCGTCAGGCCCGTTTATGTCTTTTTCCAGTTTCTAAAATTATTGGATGGATTTATGTAAGTTTTTTAGGCTTTGTGGATGGGTTTGAGCATGGATAGATGCAAAAGTAAAAATAAAGGAAATTATGTTGCAGCTGGGATTCGAACCCGAGTCTCTGGGAAAGCCTGTGAGGATGCATGCCAATTGAGCTATGGAGAGCTCTTGTTGCTCTTTCTGCGTCATATTATGGTTATCCTTGGACCTTGGAGTTTGGTGCATTTGGTTAAATGAAAAGAAATTAGGTTTTGTTATGTCTTCTTCTCCAAATGCTCCATGGCCGCCCAACCCTTCCTCTCCCAAGCCCCAAGCCGATTTTCATTCCCTTTGCGGACCCGTGGTTCGATCGTCTTTCAGGGTAAGTTTCTTCGTGTCTTCGTCTTCTCCGATTTGAGTTCTTCTTGCGGCGAATGTAAATAGAAGAGTGTGGGTGTGTGTGTTTGTTTGTTTTGCGGCTGAGAGAGCCCCACCCAGCCCCCACCGTCGCGGCTCCCCGGCCGGCGCCGATCGCACCAAAGAAGCAAGCCCAGATCGCCGAGTCCCCAGCTCCATCGCCCCCTACAGTGCCATCGAGCGGCACTGTCGCTCGGCGGCCGAGCGACGCGCCCGCATAGCAGCCGCATCGCGGCCAGATCGCCAGCAGATCGCCTGTCGCGCCCTGCAGCAGCAGAATCGCCGACGTCCAGACGCGCTCGTCGGCGCGCGCCGTCGTCGTCAGCCCAGCGCCGCGCGTGTCCGTCGCGTCAGCTTGTGTTCGCGCCCGTGCGCTGCTGCGCCGGCCCGGCGCGTCGCTTCAGCGTCGCGCCAGCTCGCGCCATCTGCGCCCGTCGAACCCCTACACGCCCATCAGCGCCAAAGCAGCGGCCTCGCCATGGTGTTCGCCCGTCGCGTGTCACCCGCGCCGCGTGAGTTGCTCGAGCCAAGCCTTGTTTATTTTATTATGTTTAGGCCTATGGATTGTGATTATTATTGTGTTTGTTAGGTTCTCGTTAGCTAGCTCGGGATCGATCGCGACTTAGGATTTTTGTGTGTAGTTGCCTCCCGCCGGTAAGGATTTCTTACTAGGAGTTGTGTGGACCTGCGATGTTCTATGTGATTGATGTTGTATGTTTGTTTGTGATTATCGCATGTATAGTTTAGGTGCTCTGCATTCGATTTCTGGTGGCATGACTTCGTATGTTGTTCTTTCATGTTAGTCCATGCTAGGTTGTTCCGTTACGGCATGCTCATATTCATTCTTGTTCGAGTAGTACCATGCTAAGTCTGCTTTGTATTCTTTTGAGCACGTATTGGATTGTTGCGATTGTTAAAGCGAGTTAGAATTCGGGTAGGTAGCATCATCCGGGCCCGATGCATAAAGTATCTTGCATCCATGACGGGGACGCCGAGGCAGATTCTCCGTCCCGAACCCCGTTAGGGTTTAGCTAACTTTTGACCGGTAGGCCCCGCAATCTTGGGTGAGGGTGGCATCGTTAAATGCCCCAACGGTTGGGATGATGACTTGGCATTGCCTCGTCCGGCGATCGGCACGTCCTCGGCGTGTTGGCCGTAGCCCTTGATTGCCACCGATAGGGCAAGGGCGGCTTCTGGTGTAAGCCTACCACGACCGATTCCTTAGCCTCAAAGTGCGGTGGTACAGCCGACATAGTTCACGTGTCAGTCTCACACCCTATGTCGGTGACACCGATCCGTAGAGATTTAGTTAGGCGTGGTATCCGGATATGGGCGGCTTGCCACTATACCGGCACCCCCATAGTCTGTAGAAGCACGCGGTGCATGCTTACGCTCATTCTGGCGTCGACCAGGAGAGCTCCTCGGGATCTTGAGCTAGTGCACCTTTCATTCGACGTAGAGCAGCCGAGGCGGGACTTGTTTCTCGTATAGGGCGATTTGTGTGGTTATGGTAGTTAATTAGGACTAAGACCCGACGAGTTGGCATCCGAGGTCCAAGTGTGGACTCAAACTATGTGCTCTATTCTGTGTTTATGATCATAACTTGCATACACTCATCTAGATGACCATGTGCATCGTATTGTACCCCGGTTGGGGATTCTTACTGAGTAATTCGTTACTCACCCTTATTTTGTGGTTTTCCACAGGTAACCAAGGTGCGAGACAGGATGGCTGAAGGAGGAGCTGTGATCATGGGAACTCTTTGTCGTCTCTGACTTTTTATTTCTATGACTCTTGTCTTTTTATTTTCCCCTGAATGCATGTAGTCGGGCACGGAGCCCTAGGATGTTTTCTGAATGTTTTCGTGGATTCCTACTTTATTGAATTTGAGGATGTTTCAAATGTTTTAAGAAATCTCTGATCAGAGTGTACGTTTTGGAAATGTATTTGCCTTGAAACAGGTGCTTGGAGACAGGGACAGGTTTCAGCAAACTATATTTATTTCTGATTGAACCTTGATTGTTTTGTTTTAATTGGGAATCCAAAAATTATTTGCATATTGTCCTTTACTTTGAATGCATGCATTGGGGTAAAGGCCTATTTAGAGCCCTTTTTGGGTCGGGTCCTTACAATCAGTTAGACTTATGTCAAACTCTTTATGTACCGTCTATTTCCCGTAATTTGATTTCAGTAAGCGCACTTGATAAATTTGGATATTCTTTTGAATTAGGAAATGGTAATTTCACTTTGTTTAAAAATTCTAGTCTTATTGGTTCTGGAATTTTAGTTGATGGACTTTATAAACTTCATCTTAAACATCAAGATGTTGAAATCCATTTCACCTTGCATGATAAAGAAACTAAAGCTAAGTCAGGTAAAAATGACTCTTACTCCCTGTGGCATAAAAGACTGGGTCATATATCTAGTGAAAGTATCAAACGATTAGTAAAAGATGGTGTCCTTCCAAACCTAGACTTTACTAATATTACAACGTGTGTTGATTGTATTAAAGGAAAAACTACTAAAAACACAAAGAAAATAGCCACAAGAAGTACCCAACTTCTTGAAATAATACATACAGACATTTGTGGACCTTTTGACGTTCCAACTTTTGGAGGGGAGAAATATTTCATTACTTTTATCGATGATTATTCACGTTATTGTTATCTTTATCTATTGCATGAAAAATCTCAGTCTGTGGATGCTGTACAAGTATTCATTACTGAAGTTGAAAGGCAATTAGAAAGAAAAGTGAAAATTATTAGGTCAGATAGAGGTGGTGAATTCTATGGAAGATATGATGAAACAGGACAACATCCTGGACCTTTCGCTAGACTTCTCCAAAAACTTGGAATTGTTGCGCAATACACGACCCCTGGATCTCCATGGCAGAATGGTGTAGCTGAAAGGAGAAATCGTACGTATATGGAAATGGTTAGATCAATGATGAGTCATGCCAATTTACCTATATTCTTATGGATGGATGCATTACGAACAGCTGTTTACATCTTAAATAGGGTTCCAAGTAAGGCCGTTCCAAATACTCCTTTTGAACTTTGGAAAGGATGGAAACCTAGTTTAAGACATCTCCAAATTTGGGGTTGCAAAGCTGAAGCTAGACTTTACAATCCAAATGAAAAGAAATTGGATTTTAAAACAGTCAGTGGTTACTTTATTGGTTACCCAGACAAATCCAAAGGATATAGGTTTTATTGTCCTAACCATAGTACGAGAATTGTTGAAACTAACAATGCCAGATTCTATGAGAATGGTGAAATCAGTGGGAGTATAAAAGAACAAGAAGTGATCATTAATGAAATAAGGGTACCCATCCTTTTACCTTATATTTCTAAAGATATTGAGAATCACCCCGTTGTTGAACCTGTTCACAATAAAGAAAACTCAATAAATGATCACCAACTCCATCATGAAATTATCACTATTCAGAATGATAATGAAGCACCACAAGAAACAACCTTACGGAGATCTCATAGACAAAAAAGATCTGCTATTCCTGATGATTATTTGCTTTACTTAAGAGAATCTGAAGGGAGTAAGGATCCGATTTCTTATTCACAAGCCATTAATGATGTCAATTCTACTAAATGGATTGATGCCATGAAAGATGAATTAAAATCTATGAATCACAATCAAGTATGGGAAGTCGTTCAATTGCCTCCAGGTCAAAAAGTAGTCGGTTGCAAGTGGGTTTTCAAGACCAAACGTGACTGCAATGGTAAAATTGAACGATATAAAGCCAGACTTGTTTTCAAAGGTTTTAATCAGAAAGAAGGCATTGACTATAATGAAACATTTTCTCCTGTTTCTAGGAAAGACTCTCTTAGAATTATCATGGCATTAGTAGCTCATTATGATCTTGAGTTACATCAAATGGATGTGAAAACTGCCTTTCTAAATGGAGACTTAGAAGAAGAAGTCTATATGCGCCAACTCAAGGCTTCGTAATTGAAGGACAGGAAGACATGGTCTGCAAACTTAAGAAATCAATCTATGGACTAAAACAAGCTTCTAGACAATGGTACCTAAAGTTTCATGAAATCATTACTGCTTTCGGTTTCACAGAAAACTTTGTTGACCCTTGTATATATCTCAAGATCAGTGAGAGCAAATTCATAATTTTGGTTTTGTATGTTGATGACATATTATTAGCTAGTAGTGATCTTGGTCTACTACGTAAAACTAAGGATTATCTCTCAACACATTTTGAAATGAAAGATATGGGTGAGGCTTCCTATGTGATAGGCATAGAAATATTCTGTGATAGATCACAGGGACTTATCGGGTTGTCTCAAAAAGCATATATTGATAAAATTCTTGAGAGATTTGGTATGACGAATTGTTCTTCTAGTCATGTCCCACTGCATAAAGGAGACAAACTTGTTCTTGAGCAGTGTCCAAAGACTCCTATGGAACGAGAAGACATGACCAAATATCCTTATGCATCTCTTGTGGGGAGCTTAATGTATTCACAGGTTTGTACAAGACCTGATATTAGTCATGCGGTTGGTATGTTGGGTAGATTTCAAAGTAACCCAGGAATCGCTCATTGGAAAGCTGCCAAGAAAGTACTGAGATACCTAAAAGGTACAAGGAATTATATGCTAACATATAGAATATGTGACTGGTTATTCAGACTCGGACCTTGCTGGATGTCCTGACACTAGGACTTGCACTCTTGGCTATGTGTATATCTTATGTGGAGGTGCAATATCATGGAGAAGCCAAAAATCAGAGTTGCTTTTTGGATCCACTATGATGGCTGAATATGTGGCATGTTATGAGGCTTCAATTCAGGGAACATGGCTGCGTAATTTTGTCTCACAGTTTGGCGCTTTAAGTTTTATCTCTAAGCCATTAACTGTTTATTGCGACAATGAAGCTGCAACCTTTTTCTCCAAACATGATAGGATAACCAAGGGTTCAAAACACATGGACCTAAAATACCTATTACTAAAGCAAGATGTTAAACTAAAGAAAATTATTGTAGAGTCAATAACTACAGACCTACAAGTGGCAGACATATTTACAAAAGGGCTACCTCCAAAGACCTTTCAAGGACACACTAAACGCATGGGTCTTGTAGATAATGCCTAAATATTGTTTATGTCATTTAATTATGCACTTACAAATGCTAATTATTGAGCTCTTAATACTTAAGTCTTCTTTAAATGTACTACTTCTGTTTTCTAAAGTGTACACATTTTTGTTAAGATGAAAATAGAAAAATGATCTTTACTTAAAGACATTATGCGACCATTAAAGTTAATCTCATTTATGGCCTAGTTATGAAAGTTGTTAATGTAGTAGTACATGGAAGTAAGCATGTTGTGGAATAATGTGCAAGCGCCATGACTCCCATTGACAACTAGATTCACCAAGGCACTTATGATAACAAACATATGAAGTCTTTGACATATCATGCGTGCCTTATGATCTTAATATGAAAACACTTATGGATTTTTCTATCGACCAAGTGGGAGACTGTTAGAAAAGAAAGTTTCATTTCATTTAAGATTGAAACTTTCATTCTCCATTAAGATGGTCTATTAGAAAATTGTGTTTTAATTGATATGTTATTCAAATGTTTATGAGATTGTGAGTTTCATTGTTTATGAGAAATGAGTTTCATTTCTTTTGAATTTATGTTTGTTTAAGTTAACTTTGATGGAAAGTTAAACTTATGTTAAATGAAGTTCAACATTGGTCCTCCTTCCACCTATAAATATGAACACATTTGTCCATCTCAAATGTGTAAAAGTGAAAGAGAAAGAAGCATTAAGAAAGCTTGAAAAACACATTCAAGCTTATAGGCAAGGAGGGAGAAACCAATTTCTTCTATTGAAGCAATTGTGAGAAAGCTTCAACATCAACCCTCATTCCTTGTGTTGAATCAAAAGGTTCTTGAATCATAATGTCAGGAGGTATATTATAATCCCAATAAGATTCAATTACATTTCGTAACAATCATGTTATTCAAGATCTTAGGATTCATGTTATGCATAAAATATCTAACATGATACTCATAATATTTATAAATTATAAATATTTTGTTAATATATTTTACTATAATTTATATTTAAAAGTTCAAAAATATTTGTAAGAGTGTTTTTTTTTATTTATTTTTAAATTAATGAAAAAAAAATTAACAAAGAAACCAAAAGGAAGCTATGAAAAGATGTGTTCATAAAAACGGAAAAAAAAGAAAAGGAAAAAAATAAAGAACAAGAAGGGAAAAGAAAGGAGAGTAAAATAAAATAAAACATAGAATCCAATAGATCTTAAACCATTCACAAATGAAAACTTGGGAGGCCAATTCCACTGAGCCACCATCTATTTTACATTATAACTATTGAATTATATAAGATATATAAGTAAACTTAACATTTTTGGGGGGGCCATGGTCCTCCCTAGTCTCCATTACGGTCCGCCCCTGGTCATGGAGAATATAGGAGATACAAATTTGCCTATCATCAATTTGGATGATGATACACATCCCACAATTACTACTCGATTTCATGAAGCTCATTTGAAAGGTAATGTAGAGGCTATTGTTAGTACTCAATTTGATGAAGTTGAAGATGACAAGACTACTATCAATATTCAATATGAACTTGTTGAGCCGATAGCTGGGATGGAGTTTAATTCTATAGATGATGCATACCAATTCTATGTTAGTTATGGAGGGAAAGTTTTAATGTATGAAAAAGTTATCAAAAAACGAGAAAAGATGGAGACATTTCAATACTTTTCAAATGATATAATAATTTTGTAATTTAGAGGATTCCACCTTAAAACATGGTTCTGGCTTAGAGCTATCTCTTATAATGTTTTTCTTTTTAGATAGTATGATGTTTCATCTCAAAGTTTATTAATGATGAGATGGTCGAGTAATCCACCTTAGTTAGAGGTGTTCATACAATCTCAGAAAAGTAATTCGACCGATTAAATAAAAGACGATTGGTCCATTTTTAAGTATATGTCAGTCATTGTCATCCATAAAAAAAATTTCGGTTAAGTCAATCGGTTCGTTAACAGACTTGAATAAAATATTAATACTTTTCATATAATTAATTAGATTTCTCATTAAATTAACTTAAATTTAAATACGTTTCCAAAAATTATTCAAGATGTTCAAATTTTTAAAATTAATTCTTAAATTTCCAATAAATAATTATATAATGAATTTTTTTTAAAATAAAAAAAATATATATATAATGAATTAATTGACTTGATCGATCGGTTCGTTGTCATTTTGAAATAAACTGATAGATAGATTCAATGTTAATTTTCATAAAAAATCGACACCAACTGACGAATACCTCTAGTCCACCTTTCTTATAGATGCTATGAGGTAATTTCCTCAATAAACCCTTCCAAAATAGTGTTGGGGATATCCATTTTTCTCACAGGGACCCGCCCTTAGCAGGAGAATCCTCGATTCGGGAAACGGGTCGGGGCACGGGGATTGTATTCCACATCCTCAATTCCTCAATCCCTCGTTTTCTTTTTTAAAACATTTTTTATTTTCAAATAAGTATACATTTGTTGGTGAAATTATCTATGCATACAAATATTTTTCTTTAATAATTAACATTATAGTTGAAACTTATAGATATTTTATTAGAAAATCTAATTATTTGAAATTATTGTCCGAGGAACACAATCTCCGCCGTGCCGCGGGGGAATTCTACCTAGATCCGAAAAAAAATGAAATTTTTTCGGAGACAGAAATTAATTCTTGTGGCGGGAACAGAGATGGAGAAGTCATTCTTTACCCATGGACATCTCTAGATAGTGCTACTTTGAGCTAACCAATCTTAAATCAAAATTTAATGAACTATAATACCATATTAAATAGTGTGACATTCTATTTTAAAAATAGGCGGATAACAAATAACTATCTTATAAATGTTAGAAATTTTGCCAACACAAGCAATACCTTAAACGGCATTAGTGTACAATTAATGACTTTGAAGTCATAGATTAGATTTCCCCCCACCCCATATCCTCAAACAAAAAAAAAAGTGAGAAAATTTTCCCTCACCATCCGTCGCTTTTGATGTGCATTAGAAATTGTGTTGGTGATAATTTTTAACGAATTTGCTTCAATAAAAAAAAAATAATAATAAAAAAATAAAAATTTGTTATAAAATAACCAAGAACAAAGTAGAGAGAAGAGTGAGTTGTATTTCTAAATGCTTCACACCATCCTATTTATAGGATTTGCAATGGTGAATGTTACAATACAAAGTTTTAAGTTATAGCATGTAACTTAATAGAATTTATGAGAGGGTTGATAACTCATGGGAATTGTGATGTTATTGTAGCGCGTCGAGTGAGATTCGAGCCAAGGACGTGTCGCGTGCTAGACAGGGGGCGCTGCCAATCGAGCCACCGTGCGTGTTTGTTATCTTAATCGCGCGATCGAATACATATGCGTGTTTTCGAAGGCGGTTGGTATAAAAGCAGAGATCGCCCGAGGCTTCTTCCCCGATTTCTTCTTCTTCCTTCTCTTTTCTTCTTCGACCGACCTGAGCTCCCTCGCACGTTTCTCCCTCGCCAACCTCGAATTCAGCCGAGCTTCTCTCCCAAATTCGAAGTCGATCTCACCCCGAGCGGCAGGTACATCTTCTTCTTCTTCTTCTCCTTCAAATTCGAGCTCTTCTCCCCTGTTTCGAGCTTCTCCATTTCCGGCCGAGTCGAGGTAATTTGAGGTATGGGTTTTGTGCAACTAGTGTAGGGGAGTTCGCCATCAAAGCATCGCTCGTCGAATCCCCGTGGATCGCCCGGAATCGAGCTCGTTTTCTCCGATCCCCTGTACGCCCCTGTTCGCTCAACTCGCGTGCGCAGAAGCAGGCCAGCCGCCGAGCCTCGCCGCTCATAGTTTCGTGCCCGCGCGCGCGTCCTCGCCTCAGCGCCCAGCCGCATCGCGTCGCCCGAGCCCCTGCTCGCCGAGTCGTGCCGCATCGCCCAGTGCCGCTTCGCGTCGCGCGGCCGCGCGCGCGCTAGCGCCAGCAGCTGCACGCCGCCCATCTGCGCCCAGCGCGCCCATTTCTGCGCCCGGCTCGCCCGGCCCGGCCAGTTCTTTGCCCGTTCGTGCTGGCGGCTCGTTCATGCGTTAAATCGTGCCTCGTGAGTTGCTCCTTTGAGGTGAGCCTTGTTTGTTTTATTATATTTAGGCCTATTGTGTGATTTTTGTTGTGATTGATAGGTTCTCGGTAGCTAGTTCGGGTTCGTTCGCCATTTAGGTTTTCGTGTCAAATCGTCCCCGGCCAAGGTAAGGATTTCTTACAGGAGTTGTGTGGACCTGCGATATATTATGCGATTCTTTGATTGATTGCTTGTTTGTGTTTATAGACATGTGTAGCTAGGCATTCTATTCGAATTCCCGATTAGCATGATTTTCCGATTTAATTCTCATGTTAATCCATGCTAGGTTGTTCCTTTCTAGCATGCTCGTATATCATTCCTTGCTTCGTAGTATCATGCTAGGCTCGTTGTATTCTTATTGAGCACGTATTGGATTTTATGGATTTGTTTTCTTGATTGCTAGGGCGGAGTTAGAGTTGCGGGTAGATAGCATCATCCGGGACCGATGCATAAAGTACCTTGCATCCATGGCGGGGACGTCGAGCAAGTCATTAGATCCCTGGACCCCCGTGAGGATTAGCTAACAAGCGGTAGGCCCCGCAATCTTGGGTGAGGGTGGCGGATCGTTAAATGCCCCAACGGTCGAGATGATGACTTGGCATTGCCTCGCCCCGGCGGCCGGCATGTCCTCGCATGTTTGGCGAGAGCCCACGATTGCCACTGTTAAGGCAAGGACGGCTTCTGGTGTAAGCCTACCACGACCCGTTTCCTTGGCCCCAAGTGCGGTGGTTCAGGTGACATAGTTTACGTGTCGAGTCTCACACCCCCTATGTCGGTGACACCGATCCAAAGATTTAGTTAGGCGTGGTGATTTGGACATGGCGGCTTGCCTCTAGACCCCAGCACCCCATAGTCTGCGGTAGCACGCGGTACATGCTTACGCTCATTACAAAGGCCGACCGAGAGCTCATCGGGATCTTGAGCGATGTACCTTTCGTCGGCGATGAGACAGCCGAGGCGAGGACTTGTTTTCGTATAGGCGACTTGTGGATTGGGTGTGTGGTGATATTATTCCGGACTAAGACCTTAAATTGGCATCCGAGGCCCAAGTGTGGGCTAAGCTATGTGCTATATTCGTGTTTATATTCATAGCTTGCATACGCTCATCGAGATGACCATGTATATCGTATTGTACCCGGTTGGGGATTCTTACTTGAGTAATTCGTTACTCACCCCATCGTGGTTTTTCCACGAGTAACCAAGTGCGAGGCAGAATGGTGAAGGAGGAGGCGTGATCATGGGGCCCAGATCTTCCAACTCGATTTTTGTGTTATGACTCTTTATGTTTTGTTTCCCCCGAATGCATGTAGCAGGCACGAAGCCCTAGGATGTTTTGTAAATGTTTTGTGGATTCCAGCATTTTGTATCCGAGTAGGTTTTGAATGGTTTTAGTAAATCTCGATCGAGTAAACTTTGGAAATGTATTTATCTTGGAGCAGTGCTTGGAAACAGGGACGAGTTCTAGGAAATTGTCTAGTTTTTAAAGGGGTTATTTTGAATGTTTTTGTTTTAATTGGAATCCGAAATCATGTCGGTTTAATATCCTTTACTTTGAATGCATGCATTGGGGTAAGGGCCCATTTAGTGCCCCATTCGGGTCGGTCCCTTACAGTTATGGATGTCTACCATTTTATAACACTCCCCCTTAGATATCCATTGTATGTAAATATGCCTCGTTAAAACCTTCATATGGAAAAACTCAATAGAAAAAACCCTATGAAGGAAAAAGAGTACATTATTTACTTACTTTAACAACTGCCTCGTTAAAATTCTTGCTAGGAAAACCCAATGGGAAAAAACCTTAGTCAAGGAAAAAAGAGTGCAGTGTTGATACCTTGTACTCCCCCTCATGGAAACCTCATTTGAGACCTCTAGGTCGATACCTTCCAATGTTGAGTGTTAACTTCTCGAATGTTATCGTAGGTAATGCATTTGTGAATAACTCTGTCAAGTCATCTTTTGAATAGATTCGTTTAACAGTGATATCACCATTTTCTTCAAGATCATGATTGTAGAAAAGCGTTGCTGAGGTATATTTCGTTCTATCTCCTTTGGTATATCCTTCTTTGATGCATGATATATATGTTGTATTGTCATTGTATAATGTCGTTGGACGATATTTGTTACATGGCAAGCCACATGTTCCACGAATATGTTGAGTCATTGATCTCAACTATACCCATTCTCGACTAGCTTCATGAATGGCAAGAACTTCAACATGGTTTGAAGAGGTGGCTGTAATAGATTGTTTTACGGATCGCCACGATATAGCAGTTCCTCCATATGTGAATACATAACCTATTTGAGATCTAGCTTTGTGAGGGTCTGATAAATATCCTGCATCTGCATAACCAACCATATCAAAATTTGATTTGTTTGAATAAAATAAAACCATATCAATCGTTCCTCGAAGATAACGAAGTACATGTTTAACTCCATTCCAATGTCTTTTTGTAGGAGAAGAACTATATCTAGCTAATAAATTTACTGAAAATGTTATATCATGTCATGTATTATTAGCTAGATACATAAGTGTAAGGGACCGACCCGAATGGGGCACTAAATGGGCCCTTACCCCAATACATGCATTCAAAGTAAAGGACATTTAAACAGACATGATTTCGGATTCCAATTACAACAAAACATTCAAAATAACACCTTTAAAAACTAGACAATTTCCCTGGAACCTGTCCCTGTTTCCAAGCACCTGTTCCAAGATAAATACATTTCCAAAGTTTACTCTGATCAGAGATTTACTAAAAACCATTCAAAAACACATTCGGATACAAAATCTTTGGAATCCACAAAACATTTACAAAACATCCTAGGGCTCCGTGCCAGGCTACATGCATTCAGGGGAAACAAAACATAAAGAGTCATAATACAAAAATCAGAGTTGAAAGACTGGGCCCCATGATCACAGCTCCTCCTTCAGCCATCCTGTCTCGCAACTTGGTTACCTGTGGAAAAACCACAATAAGGGTGAGTAACAAATTACTCAGTAAGAATCCCCAACCGGGGTACAATACGATATACATGGTCATCTCGATGAGCGTATGCAAGCTATGAATATAAACACAGAATAAAGCACATAGCTTAGCCCACACTTGGGCCTCGGATGCCAGCTTAGGGTTTTAGTCCGGAAATAATAACACCACACAGTCCAATACACAAGTCGCCCTATACGAGAAACAAGTCCGGCCTCGGCTGTGTCTCATCGTCGACGAAAGGTACACTGGCTCACAATCCCGAGGAGCTCTCGATCGGCGTTGTAATGAGCATAAGCATGCACCGCGTGCTCTGCTCGCGAACTATGGGGTGCCGAGTCAAGGCAAGCTGCCCATGTCCGATCCACCACGCCTAACTAAATCTTTGGATCGGTGTCAGCGACATAGGGGTGTGAGACTGGACACGTAAACTATGTCGGCTGAACCACGCTTTGGGCTAAAGGAACGGTCGTGGTAGGCTTACACCAGAAGCCGTCCTTGCCTTAACAGTGGCAATCGGGGCTACTACGAACACGCCGAGGACGTGATCGCAGGGACGAGGCAATGCCAAGTCATCATCCCGACCGTTGGGGCATTAACAAGCGCCACCCTCACCCAAGATTGCGGGGCCTACCGCTTGGGTTAGCTAATCCCTCACGGGGTCGGGCGGAGAATTGTCTCGACGCGTCCCCGCCATGGATGCAAGGTACTTTATGCATCGGCCGGATGATGCTATCTACCGCAACTCGAACTGCGCCTAGCAATCGACAAACAATTCCATAAAATCCAATACGTGCTCAATAAGAATACAACGAGCCTAGCATGATACTACGAAGCAAAGGCAGATACGAGCATGCGAGAAAGGAACAACCTAGCATGGATTAACATGAGAATAAATCAGGAAGATCATGCTAATCGGGAATTCAGAATAGAATACCTAGCTACACATGTCAATAAACACAAACAAGCAATCAATCAGGAATCGCATAATATATCGCAGGGTCCACACAACTCCGGTAAGAAATCCTTACCTTAGTCGGGGACGATTTGACACGAAAACCTAGGTGGCGAACGAACCCGAACTAGCTATCGAGAACCTATCAATCACAACAAAAATCACACAATAGGCCTAAATATAATAAAATAAACAAGGCTCAGCTCGGGAGTAACTCAAGAGGCGCGACGAACGCACGAACGGGCCGATTGGACGAATCGGGCAAAGAACGGGCGGGTTGGGCGCTGGGCGCAGGAGAGAGCGCAGCGCGCGCTTGCTGCGCTGCTGTATTTGAAGCGCGCTGATGGGCGGCAGAGCTGGGCGCGCGGACGCGAACGGCACTGGGCGATGCGGCACGACTCGGCTAGCAGGGGCTCGGGTGACGCGATGCGGCTGGGCGCTGAGGCGAGGACGCGCGTGCGGGCACGGGACGATGAGCGGCCAGGCTCGGCGGCTGGGCTGCTTCTGCGCACCCGAGCTTGGCGAACAGGGGCGAACAGGGGCGAATAGAGGATCGGAGAAAACGAGCTCAATTCCGGGCGATTAGAGAAGATTCGACGCGCGATTTGAAGCTGGACCACTTCCCCTACACTAGCTGCACAAAAACCACACGAATCTCCTCACTCCCACGGCCGGTAGAACGAAATCGGAACCAGGGGGAAAGAAAATCGGATTTTTGAAGGAAAGGAGGAAGAAGAAGCTTACCTGCTGCTCGGGGATGGAAAACGACTTCGAATTGGAGAAAGGAACTCAGTCGAATCGAGGTCGGCGAGAGAGAAATCGCGAGAGGGAGCTCGGGTCGGTCGAGGAAGAAAAGAGAAGGAAGAAGAAGAAAAATGGGGGAGAAGGCATCGACTGCTCTGTTTTAATCCGAACGCACGAACACACGCATATATACAAGATCGCGCCCAGTGGCTCAGCTGGCAGCGACCCCTGCCTAGCATGCAGCACGTCCTTGGCTCGAATTTCACTCGACGCGCTATTTAATTCCCTATTTATTTTTACCTTTTTCCAAGCCCAAATGTCTTCACCAAAATTCCCGATCCCATTCAAATTGACTCATAATTTTTCCGGCAATTAACAAATACAAAACCGGCCCTGTCGGCCCGACCAAAATTACCAAAATGCCCCTGGGCCACCCGGGAAGACCGGGATGAAATTTTCGGGCCGTTACAATATTCCCCCATATAAGACTTTCGTCCTCGAAAGTCCCTTAAGACTGGAACAGCTCTGGATACTGCAATCTCATCTCATTCTCCCACTCCGAAGTGGCTTCCTCTGAACTCTGACTCCTCCACTGAACTTTTACCAAACGAATTTCACGATTATGCAGTGTCTTTGTCTCAAAAGCAAGAATCCCCACTGGCTTCTCCTCAAAGCTCAAATCCTCATTCAGCTGCAAAGGCTCAAAATCAACAATGTGCGACGGGTCCGGCACGTACTGCCTCAACATCGAAACATGAAAAACAACGTGCAGCTTTGCTGAAATGACGGAGGCAAGGCTAATCGATAAGCAACCTTGCCGATCCTCTCCAGAATCTCAAACGGACCAACAAAACGGGGACTCAGCTTTCCACGCTTGCCAAACCTCAAAACACCTCGCATCGGTGCGACCTTTAGGAATACATGTCGACCAACCTCAAACTCCAAATCCCGGCGCGAACATTGGCATAACTCTTACATGCGCTCCGAAATACAACATACGAGCTCTAATCTTACGCACGACACCATTGGTCAACTGCAGCAACTCGGGACCCAAAACCTGCCTATCACCAACCTCTTCCCAGAACACAGGAGATCGGCAACACTTACCATACAAAGCCTCGTATGGAGCCATCTGAATCGTCGACTGATAACTGTTGTTATATGCAAACTCCATCGAGATCACAGTCATTGGTCCCAAGCGCCGGAAATCCAACACACAAGCCCTCGAATCACGGCCAGACACAATCCTCACAGGCACACCGTGATAACGAACAATCTGTTCCAAAAACAACTGCGCCCACTCTTCCACGGTATAAGTGTCTCTACCGGGAATGAAGTGTGCGCTCTTAGTCAATCGATCGACTATCACCCAAATCTGAGAGAACTTCCCTGGAATCCTCGGCAAACCAGAAATAAAGTCCATGGAGATCTCTTCCCATTTCCACTGAGGCACACTCGGGGTGTTTGCAACAAAGCCCATTGGGTGGTCTCTGCAGGTGCCTTCACTTGGCGACAAGTGAAACACCGATCGACAAACTCTGCGACATCTCTTTTCATACCCATCCACGAGAATGTGCGCTTAAGATCTCGATACATCTTGGTACCCCGGGGTGCCAAGCAAACGGAGAATCTGTGGGCCTCGAGCAGCAACTCGCTCGCAAATCTGCAACATCCGGAACACTGGCCGGCCTCAGACGTCAGCCCACATGTCGGTGAATATACGAAATCAAAATCTCTGTCAAGACTAACTCTGTCAAACAATCTCTTAAGTGCGGGGTCACTCGGTGACTATCAATAATCCATTTGTCTAATCGATGGTTGGATCATCCAATCGAGCCACTCTGGCGATAACCTCACCCAACAACATTGCAATCTCGGCCGCTCGAACTCTCTCTCTCTCCGTGTCTGGTGGGAACTCAATAACACCGCTGAGTGCGTCGGCGTCTTTCTACTCAAAGCATCGGCTACAACATTTTCTTTGCCCGGATGGTACAAAATCTCGCATGATCATAAACTTTCACTAACTCTAACCATCTCTTACGCCTCATATTCGGCTCCTTACGAGTAAAGCAGATACTTGAGGCTCGGTGATCGGTAAACATCGGATCCGCTCACCATACAGTAATGCCTCCAAATCTTGATTGCAAACACCACTGCCGCCAACTCCATATCATGAGTCGGATAGTTACGCTAATATGGCTTCGGTGACGGGAAGCATAAGCAATGACCTTCCGTCTTTGCATCAACACACAACCCAACCCAAACTTGGAAGCATCATTGTGGACCACCAAACCACTGTCCCCTCTCCGGATCGCCAACACAGTCTTTGAAGTCAAAGCTGCGCTTGAGCACGGCAAAGCTCTCATCACACTTATCTTGTTTCCAAATAAACTCGACACCCTTCCTCGTCGGACGAGTGAGGGGCGAGGCTATGGCGAAAGATTCTTAACAAATCGACGGCAAAGAAAGCGCCAAACCAGAAAGAAAGCGGCTCCTACGAGCGGACAACCGAAGGACAGAGAGCTCCAAATACACTCTTTGTCTTGCTCCATTAAAGCAACAAGATCAAAATCTCACGGGGGGTAGCAGGGGTCTACCACGAATTGAACCTCCAAATACCAGCGGGGCAACTCTCAACTTTCACCGAAACCGGAAGACAACCAGCAGGCACGAACCATTCGCCCCACGAGCAAAACCGACTTCTAGCAATTCCAATCCACACCTTGGTCAACACCAAGCATCAACTTGTCACCATACCGGAACCAATTCGGACTCTACTCCAAACAAATACTAACTTGCTAGGCTACCAAGATTGCAAGCAATTTCCCCGAGGCTACAAACTACGGCTCCGGTTTGCCAAGCTGCAACTCACTACACTGGGCTGACCGTGCTCTAGAGAGGCTCTTCACAACCCAGGGTTCTCCGACAACCCTCGAAACTAACTGCCAACTAACAGACTAACAACCAACTGCCTGAACAACAACAACTCCTTTTTCCAGCAACACAATCATGCTGGCCAACTCCTACTCCTTGGAAACCAAGAGGATCCGAAACGCTACAGAATGCGTCATCCTCCTACTCAGACATCAACCACAACATAACTTCTACCCAAGGAGGGATCCGAACAACTCTCTCAGTCATGACGATCAACAAGAAGATCCGCCCACCAAGCTTAGGTCCACTTAACAAATCTTACCTAAGCAACAACCTGATACCACGAGCATGGTATCCTTACCACCTCACTAAAGCCTTACAACATCCACCTAGAGTCCAACTTTTCCAAGAACTGAGCACCAGATCCCCAAAGCAAACCCTACATGGATCTGAAACTCTCGCCACCGAACGAACCACACAAAACACACTTGTGTGCACAACTCCCAACCTTCATTTAGCGATCCAAGGCTAACAAATGCTTTTCCCAATAGCCACACTAGCTCTTGGCAGAGATACAACCAATCAACGGAACACCCAAAGTTCCATCTCCACACGGTGCTCGAAGCTGTGGCAACCTTGCTCTACCAAAGCATAACCATGCCAAACCGAACTTACTTTATACCAAGCCTCTACCACGGGTGCTTACCCACAAGGCATCCAACTCCTCTCACAAGGCATCCTACTCACCTCATAGGCATCCAACTCATGGTCCCTCAGCTGGAACCCAAACTTGCTTCTACGATGCTCAACTCTCCTGAGATTTAGGCACTCGATGGTAGTTGACCGCACTACCAACCACAAAGATCTCTTGGCCTTAACACTAGCGTGAGATGCACGCGCACTAACACTTACCAACCGTCAACATGCTTGACTTACTCAACCTCCAGTAAAACTGGGAAAAGGCTCCGGCTCCTCTCAAACATCCTTTCGCTTGAAATCTTTCGATTACAACTGAACTAGCCCTTTTTTGCACGACCTACGCAGGTGCAACTACCATAAACGGATCCAAGGCTAAAGGAGTGCGCTAAACTCCGAACGGCATAGAACCATCTGCTATGCCCATGCCAAACTCAGGCCTGAACCAGGTTTAGTGCCAAAGCTGCACACCAACCAATGCACCTCAAGTGCCACTACTACCAAATCCACATCTCACTACCAACGGGGCCACAAGGTCACAATCTCGAGTGACACGAACTCTGGCCCGGCATACAAGGGCTCAACTCCAACAACCATGCCTAAGGCATCTCATCAAGCTGAAGGCTCACAGCCTACTCTTGCATCTCCACATGATGCTCAACAAACTCTGGCCGGCTCTCTCAACATGCAGCAGCTAGCCCTACTCTAGGGCTTACCAAAAGAAGAGTGTTCAATTCTACCAAACAATTGAGGAAACCACCAACGGATCGGTCAGAAGGAACAACGCTTCTTTGCACCCTTAACTACAGTGGTTAAAACATCGAGTGCAAACAACCACACTTCACAGAAGCACAAAGATTCCTCATCAACCTCCTCGAAGGCTACCAACTTTGCAACCATTCTCTGGGCAACCAAATAATCTAACAAGGCTCAAGATCAACACTTGAGCTACCCAGGCTAGTCCACACGAGGACCTGCTCCACAAACATCCACATCAGCACAACCACAGCTAACTCCTCTCTTGGAGTGGCATTCCAAGGCAAAGCACCTCCACCCTCTCACTAGAGGAAAACCACCAAATGGGCCACAGTTGGCCTATGGGAGTCCAATCTCTACCTTCCTGCGGGCGATGTCCCGGGGCATCCGAATCTCTCTGGATACCACAACAAGCCACAACATACATCACACACTGCGGGAAGTTGGCATGATGGCGCTCTAAACCCAAACCAATAACGAGTCAGAACCTGCTCGTCTCCGCTCCACAACACTACACAAGGCATACATTAGATGACAGGTATTGTAAATTCTTAACCCTTTTTCTACAACAAATAGTAAACTTAGGCGCACTGATGGTCGCCAGAGTGCTAGTGATCATGGGAAAATGACCTACAACAAAAGGTCAATCTATAGAATTTATGACTCTGAGCTCTGATACCAACTGTAAGGTACCGACCTGAATGGGGCACTAAATGGGCCCTTACCCCAATGCATGCATTCAAAGTAAAGGACATTTAAACAGACATGATTTTGGATTCCAATTAAAACAAAACATTCAAAATAACCCCTTTAAAAACTAGACAATTTCCCTGGAACCTGTCCCTGTTTCCAAGCACCTGTTCCAAGATAAATACATTTCCAAAGTTTACTCTGATCAGAGATTTACTAAAAAACCATTCAAAACCTGTTCAGATACAAGTTGCTGGAATCCACAAAACATTTACAAAACATCCTAGGGCTCTGTGCCCGGCTACATGCATTCAGGGGAAACAAAACATAAAGAGTCATAATACAAAAATCAGAGTTGGAAGACTGGGACCCATGATCACAGCTCCTCCTTCAGCCATCCTGTCTCGCAACTTGGTTACCTGTGGAAAAACCACAATAAGGGTGAGTAACGAATTACTCAGTAAGAATCTCCAACCGGGGTACAATACGATATACATGGTCATCTCGATGAGCGTATGCAAGCTATGAATATAAACACAGAATAGAGCACATAGCTTAGCCCACACTTGGGCCTCGGATGCCAGCTTAGGGTCTTAGTCCGGAAATAATAACACCACACAGTCCAATACACAAGTCGCCTATACGAGAAACAAGTCGGCCTCGGCATCTCTCATCTGTCGACGAAAGGTACATTGGCTCACAATCCGAGGAGCTCTCGATCGGCGCTGTAATGAGCGTAAGCATGCACCGCGTGCTACTGCGGAACTATGGGAAGTGCGGTGTGAAGGCAAAGTTTGCCCATGTCGATCACCATGCCTAACTAAATCTTTGGATCGGTGTCACGACGACATAGGGTGTGAGACACGGACACGTAAACTATGTCGGCTGAACCACCGCTTTGGGGCCAAGGAACGGTCGTGGTAGGCTTACACCAGAAGCCGTCCTTGCCTTAACGGTGGCAATCGGGGCTCTACGGCCGAACACGGCGAGGGGCGTCTTGATCGCCGGGGACGAGCCAATTCCAAGTCATCATCCCGACCGTTGGGGCATTAACAACTACCACCCTCACCCAAGATTGCAGGGCCTACCGCTTGGGTTAGCTAATCCCTCACGGGGTCTAGGGCGGAGAACTGTCTCGACGTCCCTGCCATGGATGCAAGGTACTTTATGCATCAAGCCCGGATGATGCTATCTACCTGCAACTCTAACCTGCCCTAGCAATCAGCAAACAATTCCATAAAATCCAATACGTGCTCAATAAGAATACAACGAGCCTAGCATGATACTACGAAGCAAGGAACAAATACGAGCATGCCAGAAAGGAACAACCTAGCATGGATTAACATGAGAATAAATCAGGAAGATCATGCTAATCGGGAATTCAGAATAGAATACCTAGCTACACATGTTAATAAACACAAACAAGAAATCAATCAGCAATCGCATAATATATCGCAGGGTACACACAACTCCGATAAGAAATCCTTACCTTGGTCGGGGACGATTTGACACGAAAACCTAGGTGGCGAACGAACCCGAACTAGCTATCGAGAACCTATCAATCACAACAAAAATCACACAATAGGCCTAAATATAATAAAATAAACAAGGCTCAGCTCAGGAGCAACTCACGAGGCGCGACGAACGCACGAACGGGCCGATTGCACGAACGGGGCAGCAACGGGGTTGGCTGGGTGCGCTGGTGCGCAGATGGGCGGCAGAGCTGGGCGCTGGGCGCGAACGCGGGCGCGCGGACGCGAGCGGCACTGGGCGATACGGCACGACTCGGCGAGCAGGGGCTCGGGCGACGCGATGCCGCTGGGCGCTGAGGCGAGGACGCGCGCGCGGGCACGGGACGATGAGCGGCGAGGCTCGGCGGCTGGGCTGCTCTTGCGCACGCGAGCTCGTCGAACAGGGGCGAACAGGGGCGAACAGAGGATCGGAGAAAACGAGCTCGATTCCGAGCGATTGGAGAAGATTCGACGAGCGATTTGAAGCTGGACCACTTCCCCTACACTAGCTGCACAAAAACCACACGAATCTTCTCACTCCCACGGCCGGCAGAACGAAATCGGAACCAGGGGGAAAGAAAATTGGATTTTTGAAGGAAAGGAGGAAGAAGAAGCTTACCTGCTGCTCGGGGATGGAAAACGACTTCGAATTGGAGAAAGGAACTCGGTCGAATTGAGGTCGGCGAGAGAGAAATCGCGAGAGGGAGCTCGGGTCGGTCGAGGAAGAAAAGAGAAGGAAGAAGAAGAAAAATGGGGGAGAAGGCGTCGGCTGCTCTGTTATAATCCGAACGCACGAACACACGCATATATACAAGATCACGCGATTAAATTAACAAACGCGCCCAGTGGCTCGGCTGGCAGCGACCCCTGCCTAGCATGCAGCACGTCCTTGGCTCGAATCTCACTTGACTCGCTATTTAATTCCTTATTTATTTTTACCTTTTTCCAAGCCCAAATGTCTTCACCAAAATTCCCGATCCCATTCAAATTGACTCATAATTTTTCCGGCAATTAACAAATACAAAACCGGCCCTGCCGGCCCGACCAAAATTACCAAAATGCCCCTGGGCCTCCCGGGAAGACCGGGATGAAATTTCCGGGCCGTTACAATAAGGGCACCTATTGCACTAAGATATGGTACTTCAAGACCAAGTAGTTCTTCATTATCATCTCGAGGACGAAATATGTTCTTTTTCACATCGAGTGATCGAACTACCATTGGAATGTCCAATGGGTGTGTTTTGTCCATGTAAAACTTTCTAAAAAAATTTCTATATAAGTTGACTGATAAATAAATATCTCATAATTTAAATGTTCCATTTGCAAACCAAGACAAAACTGTCTTTCCAAGATCTTTTATCTTAAGTTCTTTCTTGAGATATTCAATTGATTTTGAAAGCTCTTCAGGAGTCTCAATTATATCTACATATACAACAATAATAACAAAATCCAACTGTGATTTCTTTATAAGAACAGATGGACAATAGGGTTATTCTTGTACCCTTTTTTCAACAAGCAATCACTCAAACGATTATATCACATTTTCCCGGACTATCCATATCAAGATCTTCGTAATTCGATCGAATAGAATTCTCTAGAATTCACGTACATGATTATGACATTTTTAATCCTTCAGGAATTTTCATATAATATTTATTATCTACATCCAATAGATGCATGACAAACTTTTCATATACAGTCATGCTGATTAGATATCTCTCAATGTTATTCCATCCACCACATAAGAATATATACCATCATAATCATTATCAGGCTTTTTCGAGAATACTTATCAACAAATCGCTTTATATCTTGTGAGCTCATTTTCTGTATTTCTTTTACATAGAAATATTCATTTTATTTAACTAGTTTTACACCTTCAGGTGTATCGACTTACAAGCCCAAAAACTTTACATTTTGAAAGGGGTATAATTAATTCTACTTGGATTGCTTCTTTCCATTTTAGTCAATCTTTTCCATGTCGACATTCTTTTACAAATCTAGATCAACAAATCTCACGTTCATCAATAATGTTCGTCAACAACTATATCCTTTTGGTTCCATCCTTTTCATGTCATGACATTACTTATCGAAATCTCTTCATTATGCGCAGTTACCATTTATTTTCTTTGACTAGTCAAATTTGAGATTTCTTCTAGAAACTCATATGCTCACTTGAGCTATTTCAAGTATTCAATACTTTGTTTTCGAACATATTTTATATCTGGAACTCATTGTTCTATCCATGCTTCTAGCATGTGTAAACTTATTAGTTGTGACAATATGTTGTATCATGATACCAATAATTAATGGTGCAGTTGCAACTTAATCACTTTCTCAACATATGTAAATGCATTTACATTTGCTTTGCAATATTTTGCAATTGAATTATTCTTTGAACTTCTAGTTCATATTGAGATTTGAATTTTCAATTCACATTGAGATTTGAACTTTCAGTTCATATAAATCTCCATGGGGATTTATAAATGAGACAATAAGAGACTTTTATGCCTCATTTTTTTTTTCAATTTCTTCATTTTCCAACTTCTCTCAATTTCTCCCCTTAATGTTGTAAAAATTTGTCTCATCAATGACAATTAGCAAACTGTGCAGTTGACATATCACCCGTCAAGGGATCAAGATATCTAATCATTGATGGGGAATTAAATTCAACATATCTTCTTAGTCTCATTTGAGAACCCATCTTAATACAGTGTGGTGGAGAAATGATGAATTATACTGCACATCCAAAAAAATTTGCAAATGAGATATGCTTCGCTTTTGGCCATATGCTAATTGTAAGAAGGATTTTATATGATAGGTTGCCAGCCTTATCCACATAAGCGATGCTACATGCAAAATAGCATGACCCTATATAGATATAAGAATCTTTGCTCTCATAAATGGTTTCATTATACCATTTCGTGTTTGAACATAAACTATAAAGGTTCAACACATTTATTCCAAGGAAATAACTCATTAGTGATGTATATTCACCAACATTTCTAATATAATTACCTTTTAATCTCACTTTCAAGAACTTGTGCTTTTAATTTATTCATTTGAGCACATAATCCTACAAATGCAAGGTTCCGACTTAATAATAGGCACACTCATATGATCATCTTCTGGATGCATCAATTAAGAAAATAAAATATCAAGTGCTTTCTTTGGTGGATTAATATGTTCACATATATGATAATGGAGAGCTCAATCTCATTTTAGCTGGTGATGGTGAGAGCTAGCATCGCATTACAGTTTAATAGATGGAAGAATCTTTTAGTTCTTCAATACACATATTCATATGTATTCTCAATAATTAATCTCATCCATATTGACTCGACATGACTCATTATGTCACATAGTAAATATATATGAATAAATGAACTTCAGGTTCATTGTTGCATATATTTCAATAACATCAATTATGTGCATAATATAATCTTGAAGAAAAACCTAGCAGCTTTTCTAATATATGTCTTTTCATTTAGTAACTACCCAACATATATAGATTTTTTAAATTAGTAGACTTCTCTCTTTGATTGATCAAAATATAAATTTGCTCTCCTAGGCAAAATAAGTTTACTTTTCCAACAATTCCAAATATGTCATGTTTGATCGAGTCAAAGTGTTTAATCATCTCTTCAAGAGATTCCAAGAAATTTATAATACAAATATGTTATATTTTGAGGGGTTCAAAAGATTAAATATCTCTCCAAGAGATTCAAACAAAACATTCCCCATTTTTATTCTTCGTCAATTATTGATCACAATATTAATCTCAACCTCAACCATAACTATTGGATATTAACATTCACTTTGGGCATTGCCAATTGTTGGTTGAGATTCATGATTGTCTTATCTAATGCTCATTTATTTGATTCAATCTTAAGAAGATGTGATTTCTCATCACAATATTTAGAACTTCTTCCTTAATATGCTCAAAGATGAGCATATTTTATCTATGAAAGGAAGAAAATATTTCTCCTTTGAAATATATTCATTACTTTAGAATCACTTATTGATTCATGATGTGTACTTATAGGTTCATATATCAAGTGGACATTTCTTGATTAAATACTTCACAACTCTATATGCATCTAATCAAATGAGAAATTCTCAATTTGAAATAATGCAACTTCAAGTGCATTCAATTAAAATGAGCACTTACGTACCTATGCACTTCAACATTGTTGATGTAGAAAATTCCTTCTACCTTTTAGTATTGTGCTTATGATGCATGTTATTCACACACACATATATATACATAAACATGCTCTCTATGTACAAAATCAAAAAGTTATTAAATAATTTCTTTCAAGAAATTTAATTACTACAAAACACATAACACATAAATTTAACTTTAACTTCTAAAATACATCAACCTATATAGAACCATCCATAAATAGAGTTGATGATATAATCTTTTTTATTATGTCAAAATCATCATATCATTTGATACTTAAAGATTGCTTTAATCTTATTGCAATGACATCTTAATACTATTAGAAAACATTCTAATTCATATCACCTCATGGATACAAAAGCTATAAATAATTCAAATGTATGTTGTGTTAACTTTATGTGAAAATATTTCAATTAAACAAACATTTTTCATGCAATAAAATAATTTAAAGCATATATCATAAAGAATCAAAACTACAATGGGTACTAGTAAAAATAAATAAGCCTTTTATTATTCAACCAAATTTATTTGGGGGTGAGAGGGATCTAAATTCATAACCTTTCCTTCACAAACTCTTATTTCTTATCAATTAAGTTATGTCTTTGCTTTGTTGACACGATACCTAAGATTCAAAATTCTAAACAAAAATAATCCACATATGGATGATTTAAAGAATTAGATAGATAAGTAGATTGCAACATCAAATACCTCCATGTTATACTAAAATATCAATTTCTAAAATTGATTTAACCATTAAACTCTATATGCTCATAAACATTAAAATTATCACATATATAATAAGAATGAACACATTCGAATCTATTATTTAAACTACATAATTTCAAGTTCAATATATACATGAGATAAGTTGTAGACAACGGAAAGAATTCGATTTTACAACTATGTCAAATAGTTAACATTGAGCATATCATATAAAATCAAAAGCAACATACTAACATGCAACAAATATGATAGCATATAAAATTGGGAATTTGCACTGTATAGCAACTTTTTTACCACAGTTTACAATTATAGCACATTTTTAAAAATAATTCTTTTATAGCAAATTCTACCATTTTAAAAAAAAAAAATTTTACTTTTTTTATAGAAGACTTTGATAGAATCTATCATTCTCTAGTGATGGAAGTCTATCAATTTTATCAGTGATTGATTCTATCGGCTCTTATTGATAGACTCTTGATAGAATCTGATGGAAGTCTATCAATTTACTTTATTTATTAGTAATTGATTCTATCACCCTTTATCGATAGAATCTATCAATATGAAGTCTATCAATTTACAATTTTTGCTACACTACTACAAATTTGACTTTCCATGACAGTTAACTAAATTAATAAATAAGTAAAAAGTTAAAAAACTGTCATAAAAACAAAAACATACGTGTTTGTAGAGTAAAGATTGATAATTTTAAGTTATAAAAATTTCATGACAATTAATAATTGTCATAAAAAATTCATTGGATTTCAAAAATCCATAAACATTTTTAAATTGTGAATTAATTGCTTTTTATTGGGTTTTAAAATGTGTACTTAGGTTTGGTTAAAATATAGTATATAATTTAGTAAAAATATGAGAGGGAGTTTAGAAAAAGAAGAGTGAAAAAGAGGAGGGAAAAAAAGAAGTGAAAAAAGGTAAAAAAAATTCTTTTTCTTTTTCTTTTTCTTCTTTTTCTCCTTCTTCTTTCTTCTCCTTCTTCCCTTCCGCCCCTGTTTTTCTTCTTTACAAACCCCAGCTGCCTGTCTCCTTCTTCCCGCCTGTCTCCGCCGTCAGCGTGTACCTAGACACAACCGCACACCATACTAAGTGACCGACCACGCCGAAACAGCCCGACCCTCAGACGCCGCCATTCTCGCCCCTTTCTCGCGCACGGCTGCCCCTTTCTCGCGCACGGATGCCCCTTTCCCCACTTGTAGCAGGTCTCGCTCGGCCCTTGTAACGGCCCAGTTTTCTTTTCCAGTTCTCGAGGTGCTTCCGGTTCAGATTCAGTGGTTCGGTTGGGCCGTTAGAGCTGTTTTGACCCTTAGGGGTATTTTGGTCTTTTTGCTCCCCGGGCAGGATTTGTGGATTTTCAGGGCTTCGAGGCAGCTCCTGCCTTTGTTGAGGCTTGTATGTTGGTGGCTGCGAGTCCCGAGATGTTTGGGGTACTCGTTTGGGAGTTCGGTTGTGATTTGGGTTTTGGGCAAAGTGATCGTTGTTTGGGTGTTTCCTTTGGGATTCGAGCCCAGGCCCTTAGAGTGATTTGGGAGTTTGTTTAAGTGAGAGTTATTGTTTGGAAAAGGTTGCTTCAGCCGGGTCTCGTAGGAGGAAGCCGGGAAATGGGATTTAAGGACTTTAAGGCTTGTTTAAATTAGGAAAAAGGGAAGAAAAATCAAGAAAGTCCCTTTCCCCTTGTTTTGCAATCTCTCTCTCTCTCTCTCTCTCTCTCTCTCTCTCTCTCTCTCTCTCTCTCCTAGCCGACCTCACCAAGAAAACCCAGCCATGCCCTAGCCGCACCACACCCTGGCCGCATCAGACCGCTCACCCAAAGATAGCCCCGCCTTGACCACGCCGCGCAGCACGCCCCGCATCGCCCGGCCAGTGCGCCCGGATGCGTTGCATCGTCCGCCCTAGCCGCGCCCTCGCTCCAAGCCGCCCAGGTCACCCATGCGCCGTGCCGAAGCCACCCCAGCGCCGCCGCGTCGCGTCGCCCTCGCCCTAGCCGTGCCGAGCCACCCCAGCGCCCGATCGCGTCGCCCTCGCCCTAGTCGCGCCGAGCCCAGATCTGCATCGCCCTCGCCTTGGTCGCGCCGAGCCCAGATCGGCATCGCCGGGCCGTCTCGTCGCGCCGAAGTCGCTCGCCCCAGAGGTCGTCGTGCCTTCCCGAGCGCCCCGAGAGCGTCGCGTCGCGTCGCCTCGCGCGCGCGCGCCGTCGTAAATCTCCTCTGTCAAGCGCGCGCGTGTGCCGTCGCCAGCCGAGCTCGAGCCCGCGCCGTGCGCCTTTGCCGCCTGGCGCGCGCGTGTGCGCTGCGCCAGCGCCGCCGCCTGCGCGCGCGTGCTGCGCCAGCGCCACGCCTGCGCCCCTGTGCCCGGCGCCCAGTGGCTGCTCTCTCTGCGCCCGGCCTGCACTGTTGTGTCTTTGGTTGGCCCGAGCCTTGTGGCTTCTCGGATGGTATTTTCCCGAGTCTTTTCTTGGTTGGGCCCCGATTTTGTTGGCTGCTGTTTAGGGATTTGATTTGGGCTGCTTTAATTTATGTTTAGGTTGTTTGGGATCGATTAGAGGTTCGAGGATCGCTTGGTTGAGTTATGATTATTTTTCTACTTGTCCCAGGTAAGGATTTCTTACCGTGGTTGTGTGGACCCTGCGATATGTCTCGATTGTGCCTTGTATGTTTCTTTGATTGTTATGAGCATGATAGTGATAGGCGACTTTGTTTGATCTCTTGCTAGCATGTTTGTTGATTTTACATGTTAGTGCCATTGTAGGTTTGTTCTTCCGGCATGCTTGTGATTCTGTTTAAGTTGTAGTATCATGCTAGGTAAGCGTGATTGATGTCGGTCATTGCTTGCTAGCCGGGAATCATTGATTTACTCGGTATTCTTGGATAGAGTAGTAGGGTTTGTCATCATCGGAGAGGCGAGAGCGGACATAACGTACTTTGTCCCCACCGGTCGGGAGTAGAGCGAAGCATAACGTACATTGCTTCCCCGGCGGCCGATGTGGATGTAGCTACCACATCGGCATAAGCCTAGTTTGTAGCTCTGCTAGAGCGGAACCCCGCCAGCGGTGTAAGCTGCCTTGGCGGTTCTTAGCTTGTGTCGGTGGTACAGTGCCGCACAGATGAGTGCCGAGGGCCTCGCACCACTCGTGTTCGGTGACACCGTTTCGAGTCTTAGGCATGCGTACCTGGCCCGCGTAGTTTGCCCTTAGGCCCCGCATTTACGCCGGTTGCGAGAAGAGCATGCGGTGTGCGCGCAAGACACGCGTTAGTCGCCGGTTCGGAGAGCTCCCCGGGCTAATGTTCGTGAGTACACGAGTTCCTTCGGTTTAGAGCGATCTGCGGGTACTCTCCCGATAGTCAGATTGTTAGCGAGGGTAAGAGGCCCTTGAGGACACCCATTGGGATTGGCTTTTGAGCTAATCAATTGGTCGAGGAGAAAGACCCTCGAGGGTGTCGGACATCTTGGGATCGGTTTTGAGGTGATCAATTGGCCGAGGAGAAAGACCCTCGGAGATGTCCCGGATTGGTTATGAGAACCAATCATTAGGCGGAAGTAGGAGACTTAGATGATTCGGAAGTAAGAGACTTTCGATGTTTCCAGATCTTGTGTTATGAGCTTGTTGAGCTATGATGCTGTGTTGATAGTTGTTTGCTTGCATATTGAGGTGCTAGATGACTGATGTATCGTATTGTACCCGGTTGGGGATTCTTCTGAGTATGTTTATACTCACCCTTATTTATCTTTCAGGTAACTTGGGACAACACCGGAAGAGCTAGCGGAGGGAGCTGATTGATCATGGGGAACCGCCGGCACTCTGTCTTTTATTATTGCATTGTTTATTGGCATGTAGATGGATGGACAGAGTCCTAGGGAACCTTGTTTAAAACGTTGCTTAAATTGTATTGTACATTTTATTAAACACTGGCGAGTTGTTTTACTTGTTGGATTGTTTAAACTGGAAATTGTTGGTTTACATTTTAAGGGCTCCCCTTCTTCTCATATGTTTTGAAAGGTTTTTAAATATAAGCTCTAAACCGCTTGTTATCATATTTAACTTGCATCTTGAGTAAGATCCGAGGTTTAGGACCATGTTTTGGGTCGGGTTCTTACTGGTTGGTATCGAGCACGAGTCATAGATTCGTAGACTAACTTTGCTTTGTAGGTTGTTGTTCCCATGATCGGACTCCACGGCCGCTTGGTTTGTCTGAGTTCAATTAAGTTAAGGGGTAAGAATTTACAATACTTTTCTTCTAGCTTTTATGCATGTGTAGAGTTGTTGTAAGGGACCGACCCGAATGGGGCACTAAATGGGCCCTTACCCCAATGCATGCATTCAAAGTAAAGGACATTTAAACAGACATGATTTCGGATTCCAATTAAAACAAACATTCAAAATAACCCCTTTAAAAACTAGACATTTTCCCTGAAACCTGTCCCTGTTTCCAAGCACCTGTTCCAGGATAAATACATTTCCAAAGTTTACTCTGATCAGAGATTTACTAAAAGCCATTCAAAACCTGTTCAGATACAACATCTTTGGAATCCACAAATATTTACAAACATCCTAGGGGCTCGTGTCGCTACATGCATTCAGGGGAAAACAAAAACACACGAGAGTCATAATACAAAAATCAGAGTTGGAAGACTGGGCCTCATGATCACAGCTCCTCCTTCAGCCATCCTGTCTCGCAACTCGGTTACCTGTGGAAAAACCACAATAATAAGGGTGAGCAACGAATCGCTCAGTAAGAATCCCCAACCGGGGTACAATACGATACACATGGTCATCTCGATGAGCGTATGCAAGCTATGAATATAACACAGAATAGAGCACATAGCTTAGCCCACACTTGGGCCTCGGATGCCAACTCGGTGGCTTAGTCCGGAATAAAATCATCACACAGTCCAATACATAAGTCGCCCTATACGAGAAACAAGTCCCGGCCTCAGCCTGTCTACTGTCGACGAAAGGTACACTGGCTCAAGATCCCGAGGAGCTCTGCGGTGGGCATTTGTAATGAGCGTAAACATGCACCGCGTGCTCTGCGCGAGACCATGGGGGTGCGGGGTCAGAGGCAAGCTGCCCATGTCCGAGCCACCACGCCTAACTAAATCTTTGGATCGGTGTCAGCGACATAGGGGTGTGAGACTGGACACTTAAACTATGTCGGCTGAACCACCTTTTTTGAGGCTAAAGGAGCGGGTCGTGGTAGGCTTACACCAGAAGCCGCCCTTACCTTAACGAGTGGCAATCGGGGCTACGGCCGAACACGCGAGGACGTGCCGACTATCGAGGACAAGGCAATGCCAAGTCATCATCCCGACGGTTGGGGCATTTAACGATCGCCACCCTCACCCAAGATTGCGGGGCCTACC
This sequence comes from Sicyos edulis, assembly GCA_036507275.1. NCBI lineage: Eukaryota > Viridiplantae > Streptophyta > Magnoliopsida > Cucurbitales > Cucurbitaceae > Sicyos > Sicyos edulis. The sequence goes on along the minus strand of CM071856.1, from coordinate 7,494,690 downwards.
GCTCGGGTTAGCAAATCCCCTCACGGGGTCTAGGGACGGAATGACTTGCTCGACATCCCCGCCATGGATGCAAGGTACTTTATGCATCGGGCCCGGATGATGCTATCTACACCGCAACTCTAACCCGCCCTTAGCAAGCAAACAAACAATTCCATAAAATCGAGCACGTGCTCAATAAGAATACAACGAGCCTAGCATGATACTACGAAGCAAAAAACAGATCACGAGCATGCGAGAAAGGAACAACCTAGCATGGATTAACATGAGAATTAACCAAGAAATCATGCTAGCAGGGAATTGATTGAAGCACCTAGCTACACATGTCAATAATCACAAACAAGCAATCAATCAACAATCACATATAATATCGCAGGGTCCACACAACCCCGGTAAGAAATCCTTACCTTAGTCGGGGGCGGTTTGGCACGAAATCCTAAGTCGCGAACAATCTCGATCTAGCTACAGGAACCTATCAATCAACACAAAAATCACACAATAGGCCTAAATATAATAAAACAAACAAGGCTCGGCTGGGAGCAACTCACGAGGCACGACGAACGCATTTAACGAGCCGATTGCACGCGAGCAGGCAAAGCAACGGGGCTTGATGGGCGTATTGGGGCGCAGAAATGGGCGAGTATTTGGGCGTCTTTTGGGCGCCTGACGGCGCCTTGATCGCCTTGCGAGACAACGCGGGCGAAGCGGGGCGCGGCTGGGCGCTGGCGATGCGACGCGACGCAGCGTAGGCGGGCGAGCGCGCGCGAGGCGAGGCGATGCGCGGCGCGCTCGGCGGAGCGCTCGCTGCCTGCGGCGGCGGCGGCGACAGGGCTCTGTTTTTCGCGCGCAACAGGGGCGAACAAAAGACACAAATCAAGCGATCCACGGGGATTCGACGCTCGATTCCTTGAAGAAGAACTCCCCTACACTAGCTGCACAAAACCCATACTTCAAATCGCCTCAACTCGGCCGATGAACGGAAACGAAACTAGGGAGAAGAAATGGATTCGGAGGAGAAGGAAAAGAGAAGAGAAGAGAAAGGAAAGCTTACCGGGAGGGAGACGAGCGGCGAGGAGCTCCGGCGAGTCGAGGTCGGCGTGGGGAAGAAGGATTCGCGAGAAAAGCCAGCCGGTCGGTCGGGGTGATCGCGAGGAAGAAGAAGAAGAAATGTGGGGCGAAGTCGGGCGCGTTTGCCTTTTAAAGCAAAAACAGGGACGAAGCGGGCTTAAATAAAAGAACGCGCGTTTAGATTAACAAACGCGCGCGGTGGCTCGGTGGTTGTGCCCTCCGCCTAGCATGCGACACGGCCCTGGTTCGATTCTGCTCGACGCGCTATTTAATTCCTTATTTATTTTGCTCCTTCCCAAGCCCAAACGCCTTCACCAAAAATCCCGATCCCATTCAAATTGACTCGTAATTATTCGCAATTTTAAATTTCAAAACCGGCCCGACCCAAAATTACCAAAATGCCCCTGGGCCTCCCGGGAAGGCCGGGATGAATTTTCCGGGCCGTTACAATACTCCCCCCTTACAAGACTTTCGTCCTCGAAAGTCACTTAAGATTGAAACGGCTCGGGATAATGCAATCTCATCTCATCCTCCCGCTCCCAAGTGGCTTCCTCACGAACTCGACTCCTCCACTTTGAACCTTTACGAGCCGGATTTCACGCAGTTCTGTGATGTCTTTGTCTCAAAGGCAAGAATTCCCACCGGCTTTTCCTCGAAGCTCAAATCCTCATTTATTTGCAAAGGCTCAAAATCCACAATGTGCGACGGTCCAAGACGCATCGCCTCGGCATCGATACATGAAATACTCAGCGTGCTGCTGCGACAATGACGGAGGCAAGGCTAATCGATAAGCAACCGACCGATCCTCTCGAGGATTTCAAGCGGACCAACAAAGCGGGGCTCGGCTTCCCACGCTTGCCAAACCTCAAAACTCCTCGCATTGGTGCGACCTTGAGAATACATGCCGACCAACCTCAAACTCCTAAATCCCGACGTCGAACATCGGCATAACTCTTCATGCGCGCTCTGTGTCAACATACGGGCTCTAATCTTCGCGACACAGCATCATTGGTCAATTGCGGCAACTCGGGACCCAAAACACGCCTATCACCAACCTCTTCCCGAACACGGGAGATCGGCAGCGCTTGCCATACAAAGCCTCGAATGGAGCCATCAGATAAATCGATCGATAATCGTTGTTATATGCAAACTCCATCGACATCTGATATCTGGTCCCAAGCGCCGGGAAATCCAACACACAGGCCCTCAACATATCTTCGAGAATGCGGTTCACCCTCTCGGTCGACCATCGGCCCGAGGTGAAAAGTCAGTGGCTTTGAAATCGCACTCGGTGCCTAAACCCTTATGGAGCGCTCTCGAAGCGAGAAGTGAACCTCGAATCACGGTCGATACGATCCTCACAGGGCACACCGTGATAGCGAATGATCTCGCTCTAAAAGCAATTTGCGCCCTTTGTTCCACGGTATAAGTGTCTCTACAGGGAATGAAGTGTGCGCTCTTAGTCAAACGGTCAACTATCACCCGGATTCGAGTGAACTTCCTCGGAGTCCTCGGCAAACCCGAAATGAAGTCCATGGAGATTTCTTCCCATTTCCATCGAGGCACACTCGTGGCCGTGCAACAATCCGCTGGTCTCTGCTGGGTGCCTTCACTTGCGACAAGTGAGACATCGATCGACGAACTCCGCAACACCTCTTTTCATACCCATCCACGGAATGTGCGCTTAAGATCTCGATACATCTTGGTACCCCGGGTGCCAAGCAAACGGAGAAGCTGTGGGCCTCGAGAGCAACTCGCTCGCAAACCAAAGAACATCCGGAACACACATCCGCCTCTCGTACATCAGCCCACATGCGGTGAATATACAAAATCAAAGTCGCCGTCAACACCGACTCTGTCAACCAACCTCTTAAGTCGAGGGTCACTCGGTGACTATCAATAATCCATTGCCTAATCGATGGTTGGATCATCAACCGAGCTACTCCGCGGTAACCTCTCCCAAAGAATATCGCAATCTCGGCCCGCTCGAACTCTCTCGCAATCTGGGTGGGAACTCAGCGATACAAAGCAGAGTGCGACGTCTTTCTACTTAATGCATCGGCTACAACGTTGGCTTTACCGGATGGTACAGAATCTCGCAATCATAATCTTTCACTAGCTCTAACCATCTCCTCGCCTCATGTTCAACTCTTTCGGGTAAGCAGATACTTGAGGCTCACGGTGATCGGTAAACATCTGAATCCGCTCACCGTATAGATAATGCCTCCAAATCTTGATTGCAAACACCATCACGCCAACTCCATATCATGAGTCGGATAGTTACGCTCATAAGGCTTGGTGACGGGAAGCATAAGCAATGACCTTCCCGTCTTTGCATCAACACACAACCCAACCCGAACTTGGAAGCATCGGCTGTAAACCACGAAAACCACTGTCCCCTCCGGATTTGCCAACATCGGGTGAAGTCAAAGCGTGGCTTGGCACCGCAAAGCTCTCATCACACCTACCGTCCCAAACAAACTCGACACCCTTCCTCGTCGGACGAGTGTGAGGCGAGGCTATGGCGGAAAAGTCCTTAACAAACCGACGGTAGTAACTTCGCCAAACCTAGGAAGGCTGCGTATCTCAGAATCAAGTCGGCTCGCCCAAGAACTCACGGCCTCAATCTTTGCAGGATCCACGGCTATACCATCTCTCGAGACTATATGACCTAAGAAGGCCACTTGTTCCAACGAACTCACATTTGGAAAATTTCGCATAAAGTTTGGTTTTCCCTCAAGGTCATCAACACTTTCCTCAAATGCTCTGCATGATCCTTTCGGTCCTTGAATAGATCAGAATATCGTCAATGAACACAATGACGAAATTTGTCCAAAAATGCTTTGAACACCCTATCCATCATGTCCATGAACGCTCTTTGGTGCATTCGTCAATCCAAACGACATGACCCCAAACTCGTAGTGCCCATATCTAGACACGAAGCGGTGTCTTAGGAATGTCGGCGTCCCTAATCCGCAATCTGGTGATACCCGGATCTCAAATCTATCTTGGAGAACACGGAAGCTCGTTGAAGGTGATCGAACAAATCATCGATACGGGCAAGCGGATACTTATTCTTCACTTTGTCACCTTATTAAGCTCACGATAGTCAATGCATAGGCGCATCGAACCATCCTTTTTCTTCACAAACAACACTGGCGCTCCCACGGGGACACACTGACGGACGGATGAATCCTCGATCTAACATCTCCTGCGGTGAACCTTGATTCCTTTAGCTCGGTGGCGCCATACGATCACGGAGCCTTCGAGATAGGGAGGGTCCACGGCTCGAGCTCAATTGTGAAGTCAACCTCTCTTCGGGGCAACCCGGTAATTCCTCGAGGAACACGCCAAAGCAAACTCCCGCACAACCGGCACTTGATCAACAGTCAGTGAGGGACGGCTCTCTCCGGACAATTTGGCTAGGTAGCCCCAAGCTCCACGAGCTAGCAAACGACGGGCTTTCACAGCTGACACCATCGGCGGGCAAACTCCACCCTGGGCTCCACGAAACTTGAAGCTGGGCCGACCCGGCGGCCTGAACACTACTTCCTTCCGGTGGCAGTCAATCAATGCGTGGTTAGCGGCTAACCACTCCATACCAAGGATCACGTCGAAACCACTCATGGGTAGAACTATGAGCGTAGCCACCAGCAACTCTCCGGATATCTCGATCCGGCCATCCTTAATCTTATCTTTAGCTAACATATTAACTCCCGAAGGAGTAGCAACAGATAATTCAAAACCTAGAGGCTCTAATCTCAACTTAGCATGCTCAGCAAACAAAACAGATACAAATGAGTGCGTAGAACCAGAGTCAAACAAGACAAATGCACAATGATCCAAAACAAGAAGCGTACCTGCCACTGCGGCATCCGCACGCTCGGCCTCCTAACGGTTCGTAGCGAACACCCGGCCCTGCTGCTGCTGCACAGGCTGAACTGCCATAGTTGGCTGATCGCAGAAACGGATCGTATGACCCTCTCTTCCACATCTGAAACATCGCCTGGGCCCGGTCTGACAAGCTCCAAAGTAGACTCTCCCACAAGTGGCACAGGCGGGAACCTGCCTCGGACCGCCCTGCTGGCGAGGCTGGAACTGGGCCGGCATCCTACGCTGATCCCGGTTCTGGAACTGCCCTTGGCGACGCTGGCCGCCCCCTCTGAACTCAAACCTCCTCTTCTCGCCCCCCACTGGTGGGGGCGGGGCGCGGCATCGAGCGGCGCCAGCCCGCTCGACAGGATATTTCCCATTGTAAATAGTGGCCAACTAAACAGCTTTAGCATAAGTGATAGGGGCCAGGGCCCTGACATCCTGAGACACACCCTGCCTCAGACCAGAAATGAACTTTCGAATTTTCAACTCAGGGGTCGCTATCAGCTGCGGAGCAAAATAGCCATACTCCGAAAACTTCCTTTCGTATTCTTCTATCGAATCAGAACCCTGCTGCAGATTCTGGAAAAGTGCCACCATCTTCTCTTGAGCCTCATCGCTAATATATTTGACCCCGAACTCGGACTTAAAGAACTCCCGGTGGCGGTGGAGACCAGGTGGTCTCTCACTCAAGGTGGACTCCCACCACCATCTAGCTACGCCCCTAACGCATGGGCCGCACACCTCGGCCTCTGCACACCGGGGCACACCATAATTAAGAAGGTGTACTCCAAATGGGCAATCCATCCGCTGCCGATAAAGCGCCACCTGTGGCGTCAAACTTATCGTGGTTCCACTTTACGAAGTCCTTCAACCATTTACCAAGTTCATCGGCACCTTACGCCACTTCGCCTCAAAAAGGCTGGCTGGCTCTGCGGAGTGGGAGTCTTCTTGTGCCTCTTTGAAACAAACGAGTCACCGCTCGATCCGAGCTCGGGACTCTTCCCATTGTGGCCGCCAATAAAGCACGGGTCTCGCCCTCTGGCCACTCAACAGTCAACCACCATAGACCTCATGGAATTAGCAAATTCTGCTCCCAGAGAAGCGATCTCACGGCGCCTGATCCCCTCAATGCCTACTCACGGCCTCGGGGGAGCTACAGCGGAATGCTATCCGTCTCGGCTTGGGACGATGTCCTGCGCGTGTCGATCCGATCCTCGACACCTCGGCCTCTTCTCGGGCGTCCTCTTCCGGTAGCGGGTAAGCGGCATGTTTGGCGATCTACACCCAAACCAATAACGAGTCAGAACATGCTCGTCTCCGCTCCACAATACTACACAAGGCATACACTAGATGACAGGTATTGTAAATTCTTAACCCTTTTTAAACAACAAAAAGCAAACTTAGGCGTACCTGATGACTGTCGGAGTGCTAGTGATCATGGGAAAACGACCTACAACAATGAGTCATACTACGAATTTATGACTCTAAGCTCGATACCAAATGTAGAGGACCAGGCCGAATGGGGCACTAAATGGGCCCTTACCCCAATGCATGCATTCAAAGTAAAGGACATTTAAACAGACATGATTTCGGATTCCAATTAAAACAAACATTCAAAATAACCCCTTTAAAAACTAGACATTTTCCCTGAAACCTGTCCCTGTTTCCAAGCACCTGTTCCAGGATAAATACATTTCCAAAGTTTACTCTGATCAGAGATTTACTAAAAGCCATTCAAAACCTGTTCAGATACAACATGTTGGAATCCACAAATATTTACAAACATCCTAGGGCTCCGTGCCCGGCTACATGCATTCAGGGGAAAACAAAAACACACGAGAGTCATAATACAAAAATCAGAGTTGGAAGACTGGGCCCCATGATCACAGCTCCTCCTTCAGCCATCCTGTCTCGCAACTCGGTTACCTGTGGAAAAACCACAATAATAAGGGTGAGCAACGAATCGCTCAGTAAGAATCCCCAACCGGGGTACAATACGATACACATGGTCATCTCGATGAGCGTATGCAAGCTATGAATATAACACAGAATAGAGCACATAGCTTAGCCCACACTTGGGCCTCGGATGCCAACTCGGTGGCTTAGTCCGGAATAAAATCATCACCTGATCCAATACATAAGTCGCCCTATACGAGAAACAAGTCCGGCCTCACTCTCTCATCGTCGACGAAAGGTACACGGCTCAAGATCACGAGGAGCTCTCGCCGGTGTGTTGTAATGAGCGTAAACATGCACCGCGCGTGCTCTGCGAGACCATGGGGGTGCCGGGTCTAGAGGCAAGCCGCCCATGTCCATCCACCACGCCTAACTAAATCTTTGGATCGGTGTCACTGACATAGGGGTGTGAGACCTGGACACTTAAACTATGTCAGCCTGAACCACCGCACCTGAGGCTAAGGGAACGGGTCGTGGTAGGCTTACACCAGGAAGCCGCCCTTACCTTAACAGGTGGCAATCAGGGGCTACGGCCGAACACGCTGAGGACGTGCCGACTATCGGGGACAAGGCAATGCCAAGTCATCATCCCGACGGTTGGGGCATTTAACAGTCTGCCACCCTCACCCAAGATTGCAGGGCCTACCGCTCGGGTTAGCAAATCCCTCACGGGGTCTAGGGGCGGAATGACTTGCTCGGACGTCCCCCGCCATGGATGCAAGGTACTTTATGCATCAGGCCCGGATGATGCTATCTACCTGCAACTCTAACCTGCCCTTAGCAAACAGCAAACAATTCCATAAAATCTGATACGTGCTCAATAAGAATACAACGAGCCTAGCATGATACTACGAAGCAAAGAACAGATACGAGCATGCCAGAAAGGAACAACCTAGCATGGATTAACATGAGAATTAACCAAGAAATCATGCTAACCGGGAATTCAGATTGAAGCACCTAGCTACACATGTCAATAATCACAAACAAGCAATCAATCAACAATCACATATAATATCGCAGGGTCCACACAACCCCGGTAAGAAATCCTTACCTTGGTCGGGGACGGTTTGGCACGAAATCCTAAGTCGCGAACAATCTCGATCTAGCTACCGGGAACCTATCAATCAACACAAAAATCACACAATAGGCCTAAATATAATAAAACAAACAAGGCTCAGCTCGGGAGCAACTCACGAGGCACGATTTAACGCATTTAACGAGCGAGCCGATTGCACGAACGGCAAAGAACGGGCTTGATGGGCGCGCGGGGCGCAGAAATGGCGAGCTGGGCGTCTTTGGCGCGCGCACGCTGGGCGCGTCGCGCGTGCGACGAACGCGGGCGAAGCAGGGGCGCACTGGCGCTGGCGATGCGACGCGACGCGTAGGCTGGCGAGGACGCGCGCGCGAGGGGCGAGGCGATGCGCGCGGCGCCGGCGGAGAGCGCTCTACTGCGCTGCGCGGCGGCGGCGAACAGGGCTCTGTTTTCGCGCGAACAGGGGCGAACAAAAGACACAAATCCAAGCGATCCACGGGGATTCGACGCTCGATTCCTTGAAGAAGAACTCCCCTACACTAGCTGCACAAAACCCATACTTCAAATCGCCTCAACTCGGCCGATGAACGGAAACGAAACTAGGGAGAAGAAATGGATTCGGAGGAGAAGGAAAAAAGAGAAGAGAAGAGAAAGGAAAGCTTACCGGAGGGAGACGAGCGGCGAGGAGCTCCGCGAGTCGAGGTCGGCGTGGGGGAAGAAGGATTCGCGAGAAAAGCCGATCGGTCGGGGTGATCGCGAGGAAGAAGAAGAAGAAATGTGGGGCGAAGTCGGGCGAAAGCTGCCTTTTAAAGCAAAGCAGGACGAAAGCAGCTTAAATAAAAGAACGCGCGTTTAGATTAACAAACGCGCGCGGTGGCTCGGCTAGCTGTGCCCTCCGCCTAGCATGCGACACGGCCCTGGTTCGATTCCTGCTCGACGCGCTATTTAATTCCTTATTTATTTTTGCTCCTTCCCAAGCCCAAACGCCTTCACCAAAAATCCCGATCCCATTCAAATTGACTCGTAATTATTCTGGCAATTTTAAATTTCAAACCGGCCCGACCCAAAATTACCAAAATGCCCCTGGGCCTCCGGGAAGGGCGGGATGAATTTTCCGGTCATTCTGATTGTGGAGCGAGACGCGAGCGTGTTCGACTCGTTGTTGGTTTGGGCTTAGAGAGCCATCATGCCAACTTTTCGCGCAAAGGCGAGTAGTTTGATGAGCGGTGAGAGCCCCGTGTGGGGCGATTTTGTTGCTTTGTGCGGATCGCCGGTGTGTTGATTGCACTCGAGAGGAGCAGGACGCTTGGCATGTCCGACCGAGGAGTTGGGGTGATCTTGTTGATGTTGAGGCCGCGCCCCGTGGTTGTTTAGCCCTTTGGCCAAGAGTTGGCCCTGGCGGTTGAGTTGCCTAGAGTAGGGGTAGAGGCTAGCACGCCTCGCAGTATGACTCCTTGAGCAGAGTGTGCTCCGGCCATGTGAGATTTGATGGCGTGTCTTTAGCTATCGAGAGCAAAGACCCAGCGCGATTCAGAGCGCGTAGCGAGGAGTCCGGGCATAGATAGCCCGGTGTGAGTTTGTTTCAAAGCATTTTCCCCAAAGCTCTCGTGAGCCCCGGAGGTTCCGGGAGGGCTTGATCAGCAGAGTTTATGCGATTGAGTTTGTTGGCGTTGATGGAGCGCCTGATTTGGCAAGTGGATGCCTGTAGAGCTTGATGTATTAGAAAGTCCTACCGCTAGTAGTAAAGCGGTTGGCTGTGTTTGAGTTTAGCATCCGTGTGTTGGGATGCCCCGCTGCTCAGAGGCCGAGGTGAGCCGTTCCCGCGGCCGTTGATTCCGCAGTTGGTGGTGGTAGTCCCTTGAGAGAGGTGGACTAGCAGAGTCTCCACCCGATCGCCGTGTTAGTGGCTTGAGGCGGATGTAGAGACATCTGTGCCCCCTTGCAAGCCTGCTGTTGTTTTGCAGCCAGTTCTCTTGTACCCTCGTAGCCAGGGTGTAGTGTGGAGTGTGCTTGCCAGGGTTTTATCCATCTGTGGATTTCGGCGGGCTAGTAGAGTGGAACACTCTTTTATTTGGATGTTCCCAGTGTGGAACTAGTTGTTGCCACCCGAGGAGTTGGCCTGAGCTTTTGTTGAGTATCGAGTGGGATGCAGGAGTAGGCCGTGGCAAGTCTGTTGGTCGAGATGCCGAGTTTAGTTTTGCTCGAGTGTTTGGACTCTGTCTTTGAGTTCCATTGCCCCGTCACTTGGAGAGTGACTTTCCCTATTTCTCAGAGGGGCATAAAGCTCGTTAGAGGCTGATTCGTGTTGTAATGGATGTAGTGCCTGTTGGCACCAAGCTTTGAGAGGAGGCCTAGTTTCAGGCTTGTTGGCACTTTTGGTGCAGGTGGTGCCATGGCTGCCCAGAGTATAGCATCCCCGCTTGTCTTGTCCCCTTTTCCTGAGGTTGCACCTGTTTGGGTTGCTTAAGAGATCTAGCTCGGTGGTAGTCAGAGGACTACAAGCTTGAGGTTTTCGAGGAAAGTAGGAGTTGTTCGGGATCTCGAGAGTTGGGTGTAAAGGATGCTATAGGTTCATAAGAGCTAGCGCGTTCGAGTTCTCGCGCTTTGTGTTGTGAGCCCGTGAGCCAGCTTCATGGTAGCATGATTCGGCTACCCTTTGAGTTGCCCTAGTATGGTTAGTGTTGGCATCGTGGATGCGTGGTTGATCCAGTGTTAGAGCCATGAGTTGGATGGCTGATCGGAGCGCGTTTAGTGAGCACATTGTTTTGAGGAATGTTAGCTTGGTGTGGTTTTGCGCTTGTAAGAGTAAGTTGGCCAATGTGGCTTTTCGTGGTGAGTTGGCCCCGAGTGGGTTTGAAACTCGTTGCTCCCTTGTTTGTTGTGGCTCTGTTTGGAGGCAAAAGTTGCCCAATGTGTGAGAGCCCTTGTTGGCTTTGGATCTTATGAGATCAAGTTGGAGTGTACACCCCGGTGCACTTTTGCGTAGCTCGTTCCGTGGTTTATGTTTGGAAAACCACGAGAGGTTCGTGTTGAGGAGCCGGTCTGCTCGATCTTTGAGGTGTCAAGGCTTTAGTTCTTGGCAAGTGCCCTAGCTTTGGTGAAGGGATGTCGTGCTCGTTCGGCCGTTGGTTAAGCAAGTTTTGCTAGTTGGTCCTTGCCTGGTTAGACTTCATTTTGAACCGATCAAGAGCGAGAGTGGCAAGCCGCGCAGATTTCGATCGTTTTGGCTAAGAAAGCTGTTCGGATCCTTACCTTGAGCGAAGGTATGTTGAGGTTGTTGCTTTGAGTAGGAGGATGACGCCTCCCGTAGCGCTTCCGGTTCCCTTGGTTTCCAAGTTGGAGTTGGCCAGCGTAGTTGAGATCTTTGGAGAGGGTTGTGCCCGCGTGAGCCGGTTGTTTGTTAGATCGTTGTCGACCGTGTGTGTCGGAGGGTGATCAGAGGATCTCTAGTTGTGGAGAGCCTCTCAGAGCTCGATTAGACCAGCGGTATTCCTTGGGTGAGTTGCTTGCAGATTTGGCGATCCTAGCAAGCTAGTGCTTGTTTGGTTTTGGAGGTTAGTTGGTGCTTGGTGTTGACCAAGATTTGGTTCTCTTGATGTTTCAAGAGCTTGCTCGGTTCGAGAGCGGAGGACGTTGCCACGAGGATTCGTTCCTAGTCCGGTTGTTTTGGGAGTTGATTCCTCCTCGGTGGTTGAGTAAGTTCGAAGCATCTCGGATTGGTGGTCCAATCGGTTGAGTTTCCCTTGGGTGTTGCTTCCAAGAGAGTTGGTTGATGTTGCCCTTGGGTTTGAGCAAGTCAACGAGCGTGTGTGATGTTCGCCGCCCTTTAGAGTTTTGCTTGCCGGGAAATCGTTCCCGTTGAGGAGTCGGCGTAGCTCCTGAGTTGTGTAGTTGATCGAGTAGCGCAGTTGGTTAGCCCAAATGAGAGGGTCCCCTGCATTGGTTGGTTAGCCTTGATTTGTTTTCCTCAAGCCGTTGTGTGTTCTTTGGTAGCCCTGTGAGGGTTTGGTCCTTGCCGCCGAGATTTTCCATGAGAGGATGTTGGGTGTTTCCTTGCACTGGCAATGTTTTTTTGGCCGATTGCTAGTAGGTTTGCATGGAAAAGTTTGTGTTCGGCCGTTGTGAGGCTCCAGTTGTTGGCTTGGCCGAGTGGAGCTGTGCTCGGTTTTTGGCCATTTAGGGTTGGCGCAGGGTGAAGTTTCGGCTTGTGCTAGTGGGAAAAGTTTGCCTTTTGGATCAATCGCCGATTGGTGGTTCGATTGTTTTTCGTTAAGGCTTTATGCAAGCCTTGTGGTTATTTGGTCTCTTGTGAAGAAAGAGTAGGCCGTTTGGTTTTTCGGAACCCGAGAGGTTGATTGTTTGGCCAGCTTGGCGTTGTGTTGAGGCGATTTGTTATCGATTGTGGGCATTCAGAGAAGTTACGCCGGTGCGTGGCGTCGAGTTTTGGAGCTTGTGCCCGATCGCGAGCTTTCTTTCGAGAGTAACACCATTGAGAGGTGTTCCGTGTTGGTTTAGTGGGGTTTTGTTTGAGCCCCAAGTTTGTAGGGCTTTTGAGATCCTTGAGCGGATTGGAGCGGTGGTTAGCTTTGCCCCGTCTTTGACAAAGAAGTGCAAGTTTTGTGTTCCTCGTCTCTTTGTTGAGATAGTTTGTGGTGCATGTGTGAGCATCGTGGCTTTGAGCCTTTGAGAACCCAAGAGGGTTTGGTTATCGAGAGAGAAGGGCTAGTGTTGTTTTAGCCGAGAAGTTCGGTTGGCTAAGAATCGGTGGAGTTTTTATAGAAAGTTGTTTCGTTTTAGGACTTTCGAGGACGAAAGTCTAAAAGGAGGGAGTATTGTAACGCCCGATTTTCTTTTCCAGTTCTCGAAGTGCTTAGGTTCAGATTCGAGTGGTTCGGTTGGGCCGTTAGAGCTATTTTGACCCTTAGGGTATTTTGGTCTTTTGCTCCCGGGCGGGATTTGTGGATTTTCGGGGCTTCGAGGCAGCTCCGCGCTTTGTTGAGGCTTGTATGTTGGTGGTCATGAGTCCCGAGATGTTTGGGGTACTCGTTTGGGAGTTCGGTTGTGATTTGGGTTTTGGGCAAAGTGATCGTTGTTTGGGTGTTTCCTTTGGGATTCGAGCCTGAGCCCTTAGAGTGATTTGGGAGTTTGTTTAAGTGAGAGTTATTGTTTGGAAAAGGTTGCTTCAGTGGGTCTCGTAGGAGAAAGCGGAAATGGGATTTAAGGACTTTAAGGCTTGTTTAAATTAGGAAAAAGGGAAGAAAAATCAAGAAAGTCCCTTTCCCCTTGTTTTGCAATCTCTCTCTCTCTCTCTCTCTCTCTCTCTCTCTCTCTCTCTCTCTCTCCTAGCCGACCTCACCAAGAAAACCCGGCCATGCCCTAGCCACCCACCCATGCCCTAGCCGCACCACACCGGCCGCATCGGACCGCTCCACCAAAGATAGCCCTCGCCCACCACGCGCGCACCAGACGCGCCCTGATCGCCCGGCCAGTGCGCCCAGATGCGTTGCATCGTCCGGCCCTAAGCGCGCCCTGGCGCTGCAGCCGCCCAGTCACCCATGCCGCGCCGTGCCGAGCCACCCCAGCGCCCGATCGCGTCGCCCTCGCCCTAGCCGTGCCGAGCCACCCCAGCGCCCGATCGCGTCGCCCTCGCCCTAGTCGCGCCGAGCCCAGATCTGCATCGCCCTCGCCTTGGTCGCGCCGAGCCCGGATCGGCATCGCCTGTGCCGTCTCGTGCCGAGTCGCTCGCCTCGAGGTCGTCGTGCCTTCTCGAGCGCCCCGAGCCGTCGCGTCGCGCCGCCTGCCGCGCGCGCGCCGCGCGCAAATCCTCTGTCAAGCCCGCGCCGTGTGTGTCGCCGCCACCGAAGCTCGAGCTCGCGCCCGTGCGCTTTGCCGCCCCAGCGCGCCGTGCTTGCGCCTAACGCCTCGCGCTCGCGAGCCGCGTGCTGCGCGCGCGGGCCGCCGCGCACTCGCACACTGCCCGGCGCACTGTGCCCAGCGCCCGGCCATTTGCTCTTCTGCGCCCCACCGCACTGTTGTGTCTTTGGTTGGCCCGAGCCTTGTGGCTTCTCGGATGGTATTTTCCGAGTCTTTTCTTGGTTGGGCCCCGATTTTGTTGTTCTTTGTTTAGGGATTTGATTTGGGGTCGCTTTATTTTATGTTTAGGTTGTTTGGGTTCGATTAGAGGCTCGAGGATCGCTTGGTTGAGTTATGATTATTTTTACGCTTGTCCCGGTAAGGATTTCTTACCGTGGTTGTGTGGGACCTGCGATATGTCTCGATTGTGCCTTGTATGTTTGCTTGATTGTTATGAGCATGATAGTGATAGGCGGCTTTGTTTGATCTCTTGCTAGCATGTTTGTTGATTTTACATGTTAGTGCCATGCTAGGTTTGTTCTTCCAAAGCATGCTTGTGATTCTGTTTAAGTTGTAGTATCATGCTAGGTAAACGTGATTGATGTCGGTCATTGCTTGCTAGCCGGGAATCATTGATTTACTCGGTATTCTTGGATAGAGTAGTAGGGTTTGTCATCATCCAGTGAGGCCGAGAGCAGACATAACGTACTTTGTCCCCACCGGTCGGGAGTAGAGCGAAGCATAACGTACATTGCTTCCCCCCGGCAGCCGATGTGGATGTAGCTACCACATCGGCATAAGCCTAGTTTGTAGCCTGCTAGAGCGGAACCCTGCCAACGGTGCAAGCCTGCCTTGGCGGTTCTTAGCTTCAGTCGGTGGTACAGTGCTGCACAGATGAGTGCCGAGGGCCTCGCACCACTCGTGTTCGGTGACACCGTTTCCGAGTCTTAGGCATGCGTGCACTGCCCCGCGTAGTTTGCCCTTAGGCCCCGCATTTACGCCGGTTGCAGAAGAGCATGCGGTGTGCGCGCAAGACACGCGTTAGCCGGTTCGTCGGAGAGCTCCCGGGCTAATGTTCGTGAGTACACCAGTTCCTTCCAGTTTAGAGCCAAATGCGGGTACTCTCCCGATAGTCCAGATTGTTAGCGAGGGTAAGAGGCCCTTGAGGACACCCATTGGGATTGGCTTTTGAGCTAATCAATTGGTCGAGGAGAAAGACCTCGAGGGTGTCGGACATCTTGGGATCGGTTTTTGAGCCGATCAATTGGCCGAGGGAGAAAGACCCTCGGAGATGTCCCGGGATTGGTTATGAGAACCAATCATTAGGCCGGAAGTAGGAGACTTCCGATGATTCCGGAAGTAAGAGACTTCCGATGTTTCCAGATCTTGTGTTATGAGCTTGTTGAGCTATGATCTGTGTTGATAGCTGTTTGCTTGCATATTGAGGTGCTAGATGACTGATGTATCGTATTGTACCCGGTTAGATTCTTACCGAGTATGTTTATACTCACCCTTATTTATCTTTCAGGTAACTTGGGACAACACCAGGAGGGCTAGCGGAGGGAGCTGATTGATCATGGGGAACCGCCGGCACTCTGTCTTTTATTATTGCATTGTTTATTCAGCATGTAGATGGACAGGAGTCCTAGGGGAACCTTGTTTAAAACGTTGCTTAAATTGTATTGTACATTTTATTAAACACTGGCCAGGTTGTTTTACTTGTTGGATTGTTTAAACTGGAAATTGTTGGTTCAGTTTTAAGGGCTCCCCCTTCTCATATGTTTTGAAAGGTTTTTAAATATAAGCTCTAAACCGCTTGTTATCATATTTAACTTGCATGCTGAGTAAGATCCCAGGTTTAGGACCATGTTTTGGGTCGGGTTCTTACAGCCCTCTTTCGCCATCCACCGCGCGGGACGCCACGACAACCACATCTTGTTTTTGTGTTGATTCAACTTGTTCAGGTAGTGGGTAAGCTAAATTTCGAGGCTATTGTTCCTTCTGAGGTTGGTTTCGATTACTTTCGGGCTATTGTGGTTGATGGGTAAACTTTGTACAGGTTGTGGTGATCATCGAGGTTGTCGATCTTTGAGCAGTGAGTTTAAATTGCTACCCATTTTCGTCTCGCTAGCATTCTGACAGCCGTGTCGATCTCGAATTTGGGTAAGCTTTGAACATACTATTGGGTCGACTTTCGATCTTTGTTTTGTTTGAGTGTTTGTGGCTGTTTTATGGATCTAAAAGTGTTCGTGGTATTCATAAATTGGGGTATGTCGGGACCGATTTAGTTGTATTTTGATAGGTTGCTAGCTTGTTGCTCGATTTAAATCATAACCAGGGGCGTATCTAGCTTTAAAAGTTTGGGGGTCCGAAATTTATTTTTATATATAATTAAAAAATTATCTTAAAAGAAGCATTCTAGTGGTATTTTGTAGGAACTTATAAACAAACGTTTACAAATTCGACACTCCAACCCCAAAATGTTGTTGGATTAAAAAAAAAAGAAAGTTGTCTTCGAATGTTAACGGTTCAATTTCGTCACTCCTACATTAATATATGACTAAACTTTCAATCTAATTACTAAAAAGTTTCTAAATTTCACTTTTTTACCACCACTTTCTTTTAGAAAAAAAAATTATTATTAAAATTAAATATTGAAACTAATTGTTTTTAGCTCAACTATAATGGGAGGAGGGTGAATTTTGAACTCATTGACCTTGGTCATGGAAATATATTTGATGCCACCAATGTTCTCATGTTATTGACAATATTGAAACTAATCTAATAAAGTTTTAAATTAATGATTGAAATTAGAGTGAAAATCCCAAATTGAGAGAAAATTACCAAAGATATCTCTAATTAAAATAAGAGAAACATAATTGTAGTAAAAAAAAGGGAAGTGTTTTATCCAAGATTTAAACACATTAATAATTATTACATGAAAAATATATAGTTGTAGTTCAAAATTTCATTATGTGAAGCTCTTTATTCTTGCCAATTTCTCGAAAGAAAACATACACTATAAATGCGTTTGAGATATATTTTATTTGTTTAACAATATTTAAGAGTGTGCGGTTTCAAATCTACAATTTCTTGGTTACTATATTCAATAAAATATCATAGGAACTCTATTCCTTTTTATGTTTCTGAGAGACGTAAGGAACCATCATAGTTATAACTATTATAAATATATTTTTATAAAAAAAAATATAGTTAATCATATATATATATAAGTCTAAGTACTAAAAAAAACAAGTCTAAACTATTTCAAAAAATAAACTATATTCTAAAGTTGATGAAAACAAGATTTTTAAAACACACAAAAATACAAAAATCATGAAAATAAAGTGTTTTATTTAAATAATAAACAAAATACGATAAAAAAATGAATTAAAAAATAAGAAGAAATTGAACCCAAAAAAGAAAGAAAGATAACCATAAATGAAACAAATTAATGAAGGAAGGACTATAATTTACTCTCTACTTTTGTTAGGTGGTTGTGTGCATTGTTTTCGAGTTAAAAGGAAGGACTATCATTCTCGTTTTTAATCAAGGTATGTATTACTTTGTAGTTGATTTTACGAGTGTTTTTGTAAGGGGCCGACCCGAATGGGGCACTAAATGGGCTCTTACCCCAATGCATGCATTCAAAGTAAATGACATTTAAACAGACATGATTTCGGATTCCAATTAAAACAAAACATTCAAAATAACCCCTTTAAAAACTAGACAATTTCCTCGAACTCGCCCCCTGTTTCCAAGCACCTGTTCCAAGATAAATACATTTCCAAAGTTTACTCTGATCAGAGATTTACTAAAAAACTATTCAAAACCTGTTCAGATACAAGTTGCTGGAATCCACAAAACATTTACAAAACATCCTAGGGCTCCGTGCCCAGCTACATGCATTCAGGGGAAACAAAACATAAAGAGTCAAAATACAAAAATCAGAGTTGGAAGACTGGGCCCCATGATCACAGCTCCTCCTTCAACCATCCTGTCTCGCAACTTGGTTACCTGTGGAAAAACCACAGTAAGGGTGAGTAACGAATTACTCAGTAAGAATCCCCAACCGGGGTACAATACGATATACATGGTCATCTCGATGAGCGTATGCAAGCTATGAATATAAACACAGAATAGAGCACATAACTTAGCCCACACTTGGGCCTCGGATGCCAATTTAAGGTCTTAGTCCGAAATAATATCACCACACAGTCCAATACACAAGTCGCCCTATACGAGAAACAAGTCCGGCCTCGGCACTGTCTCATCGTCGACGAAAGGTACACTCGCTCAAGATCCCGATGAGCTCTCTCCGGCCGGGCTACCAGAATGAGCGTAAGCATGTACCGCGTGCTACTGCAGACTATGGGGGGTGCCGGGTCTAGAGGCAAGCTGCCCATGTCCAGTCACCACGCCTAACTAAATCTCTGGATCGGTGTCACTGACATAGGGGTGTGAGACCTGGACACGTAAACTATGTCAGCCTGAACCACCGCACCTGGGGCCAAGGGATGGTCGTGGTAGGCTTACACCAGGAGCCGTCCTTGCCTTAACAGGTGGCAATCGGGGCTCTCGCCAAACATGCCGAGGACATGCCCACTGCCGGGACGAGGCAATGCCAAGTCATCATCCCGACCGTTGGGGCATTTTAATGATCCGCCACCTCACCCAAGATTGTAGGGCCTACCGGTAGGGTTAGCTAATCCCCTCACGGGGTCCGTGGATCGAGCATCTGTCTCGACGTCCCTGCCATGGATGCAAGGTACTTTATGCATCAGGCCCGGATGATGCTATCTACCTGCAACTCTAACATGCCCTAGCAAACAGCAAACAATTCCATAAAATCCAATACGTGCTCAATAAGAATACAACGAGCCTAGCATGATACTACGAAGGAAGGAACAGATACGAGCATGCTAGAAAGGAACAACCTAGCATGGATTAACATGAGAATTAATCAGGAACAACATGCTAATCGGGAATTCAGAATTGAGTACCTAGCTATACATGTCAATAAACACAAACAAGCAGTCAATCAGCAATCGCATAATATATCGCAGGGTCCACACAACTCCGGTAAGAAATCCTTACCTTGGTCGGGGACGATTTGACACGAAAGCGTAGGTGGCGAACGAACCCGAACTAGCTATCGAGAACCTATCAATCACAACAAAAATCACACAATAGGCCTTAATATAATAAAACAAACAAGGCTCAGCTAGGGAGCAACTCACGAGGCGCGACGAACGCACGAAAGGGCCGATTGCACGAATTGGGCAAAGCAACGGGGCCGGCTGGGCGCGCAAACGGGCGCGCGGACGGGTGCTGGGGCACGAGCTGCGCGCGGACGAACAGGGCGTTGGCGATGCGGCTCGGCTGGGCGCTGGCGAGGACGCGCGTGCGCGGACGCGAGCGGCACTGGGCGACGCGGCACGACTCGGCGAGTAGGGGCTCGGGCGACGCGATGCGGCTGGGCGCTCAGGCGAGCTTCTGCGCGCGTGCGACTGGCGAGGCGATCTGGGTAGAGGACGATCTGGGCAGAGGAGAAGAACGAGCTCAAATTCGAGCGATTGGTGAGGATTCGACGGCCGATTCGCTGATGGCTGGAATCCCCTACACTGGCTGCACAAAAACCACGCAATTCCCTCACTCTCTCGGCCAGCAGAACTCAAAATCGAAACAGTGGGGAGGCGGGAAGGAGAAGAAGAAGGAGAAGAAAACGCTCACCTGCTGCTCGGGAAGAGATCGACTTCGAATTTGGAGAAGAAGCTCGGTCGAAATGGAGCTGGAGAAGGAAGAAATCGCAAGGGAAATCGCTGTCGGTCGGAGAGAATTCGCGAAGAAGAAGAAGAAATGGGGAAGCTTCGAGCGAGCTCTGCCTTTATACCAACACTCAGCACAAACCGGCTTATATACAAGATCGCGCGTTTAGAAGCACAAGAGCGCTCAGTGGCTCGATTGGCAGCGCCCTCTGCCTAGCACGCAACACGTCCTTAGCTCGAATCTCACACGACGCGTTATTTAATTCCCTATTTATTTTTACCTTTTCCCAAGACCAATTGTCTTCACCAAAATTCCCGATCCTATTCAAATCGACTCATAATTTTTCCGGAAATTTACAATTTCATAACCGGCCCTGTCGGCCCGACCCAAAATTACCAAAATGCCCCTGGGCGACCCGGGAAGACCGGGATGAAATTTCCGGTCCGTTATAGATTTCTTTATTCTAAGTTTATTCTTAATGAATATTTCTTGCCCAATTTATACTTGCATTAAAAAAACATGCATGATGGTTATTGGGCAGTAAATAGTACATGTATTAATTTTGTAACATGTTGTTTGACCATAGATCGAAAGTACAATGGAGAAGTCGTGGATGAATGAAAATAGATTGTCCAAGGAATATGAGTTAGGGGTTGAAACATTTATTAACTTTGGTTTACAACATGCCAATGGGTCAAATTTGCTTCGATGCCCATGTTTAAAATGTGGAAACCGTTTGTCTAAAGATGTTTTAACCATAAGAACTCATCTATATGTCAATGGTATTGATAAAAGTTATAAGATATGGTTTTGGCATGGTGAAGTTTTGGAAGCCGATGATATTAGGTTTAAATATAAGGATGAGATACATGAAAATATCGAGGAGGACAATGATTTGTTTAATGTTATTGACATGGTTCAAGATGCACATGACCAATCTTCACAAGGACCTGAGATGTTTGATAGTATATTTGAGGAAGCTAAGAAACCATTGTATACAGGATGTAATAGATTTACAAAGTTGTCTGCTCTTGTGAGATTGTACAATTTGAAAGTGCGATTCGGATGGTCTAATGCTAGTTTTTCCGAACTACTAACCGTGTTACGTGAAATCCTACCTGAAGACAATGTTCTGCCAGTCTCTATGTATGAGGCGAAGAAAACCTTATGTGGTCTAGGATTGAACTACCAAAAAATCGATGCATGTTCGAACGACTGTTGCTTGTATAGGAAAGAGTTGGCTAAGTGCACTAAGTGTCCACATTGCAATGTATCAAGATGGAAGTTATGTAAGAATTCAAATGAAGAGAAAAAAGGAATAGCAGCCAAACAAATGTGGTATTTTCCTATTATTCCTCGATTTTTAAGGATGTTCAAAAGCACAGAACATGCAAAAAATTTAGTTTGGCATGCAACAGAAAGGATTGTAGATGGGACTATGCGACATCCTGCTGACTCTCCGGCTTGGAGGTTGATTGATCACTTGTGGCCTGAATTTGGTTCAGAACCAAGAAACCTTCGTTTGGGGTTGTCTACTGATGGAGTTAATCCATATGGGGATATGAGCACTAAGTATAGTTGTTGGCCAGTGATAATTACAATTTACAATCTTCCACCATGGTTATGTATGAGAAGAAAGTTTTTGATGTTGTCAATGTTAATATCGGGACCGAAACAACCGGTATACGATATAAACGTATATTTGGCTCCTTTGATAGAAGACTTAAAAATTTTATGGGAAGATGGGGTGCAATGTTATGATGCACATAAAAGAGAATTGTTCTCTTTGAAGGTAGTGCTACTTTGGACGATCAATGATTTTCCAGCATATGGTAACCTATGTGGATGTACTGTCAAGGGTTATAAAGCTTGTTCGATATGTGGTGAGAACACTAATTCATTACGATTAAAACATGGAGTGAAAAATGTATACCTGAGTCATAGAAAATATTTGTCAAGACATCATCCATATAGGAAACAAGAAAAAGCATTCGATGGTGACCAAGAACATGGAAATGCTCCGGTTCCATTGTCAGGTGAAGAGATATTCTTAAAGCTAAAATGCTTAAAGTTTTCAAATGGAAAAAATAGAGCTAAGAAATCAAATAGCCAAGCTTCAAGTAGTTATTGGAAGAGTATGCCTCCATTTTTTGAACTACCATATTGGAAAAAATTGCATGTCAGACATTGTCTTGATGTAATGCATATTGAAAAGAACGTGTGTATGAATATCTTAGGAACGTTATTGGATATTCCAGGAAAAACCAAAGATGGACTTACTGCTAGAGAAGACTTAGAAGCTATGGAGATTCGACCTGAGTTAGCGCCTGTACGTACAGGTAATAGAACATACATACCTCCTGCATGTTATACATTATCAAGGACTGAAAAGTATAGTATATGTAAGGCTTTATGTGCTATAAAAGTACATGAAGGCTATTCTTCCAACATCAGAAGTCTTGTATCACCAGATGACTTGAAAATTAGTGGTATGAAGTCTCATGACTGTCATGTTTTTATGCAACAATTACTTCCAATTGCATTACGAGCAGTGTTACCGAAGAACGTGAGGTTTGCTATTACTAGATTTTGTTTCTTCTTCAACTCATTATGTTCGAAGAATATTAAGGTAGTCGAGTTGGATAAGCTACAAGATGACATTGTTCTTACATTGTGTTTGTTTGAGAAATATTTTCCACCATCATGATACATTTGACAGTCCACCTTGTAAGAGAAGTTAAATTGTGTGGACCCGTTTATCTTAGGTGGATGTATCCTTTTGAGCGATACATGAAGGTGTTAAAAGGATATGTACGTAATAAAACTCGACCAGAAGGTAGCATCGCAGAGGCTTACATAGCTGAAGAGGCAGTTGAATTTTGCACTGAATTTTTGGATGGGTTAGATCTAGTTGGACTTGGTTCGTTCTTTATAAGAGACAAAAAAATGCTCGATAGACCATTATCAGCTGGGTCATTTATTAGACCATCAGTGGAACACTTGAAACAAGCACATTTGTATATACTTGAGAACTCATCAGAAGTGCAACCATATAGAAAGTAAGTAATTATATGTTTGTTTTTCTCTTTAATATTGCATATGGTTAAACTCATTATACATTATTACTTGTTACAGTAAACACTTAGAGTCTTTGAAAACTAAAAATCCAAGAAAGTGCAAGAATGAAAAATGGCTCAAGGAAGAACATAATCGATCCTTTGCGAGTTGGTTACACAATAAGGTATTATATTAAATAAATACTTTGCTAATACTCTTCTATAAAAGTTCATGCATTCTCTATTAATAATAACTTCTCTGTTAGGTGGCGCTCGAAATACAGGGTGGACTAACAGTGTCTAACAATGTACGTTGGATTGCACATGGCCCATTTCCAGAAGTGTTGACATACGAAGGCTATATGATTAATGGGTGCACGTATAGTACCAAAACCCGTGACAATAGTAGGAATTTTCAGAACAGTGGGGTTAGTTTAGTCGCCTCGACAATGCAAGTGTCTAGTGCAAAGGATAGAAATCCTATTGTTTCTGATATGTCTTTTTATGGAGTAATTCAAGAGATATGAGAGTTGAGTTACAATGCTTTCAAGTTTATTTTATTTAGATGTGATTGGGCTGCAAACTACAATGGGGTGCGTAAAGATGAGTTAGGATTTACGTTGGTTAACTTCAATCGTATTGGACATGCATCAGATCTATTCATTCTAGCCAGCCAAGCAAGACAAGTCTTTTATGTTGAAGATCCACTAGATGATCAATGGTCTATTGTTGTCACACCACCCGAAAGAGACTATTCGTATACTTGTTTCAATGACGAACTTTCAGATACATTTTTGTACTATCCCTCAACTGTGGAAAGAATGCCACAACCTGATTTCGGCGAGAGTGAAGCCTCATATACTCGCCATGATTGTGAAGGTGTTTGGGTTGACAACTAATCATAAGAAGTCAACATTTATGATTTCTTTGTATCAAAATTAATTTAACATGTTTCTTGGACTTAGTAGTTTGTATTTTATGTTTAGTAATTTTCTGGATTTCACGTGTATGCTTTATTATTTATGATATTTGTTTCCACGATGAGCATATTTATCTTTTTTCAAGTTTATTTTCTAGATGGATGTTCAACCGGAGAGTAGTGTACACAGTGATGGGTCTACACTTCCCCACGATGATCTGATTTTCTTCGCTCATAATGTTGTTCAAGAAGCATCGAAGAATAAGAAAGTACGTGGCTCCACGGGAATGCACGCAGTAACTCGTGCCAGTAGTGAAGGACACAAATTGGAGGTTAGGTACAACTCAGATGGTCAACCCATCGGACAAAATGCAGTAAAATTTGCGAGCTTTATAGGAACGTGTGTAAGGTTTCATGTTCCAATTACATGTCCTGACTGGAAAAGTGTCTCAAATGAGATGAAAGAGAAGATTTATGAAATTATCCTGGTATGTATATTATATGTACTATATACTTTTGTTCACCTTATTTACAATTTGTATGAATTATAACGTAAAAGCACACAGGGTGGATTTATAATTGATGCCAACTCAAAGAAAAGTGTTCTTCAAAGTGCTGTAGTCAGTTTCCGTCAATTCAAGTATTGGTTGACGAGATATATTAAGGAACATTCAGATGATCCAGATATGTTGAGTAGACCTTCAACTAAATATCAACATATTCCACTTGACAAATGGGTCCAATTTGTCAAATATCGACTTTTTGAGGAGTTCAAGGTATAATATGAAAATAATTTATATTAATATTTTGTGTGAATGATTGATTTTGATGCACTTATTTCTATTTTAGGTGGTAAGCAAACAAAAGCAAGAAACGCGGGAACAATATGAATACGAGCATAGGCTGTCTAGAAAAGGATATGCAAATTTTAAAGAAGAAATTGTAAGTTTGATTTCAATGAAGATTTAATAGTTATTAACGATGATGTCTGATTAAATTCTTCTATTATAGAAAAAAAAATGAACCCGAGGAGGATATAACTGATAGATCCAATGTGTGGAAGAAAGCTCGCATGAATAAAGAAGGTCAGATAGTTCGTGAACAAACTAGAGAAGTGACAAATCGTATAGTAAGTAGACTTATTGAAACTTATTTGGTTCATATTTTTACATAAGAAGAATTACACGTAATCATGTGTTCATCATTTAAGGATGATTTGAGAGCATCGCAAACGCAAGATGAAGGTAGTTCGTCTAAGAAAATGGATATTTTGTCAACGGCACTGGGTTCGAATGATCGCAATGGAATTGTACGAGGTGTAGGTAAGGGAATTACTCAAAATAATAATAGTAGCGTTCAAATAAAGTATCTAATCTTATGCTTAGGTGAAGAGGCTCCCCGGAAAAAAAGAAAACAAAGGCAATAAAGGAAAGAATAAGATGGAGCATATAAAAGTAAGAACCATTTTTAAAAAAAATTAGTTTCAGTATTTCAAATCTGGCTGACTGCTTTTGTATGCATGCAATGATTGTCTGAACATGAATATAGGATGGAACATCGTGCAAACTAGCAATAGGGACACCGTCAAACATAGCAGCTAGTGGGACGATTTTTTATTGGGATCGTGCTGGAGATAATGTCCTTGTGTCAATAGACGTTGTTTTCAACGGTGATAGTGAAGTGCCTATACCATCCAAAGAATATGGGAACACACTGTCACAGGAAATAGGGTCACACATATTATGGCCTCGACATCTAGTAATTATTAGTAGTCCAAAGGTAATATTTATTGTCTTATACTTAGATGTTATTGTAAATATTGGTTTACTAATGTTATCGTACAACAGAAGGTTCGTAGAAGCCCTAGAAAGTTGCAGAAGAACATGAATGCATGCTCAAACACAGTAGTGCATAATCTACCAATAGAGTTACAATGTCTGTTGCGGGAGCTCGAGCTCGTCCCTTCATCGATTCAAATCAATGTGCCTGAGGATGTGTTTGGCACTCAACACAAATGCTCGATTCTATTGGATGATGTGCACAATTTCTCTAAGATGCACGCAATTGCTAATCCATGCCTTGATGCATACATCATGTAAGTGCTATGAATTTTATTGTACTTAAATAATTGATGAATAGTAACAATTATTATGTCATGCGCAGGTTCTTGAAAAAACATTTGGATGTGAAGAAACCTCTAAACATGTACCACTTTATGGATTCTGGTGCTATATCTTTAAATTCATCTGTTGAATTACGTGTTAACAAACTAATTAGACGCTTGAGAGAAATTGATTCAGATCAACCATTACTCTTTCCATATAACTCAGGGTAAGTTTCATCAATGTCTTTGAATTTTATGGTCTTTTTCTTATTTATTTAATATGTTATTGTTGTGTTATAGATATCATTGGTCATTAATAATCATGGATTTATCAAAGAGATGTGCCTTTTTCATGGACTCATTACGCAATCGTTTGCATTCAGACATAACTACAGTACTTAGCAGGTAAGTAGGTTTTAGATCCTATCAAAGTGATGCACCATTATTGTTTATGAACACATTAATTTTCTATTATTTGTAGAGCTTTTAAAGACATCGCTAATAAGAAGCTTACGTGGAAATTAATCAAGGTAGCTCTAATGGTTTTCTTAATCTAACTTTATGTATCATTTATGTATATCTTACTAAGTTCATTTTTTTCCTTGCGTGCATAGTGTCCGAAACAAGTTGGCGATGTAGAGTGTGGATATTATGTAATGCGATTCATGCGCGAGAAATGTATATGCTCTCGATGCAATCAAATGCAACATACAATACACATGGTTATGCTACAATCAGATAAATCAACTAATGCAAGTAAACCGGCACATGTATTAACCACAGGTCCTCGAGAAGGGGTAAAGGGTCCCTTACCTTGGCCAATCCACTAACAGCTCTCCAAGAATTCACTAGAAGCTTCAAATAGCCAAACACCACTCCGAGCCCTGAAACGAACAAATCGCTCAAAACTAGCACCTCAGACCATCAAAATCGGATCCAGAATATCAAATTTAGCAAATAGTGAAGAACCTCGAAAAACATGTCCCGGAGACATCCGGTGGCCACACGTGCCCCACAAACTCGGCTTGAAGAACAGAAAATG
Source organism: Sicyos edulis (assembly GCA_036507275.1). NCBI lineage: Eukaryota > Viridiplantae > Streptophyta > Magnoliopsida > Cucurbitales > Cucurbitaceae > Sicyos > Sicyos edulis. Next base: position 7,468,017 of record CM071856.1, on the reverse strand, counting down.
GTTCGGGTCAAATCTGGTCAATAAAAGTCAATGGGTCAAAACTCACCACTTTACCCAAGCCAAACACCCATAGCCAAACACACCTTAATTCATGACTTAAATAAAATTACACCTCTAGCCAAACAAGCTTGACCATTAATTAAATGTCTATGACTCCATAAACAAACATCTTTAATCTATGACTTAAATGGTTTTAAACCACTAGCCAAACAAGTCTAAACCATCACTTGAATATTTTAAAACTAACAACCAAACACCAACAATTAACTACTTGAATGACATAAACCCTGCAACCAAACATCCATTATTTTTCATTTAAATAACCTCATACTTGCAAACAAACACTCTTTATCCATATTTTAAATAGCCATAACCCAACAAACAAACATGCTTAATCCTTCATTTAAATATCTCAACACTAATAACCAAACAGTCTCTATTCCTCATTTAAATGAACTTTAACTTGGAAACAAACACCATTTATCCACATTAAAATGAACTTTAATCCCAACCAAACAAGGGTCTTCTTCCTTCTTTAGATCTCAACCAAAGAATACAAGCAAAGAACTCACCTAGCAATGGGGACCTCGACCGGCGACGACTATGACCAACCCGGCAGCGGCAGCTGCGACCACCACGACTCACGATAGCTGCTCCTCACGCGCGCAGTGGTGTTGACGATGCACTCCAATGACCCACGGCTGAGTTGCACGACGATCACGCGAGGACGGCTGCTCGAAGACTCACGAACCTGCCGGAATGGAACCACGCGAACCCAGCGGCTGCAGCGGCAACACCCACAAACCCACATCGTCGAACCCCTCCTCAAGCAGAACCTGGAACCTGCAACTCGCCGGCGCTCCTCCTCAATGCAACGTGCAACGGCGGCGTAGCCACCGCGACCGTCTGCTTCCGGCGAACCCGCAACGACCACCCACGAGCGTGAAGCTTGTGCTGACAAACTCAGGCGGTGAATCTCCTTGAGGAAGATGATGAATAGTAACCCTACTCCTTATGGTTTAGAAAAGCTATAAATATCAAGCTAAAGTGACCAAAACATCCTTTCTCTTCAACATAACTACAAAAATGCCCTTCCTTTAAGCCAAAAGCACATTTTCCTTTTTTTCTTTTTTTTTTTATTTTAATCTTTTAAGTAATGAAACTTGGGGTTATTACACCTCGATTCGGGAAACGGGGCGGGGCACGTGGATTGTATTCCACATCCTCAATTCCTCAATCCCTCGTTTTCTTTTTTAAAACATTTTTTATTTTCAAATAAGTATACATTTGTTGGTGAAATTATCTATGCATACGAATATTTTTCTTTAATAATTAACATTATAGTTGAAACTTATAGATATTTTATTAGAAAATCTAATTATTTGAAATTATTGTCCGAGGAACACAATCTCCGCCGTGCCGCGAGGGAATTCTACCTAGATCTGAAAAAAAAAATGAAATTTTTTCGGAGACAGAAATTAATTCTTGTGGCGGGAACAGAGATGGAGAAGTCATTTTTTACCCATGGACATCTCTAGATAGTGCTACTTTGAGCTAACCAATCTTGAATCAAAATTTAATGAACTATAATACCATATTAAATAGTGTGACATTCTATTTTAAAAATAGGCTGATAACAAATAACTATCTTATAAATGTTAGAAATTTTGCCAACACAAGCAATACCTTAAATGGCATTAGTGTACAATTAATGACTTTGAAGTCATAGATTAGATTTCCCCCCACCCCATATCCTCAAACAAAACAAAAAAAGTGAGAAAATTTTCCCTCACCATCCCTCGCTTTTGATGTGCATTAAAAATTGTGTTGGTGATAATTTTTAACGAATTTGCTTCAATAAAAAAAATAATAATTTATTATAAAATAACCAAGAACAACAAGAACAAAGTAGAGAGAAGAGTGAGTTGTATTTCTAAATGCTTCACACCATCCTATTTATAGGATTTGCAATGGTGAATGTTACAATACAAAGTTTTAAGTTATAACATGTAACTTAATAGAATTTATGAGAGGGTTGATAATTCATGGGAATTGTGATGTTATTGTAAGGGATCGACCCGAATGGGGCACTAAATGGGCCCTTATCCCAATGCATGCACTCAAAGTAAAGGACATTTAAACAGACATGTTTTCGGATTCCAATTAAAACAAAAACATTCAAAATAACCCCTTTAAAAACTAGACAATTCCCCTGGAACCTGTCCCTGTTTCCAAGCACCTGTTCCAAGATAAATACATTTCCAAAGTTTACTCTGATCAGAGATTTACTAAAACCATTCAAAACACATTCGGATACAAAATCTTTGGAATCCACAAATATTTACAAAACATCCTAGGGCTCCGTGCCCGGCTACATTCATTCAGGGGAAAACAAAACACAAAGAGTCATAATACAAAAATCAGAGTTGGAAAACTGGGACCCATGATCACAGCTCCTCCTTCAGGCATCCTGTCGCGCACCACGATTACCTGTGGAAAACCATAGAATAAGGGTGAGTAACGAATTACTCAGTAAGAATCCCCAACCGGGGTACAATACGATATACATGGTCATCTCGATGAGCGTATGCAAGCTATGAATATAAACACAGAATAGAGCACATAGCTTAGCCCATACTTGGGCCTCGGATGCCAACTAGGGTCTTAGTCCGGAAATAATATCACCACACGATCGCCTATACGAGAAACAAGTCCGGCCTCGGCTGTCATCATCGTCGACGAAAGGTACACTGGCTCACAATCCCGAGGAGCTCTCCGGTCGGCGCTGTAATGAGCGTAAGAATGCACCGCGTGCTACTGCAGACTATGGGGGGTGCCGGGGCTAGAGGCAAGCTGCCCATGTCCAGTCACCATGCTTAACTAAATCTTTGGATCGGTGTCAGCGACATAGGGGTGTGAGACACGGACACGTAAACTATGTCGGCTGAACCACCGCACACTGGGCCAAGGAACGGTCGTGGTAGGCTTACACCAGAAGCCGTCCCCCGCTTAACAGTGGCAATCGGGGCTACGGCCAAACACGCCGAGGACGTGCCGATCGCCGGGGACGAGGCAATGCCAGTCATCATCATCCCGACCGTTGGGGCATTATCAATCGCCACCCTCACCCAAGATTGCGGGGCCTACCGGCAGGTTAGCTAGTCCTCACGGGGTCCGTGGGCGGAATGACTTGCTCGACGTCCTTGCCATGGATGCAAGGTACTTTATGCATCGGCCCGGATGATGCTATCTACTGAAATTCTAACTCATGCCTAGCAAACGACAAACAATTCCATAAAATCCAATACGTGCTCAATAAGAATACAACGAGCCTAGCATGATACTACGAAGCAAGGAGGCAGATCACTGAGCATGCTAGAAAGAAACAACCTAGCATGGATTAACATGAGAATTAAATCGGGAAAATCATGCTAATCGGGAATTCGAGAATAGAGTACCTAGCTACACATGTCAATAAACACAAACAAGCAAATCATTCAAAGAATCACATATAATATCGCAGGTCCACACAACTCGTGAAGAAATCCTTACCTTGGCGGGGGAAATTTGACACGAAATCCTAAGCGTGAACGAACCCGAACTAGCTACCGAGAACCTATCAATCACAACAAAAATCACACAATAGTCCTAAATATAGTAAAACAAACAAAGCTCAGCTCGGGAGCAACTCACGAGGCGCGACGAACGCACGAACGATCTGATTGCACGAGCAGGCAGGCAAAGAACGGGGCTAGCCGGGCGCTACTGGTCGCGCAAGTGGCGCGTGGCGCGCGGACGACGGCGCGCGTGGGACGGGCGCTGGGGCTCGAGCTGCGCGCGTCCGAACAGAGCGTTGGGCACGGACGCGGGCGCACGAGCGATGCAGCTCGGCTGGGCGCGCGCGGGCGCAGACGCGGATCTAGGCGAGGATGCGCGGCGTGGCTCGGCAGATGGGCTGCGACTGCGCACGCGAGCAAGGGGCACGACGCGGCCGCGCGTGCGATCTCGCGAGGGTGATCTGGCGAGCTCGACGAACAGGGGCGAACAGAGGCGATCTGGGCGTTGGAGAAGAACGAGCTCGAATTCGAGCGATTGGAGAGGATTCGACGGCCGATTTGTTGATGAAGAACTCCCATATACTAGCTGCACAACACCCACACCTCGAATCACCTCGACTCGGCCGGAAATGGCGAGGCCCGAAATAGAGGAGAAAGGAAACGGATTTTGGACGGAGAGGAAGAAGAAAAACTCATCAGCAGCTCGGAGGGAGATTGACTTCGAATTTGGGAGAGGAATCCGGTTGAATTGGAGCTGGAGAAGGACGAATTCGCGATCACGAAGCTCGGTCGGTCGAGGAAGAATCGCGAAGGAGAAATGGGGAAGAAGAAGAGAAGGTTGGCCTTTAAACCAAAACTTGCGTCGAACAGGCTCATATAGAAGATCGCGCATTTAAAAGCACAAGAGCGCTCAGTGGCTCGATTGGCAGCGCCCCTTGCCTATCACGCGACACATCCTTGGCTCGAATCTCACTCGACGCGCTATTTAATTCCCTATTTATTTTTACCTTTTCCCAAGCCCAAACGTCTTCACCAAAATTCCCGATCCCATTCAAATCGACTCATAATTTTTCCGGCAATTTACAATTTCAAAACCGGCCCTGTCGGCCCGACCCAAAATTACCAAAATGCCCCTGGGCCTCCCGGGAAGACCGAGATGAAATTTCCGGGCCGTTACAATATTCCCCCCTTATAAGACTTGCCTGGCAATGTTCCTTGCCTGGCAATGTTCTCCTTGGCCAGTTGCTGGTAGGTTTTCTTTGGAAAGTTTGCGTTCGGCCGATGAGGAGTTCTAGTTTGTTGGTTTGGCCGAGTGGAGCCTGTGTTTGGCCCTTGTCTTTTAAAGGTGGTCGTGTTCTAGTTGGAGAAGTTTGGCTTTTGGATCAGTCGCCAGTTGGTGGGTCGTTTGTGTCTCGTTTAAGGTTTGAGGCAAGTTTTGAGATTCATTTGGTCTCTTGTGAAGTAAGAGTAGGCCGTTTGGTTTTGGAATCTGGAAGGTTCAGTTGTTTGGCCAGTTTGTTGTAGGGTTGAGTTTGTTTGTTGTCAGCTGTGAGCTTCCAGAGGAGTTTTGCCAGTGCGTGGTGTAGAGTTTCAGAGCTTGTGGCCAGTCCTCGAGTTTGTTGAGAGTGGCACCGTTTGAGAGTTGGTGCAAGTTGAGGACGTGGTTTGCCGTCTAGCTTTTTCGCATTTGTTTTCTTTCGGAGTTCAGTGTTTGGCAGTCTGGATGGCATTGTGGCCTTGAGTTTTGTGAACCCAAGAGGGTTTGGTTTTCGAAGAAGGTTGGTGTTGTTGGCCGAGAAGTTCAGTTGGTCTGGTTTCTGTGGAGTTTTCCTAGAGCTGTTTCGTCTTAGGACTTTCGAGGACGAAAGTCATAAAAGGAGGGAGTATTGTAACAGCCCAGTTTTCTATTCCAGTTTTTGAGGTGCCTTCGGGTCAAGATTCGGTTGTTTGGTTAGGCCGTTAGAGCTGTTTTGACCCTTAGGGGTATTTTGGTCTTTTTGCACCCCGGGCAGGATTTGTGGTTTTTCAGGGCTTTGAGGCAGCTCCTGCCTTTGTTGAGGCTTGTTTGTTGTTGGCTGCGAGTCCCGAGATGTTTGGGCTAGTCGGTTGGATGCTCGGTTGTGGTTTGGGCTTTGGCAAAGTGTTGGTTGGTTGTGTTTCCTTTGGGATTCGAGCCCGAGCCCTTAGTGTTGCTTTGGGAGTTGGATTTAAGTGAGTATTATTTATTGGAAAAGATTGCTTCTGTAACGGCCCGGAAATTTCATCCCGGTCTTCCCAGGAGGCCTAGGGGCATTTTGGTAATTTTGGGTCGGGCCGGTTTTGTATTTGCTAAATTGCCGGAAAAATTATGAGTCGATTTGAATGAGATCGGGAATTTTGGTGAAGACATTTGGGCTTGGAAAAAGGTAAAAATAAATAGGGAATTATAAATAGCGCGTCGAGTGAGATTCGAGCCAAGGCCGCGTAGGAAGCTAGGCAAGCGTTGCTGCCAATCGAGCCACTGAGCACTCTTGTGCTTCTAAACGCGCCAGCATCTATATAAGCTTGTTCAGCTGAGTTTTGGTTTAAAAGAAAAAATTCCGCCCGAGCTTTCTTCTTCATTTCTTCTCTTCTCCTTCGTCTTCGCGATCCTTCCCTTCGACCGACCAGGGCGTTTTCGCGTTTTGCTCCCTCGCCGACTCCAATTCGTCGGAGCTCTCTCGCCAATCGTTCCTCCGGTAAGCTTTCCTTTTCTTCTTCTTCTTCTTCTTCTTTTTCTCCCCCAATTCCGTCACCCCTTCTCCAATTTCGAGTGTTCCGGCCGAGTCGAAGTAATTTGTGTGTGTGCGATGTTCTGTGCAGCTAGCCGAGATGGATTCGTCCGTGTAGAAGCTCCATCGTCGCCAGAATCGCGCCATCTCGCCGAGATCGTTTCTCCACTGTTCGCGCGCAGAAACAGAGTCACCGAGAGCTCGCGCGCGCGAGCGACCCGGCCGCCGAGCCTCGCCGCGACACCAAATCGCGTGCGGTAGCGCGCGTCCCGCGCCAAGACCGTGTCGCGTCGCTTTGCGGCGCACCACCGAGCCTCTCGAAGTCGCCCGCATGCACGCTCGCGCCATTGCGTATGCGCAGCCAGCCCTCGAGCCCATTTTCTGCGTAGCGCGCGCGCGACCATTCTTTGCCCGTTCGTCGTGCAATCGCCCGTAAATGCGTTTCGTCGCGCCTCGTGAGTTGCTCCCGAGGTGAGCCTCGTTTATTTTATTATATTTAGGCCTATTGTGTGATTTTTTTGTGATTGATAGGTTCTCGATAGCTAGTTCGGGTTCGTTCGCGCTTAGGTTTTCGTGTCAAATCGTCCCCGACCAAGGTAAGGATTTCTTACCGGAGTTGTGTGGACCTGCGATATATTATGCGATTCTTTGATTGATCGCTTGTTTGTGTTTATTGACATGTATAGCTAGGTACTCAATTCTCGAACTTCCGATTAGCATGTTTTTCCGACTAATTCTCATGTTAATCCATGCTAGGTTGTTCCTTTCTAGCATGCTCGTATCTGCTCCCGCCGTGAGTGTCATGCTAGGCTCGTTGTATTCTTATTGAGCACGTATTGGATTTTATGGAATTGTTTGCTGATTGCTAGGGCAGGTTAGAGTTGCAGGTAGATAGCATCATCCGGGCCTGATGCATAAAGTACCTTGCATCCATGGCAGGGGCGTCGAGCAAGTCATTCCGTCCTTGGACCCCGTGAGGGATTAGCTAACCCAAGCGGTAGGCCCTGCAATCTTGGGTGAGGGTGGCAGACTGTTAAATTCCCCAACGGTCGGGATGATGACTTGGCATTGCCTCGTCCCCGGCAGCCGGCATGTCCTCAGCATGTTTGGCAGTAGCCCCTGATTGCCACCTATTAAGGCAAGGACGGCTCCTGGTGTAAGCCTACCACGACCGTCCCTTGGCCCCAGGTGCGGTGGTTCAGCCGACATAGTTTACGTGTCGTGTCTCACACCCCTATGTCGGTGACACCGATCCAAAGATTTAGTTAGGCGTGGTGATTGGACATGGGCGCTTTGCTTCGGACCGGCACCCCATGGTTCGCAGAGCACGCGGTGCATGCTTACGCTCATTCTGGCGCCGATCGAGCGCCTCGGGATTTGTAAGCCAGTGTACCTTTCGTCGACGAGAGAGAGCCGAGGCCGGGACTTGTTTCTCGTATAAGGCGACTTATGTATTGGGTGTGTGGTGATATTATTCCGGACTAAGACCTTAAATTGGCATCCGAGGCCCAAGTGTGGGCTAAGCTATGTGCTCTATTCTCGTGTTTATATTCATAGCTTGCATACGCTCATCGAGATGACCATGTATATCGTATTGTACCCATGTTGGGGATTCTTACTGAGTAATTCGTTACTCACCCTTATTGTGGTTTTTCCACAGTAATCAAGTTGCGAGACAGGATGGTGAAGGAGGAGTCGTGATCATGGGGCTCGATCATCAAACTCGATTTTGTGTTATGACTCTTTATGTTTTATGTTCCCTGAATGCATGTACGGGCACACGAGCCCTAGGATGTTTTTTCGAATATTTTGTGGATTCCAAAGATTATTGTATTTAGACATGTTTTGAATGATTTTAAGAAATCTTTGATCGGAGTAAACTTTGGAAATGTATTTATCTTGGAGCAGTGCTTGGAAACAGGGGCGAGTTCCAGGAAATTGTCTAGTTTTTAAAGGGGTTATTTTGAATGTTTTGTTTTAATTGGAATCAAATCATGTCTGCATTTAATGTCCTTTACTTTGAATGCATGCATTGGGGTAAGGGCCCATTTAGTGCCCCATTCTGGTCGGTCTCTTACTGATTGGTATCGAGCTCGAGTCATAAATTTCAGAGATTGACCTTTTGTTGTAGGTCATTTTCCCATGATCACTAGCACTGGCTATCATCAGTGCACGCCTAAGTTTACTATTTGTTGTAGAAAAAGGGTTAAGAATTTACAACACTGTCATCGAGTGTATGCCTTGTGTAGTGTTGTGGAGCGGAGACGAAAGCGAGTTCTCGACTCGTTATTGGTTTGGGTTTAGAGCGCCATCATGCCAACTTCCCGCAGTGTGTGATGTATGTTGTGGCTTGTTGTGGTATCCAGGTAGATTCGGATGCCATGGGACATCGTTCCAGAGGGAGGTAGAGATTGGACTCCCATAGGCCAACTGTGGCCCAGTTGATGGTTTTCCCCTAGTGAGAGGGTGGAGGTGCTTGCCTTGGACTGCCACTCCAAGAGAGAAGTTAGATGTGGATGTTTGTGGAGCAGGTCCCCGTGTGGACTAGCCTGGGTAGCTCAAGTGCTGATCTTGAGCCTTGTTAGATTATTTGGATGTCCAGAGAGTGGTTGCAAAGTTGGTAGCCTCGAGGAGGTTGATGAGGCATCTTTGTGCTTCTTTAAAGTGTTTTTGTTTGCAGCCAGTAAGCCGGAACCCTGTAGTTAAGGGTGCAGCAAGCAGTGTTCCCAACGGACTGGATCCGTTGGTGGTTTCCTCAGTTGTTTGGTAGAATTGAACACTCTTCTTTTGGTAAGCCCTAGAGTAGGGCTAGCTGCTGCATGTTGAGAGAGCCGGCCAGAGTTTGTTGAGCATCATGTGGAGATGCAAGAGTAGGCTGTGAGCCTTCAGCTTGATGAGATGCCTTAGGCATGGTTGTTGGAGTTGAGCCCTTGTATGCCAAGCCAGAGTTCGTGTCACTTGAGGTTGTTACTTTGATTGGCCCCGTTGGTAGTGAGATGTGGATTTGGTAGTAGTGGCACTTGAGGTGCATTGGTTGGTGTGCCGCTTTGGCACTAAATCTGGTTCAGGCCGGAGTTTGGCATGGGCATAGCATATGGTTCTATGTCGTCAAGAGTTTAGCGTACTCCTTTAGCCTTGGATCCGTTTATGGTAGTTGCACCTGTGGAGGTCGTGCAAAAGGGCTAGTTCAGTGGTAATCGAAGGACGTCAAGCGAAAGGAGGTTCGAGAGGAGCTGGAGCCTTTTCCCAGTGTTACTGGAGGTTGAGTAAGTCAAGCAGGTTGACGGTTGGTAAGTGTTAGTGCGCGTGCATCTCACGCTAGTGTTAAGGCCAAGAGATCCTTGTGGTTGGTAGTGCGGTCAACTACCTGCGAGTGCCTAAATCTCAAGAGAGTTGAGCATCGTAGAAGCAAGTTGGGTCCAGTTGAGGGACCATGAGTTGGATGCCTATGAGGTGAGTAGGATGCCTTGTGAGAGGAGTTGGATGCCTTATGGGTAAGCACCCTTGGTAGAGGCATGGCATAAAGTAAGTTCGGTTTAGCATGGTTATGCTTTGGTAGAGCAAGGTTGCCACAGCTTCGAGCATCGTGCGGAGATGGAACTTTGGGTGTTCCGTTGATTGGTTGTATCTCTGCCAGGAGCTAGTGTGGCTTTTGAGAAAAGCATTTGTTAGCTTTGGATCGCTAAGTGAAGGTTGGGAGTTGTGCACACAAGTGTGTTTTGTGTGGTTCGTTCTGTGGCGAGAGTTTCAGATCCATGTAGGGTTTGCTGTGGGGATCTGGTGCTCAGTTCTTGGAAAAGTTGGACTCCAGGTGGATGTTGCAAGGCTTTGGTGAGGTGGTAAGGATACCATGCTCGTGGTATCAGGTTGTTGCTTAGGTAAGATTTGTTTAGTGGACCTAAGCTTGGTTGGCAGATCTTCTTGTTGATCGTCATGGCTGAGAGAGTTGTTCGGATCCTTCCTTGGGTAGGAGTTATGTTGTGGTTGATGTCTGAGTAGGAGGATGACGCATTCGGAAGCGTTTCGGATCCTCTTGGTTCCCAAGGAGTTGGAGTTGGCCAACATGGTTATGATGCTGGAAAATGGAGTTGTTGTTTGTTCAGGCAGTTGGATGTAGGCCGTTAGTGGGCAGTAGGTGTCGAGGGTTGTCGGAGAACCCTAGGTCGTGGAGAACCTCTCTAGAGCTCAATCAGGCCCAGATAGTGAGTTTTAGTTGGCGAGTTGAAGCCGTGTAGTTTGTAGCCTCGGGTGAGTTGTTGGCAGTCTTGGTAGCCTAGCAAGCTTGTACTTGTTTGGAATGGAGTCCGGATTGGTTCCGGTGTGGGAACAAGTTGATGCTTGGTGTTGACCAAGGTGTGGATTGGAATTTCTAGAAGTTAGTTTTGCTCGTGGGGCGAATGGTTCGTGCCCTGTTGATTGTCTTCCTGTTCCAGGAAAGTTGAGAGTTGCCCCGTTGGTATTTGGAGGTTCAGTCCGTGGTGAACCCCTGTTGCTACCCCGTAAGATTTTGATCTTCTGGCTTTAGTGGAGCAAGACAGTGAGTGTATGTGGAGCTCCCTGTTCTTCGGTTGTCTGCTCGTAGGAGCCGTTTCTTTCTGGGTTTGGCAGTTTGCTGCCGTCGGTTTGTTAAGGGCTTTTACGCCATAGCCTCGCCCCTCACTCGTCTAACGAGGAAGGGTGTTGAGTTTGTTTGGGACGGTAGGTGTGATGAGAGCTTTGCCAGGCTCAAGCGCAGTTTGACTTCAAAGAAGAATGTTGGCGATCCGGAGAGGGGACAGTGGTTCCATGGTTTACAAATGATGCTTCCAAGTTTGGGTTGGGTTGTGTGTTGATGCAAAGACGGGAAGGTCATTGCTTATGCTTCCCTTGGTGAAGCCATATGAGCGTAACTATCCGACTCATGATATGGAGATTGGCGCAGATGGTGTTCGCATTGAAGATTTGGAGGCATTATACGTATGGTGAGCGGATTCATATGTTTACCGATCACCGTGAGCCTCAAGTATCTGTTTACTCGAAGGAGCTGAATATGAGCGAGAGGAGATGGTTAGAGTTGGTAAAAGATTATGACTGCGAGATGTTGTACCATCCGGGCAAAGCAAATGTTGTAGCTGATGCTTTAAGTAGGAAGACGTAGCACTCCGCGGTGTTGTTGAGTTCCCAGCCCAGATTACGGAGAGAGTTCGAGCGGGCTGAGATTACAGTGTTGTTGGGTGAGGTTACTGCCAGAGTGGCTCATTGGTTGATACCCACCATCGATTAGACAGCGGATTATTGATAGTCAGCTGAGTGACCCCGCACTTAAGAAATTGGGTGACAGAGTTAGTGCTGATGGAGATTTTGACTTTGTGTATTCACCAGACAGTGGCCTGACGTACAGAGGCCGGTTGTGTGTTCCAGATGTTGTAGGATTGCGAGCAAAGTTGCTCTTAGAGGCCCACAGTTCTCCGTTTGCTTGGCACCCCGGGGGTACCAAGATGTATCAGGATCTTAAGTAGACATTCTAGTGGATGGGTATGAAGAGAGATGTTGCGGAGTTTGTCAGTCGATGTCTCACTTGTCAGCAAGTGAAGGCACCCAGGCAGAGACCAGACGGTTTGTTGCAGCCGCTGAGTGTGCCTCAGTGGAAATGGGAAGGGATCTCCATGGGCTTTATTTCTGGTTTTCCGAGGACTCCGAGGAAGTTCTCTCAGATTTGGGTGATAGTCGATCGATTGACTAAGAGCGCACACTTCATTCCCGGTAGAGAGACACTTATATACCGTGGAGCGAAAGGCGCAGATTGTTTTTGGAACAGATTGTTCGTTATCACGGTGTGCCTGTGAGGATTGTGTCTGACCGTGATTCGAGGGCTTGTGTGTTGGATTTCCCGAGCAGTTGGGACTAGTACCTGTATCTGATGGAGTTTGCAAATAACAACAGTTATCAGTCGACGATTCAGATGGCTCCATTCGAGGCTTTGTATGGTAAGCGTTGCCGATCTCCTGTGTTCTGGGAAGAGGTTGGTGATAGACAGGTTTTGGGTCCCGAATTGCTGCAGTTGACCAATGGTGCCGTGCGAGAAGATTAGAGCTCGTATGTTTGTGGCTCAGAGCGACGAGAAGAGTTACGCCGATGTCCGGCGTCGAGATTTAGAGTTTGAGGTTGGTCGACATGTATTCCTAAAGGTCGCACCGATGCGAGGTGTTTTGAGGTTTGGCAAGCGTGGAAAGCTGAGTCCCCGTTTTGTTGGTCCGTTTGAGATTCTGGAGAGGATCGGCAAGGTTGCTTATCGATTAGCCTTGCCTCCGTCACTTTCGGCAGTGCACAGTGTTTTTCATGTTTCGATGTTGAGGCAGTAAGTGCAGGACGCGTCGCACATTGTTGATTTTGAGCCTTTGCAGCTGAATGAGGATTTGAGCTTCGAGGAGAAGCCAGTGGGGATTCTTGCTTTTGAGACAAAGACACTGCGTAATCGTGAAATCCGGTTGGTAAAAGTTCAGTGGAGGAGTCAGAGTTCAGAGGAAGCCACTTGGGAGCAAGAGGATGAGATGCGATTGCAGTATCCCGAGCTGTTCCAATCTTAAGTGACTTTCGAGGACTAAAGTCTTATAAGGGGGGAATATTGTAACAGCCTGGAAATTTCATCCCGGTCTTCCCGGGAGGCCCAGGGGCATTTTGGTAATTTTGGGTCGGGCCGGTAGGGCCGGTTTTGTATTTGCTAAATTGCCGGAAAAATTATGAGTCGATTTGAATGAGATCGGGAATTTTGGTGAAGACATTTGGGCTTGGAAAAAGGTAAAAATAAATAGGGAATTAAATAGCCCGTCGAGTGAGATTCGAGCCAGGGCCGTGTAGGAAGCTAGGCAAAGGTCGCTGCCAATCGAGCCACTGAGCGCTCTTGTGCTTTTAAACGCGCCAGCATCTATATACGCTTGTTCGGCTGAGTTTTGGTTAAAAAGGAAAAATTCTGCCCGAGCTTCCTTCTTCATTTCTTCTCTTCTCCTTCGTCTTCGCGATCCTTCCCTTCGATCGACTAGGGCGTTTTTGCGTTTTGCTCCCTCGCCGACTCCAATTCGCCGGAGCTCTCTCGCCGATCGTTCCTCCGGTAAGCTTTCCTTTTCTTCTTCTTCTTCTTCTTTTTCTCCCCCAATTTCGTCACCCCTGCTCCGATTTCTAGTGTTCCGGCCGAGTCGAAGTAATTTGTGTGTGTGCGATGTTCTTTGCAGCTAGCCGAGATGGATTCATCCGTGTAGAAGCTCCATCGTCGCCGGAATCGCGCCATCTCGCCGAGATCGTCGCTCCCCTGTTCGCGCGCAGAAACAGAGTCGCCGAGCTTGCGTGCGCAGGCAGGCCGCAGCCCAGCCGCGAGCTCGCCAAGACACCGAACCGCGCGGCGCGCGCGTCCTCGCCAAAGACAACGATGTCGCGTCGCTTTGCCAGCGCACCAGCCGAGCCTCTCCGCGTCGCCCCTGCATCGCCCGCGCGCCCATTTCTGCGCCCCAGCGCGCCCAGCCAGCCCATTGCTGCCCCGTTCGTGCAATCAGCCCGTTCGTGCGTTCGTCGCGCCTCGTGAGTTGCTCCCGAGCTGAGCCTCGTTTATTTTATTATATTTAGGCCTATTGTGTGATTTTTGTTGTGATTGATAGGTTCTCGATAGCTAGTTCGGGTTCGTTCGCCGCTTAGGTTTTCGTGTCAAATCGTCCCCGACCAAGGTAAGGATTTCTTATCAGAGTTGTGTGGACCCTGCGATATATTATGCGATTGTTGATTGACTGCTTGTTTGTGTTTATTGACATGTATAGCTAGTTACTCAATTCTGAACTCCCGATTAGCATGTTTTTCCTAACTAATTCTCATGTTAATCCATGTTAGGTTGTTCCTTTCTAGCATGCTCGTATCTGTTCCTTGCTTCGTAGTATTATGCTAGGCTCGTTGTATTCTTATTGAGCACGTATTGGATTTTATGGAATTGTTTGCTGATTGCTAGGGCAGGTTAGAGTTGCAGGTAGATAGCATCATCCGGGCCTGATGCATAAAGTACCTTGCATCCATGGCAGGGACGTCGAGCAAGTCATTCCGTCCCTGGACCCCGTGAGGGATTAGCTAACCCAAGCGGTAGGCCCTGCAATCTTGGGTGAGGGTGGCAGACTGTTAAATGCCCCAACGGTCGGGATGATGACTTGGCATTGCCTCGTCCCCGGCAGCCGACATGTCCTCAGCATGTTTGGCAGTAGCCCCTGATTGCCACCTATTAAGGCAAGGGCGGCTTCTGGTGTAAGCCTACCACGACCGTTCCTTGGCCCAGTGCGGTTGTTGGTGACATAGTTTACGTGTCCAGGTCTCACACCCCTATGTCAGTGACACCGATCCAAAGATTTAGTTAGGCGTGGTGACTGGACATGGGCAGCTTGCTTCAGACCCGGCAACCCCCCATGGTCTGCAGTAGCACGCGGTGCATGCTTACACTCATTACAGAACCGACTGGAGAGCTCCTCGGGATTGTGAGCCAGTGTACCTTTTCGTCGACGATGATGCGCCGAGGCCGGGACTTGTTTCTCGTATAAGGCGACTTTTGTATTGGACTGTGTGGTGATATTAATCCGGACTAAGACCTTAAATTGGCATCCGAGGCCCAAGTGTGGGCTAAGCTATGTGCTCTATTCTATGTTTATATTCATAGCTTGCATACGCTCATCGAGATGACCATGTATATCGTATTGTACCCCGGTTGGGGATTCTTACTGAGTAATTCGTTACTCACCCTTATTGTGGTTTTTCCACAGGTAACCAAGTTGCGAGACAGGATGGTGAAGGAGGAGTGTGATCATGGGGCTCGATCATCAAACTCTGATTTTGTGTTATGACTCTTTATGTTTTATGTTCCCCTGAATGCATGTAGCCGGGCACGGAGCCCTAGGATGTTTTCTGAATATTTTGTGGATTCCAGCATTATTGTTGTAAAAACCCGACCCGAAAGGGGTTCTAAATAGGCCATTACCTCAATGCATGCATACAAATCTACAGAAAATTTGCAAGATGGTGTTTGGATTCTAAGTAAAAACTAAAACATGAAAACATCCATTTAAAAATCAACATAAATTCTTGAAACCTGTCCCTGTTTCCAAGCACCTGTTCCAAGACAAATACATTTCCAAAACATACTCTGATCAGAGATTTATTTAAAACATACAAGCTTTGCAATAGTTACAACAATGCTAGAATCCGGAAGTACATTCAGAAAACACCCTAGGGCTCCGTGCCCAACTACATGCATTCAGAGGACACTTAAATCATAAACATAAACATAAGACTCAGAGTTGAACAACGGGTTTCCATGATCACAGCTCCTCCTCCACCATCCTGTCTCGCACCATGGTTACTACGTGGGAAACCACATAATAAGGGTGAGTAACGAATTACTCAAGAAGAATCCCCAACCGGGTACAATACGATATACATGGTCATCTCGATGAGCGTATGCAAGCTATGAATATAAACACAGAATAGAGCACATAGCTTAGCCCACACTTGGGACTCGGATGCCAACTCAGGGTCTTAGTCCGGAAATCAATCACCACATCCACACAATACACAAGTCGCCCTATACGAGAAACAAGTCCCGGCCTCACCGCTCATCGTCGACGAAAGGTACACTAGCTCAAGATCCCGAGGAGCTCTCCGGCCGGGCGCCAGAATGAGCGTAAACATGCACCGCGTGCTCTCGCAGAACTATGGGGGTGCCGGGTCTAGAGGCAAGCTGCCCATGTCTAGTCACCACGCCTAACTAATGCTTTGGATCGGTGTCACTAACATAGGGGTGTGAGACCTGGACACGTAAACTATGTCAGCCTGAACCACCGCACCTGGGGCTAAGGAACGGGTCGTGGTAGGCTTACACCAGGAAGCCGTCCTTACCTTAACAAGTGGCAATCAAGGGCTACGGCCGAACACGCCGAGGACGTGCCGATCGCCGGGACGAGGCAATGCCAAGTCATCATCCCGACCGTTGGGGCATTTAACGACCGCCACCTCACCCAAGATTGCGGGGCCACCGTTAGGGTTAGCTATTCCCTAACGGGATCAGGGCGAAGCTCCATCTCATACGTCCCTGTCGGGGTGCAAGGTACGTTATGCACCCGGCCCGGATGATGCTATCTACCTACAACTCTAACCTGCCTTAGCAATCTGCAAATAAGCAATATCATCGAATACGTGCTCAATAAGAATACAACGAACCTAGCATGATACTACAAAGGAAGGACAGATACGAGCATGCCAGAAAGGAACAATCTAGCATGGACTAACATGAGAAACAACACAGGAAATCATGCCAGTCGGGAATTCAGAATAGAGCACTTATCACCAAACATGTCAATAAACACAAACAAGCATACAATCAGCAATCACATATAATATCGCAGGGTCCACACAACTCCGGTAAGAAATCCTTACCTTGGTCGGAAGACTTCTACACACAAATTTCTAAGCTGCGAACACTCCCGAGCTAGCTATCGAGAACCTACAAACATAGAAACAATCACAACCATAGCCCTAAAAATATAATAAAGCAAAGAGCTCGGCTCGGGAGCACTCACACGCACGACGACGACGAGGCGGGCACCGCTTGGCGTGGCTGATGCGTTGGATCGGGCGCGGGCGTGCGCTGGGCACGCCACGTCGCGGGCGGCGTGCGGCCCTAGGCAAGCCGCTCTGAAGCGAAGACGCGCCATGCTGGGCGAAGCGGCGCGATGACGCGCGATCGATCGGCTGCGCGCGAAGCCGGGCGTCTCGCTCGGCCGATCCGGTCGGCGACGACGAGGCTGGGGCGGCGACAGCGTCCGATCTGGCGCGCGACAGTGATCCGGCGGTTCGGGCGTGATGCTCGGGCGGGTGGTCGCGCGGTGGCCGACGGGCTCAGCGGATCTCGCCATTTGCTCTACTCGGGAGTGAGGCTAGGTCGGGAGGAGAGAGAGAGAGAGAGAGAGAGAGAGAAAGAGAGAGAATGAATTTGGGGAAAAAAATAAAAGAAAAGAAAATGAATTTGGAAAAGAAAAGGAAAATGGGAAATAAAAAGGAAAAATAAGGATTTTATCCAAAATCCATCCTTATCCACTTTTATCCTTAAAAATCCCATTTTCCGGCTTCCTCCTTCGAGACCTGGCTGAAGCAACCTCTCCCAATAAATAAAACCCACTAAAATCCAACTCCCAAATCAACACCAAGGGCCCGGGCTCGAATCCCAAAGGAAGCACACAACCAACCAACACTTTGCCCAAAGACCCAAATCACAACCGAACTCCCAAACGACTAGCCCAAACATCTCGGGACTCGCAAGCAATAACAAACCAGCCTCGACAAAGGCAGAAGCTACCTCGAGGCCTGAAAAACCACAAATCCTGCACGGAGAGCCAAAAGACCAAAATACCTCTAATGGTCAAAACAGCTCTAACGGCCCAACCGAACCACTGAATCTGAACCGGAATAGAAAACTGGGCCGTTACAATTGTATTTAGACATGTTTTGAATGATTTTAAGAAATCTCTGATCGGAGTAAACTTTGGAAATGTATTTATCTTGGAACAGTGCTTGAAACAGAGGGGCAGTTCGTGGAAATTGTCTAGTTTTTAAAGGGGTTATTTTGAATGTTTTGTTTTAATTGGAATCCGAAATCATGTATGTTTAATGTCCTTTACTTTGAATGCATGCATTAGGGTAAGGGCCCATTTAGTGCCCCATTCGGGTCAGTCTCTTACAGCTTCGGTCGGGTCTCGAAGGAGGAAGCCGGGAAATGGGATTTTGAGGTTTTAAAAGTGGATAAGGATGGAAAAATGAGATAAAAATCCCATTTTTCCCTTTTTCCCATTTTCCCTTTTTATTTCCCATTTTTCATTTCTTTTTTTTTTCAAAATCAATTTTCTCTCTCTCTCTCTCTCTCTCTCTCTCTCTCTCTCTCTCTCTCTCTCTCTCTCTCTCTAGCCCAGCCCCTAGCCCTGGCTCGCCCACCAGCCAGCTAAGCCCAAGCCAGCCAGTCGACAAAGATGCCGTCGCCCAGCCCGCGTGCCCTCGCCCTCGCCCAGGTCGTCGCGTCTCCAGCCCGAGCTCGCCCAGCCCTCGCCGTTGCAGCCCGTCAGCTCGCCAGGAGCCGAGCCCGTCGTACCAGATCCGCCCGAGCAGACGCCAGTGTCGCGCCAAGAAATCGCGCCGCAGCCTCGCCGACCGTATCGGCCGTACCCTCGCGCGCCCAGATCCGCCGCGGCCGCCGCCGCGCGTCGTGGTCGCCGATCGCGCGCCTCACCCTCGCTCGGTCTCGTCGTCGCGCCGCGCCGCCCTCGCCGCCGAGCCGCACCGTCGCCCGCCGAAGCTCGCTCGCCGTGTCCGAGCCGCGACGCTCAGCGCCGCCGCGTGCGCCCGGCCGTGCCCCAACGCTGTGTCGCATGCGCAATCGCGCCTGCGCGCCAGCCCAGCCAGCAAAGAGCGGTATCTCGCCGCCGTCTGGCCGGCTCGTTCGTGTGTCCGTCGCGCCTCGTGAGTTGCTCCCGAGTGAGCCCCCATTTGTTTTATTATATTTGGGCCTTTTGATTGTAATTATTGTTGTTTTTGTTAGGTTCTCGCTAGCTAGCTCGGGTTCGATCGCAGCTTAGGTTTCTTGTGTTTAGAGGTCTTAGGCGGTAAGGATTTCTTACCGGAGTTGTGTGGACCTGCGATATATTATGTGATTCTTGATTGTATGCTTGTTTGTGTTTATTGACATGTTTCCGATAAGTGCTCTATTCGAATTCCCGATCGCATGATTTCCTATGTTGTTTCTCATGTTAGTCCATGCTAGGTTGTTCCTTTCTCGCATGCTCAGATTCTGCTCCTTGCTTCGTAGTATCATGCTAGGCTCGTTGTACTCTTATTGAGCACGTATTGGATTTTATGAAATTGTTTGTTGATTGTTAAGGCGAGTTAGAGTTGCGGTAGATAGCATCATCGGGCCCGATGCATAAAGTACATTGCATCCATGGCGGGGGACGTCGAGACGCTTCTCTCGCCCCTGGACCCCGTTAGGGTTTAGCTTTAACCGACTGTAGGGCCCCCGCAATCTTGGGTGAGGGTGGCGATCGTTAAATGCCCCAACGGTCGGGATGAAGACTTGGCATTGCCTCGTCCCCGGCGATCGGCGGCACGTCCTCGGCGTGTTGGCCGTAGCCCTTGATTGCCACTGTTAAAGTAAGGGCGGCTTCCGGTGTAAGCCTACAACGACCCCTTCCTTAGCCCAGTGCGGTGGTTCAGCCGACATAGTTTACGTGTCGTGTCTCACACCCCTATGTCGGTGACACGATCGATCCAAAGAATTAGTTAGGCGTGGTGGACCGGACATGGGCAGCTTGTCTCTAGACCGGCACCCCATGGTTCGCCATAGCACGCGGTGCATGTTTACGCTCATTCTGGCGCACGACCGAGAGCTCCTCGGGATCTTGAGCAGTGTACCTTTCGTCGACGATGAGAGGAAGTGAGGCGGGACTTGTTTCTCGTATAGGGCGACTTGTGTATTGTGTGGATGTGGTGATTGATTTCGGACTAAGACTCGAGTTGGCATCCGAGGCCCAAGTGTGGGCTAAGCTATGTGCTCTATTACGTGTTTATATTCATAGCTTGCATACGCTCATCGAGATGACCATGTATATCGTATTGTACCCCCGGTTGGGGATTCTTCTTGAGTAATTCGTTACTCACCCTTATTATGTGGTTTTCCACGGTAACCATGGTGCGAGACAAGATGGGTGGAGGAGGAGGCTGTGATCATGGAAACCCGTTGTTCAACTCTCGAGTCTTATGTTTATGTTTATGATTTAAGTGTCCTTTGAATGCATGTAGTTGGGCACGGAGCCCTAGGGTGTTTTCTGAATGTATTTCCGGATTCTAGCATTGTTGTAACTATTGCAAAGCTTGTATGTTTTAAATAAATCTCGATCAGAGTATGTTTTGGAAATGTATTTGTCTTGGAAGCAGTGCTTGGAAACAGGGACGAGGTTTGAGAATTTATGTTGATTTTTAAATGGATGTTTTCATGTTTTAGTTTTTACTTAGAATCCAAACACCATCTTGCAAATTTTCTGTAGATTTGTATGCATGCATTGAGGTAATGGCCTATTTAGAACCTCATTCGGGTCGGGTCGTTACAAGTTATGTTGAGTAGTAAAAAATTGAGAGTCGTGTAAAAAATTCGTTTAGATGTAGTTTTTGTGTAGAGGAGTTAGAGTTTAAACTTGTTTAGATGTAGATTTAAAAATGAGTAGTTATTTTGAGTAGTTAAAAAAGAAATTATTAAAAATGAATGGTTAAAAATGAGTTATTTTGATTGATTTGAAAGAAATGATTAAAAATAAGTGGTTAGAAATGATTGAGTAGTTATAAATGAATGATTAGAAATGAAAGTTATTCTTAAAAGTAAAAATGAGGAGGAATTAATAAAAACTCGTTTGGATGTAGGTTTTCGACGAGAAGTTAATAAATCTTAAAACTAACTCCTACCTAAATATGCTAAACAAACAGCCCTAGGTAATTTTTAGGTTAAGGAGTTATATTGATAAGTTGTATTGAGTAGTTATAAATTGAGAGTTGTGTCAAAAACTTGTTTGAATGTAGTTATTGTGTAGAAGAGTTATAGTCAAAACCTTATTTAGATGTAGATTTAAAATGAGTAGTTATTTTTAATAGTTAAAAAAGAAATGATTAAAAATAAGTTATTTTGATTGATTTGAAAGAAATGATTAAAAATGAGTGGTTAAAAATGATTGAGTAATTATAATTGAATGATTAAAAATGAATTGTTAGAAATGAGAGTTATTTTCAAAAGTAAAATTGAGAAGGAATTGGTAAAAACTCGTTTTGATGTAAATTTTCGAAAATGAATTAATAAATCCTAAACCTAACCCCTAGCTAAAAACTGTTTGCCCCTTGTCGTATGCAAACTTCATCTCAGTTATTATTTCTAAATTTCATAATCTTTACTCTGGTTTTACAATTGTGAAATTGAATATATATATATATATATATATATATATATATATTATTTTGTGAGTATTTGAGTTAATTTATATGCATATCAATTATTTATATATATATATATATATATATATATATATTATTTTGTGAGTATTTGAGTTAATTTATATGCATATCAATTATTTTTATCAGATGTAACATTTAATTTTTTTAATATTTAAATGTCAATAAAATTTATAAAAAATTAATTTTTAGATAAATATCTATCGTACATTAAATTCATAGCTTTTTTGTTTTTTGAGTACATATTTGAGGAGGGAGAACAAGTACCGATTCTCGGGTTTGAACATGTGACGCTGGTATTAAACTAGTTTACAACCAAACAATGAAACTATTGCACCACTCACTCATTCGATAAAATTCATAGTTTTTTGTTAAAACCTCTCTTAATATTTAAAAAAAAAAACTCTTTGATTATTCAATTTCGAATATAAATAGTAACGTATTAACTTGAATAAGTATTATCGAATTGGTCGGTGGCAAATGGTTGTGTTAATCTATTTCTACTTTATGATCACGAGTTCGATCCCTAGAATCGATATTTGTAATCCTCCTCTACTAACTTGTATTAAAAAAAAACTTGAACAAGTATTATAGTCTCAATTATCACAAAGAAATCATACTGAAAAAAGCTAGCAAAATAATAATAATAAATAACTAATATATGTGAGCTAATTTAAATAGAATTTGTTATGTTATTTGTTATGAATGCTTTTATTTGACAAGTGACCCATCATGTCACATCAATCATCGTACCATCAGCATGTTGTGCTATTGTGGGTCACAAGTTTTATATTCCTTTTAAGGGGAAATTTGAATTCATATTCCTTGAAGAAAAATTGTTACTATAACCTTGTTATTTCATTGTTAATTTGAAGAATAATTTTGTTTTCTTATGATTTTGATTTACGACCTTTTTTTACTTTATGGAAGTAAATCATTAATAAATGTTTTTAAGTTTAAACTTTATGGAAGTCAAGGATATTTATATACTTCTTTTAAAGTTCAAGGATATTTTTGAATTTTTTTTTAATTTAGAGCTATTTTTTAAATCAAACGGTTTTCATCCAAATTTAAAATTTTGAAACTTTTGTTCAAATTCAGGGATAATTTTCAATTTTTAAAATTTGAGGGCATTTTTTTATAGGGCAAACTAGACAAATATCTATATTTAAGAAACTATTTAAGAAAATGTCTAAATTAGAAAATATTAAAATGCATGTCTACTTTTAATTTATTTAAATATAAAATTAATTCTCGAGTAAATGTAAAAGTCTAAAATACTCGATCTTATACTCATTTTCTTTCCAACTTTTTCAAATAATATTATATTCTAACAAACATGAGAGATATATTAGTTAACAACCAACTAAATTTAAAAATAACTAAAGATCTTGATTTCAAAATTTGAAAATTTAAACAAACAATTACTTGGATTTTTTTTAAAAAGATATTAGATTTTGAATTATTTTCTAAAAATATATTAAATTTTGAAAAAAAAATCCATTCCACCGAACTGAACACGGGTACATACCATGTCTACATCCATTTGCGGCCCCAAGTTTCCTAAAATATAATGTAAATGACAAAACAGTAAAAAATGTACCTGTCGCCACTGCAATAAAAAAAAAAATTCATCAATTTCAATATTCGAGCCGAATGGTCGAAACGCATACCCATGGGAAGCTCGGTCTTCCCGTCATTTTCACTTCCATCCATCTAAAAAAGTTTTTTTGTACCAAAGAAAATTTACCTCCACTTCTCCCTCTTACGTCGAGCTTCCAATCGACAAACTTTCTAATTATCCAATAGGTCGTTATTCATGTACACCGATGCATGAATATACCAATTACATGTCTCGTGAATGCAACATATCGTAAATTGTTTGGGACTAGACTTCACCGTCTTGTATTGAAAACTCTATTTCTTCAATTCTTCTTTATTCAGGAACATTGCACCAGTCATTAACACAATGATACCCCAGTTAAGTCTAGGATGTACATCTCCGTACGTGTTTGGACGATGTCTGTCAAGAGGCAGTAGTCGTTGTACATGCCACCAACAATTCTGGTGTACATCCATTGGACGTCCTTGTCATCCTTCAATATCTTTGACGTTTCCTTGTATGCCCCGTCTTTATATAGTGATATGCTTATGACTTTTGAGTTTTTGTCCAAAACCAACTTTTCCTTGATAGCCGATATTAGTAGGGATACAGAAGTGTTGTGTGTGATACCAACCACGATTGTTGTGTAGTTCGAGTAAATATCTCCCTCGTCTCATCTGCCATTAAAGACGAACGTGACCAATGTAACATCCATTCAAAATTGAAAAAATGGAAGCTTACTAACCATTGAAAATTGATAGAGAAAATAGAGATTGGAAATTGATGATGGGAGTATGAACAAATATAGTGATAAGGTAAAATGAAAGAAAAAAAAAAGGTGGATGAAAAATTTGGAAAATGGTAAAAAATGGACCTGGAATTTGTCAGCCTATCGGAGATGGAGGTGGAGGCAATTGGTTGATGTGTAATTTGATACAGACGAAAATGAAGAAATGTGGTTGCACAATTGGTTGGGAAAAACTACATCCTACAAATGAGGGGAGGAGTCAATTTTGTTTACTCAATTTGTGGGTAGGATATTGATTTTAATTT
The DNA here is from genome assembly GCA_036507275.1 of Sicyos edulis. Lineage (NCBI taxonomy): Eukaryota > Viridiplantae > Streptophyta > Magnoliopsida > Cucurbitales > Cucurbitaceae > Sicyos > Sicyos edulis. The sequence continues at coordinate 7,444,018 of CM071856.1, read as the reverse complement.
CTATAAATCGTATTAAATTAGAAAGGGTACAAATGGAATAAAAGTTTTATCTCTTCTACCATAAAATAAAAAATAGACATGCATTTTAATATTTTCTAATTTAAATATTTTCCCAAATAATTTGTGAGAATTAGACATTTTATATGATTTCCCTTTTTTATACCAGCCACATAGAGGCATTTTTTTAGCCCAAAAAAAAACTAAGATTTTTTATATGGGCTTTTTATTTTATTTTATTTTTGAGAATATATAGATAAACTTAAAAAACTCACCATTTGTTAAAAAAAAACTCACAATCAACATAAAAAAAGAAAAATATTAAAATATCATTTTGGTCCCTCAATTATGATTTTTTTTTTTCATTTTGGTCTCTAAACTTTCAGAAAGTCAATTTTGATCGTTCAACTATGTTAAAAATTTAAAAATGGTTCTTGAGTTAAAAAAAAAACTTTAATTTTAGATGAGCTATCACAAAATTATTAATAAAAAATATAAATTTTTTCATCTTCCCCATTTTTACCATTTTTTCTCTATCTTTCTTAGCATTCTTTCTCGTTCAAGAACTCGGCTACTTTCATTTTCATTTTGACTCTACTCTCTCTTCTTTATCATGGTCTTTTTCTCGTCTCGGTCTCCATATTTTGTTGCTCTGAAAAACTAAGAACAAGAGTCTATTCTCTGTTCCTTGTGTTTAAAAAAAACAAAAAACAAACAAACTTGCATACCATAATCATGGTTAACCAAGTATAATTGGTGCTTAAGTTGAAATGAGGCATGTATATACACTCTAGAGTGATTGGAATGAGAAGTTATCGATAAGAAATTGGAGTTCTACTAATAATTTGATTAGATGTGAAGAATTTTTTTATAAAGAATTCGCGCCAATATCCGATAATTTATTTAGATGTAAATTTTGTGGAATTTACGGTAGAGTAAAGGGGTTTGTAGCCGCCATTACCAATCACTCAACCCAAACACACAAAAAAAAGTTTCGAATTTCTGACAATTTAGAAAGATCCTTTTTAAGTTTTCGTACATTGAATCGTCTGGAGCCGCCGGTGGGATGGAGGTCGGCGATAAGTTGTTTGTGTGTAGGATGAGAAATATGAGATAAAGTGGAGAGAGTAGAGTCAAAATGAAAATGAAAGTAGCTGAGTTCTTGAGCAACAAAGAATGTTAAGAAAGAAGGGTAAAAATGGGGAAGATGAAAAAATTTATATTTTTTATTAATAATTTTGTGAAAGCTCATCTAAAATCAAACTATGGTTAAATTTTTTTTTAACTCAAAAACTATTTTTAAGCTTTTAGTATAGTTGAGAGACCAAAATTAGACTTTTGAAAATCTAGGTACCAAAATGGAACAATGGTATAGTTGAGGGACCAAAATGAGATTTTAGGAAAACTATTTTTGAAAATAATATTGTTAAAGGTTTGGATTTGGAAGGTATATCTCCTTTTGGGGCTGTTTGTTTGACATATTTTGGTATTAGGAGTTATCAACTCCTCCTCAAAACCTACATCCAAACGATTTTTTTTAACTCTTCCTCATTTATACTTTTAAAAATAACTCTCATTTCTAACCATTCATTTTTAATCATTCATTTATAACTACTCAATCATTTCTAACCATTTATTTTTAATAACTCTTTTCAAATCAATCAAAATAACTCATTTTTAACCATTCATTTTTAATCATTTCTTTTTTAACTACTAAAAATAACTATTCATTTTTAAATCTACGTCCAAACAAGATTTTGACTCTAACTCCTCTACACAAAAACTACATCCAAACAAATTTTTTACACAACTCTCAATTTTTAACTACTCAATATAACTCCTCAATATAAATTCTTAACCCAAAAACTACCTAAATATGTCAAACAAACAACCCCTTTGGGGCTGTTTGGATGGGGATTTATAGGAGTGTTTCGCTAGGAGTATTTCAATGAGGATTTATAGGAGTGATTAAAAATTGGAATTTGTGCAATAGCTTGTTTGGATGGAGTTTTTTTGTAGAGCAGTTATAGGGAAAAACTCGTTTGATGGAGATTTTGGAGGAAGAGTTGCAAGAATAACTCGTTTGAATGGAGATTTTGGAGGAGGGGTTATATGTTGATTTTTTTAAATATTTTATTTATATAGACAATTTATATGAATGTTTTTTGTTCATTTATACAAAATCTCTCATTTTTATTAATATTTGTCAATTTGTCTCTTCCAATTATCTTGCTTTGAAAATTTATATAAATTTCTAAATTATTCAAATAATATTAAAACAATGTATTTTGTATGTTTAATTTTAGGCTAAAGTATAAACATATCATAAATTATGAAGTTTGTATTAACATACCCCTAAACTTTAAAAAAAATTAAAAGCACCCATGAACTTTGAAAAATGTTTCAAAAATACACTTGCTGTTAATTTTGCATGGAAAAAAGTTTTGTTTCAAAAATACTCCTAACTTTAAAAATAAAATAGTTTAAAAGATATCCTTAGTTTTCAAAATATCAACAAAAAAATCTTTAACATTTTATTAGAAAACAATAATAATAATTCTTGGAAAATTTGTTTTTAACATTTTTTTCGATTAAGAAAGTTTTTGAAACTTTTTTAAAATTGATGATTTAGAAAAAAAAAAGAAAAACTTTAACAGTAAGACATTGACATTTGTTTCAAGTTCAAGAATATTTTTGAAACTTTTCAAAGTTTTAGGACATATTTGACACGAACTTCATGATTCAATGATATGTTTTATAATTTAGCTTTAATTCTAATTAAATTTTATAAAAAAATAGAAAATTTTTAAATAAAAATAAATAATACTCAATCTTTTTTGAATAATTATATTTTTTATTTTTTAAATAAAATATATAGAATGTCAACGAAAAAATAAATAATACTCAATATTTTTTGAATAATTATTACTATCTGAAAACCTGATTTTGAAAATATCTTTTCTGGAGAGGTTACAATAGCTCGTTTGGATGTAATTTTTTTAAGAGTGATTAAAAAACTTATTTTGAAAACCTAGTTGAATACCTCCCTTCAAACATCATTGGTTAAAAATTTGATTGTGATATTCATTTTTATTATTTTGTTCTGTATCTTGATGTCACATCAAACAAAATTCAAAATCACAATCATTAAAAAAGAAATCATACTGAAAAAGTTAGCAAAATAATAATAATAAATAACCAATATATGTGGACTAATTTAAATAGAATTTGTTACTTTATTTGTTATGAATGCCTTTATTTGACAAGTGACTCACCATGTCACCTCAGTCGTCCTACCATCACCATGTCATTGTGGTATTGTCTATAATTTAGAGACATTTTTTTTATACAGACCTCGTAATTTACCGCTATTTTCTATATATATATATATATATATATATATTTTTAGTATAAAGTTCTCAAAGAAGTAAGAAAGTAAAAACAACAGATAATAATGGATGAAGGCATTTCTATGTAGGCCTTTGGGGGCAGAGCAATTTTGTTGGCTATTTAGGAAAAAACAAGATGTGATTGGGGAAAACCTTTTTTTTTATTGAGTTCAACAACCATTTAAGGTAGAGAGTTAAATTATGACTTTTTTGGTTATAGACACAACTTATGTCAATTAGGGATATTTATCGGTTAGTCGGTGTTAGTTTTTAACAAAAATTAACATCGAAATCGATATATTAGTTTACTTAACAATATAACCTATAAAGAAAAAAAAAATTAGAAGACCGATCCGTCAATTAATTTATATAATTATCTTATTTGTTAAAAAACCATATTTATCATTGTCCAATTTACTAATTAAAAAAATCATTTTAAGTGTCCGACATAAAAAATGTGTTATTATTCATATCTAATATTATAGATCGGCTTTTAAGTGCTCGACATTAAAAATGCATGTCATCTAACATCTCCCAATCCCCATACCTATTATCACTTTGAAGGACTATTTGTTTGACATATTTAGGTAGTTTTTTTGTTAAGGAGTTATATTGAGTAGTTAAAAATTGAGAGTTGTGTCAAAAACTCGTTTGGATGTAGTCTTTGTATAGAGCAGTTAGAGTCAAAACCTTGTTTGGATGCAGAGTTAAAAATGAGTAATTATTTTTAGTAGTTAAAAAAGAAATGATTAAAAATGAATGGTTAAAAATGAGTTATTTTTTATTTATTTGAAATGAATGATTAAAAATAAGTGATTAGAAATGATTGAGTAGTTATAAATGAATGATTAAAAATAAATGGTTAGAAATGAGAGTTATTTTTAAAAGTAAAATTGAGGAGAAGTTAATAAAAACTCGTTTGGATGTAGATTTTCGACGACCAGTTAATAACTCCTAAAAATAATTCATACCTAAATATGTCAAGCAAACACCCCCTCACTTTCTGTAACGACCCGACCCGAATGGGGTTCTAAATAGGTCATTACCTCAATGCATGCATACAAATCTACAGAAAATTTGCAAGGTGGTGTTTGGATTCTAAGTAAAAACTAAAACATGAAAACATCCATTTAAAAATCAACATAAATTCCTGAAACCTGTCCCTGTTTCCAAACACCTGTTCCAAGACAAATACATTTCCAAAACATACTCTGATCAGAGATTTATTTAAAACATACAAACTTTACAACAATGCTAGAATCCGGAAATACATTCAGAAAACACCCTAGGGCTCCGTGCCCAACTACATGCATTCAGAGGACACTTAAATCATAAATATAAATCTCAGAGTTGAACAACGGGTTTCCATGATCACAGCTCCTCCTCCACCATCATCGCCTCGCGCCATGGTTTCTGAAAGATAAGTAAGGGTGAGTAACGAATTACTCAAGAAGAATCCCCAACCGGGGTACAATACGATATACATGGTCATCTCGAGAAAGATATGCAAGCTATGAATATAAACACAGAATAGAGCACATAGCTTAGCCCACACTTGGGTCTCGGATGCCAACTCAGGGTCTTAGTCCGAAAAATAAATCACCACACCACACACAAGTCGCCCTATACGAGAAACAAGTCCCGACCTCAGCCTGTCTACTGTCGACGAAAGGTACACTGGCTCACAATCCCGAGGAGCTCTCCAGTCGGCGCTGTAATGAGCGTAAGCATGCACCGCGTGCTACTGCAGACTATGGGGGGTTGCTGTGGTCGAAGGCAAGCCGCCCATATCCGATCCACCACGCCTAACTAAATCTTTGGATCGGTGTCAGCGACATAGGGGTGTGAGACACCGGACACGTAAACTATGTCAGCCTGAACCACCGCACCTGGGGCCAAGAAACGGTCGTGGTAGGCTTACACCAGGAAGCCGTCCTTGCCTTAACAGGTGGCAATCAGGAGCTACTACCAAACATGCTGAGGACATGCCGGCTGCCGGGGACGAGGCAATGCCAAGTCATCATCCCGACCGTTGGGGCATTAACAACCGCCTCCCTCACCCAAGATTGCGGGGCCTACCGCTTGGGTTAGCTAATCCTCACGGGGTCGGGGACGGAATGACTTGCTCGGACGCCCCCGCCATGGATGCAAGGTTCTTTATGCATCGGGCCGGATGATGCTATCTACCTGCACTTCTAACCTGCCCTAGCAAACAGCAAACAATTCCATAAAATCCAATACGTGCTTAATAAGAATACAACGAGCCTAGCATGATACTAAGAAGCAAAGAACAGATACGAGCATGCCAGAAAGGAACAACCTAGCATGGATTAACATGAGAATTAACCAGGAAAGTCATGCTAATCGGGAATTCAGATTAGAGCACTTATCATCACCAAACATGTCAATAAACACAAACAAGCATACAATCGGCAATCGCATAATATATCGCAGGTCCACACAACTCCGGTGAAGAAATCCTTACGGTGGAAGGCAACAACACCCAAATAAACTAACTGCGATCGAACCCGAGCAACACACAAGACGACGACACGAGGCCGGGCATCTTTGGCGGTGATCTGGTGGGCGACAGGCATTGGGCGGCGCTGGCGGCGCGCGCGCGCTGCTATGCTGCTGACACGCTACTGGCTGGGGCACGACACGCGGCGGCGGCGCACTGGGCGAGCTACTCGAGCGAAGACGCGCTGGCTGGCGAAGCGGCGCGGACACGGCGGCGAGCTGCTGCTGCGCGCGAAGCGGCGCTCGCTCGGCGATCTGGTGCGACGACGAGGCTAGGCGTGCGACGAGCGTCTGGCTCGGCCGATCTGGTGCGAGGACACGCGACGAGGGCGCGGACGCGGCGGCAGCGACGGCGAAGGCTCGTTCTTCTGCCACGCTGTGACGCAGTGTCGTGCAGTGGCGGCTCGCGCGCTGAGGTGGCGCGGCGGCGACAGCGTCTTTGAGGCGGTGTGGTGCGACGGCGACAAGGCCGCCACCGGTGGTGGGTCTGGTCGTTTTTGCTCGGCTAGGGTGCTCGGGGGAGAGAGAGAGAGAGAGAGAAAAGGAGAGAGAAAGTTGATTTTGGGAAAAAAATAAAAGAAAAAGAAAATAAAAGGAAAATGGGAAAATAAAAAGGAAAAATAGGGATTTTAATCCTTTTTCCAACCTTATCCATTTTTTCCAATTTTCTAAAAATCCTTAAAATCCCAATTCCCGGCTTCCTCCTTCGAGACCCGACTGAAGCAACCTTTTCCAATAAATAAAACTCACTAAAACCTAACTCCCAAAGCAACACTAAGGGCCCGAGCTCGAATCCCAAAGGAAACACCCAAACAACCATAACTTTGCCAAAGCCCAAAACACAACCGAACAACCAACCGAAAAGCCCAAACATCTCGGGACTCGCAGTCCAACCCAAACAAGCCACGACAAAGGCATGAGCTACCTCGAAGCCCTGAAAAACCACAAATCCTGCCTGAAGAGCCAAAGGACCAAAATACCCCCAAGGGCAAAACCTCTCTAACGACCCAACCAAACAACCGAATCTTGACCCGAAGGCACCTCAAAAACTGGGATAGAAAACTGGGCTGTTACACTTTCACTTCCTTCATCCTTGGAACCCTCCCAATCCCATGGCACACAATTTCACTTTTATATATATATATATATACATATATTGAGTATAAAGTAGAGGAAGAAGGAACAACAAACCCTACATAAAGTATATAATTACTCTCAAATAATATGAGAGCGGATTAATATCAAACAAACTAATCAATTGCGCCACCGACCCTCGGTGTATTTTCTATAATTTAGCCCCCAAAGAAAAAAAAACTAATGTTATTTTGAACCCATTTATAAATGAAGGCCGGTAATGAAAAGTCCAAAATCAAATGCCGTTACTTATTTGCAAATCAAATTCCTGAAAATCCAATCAGTTGTAGGTTCGATTTCGAAATCTATGGCGGAAGTGGAGAACAAGCAAGTGGTCTTCAAAGGCTACATCGTCGGAGCCCCCCAAGTGACGGATTTCGAATTCAAAGCTGGGAAGCTCAGGCTCGAAGCTCCCAAAGGATCTGGAAATTTTCTCGTCAAGAATCTCTTCCTTTCTTGTGATCCTTTTATGCGAGGTCGTATGCGCGATTTCCGCGATTCTTACATCCCCCCTTTTGTTCCTGGTCAGGTATTGTTCCTTTTTCGCATATTGGTTTTCATTTTAAGTAGTTGAGTTTTTTGTTCCATTGTTTCTGATTCTTACTGGATGTTGCTGTTTGATTTCTGGGGTTTTCTTCGATTTCTCTTCTGGGATGGCTGCCAATTGCAATGCGTGTTGTTTGGTGTACATGAATCGTTGATCTGATGTACCGTAACTGATTGGGTATGAAGCGTTCATGGGTTGTTGGTGTTTTAGTTAGTGTTAGTCGAACTGATTTACTCAGGGGGTGTTTGTTTGACTTATTTAGGTAGTATTTGGGTTAAGGAGTTACATTGAGTAGTTAAAAATATTAAGAGTTTTGTCAAAAACTCGTTTGAATGTAGTTTTTGTGTAGAGAAGTTTCAAAACCTTGTTTGGATGTAGATTTAAAAATGAGTAGTTGTTTTTTTTAGTTAAAAAATAAATGATTAAAAATGAGTTATTTTGATTAATTTGAAATGAATGATTAAAAATTAGTAGTTAGAAATGATTGGTTAATTATAAATGAATGATTAAAAATAAACGGTTAGAAATGAGAGTTATTTTTAAAAGTAAAAATGAAGAGGAGTTCATAAAAAATCGTTTGGATGTAGGTTTTCGATGAGGAGTTAATAAATCCTAAAACTAAATCCTACCTAAATATGCCAAACAAACAGCCCCTCAGGTGATCCTCCCCTCGAACAAAGTACGCCTCGAATCCTTCGAGACTTTTCTGACTTGGTCTTTATTGGGGAGATTCTACATCAGATGTCTTGATCACACATCACTAAGTCAAGAGCTGAGCTCTGATACCACTTGTTAAGGACAACAAACATCCACATTCATATAATATTGTCTACTTTGGGCATAACTCTGATGGCTTTGTTTTTTGTTTCACGCAAAAGGCGTCATACAAATGGAGATGGTTGTCATCACTTATGTACTCATGATATTCCCCTCATCTAACCAATGTGGGATGAGACAACTTTGTTTGTATCCCTACAGAGGTATCTTTAGAAAAACAAAGAAATTCTAGCTAATTTGAGTCCTACTTTCAATTTTGTTAATCTTTTTTCGTATGTTAGTCTTTGTCCATCTCTAGCCTTGCGTCCTTTTATTAGAAGGAAACTAGGTCTGGCTGAGGCGAGCAACTTTTTCGATTTTCCTTTCTTTTTCGACCAGCTATTGTTGCTAGGAGACAGTTTGAAGTGTATGTATGACGACGAATAATACGAGATTGCATTTCGGTGAAACGTTCCTTACTTCACGTTATATCTTGTGAAGCCAATTGAAGGTTTCGGGGTTGCTGAAGTTGTGGACTCTGATGACTCCAATTTCAAGCCTGGTGACATCGTTTCAGGCTTTACACGTTGGGAAGAATACAGCTTACTTAATAAGGGAAATATGCAGCTGAGAAGAGTCCAGCCTGACGATCTCCCTCTCTCATTTCATGTTGGTCTTCTTGGTATGTTCTCTTCCTCAGCTTATAAAGCATGGTTCTCTTTTTCCTTCACAATACAAAACTGAGAACATTAGTAGAATACATGTAAGAGAATTCTTGTGAATTAGACTTCCATTTTTTTTTTTATAGGAAACGTAACAATTTCATTGATGTGAGATAAGTACAAAAGGTATGGGGCACTATAAGAAACAATGCCAATTAACAAATAAGTAGCTAAGACTGTAATTACAAAATGGATGGGAGATCTTGCTCCAAGTTAAGGCCAAATGAGTAATAGAATAAAAAAAAGAGTAGTGAAGATCCTCCTTATCATTGAAGATTCTGTCGTTCCGGATCATCCAAATCTTCCAAAAAACTGCTGCAATAAAATTATGCGAAAGGATAGCCACATAATCTTTGAAAGGATGTCCACACCATCGGTAATATAAAAGATCCTTTGAGCTATGTGGCAGTGGGGTGAACCATCCAAAAATAGCCAAAAGCCAATCCCATCCATGCATCGCAAGGGGGCAACCTCGAAATAAATGATTTTGATCTTCATTGCTACCATGACAATTAACACACCATTGTGGGGAAAGTAGGGCCCAAGTGCATTTACGTTGTATAATATCATTGGTGTTGATACGACCGTGGCTAATCTCCCAAATGAAGAATTGCACCTTTTTAGGACACTTTGCCTTCCAAAGAGAGCAGTAAAGAGCCTTTCTATCCAAATCACCATGGGGTGAAAGGTAATTGACGAGGGACTTAGTGAAAAACAACCATTACTCTCCAATTTCCATAACCATCTGTCATTTTCAGATGGGGGAAGGGATAGAGGAAGTAGTGACGAAAGTGAAGCCCACTCCAAAATCTCAATCTCCGTAAGATTCCGCCGGAAGGATAGGTTCCAAGATTCAACCAAAGGGATCCAATGGTCCAGAATAGTGCCCTTTTTCAGATTAGATAATTTATAGAGATGTTTATAAGAGACTTTTAGTGCATTGTCACCAAGCCAATGGTCATCCCAAAAAGAAATGGTGGATCCATTCCCAACCTTCAAACGAATGTTGTCTCGAATGTAATGATACGTTGGGTGAATATCTTTCCAAGGCCCCTTGGATCTATGTAAGTCACGACAACCCGTGTATATAAGGGACGAACCAAGCCCATATTTTGCAACAATAATTGCTTTCCATAAAGAATGCTTTTCCTCATAAAATCTCCAATGCCATTTTGCTAAAAGAGCTGTGTTCTTAGACGGATATCGATGATTCCCAATCCACCCTCATCAACTTCCATGATTAGTCTCTATTATTTGTTTCATTCCTTTTTTACTATCCTTAACTTTCTTAGACTGACTTTACCGTACAAAAACAATCACTTTACTCACAATTTAATTGTACAAGTCAATAATTTGTTACAAAGTTTGAGGTCCTAAAGTCAACCATATGAAAATGTAATAGACCTGTTTAGGGGTTGTTATATAACCGGCAGGGGTATTTTGGTAATTAACAGACTCTCTGTTATAAACAGTAAGGGGTCAGTGCTGCAGAAGGGAGGTCTTATTTTGGGTAAATCTTTCCTTGGTGGATTGATTGGGAGAGTTCTAGCCTTCTCCAATGGCTATGATACTGTAGGTTTTTGGTGAGATTGCAATATAGTTTATATTTTATTGTTTTTCATGTATTTTCTTATTCTGTTGGTTTATTTCTGGAATTGGATACCTTTTCGAAAACGTATGAGAATATACTAGCAAATTCAAGCATAGCTTGATGGATAAAGCACCAATTACTATTCTAAAGGTGGATGGTTCAATTTCTCCAATTTTTAAACTACAAAAACATCCTAATTTTGATTAAGCAATTGTAAGGCATATCTGCCAAATATGGCTAAGTGGCCTCAGTAGGAAACTTGATATTCTGACATGACTCTCCATTCTCTCAATAGTTTTTTCTTTTCCACTTTGTTTAAGATGATCATGGAACTATGGAATTTACACAGGCATGCCTGGATTCACTGCTTATGTGGGATTCTTTGAGGTTTGCTCCCCGAAGAAAGGTGATTATGTATTTGTCTCTGCGGCGTCTGGAGCAGTTGGTCAACTCGTTGGCCAACTAGCTAAGTTGCATGGTTGTTATGTCGTAGGAAGTGCCGGAACAAAGCAAAAGGTAAAATGTCTTCAATTTCCTGTGGGGAGCATTTTGAATCACCATTTTTCACGTCAAGAACTAAAGATAAAATCATAAAATATATTGTCAGAAATATTATTAGGAAGCAATGTTGATCATTCGGTAAAGAGTTTGTTAATACATTGGTTATTAATAAAGTAGATTGGTGGAGTTTATCTGGAAGATTTTGGGAAATGGTTTTGGGAGAGTTCATTTCATGGCATTTGAATGTTTAATACCCTCAGTTTTCCTTGATACTGCAATTTAGTTTTGGTTCTGTTTTTCTTGATTCAGTTCTTGTTTTGGATCTTCTTGGTTTGGGCTAATTTTTTGTTTTGCCTGCTTGTATATCCTTTTATTTATGAAAGTTTAATTTTCCATATCAAAGAAAATTACATGGGTAATTAAGCATTGTGAGAGCCTTAGTTCTCTCCCAATTTTAGCCAATTCTATTTATAACAAAGGGAATTTTGCATGTATATTAAAAAAAACAAAATAATTCCATGTCTAGCACAATTCCCAAACTTATTCATTTGTGGCACAGAAATGATTGAAGTCTATCCTTTTGCACTATTCAATCACTCAAAACGATTGAAATCTATCAGTTGAATTGACTGAAGTCTAAAGTTTATCAGTTGAACTGATAGAAGCCTAATGATGTTAGAATAAAAATTTTGGGCAAAATGTGCTATGAATGAAATTATTTTAAAAAATGTACTACAATTATAATGAAGAGTCAAATATATGCTATGGAGGACAAATTCCCTATAACAAAACTTTCTAGCTAATGATAAATATGCAAAATCTTAAGAATATTTCTAACATTTACCTGCCTGTACTTTTTACATTTATTGAGAGGAATTTTGAGGAAGAATTTATGTATGGATACCTATTACTGATTATATCAGTGACCATCTTAGGTTGAAATTCTGAAGAGCAAACTTGGATTTGACGAAGCTTTCAACTATAAAGGGGAGTCAAACTTTAATGCAACTTTGAAAAGGTTAGCAAGAAATAAGGCATTCTATGGGGATATAAATTTGATAAATCCTCAGTGCTTTCTTATTAAAAAAATATTTCCAATTTTAATTTATTTGAGTATCTCAGCATAAGAAAGAAAAAAAAATAGGCACAAAAAACTATTGTGTACAACTATGCTATAGTTAGGACTGCTCTAGCGAATAGTTTAGAAAGGAATGACTGCTTTCTTATAATAGGAAATGGAATGAAAGAATAGTAGATTTAGCTAAATATAAATACCTTTGTTGTTTCTGATGATGACTCTCATTTTTCATTTCTTGCATTATTCTTCCTTATTATTTAGTTCAAGTTTGGTTATTTTTTTGTGTCCCCAAAGGGCAGCCCAACAATTGAGGTAAAGGACTTTAAGGCATGCTTCCTTGAGAGATCCTTGGTTTGAGGCTGTTGGGCACTTAAACTAGAATATTCTTCGAAGTATCCCGGTGCCACAACTTAGGGACGGGTCAGTGGTGTCCCGGGTGTAGGGAGCAAAGCTCCAATTTCCCAGTTTAAAAAAAAAAAGTTTGGTTATTTTTTTGTGAACTCTGAAAGAGAGATCAAATCATTATCTTGTGGACGTAATATCTTAATAATAGAAATATTGGAGACTCCACTCTTTGATCAGTTTATGATGCACCCCACTAATTCCTAGAAAGACTTTGGACACTCCGAAAAAGAGAATTTAAGGTGTTAGTTTGGTAATTATTTGGTTTTATGTTTTTCGTTTGTAAAAATTAAGCTTGTTTTTAAAGTTTTCTACCATATTTTTCATCTCTTAGGAAAGCATTTGATTTCTTTGGCCAAATTCCAAAAACTACTATTTTTAGTTTTCAAAACATGACTAATTTTTATAAACGAAAATAACAAACCGATCAAATCTATCGGTGGAAATATTAGTTATAGATTTAATTTTTAAAAACTAAAAATCAAATAATTTACAAACGAGTATTGTGTTTTTCAAGTAGGAGCTCAAATCCTACAAACTTGGAGAGTATCTACAAACATAGGTAACAAAGCAATCAATGTGAACCACCCCTGAAGGATTTTGTGCACAACTTTTTACATCATCAAATTTACAAACACCTTAAGCCCTTACAATGAGAACCACTCCTACGAATTAACTTCCTACAAGATTCCTTTGACATCTAAATATTGTAGGGGTGCACGTAGACATAAACTAGTCCGAACACTCACGAATATTAAAATAAATACGAGAGGCTAAATTTCAGGAAGTAGATAAGACACTCAAACTCATATCTCATTTGCAGGTACTTTCCTGAAGGCATAGATATATATTTTGACAATGTTGGTGGGGACATGCTTGATGCTGCACTTTGCAACATGAGAGTTCATGGTAGGATTGCTGTTTGTGGGATGATATCTCAGAATAGCATTTCTAATCCAAAAGGAATCAACAATTTGTGGAATCTCATAACGAAACGTGTGAACATGAAAGGATTTCTACAAAGCGACTACTTGCACTTGTTTCCGCGTTTCTACGACGAGGTTAGTAACTACTACAAGCAGGGAAAGATTGTTTACATTGAAGATTTGAAGGAAGGCTTGGAAAATGCTCCAGCTGCCTTTGTAGGACTTTTCTCCGGAGACAACGTAGGTAAGCAGGTTGTTCGTGTAGCCTGTGAATGATTTTCGCACCGGTCGTTGTATGAACTTGTAATAATTAACAGAAAACATGGCAGAATTGGTAGCTTCTTAAGCTTAGATTCCATTCTTCTTCAGTTTCATATGGTTTCTGAATTCTGTGAAGCATTAGACAATGGCTGTATTCCTTTTTGTGAGCCATTTTTAAGTCCATTGTTGTAGCATTTGGCCTCCAAATTTTAAAACAAAAAATCTTATGATTTCTTCCTCTTTTTTGGTGTTGAGTGAAGAAGGATTCGAACATCTGACTACTTAGTTGATAGTACATACATACTTTATACTAGTTGAGTTGTGTTCATGTAAACAGCAAACCGTAGTTTTTTAGTAAGTCTTTGTGAAGGAACGCTAGATTGTCGTGAGCATATCGAATGTGTCAGTGGCGCAATGGTTTCACTGTTTGGTTTTAAGCCAGTTCAAAGAGTCACAGGTTTAATTCCAAGAATCGGTATTTGTTCCCCTCTCCTCTAATATATACTAAAAAAATATATATGTATATGTATATATATATATATATTAATGACTGAAAGATAGTCGTTTGAGTCCCCAACCCATTATTTTTTGAGATTTGACCGAAAACATGATAGAATTGGTAGCTTCATAAGCTTAGGTTCCATTCTTCTTCTGTTTCATTTGGTTTCTGAAGTCTGTGAAGAGCATTAGACTTGGCTGAATTCCTGATTCTGGGGCATTTTAAAATGTTCATTGTTGTAGCATTTTTTCTACTAATAAAAAGTTTATGGTTTCTTTAATTTCTTTTTTTCCTTTTTTTTGGATACTAGTTGAGTTGGGTTTTTGTTGATAACAAAGCTTTGAATTTTTAGCAAGTATTTGTGAAAGAAAAGGACACCAGATTTGAAGTATTGTTATTGATCATCACTCATCAGCAAAAGGGCTTCCTCCATACTAAACAAATTTTATGCTTGAAAGTTGGAAAATGTGGAAGCACTTTTCTAGAATATCTTTTCTGGAATCTTTTTTTATTGGTTTGAATTATATTTTGGGAGTTGAATTTTAATGCTAATTTTGATTTTTTTTCTTTTGTTCGTGATTGTTCGGACTAATTTAAGCGAAAATTATAGAAAATTAATTTCGTGGTAGATGGTGACTTAGACTGAATTCATCAACTGTGAGTTAATTATAATTCTCTTCGTCACTATGCCACTTTAGAATAGTTCTCCCCTTTGATTTATAAATTTTTGTATTGTTCTATTTTTTTACTTTTATTTTCACTTTCAAATTTATGTTTTTTTTAGTATTATAATGGATATTCGAAATTTATCAAAATGTTAATGTCATTTAAATTATGCTAACTTTATACTTTCAAATTTAGGTTAATCTCTAAATCTCCAGTTTTGCTGTCTGTTTTTTTACGCGATCTTCAAAATTCAAGCTATATTTCTTGCATTTCTTCAAAATCTAAGTTTTTTTTTAAATAAAAAAAAAAGAAAAATAATAATAAATTTTAGTTTATATTCAAGTATTATTGTTTTACCATAAGAAAATGACAAGAAAATAAACTTGATTTTCAAAAGCCAAGACTCGATAACTATTTGATTTACGGTTTTTGTCTCTAACATTCTTCTTTTTGCATTAATATTCATGTGGTTGGGGATTTAAACTTACTGACTAAGGGACTGGTCACTTTGTAGTAATTGAAAATTTTCATGAAATGAGCACCTGGATTATCACGTTTATTTTGTAGTGATGGTAAATACTCATCTTGAGATGCCGAGTATGTTAAGATGCTCATTTGAGAGACATTTGGATATCCTTATGTAATATGGGTTTTCAGGATGCCCATAAATAAGATATCTTCAAATGACATTTTTACCATCACAATTTTATATATATTTTTTATCAATTTTCTTTTTCTATATTTTGTAACTTAAAATAAAATAATATGTTATTTTCTAGTATATGATTATTATACACTAACAGTACATAATTAATTATATTTATATTTTACATTTTGTTTTAAAATAATTTTTATTGAATTGAATAATATTTTGATTATTTTTAATAATAATTTAAAGTGCATAATTTTTTTATTATATTTTTAAAATATAATTGTCTAAACTTTATATATTTTAGTGAATTTTATCATTGGTTCGACTAATGAATTTATTTTAATTTTTTTTACTATGTAAGTTTATTTTAAAATACGATATTTAAATTAATAAAAAAAAATATGTTAAATAAATTAATGTAAATAAATTTTATTTTATGTATAGACATTTTCATACAATTATCTAAATATTTTCATATATCCGTAAAATTATTTCTACAAAATAAACATAGTAATCTAAGGATGTCAGACATCTGTAATTTCGGATGTCTGACTTTTCGGGCATTAGAAGATTTCAGTTATCATGATTATTTCTAAGTAAACGTCTCCTGAGTGAAATGTTCAAAAAAAAATTCAAGTGAGATGTTAACTCTTTACTGGATGATTAAATAATTTTTTTAACCCGCAATTTGAACCACTTTATGTAGAATCCAAATTCTTTTAGAAATTTAACATTTAATCTAAAATATGAAGGTTTTTTTCTTCTATTGATGTCAAAATTTTATTTAGAAATTCTGCCCAATATTTTTATTTTAGAATAAACAATAACTTATACATTAATTTTAGATTATAAATTTTATAGATGAAGAGAAGCATTATTGCCTTAGGTATAAATGGTCAAGATCGGTGTGATAAGTATAGGATGTATGTTATAAACTTATAAGTGCGTTTCAAGGCGGAAAATTCTTGTTTGAGTGTATTTGTATTGTGCGAAAAATAAAGTTTTTTTTTTTTGAATACATAGTGGGGGAGGAGGACCAACAAACCCTACATAGAGGGCACAACTGCTCTCAAAACCAAATACCGATTTTCGGGCTGACAAGATAACCAACTGGTGCCACTAACCGTCGATAAGTTTTTTTTTTTTTGAATTAGACAAACTTTCATTAATCAAAGACTTAACTTGGACTCAACCCCTCAGCGGGGAGTTTTAAAGCTTAATGTGGATGCTGCATCATGCGTTGAGAAAAATCAAATGGGATTGGAATTGTTGATTAGAAATGATTCGGGGATTTGCGTGGCAACTTCGACGGTGTGTTTGCCGGGGTTGTGGAAGCTTTTGCTGCTGAAGCGTTGGCTGTTCTTCATGGTCTTCATTGGGTGCGGAAGGCTGGTATGTCGAAGATATTGGTAGAATCGGACGGTAGGGCTTTGGTTCTCGCCGTGAATGAGCATCGCCTGCACAAATCGAATGCAAGTATTATTGTAGATGAAGTGAGGAAGCTGCTTTCTTATGAAGCTTTTGAAAATCTTTTGTTTATACATAGAAAAGCTAATTCGGTGGCTCATAATCTAGCTAAATGGGCATGCAATAGAGGATTGTCTTTGGCCCCAATTAACCACCTTGGATTGAAGGTTGGTTAGGGTGTGGTGAGAATTGTAATGATGGTGTTGGAAGCAGTTTGAAATAAGGGAAATCCTAGGAAATGTCTACTTTTGACGAAAATGTCTAAATAGAAAAGAATTAAAAATGATGTCTATTTTTTATATTTGGAAGTTGAGATAATTAAAACATTCCTAAAATATCTTTGATTTAATCTTTTTGTTTAACATATTTAAATAGAAGAAAAATTTATTGTTTTTTTTATTTTTTATTTTAATGAAGTCAAATCCATCACCCAACAAATAAGGAGCAAATAACCCAATTTAACCACCTAGATTTTATGATTTTAAATTAAGTTGATTTTGTTGAGTTCCTAAAGAATTAAGACTGTGGATGAAAGACTGTCTCTTTAATTATTAGTCATCGTACAAAATTCTAAAAACCATGGTGTCAAATCCTTATAACCTTTTGTTCGTATTCCCATCATCTATTTTCGATCTATCTTTTTCTCTACCAATTTTCATGGGGTTATGAAGCTTCCAATTTCCTATTTAATTTGCATCGTATTCTTAGTTAATTTGATTGCTTAGTAAATAGTATGTTAACTTGTTTAATTGAGCCCTCATTCGGAAAAAGTTTTATAAAAGTTTAGGAAATTCTATTCACCCCTCTAGGGTTGTCATACTCATCCAACACGGGAGAAGGATGGGGAAGCCATTCTCTGGCCCCGCCCTGTAAACATAACTTAATTTCATTTTTTTAGGTTGAATATCCATTTGAGTTTAATGAATTCTAATATTATATTAAATAGTATGAAATTCTATTTTAAAATAGGTTGGTAATAAATAACTATCTTATAAATTAGGGGTGAACATGGGTTGGGTTGGGTTGGGTTGAGAGAGGTTTTCAACCCAACCCAAATTTTCGGGTTGGTCATTCTTCCAACCCAACCCAACCCAATTAAAGAGACAACCCAACCCTTATATTTTGGGTTAGGTTGGGTTGGGTTATCGGGTCCAATAATAAATTATAAATATAAATATTTTTTTATCAAATTAAGTCTACATTTTATACAAAAATACAATGCATTCTCCAATCAAGGTAATAAATTAATATAAATATTAAATATGTAAAATATACACTAAAAAGTCACGCACTAATACCAAACGGTATTGTAGCTTGATGGCCAACAAGTTGAATTTTAATTTAGTTTGATGTGTTGGTCTCAAGATAGAATCCCAATAGGTACATTCAAAAAAAAAAAGTCACGCACTATTAATTCTGCAATCATAATTTATATAGAAGATTTCAACTATAAAACATAAAACAAATAGATAATCAAAACAACAAAGATATATAACATAATTTGACTATATATTTTACATGATATATAAATTATAAAGACATGAAAAATATTAAAGAATATAGAAAAATAAAAAGTCTAACAATAATAATTAAATAAAATAAATATAAGTATGTGATAAGTAAAAATATATTTTTTTTAAGTAAATAATTATTTCGGATTGGTCGGGTTGGGTTGGGTTAATTTTAGGTCAACCCTCGACCCAACCCAACTCATAAAAATTTTATGATTTTGAACCCAACCCAACTCGAAATTGTATTTAACCCAACCCAACCCTTCAAATTGGGTTGAGTTGGTTTGGGTTATTCGGATTTCGGGTTGTTTGAACACCCCTATTATAAATATTAGAAATTTTTTCCTCACCATCTCTCACTTTTGGGGGGTGATTGGATGTTGGAGTTGAAAAAAAGGAGAGAAGAGAAAGTGGAAGAGGAAGAGGAAGAGGAAGATGAGTGATTTGAATATATACATTATTTGTTTGGAGATTTGTGTTTAAGAAAAGAAATTTTGTAGAAATATTTATTTTATATTAATTTTTCATAATGTAATGATTGTATATTTTGGATTGATTGATAAATTTATTTATATTATAAAGTTGAAAATTAAAAAAAAATGTAATGTGACATTTGATAAGATTAGATAAAAAAATATTTTATGGTATATTATATAGTTTAAAATTAGAAAAAGTTTGATATCATATTTAATAATATTAGATAAAAAAAAACTTGATGCGGTGTTGGAGGAGTGGTTGAAGAGAAGTTGAAAAGAGGTTGATACACTAAAACCAAACATGGAGTTGAGAAATCTCAATTTATTTCCCTACTGCTCATCTCCTCAACACTAAATCCCAAACAACCCTTTGATGTGCATTAAAAATTGTATGCGGATAAGTTTTAAGGAATTTGCTTCAATTTTTTATGTGATTGATTTATTATTTATTGTCTTTTGACAATCCATTTAGAAGATAAGATATTTTTATCAAATATCATAAATTTTATGACTAAGTTAGAAGATAAGAGATTTCAACAATCAAATGAAGATATTTACAATATCATTTAAATTTTCATGTAGAAAATAAGATATTTTTACCAAATCTCATAGATTTTATTTTACATTTTATACTCTAATTAAAATAATAAATTGAAATTTCCAATCCTATAAATAGTTGTCTACATTTTGTTTACAAGAACACTCTCTTTGCTTGGATTTTTTTTTGTTTTGTTTTTTTTATAATAAGTTATGTTGGATTATTTACCTTAACTTTCATCTAATTTTTCTTTTGTGCAATAATTTTTGTAGGGATTTTTTTTTTTGCATAATTGTTGTCTTTAAAAAAATACTTACAGATCTGAAAAAAAAGTTTGAAGAATTATAAGATTATCATTTAAGGTTAGTGTATGAATTCTTCCATTTCAAAAGTTTGGTAACAATGATTTCCTACGATATATATACTTCTCTATAGTTTGTTTACAAACACATTTGAAACTTTCTTTTTGCTTGGGGTTACTTTCTTGGTTTTTTTTTTTATAATAAAAAATTTAGTTATCTTATTTTTGTTGGATTATTTACCTTAACTTTCATCTAACTTTTCTTTTGTTGCAATAATTTTTGTAGGGATCTTTTGTTGCTTAATTGTTGACTTGGAGATGTTGGAATTTTTTTTTAAGAACCATAAAATTATCATTTGACGTTAAAGGTAAGTTCATAGATATATACTAATAAATATATTTAAGTTTATATATTTATAATTATAATAATGATATAACTCTTATAAATTTTATAATTCAAGAGTAATTGGTCTATTAATAGATAAATTGAGAAAAAATTAAAGAGCATCCATTTTTAAAAATCAGAGATAAAATTTAATTTTAATTCAATATATTTTATTAAGTTTTTTTGAAATAATAACACCTATTATTTTTTAAATTCAAAATAAATAATTAACTGCTTTTTAATATAAATGTGAATTTTAATAAATTTAACTCACGTGAAAAAATGGTTATAAAATTCAATATTATATTAAAATTATTATTTGATGATTCAATATTATATTAAAATTATTATTTGATGATTTAAAATTAGTCTAAAAATGTAAGAAGTAATTTATATATATATATATATATATATATATATAATTTATTATTTAAGAAATTATCACGTACAATGCCGTGCTAAAATTTGAGTATATATAAAATGATAAATCAGCATTTGATTAAAATCGAAAATTAATCATTTAAAATATTAGGGTCATTTTGTATGTTTATTCTATTATAGAATTTTTTTAATTTTTTTATTTATTATTTGTAGATGATAAAAGCGTACGATGAATGCTTCTAAAAAAACGTACATGGAATATAGGAGAAGGAATATGTGTCCTGAAAATATTACCTATGTCAATAAATAATGTTTTAAATATAACTTTTCGGTCAAATCCAACAATCCACGTGGCATAATCACTGCCCATTAATCTAACGGTCGTAATTAAACTACGGCATTGTAGCTTGATGGCCAACATGTTAAATTTAAATTTAATTTGATATTATTGGTCTCAAGATCGAATCCTATTAGGTACATTAAAAAAAAAACTATGACTGAACTTTGGGATACACGTGACTTTAAATAATGGTGGAGCCCCTTGTTCTTCAAGGGGACCACTACATCATTTTCTCAATAATACAGTGCTTGCAAGCTCATTATTTTTAATTTTCATAATCATTAGACTTATTTAATGATTTTATAATTAATAAATTTAACATATATATATATATATAACTATTATGAAAGGATTTAATTGGTTAAAGAGGATTTTCGAGTGTATAAGATAATAAATTTAATCTTTGATGGTTACTTATTTATAAATTAATTTTTTTTATAGATTCTCTTGCATCTAAATGTTATAAGATTAGACGGTATGTCTCGTGACATTAGTTGAGGTGTGCGAAAGCTGACCCGAACAGTCATGGATATCAAAATACAAAAACACACACACACACACACACACACATATATATATATATATATATATATATATATATATATATATATATATATATATATATATATATATATATATTATTGTATATAACATATATATTTTAATATTTTGTGAGTATGTAGGTTATCTTACATATATCTCGATTATTTTTATGGTATATATAATTTGATTTTAATTTATAGCATTTAAATGTCAATAAATAATGTTTTAAATATAACTTTTCGGTCAAATCCAACAATCCACGTGGCATAATCACTGCCCATTAATCTAACGGTCGTAATTAAACTACATCATTGTAGCTTGATGGCCAACATGTCAAATTTAAATTTAATTTAATATTATTGGTCTCAATATCGAATCCTATTAAGTACATTAAAAAAAACTATGACTCAACTTTGGGATACACGTGACTTTAAATAATGGTGGAGCCCGTTGTTGTTCAAGGGGACCACTACATCATTTTCTCAATAATACAGAGCTTGCAAGCTCATTATTTTTAATTTTCATAATCTTTATCATGGTTTTATAATTAGACTTATTTAATGATTTTATAATTAATAAATTTAACATATATATATATATAACTATTATGAAAGGATTTAATTGGTTAAAGAGGATTTTTGAGTGTATAAGATAATAAATTTAATCTATGATGGTTACTTATTTAAAAATTAATTTTTTATAGATTCTCTTGCATCTAAATGTTATAAGATTAGACGGTATGTCTCGTGACATTAGTTGAGGTGTGCGAAAGCTGACTCGAACAATCATGGATATCAAAATACAAAACACACACATACATATATATATACATATATATATACATATATATATATATACATATATATATACATATATATATATACATATATATATTATTGTATATAACATATATATTTTAATATTTTGTGAGTATGTGGGTTATCTTACATATATCTCGATTATTTTTATGGTATATATAATTTGATTTTAATTTATAGCATTTAAATGTCAATAAAATTTATAAAAAAAATATTTTTTAGATAAGTAATTATCATACATTAAATTCATTACCTTTGGTTAAAACCTCCCTTGACTACTAAAAAACTTTTGATTATAAAATTTTGAATATAAATATTAACTTATTAACTTCAACATGTATTAAAGTTCTATTGCATTGATCTCTTTCTCTATATATTAATTAGCTGAAGGTCTCTAAAAACCAAAACAGCTACTTTTAATGTTTGACCTACGTTAGCATTTTCTATAGCTAATATAGAATATAATATACATTATTCAGTACAGATTATTTTAATTATTGCATTTTATTAGCTAAAATTTAAAGTTTATATATATATATATATATATATATATATATATAAAAAAGAAGGTTTAGTGTGAAATATGAATATTATCTAGTTTGTAACATAATTCTTCCCAAATATAGAAGATTGAATATATAATGATAAATTTTGTTTTCGCTGGTTTTTACTTTTTTCAGAATATATAGATAAACTTAAAAAAATCATAATTTATTTTAAAAAAGAACTCACAATCAACATAAAAAAAAAGAAAAACTATTTTTGAATATAATATTGTTGAAGGTTTGGATTTCCAAAATATATCTCTTTTTAAAATTTTGTGTGTTAAAGATTTGAGGTGACATTACAACAATCTATTTTGTTATCTCGATGTGACATCAAACAAAATTCCAAATCCCAATCATTAAAAAAAATCATACTAAAAAAAGTTAGCAATAATAATTAACTAATATATGTGGACTAATTTAAATAGAATTTGTTATTTTATTTATTATGAATGCCTTTATTTTACAAGTGACCCACCATGTCACTTCAATCCTCATACCACCAGCATGTTATTATGCTATTGTCGGTCGCAAGTTCTATATATTATTTTCAAGGGAAAAATTGAATCCTCAATTCTCACATTTCTAAGTTATATTCCTTCAAGAAAAATTATTACTATAATTTTATTATTTCATTTTTAATTTGGATAAGTTTTTTTCTTATGATTTTGATTTACTATGTTTTTTTACTTTATGGAAGTAAAACAAAAATAACTTTTTTATAAATATTTTAAAGATTATGTTGGATAAACTTTTTAGTTTTTAATTTTAAAGAATTTGATTAATCAAATTCTAAAATAAAAAATAGCTTTTAGTTTCTTTTTTCCAAAACATGAGTTGATTTTTGAAAAACATAAGTAAAAAAGAATTAAATAATTAAATATGTTGGTGGAAATAATATTATAGGTTTATTTTTTTGAAAATTAAATGATTATCCAGTGAAATCTACACTTTTATCATTGTGTTCGTTGTGTCTAATAGACTATTTAATTTAATGTCTAATAAGTATTTAAACTCTCACACTAAAAAAAAAGTATTTAAACTCTCGATATTATAGTTAAAAGACATTTAAGGGTTAAAATATTTAATAAATTTTTGAATTCTCATCTTGGTATTCAATAAATCCTTGAATATTTAGGTCAATTTTTGCAGTTGAATGTGAATGTGAGAGTGACGTCCGATTTTTTTTTGTAGTACATATTGGGAGAGGGAGACAAATACCGATTCTCGGGCTCAAACTTTCGACGTTGGTGTTGAGTTGATTTACAACCAAACAATGAAACCATTGCATCATTGACCCATTCGGTAGAGTGACGTCGGATTTACATAACGACTTTAGTTTGGAAAAAATGCTATGCCAATGAGCTCTGTTAGAGAAAAAAAAAGACAAGGTTTTATTATATTTTTTTTTATAAATCTCTTGGTGGCTGTTTGTTTGACATATTTAGATAGCTTTTGAGTTAATAAGTTATATTGATGAGTTAAAAATTGAGAGTGCGTGTCAAAAACTAGTTTAGATGTAGTTTTGTGTAGAGAAATTAGAGTCAAAACCTTATTTGGATGTAAATTTAAAAATAAATAATTATTTTTTGTAGTTTAAAAATGAGTTATTTTGATTGATTTGAAATAAATGATTAAAAATAAGTGGTTAGAAAAGATTGAAGAGTTATAAATGAATAATTAAAAATGAATGGTTAGAAATGAGAATTATTTTTAGAAGTAAAAATAAGGAGGAGTTAATAAAAACTCGTTTGGATGTAGGTTTTGAGGAGGAGTTGATAACTCATGATACTAACTCCTACCTAAATATGTCAAACAGCCCCAAGACTGTTTGTTTGTTATATTTAGGTACAATTTAGTTTTAGGATTTATTAATTTATGCTCGAAAACTTATATCCAAACAAATTTTTACCAACTTCTCATTATTTTTACTTTTAAAAATAACTCTCATTTCTAACAATTCATTTTTAATAATTCATTTATAACTACCCAATCATTTCTAACGACTCATTTTCAATCATTTCTTTCAAATTAATCAAAATAATTCATTTTTAACTATTTATTTTTAATCATTCTTTTTTTAACTACTAAAAATAATTACTCATTTTAAATTTACATCTAAACAAAGTTTTGATTCTAACTATTCTACACAAAAGTTACATCCAAACGAATTTTTAACTACAATTCTCAATTTTTAACTATTCAATCTAACTCTTTAAACTAAATCCTACTTAAATAGGTCAAACAAGCTACCCCTGTGGAATTGAGATTTTACTTGTCAATAGCTTATGCTGAGTCATTGAAGGTTATTTTTTTGCGTGAATTTCGAGAGGTTTCTTTGTAATCTCCTCTATTTTAAGTGAAACTTGTGGTTGTAAAATACGACGTTAATTTCGAGTTTGAGAAAAGTAGGTATAACTTTCAGAGCCGTCCTCTTCGATCTCTTTATGTTTGTTGCCTAACAAATACTGAATTTGGTTTGTTCACAATAATTATTGTGGAATGGTATAGTGGTAATTTTTTTAAAAAAATAATTAACGGGAAGTTTGAAGATTTAGTGTTGAGGAAAGAAGAGGAAGTTGAAGGGCATTTTTACGACATCTACCTCTCACATCAAATCTTTTATTTTGTCACATTAATTTTTTTTTTTCTAATTTTCAATCATGTTGTATAATATAAAATATATTTGATCTAATTTTTAATTTTTTTTTTTGAAACCTGATCTAATCTTATTTAATATCACATCAAATTTTCTTTAATTTTCAACCACATAATATAAAATAAAATTTATTAATTGATATAAATATGCAATGATTACGTTAAAAAAATAATATAAAATAAATACTTTTTACGACATCTTATCTTCAAAATATCTATTTTATATCTCTAAATCACTTAACTTTCTCCTTCTCTTCCACTTTTTCCCATCTCTTTTTTTCAACTCCAAAATCCAATTACCTACGGAATCGAGAAATTCAATCTACGAAAATTATATATCTAGAAATTAATTTCCTATAAATTTCGTTTGACATCCATAAAACAATACATCTTTTGATATTAGTTGGTCCACAAATTAACTCAAACAGTTGTGAATATGAAAAAAAAAAAATGACTTATTTTAAATGTGTCGTGATACTTTTTTTTAAGGAGAGAATTGTTAGAAGTGCTAACAAAGTACCGCCTTAATTAGGCAAGGAAGAGATTGATATATCGAAAATAGATTTATAGTATATATTTTTTTTTTTGAAAAAAGATTTATAATATGTAAACAAGGGCAATTTTCAACATGAAAATGTGAAACTTTGGGTGGAATAATAGTAAAGTTATGAATAGTTATACACCTAAATAGATACATTGGGATAGGTAGATGTGTTTTTGTTTTCTTCTTATCTTTTGAGGAAATCATGTGAATGAGTCAAGAAAGATCGAAAACTATATTCATGGGGTGTTTGGGCCACCAAGAATAAGGGGGAGGATGAGAAGGGGAATGAGAATGAGAATGATTTTCTGTGTTTGGGCCACAGGAAATCATTCTCTCCATAATCACGTTTTTCAAAAATTACTTTTTTTATTCTCCTCCTTACTTTTTATTCTCTCTCCAACAATTTTCATATATCACATCACTATTTTATACTCACATCATTTTCATTATTTTATATTTCTCATAATCATTACATTTATCTCAAATAAAAATAATCATTCTCCCCATAATTATTACCTTCACTCCAAACACAAATAACCATTACTCCATAATGGTTCTCTTCCTTATTCTCCTCCTCATTACCATTCTCCTCTTAATCATTACCATTCCATTTACCCCAACACACACCCTAATTGAAAGAGGGTGGGTAAGATGAGTTGGAAAAGTGTGAAAGTTAGGTTTTTTTAGTCTTATCTCCATTCGAGGTAGCTTAATAAAGAATTTTTAAGGAGTTTTTAATTTAATTTTTAATATTTATGAAAATTCGAGTCAATTTATGTACACTTCGACTAATGCTATAAATTAAACCTATTACATCTTAATTTTTCAAGACCCCTTTGATTACTAAGTATGATTTAATCATATTTGAATAATTTTTTATTATTCCTAAAATAGTTTGAAAAATAATTATTTACTTAGGTTCGGTTTATAATTATTTGATTTTTTTTAATTTTTGAAATTTAAATTTATTTTCATTTAAAATATCCATAAAGAATTTCATTTTAAGATAATTAATTCAATTTATTTTCACTTAAATTATGTACAATAAATTTCATTTTTTCTTAACAAAAAGTAGATGAATCTTAACTAAAATTTTAAAAGTTATTTTTTTATAATTTTCAAAATTTTAATTTAATTTTAAAATATAAGTAAGATATAAATAGAAGATTTTGCCCGTATCATAAAAAGTGACAAAATATTTCTATCTATATCTTGTAATAGTAAATCCATAAATTGAGTTCTAACAGTGATTGAGTTATATCACTCATAAAATTCAACAAGTGGTAGATTCAATCTAGTACCGATTGAATTCTATCCCTAATAAAAAATTATAATTATTTTAGAAATTCTACTACAAACATAATACAAAAGTAAAATATGTTGTTATAGTAAATTCTCAAAAGTAAAAATAAGGTTAAAATATCATTTTGGTCCCTCGACTTTGGGGTTTGTTCCATTTTGGTCCCTCGACTTTCAAATGTCCAATTTTAGTCCCTCAACTTTGTTGTTTGTCCAATTTTGGTCCCTCAACTTTCAAATGTCCAATTTTGATCCCTCAACTTTGCTATTTGTCCAATTTTGGTCCCTCAAATTTCAAATATTTTCAAATTTGGTCCTTAGACTATAAAAAAAGTTCAAAAATTATCCTTTGGTCAAATGAATTTGTTATCACTCCTAAATTATTTTTTCTCTCTTTCATCTTTCATAATTTCTCTCTCTAAAAATTTTACCTCTCTTCAATCCACCTCTCTTCCCCATTTTTCTTTTCTTTTTTTCTTTTTTATTTTCTTTCTTTTTCTTTTTTGTTCCATGGTAGACTATGAATTTTAGAAAACAAAAAGTGACAAATCAAAGTAGGAAAATTATTATCTCTTCCCCTCTTTTCTTTTCTTTATTTTCTTTATTTTTCTTGTTTGTTCCATGGTAGACTATGAATTTTAGAAAATAAAAAGTGACAAATCAAAGTAGGAAAATTATTATTCAGAAAAATTATCTCATGTTAAATAATTTGATGAGATGGATTGAGGAGAGAATAAGAGAAAAAAAAGAAGAGAAGAGAATTAGAGAGGTGGATTTAAGAGAGAAAAAACTTTTAGGAGGAGAAATGATGAAAGATGGAAGAGAGAGAGAAAAGAATTTAGGAGTGAGAAAAAATTTTATTTGACGAAAGGACCATTTTTTTTACTTTTTTGATAGTTTAGGGACTAAATTTGGACATTTGAAAGTCGAGAGACCAAAATTGGATAAACAGCAAAGTCAAGAGACCAAAATGGAACAAACTACAAAGTCAAGGGACTAAAAATGAACATTTGAAAGTCTAGGGACCAAAATGGAACAAATCCCAAAGTTGAGGGATCAAAATGATATTTTAACCTAAAAATAATTGAAGTAAAATAGTTATGGCAGGCTTAATTTTTAATCTAAAATTAAAAAAAAAGAAATGATTGTCACATCAGACTTAATTCCCAAATTGGAACCTTTAACCAACCCACTTCTAATTGTAGATACATAGCAATACTGTTTTATACAACATTATATTTATTAATATTATCATATCACGGGAAAGTAAGCAAAAACAAATGCCGGCATGTGACGGAAGCCCACTCCCGATTTTGGAGTAACATGTTCTTCGTCGTCTTCCTCTTCTTCATCCATTCTTCATTTCTCAACCGTTTTTCTCCTTCATCTGCCATGGCTTCTCTGCACTGTGCAATGGAATTTCTCACATAATCGAATTTCCAAGCAGTAAACTATCCTCCAATGGCACTCCACTCCTCTGCCATTCTTCTTCTGCACCTTTTTCTCTACCTTACACTCTCCTCCGCCGCTCCCCGGAGCACTGAGATCGCCGGCGGTGTCAGGATATGGCCGTTGCCGGCTTCGGTCACTCACGGCGGCCACGGTCGCTTGTATGTTGCCAAGGACTTTCGCCTCAACACTCAGGGCTCCAACTTCAGCGATGCGTCCGCGGTGCTTAAGGAGGGATTCTCGCGCCTGCTTGACGTGGTTCGTGTTGCGCATATTGTTGATGCTAATCTCTCTCGCGTGGACTCCTCTGCTCTGCTTCTCGGCATCCACATTGTCGTCTCTTCGCCTTCCGATGAGGTTTGCTCCTGTTTTTGTCTCTTGATGTTTGTTTTCGATTCGTTGTTGATTTTTGGCGGAGTTTGCGAGGTTGAAGTCTTTTGGAGCTTGGAAATGCGTTGGAGTTTCTGTTTGAGTTCAATTCCTGTTTCTTGGATTTGTTGTTATGCATTTGACTATTGATCAAATGAATTGTGATTGAACTCTTTCGAAATTGTGTGAACCTGGTTCTAAATTTTGGAAATGCATTGGAGTTTCTGTTCATGTTTCTTGAATATGATTATGCATTTGGAGTTCTTAACGTGCTTTTTTGACTTTACTTTTGAACGATTACGGTTTCGATTTTCTTGATTCTGGAGGTTTCCTTTGATCAAATGAATTGTTTGATTATGATTTGTGTGAAATATGTATGTGGATTGTGCAGTTACAATATGGTGTGGACGAAACATACAGATTATCAGTCCCCGAACCCGCACCTGGAAAGCCTGCATATGCATTTCTTCAGGTGGGTGAAACCAAACTCTTACCTACTCGCTTTACTTGGTTGATAACCATTTTGCTTTTAGTTTTTGATTTTTGAAATTTAAGCCTACCACAACTACCTTCCTTATGTTTTTCTTACTTCGATATCTACACCTTGCCTATATTTGTAGAAATCAAACCAAAATTTGGAAACAAAAAAAAAGTAGCTTCCAAAAGCTTGCTTTTATTTTTAAAATTTGGTTAGCATTCACCTACTTTCTTAAAGAAAGATGGATACCTTGTAGGAAAGATGGAGCATATCGTAGGAAATTTGAGTAAAAATAAGCTTAAATTTCAAAAACAAAAAACAAAAAACCAAATGATTATCAAACGGGGTCTTTACAATCAGTTTTTCTGGGTTATCAGTGTGGATATAAGTTGTTAAGTTTTAGTTGGCTTGTGCATTTTGATTCAAACATGGATTTTTGTTGTAAATATTTTGACTGATGCGGGTTACTTTATCACAAGTATATTTTGGTTCAAATCCGTTTGGTTCATGGTCTAAAATTGAGTTGTTGAATAGATTGATAATCGAGCTATCTTTGGATTATAATTTTAAATTTAATAAATGCATTTGCTGTAACAACTTGATACTAGTTGCATAATCTGTTAGTGTCTTAAAGTCATAAAGTTTTCTAAATAACTATAAAGTTCAATGGTTGGCTTAATTTAAATTTCTGGGTCTTTTTTTGGTATATGTGTGTTTGAACTTGAATTCATTAAATTATTTATGATGTGGACTGAAGTTGTTTTATTTAATCAAGTTCTTTCCATAAACTGGCTTGGTGTTTTTTTAAGTTCAAGAACTGGCATGGTTAAGTTGTTCAATTTTTGGAGATAACCATGTTCATAGTACTCAATCTTTGAATGCATCACAATCAGACTGTACAGACACCGTGTTTTATATACATAGTCTGATGGTTTAGCTGAAAGTGTACGGTTAGATTGATCAAATTCAATTTTTAAGACGTTCCTGTATCTTGAGTCCACCAAAACTAAAAAGTGAAAGCCACGAGTAAAAGTGAAAACTGAAAAGTGAAAGCCACAAGTAAAAGTGGATGAAATTTAAATCTGTGGTCATCTTCATCAACGGCCAATATTCTTCACTTGAATATATTTTGCTTGATAAAGTGTAATTTTCTTTGCATTTTACTTATATGGTTTGTGCCAAAGTGAACTTACTTTGGTATGTGGTAATTGACATGCCCTTGGCTTTAAGTTTAGGTTTGAGGTTGAAGTCCCGGGCCCCATTTGATGGACAAAAAGAGAATACTGTTAATGGTTTTTCCTAATTTGTTCTTGTAGCTTTAGTCCCTTAACAGTAAGTTCTTTCTCAAACTCTGCAGGCTCGTACAGTTTATGGGGCTTTGCATGGTCTTCAGGTTACATTCTAAGACTTATACATCTGAAGGTTATAATCTTGGAGTCTAAGGGAATATATAAGATATTGAAAATGTCTTTGTAATGTGAAATTTTGCAGACCTTCAGTCAATTATGTTCTTTCAATTTTGAATCAAGGGTAATTGAAGTTCGCATGGTACCATGGAATATTGTCGATCAGCCAAGGTTCTCCTATCGAGGGCTTTTAATTGGTGAGATGTTTCTGAGTTTTGTCATATCAATTTGTTGAATTATGTTAAATTACCGATCAACCCAAGAGCTTAACCTGTTGGGTTCGGGTAAACTTAATTATATCAACTAACACAATTTTTGTTTTAATGACAATCCTTGAGCTAGAACGTGGCATGATAAAAAATGCTTGCTTGGTTTCCTTGCTCTCTGTTAAAAGTTTTTGCGGTGCTCTTTGTCCTGTTCCAATTCCTTTTTATTTTTTGATGTCATACTTTGCTTGTTTGTCATTAACTTAAATCGTCACTTTCTTTGTCACGAAATATAATCGACTTTTTCATAAAGAATGCCCACCTATACTGCCGCTAAAAACTAATTTGGGTTCATGTTTTCCTAGCTTTTATTTATACATTCAGTTATTTTATGTAATTTGTCCGTTGATTTAAAGAAGCAGTTTATGGTGGATGTTGCTTTCTTACCTAAAATGGTAGGTTAAAATTTATGGAAGGTGACTATGTATGATAATTAGGAAAAAAAAACTATTACTTAAACTACAATCAACAACCGAATCGAAAATAAAGAAAACGTAGAAGAGAAGAAGAAACAATACAACAATTTTACGTGGTTCACTAATGTTATGTTAGCTAGTTCACTGGTAGAGAGAGGGTGAATTTTATTAAGGAGAAGCAAATTAAAAAATGAACATCATCATTGGCTAGGGTTTAAATCGAGTTTATATATGCACTCTCATTAAACCCTATTATACATAAAAGGCCCAAATGCGAGCGCTTTTACAAATGCGGAAACAAAAATAGAATACATAATACGTTCACGCATGCGGAGATGCATTCACACACGTGCAATGCGTTCACGCATGCCAAATGCAGAAAGCATTTACACAGCGGGGGCGTTGCCCCGTCACCCCCACTCGCTGAATGAGCAGTGAGACCCCTTGACTAACTAATTGCAGCGCATTCGTCGTTTAAGGCATATCCCAACAAGTATGTTTTGTGCTGTTCAGATTGCAACGAAGTGACAATTGAGTGAAGTAGCAAAGTCTATATATTTCTTATGTACAATTTATTGGTTGAATCTTGGATTGGACTCGAGGTATGCTTAGGCTTAGAGGAAGAGTATCTGAACATATCGTATTTGCTTCATAATTTTAACATTGAAGTTTAAACCATGATGGAGACCATGGGATTTTTGTTTTATTGGTTAAACTGTCATGGCTAGGGTGCCAACCAATCATGACTTGTAATCTGACCTGCAAATGATCTTCACGCAGATACTTCTAGACATTATCAGCCATTGCCAGTTATAAAGAATGTGATTGATTCTATGGCATATGCAAAGCTGGTATGTAATTCATTAAGTTACGCGTTATTTTGTGATAGTAGTTTACTGGCAATGCTCACTTGCTCAAAACATGATTTGGATAGCTGTTGGCTGTTTTCTGTTTCTAACTACTCTTTACCCAGTGGATCACAAAATGTAAATTTATCTTTTTGGTTAAGAATAAGAAAACCAAAAAGAAAATGCTTTAATGTTTTTTTTATAAAAATGCATACGGGACTGTCCCTAAGAGGTGGCACAGTGGTTAAAGACTTGGGCTTTGAATGTATGCTCCCTTCAAAGTTTCAGGTTCGAGACTCATCTGTGACATTATTCCTTCGATGTCTCCCAGTACTTGGCCTAAGGACGGGCATGGTTACCCTTGTTTCAAAAAAAAAAAAAAGCATACGGGACTATTACTACCAAGATGATGTTGTATTACCTAGATGAAAACCATGTGTTGAAGCGGTTGTTCATTTTTAAAACCAAATTATGCATTCTTTTTTTATCACTGTTTCTGTTATTTATACCTTCGCTTACCTCTTCATCAATAATTAAATTTCCCGATATTTCTCGAAAACAAGGCAAGTGCATTAGGGCTTAAGAGAGCTTTGATAATTTAGCTAAATCTCATTCAACATTGATGGAAGGGAGAAAAAAGAAAAACGAGTTACATATTGACAAACCATATTGATTCATAATGTTTTAAAAGGTGCGCCTAGGCGCAACGCACACCCCTAGCGCCTTACCTGGGAAAGGCGAGGTGCGGTTAATAAGGCCCGCGCCTTTTGCATGAAACCCCGGGCGCCAAAAGGAGCGCGCCTTGTGGGTTTTTGTGTTTCCTTAGGGTTTTTTAGGGTTTATGCCTCACTTTTTTGTGTTTTAGAGATCCCCGTACTAGTCATTCGAAGTGCGAGATTATTGATTCAAGACATTTCAATACCTTAAATAATTTAATTCTTCAACTCACAAAAACAACATTCGCTTAAAATGAAAGGTTAATAGTTGAATCTTATATATGTTTTGTATAGATTCTTAGTTAAACTTCATTTCTATCCATGAAATGAAGGTTAATAGTTAAATGTAATGTATGTTTTTATATATTATTCTTGGTTAAAACTTCATTTATATCTATGGAAATGTTTTTATTGTGTATACACACATATATAAAAATTTTCTGTGTTTTTTTTATATAGTGCGCCTTATGTAAAAAAGCCCGCGCCTTTTGGTTTGCCTTGCGCCTCAGACCCCAGAGACCTATTGCGCCTTGGCTTTTTAAAACACTGCATAACTGATCCAGAATAGCTGCATTTACTGCACTTTCCATCCTTGTTAGTACCATCAACTTTAACTTCTTTTATGCAGAATGTGTTGCACTGGCACATCGTCGATACACAATCGTTTCCATTGGAGACACCTTCATTCCCAAACCTTTGGCTTGATGCTTATTCTAAGCAAGAACGGTATACAACTGCAGATGCTGCAGAAATTGTGAGGTAGGCAGCCTTTTTTCTTGGATGTGTTAAGTTGCTAACTAAGAGTTAGTTTCCATTTTAAGCTTCTGTCTAAGATTTGTAGATATGCACAACGACGTGGAGTAAGTGTATTAGCTGAACTTGATGTTCCTGGACATGCTTTATCATGGTAATTACAGCAATATCATTGACCTTCTATTATATTTTATTTATAATGTTAACATGTGGGGGAGCTCATGGTTTCATTGTCAGGGGAGTTGGCTATCCTGCTCTGTGGCCGTCGAAGGATTGTAAGGAGCCACTTGATGTCAGTAATGAGTTCACTTTTAGAGTAATAAATGGAATACTATCGGGTAATATCACACTTTCCCCGCAAGCTCTCTTGTTCTTTCCATAAAAACATTATAAATGCTTAGAAAGGAAAAATAATACATTCAAATTCTCATCATAATTAAAATGGGGCCTTTCACAAAATCAGTGCGAAGAGAGAGTTTGATAAATAGTTTTCCTCAATATCGATGATTTTCTATAAATTGAGTTTTAAGGGAGCAATATAAACTCTTACAGTAAAGATGATATGAGGATGCGTTTCTAAGAGATGGTTTCTATTTAGAAGATAAAATAGATTATAGGTTGAAGGCGAGAGTGAGTTACAACTATCCTCGTTTCTTGAATCAATTTGAATGAACCTACATTTTGTAATTAATAATCTAGTTAAACTATCTTTATTTTAGGGGATAAAGGTAACATATTGCTGTTCATGTGTTTCAGATTTCAGGAAGATCTTTAACTACAGATTTGTTCACTTGGGAGGCGATGAAGTTAACACAAGTAAGTTGAACAATCAGATAGCACTTTGTCTTTGTCATGAAAAGCCTCCAAATTCTATCTAATTAACTCCATGTCATATTTCATCTTTGAAGTCTAATTAGATCAGTTAAGAAACTGTCATAGAATCTTTTTTATTTATATTTTATTTGTGTTGAATTATGTTAAACCACCAATCAACCCAAAAGCTTAAGCTTGTGGGTTGGGATAAATTGAATTGTATCAACCAACACTCCCCTTACTTGTGGGTTTAGAAATTTGAGAAGTGCTCTACAAGTAGAATTCAATTTTAAATGGGGGAGGAAACGACTTGGTAGGGTCTCGAATATAGGACCTTCTGCTCTGATATCATGTTGAATTATGTTAAACCACCAATCAATCTAAGAGCTTAAGCTTGTTGGTTGGGGTAAATTGAATTATATCAACCAACAATTTGTTGTGAAAAAAGTTCATCCATTTTATTGATATTACACCAAATATGGGGGACAGCAACTTAAGCCGATGGAAGCTACACAAAATACTTCTGATTGGTCAAAAAGAAGAAAAATTATAGTTACGAAAGTAAGATGAATTTTTACCATGAGAGAGCCAAAAGGACAATTTTTTTTATATTTATCACGTGATTATTTGGTTGTTTCTTTTGGTCTATGTAGACTATAGAGCAGCCCTAATAAAGTTGAAGAATAAGAGATTTTTTTTTCTCTTTCAAATGAATTATTGGATAATGTGATGTAAGAATCGTAAACAACAATCAAGAATAAGGAATGAATAGGTGAAATAAGAAAAAAAGCCCCCTTTTTTTTATTTCACCTATCAATGAAATAGTTTCTTATCAGGAAAATAAGAACAAGAAAAATGCGAGAAAAAGAACAAACAAATTTACGTGGTTCACTAATGTTGTGTTGGCTACGTTTACGGGCAGGAGAGAAATCGTTCTATTAGAAGATCAGAATACAAATGTTTGGCAAAAAAAGGGGCGAGAGTTGAAGAGAGTGTATATAGTGCACGTCTCATAAAACCCTAATACATAATTTAACCCATAAAAGCCCAAATATGAAAATAGAAAACACAAGTAACATATTTTTTAGGTTTCGAGAACCCTGTACTAAATATTTATAATGCCGCATAGTTCAAAATATTTCAACAGATAAGGTGATGGCAAGCATCATGTAAATCTCTTTGGATGCTAGTAGAACATACAAGGAGAAAAACACCATACTCCAAAAGGCTTCTGCAAAGTGGCAAGTGGCTTGGAATCATTTGGCGAGCAATTTGTAGAGTTGGAAAGCCACGAGGATCTATTATGTATCAAAAGACTACATTTTGCCATTGGCTACCTCTCTTGTGTTTAGCCTTTTTAGGCAACCTCTTGATAACCTTTTCAATTGTGTGAGAAAGGCCGAAAGGGATTCTGAAAAAGGGGTAATAGCATAATCGTAAGGGAAATTTCTAAGTAAAATCAAACATGAAAGTTGAGTTATCAATCAACCCAAAACTTAAGATTATACGTTGGGGTAATATAATAATATCAACCAATACTATTCCTCACTTGTGGGCTTGAAAATTTAAAAATACCAAAAAAATGGAATTCAATATTAATTAAGGAGGAAAGGACTTCTTAGGAGTTTGAACATATGTCCTCTTACTCTGATACCATGTTGAATCATGTTAAATTATCGACTTATCAAATTTAATCTTATAGGTTGGAGTAAATTTAATTATCTCAAGCTCGACAAAGGATAAATATTTATTTTATAAGAAAGAAAAAATTACATTAATAAAGTGAAAATGTTATAAAGAAGTCTATCACATCACGATAATGGTCAATCGAAGAGCAAAACACATAAGGTATTCGGTAAATACAAGTCTGTTAGTGTGAGAAACAAAAAAACGAGAGGTGGATGGCTTGTAGGTCGATGTTGATGTAGCCATGAGATTCCAATATATTTTGCTTGTAGACTGGAAAAATGACGCTTGTGTGTCGAGAACCTATTTGGTCAAATATGGTCAAAGGAAGGAGAAATCACTTGAAAGTATTAGGGACAGTTAGTTGAGATTCGGTGCAGAACAAGGAATAAAGAAAAGAAAGTCGTCGTGTGGCGAATTTTGATCTTTGGCTCTACCACAACTATAGATCTTGTTGCACATATTCCCGGGGAAGATAACCACAATGTCAATGGAGGTGGAGCTGAAAAGAGAGTTCAGATTTAATGAAAATAAAATGCTTATAGCATTTTTTTGCATTTTTTTGCTTCCTAGAGAAAAGGATGCGTTATGAAAACGGTAATAAAAAATCGATGAAATGAAGAATAAAGAGAAACGGATAACAAGAAACGTGAGAGAAGAAGAAGAAAAACAACGCAGAAGTTTACGTGGTTCACTAACGTAGTGTTAGCTAGTCCATGGGCAGAGGAGAAGAGCAATTGTATTGAGAGAGACGAAAATTTACATGTACAGAGATTATGTCGTAATGTCATTATTCGGCTGGGGTTTAATTCGTTCTTATATATGCGCTCTCATTAAACCCTATTACAGATGGCGTAAACGTAAAACAGAATGCGGATGCGTAAACGCGCTGCGGAAACACGATGCTCTGCGGAGTGCGGTTAGCGGATGCGGAATGCGGATTGCAGCGTGGAATGCAGAATGTGCTTGCGCATATAGATGCGTTCGCCCAACAGAATGCTAAACTCGCAAATGCGTTCCGCTCGCTGACCGGGCAACGAGACCCCCGACTGCTGATGACATTAATGCGTTCAAGGCATAATACAACAGGATGCAATGGACGGAGCACGAGGACAGTACCTTCTTCGGCAAATGGCGTGCATAGTGGAGCTGCAAAGGATGATAAGAAGTTGATGGTGCAATTCGATCATTTTCCAGTGGAGGAGATGTAGAAAGGCTCTCGCGAAAGAGGAAGTCGTGCTTGGAAAGTGTCAGATTGGTGCGGTGGTGCAACAATGGGCTGGTTCCTTGTACACACAGGGTAGATTGGAAGCAGATCAGGTGATGGAGAAGGTGCAACAACGCTATGCGAAGATGTATAGTGCGGTAGAGGAGTGCTCAACAAAGACGAAGGTCAACAATGATGAGCACTTCCTTGCGTCAGAGGAGGGGGTGCAACGCGAAAATTAGGGTTGTTTTTGAAAGAGTTAAGAGATCTTTTTGTCCAATGCACTAACAAAGGATAAATATGGTTCATTTGGAGGAAAGAGCTCTTTTTCAATGTTGAAATTGTCACAATTGTCAGATTGATATATGAATGCTTTATGTATCAATATCATATTGAACTTTACGTCAATATTATAAGCTTAACTGTTAAGTGAGGTATTTTATTTCATAAATGCATGTCTGATGAAAGTTCCTACCCAAAGACAGAAGATATCTGAAGAAAGTTATTCCTCCCATAAAGCTCTCTATGCCACTTTTCCTTCGAGTATCTAGAAAATAAATCTTTATATCAACTAGCAAAATGCATTATTCTGCTTTCCTTACTCTTCTGCATCCATCTTTATAAACTTTGATCATACACATAATAACACTCCCCTCTCAATTTTACTTTCAGCTTGCTGGAGAGTGACTCCTCATGTTAGAAAATGGTAATAATCTAAGACCTTTTTGACTACTGTTATTGAGTAAAATCAACTATACTAACGTTCCAATGTTCTGTTCTCTATATTGTTTTCACAAATAATTTTATTGACATTTTCCCGCTTGACTTTTATAAGCGAAGGATGAAAAATTTACTGCTACGATATTGTTCTTTTGGCTAGAAATAAATTCTATTCACTAGACTAAAGCTTACAAAAGAATGGGAACTTGTGTTTGATTTTGACTTTCGTACTTTCAAATTTTGTATTGCAAGAATTAATGAGTAGTTGCGAGTTTTTTTTTTTTTTTTTTTCCTTCTTCTATTTGATTCTTATTTGTTGTTTTAAGATAATGTTAAAGAATTGTGGTAAGTTCAACATGGTTGAAATATTGATGTTGTGTAAATTCCTTAAAAATATAAGTCTAATAAGATGCATAAAATTTAGCGTTTATGATTTCATTTAGGAGGTAGTCCCATGGGATCAGTCAATTTGTGGATAAGTTAGTTTGGAAATTCATAGTTATCAAAGCTACACCAATGGAAAAGTCTAGAAGCTGCATTGATTGAGCATTATGCTGTCTAGGGTTCTTCCATGTAACGAGAGGCTTTTCCATCTTATTTGTATTAATTCGTGCCATATTTTTGTTCGATCAATGAATAATCTTATCATTTTTATTTTAATATTAATGCTGGACACTACCTATGTTCGATACGATAATTGAAGCATCATATATGATGTGATCTTGCTTGTAATCTTGGTTTCGGCTCCGGAGCTAGGAGTCATGGTTCATGTTGGGATGCAAAGAGGGAGTTTAGGATAGGGTGTCTGTGTTTCTAGTTTGTTATCTCCATCTTCATTATTTTTCTAGAATGAAATGGTCGATTTTTTTATTAAAAGATACAATGAAATGGTTGATTTTTCCGATTGTGCCGGTCATTTATGTTCTCAACTACACTGTATTTTATTTGTCTGCCTAATTTTCTTCTGGAAACAGTTCTCATCCTCTCAAATGTAGTTTGAGATAAACATTTTGACTTTTCTAATGAACAGGTTGAAAAAAAGGGGTATGAATGTATCTGATGCTTACAAGTACTTTGTCCTCCGAGCACAAAGAATAGCTTTGTCACACGGATATGAACTTGTAAATTGGTATGTGCTTCTGCTCTAGTTTAATCATCAAAGGCAGCTTTCTGATCTTATCTGCTCATTGAAAATATTTCAGGGAAGAGACTTTTAACGATTTTGGCAGTGAATTGAGTCGAAAGACTATTGTGCATAATTGGTATGTTATACCTACTCTCACGTAACTAGATATTTCTACATAGTAAACTTTAGTTTTTTTAGTAATTATGTCGATTGCTCAGGATTCATTATTAGAAGAAATTCATTCTATTTCTTTGCCAATAAAATGACATTATAATCAAATGTAGCTATTTAGACATTTCTGCTTACTCGTAAAAGAGTATCAAAGTCCAAGTCCATGAAGTCTGTTGAACTACTATTTACATTCTTCTATTTAATTTTGCTTGTCTTGAGAAACCACATTCCAGGAATGTGTCATAATGAAGGCAATCAACTCTTTTTCAAGCTTCAACTTAAATAATTGTGTAAAATATCTATTAATGACGATTACTTAATCTTGGCTACTTGGGTTAGTGATGATTAGGAGATTGATTGTTTTGGAGAGGGGTAAGTGTCATGCCATGTAACTGAGTAAATGTCTAATTGTTGGAGATACTCACTTAAGGCGATTGTCCCACACTAGAAAGATGAAGATTCTTCAACATCTTTATAAGAGATACGGGTTACTTCCCTCCTTGCTAATTGATTTTGAGGTAGAACTCCATATTATCTAATACGGTATCAGAGCACAATGTGGGTAATGACCCCCAAACTCCGACTCACTTGTGACATTTATCCCACATTGGAAATGTGAGAATTCTTCAACACCTTTGTAAGAGATATGAGTTACTCCCTTCATTTCCAATTGATTTTGGAGTGGAACCCCATATTATCTAATACTAATTAATTTAAGCTTCTCAAAGTATGAAATGGAAAATTTTTATCCGGTTCTACTTGCACCTCAATCTAAGTATTCAATAAGTTTTCTTTTGAGTTTTTCTACAATTGGGGTGGGGGGATTTGAAACCCATAACTCGTGTTCATGGGCAATATAGTAATATAATATGAAACCTAGATGTAGTATGTATTGTATGGTTTCCCAAATTAAGGGGTGGAAAGAGTTTAAACTGAAATTGAAGGATGGTGCTGCCATAGTGATTTTCTATATTCGCATTCAAGATTCTTTGCCCCTGAACGTGGCCCAAGCCAGAGTTATATTCTTCTAAATACAAAATAGCTGATATGAATAGAGAAGTCTTCGAAATAACAGAATTAATAATAATTTAATCACTTGAAATGGATAAATAGGGTATCCCATACTTTTACATTTCCTGATTGTTAGTTGATTTCATTTTCAGGCTAGGGATTGGTGTTGCTCCTAAGGTAGTTGCAGCCGGTTTAAGGTGCATTGTTAGCAACCAAGATAGTTGGTACTTGGACCACATTGACACAAGTTGGGAGCAGTTCTATTTGAATGAGCCGCTTAAAAACATCACAGATCCACAACAACAAAAATTAGTCATTGGTGGGGAGGTATGCATGTGGGGCGAAAATGTTGACGGTTCGAATATCCAGCAAACTATTTGGCCTCGTGCTGCAGCCGCTGCAGGTATGTTGTTGCTGTTTAGTTAATATTTTTGC
Source organism: Sicyos edulis (assembly GCA_036507275.1). Lineage (NCBI taxonomy): Eukaryota > Viridiplantae > Streptophyta > Magnoliopsida > Cucurbitales > Cucurbitaceae > Sicyos > Sicyos edulis. Next base: position 7,402,701 of record CM071856.1, on the reverse strand, counting down.
ATGATAACTTGAGAAGCATGTTCTTCATCAGCTGAAATTTTGAGATCCTCAGTGGTGGAATCACTTTTTAGATGTTTAACTTCCAGGTCAAATTAACTAATGAACTTCAAAAGAATAATCTAAACAAGGGATAGTTTTAGTAAATTTAAATTTAATACATGTAACGCTCATGAATTTTTTCAATTATTTATATCAGATTCAGACTTATCAAGGTGACTGCTAGATTTTTTTTTCTTTTTCCTTGATCACTGGATAATTGGTCAACTCCTTGTATTCTGGTTGTAGCTTAGCCTCGTTAATCCTTGGAAGACTTCACTGACTGAAGGCCAACTTTTGGACCTCATAAATACTTTTAGGCCTGTTTGATAACCATTTGGTTTTTTGTTTTTGGTTTTTGAAATTTAAGCCTACAACCACTCCATTACCATATGTTTTTTCTTACTTGTATATCTACCTTTCACTCATATTTATAGAAACCAAACCAAAATTTAGAAACAAAAAAAAATAGCTTCCAAAAGTTTGTTTTTGTTTTTGAAAGTTGGTTAGCATTCACATACTTTCTTAAGGAAAGATGAATACATTTGTAGAATAGGCTTAAATTTCAAAAACCAAAGACAAAAAATCAAATGGTTATCAAACGAGACCTTGACTATTCAGTTTTGTACTTGGGACATGAACCTTAGACTTAGGAATATCACGAAAGATCTGAAGCCTTCACAATAGAGCCACACAGTAGGAACTGTTTCAGACGTTATCTGGAGTAGTTATTCTATATATTGCCCTAGACCAAAGCTAAAAATTCTTAACTGTCTAATGGAAGTTGAGATTTATTCTGTGAAGAGCCAAAAGTGTTTAGAATCATCTTTATGTGCAACTTTATTTCCCTCCTTGAATTCGTGCTTTTTCTTTGATATTTGTGAGTATTCGGGTGAGCTTACACTCACCTCGACTATTTGTACTGGACAACTACCTGACCTTATAACATTTGGTTATCTAGAAAACCTGTGAAGAATCAATGTTAGGCATGTGACCACCATGTAGGGGTGTTCATCAATTCCCCTACTGAAACCGACCGATTTGAGGGCGGTCGGTCGATTTTCAAGTCGATGTCGGTTAGAAAAAAATTTAATAAAAAATTTATCGGTTAGGTCGGTCGGTTTGGTTAACTGACTTTATAAAATATTATTATTTTTCATGTAATTAATTAGATTTATTGTTAAATTATTACAAAATTAGCTTAAATTTAAATGTGTTTCCAAATATTATTTAAGATTTTCAAAATTTCAAAATTTTATTAAAAAAATTATACGATGAATATATATTTTTAATTAAAAAAGGAAAAAAATAAAATGAATTAACCGACTTAACCAACCTAACTGACCGAATTAACTGACTGGTCGGTTCGGTGTCATTTAGAAGCAAATCGATAATGTCGGTTCGGTGTCAATTTCACCAAAAATTGACACCAACCGATCGATGAACTCCCTACCACCATGGATTGAACCCATAACCTTTTAGTTTTTTAAGGTTGTCTTGACCTCTAGGCCAATTCCATGAAGGTTGAATTGGTGGTATGAATAATTTTTCATTCAAAACAAACTAATTATCCATCTTTTTTGAAATCTATATCACATAGTTTATTATTCGTAAATAGTTACAACGACTTTGCATTATTGAGTAAGTATATTATCTAATTTATAAAAGTTCATGGTGCATGATAGTTCTCATTCCTCAAACCCTATGCAAAACTTTGCTTATAGTGCAAAGTTATGCGATCTTATAGATCAGAAAATGCAATGTTTAGTAATTTATAGACAAAATATGTCGTTTCGGTCCTCAAGGGGTGGCGCAGTGGTTGAAGACTTGGGTTTTGAGGGTATGCTCCCCTCAAGGTCCCGAGTTCGAGTCTTCCCTGTGACAATACTCCTTCGATGTCTTCGGTGCCTGGCCTAGGGGCGGGCGTGATTACCCTTGTTTCAAAAAACAAATATGTCGTTTCGCATTCCCACATTCTCAAATTCCAAATGAAATAGCTGAAGAATATCACTTCTATCCCTGCTCTATTGCCCCCCCTTCTCTGATTTAGCTCATTATTTTCTCTATTTTAACTGATTGGTCTCAACCTCCTTTGGTTAATCATGTACTGAAAGAGCGCCTTTGGACACCATATGACAAACTGGCTAAAGACCCCAATCAAGTTCTTGCAAGGTTGTCACACTTCAGGTGTTTGTTGAATCAGAGAGGGATTGACGCCGCTCCGGTATCGGGACTCGGCAGATCTGCTCCTTGGGGTCCAGGCTCTTGCTTTGTGCAGTGATAATCAAGGTTAATATCTCATATTCACACTCCACTTTTCCTCTCATTTGATTAAGATGTTTCTTTTAGCCATGAACTTGGGAAGAGCTTCATGGTTGATATAGGGAATGTGATGTGCATGTATTATTGAAAGTAGTTTTTCTAGGTGCTTGTTTGTTTTATCTGTTTCATTCTTTAGAATAAGTTTGTCGAACACTTTTCCAGAAATATTGTATTTATGTTCTTAGTTTTGTAGACTTGTTATCCTACTTTAATGTAACTCTACCATTCTAATATTTATTGTTTGAAAAATTCTTATCCATAATTCATAAAAGAAAAAACAAACAAAAACAAAAGAGAAAGGAAATGTGATGAAGCCAGATACTCTTGCATTTGTTTGGCCTGTGCATTTAATATAAATTGTGGACTGGTAGAAATGACAGCATGCATCTTTGAGAAGAGTTCATCCAAAAAGTGAATTGACATTGTTTTTTGTTTCACCTAAAATTTTCCAAGTGATTTTGAAACCTTCAAGAAAGGTCAAAGTTATATTGCAATTTTTCTTGTAGAATAATGATATTTTTAACGAGGTAAAATTTAACACATGTTTATTTACTATAGAAAAAACTTATTTCAACCCCCACATTACAATTCTTAGATTCCAGCCTTTCATTCAATCCCCTTCTCAAAACACTCTAATCCAAACAAAATTTTCATCCAAATTCTTCTCAAAACAACCTTTTTCCTATACCCCCGAGTAAGTTTTTGTGCAACCATTCATTCTAACATCTTTATCCAAACAAAGTTTTGTACAACCTTTCCTTCCAATAATCTCATCAAAAAATGGTTTTTGTGCTACCACTTATTTAGATATCGTATTCGAACCACTCAATCAACCATCATAGAGTGACCTAGTGGTTAAGAGGATGTTGGATAACTAAAAAGTGATGAGTTCAATCTATGATGATTATGCACCAAGAAATTAATTTCTTGCCGGTTTCCTTGACAACCAAATATTGTAGAATCAGGTAGTATGTCTTGTGATATTAGTCGAGGTGTGCGCAAATGAGTCAGTTCAATTACACGTGTAAAAAAAAAAATCAAACCGCTTAATCTTTCCTCAATTCAAACATAAGATAAAACTACATAAATTACCCCTAAATTATTGATGCTATAGCAATCACACTTTCAAAATTTTAATTCTATGACCGAATGCACTACTACAATTTCCGCTTTCTATGACAATTTTTAATTGTCATGATCGATTTATTATGACAATTATGCCTAAAAATCTCCGTGTCATAGTATCCCCTATCATGGTAAGTCTTTAATGACATAAAATAACAATGTCATAACATATAATTTATGACAATTATAAGACTGTCATAAATATTTTTTTATGACAACTAAAAATTGTCATGGTTAAATGAAAAAAAGAGTTAATAATATCTATTTATGACATTTTATAATTGTCATAAATTATGTTATTTTTGCAATTTTAACTTTTATTACCATGACAATTTTAGAATGTCATAAAAAGAGTTATTTTTCCAAATAAAATTAAATCGTAAACTGTCATGCATTCACATTTTATGACAGCTGTGATAGTCATGATTTATATTTCTTGATAGTTTAAAATTGTCACAGATAAGATTACATGACATTTTTTAAATTATAAAATTTAATATATTCTATTTATTTATTCATATATTTATTTCATATTAATCACATTTAAGCCTACCAATTCAAAAATGACAATATTTAAACTTGTAAATAATTATGCATTTTTAAGATAATATCACAATCCACATATAAATGTCAAACTTCATTAAGCACAATTCAAATAAAGTCTTACACCAATTAACCAATATATAAACTTCGTAAATTACCATTAATGTTTGATAAAACCAAGAAAAAAACATATACTTTAACCGCTTGTAGATAAGTGTAGACGCAAACGACCACCTCAAAACCTGAAAAAAAGCATTAAAAGTTAAAAAGAATGAATTAAATAACAAAATTATTTCAATTATTTGCAGATAACTAATAGGTTGCCTCTAACTCTCCACACCACCTACAAAGAATAAGTTAACGGAAAAATGGTATACTAAATATAATTGGAGAGACGGACATTACTGAATTTTAGTTCAATCACTAGGTATTAGTTAAATGAAGTGAAGAATGAGCCTGACTTTCAATTGAGAAGAAAAACATATTGAAGGAAAACATATTCAAGGAAAATTGAAGAGATATAATTAAAATAGACAACCAAAAAATTGCAACCCAAAGTAAATTCTCAAGTAAATATTATATTTATAACCATTATAGAGAGTCCAATGATAAAAAAAAATTGCATCAAAGTATGAGTGTGACATTATTTTAAAAGAAATTAGACTTACTTGATACAATTAAATCATACTTTTTGACATTAACAACACAAACGAAATGACCACATAACTACCAAAATCTCAAGGCATGTTAACAATAAAAATAAAAATATTAAACTTGTCAATAATTATGTATTTCTAAAATAATGCCACAATTCACATAAAAATAGCATACCTTAGATGAACGAAGGCCCCCTCAATCTATTAAGCAACCTCATAATGCCTAAAAAGTGTCGATAAAAAAATTTCAACCAAAAAGGAAAAACAAAAAAGAACAATTGTGCTATTGAAACTTAACCAGAAGAAAAATGTATGGTTGGACATTGCTATTATACCCATAGTTCAGAGTTCTACCTCCACTCAAGATGGATCTAAGTCAAATTCGGCTCCAACATTTAACCTAGATAAGAAAAATTAAAACAACAAAAATAATTGTAAAGGTCAAACATATAAAGTTCTAAAATAAGCACAAGCATGTAAATATTGCATAGAAAGTAATAACATATTACTTAACAATAACATGTGAGATTTGGCAAAAAGAAAAAAATAATAACATATGAGCTTTCTTATTGATAAGAAAAGTACTTCAACCATCTACATTGCATATAAAGCAAAGAAGTTTTTTTTTAAAGCATAAGAAACATGTAAATATTGCATAGAAAGTAAGTTACAGAAAATGAAGATTAAACCTCTCATTTTTCTACTTGACAAACTCAACAACTTCTTGCAAGATTGTTTAGAAGTATCCACAACATTATAATGAAAGCATGCAAATAAATTAGAAATTTTAATACATACATCGATTATGAGAATGTATTGGTACCTGAGACAAACCAACAATTATTCCAAACTCCAACACATTTTCACCCATTTGATTGAACAAAAACATTAATATATATATATATATATAGACACACACACATAGAAGACGTACCCATTTCAACTAGCTTCTCTATCATACCGTGGCTGCCTATTCGGAGTTCTTGCAGCTAGAAAATCCAACAAAACTTATAGAAAACACATCAAATTCAAGGACTAGAAGTGTAACGGCCCAGTTTTCTATCCCGGTTCTCGAGGAGCTTCCGGTTCAGATTCAGTGGTTCGGTTGGGCCGTTAAAGCTGTTTTGTCCCTTAGGGGCATTTTGGTCTTTTTGCTCCCTGGGCAGGATTTGTGGATTTTCAGGGCTTCGAGGCAGCTCCTGCCTTTGTTGAGGCTTGTTTGTTGTGGGCTGCGAGTCCCGAGATGTTTGGGCTAGTCGTTTGGAAGTTCGGTTGTGATTTGAGATTTTTGCAAAGTGATGGTTGGTTGTGTGCTTCCTTTGGGATTCGAGCCCGGGCCTTTAGTGTTGCTTTGGGAGTTGGATTTAAGTGAGTTTGATTTATTGGAAAAGATTGCTTCGGTCGGGTCTCGAAGGAGGAAGCCGGGAAATGGGATTTTGAGGTTTTAAGTGGATAAGGATGGCAAATGGAATTTAAATCCCATTTTTCCCTTTTATTTCCCATTTTCCTTTTTATTTCTTTTTTTCTTTTATTTTTTCCCCAAATTCATTTTCTCTCTCTCTCTCTCTCTCTCTCTCTCTCTCTCTCTCTCCTTCCCCCCGACCTAGCTCCTCGCCCAACAATGGGCCATTACCACCGGTCCTCGTCGCCGTGACGCCAAGAAATGAGAGGAGCCCGTCGCCCACGCCATCGCACGTCGTCCGCCGTCGCTCTCGCTGCCGCTGGCCGTCGCTCGCCGCGCCTGCCGTCGCAGCGCAGCGCCATTGCCCGTCGCTCGCGCGCTGCCGCCGTCGCCGTCGCCAGCGTGCGCGCCGCCGTCGCTTCGCGCGCCGCCGCTCGCTCGCCGCCGGCCGCCGCACGTCGCCGCTCCACCGAGCCAGCGTCGCCAGATCCGCGCCGCCTTCGTCGCCCGTCGCGCCAGATTCGCCCAAATATCGCCGAGCGCGCTGCCGTGCATCGCTCGCGCCCTTGCGCGTCGTCGTGTGTCCGAGCCGCGCGCTCAGCGCGGCGCGCCCTGTGCTGTGGCCAGCGCAAGCGCGCCGCATAGCGATCGCGCCAGTGCCGCGCGCGCCAGTGCCGCGCGCGCCCAGCGCCTGAGCGCCCACGCGCCTCGCGCCGCGCCCCTGCGCGCCAAAGAAGCCCTTTTGCTTCGCCCCGTTCGCGGCAGCCGGGCTGTTCGTGTGTCCGTCGCGCCTCGTGAGTTGCTCCGAGTGAGCCCTATTTATTTTAGTGTATTTAGGGCTATTCTTTGATTATTGATGTGTTTTGCTTGGTTCGTTATAGGTAGCTCGGGTTCGATCGCGACTTAGGTTTCTTGTGTTTAGAGGTCTTAGGCGGTAAGGATTTCTTACCGGAGTTGTGTAGACCATGCGATATATTATGCGATTGCCGATTGTATGCTTGTTTGTGTTTATTGACATGTTTGGTGATAAATGCTCTAATCTGAATTCCCGATTAGCATGACTTTCTGGTTAATTCTCATGTTAATCCATGCTAGGTTGTTCCTTTTCTCGCATGCTCGTATCTCATTCTTTGCTTCGTAGTATCATGCTAGGCTCGTTGTATTCTCTTTGAGCACGTATTGGATTTTATGGAATTGTTTCTTCGTTTGCTAGCAAAGTTAGAAGTGCGGGGTAGATAGCATCATCCGGGCCCGATGCATAAAGTACCTTGCATCCATGGCGGGGACGTCGAGCAAGTCATTCCGTCCCCTGGACCCCGTGAGGGATTAGCTAACCCGAGCGGAGGGCCCCGCAATCTTGGGTGAGGGTGGCGATCGTTAAATGCCCCAACCGTCGGGATGATGACTTGGCATTGCCTCGCCCTCGATAGTCGGCACGTCCTCGGCGTGTTCGGCAGTAGCCACGATTGCCACTGTTAAGGCAAGGACGGCTTCTGGTGTAAGCCTACCACGACCGTTTCTTGGCCCCAGGTGCGGTGGTTCAGTGACATAGTTTACGTGTCCGTGTCTCACACCCTATGTCGGTGACACCGATCCAAAGATTTAGTTAGACGTGGTGACTGGATATGGCAAACTTTGCCTTCGCACCACGACAACCCCCATAGTCTGCAGTAGCACGCGGTGCATGCTTACGCTCATTACAGCGCCGACCGGAGAGTTCCTCGGGATCTTGAGCCAGTGTACCTTTCGTCGACAGTAGACAGGCTGAGGCCGAGACTTGTTTCTCGTATAGGGCGACTTGTGTGTTGTGTTGTGTGGTGAGTTATTTCCGAACTAAGACCCTGAGTTGGCATCCGAGGCCCAAGTGTGGGCTAAGCTATGTGCTCTATCTGTGTTTATATTCATAGCTTGCATATCTTTCTCGAGATGACCATGTGTATCGTATTGTACCCCGGTTGGGGATTCTTACTGAGTAATTCGTTACTCACCCTTATTATGTGGTTTTCCACAGGTAACCATGGTGCGAGACAGGATGGCTGGAGGAGGAGCTGTGATCATGGAACCCGTTGTTCAACTCTGAGTCTTATGTTTATGTTTATGATTTAAATGTCCTCTGAATGCATGTAGTTGGGCACGGAGCCCTAGGGTGTCTTAAGAATGTATTTAGGATTCTAGCATTGTTGTAAAGTTTGTATGTTTTAAATAAATCTCTACGATCAGAGTATGTTTGGAAATGTATTTGTCTTGGAACAGGTGCTTGGAAACAGGGACAGGTTTCAAGAATTTTGTATTGACTTTTTAAATGAACTCTTGCCGGTTTTTGGTTTTTTTTTTTACTTAGAATCCGAAACAACCCTATTGCAAATTCTAGTGTTGATTTCTATGCATGCATTGAGGTAATGGCCTATTTAGAACCCCATTCGGGTCGGGTCGCATTCTGATTGGTATCGAGCTTAGAGTCATAGATTCTCAGACCGACCTTTTGTTGTAGGTCGTTTTTCCATGATCATCAGCACTCCGACAGTCATCAGGTACGCCTAAGTTTACTATTTGTTGTTGAAAAAGGGTTAAGAATTTACAATACCTGTCATCTAGTGTATGCCTTGTGTAGTGTTGTGGAGCGGAGATGAGCAGGTTCTGACTCGTTGTTGGTTTGGGCTTAGAGCGCCATCATGCCAACTTCCCGCAGTGTGTGATGTATGTTGTGGCTTGTTGAGGTATCCAGATTGATTCGGATGCCCTGGGACATCGTCCCCGTGGGAGGCAGAGTTTGGACTCCCTTAGGCCAATTGTGGCCCTGTTGTTGGTTTTCCCCTAGTGAGAGGGTGGAGGTGTTTTGCCTTGGAGTGTCACTCCAAGAGAGGAGTTAGCTATGGCTGTGCTTATGTGGATGCTTGTGGAGCAGGTCCCCGTGTGGACTAGCCTGGGTAGCTCAAGTGTTGATCTTGAGCCTTGTTAGATTATTTGGTTGCCCAGAGAGTGGCTGCAGAGTTGGTAGCCTTCGAGGAGATTGTTGAGGCATCTTTGTGCTCCTATAAAGTGTTGTTGTTTGCAGCCAGTAAGCCGGAACCCTGTGGTTAAGGGTGCAGTGAGCAGTGTTCCCTTCGGATTGGATCCGTTGGTGTTTTCCTCAGATGTTTGGTAGAGTGGAGCTAGCTGCTGCATGTTGAGAGAGCCGGCCAGAGTTTTGTTGAGCATCATGTGGAGGTGCAAGAGTAGGCGGTGAGCCTTCGGTTTGATGAGATGCCATTGGCATGGTTTTTGAGTTGGAGCCCTTGTATGCCTAGCCAGAGTTCTTGTCACTTGAGGTTGTGACCTTGTTGGCCCCATTGGTAGTAAGATGTGGTTTTGGTAGTAGTGGCACTTGAGGTGCATTGGTTGGTGTGCCGCTTTGGCACTAAGTCTGGTTCAGGCTTGAGTTTGGCTTGGGCATAGCAGATGGTTCTATGCCGTCCGGAGTTCAGCGCACTCCTTTAGCCTTGGATCCGTTTATGGCAGTTGCACCTCTTTAGGTCGTGCCAGAGGGCTAGTTCAGTGGTAGTCGATGGACTACAAGCGAAAGGATGTTCGAGAGGAGCCGGAGCCTTTTCCCATGTTGTTACTTGGAGGTTGAGTAAGTCGCCAGATTGGCGGTTGGTTAGTGTTGGTGCGCGTGAGTCTCGCGCTAGTGTTAAGGCCAAGAGTTCCTTGTGGTTGGTAGTGCGGTCAACTACCTTCGAGTGCCTAAATCTGAGGAGAGTTGAGCATTGTAGATGCGAGTTTGGTCCAGCAGAGGGACCCTGTGTTGGATGCCTATGAGGTGAGTTGGATGCTTTTCCGGCGAGATGAGCTGATGCCTTGCGAGAGGTTTTTGATGCCTTAGGGGTAAGCACCCTTGGTAGAGGCTTGATATAAAGTAAGTTCGGTTTGGCATTGTTATGCTTTGGTAGAGCAAGGTTGCCTCAGCTTCGAGTATCGTGTGGAGATGGAACTTTTGGTGTTCCTTGGATTGTTTGTGTCGCTGCCAGGAGTTAGCGTTGCTTTTTGGAAAAGCGCTTGTTAGTCTTGGATCTCTAAAGGAAGGTTGAGAGTTGTGCACACAAGTGTGTTTTGTGTGGTTCGTTCTGTGGCGAGAGTTTCAGATCCATGTAGGGTTTGCTTTGGAGATCTAGTGCTCAGTTCCTGGAGAAGTTGGATTCCAGGTGGATGTTGTAAGGCTTTGGTTGAGGTGGTAAGGATACCGTGCTTGTGGAATCAGGTTGTTGCTTAGGCAAGATTTGTTAAGTTGGACCTAAGCTTGGTTGGTGGATCTTCTTGTTGATCATTGGTTGGAGTTCAGTTGGAAACTGGACAAGAGCGGTGGTAGCTAAGCCGCGTGGTTTCTGATCGTCATGGATGAGAGAGTTGTTCGGATCCTTACTTGGGTAGGAGTTATGTTGTGGTTGATGTTTGAGTAGGAGGATGACGCATTCGGTAGCGTTTCGGGTCCTCTTGGTTTCCAAGGAGTTGGAGTTGGCCAGCATGGATGTGTTGCTAGAAAATGGAGTTTTTGTTTGTTCAGGCAATTGGTTGTAGGCCGTTAGTCGACAGTGTGTGTCGAGGGTTGTCGAAGAACCCTAGTTGTGGAGAGCCTCATCGAGCTCGGTCGGACCGGTGTAGTAAGTTTAGTTGGCAAGCCACAGTCGAGTAGTTTGTAGCCTCGGGTGAGTTGCTGGCAGTTTTGGTGGGCTAGCAAGCCAGAGTTTGTTTGGAGTAAAGTCCGAATTTGGTTCCTGGGTGGTGGCAAGTTGGTGTTTGATGTTGGCCAAGGTGTGGTTTTCGAGTTGCCAAGGAGTTAGCCTTGTTCGTGGGTAAGTGGTTTGCCCTATAGGTTGTCTCTCATGTTCCCAGAGTTTGAGAGTGCCCTCATTTGGTGTTGGAGGGCGAGTCTTTGCTTGTTCGTGGTCGGCGGTCCCACTGTGGTGGACCCTCGTTGTTGCCCCGCGAGATTAGATGTTGTTGCTCTAGTGGAGCAAGGCGGTGAGCGTCACGTGGAGCTCTCTCGTCCTTTGGTTGTCCGCTTGTAAGAGCGTTTTCTTTGGGGAGTTGTCGAGTTACTCCCGGTTTTGGAGTTGATGGCAGAGGTGTTAGCAAGAAGGAAAAGTTTGTTGGTTTTGCTTGGAAGTAGTCGTTTGTCCAGTTAAGCGGATTCTTGGATGGTGTTCTAGAGGTTGCAGTAAAGGTTGTTCTCCCTCTTGTGAGTGTTTGGCCAAGATTTGGTCCTCTTGTTATTTCGAGAGCTAGTTCGGTTCTAGCTGGAGGGCGTTGCCCTGAGGTCTTGTTCTTGATCAGAAAGTTTTGGGAGTTGACCCCTCCCTCGGCGATTGAGCAAGTCTTCGTTAGTTTCGGATTGGTGGTCCGATTGGTTGAGTTTTCCCTTGGGTGTTGCTTCCAAGAGAGTTGGTTGTTGTTGCCTTGGGTTTGAGCAAGTCAGTGAGCGTGTGAGAGAGTTCGCGCCCTTCTAGAGTTTGCTTCTTTGGGAAGTCGTTTCCCGTTGGGCGTGAGTCACTTAGCCTGAGTTGTGTAGTTGATCGAGTAGCGCGCGGTCACCCAGCCGTGAGGTCCCCGCTTTGTGTTGTTAGCCAGCCAAGAGTTGTTTGTTCTCGCAAGAGGCGAGGCCAGCCAGTAAGAGTTGAGTTGTTCTGGCAAGTTGTTGGTTCTTTGGGGATTGAAGATTTCCTTTCCCCTAGCCTCTGTGGTGGTTGAGTGGCTCCTTGGATGCCAGCCTCGAGTGTTAGCTCCCGAGGTAGTCTTGCGGATTCGTGTGGCTCAGGATCCGTAAGCTTAGAGGTTGTCGTCATCCATTTTCCTTGTGAGGTTTCGGGAGTGAAGCTTCTGGTTGGGAGTTGAGTTAGGCCTAAGCTTAAAGGAGAAGTCCTTTGAGTAGCCAGTTGGACTTAAGAGTTGAGTGGTAGCTTGGAGGCGAGCTTTGCTCGCGATGAGCTTGAGTTGAGTCTCTTTGAGCAATCCCTTCTCGGGCTTTGCTTCTTGTTGTTGTGCTTTCGTGATTGGCGTTAAATGAGCCTCGATTGAGAGAGTTGGCACAGAGGTGTCGGGCATTGGTTGGTTAGCCTTTGGGAACATTCTCCTCAAGTCGTTGTGTTGTTCTTTGGTAGCCCTATGAGGGTTTAGTCCTTGCTTCCTGAGATTTTTGAGAGGAAGGTTGGTTGTTCCTTGCCTGGCGGTGTTCTCTTTGGCCAGTTGCTGGTAGGTTTGCTCCGGAAAGTTGCGCTCGACCGTTGAAGAGCTCTAGTTTGTTGGTTTGGCCGAGTGGAGCCTGTGCTTGGCCCTTGTCTTTTCGAGGTGGCCGTAGCTGAAGTTTCAGCTGGTGTGAGTGTTGTTAGCCGTCGGGTGTACCAGGATGGTGCCCCCTTGCCTTTGGTTCGGCGATTTCTCCTTAAGATGGTTGCTTAAGTGTTGTGGTCGCGTTCTAGTTGGAGAAGTTTGCTTTTTGGATCAGTCGCCAGTTGGTGGTTCGTTTGTATCTCGTTAAGGCTGTAGTCAAGTGTTGAGGTTCGCTGGTCTCTTGTGAAGTAAGAGTAGACCGTTTGGTTTCTGGAATCTAGAAGAAGGTTACATTGTGGGCATTGTAAAAGTTTTGCCAAGGCGTGGTGTAGAATTTGAGCTTGTGGCGATCCTCGAGTTTCTTTGTGAGTAGCACCGTTGAGAGTTGGTGCGAGTTGAGGATGTGGTTTGCCGTCAGGATTTTCGCATTTGTTTTCCTTCGGAGTTTAGTGTTTGGCAGTCTGGATGGCATTGTGGCCTTGAGCCTTTGAGAACCCAAGAGGGTTTGGTTTTCGAAGAAGGTTGGTGTTGTTGGCCGAGAAGTTGGTTGGCTAGGAATCAGTGGAGTATTCCTAGAGCCGTTTCGTCTTAGGACTTTCGAGGACGAAAGTCTTATAAGGAGGGAGTATTGTAACGGCCCAGTTTTCTATCCCGGTTCTCGAGGAGCTTCCGGTTCAGATTCAGTGGTTCGGTTGGGCCGTTAAAGCTGTTTTGTCCCTTAGGGGCATTTTGGTCTTTTGCTCCTGGGGGATTTGTGGATTTTCGGGCTTCGAGGCGCTCCCGCCTTTGTTGAGGCTTGTTGTTTTGTGGGTCGTGAGTCCCGAGATGTTTGGGCTAGTCGTTTGGAAGTTCGTTGTGATTTGAGATTTTTGCAAAGTGATGGTTGGTTGTGTGCTTCCTTTGGGATTCGAGCCCGGGCCTTTAGTGTTGCTTTGGGAGTTGGATTTAAGTGAGTTTGATTTATTGGAAAAGATTGCTTCGGTCGGGTCTCGAAGGAGGAAGCCGGGAAATGGGATTTTGAGGTTTTAAGTGGATAAGGATGGAAAATGGAATTTAAATCCCATTTTTCCCTTTTATTTCCCATTTTCCTTTTTTTTTTTTTTTCTTTTATTTTTTCCCCAAATCATTTTTTTCTCTCTCTCTCTCTCTCTCTCTCTCTCTCTCTCTCTCTCTCTCTCTCTCTCTCTCTCTCTCTCCTTCCCCCCGACCTAGCTCCTCGGCAGCAGTGGTGCCATTACCATGCCGGTCCTCGTCGCCGTCGCATGCCAAGTGACCGAGAGGACCTCGTCGCCCACGCCATCGCGCACGTCGTCCGCCGCCGTCGCTCGCTCATGCGCCGCCGCTTCGCTCCAGCCGAAGCCGCGTCGCCAGATCCGCGCGCCCGCCGCCGCTCCGTCGCGCGCAGCAGCAGCCGTCGCGCCCAGATCGCGCCCGGTATCACTGCCGCGGCCGCCTGCTGCTCGCCGCGCCTGCAGCGTCGTCGCCGTGTCCGAAGCCGCGACGCTCGCGCCCGCGCGCCGGGCGTGGCCCATGGCCAGCGCGCCGTGCTGTTGATCGCGCCAGTGCCGCGCCAGTCATGAGCAGCGCCCGCACGCGCCCACCTCGCGCCCAGCCAAGCCCCTTTGCCGCCCGTTAAATGCTGGCCGGCTCGTTCGATGTGTCGTCGTCCGCGCTACCGTGAGTTGCTCCAGTGAGCCCTATTTATTTTAGTGTATTTAGGGCTATTCTTTGATTATTGATGTGTTTTGCTTGGTTCGTTATAGGTAGCTCGGGTTCGATCGCAGCTTAGGTTTCTTGTGTTTAGAGGTCTTCCGCGGTAAGGATTTCTTACCGGAGTTGTGTGGACCCTGCGATATATTATGCGATTCTTGATTGTATGCTTGTTTGTGTTTATTGACATGTTTGGTGATAAGTGCTCTAATCTGAATTCCCGATTAGCATGACTTTCTGGTTAATTCTCATGTTAATCCATGCTAGGTTGTTCCTTTTCTCGCATGCTCGTGATCTCATTCTTTGCTTCGTAGTATCATGCTAGGCTCGTTGTATTCTCTTTGAGCACGTATTGGATTTTATGGAATTGTTTCTTTGTTTGCTAGGCGGAGTTAGAAGTGCGGTAGATAGCATCATCGGCCCGATGCATAAAGTACCTTGCATCCATGGCGGGGACGTCGAGCAAGTCATTCCGTCCCCTCGACCCCGTGAGGGATTAGCTAACCCGAGCGGTAGGCCCCGCAATCTTGGGTGAGGGGTGGCGATCGTTAAATGCCCCAACCGTCGGGATGATGACTTGGCATTGCCTCGTCCCCGATAGTCGGCACGTCCTCAGCGTGTTCGGCCGTAGCCCCTGATTGCCACCTGTTAAGGCAAGGACGGCTTCCTGGTGTAAGCCTACCACGACCGTTTCTTGGCCCCAGGTGCGGTGGTTCAGGCTGACATAGTTTACGTGTCCAGGTCTCACACCCCTATGTCAGTGACACCGATCCAAAGATTTAGTTAGGCGTGGTGACTGGATATGGGCAGCTTGCCTTCGAGACCGCAACCCCCATAGTCTGCAGTAGAGCACGCGGTGCATGCTTACGCTCATTACAAAGACCGACCGGAGAGCTCCTCGGGATCTTGAGCGGTGTACCTTTTCGTCGACGAGACAGGTGAGGCCGAGACTTGTTTCTCGTATAGGGCGACTTGTGTGTTGTGTTGTGTGGTGAGTTATTTCCGGACTAAGACCCTGAGTTGGCATCCGAGGCCCAAGTGTGGGCTAAGCTATGTGCTCTATCTGTGTTTATATTCATAGCTTGCATATCTTTCTCGAGATGACCATGTGTATCGTATTGTACCCCGGTTGGGGATTCTTACTGAGTAATTCGTTACTCACCCTTATTATGTGGTTTTCCACAGGTAACCATGGTGTGAGACAGGATGGCTGGAGGAGGAGCTGTGATCATGGAACCCGTTGTTCAACTCTGAGTCTTATGTTTATGTTTATGATTTAAATGTCCTCTGAATGCATGTAGTTGGGCACGGAGCCCTAGGGTGTCTTCTGAATGTATTTCCGGATTCTAGCATTGTTGTAAAGTTTGTATGTTTTAAATAAATCTCTGATCAGAGTATGTTTGAAAATGTATTTGTCTTGGAACAGGTGCTTGGAAATAGGGACAGGTTTCAAGAATTTTGTATTGACTTTTTAAATGAACTCTTGCCGGTTTTTGGTTTTTTTTTTTTACTTAGAATCCGAAACAACCCTATTGCAAATTCTAGTGTTGATTTCTATGCATGCATTGAGGTAATGGCCTATTTAGAACCCCATTCGGGTCGGGTCGTTACAAGAAGAATTGGGCAATCGACAAATAGTAGAGTGAAATCAAAAGTATCTACAGCTTTATAATGGAAGCATGTAAATAAAATAGAAAATTTAATTCAAAATTTCAGCAGCATAACGACACCCTTGTGACCAACCAAAAAAAATCATTACACCTGTTTTAACAATGAAAATCATATATAATCTACCATGTGGCTACCTTTGCTGCAGGGTAGCCACAATTCACATAAAATATGCATAATTTTAGAGTTTTAATTACTTACCTAAGTGTAACGTCACGTCCTTTATCTCCTGAACTGCTCCATCATCTCTCGAAGCTTGTTGTAATTTTCTCGAGATTCATCTCTAGTCTTCTGTAGTTCACCGCGAGTCAAGGTAAGTTCTTTTTCCAGTTCTGTAATTTGTCCTTGAAGTTGTATCAAATTAGGAATTACAACCAAAACTTGTTAGTAGATTATGATGTTTCCTAAATAAAAGCGTAAATCATGTCAAAAGATACTAGCATGTACTACTTATACAACAAGTATAGAGAACCAAAATCTACATAGACATCGTGTTAATCTTTCCCTAGACTATAAACTCAAAATTAGTAGGTAAAGCCTATAGGTTGGGTTGGGTTAAACACCTCTGTTGTTGCCTTCGAGATGCACCTACAATTTAACCACCATTAACAAACACAACATCAAATAAAGCTAGAATTAACTTACTACCACATTCTTCTCCCATTCAACTCCCACACTTTAAGCCCCTTTTGATAACCATTTTGTTTTTCGTTTTTTTTTTGTTGAAATTTAAGCCTAGAACAACTACTTTACCATGGTCTTTTTCTTATTTGGATATCTACATCTTACCTATATTTTAAAAAACAAAACTAAAATTTAAAAACAAAAAAGTAGACCCCGAGTACAAAGACCAGATTAACCAGATTCTACTCACTCTTAACTCTCAAACATGGACTTATTCTTTAATTTTACTCACTCTTAACTCTCAATCCAACAAAAACCAGATTAAAATTACTTTCCAGCGAAAGCTATCCTTTGTAAAAAATAACGAGTACAAAGAAACAATATCACACATTTAAATCTCCAAACTAAGCATAGTGAGTTTCATCTTGTGCAGGGTCCACCCCTTTTCCCATACTTTAAATAGCCTTAAACTTACCCAAACAGCTCTTTAAGACTTCTTTTTGAATACTTTAATTCCTTAGTCAAACAAGCATAAACCACCATTTAAATAACTTTTAACCCGAACAAACTTTAAATCACATTTAGTATCCATATCCTAATAAACAAACACCAATTATCCATGATTTTAATAACTTTAAACTTGCAAACAAACAACCCTTATTCCTCATTTAAATAGCATAAACCAACAAACAAACATCACCCAACCATAACTTGAATAGCATAAACTAGCAACCAAACATACTTATCCATAACTTAGATAACTTAGAACCTGTAACCAAACACCATTAATCCACCATTTGAATGACCATAATCCAACAAACAAACATGCTTAAATCTCCATTTAAATATCTTAGCACCAACAACCAAACAACCCCTAATCTCAATTAAATAACTTTATCCCAACTTAAAGTGACTTTAACCTTAACCAAACACACCTTAAACTTCATTTAAATAACTCTAGCCTTGCAAACAACCAGCCCTTATTCCTCATTTAAAATAGATTTAACTTGAAACCAAACACCCTATTGAACCCATAACCAAACAATCACCTTCTTCTTCATTTGGGTGCCATCTAAACCTAGATGCACTAAACAACACAACTCACCTTGAGGAAGCTCCGGCGGTGGCTGAACCTCCACGACTTTAACCCACGGCGACGTTCTCGATTGTGAACCAGCAAACACACGACGAAGGAGACTGGGACTCACACGATGGTTCTGCGAACTCAAGGCTCAGCCCCTCGACGTCGACGCTGCAGCTCACGACGAACCCACAAGCTTACCACGCTGCTTCTTGCTGCAAAACGGAACCCATGCGAACACGTCGAACCCCTCCTCAAGCAGGACCTCAAACCCGCAACTCGTCGACGCTCCTCCTCTACGCAATGTGCGACGACGACGCAGCCACCACGATAGTCTGCCTCCGGCGAACCCGCAACGACCACCCACGCGCGCGACGACGAGGCCAGCTGACGGCGACGTCGGATCTAGAGTAGGGCTTGAAGAGATGAGTGGCTAGGGTTTGAGAAGAAGAAGAAGGAAGAAGAAGAAAAGGGAAAAGAAAAGAAAAGGAAAAAGAAAAAGGAAAAGGGAAAGTGAGTTTTTTTTTTTTAATATATATATATATATCATTTAAAACCCCACATGAGATTTTCAAATAACCCACTTATTGTTTTTTAGTTTTAAAATTTAGGTGATGTTAAAGTATTGTAAAAAAAAAAAAACCAAATCGATGAATAATTTATAATAATACAAAAAGGAATTAAATATTTTAAAATTTTCATATTTTTGAAATACAAAATCCAAAAATAGTTATTTTAACTTTAGTTTTAAATTCCTAATTTTTATATTTTAAGTTTTTAAATCAAACACAAATTTATAAATTCTTCTTAAATTTTTTAAAAATCTCAAAATTTACAAATTAATATTACTATACGAAAATTATTATAAACTAAAATTAATATAAGAAAATGTTGAAAAACTCACAATTCGAATTGTGCTTCATCGTTAAAAATAAGCAAAATCTTGAAAAACTCACAATTCGAATTGTGCTTCATCGTTGCACAAGATTTCATTGCTCGACGGTGCTCTCCCAAAGAAGACAAAAAAAAAAAAACAATGAAGAGAGGTTGAAACATACAAGAAAATGAGTGTGATGAGAAAATTGAAACATAGAAAAGAGATGGTGTTGCTTGTTACCATCACTGGAGAAAGCAATTCAGCCGTCTAAGAGAAGTTTAAAGAGAAGAGCATAAAACAATGTAGGCTTAGGGTTTTTATTAAGTACACGTTTTTTTTACTAATTAAGGACATTTAAAAATAAACTTATATTTTCATGACATTTTAAAAACTGTCATAAACTTTTGAAAATATTTATAAGAGGAAATTTTAATTTTTATAAATTACATTTTTTTAGAAAAAGAAAGAATAAAACCCGCCCACACATTAAATTTTATAAAAAAAAATAATTTATTTTTCATGAATATTGTTTCATGACATTTAATAACTGTCATAGATATTTGAAAATTTCAGTATATGTTATTTTTTCACCAAAAACGCGTGTTTTATTAATTTATGACAGTTTTTTTTCATCTACTCTTATTTTTTGATGGGTTATTGTGTCATAGAAACCTAAATTTGTTGTAGTGATGGGTCAGTGGCTCAATGGGTTCATTGTTTGATTGTAAACCAGTTCAACACTAGCGTCACAGGTTCGAGCCCGATAATCGGTATTTGTCCTCTCCTCCCCCAATATGTATTAAAAAGACAAAAAAATTTAATTCTATGATGTACTCTTACAAAAGTTTACAAGCATAAACCACGCTCCTAAACTTTACTTATTCATATAATCTAATTCTCATATTATTTCATTGTACAATCAAGATTTATAGATTGGAAATGAGGATTTTGAACAATTCCTGAAAAGAAAAAAAAATTAATATAACTCTAATCAAATTTCACTATTGATATAACTCCAATCAAATTTTAATTAAAAGATAAAAGAAACCATGACAACTTATACATATATAATAATAATTGTTAGGGAAATACACGTACAAGCACATTAATCCTCACAAATTAGAAAACTTATTCATATATAATAATAATGGTTAGGTATGTTATTGTTGTTTTGTTAATATTTGTGCATGATAAATTGAGAAGCATGTTCTTAGATCACCTGAAATAACAATTTGTTAAAGTTGAAACGATTTTCTTATTGAATGTTGAGTTGAAGACCTCCTTAAATTGAGGCAATTACAATGCTGGGGTACTTTTGTATTTAACCCAATTACGGAAGATTTAAACATAACGACAAAAAACTAAGAATAGAGAGGTCTTTTCATCTTCTATTATGGAGGCAATTTCGATGGCTCTGATACCCCTGCCTCTAGAGGAGCTTTGGTGAATATTAACAATGCTCATCTTGCTTAATGAAGGGGAAAGTGATGGCCATGGGAGAGCTTTAATAAAAACGTCTACAAGTTGAAGATGGCTCGCATTGGCATCAGTCGTATCAATCCTTGAGCAACCTTTTTCTCTGATGAAATGACAATCAATGTCTATGTGTTTTGTGCATTCATGAAATGTGGGATTCGAAGTAATGGTAATGGCAGCTAGATCATCACAGAATATCAGAGATGGTGCTGGGGAGTCAACTTTCAGATCTAGCAAAATACGGAGTATCCATGTGATTTCACTGGAAACACTTGTCATAGCTCTATATTCAGCTTCGGCTGAAGATTTCGATACCATTGCTTGCTTATTCGATTTCCAAGATATCATTGATTCTCCTAAGAATATGCAAAAACTTGTTGATTTACGAGTATCAACACAAACTCCCCAATCAGAGTCTACAAAGGCTTTGAGCTGGAAATTTGATAAGACCCCGAGACCGTTGAAGGTCTATTCAAGACGGAGCAAGAAGTGACGGGCTAATTATTATTCTTTAGTTTATTATTAATTAAGGTTTATTGTAGGATTAGGAAATAGGATTAGAATTAGGATTAGGATTAGGAAGATGTTCTAAATCTATAAATAGGAGGAGTTAGTTCATTATTATTCATTCAGTTGTCGTCTTTGTACTCTGGCTCTTTGAGAGATCCTCTCGAGAAAATTATTGTAGTTT
Source organism: Sicyos edulis (assembly GCA_036507275.1). Classification (NCBI taxonomy): domain Eukaryota; kingdom Viridiplantae; phylum Streptophyta; class Magnoliopsida; order Cucurbitales; family Cucurbitaceae; genus Sicyos; species Sicyos edulis. The sequence goes on along the minus strand of CM071856.1, from coordinate 7,382,187 downwards.
AATAAAAGTGTGGTAGATTCTATCATTTTGGTATCAGAGCCATTCACCGATCCAGGAATGGTTGCTACTAGGATGGAATCAAGAATAGAAGAGCTGGAAAACACCAATGCCGAAATCTTGAAGAAACAACAAGATTTCGAAACTCAATTGCTGACAATGGGAAATAGGCTCGATCAAGAGTTATGTCAGTTGAATTTGAGCATTATGAACATTCAGAAATTATTAGAGCGTAATTTGAGACAGCCGAGCTTCAGGTCCGATAACTTGGACAAAGGAAAAGGCATTGTTTAAGGACCCGAAGAAGTAACGGATGTACCGGCGGCTCTGGGGCTAGGCATGGGCAGGGCTCCTGGTGTGGAGGGGTGGTGACGTCGGGCTGGCGCGAGGGGGCTATGGGTCATGACGAGGTCTGGGGCGTCGGAGGACGTGGGCTCGGGAGTGGGTCGGGCGTGGGACTGGGCACAGGGGGGCGCAGCTGCGGGAGCGGGCAGGATCTGGGCGCGGGAGAACGCTCGTGGGGCGCGACTGCGTGCGTCGGAAGGCGCTACAACGGGCGCGAGAGCGTTGGGGTGTTCGCGGGCGAGCGAGGTTGGGGGCCAGGTGGGCTCGAGCGCGAGTGGGGGATGTTTCCTTGCACAGGAAGACTGGGTTGGGGTGGGTCAGTCGAGCCGGGACAAGGTGGACCAACTAGGTGGGACCAGAGATATAGGTATCATGGTCCACGGGACGGGGAAAATTATCAGTTTCCGGAGTTCGATCGAAGGGAAGAACTGAGAGTAGAAGAAGGGGGAAACAAGTTTCTAGAGGAAAGGAGGGTGCGCACCGGTTATGAGAGGCTGTTAGCGCATGACGGTTGGAATGATCGGGGTTGGGAAAATTACAACCGAGAAGGGGATTGCGAGGACTGGAGAGAAAGGGAGGATCGCTACGAGTGAAGGAGACCGAGTAGAGGAGGTAGAGACGGGCTGGTGTTTGATATGAGACTCCGGAAGCTAGAGATGCCTGCTTTCAAAGGTCTGTCAGACGAGGATCTGGACGGTTGGTTGTGCCGAGTGGAACGATATTTTTGGGTAAACCGACTGGTAGAGCAGGAACGAGTTGAGGTTGCAACCTTGTGTATGGAGGGTGAGGCGTTAGAATGGCTGCAGTACGAGGAGGATCATGCACTGATCTCGTCTTGGGAAGATTTTCGGGAACTGTTATTGCACCATTTCCAACCGACTAATTATGACAACAGATACGAAAATCTTATGAGTTTGCAACAGGTTGGGACTGTTAAAGAATATAGGTGGCAATTCGAAAAATATGCAAAAGGAATGCGTGACATCAGTGAGAGTGCCTTAGAAGGAAAATGAGAGAGCAGTCTGAAGGAAGAGATTTGCAGCTAGATGAGGAAACTGCGTCCGGTCAGAATTTAGGATAAGAAGTTCATGACTCAGGTAATTGAAGATGATCTTGCTTTTCGGGCTCAAGGAAAACGAGCTGACTTCTCATCAGTACCAAAACCGAACACGAGTTTAGGGGCTCTAAGTGGGAGAGGGACATGAAGTTCAAATCTGAGAACGATAGCCTACACTCCAAATAGATCAGCCACGACAAGTACAGCTTCCACGACTCCTTACAAACGTTTGACGGATAGTGAATCCGTGTGCGAAAAGATAAAGGACTGTGTTTTCGTTGTGATGAGCAATTTGTTCCAGGTCATAGGTGTAAAAAGAAAGTGCTACAGGCTTTAGAGATACTAGTAGTACGAGATGCAATTGATCACGGGGATAGCTATGAAAATGACAGTACACACACAAATGAGTATCATGATGTCGAGGAAGATGCATGAGACTTAACAGCACTGTCCTTAAATTCAATGGCTGTTGAGCTCTCCAAAAACATTAAAAGTCACAGGACATATACGAGGGCTGGAGGTAGTTGTCCTTATTGACTGTGGTGCCACACATAATTTCATATCGGATGTGATTGTGGCTAAGTTACAGCTTCCAGTGCAACCATTGCATGATTATGGCATAATGCTAGGGATCGACGACTCAGTGAGGACATCTGGAATTTGTAAGAATGTAGAACTGCATTTAGCAGAACTGAAGATCGTACACGATTTTCTTCATTTGGCCTTAGGAAGTGCTGATGTGATTTTAGGGGTAGCTTGGTTAGAAACTTTGGGAAAAATTGAGTTAAATTTTCATTCTCTACAGATGAAATTTGTGTTGAGGTCTTGGTATGCCAAGTTACAAGGGGATCCAAAGTTGATTAAAGCTCAAGTTTCTCTAAAGTCCATGATAAAATCATTACGACCCGAGGACCAAGGACTCCTAGTGGAACTAAACATGATTGATGGATCCAGGACCAATAGGGTCCAGTTGAATGCTTTTCCTGACCTAACTCAGGTTCCTCGTGAGTTACACTCTTTAATTAAATCAAATTCTCCTGTGTTTGAGTCCTTGACAAAATTATCTCCCCAAAGGAATTATGACCATTCGATTGAGTTAAAGACGGGTACGAATTCAGTAAACATGCGCCCGTATCGGTATCCTCAGTACCAAAAGAATGAGATTGAGAGGATAGTACATGAAATGTTGTTGGCCAGAGTTATTCGCCCAAGCACGAGCTCTTTTTCGAGCCCCGTATTACTAGTAAAGAAGAAAGGCGGTAGTTGGCATTTTTGTGTAGATTATCGGGCTTTGAACCAAGCTATTGTTCCTGATAAGTTTCTTATACCTCTAGTGGATGAGCTTCTAGATGAATTACATGGAGCATCAGTTTTCTCTAAAATAGACTTAAAAGCGGGGTACCACCAGATCCGGGTTAAGCCGTCCGATGAGCACAAAACAGCTTTCAGAACTCATGAAGGCCATTATGAGTTTGTAGTCATGCCTTTTGGGTTAAGGAATGCCCCTGCGACATTCCAATCTGTGATGAATGAGATTCTGCGACCATGCCTCCAAAAGTTTGTGTTGGTATTTTTTGATGATATCCTCATTTATAGCCTGTCCATTAAAAAACACAAGGAGCACCTGGATCAGGTCTTCGAGATGTTACAAACCCATGCGTTTGTAGCCAATGCTAAGAAATGTCAATTTGGGTTGCACCGCATTGAATACTTGGGGCATTACATATCCGCTGAAGGAGTATCAGCTGACCCAGCAAAGATTGAGGCTATGAATAGTTTGCCAAGTCCTAAAACTATCAAGGACCTACGAGGGTTTCTCGGCCTGACAGGCTATTACCGACGATTTATAGCTAATTACAGGTCTATGACTTTACCACTTACTCAACTTTTGAAGAAAGGCAAGTTTGAATGGGGACCAAGTGCAGAAGGTTGTTTCAAAAGGTTGAAACATGCTATGAGCAGTGTCCCCGTACTACGTTTACCAGATTTTGACCAACCATTTGTGGTTGAAACGGATGCATCGGGAATTGGTGCGGGTGCTGTGCTCATGCAATAGGGACACAAAAGCCTTAAGTTCAGAAAAGCCTTAAGTTCTTACTTGAACAGCGTGTAGTAGACGGTGAATATCAGCGTTGGATTGCAAAATTGATGGGCTACGATTTCAGTATAGAATACAAGAAAGGTCACGAGAATCGAGCGACTGACGCTCTGTCTCGAAACCCTTAGAATTGTGAATTCAGCATGTTAAGTTATGTGGTGGGTATTAACACAGCGGTTTTTATTCAGCAGGTTCAAGACGATGAGAAATTATCGGTTATCCATACAACATTGAAAGCTAGAAAAGGGGGGCCACCAGGATATTCGGTAGTGGGTGACGTTTTGCTCTACCAGAACAGGCTTGTGTTACCTCCGACATCCCCAAAGATCCCACTGTTGTTACTGGAATTCCATGGGGGTGCTATTGGGGGGCATTTTGGAGTCCTTAAGACTTATCAACGGCTTGCTAAGGAAGTGTACTGGACAGGAATGAAGGCTCGAGTACGAGCATTTGTGGCCGAATATTCAATTTGTGTCCAAGCTAAGCACCTATCATTATCTCCAGCTGGGCTATTACAACCATTACCAATCCCTGAACGGGTTTGGGAGGACATTTCGATGGATTTTGTGGAGGGTCTTCCACGTTCCGAGGGATATGATACCATATTAGTAGTGGTGGATCGTCTTTCAAAATATGCACATTTCATTCCTCTTAAGCACCCTTTCACATCATTTTCAGTAGCGAAGGTCTTCATAAAGGAGGTGGTCCACCTACATGGGATTCCCAAGAGTATTGTGTCAGACCGAGACAAAGTTTTTACTAGCCTTCTATGGGAAGAGATATTTAAGGCCTCTAGGACTAAGTTTTGTCGTAGCACGGCTTATCATCCATGACGGATGGCCAAACTGAGGTTGTAATTCGCTGTTTGGAATCGTACCTACGATGTTTTGTGATGCATTAGCCTAAGGCGTGGTATCAGTGGTTGCCATGGGCCGAATTCAGTTTTAACACGTCATTTCACTCATCCACGAGCATGACTCCTTTCAAGATTATTTACGGCCGAGCTCCACCACCGATTTTGGTGTATGATTATGAGGCTAGTCCTGTAGCTGTTGTAGATACCTTGATGTTGGATCGGGATAGAGTTTTAATGGGCCTGAAGGCTAATTTGTTGCTTACGTAGCAGTTAATGACCAACTGTGCAAACGCAAACCGCTGAGATGTTCAGTTTTCTGTGGACGACTTGGTATATATTAAGCTCCGACCTTACTGACAGTCGTCATTGGCAAGGTTGAAACACCTGAAAAAAAATTAGCTTCCAGATTTATTAGGTCGTATAGTGTCCTAGCCCGGATGGGGCCAGTGGCGTATTGACTAGAGCTCCCCCCAACTGTGAAGATTCATCCGATTTTTCATGTGTTCGTTCTGCTCAAAGCAGTGGGATCCTCGCTGCTCGTCATGTCTACACCATCCATAATTGGAAATGATTTGAGTGTGGTGGTCTATCTTAAGGCTGTCTTAGGAGTACGTGCAAACGTGCAGGATGGAGGATCGTGGAAGGTTTTGATTCAGTGGGAAGGATCTTCACCAGATGATGCTACATGGGAGTCCGCAGTTGACCTGGAACTGCAATTTTCGGACTTTCACCTTGAAGACAAGGGGGCTCTTTGGGGGGGAAGTATTGATACGACCCCGAGACCGTTGAAGGTCTATTCAAGACGGAGCAAGAAGTGACGAGCTTAATTATTATTCTTTAATTTATTATTATTTACGGTTTCTTGTAGGATTAGAAAATAGGATTAGGATTAGGAAGATGTTCTAAATCTATAAATAGGAGGAGTTAGTTCATTATTATTCATTCAGTTGTCGTCTTTGTACTTTGGCTCTTTGAGAGATCCTCTCGAGAGAATTATCGTAGTTTAATAAAAGTGTGGTAGATTCTATCAAAATTTTAAATCTAGTGGAAGAAGATTCCTTGCCTTGCGTTTCCTTCCAAGTATCGAAGCAAATGATGCAGTGTTGATTGGATCTATAGTTGGAGCAGACACGAGTTTACTCAATTTATGTACACAATAAGTGATGTTCGGTCTTTTGATTTGAAGGTAGAGTAATCGCTCAATTAATCTTTTGTATTCTATCATCTCTTCTGCATTTAGCTTAACTCCTACATCTTGCAATAGCTTTAAATTTGGAATGATATGCTGTTTTGCTGGTTTTGCCGCTAAAAGAGTTTTAGACAAAGGAAATAATGAGCATTTCCAAGATCTCGTCATTTGAAGTTATTTTCCAAATGTTTCTTTGCAGCTTCAATGTTTCTCAGACAAGAATCAGTTATCAATATATCATCTACGTAGACCACCAATGTTATAAATTCATTGTTGGAGCCTTTAGTGAATAAAGAGTAGTCATCCTTTGACTGTGTGAATCCAAATTTTATCAATACATCTGAAAGTTTTGAGAACTATTGTCTTGAAGCCTCCTTTAATGCGTATAGAGATTTGTGTTGTTTGCAAATTGATGGAGATTTGCTATTTATTTGTTCCTTTGTGTAGCATTTTTTTGGTAAGCTCATGTAGACTTCCTCGAACAATTCTCCATTTAAAAATGCATTATGGATATCAATCTGTCACATCCTCATTTGTATGAGGCTGCAAGAGCAATGATGATTTTTACTGTTACAATCTTTGCTACAGGGGAGAATGTGTCCAAATAATCGACCCCTTCCAGTTGATTGTACCCCTTTGCTACAAAACGTGCCTTAAACCGTTCAACCGATCCATCTGAGTTATATTTCACTCTATCTACCCATTTTCTTCTACTGCATTGCAACCTTATGGCAATGGAACAATGCTCCCTATGTTGATTTCTTCCAAAGCTTTTATTTCATCATTCATAGTGACTTGCCGGTGAGGGGTTTGGTTTCACACAGCCTCCTAGCTTGAGGAGAATACTAAGGGTTTCACACAGCCGCCTAGCTTCAATAGAAAATACTAGGGGTTTCACACAACCGCCTAGCTTGAAGAGAAATACTAGGGGTTTCACACCGCCGCCTAGCTTTAAGAGAATACTAGGGGTTTCACACAACCGCCTAGCTTAAAGAGAATACTAGGGGTTTCACACAACAACCTAGCTTGAGGATGAGGATCAATCACAAGTCTGATGAGTTGGGCAAGATGCTCCTTTAGGTGGTTAACACGATAACCAAACTTAGTTCTCTAACGCTGAAGATCATCGATCTAAACTAGAGTATAAAGATGCCAGAGAGGCTACATACGAACCCGTAGGCGACAGTACAAACAAGCGGAACATATATTCATATAGCACGCATACAGTCAAGCATAGATGGAATCAAACAGGAAATCATTCTAACACGTATACAACCAATCGAAGGTGGAACAAGCAACAACGAACAAGCACATGTCCATTCATGAGCTACCTAACACATTACAGACATTTCAATCTCGAACTCTATATGCATTCTCCTAGGCAATCTATCACTATAAACTGTAGAGTAAATCAAGTAAATATCATACCCACAAAGACATAAGCAAACATGTGCAATCCAAGAGATATCAATTATAACATAGACATAATGAACATAGACATATTATAGTTTATGAGATGAAACTACGATATTATATTGTCACGAGTATAGCTAATCAATCAATGAGTTTCAAACACGAACCAACATCTATCAAGTCATAAACCATCCGTTTCATGTAACTCTAACAAGTCACTATTCACATGCTTTTAAGCCACAAACCCGAATAATAATTGAATTTCTTACCTTCCCGACATTCTCAACCAAATCACCAAGCTGAGCCACGAGTCAAACTCCAAATCCCGAGAGCATCTAAACATAGGATCAAGGATAGAAAATCAACGAAATGGACAAACGAAGCTGAACTAGACAAAATAGAGGTCACTACACGAACGAGGATGGAAACATGAGCTAACAGCACGTGGCCGAAATGTGGCAGCCGCCGCCACCATGGAAAGAGACGGGTCATACCTCTTTCTCTTCGTCTCGTCGCCCTAAGCACAGATCTAGTATCGGAATCGTGAACGGACCTCTCAAGCTCTGCGAAACTTCGAATGAAGAAACAGGTTTCAAAGCCCTCTCACCGGAAAACTCCATGAAAATCAACAAATTTTACCTTGTTTCGAAGCTCTCGAAGCCCTGAGTACGGATCTGGCCTCGAAATCGCTAACGAAACTCTCTATTTCTACAAAACTTAGAAAGAAGGAGTGAGTTTTAAGAGAGAGAAAGTGGTTGAGATTGAAACTCTTTCTCCTTTGCCGCTGGTGTTTGATGAGAGAAGGGAGGGGTTTTGGTGGCTACTTTATGAGATTGGAAAAAGAATATATTTCAAAAGCCAAAACCTTTTTCTTGTTTTTTTATATTAGCTTCTTTTCCATTTTAACTCACAAACCCTAACCTTTTAAAAGAACCAAAACCATAAGTATAAATAGCATTTTGTCTTAAAAAGGTTTAAAAGAAATTATAGTTAAGAACAACACTTAAATATTATAATTAAATAAGGAAAAACAATCTTAATTCATTTTAAACATGAAATTGAATAAAGCACAGTAAATAAAATACCATTTATATTTAAAATTACAATTTAAACCTAAAGATTTAGAGTATTCAAGATTATAAAGATTCAATAAAAATTCATAAATATAATTAAAAGAAACTAGGGTGTTACGTGGCATAAATGAATGTTTATAATGAATAAAAGCTAACAAATAAGATTGGTTTTACTAATCAAATATAATTAAAAAACCACCATAACTTCTTATGATTATTCGATTAATATTCTATTAATATAAACTTTTACCATAAAACAATTTAACATAAAATATAGATATAGTTAAAATTAAGCAATGAATTTAATGTTTCTATTTCATTCAATTAATAATAAATCTATGTTTGAAATAGTCACAATAAAGTTTTTATTTTGACTAATTATTAAATTCATTCTTATTAGTTAATATTGAAATCAAATATCACAAATTTTCACCTTGATTTCAAAATAAATAAAGAAACTATTACACTTTTTTTTAGTACAAGAAACTATTACACATTCAACTTGCTCCAAACTAAGTTTATTAGACAATAACTGATTACCTTTTAACACGTTACTACATTCTCATACAAAGGTTAAACCAATCACTCATTAATGTTTTAATGAACACATTATAAACATTAAAAAATAGTGAATAACCTTTCAACTTAAAAGGAAGCTAAACAATTTTGATAATATCAATAATTTCAATAGCATTAAATATGTTTTTGATCTTTCTATATGAGAATTGTTCTTAGATATATGAAATGTATTTTGACTATCACAAAAAAAGAGTTATGACTTTATTTCAAGCTTATTAAACATCCAACAAACCTAAACACATATCAACATTTGTAATATACCCAACATCCCATCTAGTCATTATCAAATTTCTTAAGAACTATATGTCTTCGAGCATGAACAAAACATAAGACAAAATACAACATGCAAGATATACAAAATAATATATATATATATATATATATGTGTGTGTGTGTGTCGGGATCTGAATCGAAGAAAATCGAGCTAGTGATTTTATCATTTATGAGACATTGGTTCAGTTCTTCTTTTTGTCAAATAAATTGAATCAGATCGATTATCGGTTTGGCCTAAAAATCAAAGAAAATCGAACCAATGTTTTATCTTTTGTTGGACATTGGTCGGTTCCTCTTTTTATCAAATTGATTGGATCAGTTGTTCGGTTATCAATTTGACCTAAAACCGAAGAAAACTGAATTAATATCACCCCTACACCTACAGTGGAATAATCAAAACCAAAAAAAATAATATTTGAGGTTAAGGGAAAGATATGACTTAAGTGATTTTTTTAATTTTATTTATTATTTTTTGACATCATGTTGAAACGAATTTGGTGGGAGTGATTTTAGGGAATTTTGTTATTTTTATTTATTTTTCCTTCTGAAACACTTGAAAACCGTTTGAGAATTTCAAAACATGGATAGATTTTTTTTTCTTTTTTCAAAGTTAAACATGGGGTGTTTATTTGCCATATTTAGGGAGGATTTAGACGGAGGATCGACCCGACTTTCTAAAAAGGGGTTAAGGGTGGATGCATTTAACATCTATAAAATCGACTTAATAATCACATACCATTTCTAATGAAAAACTTGTAAAGTTATGAAACATGATTGATAGTTTGAAAAACATATAAAAACATTATTTGAGATCTCGATGATTCAAAACGAAATACAGTTCATCAAAACATGAAATTCAATACAGAATAATTTAAGAGAAATACATGGGTGACAATTTTATCACCATTCAATTTTATCACCATTCATTTTTTTAATTTTCTTTTTATATTTTTCATTTTCCTTCCTTTCTTACATAATATTTTATATATTTTTTAGTATTAATTTTATTTTTGAAATATGAATATAATTTTAAATAAAATGTTATATATACTATTTAATATTAATACTGTTTTATTTTTATTTTGGAGTATTTTTAATGTTATATTCTCATTTATATTTAATGTTTTCTTAAAAAAATCTTTAAATCATTAATTTTTAATTTTATAATATTTTTAAGTCAAATTCACTTTTTAATTGATTATTTTTAAATAGTAGATAATATTATTAACCCAAATTAGCTAAAAAATTCTCTTATTTCAAATGTAAATGGCCACATAACAATCTTTAAAACCAATATTTTTTAATTTGAAATCATCATACAATTAATTTTTTTTAATTTTTTAATGAATTTATATTATATTTAATAAATGATATTATATTATATTTTCAACTTATAGATTAAAAGTTAAGATTCGGTCAAAAATTAAAATAGAATAAATTAAAAATGAAAGAAAATTAATAAGATTTCAAAAATAAAATTAGCATTAAAAAGGTAAAATTAATGATAAATAAAACATTTATTAAGAGTTATATATACATTCCAAAAATAAACATAGGATTCAAAAGAATAAAATATTATAACAAGAAAAGAAGAATGATATGGAAAACAAAAAAAAAAACAAAATAAAAAAAGAAATGAGTAGTTATAAAAGTGGCACATAGGCCATAGTAAGGCTTGCCTCCACATGCATGTAGAGGCAAGTATTTCTCTAAAAATAATGTAGAATGGAAAATGACGACATCGTGTCCATGATAGATGCAACTCTCAGCCTAGCCACGGTATGGATCAATACCTGAAAATGTAAGAGGCGTGTATATCGAAATATACTCAATAAGGAGTCTCACCATGGGGTTAAGCATGCAAACAGAAACAAATTAGAAAATACGACAACTGAAGCTAAGTGCATGCCCAGCCATCTGGCCGGTCACGAGCAAACAATGTCAAATGACGTCGTGCAAACCGTGAGCAAGATATAGCTAAATGCTGAAAAATCATCTAACCACTGTCAAGAGAGGACCACGAGTGAGGGAAAACACAAAAGTTCCCTAAGCCTTGGGTGGGACATGTCTCATACCGTGTCCGCAGAGACATACACTAATGTCTCGGGGTAGCCTGACCAATGTCAGGGACCCGCCAAACTGCATCCGTGGAGACATACACAAATGTCTCGGGGTAGCCTAACCGCTGTCAGGGACCCGCCACACTTCTGCTGCGCCACTCTATTAGCGTATCAGAAGGGGCAAACACGAATACTGATAAAGTCACCCAACCCTGTAGGAGAGGACCATGAGTGAGGAAAACACAAAGAATTCCTAAACCTCGGGTCGTGACACGTCCAACACCGTGTCCGCAGATACATACACAAATGTCTCGGAGTAGCCTGACCATCTGTCAAGGACCCACGACGAGTGAGGGAAACACAAAGAATCTGTAAACCTCGGGTCAAGACAACAACACACAAGTCGTGTCAGCAAAGACAAACTTGAATGCTGCTAATGTCACCTGACACTGTTAGGGAAACCCAAGAGTAAGGAAAACTGCAAGGTTCCTAAACCTCGGGCTAAGGGCGCCATCTTCTAACCCCAGCATGCGAGGACTAACCTACCTATAGACAACATCCCATAATGCATGCAGGCTCACCGACAGGCATTCCTCCGCCCCTTCATCTGTCCCAGTGGTCTATTCCAATAAGCATCGGGGTCAAGCAAGTCGTAACCAGCTCCCATCTCTCGTACTGGGATAAGAAAATAAGTAAAACCTTGCACAAAGAATATGAGGTTTCACGTGTATAATAGAGGAATATAACTAGTACTAGAATCATACGAGATCTAGCCTAGCCTAGACAAGTGCAACTGGCCGACTCGAGGGTTGGTGTGACCTACAACGTGTGCTCATCAACCAAGGAACTTGTTGTTCCACACACAATGTGACATGTAGATGAGATCCGACCCATTGGTCGAATCTAAGAGTCAACCCATAGGTTAGTGCAGCCTAACCACGTGTCTCGAAGCAAAGAGGATCCATAACCTCGCTCGATTCCTAAGGGGCACTAGTGAGTCACATCAATAACATGATATTGATCACGCAACGAGAGTCCTAAAATGGGTGAGGTACCTGCTCCTCTAGGTGGTCAACACGATAACCGGTTTAGTTATTCTAATGCCGAACATAACAAATTACGAAGAAACCCTTAGACGACAAATCTAAGAAACTGAGCATATAATCATTACACCACGTTTACAGTTAAACATATATGGAACAATAACAATGAAACATGCATAAACCCAAGCCAACCAGTCAATTGAAAGGTTAAACAAATAAACAAATCAAAGTCCTTGCCTCTTAACAGAACTCCTCGAGAAATGAGCCTATTAAACCTTGAACGAGTCAACCAAATGATCCTAACCATCAATTACAGTGGAATTAGAACCTAGTATTAATCTTGATTTCCACACCTAAGACTCATAACTCAAAAATTAATAAAATATTCTACAAGATTTGTATCCATAGATAATTTAAATCCTTCATTAAAAATTTCCATTAAAAGATATTAAACATTCTTTTAATTTCTTAAAATTTTTGTTTTTTTGGACCATTAAAAACTCCTACTCAAATTTGGTCTTTAACATAACTCATGGTCAACTATTATATACTTAAGAATAACTCACAATTAAAAATGATATTAAAATATCCAACTAACTCAAGTATTTAATAATTTATTTGTCTTTGGCCCAAGGCATTTAGAATAACTTCTAAATCCATGCTTTAAATTTTAAAACACATTCTAACCTATGCATTAAATTTTAAAACAACAGCTAAAAAAACAAAACTCTTTAATTTAAAACAATAAAAATCCCACAACAAGCAGCCCATTCTAAAATTCATACTTAAGGATATTAAGAATTATCTTAAATTACCCATAATAAAATGATTCTACAATATCCAATAAATCCCACAAATTTAACCCTTTTTAAAGCTCACGTCACATTTTGGTATCCAACAACACAGCCCATTAAAACCAATAGTTTTGGTAAGTAATTAGTACAATAAAACGATTGAAATAGCCCATTACAAATTGTATTAATAGCATATGATTTTAAAGAAGGGACAACTATCAAAATTGTTAGAGTTTAAAAACTAATTAGAGACGTGGTTAAAGATTTTTCGGCTTTAGATTTATGTCTTTTTTTAAATCTGAATTTTAATTAATTTTTAATATGAAAAGTAGTTTATAATTGTACCCTCCTATATTTCATAGAGTATTTTTAATCTATTTTAAATAAATTATTTTAACTATCTTTTTTAATCTAAAAAAATCTAAATCAATTTAACTAATTCTAAAAACGTCAGTTAAACTTAATTAAATCAATAATTATAAAATACCATGGAATTAGAGATTTTGAAAATTGTAAAAATTTATAATGTAGAAAATTTATTCTTGACGTTTATAAATATAGCTATACATTATCTTTCCATAAGTCGTACATACTCTCGTTGGTCGATGTAATTATTGTAAGTTTGGTTAAATATAAATAAAAAATGGTTGGGAATAGTACCTGAGCTTGAGTTATTTTTTTTGGCATAAGTTATACATTGTTGACACATATTCTGTAGATATCATGTTATAATAAGGGTGCATATGTTAGATTACTATTGTCAATTTATATATTTTGTGAATAACGCTGTTTTTTTTAGTTTATGCATATTTTAGACATTGTTGGCATAAGTTTTTCTTCAAAATAAGATCAACATTGAGTTAAAGTGACTCAAAATTAAACACATGCGACAAATTCGAAATTATGAACCGCATATGTAGACCTTACAACTTATTAGTGTGCATTATATTTGTACATCCACTGCACATTGTGATTGACTATTATTATTATTATTATTTTTCAAGAAAATGATCAAAGAAAAGGGACTATGAAAATGAGATTGTTGGGACTTGGAAAAGCACAAATAAAACGTATTTTTGATAAAATGCAAAGATCGAAGGATTTTGAGAAGGCACGTGATGGCTACGGTTTTGCAAAAGAATATTTATATTAGAGTAACATATTCACTCTCTCAAATTATACAAATAATTAAATAACAAAAAGTCTTGATAAATTCAAATATGCTCATTGGATAATATTTTACCAAAATTACTAATTAAATATGAAAACCCTTGAAATTCTAATACGAAAAACACTACGAACATTTAGAACAGAAATATATATACATATATTATTAAACTTTAGAATTTCTCACAAATGGAGACACGTGGCAAGATCTGGAAGGGCACTCCGACGAACGGCTGAGATGCAGCTGAAATCTCCTTGACTGGATGCACGACACGCGTGAAGATGGGGATGAGAAAGGCTGTGAGGAGTTGGCGGCTGCAGGATTTAGGGAGGGTTTGAAGAAAAGAAAAGAAGAGATTTGTAATATATTTCAACACATTTCCATTTTTAAGGGTTTAGGGTAATTCTTAATAAATCCATATGCCTAAATCTAATTGAATAATAAATATAAATCTTAATTTGAGATCTATTTAAATTAACTACAACTCAATTATATATTTTTGCAAACCTTCAATAAGTCAAACACATTAATTTAATTTAGGGTAAAATACCATTTGGTCCCTCAACTATCAACAATGTTCCATTTTGGTCCCTCAACTTTGAAAAGCTCACTCAACTTTGAAAAAAACTTACAAATAGTCCTTGGGTTAAAAAAAAGCTAACTATGGTTTGAATATTGATGAGTTGACAAGAAAATAATGATTAAAAAAATACAAATGGTTTAGTGAACTTCATCTTCTACCTCATCGCTCCTTTTCACCCATTTTCTTTTTCATCTTCTACGGATGATTTCTATACTCATCCATCCTAATTTCATGAACACCAATAAATTGGGTAATTACCTCCATAAAGATCATTATTCAATTAGTCTAAAATTTCTTTCCCAAGCTCAATCACATGGATTTCCACTTTCAAGTCTAAAATTGGATACTGTTCTTAAAAAAAAAATCAAGTTGTTTGCCATTCTATATAAATAAACAGAGCAAAGATTTTAATGGTTCAAAAACTGACACAGCATAGACTAAACAGAGTGATGCATGGAAAACATAACAAAGATTTTAATGATTCAGTTGTGAGTTAGCTTCCAAAAAATTTCCTTTCCAATAAAAAAAAAAGTTTTCTCCATTTTGATTTTTTGGTTAGCTTGATTTTTTTCCAATTTGCTTTCCAAACAAAAAATAAATATATTTTTTGTAATCTCTTACAGATGGTTTTTTCCTATTCGAAACCCTAATTTTCTGTATCGGTGTTTGTTTGTGTTTGTTACTTGTCAAATGGATGGGGCTGCTAATGGCAGTGAAGTGGGACGGTGTCGTTTCTTTCATTTTTTGTTGTGTACTGCTGGGACCGTTGGTTAATTAGATTGAGATTAATGAAATTGGTTGTTGGAGTTGTATGTTTTAGGTTTTATTTGCTTTTGAAATCTGCTTTCTTTTTCTAGAATGAGATTTTGTTAGAAATAATTTTATATTTATCTGCTGGTCTGTGAGTCAATTTATTGGGGTTTATGAAATTAGGATGGATGGTTTTTTTTTATATAAATTTTTTTGTGTTTATGCTTTGTAATTTTCAAGAAGTATGAGAGATTTTAGCTAGAAATCATCTGTAGAAGATGAAAAAGAAAGAAAGTGGGTGAAAAAGGAGTGATCAAGAAGAAGATGAAGGTCCATTAAACCATTTGTATTTTTTTATTATTATTTTCTTGCAAACTCATCAATATTCAAACCATAGTTAGCTTTTTTTTTAACCCAAGGACTATTTCTAAGCTTTTCTCAAAGTTGAGGGACCAATCTTGAGCTTTTCAAAGTTGAGGGACCAAAATGGAACATTGATGATAGTTGAGGGACCAAAATGGTATTTTAACCTTTAATTTATCTAAATAACTTTAAGCATTTAATTTAATCGTTTAAATCAAACCCTCTAAGTATAAAACTAAATAATTGGAGATGTTTTAAGATTATAACCTTCCAAATAAACACATAAATACATTTAAAAGAACTGTTACAATATTCTCGTCTCGAAAGCCATTTAAGATACAACACCCTAGAGAACAAGATTGCACCTCGTCTCCTCTTCAAATCTCAAGTGGTCTAATGCACCCTCTGGTGCCACCACAAACTTTCACTAACAATTCCTAGTTGCCCAAATCCTTTTTTTTTTCTAACCACAATGAAGATTTTAAAACAATTTTAACTCATTTAGTTATTTACGTCCACATGATTGTTGATTATTGATTAAAGGTTAAAACGTTTATTCCTACTATTGAAATCATCCAAGTAAAACATTTCGACCAAGGCACTTACAAATTTAGTTGTTCAAAACATTTCAACCAAAAAGAACTTTGTACCGCTTTGAAACTCACTGTCGTTTAAAACATCATTGTTAAAACTTCTTGTTCCAAAACACCGCTTCTTATTAAATATCTTACTCGGTTAATTTCAAACAATTACTTTTAAGATTTGGGGTAAACAAGGTTCTAGTGACAAGGAACTTTTGGGAGGACTCATGTCTTGATGCTTTAAGACTAAAAAAAGAACTCGAAACAACAAAACAAACTTGCACTTAGCTACCAAGCTCAATACGAACAAAAGCATGGCCCCACTGGGTCAACCACACTGAACACGAGAGAGACACTTATTCAAGCTCCCAAAACTTCCTGCGCATTCCCCAAAAAAAACTTACCACTATGAAAATCTCCCTAAGAATGTGCAACAACAAACCCTACTTCACGGGCACCAATTTCCAACTCAACTTTGGTCAAACACCACAATGCAATCGAGCGAGGCAAGACTCTACACCTTGCGGCAACACAACAACTAGCTTGGCTCACGAAACAAACTAGGGCAGTTCCCTGACCTACACTCTCTAAACTCGAAGCTCGACAAGAAAGAAGGACTGAGATTGAACTTCTTTCAAGGGAGTGACTGCGTGATTACTTTTAAAAATGAGTTACTTTGTTTAAGTGATGACAATCATATCCATTGATTCGAAGCCTTTTGGGAGATGCCCAAAAACAAAGCCATGAGGGTTTAAGCCCAAAGTGACAATATCATATCAATGTGGAGATTCGAGTAGGATTGTCATCTTCAACAGATTCATGGCATCCAAATGGATCTCAGCATCAAGTATCCATGACAAGTAATTAGTTTCACTAATATCAATGGTCGTGAAGTCTAGTTTTGTAACGTTTGTCATTGTAAGACTATCAT
The DNA here is from genome assembly GCA_036507275.1 of Sicyos edulis. Classification (NCBI taxonomy): domain Eukaryota; kingdom Viridiplantae; phylum Streptophyta; class Magnoliopsida; order Cucurbitales; family Cucurbitaceae; genus Sicyos; species Sicyos edulis. Next base: position 7,365,034 of record CM071856.1, on the reverse strand, counting down.
GAAGAAATATATGTATATTAGATATTTAATAAATAAATCTAATGTCTACATAACAAAAAATAAAATAGTTGAATTAATATGATATATGACTTAATTAGCAAGAAGTTTTAAATAACCAAATATAATGATTCTAATAGTTCACTTCTAAAAGTTATATTCTTTAACTTTTAGAATTGGTATTTAAAAAAAAAAGTAATTGGTGAATAGTTAAATATTAACTTAATCTTATGAAACATTTTAATATTCAAGTAATTATGAAAACAATAATTATATTCAAAATGATTTATATGTATCTAACATATCTCAACTATATGAAGAAATATTAATGGAATAGAGTGAAACATATTTTATGCAATAATTTAAAGCATATGATTCTAAAAGTAATATTCTTTAACTTTTAGAATTGGTATTTAAAAAAAAAAAGAAAGTAATCGGTGAATAGTTAAATATTAACTTAATCTTATGAAACATTTTAATATTCAAGTAATTATGAAAACAATAATTATATTCAAAATGATTTATATGTATCTAACATATCTCAACTATATGAAGAAATATTAATGAATAGAGTGAAACATATTTTATGCAATAATTTAAAGCATATGATTCTAAAAGTAATATTCTTTAACTTTTAGAATTGGTATTTAAAAAAAAGTAATTGGTGAATAGTTAAATATTAACTTAATCTTATGAAACATTTTAATATTCAAGTAATTATGAAAACAATAATTATATTCAAAATGATTTATATGTATCTAACATATCTCAACTATATGAAGAAATATTAATGAATAGAGTGAAACATATTTTATGCAATAATTTAAAGCATATGATAGATAATTAGAATTAGAACTAAGTAGTAAAAAAATAATATAAAAAATAATAAGGTTTGAATATGTGATCTCTAGGAATTCAAAGCATATTTTTGTGTCAATTACACTATACTTCCATTTTGTTAACAAATCAAGCAAGATTTAAGCATTATTAAGCATATTTGATTATTCTAAAGAAAAACACATAAATAAATTAATCGCAGCATTTAACAAAAAAACTTAATTTAAAACAGACAAATTTGTTAAGATTTTATTTTCTCAAACAATTATGCCTGAAATAAAAAAAAAATATTCTAAATCATTATTCTCCTCATCTTGGGAAATAACTATTTTTTCTTTAATTAATATAAGATATTGAATCAAGATCTAGTATCAACAGGCATATCATAAATTTGAAATCAATAAACTGAAACTAAACATAAACAATATATTTGATATCAAGATATGAATGTGCAACACTAAATATTGAATAATAAAATTTTTTAAAAAAACTATCAGTCATAATTCATTAACTTTACGAGTAGTGTATATTTCTCAAAAAATTCCAAATAAATAAATAAACCACTGGAATTTCTAAATAATTGCACTGAGAAAAGATTAAGATCTAAGTTTAAATAATAGCATGCAGAAAAAAAAAGTTTAAAACTTCATATATTATTTTTTTAGAAGAACAAAAGAAAATCTAGTGAGAAGAAAAAAAATACAAATTATTTGTTATGAGATCTACAAACTAAACGGTAGTGATAATTCACATGGAAGATTCTAGTAAACAAATTATATATATATATATATATTTAAACAAGCTAACATTTATTAACAGTAAAATGAAACCCTTATTTAGAATAACAAATTTAACTAGATATGATCTGACATTTTGACAATTTCGATTTGTATAGTCTCTCTAGCTTCTGCATGCATTTAATGTCAATTTAACTTTAAATTTTTTTAAGTGTGATCTATTTTTAACTGAAGTAAAATAAACAAATCAACCATTTGATAAATCTTAAAACTAAGCAACTATTAGAAATATAAAATTGGGTCATCTTGGAGAAAACAAATACATTAATAGTTATGAGATTATAAAAAAATTCACGGTTTAAAACTTCACATGTGTACATTGTTCATAAACATATCACAACAGTAACAAAAAAAATGAAGCCTACCTTTAGCACATAAATAGCAGAGTGTATGTGCTGATAACAACGTGTTATGAAAGCAAGTAAAACAAAATAAGAAAATAAAATAAGTAGAGAGAATAATGGAGGGAGAAAGTGAATAAACTCGAGTTAATGCATTTAACAATGGATGAGTGCTCGTACAAAAATGGTCAAAGTACAAAAATAGTTAAGTACAAAATTAGCTAATGGACCATTTATAAGGGAGTAATGTGAGGGGATTAGTTGTGATGTATAATGAATATCTAAATATTCATAATAGTTTAAAATTATAGATATACAATGGAAAAATATTTCTTAAAAAATGAAAAAAAAAGTTGAAAGTTTGTGGACAGTTATATAAAACGGAAGAATTGCATTATGTGGAAGACCAAATATTAGGGAGACATTATCCCAACCCATATCCCACTTTGAAAGAAGTAACAAACGATATACTATCAAAACTTTGAATGTTGAATTTCATATTAATATTGTTGAACTCAAAATATTTATGCAACATTACAACAATTATGACTTTTGATAGCATATCTGTATAGCATTTAATGGAAAATGCTATAGAAGAACTAAAAAAAACGGAAGAATTCCCTCCATTATTTGTGTGCTTAAATTTTGGAACGCCTGTCCCTAAGCCAAGCATTGGGAGACATCAAAGAAGTAATGTCACAAGTAAGACTCGAACCTGAGACTTTGAAGGGAGTATACATTGAAAGTCAAGTCTTCAACCACTGTGAAACAAGAGTAACCCCCTTCTGCTTTATCTCTTCATTGATTATTTTCTCCCAAAATTTATGTTTGTGTGTACTTCCAAGCTTTAGGGTTTTTATGTTTTGGATTATATTCTTCAATTGTTGATGCACTTATTTTTTCTCTTTCCAATACTCCAATTAGGATTTTGATTTTGATTTGGGTTCTCATACGGGAACGTGTTGAAAATTTTAGGGTTCCTTTATCTTTTCCTTCTCTGATCCCTACAAATTCATCTCTAGATCTATTTTTCTCTCCTTCATGTGATGTCCACTACATGTTGAGTACTAATTATCAAAAAGCCGTATGGAAAAAATATTTTTGTCAATATTGTCAAGGTAATCACAAATACTCTTCTAGTTTTCACTTCTTGGCTACCCATAAAGTTTTTAAAGTAGAAACAAATGATTCCTACTAACTACTAGAAAAGCGTTATAATTTTCAAAATGAGGTTTATTATGTTATTGAAAAGGGAAATTTGAGTTTTTGTCACTTAGTTATTTAGGTTTTAGAGTTATCATGTTCATAGTTCACCTTATAGCCCCCATAGGATTGTTTATACCGATGAATGTTATTGAAGACATCAAATTAAAAGTTACTTTCAGATATGTTTTTATATTGGAGAAACATATCCATTACTTTGATGTCTCCTAGTGCTTGGTCTAGGAATGGGCGTGGCTACCTTGATGTAAAGATCCGACCCGAATGGGATCCTAAACTAGGCCTTTATCTCAATGCATGCTTTAAAACTTAGAAAATATTATGCAAGATCACTTTCCAGATTCTGAATAAAACTAAAAGAGGTAAACATCCATTCAAAAACAAACACAAAATGTCATGGAACCTGTCCCTGTTTCCAAGCACCTGTTCCAAGCTAAAAACAATTTAAAACGTACTCTGATCAGAGATTTAATTCAAACATTCAAAATCCAAAACAGTTTACAATAGTGTCAGAATCCAGAAAACAACCAGGAAATAACCTAATCCAAAACATAAAAACACTAAAGCTTGGAAGTACACACAAACATAAATTTTGGGAGAGAATAATCAATGAAGAGATAAAGCAGAAGGGGGTTACTCTTGTTTCACAGTGGTTGAAGACTTGGACTTTCAAGGCATGCTTCATTCAAGGTCTCAGGTTTACTCCTTTGATGTCTCCCGGTGCTTGACTTAAGGACAGGCGTCCCAAAATTTAAGCACACAAAAATGGAGGGAATTCTTTCGCTTTTTTTAGTTCTTCTATAGCATTTTCCATTAAATGCTATACAGATATGCTATCAAAAGTCATAATTGTTGTAGTGTTGCATAAATATTTTGAGTTCAACAATATTAATATGAAATTCAACATTCAAAGTTTTGATAGTATTTCGTTTGTTACTTCTTTCAAAGTGGGATATGGGTTGGGATAATGTCTCCCTAATATTTGGTCTTCCACATAATGCAATTCGTTTGTTCCAAAAGATTTTAAATTTCAAATTTTTATATAACTGTCCACAAACTTTCAACTTTTTTTTTTTCATTTTTTAAGAAATAATTTTCAATTATATATCTATAATTTTAAACTATTATGAATATTTAGATATTCATTATACATCACAACTAATCCACTCACATTACTCCTTTATAAATGGTTCATTAGCTATTTTTGTACTTAACTATTTTTGTACTTTGACCATTTTTGTACGAGCACTCATCCAATGCTAAATGCACTAACTCGAGTTTATTCACTTTCTCCCTCCATTATTCTCTCTATTTATTTTATCTTCTTATTTTGTTTTACTTGCTTTCATAACACGTTGTTCTCAACACAGACACTCTACTATTTATGTGCTAAAGGTAGGTTTCATTTGTTTTTTGTTACTGTTGTGATATGTTTATGAACAATGTATACATGTGAAGTTTTAAACCGTGAATTTTTTTATAATCTCATAACTATTAATGTATTTGTTTTCACCAAGATGACCCAATTTTATATTTCTAATAGTTACTTAGTTTTAAGATTTACCAAATGGTTGATTTGTTTATTTTACTTCAGTTGAAAATAGATCACACTTAAAAAAATTTAAAGTTAAATTGACATTAAATGCATGCAGAAGCTAGAGAGACTATACAAATCGAAATCTTTTATATTTATTTCTTATGTAGTTTTGCTGTTAAAATGTCAGATCATATCTAGTTAGATTTGTTATTCTAAATAAGGGTTTCATTTTACTGTTAATAAATGTTAGCTTGTTTAAATATATATATAATTTGTTTCCTAGAATCTTCCATGTGAATTATCACTTTTGTAGATCTCATAACAAATAATTTGTATTTTTTTTTCTTCTCACTAGATTTTCTTTTGTTCTTCTAAAAAAACAATATATGAAGTTTTAAACTTTTTTTTTTCTGCATGCTATTATTTAAACTTAGATCTTAATCTTTTCTCAATGCAATTATTTAGAAATTCCAGTGGTTTATTCTTTTTTTTTTTTTTGGAATTTTTTGAGAAATATACATTACTCGTAAAGTTAATGAATTATGACTTGATAGTTTTTTTTTTAATTTTATTATTCAATATTTAATGTTGCACATTCATACCTTGATATCAAATATATTGTTTATGTTTAGTTTTAGTTTATTGATTTCAAATTTATGATATGTCAGTTGATACTAGATCTTGATTCAATATCTTATATTAATTAAAGAAAAAATAGTTATTTCCCGAGATGAGGAGAATAATGATTTAGAATTTTTTTTTTTATTTCAGGCATAATTGTTTGAGAAAATAAAATCTTAACAAATTTGTCCGTTTTAAATTAAGTTTTTTTGTTAAATGCTTCGATTCATTTATTTATGTGTTTTTCTTTAGAATAATCAAATATGCTTAATAATGCTTAAATCTTGCTTGATTTGTTAACAAAATGGAAGTATAGTGTAATTGACACAAAAATATGCTTTGAATTCCTAGAGATCACATATTAAATCCATATTATTTTTTATATTATTTTTTTACTACTTAGCTCTAATTCTAATTCTCTATCGTATGCTTTAAATTATTGCATAAAATATGTTTCACTCTATTCATTAATATTTCATCATATAGTTGAGATATGTTAGATACATATAAATCATTTTGAATATAATTATTGTTTTCATAATTACTTGAATATTAAAATGTTTCATAAGATTAAGTTAATATTTAACTATTCACCAATTACTTTTTTTTTTAAATACCAATTCTAAAAGTTAAAGATTATTACTTTTAGAAGTGAACTATTAGAATCATTATATTTGGTTATTTAAAAATTCTTGCTAATTAAGTCATATATTAGATTTATTTATTAAATCTCTAATATAAGTATATTTCTTCATGATAGTCTTACAATGACAAACTTTACAAAACTAGACTTCACGACCCTTGATATTAGTGAAACTAATTACTTGTCATGGATACTTGATACTGAGATCCATTTGGATGCCATGAATCTGTTGAGGATGACAATCCTACTCGAATCTCCACATTGATATGATATTGCCACTTTGGGCTTAGACCCTCATGGCTTTGTTTTTGGGCATCTCCCAAAAGGATTCGAATCAATGGAGATCATGGTTGTCATCACTTATATACCCATGATCTTCCCCTCATCTAATCAATGTGGGATACTTTGTTTGTATCCCAACAATCCTCCCCTTGAACAAAGTTCCACCGAGCCTCTCCGTGGGCTCAACTTCTAATTCAACACCCGAGGATTCAACCCTCCCCTCGAACAAAGACCGAGCCTCCCTTCAAATAGTCAATCCGTCCTAGCTGATGCTCAGACTAACTCCTCTTCTTCTGAGAGTACACCGTTGGTTCGATAGAACAGATTTCCACAATGACTATATATTCCACTAACTCCTCTTCTCTTGAGAATATACCGCTAGTTAATTTGTCTAGCTAGTATCCAGACCAAACTTCTCTTCTTTTGAGAGTACACTGCCAGTCTGGTAAAGCTACCCAAATTTTCGTTTCCATGCTCCAAACGTCTTCTTTCTACACCGAGGTAATTAACTATTTATTTTATTAGTTTAATGTCTACAGCCTTTAATGTCTACGACCTTTACTATATTCATCTAATGCATGATATGTTATACAGAAACAAAGTCAGGAGAAAAAAGAGTTGCAAGCTCTACAAAAGTATCCTCACACATGGCTCGAAAAGGATATGCTCAGCTCGGTCATGAACTGGTAAGAAACTTTCTAAACCCTAAAAATATATGTTCTCATTATGTATTTTCTACTTTACTAAGTCATGTGCGCTAAAATTTTAATTGTAGAATACAGATATCAAAACTGATCTTCAGCCCGTGCTGAACTATGGAAAGCAGCTTGAACAGGAAAAAGTAAAGAGTACGTCGACCATGACACTATTGAAGCGGTTGATAAAATTGTAAATTGTTGTTCTATTTCTTGTATGGTTTGAGTTCAACTCTTAGGGTGTGAATCTAAAACTATTTTGCAATAGATTGAATTGGAACGCCAAAATCATCCAGGTCAAGATGTTTTGAGTGAAGCATTAGGAACGCCGGAACATCGTGGGCGTGTTAGGGGAGCAGGTCGATTTGTATCGCCGTCAATTTTTTTTAAGATGGCTCATCCAAAGTCTAAGATGGATGAACGACCAAATCAAGTCGATTTCTCTTAAAGATTCAACTCTCCATGTGAGGGGAATAATATAGATCATGCCATAAGGGAAGAACAAGTAATCCTTCAGTGGGTCAGTGCTGTTGGAGAACTCGCTGAAGAACCCATTGATTTAGAAGAAGTAAGTTTCATATTATTTAGTCTTAATCTTACATTTGAATCGTTTTGTATGTTAATTATGATCTATTTTTTATTTTTTTAAAGGGTATGGCATATGAACTAGTCGTTGAACACAGAGGAGGTGTTGTTGTCATTGGCACAGTGTATGAATCGAGCGGCTCTTCCAGTAGATTACATGGTATGGCTCTCAAAAAATTCAATGCATGGGTCACGGTCGACATGATACTTGTAGGCAATGAAGACTAGACCTGCCCATCCCTATAAACGACGAGCTGCAATACCTTAGACACGCTCGTAACACTTTTGTGCCATGACCAAGATCACTAATTTTAAAGACAAATACTGCATCAAAGGAGGTATATAATTGTACATTTATCTTTATAATAATTTAACATGCATGTACCATATTTGTTTTACTTATAATAAATGTGTATTTATTGTCATGGCCCTCTAATCCTAAGCAAACGACAAAGAACGAGTCTATATCAGTTACTAGTAGTAAGAAGGTTGTTTCAGATTCGCAATCCCATCAATCGAACACGGCCATTCCAATGATGATCAAGCTAGTATGTAATTATGTTCGAGATCACTTGGGTGGAGGTGGCATAGTAAGTATACCGCTTAACATCGATGGTTTTGATCCCGATTGTTATATTGATGGTGAAGAGATCGTTCAATATTGCAATATGGAAGAAATAGGATATACTCTTACATTATGCTACATCAAGTAAGTAAATGGTTGTATATCTTCATACTACTTGTCTTGTTTAATAACGTTTCCTCATTCTATTTCAGTTACATATGGACTAATTGCGATTAACAAACACTTAAGAATTATGTACTAGTAGATGGTAGAAAATTTGCCTCGGTATGGGAGAAAACAAATCAATAAGATCGAATTAGACGTCTAGTTGAAAGGTTTAACATGTTGGAAGATATAAGTCATCGACTGTTCTTTCCCTTCAATACTGGGTATGTGTTCCAAATTTTACATTTTTAATACTTATATGAATGTTTATATCATAATCAATATTAATTAATTGTATAGAAACCATTGGATTTTGATCGTGATAATTCTTAAGGAGAATACGATGTACTTCTTCAACTCATTATGTCAAAATCCGATCGATGAGAATTTATATTAAACTGTAACAGGGTAAGTGTATAAATAAACTTTTGGACATTAAATTTATATTTTATCACATCCTAAAGTTTTAACTTGCTTAATATAGTGCATACCGAACTTGGCATGCAATACACGCTTTGAGAACTAAACAATTATTTTGGAAATGGGTGAAGGTAAAGTTAAATTATGATATTTTTTTTGTGTGATGTTTGAATTATCGTACTAAGTATGTAAATATTTTTCTCACTAGTGCCCTCAACAAATTGGATCAGTATTATGTGGATTTTACGTCCAAATCTTCATACGAAAGATGATATACAACTCATCCACGCATATATTGAGATTTGTAAGTTTTGTTTACATATTCATGTTAAATTTAATCATAGTACACAAAAAATGATGTTTTTAATTATATGTTTAATACTTGTCGCCAACGGCCCAAACACATTCACTCAAGCTGATATTGATGAGGTACGAGTAGATTGGGCAAATTTTATAGCTAGACATATGATAAAAAATTAGTTTTTAGGTATGGAGAAGTAAATGTAGTTTAAATGTTAATTGAGTAGCTAGATGTGCATATGTACTTTAGATTCTGGAGGGAACAAAGTCCTATTTATTAATGCAATCTGAATTTTTCATTCTGTTAATATACAGTTGGAGTCTTGTTTATAACATATGTAATATTTTTTTTGGGAATCGCATTATTGCCCCGTTATGCTGCCGAACTTTCTGTTGCATGTGTTTAGAAGTTCAGATTTTCAAATGAGTTTAGTGGGTGTGTGTTTAGAAGTTAGAATCTTAACATGCGTTAGTGAGTGTGTGTATGTGTTTAAGAAGTTAAGAATTTTAACAATGAGTTAGTGGGTGTGTTCAGGAAATTAGAATTTTCACATGAATTAGTGGGTGTGTTGGAATTGGTTTAAGAGGTTTTTTAATATTAAGTGTAAAACTTTTGATGGTGGGCACAATTTTATTAAAATGATAGTGTCTTTTAATGGCGGGCCACAATATCCGTCCTTTTGTTTATAAAGTGATGTCTTTTAATGGCGGGCGGGCTCCATATTACCCTATTTTATTATTATTTTTTTTTTATCAAATGCAACTTTTGATGGCAAGCACAATCTTCTTTTTAATCAGTATTGACTATATAACCATTTTAAAAATAGTTAGCTTCTAGCCGAGACAAATTCATGGTGGGCATGCTTAAAAAAAAAGGTGGCGGGCAAAATGCCTGCCATCTATTCTTGCCCGCCATTATTAAGCCTAGAACAAATGTACGTTTTAATGGCAGGGCTATTGATGGCGGGCACACACCCGCCACTATTTCTAATTAATGACGGGTTCCGCCCACCATCTTTCCTCCAATTTTTACTAGTGGAAACACATTACAACTTTCTTGATTACATTTTTATTGGATTTAAGCTTAAGTTTATGGTTGTCGTTGATTTTGGAGGTACTATTTCAATTTCATCTATTATACTTGTCGAAATTAATACTCTTAATTAGTTACAATAGACATTGTTTTCTTTTACAACTTAGTCAAATCTAGAAAATAATTATAGATATAGTTACTTTAAAAATAATAACAAATGTAGTAATTAGTATTAATGAATATTCACATATATTCTTATAATTATGGTATTTATAAGTATTTATAATACGATATTAAAATGTATTTAGCTTTATGTGTAATTCCTTCTTTGCTTATTATTCCACATTCTTCAAACTTGTTTAAAACCTTCATTATTTTCTTTTTATTATTATTACTATTATTTTTAATTTTAAACTTTTCGTCATACTACCGTTAGGAAGTGTTTTTTGTTTTTTTTAGATAAAAAAATTTATTAATCAATAATAAAACGTAATACAGACACTCTTGTCCACCAACGGAGAATAAATGCAAAGGATTACAGGAACTTTTCAGAACTATTGTCATCGATCGTCTACATATTGGATTGAGACTTACAAAAACCTGAAAACCCACTAATAAAGAAATATTTAAATAGATGAACATCACTTATCGACGTATACTAAACCACCAATGGAACATAAGCAAATTCCAAAACCGTAGAGGAGTGGAGACACATTCGAAAGTAGCATCCGTTAATCTCTAAAATAGCATTGCCTTTATCGACCAACTCTTTAGAAAAATAGACAACATAAAAAATGAATTAAACTAAAGCAACTTGAACTCGACTACCATCATGAGTAAAATAAAAAGTAACATTAACTTGGAGATTATGTAATTTAACGATGCATTTATTATAGCATGAAATCCCTAAATCCCGCATGTATTTAATATTTAATATTTTATCTAGTATATTAAATGAAGTATTATTCTACTAAGGTAGAATAATGAAAAATATGAATCGAGAGACATAAAACTTGCATGTGGGCTAAAGTTTTAATTCAATCAAATTCATTTAATTAGAAAATGTAATTTAATATTTTATCTAGTATATTAAATGAAGTATTATTCTACTAAGGTAATTCAATCAAATTCATGTGGGTAAATTAGAAAATGTAATTTAATATTTTATCTAGTATATTAAATGAAGTATTATTCTACTAAGGTAGAATAATGAAAAATATGAATCGAGAGACATAAAACTTGCATGTGGGCTAAAGTTTTAATTCAATCAAATTCATTTAAACTTAATGATAAAACTATTAAATTATGTTCCTTTTTCTAATTTCTGTGGGTAAATTAGAAAATATAATTTAATATTTTATCCTAATTAATCATATGAAACATGATAAAATTTACCATATAACATAGATTAATCACAATTAATGTTTATTATCCAAATGTGATCCTAATAAATTTTATTATAATATTAATTAGATTAAAGATGTTGTGACTACTCTCTAATTTAATTAAATTATATGGATCACTTAAACATGATAAAACTTAGACTCAATTATTTCTTCAAGCAATATTAATGTATTTCTAAAGAAATAATATTATATAACTGAATATTGCATGAATAATTATAAAAATAATCCTGCAACCCAAATATAGATAATATATAAACAAAACTGGGTCATTATCAATAATTCAATTATGCATAATTTATTAAAATTAATACCAAAATATTTTGTAACACTCTAATTAATTCTAAAATCATTTAAGTGTTTTTATTGAATTTATTTTTACGATATTATATCACTCTAAATAATTTTTAAGTATAGTTAGTGTTTTATTGGATATGCTAATAAATCTCAAACTAATTATATTATTTAATGCACCATGAGATTTAAGATATGAGTCACCTTGATAAGTTATTTAGAAATTTATAGTAATAAAAGCTAAAATGCAAAAGTTATTTTGGGTTATGGAATTTGGAGTTTTAAAGTTAAATTAGGGTTTATGGATTAAATGGAAAGAATGTTTTATTTATGTATTTTTTTATTTGGCCAACTTTTCTCTCTCTTCTTCATCCAACCCAACAACCACCACCTAAAACTCACTCCTTCTTTCATAGTTTCCCAAAGTTAGAGAGCTCTGTTCGCGATTCCGAGACCAGATTCGTGCTCAGGGAGTCGAGAGCTTCGAAACAAGGTAAGATTTGTTGGTTTTCATGGAGTTTTCCGGCAAGAGGATTTTGAAACCCGTTTCTTCTTTCGTAGTTTCCCGAAGTTAGAGAGCTCCGTTCGAGATTCCGAGACAAGATTTGTGCTTAGGGAGTCGAGAGCTTTGAAACAAGGTAAGATTTGTTGGTTTTTATAGAATTTTCCGGAGAGAGGGTTTTGAAACCCGTTTCTTCTCTTGTAGTTTTCGGGAGCTTGAGGAGTCCGTTTGCAAATCGGACACCCGCTCCTTGATCCTGAGCTCGAGACGTTCGAAACGAGGTATGGCTCACCCCGTTCCGCTGCCGCCGCCATGCTCCGATGAGGCGTTTCCGAGCAGTAGCTTTCCCTCGTTCTCGTGATGTTAACCTCCTTTGTGGCTTGTTTAGATTGTCCATAACGAACGCTCGGCGTTGTTTTGTGTTTAGGTTCTCTCGGGCTTCATCGTTTCAGGTCACCGTTTAGCTCGTGGGTTCCCGTGGTGTTTCGATCGAGTCGTCGGGAAGATAAGAAGTTTCATTATGATTCAGGTTTGTGGTTTAAAGCATGTGAATAGTGCCATGATAGAAATTACGAGAATTGATTGTTGGATGACTTGACACATGTATGCTTTGGTGTTGTTATTCACTGTTTGATCCTATTATTTTTCTACTCGTGGTAGCATGAGATCGTGTATAGCTCGTAAATGGTTAAATCTCTATTGTTGTGTATTCTTGTGATCGTATCATCATCTCTCGATTGTATCTCTGCTCGTATATGCGATGAACTGCTTATCTGTTTAACTTGTTGCTTGACTGAAGTGCCCTGGGTTCATGCATGTTTTATGTTCTTGACGCCATCCTTGTTTGACTGTACACGTGCTGCCATGATTAAACTCGGTTCTCTGTTATTTACCTAAAAGGTTGTCCATTTATGTTATGTTGTCGTTAGAATAGCTAGGCCCAGTTACCGTGTTGACCACCTAGAGGAACAGCTAGCTCACACATTTTGGGACTCGTGATTGCATGATCGATATCTTGTTGTTGTTGTGACTCGCTAGTTCCCCTTAGGAATCGAGCGGGGATATGGATCATCTTTGCTTCGAGACACGTGGTGGGTTGCATTAGCCTACCGGTTGACTTTTGCATCCGACCAAGGGGTCAGATCTCACCTACGTGTCCCCTCGTGTGCGGAACAATAGGTTCCTTGGTTGTGAGCACACGTTGCGGGTCGTACCAACCATCGGGTGGGCTGGGTGCACTCGCCTAGGCTAGGCTAGATCTCGTGTGACTCTAGTGCTAATTATTATCTCTCTATGTGTACTCGTGGAACCTCATATGTTGTGTGCATGGTTCCACAAGTTTACCCATTGTGTACGTGGGAAGGGGAACCAGACATGACCCGTTTGACCTGAACACCTACGACAACGGCCTAGTACGTGGGAAGGTGGGCAGTCATGAGTGTGGTTAGTCCCCCACTCATGGCTTTTCGGGGAGGGCGACTTTATTGATGGGTCCCTAGCGTGGGCCAGGCTACCCCGAGACATTAGAGTATGTCTCCACGAGCACAGCGTTATGGGTCCCTGGCAGAGGTCAGGCTACCCGAGGCATGTCTTCGTTGGTGCACTTTGGTGGGTCCCTGGCAGAGGTCAGGCTACCACCAAGAGAATGGTGATTTCCCTTAGGACACGGTATGGGACGTGTCCGACTCGAGGTTTGGGAAACTTGGGTGTTCTCTTCCCTCTGGGTATTTTCTCTGACCTTGGTCAGATGATTGCTCGGCATTTAGCTGTAACTTGATCACGGCTTGCAGGCCGCTGTTTGACATAGTTTGCTCTTGCCGACCTGAGGGCCGACCATGCATGAGCGAGACATTTAGCTTCAGTTGTCGTATTTTCTAACTTGTTTTTGTTTACATGTTTAACCCCATGGTGGGGCTCCTTACTGGGTATATTTCGATATACTCACCCCTTACATTTTCAGGTACTGGTCCATTCCGAAATGGCTAAGCTGGGAGCTGGATCGATCATGGACACGATGTCGACATTTTCTTCCGCATTGTTTACTACTGTTGAACCATATGTTTTTACGTTTTAAACTCTTTGAAATATATTTGTTTTGAACCATCGAGATCCCGAACTCTGTCTGTATGTTTTTGAACTATTAGCACCGTTTTCATGTTTTATGAGGTTTTGTTGGAAAAACGCATGTGATTAATAAATTGGTTTTGAGGATTTTAATATGCATGCTCGTAACACCCCATTAGAGTATTTTAGGAAGTCGGGTCTTTACATATTTAATAAGCATAATGTATTAAATTGATCACAACAATCGCACTTAAATTATTTAAAGAACCAATCTAGTCAATAAAATAATCAACTAGCTTAATAGTTCATAAATATGCACATACAAAAAGGGTTGTGATATCAATTCCTAATTGTAGCAACTTTATTTTTAAATTCATTGAATTTAAACAAGCTACATATATATGTCATAGCACCCCATATCAAATACATATTTTGAACCACATCAACACATAGCATAAATTAAACAAGACAATATGTTCAATAAATTAATTATATAGCATAGTGGTTCACTAAACATGTAAGCATTTAATCAATATTCGCAATAAAAATAAAATCTTTAAATTTGGCCAAAACCATAGCCATAACCAAAATATGGATTACAACACCATATGTAATAAATCATTAACTAAAATCCACAACCAAATAATCAAAACTGTATTTGCAAAATGGCCAAAAATTAAATTTATTGATTTGACCATAGATATAACATGATCAAAGAAATCTAAAAATAAAATCACACATGTAATAGATTTTTCATTGTGTGATTTTATTTATTTCTTAATTTGGATTAGTTTGTCATCTTCAAAATTGTGTCAAAACCAGAAACTTGCAGAATTTTACTTAACACACAGTAGAAATTTGACCATAAATTTGGATTCAAACTCTAAACTACATATGAAAAATTCATATAATATAACTTTCTACTAATTCACATGTTGTTATTATTAAAATTAACCACAAAATAAAATTAAAAAAAAACAACAACAACTCCATTAATGGCTTCCAAAAACAAGGCAGAGGTCAAAATTGTAAGGGACCGACCCGAATGGGGCACTAAATGGGCCCTTACCCCAATGCATGCATTCAAAGTAAAGGATATTTAAAACAAACATGATTTCGGATTCCAATTAAAACAAAACATTCAAAATAACCCCTTTAAAAACTAGACATTTTCCCTGAAACCTGTCCCTGTTTCCAAGCACCTGTTCCAGGATAAATACATTTCCAAAGTTTACTCTGATCAGAGATTTACTAAAAGCCATTCAAAAACTCATTCGAGATACAACATCTTTGGAATCCACAAATATTTACAAACATCCTAGGGCTCCGTGCCCGGCTACATGCATTCAGGGGAAAATAAAACCCAAAGAGAGTCATAATACAAAAATCAGAGTTGGAAGACTGGGCCTCATGATCACAGCTCCTCCTTCAGGCATCCGGTCGCGCTCCACGATTACCTGTGGAAAACCACATAATAAGGGTGAGTAACGAATTACTCAGTAAGAATCCCCAACCGGGGTACAATACGATATACATGGTCATCTCGATGAGCGTATGCAAGCTATGAATATAAACACAGAATAGAGCACATAGCTTAGCCCACACTTGGGCCTCGGATGCCATCTCGGTGGCTTAGTCCGGAATAAAATCATCATATAGTCCAATACATGAGTCGCCCTATACGAGAAACAAGTCCCGGCCTCAGCCTGTCTACTGTCGACGAAAGGTACACTGGCTCACAATCCCGAGGAGCTCTCCAGTCGGCGCTGTAATGAGCGTAAGCATGCACCGCGTGCTACTGCAGACTATGGGGTTGTTGTGGTCCGAAGGCAAGCCGCCCATATCCGGTCACCACGCCTAACTAAATCTTTGGATCGGTGTCACCGACATAGGGTGTGAGACACGGACACGTAAACTATGTCGGCTGAACCACCGCACTGGGCCAAGAAACGGTCGTGGTAGGCTTACACCAGAAGCCGCCCTTGCCTTAACAGTGGCAATCGGGGGCTCTTCGCCAAACATGCTGAGGACATGCCGGCTGCCGGGGACGAGGCAATGCCAAGTCATCATCCCGACCGTTGGGGCATTTAACAGTCTGCCACCCTCACCCAAGATTGCAGGGCCTACCGCTCGGGTTAGCTAATCCCTCACGGGGTCCAGGGACGGAATGACTTGCTCGACGTCCCTGCCATGGATGCAAGGTTCTTTATGCATCAGGCCCGGATGATGCTATCTACCTGCAATTCTAACCTGCCCTAGCAAACAGCAAACAATTCCATAAAATCCAATACGTGCTCAAAAAGAATACAATGAGCCTAGCATGATACTATGAAGCAAGGAACAGATACGAGCATGCCAGAAAGGAACAACCTAGCATGGATTAACATGAGAATTAACCAAGAAATCATGCTAACCGGGAATTCAGATTGAAGCACCTAGCTACACATGTCAATAATCACAAACAAGCAATCAATCAACAATCACATATAATATCGCAGGGTCCACACAACCCCGGTAAGAAATCCTTACCTTGGTCGGGGACGGTTTGGCACGAAAACCTAAGTCACGAACAATCTCGATCTAGCTACCGGGAACCTATCAATCATAACAAAAATCACACAATAGGCCTAAATATAATAAAATAAACGAGGCTCAGCTCGGGAGCAACTCACGAGGCACGACGAACGCACGAACGGGCCGATTGCACGAACGGGGCAGCAACGGGGCTCGATGGGCGCGCTGGGGCGCAGAAATGGCGAAATGAGCTGGGCGTCTTGGCGCGCGCGCGCTGACGCGGCGCGGCGCCATGGATGGCGCGGCGCTGCGCGGCGGCGTGGGCGTGCGGGCGAGCGGCGCGAGGCTCGGCTGGGCGCTGGCGCTGGCACGACTCGGCGAGCAGGGGCTCGAGCGACGCGTTGCGGGGCTGGGCGAGGCGCGCGCGCGGACGGCACGCTGGCGAGCTCGACGCACAGGCTCTGTTTTCGCGCGAACAGAGGCGAACAAAAAACGCAAATCCAAGCGATCCACGGGGATTCGACGCTCGATTTCTTGAAGAAGAACTCCCCTACACTAGCTGCACGAAACCCATACTTCAAATCGCTTCACCACGGCCGGGAAACTTGAAATCGGAAACAGGGGAGAAGAGCTCGAATTTTGGACGAGAAGAAGAAGAAAGAGATGTACCTGCTGCTCGGGGATGGAAACCGACCTTGAGATGGAGAGGAACTCCGGCGAATTGGAGTCGGCGAGGGAGAAATGGCGAAGGGGTTCGCTGTCGGTCGGAGAGAAAAGGGAGAAGGAAAATCGCGAGGAAGAAGCTTCTCGGGCGGCCCTGCTTTAAACCAAAACACGCATCAAACAGGCATAAATAGAAGATGGCGCGTTTAGATTAACAAACGCGCGCGGAGGCTCGGCTGGCTGTGCCCTCTGCCTAGCATGCGACACGGCCCTGGTTCGATTCCTGCTCGACGCGCTATTTAATTCCCTATTTATTTTTGCTCCTTCCCAAGCCCAAACGCCTTCACCAAAAATCCCGATCCTATTCAAATTGACTCATAAATAATCCGGCAATTTTAAATTTCAAAACCGGCCCTGTCGGCCCGACCCAAAATTACCAAAATGCCCCTGGGCCTCCCGGGAAGGCCGAGATGAATTTTCCGGGCCTTTACAATACTCCCCCCTTACAAGACTTTCGTCCTCGAAAGTCACTTAAGATTGGAACAGCTCGGGATACTGCAAACTCATCTCATCCTCCCGCTCCCAAGTGGCTTCCTCTGAACTCTGACTCCTCCACTGAACTTTTACCAATTTGATTTCACGATTACGCAGTGTCTTTGACTCAAAAGCAAGAATCCCCACTGGCTTTTCCTCGAAGCTCAAATCCTCATTCAGCTGCAAAGGCTCAAAATCCACAATGTGCGATGGGTCCGGCACGTACTGCCTTAACATCGAAACATGAAATACACCGTGCACTGCTGACAAACACGGAGGCAAGGCTAATCGATAAGCAACCTTGCCGATCCTCTCCAGAATCTCAAACGGACCAACAAAACGGGGACTCAGCTTTCCACGCTTGCCAAACCTCAAAACACCTCGCATCGGTGCGACCTTTAGGAATACATGCTGACCAACCTCAACTCCAAATCCCGACGTCGAACATCGGCATAACTCTTCATGCGCTCCGAAGTGTCAACATACGAGCTCTAATCTTCGCACGGCACCATTGGTCAAGCTGCAGCAACTCGGGACCCAAAACAAAACCGCGACCACCAACCTTTTCTCACAAAGACTAGAGAGACGCAACATTTACCTTACCATGCTTCAACGGAACTAAAAGAACTAGCAAATGAGAAGCGCTATCCGAGGCGACCTCATAAAATCCAACACTGGTTTCCATTTGCCTAACCACGGAAACCCCAACTCACAACAAGCTCCAACGGATCCGGCTCAATCCTCCAAAATACCATCGGTCGAGGGTGAAAGCACTACAGAACTCGCACTCGGCTCATAAGCCCCTTAACCACGCTCCGCCTAGAACAAACCTTTGTTGCCCCACCACAGTGACAACAACTCCACTGAAACCGACATGACTCTACTCCATAGAAATGGCAATCAGTACGAGACGAGGTGCGAGCTCTTACTCATCGAAACCAATCCTCCAAGAATCTAATCTCACACAACAACCTCAACTAATCGACGGCTCCCACCGGGAAAACTTACAATCCAACAACTTGAGTGCTACGGCCTCGGACGCTCAAACAACCACAAATCTGCATAGCTATGCCAATCCACACAACTCTAGCTTGACTCAAATCACTGTTTGGACAAGTCACTGCCAACAACCGGACCCAGAGAGGGCTCCTCCACCAAACTTACCTCCATGCAAGCAGCGGAACGAAGCTTGCCTCAAATATGAAACACATCTCACAAGTCCAAATGATAGCACATACAGGCCTAACCCTCTAGCTTAGGCTCAATGCACCTTCCCACCGAAACTTCGCAGAACGAAACTCCACTACCGGTTAATACCAACTACCAAGAACCAGAATACCAATAATGGCCTGGCAGAGCACAAGCTACACTAACCAGCAAGGATCCTCAAAATGCCAAGACCCTAGTCCAACCACAATGGTGCAACCTCATCCACAACTGATACAAGGGGTTCTTCAACTACAGAGGTGCAACAACTTCCATGCCAACACACAAAACCTTAACCAACTAGGCCAAACACTCATAGGAGGCAGAACAACTCTTATTGCAACTTCCAGAACACCACTCAAGAGTCCGCTTAACTGGACAAACAAGCGCCGGTGGCCAACAGACTTTCCACCTACTAGCAGCTGCTACCGCCAAGTCCAAGACCAAGGGATAATCGACAACTCCAAAAGGAAAGCAGATCCTTACAAGCGGACATCCGAGAAGAGCAGGAGCTCCACAAATGCTTGCTAACTTGCTCGGCTAAGCACAACATCCAATTCTCTCACCGAGGCAACAACGGGGTCCACCATGAGATGGACCGCGACCACGAACAAGCAAAGACTCGCCTCCAACACCACATGAGGGCACTCTCAAACTCGGGAACATGAGAGACATCCTACAGGGCAAACCACTTACCCACGAACAAGGCTAACTCCTTGGCAACTCGAAAACCACACCTTGGCCAACATCAAACACCAACTTGCCACCACACGGGAACCAAATCCGGACTTTACTCCAAACAAGCTCGGCTTGCTAGCCCACAAAGCGCAAAGAACTCACCCGAGGCTACAAACTACTCGACTGCGGCTTGCTAACTAAACTTACTACTGGGGTCTAGCGAGCTCTGGTGAGGCTCTCCACAACTAGGGTTCTTCGACAACCCTCGACACACTTGTCGTCTAACGGCCTACAACCAATTGCTGAACAAACAAAAACTCCATTTTCTAGCAACACATCCATCTTTGGCCAACTCCAACTCCTTGGAAACCAAGAGGACCCGAAACGCTATCGAATGCGTCATCCTCCTACTCAAACATCAACCACAACATAACTCCTACCCAAGTAAGGATCCGAACAACTCTCTCAGTCATGACGATCAGCAAGAAGATCCGCCAACCTAGCTTAGGTCCATTTAACAATCTCACTTAAGCAACAACCTGCTACCACGAGCATGGTATCCTTACCACCTCACTAAGCCTTACAACATCCACTTGGAGTCCAACTTTTCCAAAAACTGAGCACCAGATCCCCAAAGCAAACCCTACATGGATCTGACTCTCTCGCATAGAACGAACCACACAAAACACACTTGTGTGCACAACTCCCAACCTTCATTTAGCGATCCAAGTCTAACAAATGCTTTTCCCAAAAGCCACACTAGCTCCTGGCAGAGATACAGCCAGTCAACGGAACACCCAAAGTTCCATCTCCACACGATGCTCGAAGCTGTGGCAACCTTGCTCTACCAAAGCATAACCACGACAAACCAAACTTATTTTATACCAAGCCTCTACCAAGGGTGCTTACCCCTAAGGCATCCAAAACCTCTCACAAGGCATCAGCTCATCTCGCCTCATAGGCATCCAGCTCATCTCATGAGCATCCAACTCAGGGTCCCTCTGCTGGACCAAACTCGCATCTACAATGCTCAACTCTCCTCAGATTAAGGCACTCGAAGGTAGTTGACCGCACTACCAACCACAAAGAAATCTCTTAGCCTTAACACTAGCGCGAAAATCACGCCCACAAACAAATACCAACCACCAACCTGCTGACTTACTCAACCTCCAGTAACACTAGGAAAAAGGCTCCGGCTCCTCTCGAACATCCTTTCGCTTGAAGTCTTTCGATTACCACTGAACTAGCCTTTTGCACGACTACACACAGTGCAACTACCATAAATGGATCCAATGCTAAAGGAGTACACTAAACTCCGAACGGCATAGAACCATCTGCTATGCCCATGCCAAACTCAGGCCTGAACCAGATTTAATGCCAAAGTGGCACACCAACCAATGCACCTCAAGTGCCACCACTACCAAATCCACATCTTACTACAACGGGGCCAACAAGGTCACAACCTCAAGTGACACGAACTCTGGCTCGGCATACAAGGGCTCAACTCCAACAACCATGCTTAAGGCATCTCATCAAGCTGAAGGCTCACAGCCTACTCTTGCATCTCCACATGATGCTCAACAAACTCTGGCCGGCTCTATCAACATGCAGCAACTAGCCCTACTCTAGGGCTTACCAAAAGAAGAGTGTTCAATTCTATCACACCACTGAGGGAACCACCAACGAATCCAGTCCGTAAGGAACACTACTTGCTGCACCCTTAACTACAGGGTTCCGGCTCACTGGCTACAACAACCACACTTCGCAGAAACACAAAGATACCTCATCAACCTCCTCGAAGGCTACCAGCTTTGCAACCATTCTCTGGGCAACCAAAAATCTAACAAGGCTCAAGATCAAGACTTGAGCTACCAGCTAGTCCACACGGGGACCTGCTCCACCAACATCCACATCAGCACAACCACAGCTACCTTCTCTCTTGGAGTGGCATTCCAAGGCAAAGCACCTCCACCCTCTCACTAGGGGAAAACCATCAATTGGGCCACAGTTGGCCTATGGGAGTCCAATCCCTACCTCCCTCTGGAACGATGTCCCAGGGCATCCGAACCTACCTGGATACCACAACAAGCCACAACATACATCACACACTGCGGAAAGTTGGCATGATGGCGCTCTAAACCCAAACCAATAACGAGTCAGAACCTGCTCGTCTCCGCTCCACAACACTACACAAGGCATACACTAGATGACAGGTATTGTAAATTCTTAACCCTTTTTAAACAACAAATAGTAAACTTAGGCGTACCTGATGACTGTCGGAGTGCTAGTGATCATGGGAAAACGACCTACAACAACAGGTCATACTACGGAATTTATGACTCTAAGCTCTGATACCAACTGTAAGGGACCGACCCGAATGGGGCACTAAATGGGCCCTTACCCCAATGCATGCATTCAAAGTAAAGGATATTTAAAACAAACATGATTTCGGATTTCAATTAAAACAAAACATTCAAAATAACCCCTTTAAAAACTAGACATTTTCCCTGAAACCTGTCCCTGTTTCCAAGCACCTGTTCCAGGATAAATACATTTCCAAAGTTTACTCTGATCAGAGATTTACTAAAAGCCATTCAAAAACCTGTTCAGATACAACATGCTGGAATCCACAAATATTTACAAACATCCTAGGGCTCCGTGCCCGGCTACATGCATTCAGGGGAAAATAAAACACAAAGAGAGTCATAATACAAAAATCAGAGTTGGAAGACTGGGCCTCATGATCACAGCTCCTCCTTCAGGCATCCGGTCGCGCTCCACGATTACCTGTGGAAAACCACATAATAAGGGTGAGTAACGAATTACTCAGTAAGAATCCCCAACCGGGGTACAATACGATATACATGGTCATCTCGATGAGCGTATGCAAGCTATGAATATAAACACAGAATAGAGCACATAGCTTAGCCCACACTTGGGCCTCGGATGCCATCTCGGTGGCTTAGTCCGGAATAAAATCATCATATAGTCCAATACATGAGTCGCCCTATACGAGAAACAAGTCCCGGCCTCGGCCTGTCTCTGTCGACGAAAGGTACATCGCTCACAATCCCGAGGAGCTCTCCGATCCGGCTTTGTAATGAGCGTAAGCATGCACCGCGTGCTCTGCAGAACTATGGGGTTGCTGTGGTCGAAGGCAAGCCGCCCATATCCAGTCACCACGCCTAACTAAATCTTTGGATCGGTGTCACGACGACATAGGGGTGTGAGACACGGACACGTAAACTATGTCACCTGAACCACCGCACTGGGGCCAAGAAAGCGGTCGTGGTAGGCTTACACCAGAAGCCGCCCTTGCCTTAACGGTGGCAATCGGGGCTACCGCCAAACATGCCGAGGACATGCGCTGCCGGGGACGAGGCAATGCCAAGTCATCATCCCGACCGTTGGGGCATTTAACGATCCGCCACCCTCACCCAAGATTGCGGGGCCTACCGCTCGGGTTAGCTAATCCTCACGGGGTCCAGGGGCGGAATGACTTGCTCGACGTCCCCGCCATGGATGCAAGGTTCTTTATGCATCGGGCCGGATGATGCTATCTACCGCAATTCTAACTCGCCCTAGCAAAGCAAACAAACAATTCCATAAAATCCAATACGTGCTCAAAAAAAGAATACAATGAGCCTAGCATGATACTATGAAGCAAGGAGCAGAATACGAGCATGCGAGAAAGGAACAACCTAGCATGGATTAACATGAGAATTAACCAAGAAATCATGCTAACCGGGAATTCAGATTGAAGCACCTAGCTACACATGTCAATAATCACAAACAAGCAATCAATCAACAATCACATATAATATCGCAGGGTCCACACAACCCCGGTAAGAAATCCTTACCTTGGTCGGGGACGGTTTGGCACGAAAACCTAAGTCACGAACAATCTCGATCTAGCTACCGGGAACCTATCAATCATAACAAAAATCACACAATAGGCCTAAATATAATAAAATAAACGAGGCTCAGCTCGGGAGCAACTCACGAGGCACGACGAACGCACGAACGGGCCGATTGCACGAACGGGGCAGCAACGGGGCTCGATGGGCGCGCTGGGGCGCAGAAATGGGCGAGCTGGGCGTGCTGGGCGCGCACGCTGGGGCGCGAACGCGCGCGGATGGGCGCTGCTGCTGCGCTGCGATCTGAGGGCGTCGCGAGCGCAGCGCGCGAGGTTTTTACTGGCGCTGGCGCGCACGACTTCGGCGAGCAGGGGCTCGAGCGACGCGTTGCGGGGCTGGGCGAGGCGCGCGCGCGGACGGCACGCTGGCGAGCTCGACGCACAGGCTCTGTTTTCGCGCGAACAGAGGCGAACAAAAAACGCAAATCCAAGCGATCCACGGGGATTCGACGCTCGATTTCTTGAAGAAGAACTCCCCTACACTAGCTGCACGAAACCCATACTTCAAATCGCTTCACCACGGCCGGGAAACTTGAAATCGGAAACAGGGGAGAAGAGCTCGAATTTTGGACGAGAAGAAGAAGAAAGAGATGTACCTGCTGCTCGGGGATGGAAACCGACCTTGAGATGGAGAGGAACTCCGGCGAATTGGAGTCGGCGAGGGAGAAATGGCGAAGGGGTTCGCTGTCGGTCGGAGAGAAAAGGGAGAAGGAAAATCGCGAGGAAGAAGCTTCTCGGGCGGCCCTGCTTTAAACCAAAACACGCATCAAACAGGCATAAATAGAAGATGGCGCGTTTAGATTAACAAACGCGCGCGGAGGCTTGGCTGGCTGTGCCCTCTGCCTAGCATGCGACACGGCCCTGGTTCGATTCCTGCTCGACGCGCTATTTAATTCCCTATTTATTTTTGCTCCTTCCCAAGCCCAAACGCCTTCACCAAAAATCCCGATCCTATTCAAATTGACTCATAAATAATCCGGCAATTTTAAATTTCAAAACCGGCCCTGTCGGCCCGACCCAAAATTACCAAAATGCCCCTGGGCCTCCCGGGAAGGCCGAGATGAATTTTCCGGGCCTTTACAATACTCCCCCCTTACAAGACTTTCGTCCTCGAAAGTCACTTAAGATTGGAACAGCTCGGGATACTGCAAACTCATCTCATCCTCCCGCTCCCAAGTGGCTTCCTCTGAACTCTGACTCCTCCACTGAACTTTTACCAATTTGATTTCACGATTACGCAGTGTCTTTGACTCAAAAGCAAGAATCCCCACTGGCTTTTCCTCGAAGCTCAAATCCTCATTCAGCTGCAAAGGCTCAAAATCCACAATGTGCGATGGGTCCGGCACGTACTGCCTTAACATCGAAACATGAAATACACCGTGCACTGCTGACAAACACGGAGGCAAGGCTAATCGATAAGCAACCTTGCCGATCCTCTCCAGAATCTCAAACGGACCAACAAAACGGGGACTCAGCTTTCCACGCTTGCCAAACCTCAAAACACCTCGCATCGGTGCGACCTTTAGGAATACATGCTGACCAACCTCAACTCCAAATCCCGACGTCGAACATCGGCATAACTCTTTCATGCGCTCTGATTTGTCAACATACGAGCTCTAATCTTCTCGCGACGGCACCATTGGTCAAGCTGCAGCAACTCGGGACCCAAACAAAATCGGCGACCACCAACCTTTTCTCACAAAGACTAGAGACACGCAACATTTACCTTACCATGCTTCAACAGAACTAAAAGAACTAGCAGCCGAGAACTGCTATCCGAGGCGACCTCATAAAATCCAACACTGGTTTCCGCTGCCTAACCACGGAAACCCCAACTCACAACAAGCTCCAACGGATCGGCTCAATCCTCCAAAATACCATCGGTCGGAGGGTGAAAGCACTACAGAGGCGCACTCGGCTCATAAGCCCCCTTAACCACGCTCCGCCTAGAACAAACCTTTGTTGCCCCACCCTGGTGACAACAACTCCAGCCTGAAACTGACATGACTCTACTCCATAGAAATGGCAACTGTACACGAGACGAGGTGCGAGCTCTTACTACTGAAACCAATCCTCCAAGAATCTAATCTCACACAACAACCTCAACTAACTGACAGCTCCCACCCGGAAAACTTACAATCCAACAACTTGAGTGCTACGGCCTCGGACGCTCAAACAACCACAAACTGCATAGCTATGCCAATCCACACAACTCTAGCTTGACTCAAATCACTGGCTGGACAAGTCAGCCTGCCAACAACCGGGCCCCAGAGGGCTCCCTCCACCAAACTTACCTCCATGCAAGCAACGGAACGAAGCTTGCCTCAAATATGAAACACATCTCACAAGTCCAAATGATAGCACATACAAGCCTAACCCTCTAGCTTAGGCTCAATGCACCTTCCCACCGAAACTTCGCAACGAAACTCCACTACCTGGTTAATACCAACTACCAAGAACCAGAATACCAATAATGGCCGGCAGAGCACAAGCTACACTAACCAGCAAGGATCCCTCAAAATGCCAAGACCCTAGTCCAACCACAATGGTGCAACCTCATCCACAACTGATACAAGGGGTTCTTCAACTACAGAGGTGCAACAACTTCCATGCCAACACACAAAACCTTAACCAACTAGGCCAAACACTCATAGGAGGCAGAACAACTCTTATTGCAACTTCCAGAACACCACTCAAGAGTCCGCTTAACTGGACAAACAACTGCTTTCAGGTGGCCAACAGACTTTCCACCTACTAGCACTGCTACCGCCAAGTCCAAGACCAAGGGATAATCTGACAACTCCAAAAAGGAAACAGATCCTTACAAGCAGACATCCGAAGAACAGGGAGCTCCACAAATGCTTGCTAACTTGCTCAGCTAAGCACAACATCCAATTCTCTCACTGAGGCAACAACAGGGGGTCCACCACAGACTGGACCGCCGACCACGAACAAGCAAAGACTCGCCCTCCAACACCACATGAGGGCACTCTCAAACTCTGGGAACATGAGAGACATCCTACAGGGCAAACCACTTACCCACGAACAAGGCTAACTCCTTGGCAACTCGAAAACCACACCTTGGCCAACATCAAACACCAACTTGCCACCACACAGGAACCAAATCCGGACTTTACTCCAAACAAGCTCTGGCTTGCTAGCCCACCAAAACTGCCAGCAACTCACCCGAGGCTACAAACTACTCGACTCTGGCTTGCTAACTAAACTTACTACCTGGGTCTAACTGAGCTCTGGTGAGGCTCTCCACAACTAGGGTTCTTCGACAACCCTCGACACACACTGTCGTCTAACGGCCTACAACCAATTGCTCGAACAAACAAAAACTCCATTTTCTAGCAACACATCCATCTTTGGCCAACTCCAACTCCTTGGAAACCAAGAGGACCCGAAACGCTATCGAATGCGTCATCCTCCTACTCAAACATCAATCACAACATAACTCCTACCCAAGTAAGGATCCGAACAACTCTCTCAGTCATGACGATCAGCAAGAAGATCCGCCAACCTAGCTTAGGTCCATTTAACAATCTCACTTAAGCAACAACTCGCTACCACGAGCATGGTATCCTTTACCACCTCACTAAGCCTTACAACATCCACTTGGAGTCCAACTTTTCCAAAAACTGAGCACCAGATCCCCAAAGCAAACCCTACATGGATCTGACTCTCTCGCATAGAACGAACCACACAAAACACACTTGTGTGCACAACTCCCAACCTTCATTTAGCGATCCAAGTCTAACAAATGCTTTTCCCAAAAGCCACACTAGCTCTCGGCAGAGATACTGACCGATCAACGGAACACCCAAAGTTCCATCTCCACACGATGCTCGAAGCTGTGGCAACCTTGCTCTACCAAAGCATAACCACGACAAACCAAACTTATTTTATACCAAGCCTCTACCAAGGGTGCTTACCCCTAAGGCATCCAAAACCTCTCACAAGGCATCAGCTCATCTCGCCTCATAGGCATCCAGCTCATCTCATGAGCATCCAACTCAGGGTCCCTCTGCTGGACCAAACTCGCATCTACAATGCTCAACTCTCCTCAGATTAAGGCACTCGAAGGTAGTTGACCGCACTACCAACCACAAAGAAATCTCTTAGCCTTAACACTAGCGCGAAAATCACGCCCACAAACAAATACCAACCACCAACCTGCTGACTTACTCAACCTCCAGTAACACTAGGAAAAAGGCTCCGGCTCCTCTCGAACATCCTTTCGCTTGAAGTCTTTCGATTACCACTGAACTAGCCTTTTTGCACGACCTACACAGGTGCAACTACCATAAATGGATCCAATGCTAAAGGAGTACACTAAACTCCGAACGGCATAGAACCATCTGCTATGCCCATGCCAAACTCAGGCCTGAACCAGATTTAATGCCAAAGTGGCACACCAACCAATGCACCTCAAGTGCCACCACTACCAAATCCACATCTTACTACAACGGGGCCAACAAGGTCACAACCTCAAGTGACACGAACTCTGGCTCGGCATACAAGGGCTCAACTCCAACAACCATGCTTAAGGCATCTCATCAAGCTGAAGGCTCACAGCCTACTCTTGCATCTCCACATGATGCTCAACAAACTCTGGCCGGCTCTATCAACATGCAGCAACTAGCCCTACTCTAGGGCTTACCAAAAGAAGAGTGTTCAATTCTATCACACCACTGAGGGAACCACCAACGAATCCAGTCCGTAAGGAACACTACTTGCTGCACCCTTAACTACAGGGGTTCGGCTCCTTTGGCTACAACAACCACACTTGCGCAGAAACACAAAGATACCTCATCAACCTCCTCGAAGGCTACCGACTTTGCAACCATTCTCTGGGCAACCAAAAATCTAACAAGGCTCAAGATCAAGACTTGAGCTACCCAAAGCTAGTCCACACGGGGACTCGCTCCACCAACATCCACATCAAGACAACCACGGCTACCTTCTCTCTTGGAGTGGCATTCCAAGGCAAAGCACCTCCACCCTCTCACTGGGGAAAACCATCAATTGGGCCACGGTTGGCCTATGGGAGTCCAATCCCTACCTCCTCTGGAACGATGTCCTGGGGCATCCGAACCTACACGGATACCACAACAAGCCACAACATACATCACACACGCTGCGGAAAGTTGGCATGATGGCGCTCTAAACCCAAACCAATAACGAGTCGAGAACCCGCTCGTCTCCGCTCCACAACACTACACAAGGCATACACTAGATGATGGTATTGTAAATTCTTAACCCTTTTTAAACAACAAATAGTAAACTTAGGCGTGCACTGATGATGCCGGAGTGCTAGTGATCATGGGAAAACGACCTACAACAACGAGTCATACTACGGAATTTATGACTCTAAGCTCGATACCAATCTGTAAGGGACCAGGCCGAATGGGGCACTAAATGGGCCCTTACCCCAATGCATGCATTCAAAGTAAAGGATATTTAAAACAAACATGATTTCGGATTCCAATTAAAACAAAACATTCAAAATAACCCCTTTAAAAACTAGACATTTTCCCTGAAACCTGTCCCTGTTTCCAAGCACACATTCGGGATAAATACATTTCAAAGTTTACTGACGATCAGAGATTTACTAAAAGCCATTCAAAAACTGTTCAGATACAACATCTTTGGAATCCACAAATATTTACAAACATCCTAGGGCTCGTGTGTGCATTACATGCATTCGGGGAAAATAAAACACAAAGAGAGTCATAATACAAAAATCGAGTTGGAAAGATGGGCCTCATGATCACAGCTCCTCCTTCAGGCATCCGGTCGCGCTCCACGATTACCTGTGGAAAACCACATAATAAGGGTGAGTAACGAATTACTCGGTAAGAATCCCCAAGGGGGGTACAATACGATATACATGGTCATCTCGATGAGCGTATGCAAGCTATGAATATAAACACAGAATAGAGCACATAGCTTAGCCCACACTTGGGCCTCGGATGCCATCTCGGTGGCTTAGTCAGGAATAAAATCATCATATAGTCCAATACATGAGTCGCCTATACGAGAAACAAGTCCCGGCCTCGCCTGTCTCATCGTCGACGAAAGGTACACGGCTCACAATCCCGAGGAGCTCTCGATCGTATTTGTAATGAGCGTAAGCATGCACCGCGTGCTCTGCTGCGAACTATGGGGTTGCGTGGTGCGAAGGCAAAGCCGCCCATATCCGATCCACCACGCCTAACTAAATCTTTGGATCGGTGTCGCGACATAGGGGTGTGAGACACGGACACGTAAACTATGTCACCTGAACCACCGCACTTTGGGGCCAAGAAACGGTCGTGGTAGGCTTACACCAGAAGCCGCCCTTGCCTTAACAGTGGCAATCGGGGCTCTCGCCAAACATGCCGAGGACATGCCGGCCGCAGGGGCGAGGCAATGCCAAGTCATCATCCCGACCGTTGGGGCATTTAACGATCGCCACCCTCACCCAAGATTGCGGGGCCTACCGCTCGGGTTAGCTAATCCTCACGGGGTCGAGGGCGGAATGACTTGCTCGGCGTCCCCGCCATGGATGCAAGGTTCTTTATGCATCAGGCCCGGATGATGCTATCTACCGCAATTCTAACTCGCCTAGCAAGCAAACAAACAATTCCATAAAATCCAATACGTGCTCAAAAAGAATACAATGAGCCTAGCATGATACTATGAAGCAAGGAAGCAGATCACGAGCATGCGAGAAAGGAACAACCTAGCATGGATTAACATGAGAATTAACCAAGAAATCATGCTAAGCGAATTGATTGAAGCACCTAGCTACACATGTCAATAATCACAAACAAGCAATCAATCAACAATCACATATAATATCGCAGGGTCCACACAACCCCGGTAAGAAATCCTTACCTTGGTCGGGGACGGTTTGGCACGAAAACCTAAGTCACGAACAATCTCGATCTAGCTACCGGGACCCTCTCAATCATAACAAAAATCACACAATAGGCCTAAATATAATAAAATAAACGAGGCTCGGCTCGGGGGAGCAACTCACGAGGCACGCAGCGAACGCACGCGAACGGGCGATTGCGCACGAACGGGCAAAGAAGGGGCTCGATGGGCGCGCGGGGCGCGAGAAATGGCGAGTGGGCGTCTTTGGCGCCAAGACGTTGGGCGCGAGGCGCGAACGCGGATGGATGGCTCTTCTGCTGCGCGGCGATCTGAGCGTCTTGAGCGCGCGAGCGCGAGGTTTTACTGGCGCTGGCGCGCGGCACGACTCGGCGAGCAGGGGCTCAGCGGCGCGTTGCGTTGCTGGCGGGCGCGAGGCGCGGCGGCTGTTGGCGAGCTCGGCGACGACGAGCTCTGTTTTCGCGCGAACAGAGGCGAACAAAAAACGCAAATCCAAGCGATCCACGGGGATTCGACGCTCGATTTCTTGAAGAAGAACTCCCCTACACTAGCTGCACGAAACCCATACTTCAAATCGCTTCACCACGGCCGGGAAACTTGAAATCGGAAACAGGGGAGAAGAGCTCGAATTTTGGACGAGAAGAAGAAGAAAGAGATGTACCTGCTGCTCGGGGATGGAAACCGACCTTGAGATGGAGAGGAACTCCGGCGAATTGGAGTCGGCGAGGGAGAAATGGCGAAGGGGTTCGCTGTCGGTCGGAGAGAAAAGGGAGAAGGAAAATCGCGAGGAAGAAGCTTCTCGGGCGGCCCTGCTTTAAACCAAAACACGCATCAAACAGGCATAAATAGAAGATGGCGCGTTTAGATTAACAAACGCGCGCGGAGGCTCGGCTGGCTGTGCCCTCTGCCTAGCATGCGACACGGCCCTGGTTCGATTCCTGCTCGACGCGCTATTTAATTCCCTATTTATTTTTGCTCCTTCCCAAGCCCAAACGCCTTCACCAAAAATCCCGATCCTATTCAAATTGACTCATAAATAATCCGGCAATTTTAAATTTCAAAACCGGCCCTGTCGGCCCGACCCAAAATTACCAAAATGCCCCTGGGCCTCCCGGGAAGGCCGAGATGAATTTTCCGGGCCGTTACAAAAATGGCTATGATACCCAATGTTAGAAATTTTCTAACACAAAAAATGAAAATGTGATTAATAAATTTAATCACCTGCAGTAGAAATGTAATTAAAAATAAAACGTATAGCTCCCGCCATTGATTTGGTAATCGAGAGATGAAGGCCAATGCATACCTCGCAACGAACATAACGATGAACACATCGGCCGCGGAGCTCTTGGTTCTTCTACACCCTCACTCTTATTAACTCAAATGGTGTGGTTTTTTTAGGGAAGAATAAGCATAGAGGACCAACAACTATGAAGTAGAAGAAGAAAGTACATAAGAGTTTTGTAAAACTTTGTGTGTTTCTTGTCTGTATTTTGCTCTGAATAGTCTATCGATAAATCTCTACCATTAAGAGATTTAATCATAAAAATAAAGGCTAAAAGAGTGGGTGGGATAGTTACTAAGTGATGGGTAGTTTATATGAGATCAGTGATGGGTAGTTTATATGAGATTATGGATCATAAATAAGAATAAATAATTAATAAATAGAAAAATAATAAGATATTAAAATTTTCCAACAAATATATCGTTTATTTTCTTTATGTTACAACATTGGGGTAAGGACTCAAATTCAAAATCTCTTGGTCATTAGATATACTCTCTTGTTAAAATATATCGTTTTTTAATAGTTCACTCAAACTTAGTTTGAGATTTTTATACATTTGGTAAATTTCACTAAATGTCTACCAGTGAGATAACTTTAATTAATCGGGAGATTGGAGCTTTGCTTTATAATAAATTAATCTATCTGCAATTTTTGAACTTAATCAACTAAATAAAAAAATAAAGCTAACAAGTCTAAGGGCCAGACCCAACGGCTCGTTAGAGTTCAAGCCCATGATTCATAGGAACTCTTTAACTACATAAACTCTTCTTCATTTCAAGTGTCTAAAAATTTGAAATTTCATTGATAATTTACAAAGACGTGAGGCTTTCTAAATTTCTAAGAATCAAATACGCTTTCGAAACCAAAACTACTTTGAAGAAGTTTCATGTTCTACAAGTAAATCGTTCAAACAGATCAAACAAATCATAGATCGATTTAAAGATCAACAAATGAGAGACTAAACCAAAATGAAGTTGAGACAAGCTACAAATCCCTTGACTTAAAAAGCAAAGCCCTTGAAACAAACTCAATCTAAAAACCCAAATTACAAAGCTCTTGAGATAAATTCAAACTCGAAAACATTTTATTCATGAAAAATCTCTCAAGTATAATATAAATGTACTTTATAATAACTCATTATTTATAATATTTTTAATTCAACTGTTCATAATAATTTAATCTTTATTAAATCATAATTTATAATAAGTTAATGGGTGACCAAAATATGGCATATTAACTCTTCACTTTATTCAAAAAAAGGCCACCATCTAGGAAATGAGGTTCAGTCTCTCTCTCAGTTTTAGAGAGAGACAAAGCCTCTCTGGGCTTCGTGGAAGTCTCCCTGGAGACTCGAACGTGAGCGTTTTTGGGCACCATCGTGTGCGATCTTGGGCCCCAACGAGGTCTCTCTGGAGCTCGAGTTGTGGGCGGTTCGGGGGCTCGATTGTGAGCAAAGAGGTGGGAGCTCTTGGTGAGCTGTTTGAGGAGAAAAAGGGAAAGTCGTTGGGGATCTTCTATGGAATCACTTGTGAAGGTTTCTTTGGTGAAAGGATGACCTATTTCTTCAAAGAGAGGGAGGACCCTAGGATTCAGACTAGTCTGACCCGAAAGAAGGGTCGTATTTGGGCGAAGAATGAAGGGGAGTTCCCATTTGACCATGGGAAGAAGAAAGAAAAAGGGTTTTTGTCATTGTCGAAGGTGGGTTCAAAGAAAGAGTACAAGAGAGATAAGAAGTCGAGTTTCTTAGGTAGCAACGATGATTTCACGCTAGACAAAGACGCATTGCAGGTGAAGAAGACGACCATTTTGGTGGGCATCGACGGCGAGTGCGACAACAAACTCATCTGTGCGTGGGGGATGGCATTGCTTAGAAGACGATGTGCTCAACTTTTCCAGAAACCAGGGCTCGGTCAGAGAGCCCTGCAATTTTCGCTGCTCGAGGTGAGATTGGTGCTAGACAGCTTGTTAGTCCGGATTAATGAGCTGGACTGGATTTTTGTAAAACTCATCTGGTGTGATGAAACGGTTTGGTTTAATGGTTATTTTGTCTGTTTTGTGTCAGTTGAATGGGTTGCCTTTTTTGTGTATTGGATGGCTGTTATTTTAAATTTTGTACGGACTTTTGTGAGGATGGATTGTTGTAATTTTATGTTTTTCTTTAGTGTATGGGTGGGTCTTACTAGGAGTATCTCATGTTGGTATATGCTGCTACGCTCCGAGGCAGAATTTGTTGATAAAGGTCAGAAGTCTAGATGGGTTTCAATCAATTCGTGGCTGGAGGATCTGTTTCCCTCTTTGGGGGTTAACTTTTTTTCCTTATCTTTAGTGGGGTCCTGCTCTTCAGTCAGTGAGATGGACTTTAGATTACCTCCTAAAGACTATCCAAAAAACCTCATGTTGGTGGTTATGATAGTTGTTTGGTCTGTCCTTTTGAAATCTCGATATTCCATTCCGGTTAAGATCATGATGCGAAAGGTTGGTTCTTATAATAGACTAGGCCTAGTTGTCGATTCTTCTTATTGGAGTGGTCACACTCCGGCTTGTGGAGACGGATTTTCTTGTGGTCCCATTCATGGGGAGTTCTTGGTTGTATGGATCTTTTTAGTTTAATGAAGTTTGGCTTTTTTTCAAAAAAAAAAAAAAAAAAAAAACTCTTCACTTTATTCCATTACGAACCTCCATCCCTTTATCTCCAAAAAAAAAAAAGCCTCCATCCCTAAACTGAATGGATAAAAGAATTATTTTCTACCATGGGAAATTTGTCATTTCTGACCTGTAAATCCTACTTTATTAATAATAATAATTAAAACCTTTGGGTCCCGCCAGAGAAAGAAGTACATAAATTTGGGTCCGAATGCATCACTATCGTCTCAACTTTATAACAGGTGCATGAATCTGAATATTATAATTTTAATTTAAATCATTTTTATATATTTTTCAGCTAAGGTCATATACTTTCAAGTTTGATCTAAGTTGTTTCATTTTAATTGATAAATTTTTAATTTTAGCCATTATACTTATAAAAAAAAATACCTCAACAATTAATGTATAAGATATTTTTTGCTATCAATGACAATTTTTTAGTTGTCAATCTCATCACAACTTTTTTCGGGGTTGTTTGTATGATATATTTAGGGAGGAGTTAGTATTAAGATTTATTAACTCCTTCGAAACTTACATTTAAACGAATTTTTATTAATTTTTTTTTATCATTTTTACTTTTAAAAATAACTTTCATTTCTAATCATTCATTTATAATACTCAATCGTTTCTAACCATTTATTTTTAATCATTCCTTTTAAATCAATTAAAATAATTCATTTTTAATAGTTCATTTTTAATAATTTCTTTTTTAACTACTAAAAATAACTACTCATTTTTCAATCTACATCCAAATTAGGTTTTGACTCTAACTCCTCTACACAAAAACTACATCAAACGAGTTTTTGACACAATTCTCAATTTTTAACTCTTCAACATAACTCCTCAATATAACTCATTGACCCAAAAACTACTTAAATATGTCAAACAAACGGTCCTGATCTATTTTTATCATAGTATTTTTAAAAAAATAAAAATATTTTATCCATTTCTATTATGTCATTCATTAGATTTTGTTAAAAATTACGTGTGACACAAATTGAATATTATATTAATTGAAGACCGTATACGATACTAGATGAAGACGGTGTAATATTTATTGAAAATCTATTTGTGATATTGATTGAAAATTATATATATACAAATAACAAACTATTGCACTAATTGAAGTTGTCGAACATATAATATTTTGTCTTTTTATTAGGTGAGCTTGTTCTAAGAATTTGTCATTCACATAAATTTTTTAAGAATTTATTTTATCATACATGAAAATTTTGACTCTTTCTTTTATTAAAATATTTTACATATTTGAATTTGAATTTTATTTTTAATTTATATATTAAAAAAATTAAAATTTACTTTTGTTATTACTTTTTAAAAATTACTCTATTCTTTTATACATACTTTATTTTTATTTATATTAAAATTATTAATATTATTGGTTCAAATTTATTATAAAAACTAATTTAAAAATTTTTATCCCGAAATGATCTAATTATCGAGAGAACTTTAGGGAATTAAGTATTTATAACAGAGATCTAAATTGAGTTATATCACCGATTGAGTTTGATCTAAAACAATTTAACTATAATTCTATCATTAATTGATTTTTACCATCGATAGAAATCATATATTATAAATGACTCATTTTAGAAAATGTGCAACAAATATATAGTAAAATGTGTTGTTGGTGACAATAAAAAAAAAAAAAAGTGTTGCTGGTCATAAATTTCCATTAAATAATGAAGATTCCAATAACAATTGATCTTAAGTATAAACTAATGGCACCACGCTACTGTTTTTCGTATCCGGTTCAAATTAATGTTATTGAACTAATTAAAATGAACTATTTTTTAAAAACAATTTGAAGTGAAATTACTGAGATTGAAGAACAAAATACACATTTCATTGGGAGAGAGAGTGGATAAAGGGCAAAGATTGAACCGACGTTGACTAAATGTTTCCTTCTATTTCCGCCACTTTCCCCGTTTGCTTGCCTCACAACTCCCAAAACCCCACCCACCAAAACACACCAACAAAAGTTAGAGAGAGAGAAAAAAAGCTAATTCATAGAGCGAGAAAGGCTGAAATTCAATTGAAAATTCCCAGGGACATTGCATTTAGACTCCATTCCCCTTTCTGGGTCGCTCTAATTTTGAACAAAAATGGTGGAATTTTGACGGTTTCTGAGTTCAAACGTGAAAGAACAACCACTGAATCGATGCTTTTCTGATTTCGTTTCTTGTTTTACTCAAATGAGCCGACGAACCCAGGTGAGGGATTCATTGATTTGTTCATCCATCGATTTCTTCTTGATTACCCAGAATCTGATTTGGGGTTTTTGAGCTTGATTTGTTTGCTGAAGAAATGGGTGTTGTGAAATGCTGTTTTTAGAAGGGGATTTTGTGTTTTTGAACTGATATCGAGCTTGAGTTGTTGTTTTTTCATTTGGGTGTTTTTTATTCTTTAATTGGTTGGATGGTTGTGTATGTTGTTGAGGTGGTTTGGGTTGGGGTTTTCTTGACTTCAAATGAGTTTTTATTGCAAATATGTTTTGTTCACATGGTGGATCTGGTGTTTATATTGGTTATGAAATTGCAATATGTCTTCCCTGTTTTATGAACAGGAACAGGGTATTTTGTTTTAGAGATCAGCAAATATGAAATGGGTCGTGTTGGTTGATTTGAAAGATGAATATTAGCTTAGAGAAGAAGCAGAATGTTCCTGTTTGACGTACTTTCTGCTTCTCATGTTCTTTAGGGCGTGTCGGTTTTCTTATAAGAAACATGTACACAGCCTCTTTGTCCAAAATTGAAGTTTCTTTGCTTCAATATGCATCTTCAATTGTCCTGGTGCGGTGATCAAAGACTTGGGTTTTGAATGAGTGCTCCCCTCAAAGTCCCAAGTTCGAGACTCCATTCCTTCCATGTCTCCCGATGCCTAACCTAGGGACAGACTTGGTTACCCTGAATCTACAGTAGCTAAGCTCTGATTTCTTAGTTTCATAAAAAAAATATAAATGCATCTTCGATTTGGCATATTCATTTCGTATAAATGTGCGTGTGGTTTTTGTGAACCAGATAAACAGGTAAAAGAAGAGTAAGTCGCTGACCAGCACGGTTTCATAGCCATGGAGTCTTGTTATTGCATTGAACCTCAATGGCCTGCCGATGAGCTGCTGATGAAGTATCAGTACATCTCGGATTTCTTCATTGCACTTGCATATTTCTCCATCCCCTTGGAGCTCATCTACTTTGTAAAGAAATCTGCAGTGTTTCCATACAGATGGGTTCTTGTTCAGTTTGGTGCTTTCATTATTCTTTGTGGGGCAACACATCTTATTAACTTGTGGACTTTTACCATGCATTCGAGAACCGTAGCAGTAGTAATGACCATTTCAAAGGTGTTAACTGCTGTGGTATCATGTGCAACTGCCCTTGTGCTTGTGCATATTATACCAGACTTATTGAGTGTCAAAACCCGAGAGCTGTTTTTGAAGAACAAGGCTGCTGAATTGGATAGGGAAATGGGACTCATTCGTACACAAGAAGAAACCGGTCGACATGTAAGGATGCTTACTCATGAAATTAGGAGTACACTTGATAGACATACGATACTGAAAACCACTCTTATCGAGCTTGGAAGAACTTTGGCTCTGGAAGAGTGTGCACTTTGGATGCCAACTCGTACTGGGTTGGAACTTCAACTGTCTTATACTCTTCATCAGCAGAATCCAGTTGGATATACTGTCCCCATCAATCTCCCTGTGATCAGTCAAGTTTTTAGTAGTAACCGGGCAGTAAAAATATCACCGAACTGCCCAGTGGCCAGGCTTCGACCTCTTTCTGGGAGATACGTGCCGGGAGAAGTTGTTGCTGTTCGTGTCCCTCTATTGCATCTTTCTAATTTTCAAATAAATGATTGGCCAGAGCTTTCGACTAAGCGATATTCACTCATGGTTTTGATGCTTCCATCAGATAGTGCCAGACAATGGCGCGTTCATGAGTTGGAGCTCGTTGAAGTTGTTGCTGATCAGGTATATTCATGAACTTGTCATCATGGGTTCTTTATAAAAAATCACATTCCCCTGAATCTTATAAGTTAGATGCAGTACCTTCGTCCAGAATTTCCATCTATTCAAGCTTCACACTGAAGTTGTAGCAAATCCATTTTTTTTATGTTATACATATTAATATTGTTTCACGGTTAATTGTTTACTAGGTTAGAAAATACCTTTGGTCCTTAGAACTCTCAAATTCGTAACACTTTAGTCTTCAAAACTTTATCATGGAACAATTTAGTCCCTGAATTTCACAACGGTTTAGTTTCTGAGATGAAAAATATTGTTAAAATTTAGTGGAACCAAAAAGCTACACATAAATACATAATAATAGGGTAAAATCCAGTCTGCCACAATGGTCATTACTACCGCTACAGTTTTCGAATACATGGTAAAAGTGTTACCATTCATTTGAAAGTATAGGGACTAAAATAACCTTCTAAAATTGAGGGTTACATGGAATGGACTAAATTATTACTCAATAAATTTAAAAGAAAACCTGTATACACTTCTATTCCTAATCCTAACAGGTCGGATTTATTTAGCCTTGCTGCGTCCCCAAGGGGTGACATAGTAATTGAAAACTTGAGTTTTGACGGGGAGCACCCCCTCAAGGTCCCAGGTTCGAAACTCACCCGTGACATTAATTTGTAGACACCTCCCGTGTCTCCATTCTTTCGATGTCTCCTAGTGCCTGGCCTAGGGACGGGCGTGGTTATCCCGGTATAGTAGAGCAAAGCTCCGATTTTTCGATTTCAGTAAAAGAAAGAAAGAAAGATTTAGCATTGCTGCACCCTAAAGCTGAATCATTGCATGTTGTACAGGTGGACAACTCTTCATGAATTTATTTTATGATCTGTTGCATAGGGCAAGGGTTTTGCTCCTATAGTACACCACCTCAAGAAATGTATAAACAAAATATTAACTTCTTTTTTTTTAATGTTAAATCTGAATAATTGCATGTTCGACTGGTGGAGGATTCCAAGAAATGAATGAAACCAAAATCACATTTTTACAGAAAAAAGCAGTAATATAATAAATTTTGTTTTATCCAGCCCTCAAGAAAAAAATAAAACAAACATTACGTATCATAACTTGGTATTCTGAAGTAGTTCCATGGTTTTTTGGATCAGAAAATAATCTCTATAATTACTCTTTACTCTGTTAAAATAAGTAAACAAGTTGTATTGTAAGAGAAGTTTGTTATCTGGAGAACGAATTTGATTTTTGGGCCTGAAAAATCTCTTCTGACCATTAATCCATGTATGTACAATTTCAAATCAGGTAGCAGTTGCTCTTTCTCATGCAGCAATCTTAGAAGAGTCAATGAGGGCTAGAGATCTTTTAATGGA
Organism: Sicyos edulis; assembly: GCA_036507275.1. Classification (NCBI taxonomy): domain Eukaryota; kingdom Viridiplantae; phylum Streptophyta; class Magnoliopsida; order Cucurbitales; family Cucurbitaceae; genus Sicyos; species Sicyos edulis. The sequence goes on along the minus strand of CM071856.1, from coordinate 7,325,041 downwards.
GCAGAATGTTGCACTTGATCTAGCCAGGAGAGAAGCCGAAACGGCAATACGTGCCCGGAATGATTTCTTGGCTGTCATGAACCATGAGATGAGAACTCCGATGCACGCAGTTATTGCTCTCTCTTCATTACTGCAAGAGACTGAACTTACACCGGAGCAACGCCTAATGGTTGAAACAATATTGAAAAGCAGTAATCTTTTAGCCACTTTGATAAATGATGTTCTGGATCTTTCGAGGCTTGAAGATGGTAGCCTACAACTGGACATCGGAACTTTTAACCTGCACACTGTTTTCAAAGAGGTTCGACAAACAACGTCATGATTAACTATGTTGCAAATGCCTATTACTTATCTGATAATGTAAAATCAACATGAATTATTGCAGGTACTTAACTTAATCAAGCCTGTTGCACTAGTAAAAAAGTTGTCATTGACCTTACATTTCGGTTCTGATTTGCCTGCATATGCCGTTGGTGATGAGAAACGTCTTATGCAAGCTATTCTTAATGTTCTTGGTAATGCTGTGAAATTTTCGAAAGAAGGTAGTATATCAATCTCAGCCATGGTTGCAAAGTCCGAAACTTTCAGAGAATTTCGAGCTCCAGATTTTTTCCCTGCGCCAAGTGACAGTCACTTTTATTTATGTGTACAGGTTTGTTTACTTGGCTCTTAGAATGAATTTGTAAAGATAAATGTTCTAATATATCAATTTGTGGTGTACGGCGCATGAGTGGTGATTTGGTTGTTTGGGTTTGCAGGCTCGATGCCTGAGCATCGAACTGTCGTTTCAAAAGAATATATCAATTAGTAGAAAAGATGTTACAACTTTTTTTTTCTTTTGCATGTATAGGTTAAAGATACTGGTTCTGGAATTAGTCCTCAAGATATTCCTAAACTGTTCACTAAATTTGCACAAACTCAAACTGTGGCAACAAGAAACTCTGGTGGCTTTGGTCTTGGACTTGCAATTTGTAAAAGGTACAATGTTCACAGCTGGATTTTCTCTTATTGATCTCAAATTATCTTTCATTTATCACAAGTCTCGTTACACATTCATGCATTTGTACATTTATAAAAAGTATGCTCCTTTGAGATGAAGATATGCACCTCATATTCCTTCCCTTTGTGCTATATGATCAGGTTTGTGAATCTTATGGAAGGACAAATTTGGCTTGAAAGTGAAGGTCTTGGAAAGGGATGTACAGCCACTTTTATTGTAAAACTTGGAATTGCTGATCAAACAAGTCAATCGAAACTTCCGTTTACATCAAAAACCCATGAAAACAACATTCATACAAGTTTTCCTGGACTCAAAGTCCTTGTTATGGATGAAAATGGGTTAGTAACACTACTTATTTTTACTACAAATTTTGAAGTTCTTAGTTCTTTATTTATGTTGAAGTGTAATTTTAACATGTCTGTTCATAGTTCTCTGTTCTCTGCCTTTGAATTGCCAAGTAGTAGACTAGTAGGTTAGTTGCAAAAGAATTGTCAAGTAGTAGACTTGTCACTTGTGGGTTAGTTGAAAAGAAATTAATCAATATGTGGACTGTGGAAAATTAGACATTCTTTGCAAGATATCTTTCTGGTAAAGTAGCTGCTCTAATTATGTTGGAATTAGCTGTTCTCATGCTATTCTGCTATAAAAGGCATTAACATAAGATCAATTCTCTTAGTTGTAGTAACTTTTTAGGCTCTTCAGTCACTATCCTGAAGATTGAATATTATAGTTAAGGAACTTAGTCCAATCAGGCTTTGGGTCCAAAACTGCTCGATCCAACTACTTAGGGTATTAAGTGGCTTAGTAGCCTTCTATTGATAAATGACCCCCTTTGGTGAATGGTAGATGGAACAGGTCAAGATTCTGATTCTTCGTTTCGAAAATCCTTCCTTATTCCAAAAAGTTTCAAATGCCCTACGAAAGGAAAGACTTATTGCCGAAAAAATTGAAAATGCTCTGACCAACCTGGGTTGGCATAGTGGTCAAAGAGGGCATTTGGGGGGATTCAAGAAGTTATGAGTTCAATCCATAATGATCATCTATTTAAGAATTCATTTTTTACGGGTTTCCTTGGCATTCATATGCTGTAAGGCCGGATGGTTTGTCACGAAAATAGTTGAGGTGCATGTAAGTTGTTCCGGACACTCGTGAATATTAATTTTTTTTTACCGAGATCTAAAATTGAAGAAGTTGCGAGATTGTAAACCAAAATGTAGACAGTGAACATTAGTATTTTTACAAAGCATTATATTAGACCTTGGGGGCAAAGAGGGCTCATAAAAGGGATTGACTGGAAGCTTATTGACAAGTTCAAAGAACTTTGGCTGGAGACCATATGAGAGAGGTTTTTCAGGGGTAGTAAGAAAGCTCTTGATCTAGATGGTAAAAATGTGCGTTAGTTAGTTCAGACACTTACTGATGTAAAAAAATGGTAATACATCATAATTTTTCTGAAGTACCAAAATCTATATACTTCAGACTTAGTTGCTCCAGTTGATAATGGCTGCTTGAATTTACGTCAAATAAACTCTCTCGTCTGATTCTCCTGGAGATGGTGAAGTCTATATAAAGAGAGTTAGGCCAATAAGTCTACTCTACAGTGTGTATAATATTCCATTGAAGGTTGTGTATTCAAACCTTTGGGTGAACTTAATAAGAAAAACTGTTGATGTCTCTTGGATCTGGGTCGTGGGGTGGGTGCGGGTGCCCGATACTAGCTTATAAAAAAAAACTAGTATCTGCAAAATCCATACTGTTCTTGAAAATAGAACGAAAAGTTTCATCTCTAGTATCAGTGTACCATCGCCAAAAATTTGCTTTCATCAGCTAAAAACAAACCATTTTTGTTGGCAACAAGGCGGCTCACTATCCTTGAAAGCGAGAAGTTCAGCCATTACTACTGGAATTCAACATGAAATAGATTTGTGCATGTTTGGAATAATGTTTAAAAGTCATACCAAACAAACTCGAACTTATCATATTGTTTTTTCGAACTTTTTTCTTTGTCGTAATTCAATGGCATTCAACATGGGCTTGCCCTTTTGCGTTCTTTGATCAAGGTTTTATCGTGGCCCTGTGGGTCATTGCTTGACATAAATGTCATCCAACCGATCTACACTTTGAGTTTGTAAACTATGCTAAATTTTCTAAAATGAGTCTTGTTAGAAGTTTGAATGAAAGCCATGCTAAATTTGTTGGAATTGGCTAATTTTTTAATTAATCATGCTACATTTCCTATTGCAGTGTTAGCCGGTCAGCAACCAAGGGACTTCTCGTACATCTCGGATGCGAGGTAACAACAACAGGCTCAATTGAGGAGTTCTTACGAGTCATCTCCCAAGAACACAAAGTGGTTTTCATGGATATCTGCAATCCAGGAGTCGATGGTTACGAACTAGCCTTGCGCATCCGCAAAAAGTTTGCGAAATGCCATGAAATACCATTACTGGTAGTACTCACAGGGAACTCAGACAAAGTAACAAAGGAGAGCTGCCTCAGAGTCGGCATGGACGGGCTAATACTAAAACCTGTTTCGATTGATAAAATGAGGAGCGTGTTATCAGAACTTATAGAGTGTCGTGTTCTATTCGAGACGTCTTGAAGGAGCAGAGTAATACAGAATGATATCTAACAGTTTGTTATGTGTACATACAAGGCATTGTGGTGATGATCATGAGAATGTGAGATAAAAGGGCAGTTGCTCAATTCCATGTTCATATCAAAACTTGATTTGCCACTGTTCTACAAACACAAAAAATGGAATAGGGCAAAAATATTTGTAAAAACGTTTTGATGAGTTCCTTGAAACAAGTTAGATGTCATATTGTAACTTTGCTAATTTTTCTTTTTTTCATAGAGAATGTGTTACATTACATTTTTCTGAGTTCTCTTTCTTTCGCTCTCTCTCTCTCTTTTTGTGTGTAAAGATGAAAATTGGAGAATATTTTAGGTCTACATGATTAGGGATGAACATGGGTTAGGCTGAGTTGTGTAAGGTTTTTAACTCAACTCAACTTTTCAGGTTGGTCATTTTTCAACTCAACCCGACCCAATTAAAGAGGCAATCCAACCCAACCCTTATTTTTCGGGTTGGGTTGGGTTGGGTTGGGTCATTGAGTTTATAATACATTGCAAAAATAAATATTTTTCATTATCAAATTAGTCTTACACTATACATAAATAAAATACAATCTCTTATCATTATTATATCAAGATAATGAAATGAAATTAAATATTAAATATTGCCAAATATTCAATAAAAATCACTCTCTATTAGTCTACCATCATGTTGAAGATTTCAACTATATAACCTAAAATAAATAGATAATTAAACCAATAAAAATATATCAAATGATTTTTGTGTACATTTTTATTATGATATATAGATTATAAAGACTTAAAAAAATGTTAAAAAAACATTTGGAAAATAAAAAGTCTAATAATAATAATTAAATAAAATAAATATACATATAATCTAAATGATTAAATAACATGTTATAGGTAAAATAAAAATAATTTTTTAACTAAATAATATATTCGGGTTGGTCGGGTTGGGTTGATTTTAGGTCAACCCTTAACCCAATCTAACCCATGAAAATTTTATGATTTTGAACCCAAGCCAACCTATTTATATATTTAAACCAACCCAACCCGTAAAATTGGGTTGGTTTGAACCCACGCCCTTTTGGACCAAAGCCTAAATCTGTCGCCTTAGACCATTCAGCCAAACTGTCTTATGTAAAGGAGGTAGCTAGTAAGTAAAAGCCCTTAAATTCAGAAAGGGGCAGCTAGGACTTAGATACTAGCATCAGATTTTGGACATATTTTTGCTACTATTATTTCCTTTACTCGTACATAAACTATGGCAGTTCCTTTAGCAGCTCCCTCCGGGCCAGCAAAGAGATTCTTCAAAAACTTCCCAACAAGCAAAGGCCGAGCGCGCTAGCGCGTTAGCTTACTAACGTAAGCCGTTTTCTTACTCCCGAGCAGCTTGCAATTGATCTTTCTGTTCCTGCTCTCTTTCCCGGTTAACGAGCTCACTTTAACTCGTCCTTTTACCACCCAAGGAAATTCGACGAAGCGAGGTCTTGTGTAAGCCAAGCCTTTCGTTTGGCATGAATCCTATTCGTGAACAACTTACGCTATTTGCAATGGAGAAGGAGCACCGAAAAGCGAGGGCATTTACTTACTAGCTACCTCATTTCTTAGAGAATTCGAGATAGCCAGGAACACATTGTCTGTCTTTGTTTTCCACTTAACTTGAAAGAAGGGGTTTTCCTCTTCCTTTACTGACCAAATCACTTGACTAAGAGTAACTGGCTCCACTAACTGACTTCACTTTTGAGCGTACTTGCCTTTTACCCAAAAGAGATAGATGGAACTAACTTGTATTTGCTCTAATGTCTTTTTCTGGTCCTTGCTCTAATCGACTTGCCCAATCTCTGATGTGCTGCTCCACTCTCTCTAACAAGTAAGCAAGTAAACTACCTTCTAACATAACAGGTTTTTTTCTCCTACTAACAGCTCTTTGTCCGATTCTATTCCTATTTCTTGCTCGATAATGGTCAGAACTCGATCCAGGAATTTCATTAGACCTCGAATGCGCTCTGACTCTTGGAGGAGCTTGAGAGCAACGAATCGTTGCTGCTTTTGCTATTGGTCTACAAATCGCTGCAACCAATGTCCCAAAAGTAGCCTCTGTTCTGTCTGAGTAGAATGATGGGCTCTTAGGAATAGAAGTGGGCATGAATGGAGCTTCTAAGACTGTTGACTGAAGCTCTCTTTTTCCATCTAATCTTGATTTGTTGTAAACAGACGATAATGTCAATTGGCTTTCGATGCTCACTACCAAAATTTAGGAGTTAACCAGATCGAGATCAAATGATGCAAGGATCGGATTTGAGAAACTTTCTAGAAATTTGCCTCTTTCGGGATCTTCTATGACTCTATTAGCTTATTTCTTCCTCCGTTGGACGTCTTTTCTTTTTTAGTGGTGGCATCTTTCTCATTTGAAACAGTTGATTCAGATGCTTTTGTCTTAGCCAATGAAATAACATATTTATATGCAGCATATGAGGGTGACTTCTATTCACCCAAGTCGGAATTGAGTACCGACTCGGACCAGGATTTATGGTGGAACATCGTATGTTCCCAAGAAGAAAAAAAAAAGCTTTCTTAGACCAATTTTGACTCTCCTTCCACAAACTAAATAGGAGGAAAGCTTCTTAGATCCTATACAGGAGGGTGCTACCACTAGTGCAGCAGGTCGAGGAAAGGAGACCTGGGATGGAACGATCCCAGTGGGAGCACGAAGAGCTCGACGAAATAACGACAAGCAAAGAGCGACAGGAGATTGGCCTACATTACTTTGTTTTTCGCCGAGAACGGCTTACGAACCTCGGATCACTCTTCAAAATCCATTCTCCATTACCCACGTTCTGGTCTCTCGGACGGATGATAGCAATACACTCATAAAAAACACTCTTTACCCAAGCCGTTGAGTAGGGAGCAATTGAAGTAAGTAGTCGGCTATTTTTGAGGTTAAGTGAACCAAGCAAGTTACAAGGTTAGTCTCAACTCAGCAGGACAGGAAGCCCACTCCTTTTGAGGTTAATGAAGAGTTCATCGCTAAATAATTGCTAAATTACTTCCTTCCAATTCTTTCCCAGTGTTGCTAACGGAAACCTTGTCCTCCCTCCCTCCTAGTCCCTTCAAGACCTACCTTTATAACCAAAACGAGAGTTCTAGTGCTCTAAGCTAGTGAATATGAGACTAGTGCCTGACTTCTTGGACATTAAAAGGGAATTGATATATATGAATCCCCTAGCTATCAAGAGAAAGTCAAGTCTGAAATGCCTCAGAAGCAAGTCTCGAACTTAGACTAAGAAAGGGGAGGTTCAAGTCAAACCTTACCATAAACTATAGATGAAAGATAAGCTGCGGAAGAAAGAGGATTATTCCTTCGAGGGTGAAACCTTTAGTACTGACAGAGTGGAATAGTCCAATACTGGAACTAAAAGGATAGCTTTCAGCTACTAATAAAGAATTGTAAGCTAATTCAACCTTTCGGGTTATAAACCTCGAAATGAAAGACCATCATCAGTTGCTGGGGAAGTTAATTCAATTCTTCCAATTGAGGGTGTAAATTCGAATTTTATAACTGCTACAAAAATGATGCCTTTCTAGTATAGGATAGGCTAGTTGCAGTTAATTCAACTACAGCAAATGAAAGATTTATAGTTGCTTAAGAATCTACAGAAGAAAGTTTAGGTGTTTAATTGGCTTCGAACGCCTCTAGTTTTATTACCAGTCCTTTCTACTGAAACAATGGACTTTGACGGTGCTAGACCATGTCCTGACCCTCTACTAAACCTGGCAAGGAATCAGCTACTAAACCCTCTGTTGATTAGGGAACTATTTTATTTACTATCAGCTATTGAATTTACAGTTGTTTCCCCAGTTGATGTAACTAGATTAGCCCCCTCCGCGGATCCTGCAGTCTTTCATAATCCCCCCTGTAACTATTGAATATGCTTCCTCGATAGCCTTTACTGGTTTTCAATCGCCTAATATCTGTAGAGTTCCTGTATAAAGCCTTTCTAGTAGCTCTAGTTACATCTGCTGACACTTGCTGCTAAAGCCTAACATGCATATCACCACTCCTCTAACAACCACCTTACCTACTCTCTCATTCATATCCCATCCATATACGAGAATTCTTTCTACCTTACCGTAAGGAAAGAATAAAGCCCTAGCTTTCGTCTAAATCCTACTTACAGTGAGGTAAGGGATCGGCTAGACGGTCCAGAACCCTTTGCCATATAGATATTAGAGTTAGGGAAAAGTCCGCCTCGAGGTCGAATGGCGTGGTCATAGAAGGTAGTTCGGTAGTAGGAGTAGGACAAACACCTTTACGTAGGAGGAGTAATTACCATGCTCTCCAGCAAAACGTTAGCGCTATACAACACTTCCTTACCTTACAAGTAAGCAAGTAACCAACCTTTTGGGTTGCCATGGATTGATAAATGCGTCGGATGGACGCAACTTCGTTGTTTTTTATACGTCATTCCCTTATAAAAAAGTATGGACTTTCAGGCGTATGAGGTGTGATGTACATGCACTCATTCCCTAACCTAGTGGAAAACTACCACTTCGTTGTTCCTGCTTTCTCATTTCCCTACTAGTATTAGATTAGCAAACCAAGAGGCGCTTTTTGCCCTACCCTAGCTGAGATGTTGATCTAACCCTTTCTAATTAATCCGGTTTGTCAGAAAGGTATGTGATTCGTGTCTCTTCGAAGGTTGGTTTCGATTGGCTGCTTTGTGTTCAATCTGTTGTTATTCCGAAATAGAACTCAGAAAGCTTCACCTTGACAAGTCCGTAGCTATTTTGGAAGCCATAACTACGAACCCCCATAGCAAGGTCTACAACATCGTTATGAGAAATCCCAGTCCAGTAACCTGGGCAAGGAAGAGAACCGGATTATCGAAATCCCCAATCGAAACGAAGACACTTTCATTCGCCGTGCTTACTATGGTGGACATGTTGATTCTTATATACTAGAAGATCAAAAGTACTATCATGTGAACACATTGTATCTTTATATCATGAAAAAATTTCCTATGCCTGGGGGTAGTCCTACCTGGCATGGTAATTTAGAAGGTGAGGATATAAACAACTTGTATGAATATTTGGAAGCTCATATTGGTTGTCCTAAAGAGAAGAGAAGTACAATAGGAAGCGTTACGTTTAGATGCCCTTAACCCTACCCGAAAGAGAAAGGAAAACGAAGAAGATTAAGCCAAAGTGGTAGGGAAGGGGGACATGCAAGGCGTTATTGATGATTACTTTCAGCCAGTCACAAAAGTTCAGCTCCGCTCTTCTCTTCATGTAAAGGCCTCGAAATGATTACTTTCTGAATCTAAGGATATAATAGTAGTAGGAATATGTCTCAAAAATATTTTTTTAACTAAATAATATATTTGGGTTGGTTGGGTTGGGTTAATTTTAGGTCAATCTAACCCATGAAAATTTTATGATTTTGAACCCAATCCAACCTATTTATATATTTAAACCAACCCAGTTATTTTTTTCAAAAATAATTTTCCATATAAAATTTGATGGGATTTGAACCCAGGCCCTTTTGGACTAGAGCCTAAATCTAGCGTCTTAGACCACTCAGCACTCAGCCAAACTGTGTTATGTTTGTTTATTAAATTGAAATTTGAATTTACTCAAATTTTGTATATATGACATATAAATTTTAATCAAATTTCATAAAGCAAAACAAGTATGAACTTGCGGGTAGTAGAAATCATATATTAGAGTAGATAGTTGTTGAGTTAAATTTCAAAAATTTTAAAAATAATTGATTATTAAACAAAACCTTAATTTTAAAATTTTAAAATATGAGTTGTTTTTAAACATGTAAGTGTAACGTTAATAATAGAATGTGAGGAAAAAAAATGGAGAAGTATATTTATAAGTTAAAATTGAAAACTAAAAACAGAGTTTAATTTCTCATTGTTCCTGTTTTTGTTTTGGTTTTTTTCCTTAATAATCAAAACTAATATTTGATTTGTTAGTTAACAGGCGTTCAAACATAGTCTTGGTGTCAAGGCTAACTTTCAATTTTATTTTTTATTTTTTAAAATATATCTTAATATTATTTGAATTTTGAATTGACTGTTGGCATACTTATATTTGAATTTTTAACAAATTTTACATTTTATAATATAGGGGGGTGCTTGTGGGCCAGAGTAAAACTTTTGCAGAGTGGTATAATATGCAAAATTTTGTAAGATATTAAAAAATACAAAAGTTAATATTTAAGGTGCAGATATGTGATATTATAAAACTTAATATTTAGAGTGTAGATATAACTCAGAGTATACTACAAGTTGATATGCAAATATGAAAAATTTATTGAAAATTAGTGTTTGTGAGGGAATATACATAATATAAATTTTTTTTTTGAGTACAATACATAATATAAATTGAGTTAGGTTATCTGATGTAAATTTTGATTTTTATGATAATCATAAATAAAAATGGACTTAATAATATCGATATTTGACTTTCAAATATTTGAGAGTAGTTATACTCTGCTTGAACAGTTTTTTATTCCCTTCCTTCAATTTGTACTAAAAAAACTAAATGAATTGACTCAATAATATTAATAATTTAACCTCGTATCTTGTTTAGTTAAATGTTACCTACAAAACTTCCTTAAAAAAAATGTTACCTACAAAATGTTTTAATGTTAATATATGATATTAAATAGAGTTTTTTTTCGTAAATAGACTAAATTTGAAAAGTATTTACAAATTTAGGTTACATAAAAAATGTTAACAAAAGTAGAATTTTGTTAATTATATTACTAATTCATTAAATTGTCATTTACAACAATACCCATTTCATACCCATTATTACGAAAAGTGGGGGCATTTATTGCAATTATATTCATACCAGTTATATTCTTACTAAGACTTTTAATTTTTAAATTATTTTCGTATTTGGAAAACTTCCCAATTTCATACCCATTATTACGAAAATTGGAGGCATTTATTGCAAAAATTGGAGGCATTTATTACAAAAACAATTAGAATATTTATTGCGAAAATTTGGGGCATTTATTGAAAAAATTGTGGCCATTCTGAAAAACCTGTCAAGAAAGAAACTAGGCATAATATTTTTTTTTTGCATGCATATATCATTGAACAAACAATTTTGTTTGATGGGTTATAACACTTATCATAACTATACAGTACTGAAATTCTATACGGTACTTTACTAATATATAAGAAATTGTACCATCATATGCAGGACGAAAGTTTAAAAAGAAAATTCGTCTCACATTCCAAACCAGAAACTGCCAATTTATAGTGCATTAATGTTAGAGGTATAGTTGTGATTTACATACAGTATAGTTAGTAATGTACATGTTATTTGATTTTGGTAGTTTTGTTCATAAATAGACCGTATGAGCTGTTGAATGTTCAATTTTATTGATTGAAATCAGAACATGTTTAATAACCACTCAGTATTGAAATAACTTGATATATACGGTACAACCATAATATATCATGTACCGTACTGTATTTTAAAACTTTGTGTTATTTCTAAGTGTTTAATTTGATGATATGGATACTTGTAATCTACAAGTAATATGTTAGTGACAGCGAACAACTAATTTTGATTGTACAATACCGTATAATAAAACATTAGAAAATAATATACGTAATATTTGTGAACTGATAGAGACTTGTAGTGTTGGAACAACTTCACACTAAATTACTATTCAAAATGAGATCAATAGTAAATAAGAAAGGTCTCATGGGTTACAAAATTGAAACTGAAAGTGTTCGGCATAAAAAAAAGACCGTAATGTAAAACCATCATTGGGTGAATGCATTCCTCAATATTTATGCGACGCTCTTCAGCTACTTCATGATTCAAGTACATCTCATTTTCATCCTACTGAATACGGTTTGAGATGCGTGTTGAACCTATAAGGAAAAGTTGTATAGTATTACAAAAATGTCCAAACAATATTGTTCTATATTATAAGTCGTATAATATACATATATAAACAATATCGTTTTGCGGAATGGAAATGTAATAAATAGTAATATGAGTATGAAAAATGTAATAGACATGAATAGAATGAATAATAAACCATAATGTATCGTGTAAGTTATACGGTATTTAGAATGAAATAATGAAATATATAAAGTTTTATATAGTTTATATAGTAATATAACAGTACATGAAAAACTACGGTATATAATACTCAAGTATACCAGGACCTGGATATTTTAGTACGTAGATAATGATGTTCTACATATGATTTTAATACATTTCTAAATAGGAATATTAACATTGTTAAAAACACTGTGTACAATTTCAAATGGAATGATCGATGAACCTATAAGGAGAAGATGTACAGTATAACTAACCTAAAAACATAGTATGAACATACGGTATATACTCAATTATACAATTTCTTCGGTTATATAGAAATTGAGGGCGTGCCAACATACAATATATACTCAATTATACAGTTTTATAGATGTGTATACAGTCAATTATACTATAATATGGACTGGAAAGTACGAAAATACTATTGTTCTACATATGATTTTATTGCATTTCTAAACATGATTTTTGTTAAATGTACAAAAATGACATTATAGGAGTAAAACATACCATACCAAACCATTTGAGACATATTAGATCATAATTATACATGCATGAATAGTAACCTGACAATGATGATGAATAAGGAATAAAAATGTAATACAAATACTGTGAAAAACGGAGATTATTGAGAGAAGATGACTGAAGTCATATGATTACACCGTATGATTGGAACTTTTTGGTCGACGACAATTTACGTGGTAGCCGGAATGTGAAAAGAGAGAATGATGGAACTGAAGAAACAAAAATGGAGGAAAGAGAGCAAGAAAAGTGAAACGAAAAAGGAATGGGAAGAAAGATGAGAAATAAATGAGAAAATGAATTAAGTCTCTTTACATTAAATGAGTTGACAATTGAATATGGTATGTTTTAAAAGGATAAGAAATATGAAAAATTGGAGATTTAATTTGAAAATTGAGTATTAAATGTGAGGAAGGGCAAAATGGTATTAATGAAAAATGGTTCCACCTCTAATAAAACTGTCTTTTACACGTGTATGTTAAATCGCTAAAAGATCCCTAAACTTTTTTATTATACAAAACAAACAAAAATACTTAAATTTAACAAATTGGCACGGAGTGGGTTATACCAATAATTGTTTCTTAAATACTACACTAATTATTATGTATGGTAATAACAATTATCAATTACTTAAAATCTATGAATCAACATTAAAAATTAATTAAAATTTATAACATCTAAAACTAAAATTTTATGAAACGGGAGTCTAAATTAGAGTTTTTTTTAAAAATCCAACAACTAAAAAAATTTGATCAAGACCCAATGCAATATAAGGGGTTGAATTTCTAGATTAACCAATGAGAATTTACCATCAACATCACATTCTACCTCTTATATTATATTTGCAACAGAATTTTTAAAATAATTATGTTTAGCACATTAATTTCTATCACTCAACTAGTGATAAAACTCAATTTGGATTTCTATCACTGATAGAAAATTCAAGCAGTGATAGAATGAGTTTATCATTGATTGAATTCTATTCCTAATAAAACTCAATCAGTGATAGAATTCAATTTGAATTTTCTGCTATAAATAAATTAGTTTTGATTTTGTGCTAGAGATGAAAATATTTTACTTTTTTTGTTATACATGCAAAATACCTTTTAACAAATTATGCGACTTAAATTAGGTTTAAATAAATAAAAATTACATGAGTTATGTTTAGTTCATAAATGAATAAAATTAGTTTGAATTAACCTAAGTAAGCTCGATTTATAATTAATTTTAAAATATTTTATTTATTACGTCATTATATATATATATATATAATATTATTTATGTAATATCCTAAAATATTATTTGGGGCATATATGTATTTATATATATCAAAGTGTGTAAACATTAATGGGCCGTAGAAAATTAGAAAAAAGGGAAAATTAGACTAGGAAAATGTTATAAACAGGAGTGTATATGTTCCCTTTTGAATTCCTAACCTTGTCATGTAAGTTGAAGAATTTTTGGTAAAACTTGTACATGGGTCTGAACATAGAACTTAAACCCATGTGTTTTTAGATGTTTTTTTTGCTAGTTGATTTATGTAGACTGCAGGGTGTTCAATCTAAAGCAGGTGAGATACTAAGTGTGAGGTGTTACAGTTGGTATGCTCCGGTTATCGATCGATATCGCTGTCTATTTACTCGAGTCTTTTTAACATGGGCGTTGTGTAATGTGTTTTTTTTTAATCTGAATGTTGTGATGTTGCAGGTTCGTTCGTGATTCTACATCAATGTGTACAGGTTCTCAACAAGTTATAGATAATGCTTAAGATTCTGAGTACTAGGAAGATGTGTGTGGATATTACTTATTTAGCTTTTGTAATTTTACTAGACTCAATGTATATGCTGTATTTTGAGCATGATCTTGGACGATAGCTAGCTATGATTAATATATTTATTTTTTATCAGGTATTTGTTATAAGTAGAGGCAAATAAGAAATCAAGGGTGTTACAATTTAATCTCATTATTAATTTAAAAAAATATTTGAATTTGGCCTATAAATGCATGAATCATGTCCAAGTCAATTCCATGAACATTATTCTAAAAGTTATCAGGTTCATTTATATAAAAAGCAAATATATATTATACTTAAAAAGAATAAAAAAATACTGATAATTTTGTCACAATTCGGTTAAAAATATATATAGATTGGATTGTTGAGTTGTTTTTATCCATATGATTCAACAATTAATAGATTTATGAACACAGAAATTTAGTTTGTATTTAAAAAATCTCTTAACTCAACTCATATATATTTATAGGTTAAAAACTATTTGAATATTCCTTATATATATTTTACCTGTGCTATAAAATAATATACAGGAGGCAAAGCTGAAGGGAAAGAACGCAAAATGCTTAGACAGGTAAATATAAGTTTTTTAAAAATAAAAAATGAATCGAAAGTTAAATAGTAATTTTAGTTATATCCACAAATATTTTTTAACTAAAAAAACAAGTAATTTTGATTATATTGAAAACTAATTAAAATTTACAGATGGTGAGATGGACGAAAAAAGGCGATTCGTCCAAGTCTGCAGATGACGAAAGTGCGGACACCTCTCTCAAATTAGGGTGAGTTCTTAGTATATTTCATTCACCTTTTAATGTTTAATTTGATTAGAAATAATATGATGAATGTGTCGATGGCGGCGCGATTGGTTATCTGATTTGATATTAATCTATTTCTATTCTAGGTCAAGAGTTTGATCCTTGTAATCAGTATTTGTAGTCTCCTTTCCAACTTGTACTAAAAAAATCTTAAAATTTAATCATAAATTTTATAATTTTATGATTGTAAGATTAAATTCTATCAAATTTATAATATCATAAAATGTAGAAATATTGTTTTCGAGAAGATTATTCTAATCAAGAAAAACATGATTCCATAATTATGAGGTTACAGTAATGAATCTCTCTAGTTATTATTGGATTAGAATAAAAAAAAAGAAATTGTTTTTTATTTTTAAAAGTAACTTTGCATGGTTGTTAGATTTAATGGAATAATTAATTCATTATTTTGTTGCAGGCTTCCTGGTCCAAATCGAGGCAAAAAGTAGTG
The DNA here is from genome assembly GCA_036507275.1 of Sicyos edulis. Taxonomy (NCBI): domain Eukaryota; kingdom Viridiplantae; phylum Streptophyta; class Magnoliopsida; order Cucurbitales; family Cucurbitaceae; genus Sicyos; species Sicyos edulis. The sequence goes on along the minus strand of CM071856.1, from coordinate 7,309,763 downwards.
GAAGATATTGATGAAGATGGAAAGAATATTTAGGATCAAATGCAACATTTTGAAGTGAATTGTATTTGATTTCATTTAAATAATCTTGTTTGAATTTATATTTGTTTAAAGTTGGTGAAATAATAAAAAACATTATCCAATAAAAACTATGGGGTTTTTTTAGGAATTGGCAAAACTGGAAAAATATTTACAATACACGCAAATTTTTTTTTTGGTTTTTTATCAATCATACGCAGATATACGATATAATTAATATTTATTATATAATGTTATTAATATATTGTATTATATTAATACATAATATTGTATTAATAATTTAAAATATTGTATTAATATCGTAAATTATACTCTATAATTAGTATTAAGCATATCACGTTTTTTTATCGCAAATATTTTTAAATTTATTTAGATTTACCATTATTTTATGAAATTAGACTATTCACCATAATTTCTCTAAAAAATATAGTTATTTATTTCTAGAGTTACATAAAGGTTTAATTTATACTTTTTTTTAGAAAAGTCACGTATAAAGAAAACTTAAATTTTTATTGAGAATATAAATACTAAAATGGAAACTATCTACTTGAACTCAAATTTAATTTTCCAAAGTTACCATTATAACATTTGGCAACAAAATCGACAATTCAGTGGAGAGAATATATATATTTTAGTGCTATCAGGAGAGGGGGACAAGTACCGATTTGTGGGATCAAATCTGTGATATTGGTGTTGAACTAATTTAAAACCAAACAATGAATTCATTGCATCAATGACCCATTTAGTCACTAAAACTTATATGCAAAAAGAACCTAACGAATATAAGGGGTTGTTTGTTTGATATATATAGTTTTAGGATTTATTAATTCCTCTTCGAAAACCTACATCGAAACGAGTTTTTATTAACTCTTCCTTACTTTTAGTTTTAAAAATAACTCTCATTATTTCTAACCATTCATTTTTAATAATTCATTTATAACTATTCAAACATTTCTAACCACTCATTTTTTATCATTTATTTTAAATCAATCAAAATAACTTATTTTTAAACATTTATTTTTAATTATTTCTTTTTTAACTACAAAAAATAACTACTTATTTTAAATCTACTTCCAAACAAGGTTTTGACTCTAACTCCTCTACATAAAAATTATATTCAAATAAGTTTTTTACTACAATTCTCAATTTTTAACTACTCAATATAACTCCTTAAGCTAAATCGTGCTTAAATATGTCAAACAAACACCCCCTAAAAATATAATAACAGAGAGAATTTAGTTTTTGAAAAACCTAAATTGATTTGTGAAAGTCTAATGCAGATTAAATACCCAATATCCTCCACAAACTTGGCCAAGAGGCAACAATGACATGAGTTTGGCACAAAGAAAATGGACACTCGTTAGCGACAAATTTGGTTAAATATATATAGACTTTGTTGTTGGGATGAACTAAAACTTCTTATCTTTGAAGGCAAACTTTTTTCTTATGAAGTGACTGTCGGGTTTTATTCACTCTTGTGAAGTCCCAATAAGGTAGGGCTAAGTGGTTTAAAGTAAATTTTGTCACTTTGGTTGAGTACACATACAAAAAAAATCTGAAAAATCAGCAGGTAGAGAGAGAAACAACTTAGAGAGAGAAAGTAAATTGAGGGAAAAGAGGTTTTTGCCAGTTTCGGTATTTTGGCGTTTTCGAGCGATTGCACCATCAGATCAAGCTGAAATTTGGATAACGTGTTCTTGAACAAGGTTTTTCAATCTGAACGGTGGAGATCGGGTTCGAAGTTTTCTACAGCCAGATTCTAGTGGCGATTCGATTCCACAATTTTGTGAGAGCGAAGTTTTCTACATCCAGATTCTAGTGGCGATTCGATTCCACAATTTTGTGAGATCTCTCTATTTATTTCTCTTGGTTTTGTGTTGTTTGTTGCCTATCTTAAGTTGTTTTATGTTGTATATCTCTAGTTGTAACTAGGGAGAACTTGTTGTTGCCCATTATCAATTATAGTGGCGATTTGCCTTCGGTCCGAAGTTGTGTTGTGCTTGATTTATCTACTATACTATATGCTTGCTGATTTTTCATTAGGAACACGAGAGAGAGAATAATTGATTCTTTAAAAATAGTGTTTATTTCGAACAGTAGCAATCCACTTCAAGGTGTTTGATATGTCCATAAAAATCTGCATGTGAGCCAATTGAATAACAAATTAGCTGTCACTTTATAAAATAGAGGAATTTCAAAATACAACAACAAAAAAAGTCCTTCATTATATGAGGAATCTAGGAGACCTTTGCGACCATGGAAGTAAGGGCTTGGTACTCTACTTTTGTAGAGCTATGAGAGACCGTAACCTGCTTCTTAGTGGCCATAATATTAAATTAGAACCAAGATAAATACAAATCATGTTGGTGAACGGCGATCTTTAGAATCTTCAGCCCAAGCTTGACCTAATAATGCATGAATTTGATCATTTAGAGATGGAACTAAGTTTTAATTTATTTAATTTTTTCACTTAGTGTGGCGGTTGAGCATAACAAACATGAGCGGCGGATCACGCACGGTTGCGTGATCGTAGAGGCAACGAAAAGATAGGGCAACGTGCACGGCAATCGCAAGGGGAGAAGGGATTTTAGCGGGTGTTCTGATCGATGGTGGAGAGTGCAGTCTATCAGCCGACGAAGAGTTGACTCTTTACCTTGTTCTATATCTCATAAATTAGTCAAGAAGCGCAACGAAGCATAGTGTATCTTTTTTTTTTCTTTTTCTTTTATATGATATACATAAGTCAAGGTGAAGAAGCGGATCGACTGACAAGGAACCTAGTCACGACGACAATCGATCTGCTTGGGGAGGGAACTTTCGAAATTCTTTCTAGCTCTCTAATTCTCTTCTTGATCGATGAAAAGAGGAGATGTGTGAGAATGTTCTTAAACTGATCTTCAAATTTCCCCAAATTTGTTGAAATCACAAAATAACCACCTAACCCATTTAATTACAAACTAAGCCCTAAGGGAAATTTTATCAAATTTTTCTTAAGCCTAAAAAAAAAGGTGTAATTAAGCTCCAATGTTAACGACTTAGGGAATTGTTAGGAGTTATCAATATAACTCCAAGATTTTATATTTCAATATTATTAGATATTCCTTAGATTTATTAAATATTTTTAAATATTCCTTAGATTTATTTACTAGATTTTTCTAAGATTTGATATTCTTTGTATGCTAAATATTTAGGAAAAATTAATGGAGAAAGGGATTTTGAGCCTCACTTCTCTATTTTATTTGGTATTAGAGCCATGTTGAAATTATCTCTTTTTTCCTTCTTTGTAATCCTAAGTTGTTGTGTGTTCATCAACGACAAGGTGCATAATATATTTTTTTTTCGGCGGTTTATTGTGGAGCGGACTCTCCATTTGTAGTTGGTATGCTTAATTTGCTTCATGTGTTGGATTTCGGCACTTTGTTCAAGTACTGATTAAAAAAAAAAAAGAATTATTTTGTTGCAATTGATGAGTCGGTGGCTTTGTCCAATCTGTGTGGATTGCAATTGACAAGTGATGGTATGTTTGAATTAAAATTAACAATTGAAGGCAAAATTATAATTGTCAATTAAAATTATTGTTCAAGTTTTCTTTTTTAAAATCAAGTTTGAGTTGCAATTCAAATTTGAATAGACCTTGTGTTGTGGCAATTTCATCCATTTAAAATTTCTTGCATAACAGTATTGAAATTACCAGATGAGTCAATGTATATGGATTTTTTTTCTTCTTGTGTTTGATTCTCCAATTCTATTAGTGGTGAAGATATGAGTGCTCCTAACATGTCTTGGTATAACTTTGTTGGTAATATGAGCCGTTCATGTTTTATTGATTCACATGATGTTGGGGAGATCGACAAAACGAGTGCACCAACTTTAAATGATGATCAGTGGGCACAGATTCTTGATGCAATGAGTATGGATTATTGATACTAGCGCATCAAATCACATGTCGGATAATCTTTCATTATTTTTTGATTTGTGTGAAATATCTTCATTCGTGGGACTCCTAATGGAGAGAGTACTACGGCTACACAAGAAGGAAAAGTAGTCTTAAGTGATGGTTACGTTTTAGCTAATGTTCTATATATTCCTACGCTAACTTGTAATTTGTTGTCCATGTCTCAACTTTTAGAACAACAAAAATACATTGTTTTCTTCACGAACAAGTTATGTTTTATATAGGACCACAGTTTAAGGAATTTGATTGGAGCAGGGGTGCAGTGTAATGGAGTTTATTTTTTCAGGCCAATTCATCCTCGTAAATTACTGGCGAATAAAATGGCTTCCGAGATGCAAGTATGTTATGGCATAGACGTTTGGATCATCCTTCGATGAAAGTACTATCTTCTTTACCTGGAGGAGCTTCTTTTAGTACTAGTTGTGACGTTGATTGTCAAATTTGTTTTATGGGTAAACAACCTCATAATTCATTCTCTTTAAGTACATGTGAAGCTTCTAGTATTTTTTATTTAGTTCATTGTGATATTTGGGGTCCAAGTAATGTTTTGTCGAGTTGTGGTGCTCGATTTTTTCTCACCATTGTAGATGATTACTCTCGTGCTACTTGGGTATATTTGATGATGGGAAAGTTTTGAAGCAGCAAAATTGATTCAAGACTTTTATATTATGATTGAAACTCAATTTGGTAAAAAGATTAAAGTTCTCCGAAGTGACAATGACCAGGAATTTTTTAGTTTGAAAGTCATTTTTTGCGAAGAAGGGAATTTTGCATCAAACATCTTGTGTTTATACTGCACAACAAAATAGTAGAGTTGAGGGTAAGCATAGGCATATTCTTAATGTTGCTCGTGCCTTACGTTTTCAAGAAAAATTACCTAAGTATTTTTGGGTGAATATATTCTAGTTGTTGTGCATCTTATAAATAAAACTTCTACTCCAATGTTGAATCACTACTACAAAAAAAGGTATAGTTGACGTTTGATTATTTTAAATACTTGACGTTTTTTAGAAAAAACGTCAAGTAAGCATACTTCAAATATAAAGAGCGTCAATAAAGGTAAAAACACGGGATTTTTTTCCTTCAATTTTTCGCTAGGTTTTAGTTGACGCTCTATGCGCGTTATCTTTAATAATATTTTTGTTGACATACGTAAAGCGTCAACTAACAGTAATTTAAAATAAATTAAAAAAAAACTCTTTTAAGTGTTTTAAAAGTAATCGAAAACAAAAGTGTAACCCTAGCCGCGACTTTCTTCCCCAATTCACGAATTCATCCAACCTTGGCCAAATCAACGCGTAGGTTTTCTTCTCTTCATCGTGCAAAATTCGTAGTGTCACTTATTGTTCTTTCTCTTTGATTTTCTTTTCAATGGACTAAAATTCATCCTCCTCTTTTCAATGGACTAAAATTCATCCTCCTCCTCTTCTTCGTACTTTTCCTCCAGCTCCAATTGTATCTCCATCGCCAGCATCAAGTGTTCATCTCAAATCTCGTCTTCTTCATGAGGCTCACGCGTGAATCCTTAGTATCACGACTTGGTTCGATCGATTTAGGGCTGCAAGGTGTTATCTTGGTGGTAGAAGGTGAGTTCAAGGCTAAGTAGCAAAAGAAAGATGTCGTTTTCGATTTTCAAACTTTGGCAAAAGCTTGGCTGTGAGTTTTCTTCATCCATTTTTGCCAAGAGTTCTCTCATTTTCAATTAATTCTTCCTGTTCTTTTATTTTCCTTCCTCATCTTCTTTGTAATTATTGTGTTCAAGCAACAAGCCCAAATGAATCGTTTGGGAGTTAGTTTTGAATTCGGTTTCATCTTATCTATGGGTTGATTTTTGAAGTAAAAATGGAGAATGGTTTGGGTAGTGCTTGAATGTTCTATCTTTTTGTTGGCTAATTTTATAGTGAATTTAGAGTATCGCTTTTAATGGGTGGAATTGGAATTGTGGAAAGATGGCTCAAAAGAAATATTAAACTCATCTGGTATTCAACAAAAAGAAATGTGTTTAAAGGAAACTTGAACAAGGTAGTCTATCTTTCCATTCGATGCTTAGTAGTTTAGAATTTGATGTTTTTCATGGTTGTATTGTCGAACATAAATCTTTCTTCAAGCTGGTTGTGGTCATTGTTCATGAAGTTGTGGCCTTTTTTTGTTGATAATTTCAAAGAATTAACTTTGATTTTTTTTGTTTTGGTTAATTGACATTTGCCCATAAATGATATTGTGTTCATTTGATTAGTATTTTAGTTTTGTTATCTCAATGAAGTTTTAAATTTGTGGATTATAATATAAGAGTCAGCATATCATAGTTTCAAATCTTTTGATAGTTGCTCTTCAAACTCTTGGAAGAGTATGTTTATAACTACGGGGATAGATCTTCTATTAGGAATTTGTTGAATAATCAAGCTTTGAGTTCTTATTTGGTCAAGCTCCTTTGTACGATAATCTACGCATTTTTGGGTGTCTATGTTATGCTGCAAATACGCTTCGTATAAAAGACTAGTTTGATCCAAGGTCTAGAAGGTGTATTTTTGTTGGATATCCTTTTGGGAAGAAAGGTTGGCGTCTTTATGATCTATAAACAAATGAGTTTTTTATTAGTCGTGATGTGCAATTCTTTGAAGAAAAATTTCTTTTTATTAAGTCTCTTCCTGATCGGGCACGATTACAATGGGAAATATATTTTTCTCAACTCCTGTTATGGGATGATAGGGATGAATCATATGTTAATAATGATTCGACTGAAGAGATACCCACTGTAAGTACTACAGTCGATAGTGGTATTGATACTGAATGTGTTGTTATAGATTTTAGTGATAAAGTCCAATCTAGTGGTGTTGAGGTATTAGGTCGTGGATTTCATACAAAAATTCCATCTGTGAAGCTTCGGGATTATGTTACAAATACAATTGTGAAACAACATATAGACTCTACTACACTAATTAAATTCCATCACAATCTAAATCTTCAGGTAAACCTTTCAATATAGCATGTTATGTTGATTATCACAAATTTTCTATAAACATAGATGCTTTCTGTCGGCAATTTCAAAGGGCAAAGAGCCAACCTCTTTTCAAGAAGCAGTACAACATCCAGGTTGGTGTAGAGCAATGCAAGTTGAGATTGATGCTCTTGAACACAATGGTACATGGACTTTAGAGGACTTACCTCCTGGTATATGAAAGCCATTGGAAGTGGTTGGGTGTATAAAATGAAGTATACATCATCATGTGAAATTGAACATCTTAAAGGGCATTTAGTTGCTTTTGGAAATCGACAGGTTGAAGGTATTGATTATAATGAAACTTTTGCCCCAGTGGTAAAAATGGGAACTTTTCGTCTTTTTTTAGCTGTTGCAGCAAGTTTAAACTGGGAATTGCATCAAATGGATGTTCATAATGCTTTTCTTCATGGTGATTTGGAAGAGGAAGTGTATATGCGACTGCTTCCATGGTACAAAAGTACTGCTTCGGTTTGCAGGTTGCGTAAGTCTCTGTATGGTTTAAAACCGGCACCTCGACAGTGGTTTGCTAAGCTATCTAATGCTTTAAAATTTTATGGTTTTACGCAGCCTTATGGTGATTATTCGTTGTTTAGCTATGTTCGGGGTAGTGTATCTCTCCATGTTCTTGTGTATATTGAGGACTTGATTATAGCAGGTTCATCACATGGTGCAATTTTAAGATTTAAAGATTATTTCCATATGAAAGATTTGGGAGTTTTGAAGTAATTTTTGGGCATTGAGGTAGCTCGAAGTGAGGAAGGTATATTTCTCTGTCAACGTAAATATGCGTTGGATATTTTGATTGAAACTGGCATGATAGGCTGTAAGCCTATTGACACACCTATGAAGCAGAATCATCGACTGGCTCGTGTTGAGGGGGAGTCGTATGCACACCCAGACAGATATCTTCGTTTAGCTGGTCGTCTTGTTTATTTGTCTATAACTCGTCCTGAACTGAGATATTCAGTGCATACTCTTCAACAATTCTTGAGCGTTCCGAAAGTTCAACATTAGGATGCAGCCCTAAGGGTATTACGTTATTTAAAAAGGTGCTTCAGGACAAGGTATTTTGTTACCGTCAAAGAGTGAGATGAGTTTGATTGCCTTTTGTGATAGTGACTAGACGGCTTGTCCATTGACCTGTCGCTCGTTGTCAAGATATGTGGTTTTTCTCGGTTCTTCTCTTATTTCATGGAAAACAAAGAATCAAACGACTGTGTCTCGTTCGTCTGCTGAAGCTGAGTATCGTGCAATGGCAGTTGTTGCATGTGAGTTAAAATGGTTAAAATCATTACTAATTTCTCTTGGTGTTTTGCATCCTCAGCCTATGAAATTATTTTGTGATAGTCAATCCGCTCTTCATATTGCAAAGAATCATGTATTTTATGATCGCACTAAGCATATTGAGTTAGATTATCATTTTGTTCGTGATGAGTTGTTATCTGGAAATCTTGCTACTCAGTATGTATCCACCGGAAACCAGTTGGCTGATACTTTTACAAAGGCGCTTGGAAAACAACAGTTTAAATATTTACTTGACAAGTTAGGCATTTGTAATTTACATGCTCCAACTTGGGAGGGAGGGTATAACTCCTAGATTTTATATTTAAATATTATTAGATATTCCTTAGATTTATTAAATATTATTAGATATTCCTTAGATTTATTTAGTAGATTTTCTAAGATTTGATGTTCTTTGTATGCTATACATTCACGAAAAATTAATGGAAAAAGGGATTTTGAGCCTCACTTCTCTATTTCATCAGGAATGTTTAGTAAAATATATTAGGAGGATCGTATCAAAAATACCGGCGATGATAAAATGAGTTAATCAAATCAAGAGTGGCATGCTTGATATAAAACACTATATTGATATGGAAGGCTATAATGTTCCAAACTAATTATGAATAATTAAGGGGATTTTGCATGTATATCAAAAAATGGCAAAATATTTCCATCTATCGCACAAAATCCAAAATAATTTCATTTGTAGCAGAAAATTCAAATTGATTTCTATCACTTGTCGAGTTCTATTAGTGATAGAATTCAATCAATGATAGACTCATTCTATCACTGCTTAAGTTTCCTATCAGTGATAGAAATCTAAATTGAGTTCTATCACTAGGTGAGTGATAGACTATCATTAGGTGAGTGATAGAAATAAATATGCTATAAATGAATTATTTTAAAAATTATGCTACAAATATAATAAAAGAGGTAGAATATGCTGCTGATGGTAAATTCTCAATAATTAAACTATTTATGAAAACTATCAAATTTTGTTATAACTTTAGAAGCATGAGTTGATCCAACGAGTGAATCTTCTATGGTTTAAAGGTCAACAAGGTTGTGTTGGTAATTTATAACCATAAAATATCTTAGCTAAGTCTTTAATTCTTGAAATGTGTTATTTTCAAATATAAAATTTAAAGAGTCAATAATATTTAGATATATTAAATATGAGAAAGTAGTTTATTTTATTAGATATATAAATCGGAGAATCTATTAATATATGAGATATATCTATGATTGTTAATAATTTATATTTGTTGGATAAATGTTAAAAATATAAATAAATTTCCGTTAGAATAAAAAGAATTTCAATATTTAAACTAAAAAGAATTTCAATATTTAAAATGAAATTTAAATACATAAAAAGATAAAATAATAATAATAATAAGAATAAGAATACTCGTCTCCTTATGACTAAGGAGGCAAACCCTTCTTAATGGGGTTACGTAGCATACTTGATGCCACAAATTTTTTCTTTTCTTTTTAAAAATGTCGTTAAAAGAAAATTTTATAGTACCAAATGTGTCACATATCTCATTAAGAATGCATTTTTAGTCATAAGGAGGCAAGTATTCTTCGAAAAAGATTCTTGAGATTATCCAAGTATAAAACATTTAAAAAGATATTATTGAAATCGATGAATCTTGGGCTTTATAAATTGATCACTTAAAGTGGAGCCAAAACCTAAGTCATCTGAGCACTATTAATGTCTCATTCTAAGAATTCTCTCATAATTCGAAAGGTGACGTCCAACGGGTGTTTTAACTTTCGTTTGATATATAACAAAGAAGACTTGGTGATGCTCTTGAAGAATTTTTTAGAGGTTCATGATTCGCTTGGCCATTAGAGATGAAGCTCTACAAACCATAAATTAGAGTTAGCTTTTAATGTAAGTACTCATAATTAGTTAAGGTTTAGGTTTAGCAAAACAGAATACACAATCAATCTAGCTTCGATATGCTAGAACCCTAACTTTCGAATAAATAAAACAAAGAATCTTGAAAGTTAATTTTAGTGTAAAAGGATTTCTGGAGTGAACTTTAACTTTGATGACTGATTTTCTATCTTCGTTATTAAGGTAAGTAGCTATAGTTACAACTTATATCTATCTTTGAGATTAAACCTACTAGTATGTTATCATGAAATTAGGGTGTTAAGTTAAATTGGATTATGTTTTTAAACAAGTTTGTGAGATATTTTTTATAACATGTGTTCAAAGTTTGTTGAACGTCCGAGGTAATTATCCCTAATAACAGTTTATATCTTTAGTTACTTTTGATTACTTATACGTTGTTGATGAAATAATTGCGGTGGCAATATAATGAGGAAACCTATTTGTAGCATGTCTGATAACTCTCAAGAATTGAGAGTTAAAGTAGCTTAAAAGAATATATTTTTATAAGAATGTGTTAATATTTAATTAATTTAATATTGAATTTCGCTCCATCATACCTAAATATTGCTTAAACGAAACATCCTTTATTTTTCTGATTTGGATGCATTTTATGGGTTCACTGCAGCGAAATGTGCTTGAATGTGTGCGAAGTTATATGTTTTAAAAAGAATTGATATTTTCTAGTTTGTCTGCAGCATTCCTAATGGGGCAAAGCAAAATTCCCACAAGAAGAAGTTCGCCAGAGCGAACATCAGCCTAGCCAAGCATGCCTCAAACAACACAGAAACCGAGCTTAAGGATTTGCAAAGAACCTTTGCCTAAGCAAAGTGCCCCGCGAAAGAATATGCCCTGACAACCGACACTACGGATCGTAGAGCAGAAATGTCAGATAAAGCAGTCCTTCGTCTGAAAAGCAAACGTAGAGCAGTCCAACATTGTCACGAACGTGAAGCAGGCGTTGTTGCTTGGCGTTGGAGTATCAATTGATGCATTCTCCTTCAGAAGAGAAGTTGGCCATTTTTAGGTCGCCCACTGGGTTGTCCATCCTTCAGAGCATTCCAAGCTTCATTTCCGATCACCATTTCTTAGTTCTTAGCTTAGCTTAGCCGTAGTTTAGTTGCTTTACTTTTATCTACTTCTGTCTTAGTGTATTTTTAACGAACCTTGTTATTTGTTGTTTTTAATGAAGAGAAACTGTTGCTTTTACTTTACTTTGCCTTTGTTTATCGATATGAGCAGCTAAATTCATCATTGGAAGGAAATAGACAAATAGGAGAAGTTTGCCTAAGCGAATCTTTAGCGAGATGACAAACTATTATGCATGTTGTGTTAATTCGAAATACATTTCGTTTGATCCACTGTATGTATGTCTTTATTTCGCTTCGAGAGAATAGAAATAGAGCGATCTTGCATGTATAACATTAGGTTCGCAGAGTCTGCTTAGAGATGAGTTTGCTTACATCTAAAATGAACACTTAGAAATAAGGTTCGCCTAATGTTGTGTTGGTTCGCTTTAGTAGTGTTTGAGTTCGAGAGAACCAAACCAAGAGCTCGAGAGAGCCAGCTTCTAAGACCCTAGAAAGTAAAAGAGAAAACTTTCAGTTGTTGCTTCTTAGCTTTAAAGAGTTTCGCCTAAGCGAAACTCTCCGAAAATGTCTTATTCTCTTTCGATGTATTTCATCAGTTCGATTTACCTTGCATTTACTTAGCTTAGATTGATTTCACCACAATAATTTCCCCCATCACCCTGACTCTTGATTTCGCTTAAGCATGATACTAATAACTATTTCCTGTGGAGATGACATTTACTTACTTTAAAAATTGCTGCAACAAAGACTGTGTATACTTGCACAACCTTTGGGAATCACACACGCATTTCGCTTAATCAGAAGTAGAGACTTCGCTTTGGCGAAGTCTTGAACAAGCCACGTCATCATTCTTCTCAAATTATCATTTTCATAAAATTGTGTGTTCGCATCCGACCCCATCAATGTGCATGATCTGAGATCTAGTTTTGAAATGTTAGATGGATATAAATTTGGGAACTTATAGTAATCATGTGTTAAGACCCAAACCAAGGTAATGTGTTAGAGATTTTCTAACTACTCATGTCTATTATTTTGAGTGTTGAGACCTTCGTATCGTGGGGGCCTACAAGTCGTGTGATAGTGCCTTGATGGATGCATTCCTCAAGGCGTGAGACATGACATAAGAATGATAGTGTAAATCTTAATTAGCAAGTTGTGATATGAGTGCGAGATGAAGTTAAAAAATAATTTGTGTTGTACATTAAAATGATGATGATTATGCTTTAAGAGGGACTACTTCAAGAGTATGTTTTGATAGAGGCTACTTAGAACAAACTCGTACACAGGCACGCATACCCCATACTCACACACGCACAACTCAACTCAAAGAAAATTATAATATAATCCAATTCAATATTTAATATTTGGATTGAATACTTTGAGTTGTTTGGATTGTCGACTTTTTTATATACATTCCTAAACTGTGGTCCTTTTTTTAAAAAAAGTGTGATATTGAACTTTGTTGTTAAGTCCTTATTTTTATATATTTCGAAGTCATACATGATGTTATTAGAACTATATTCTTTCGGTAATTACAATTGGGAAAATTTGATTTGATTTTTGTAATAACAATTTGGGAACTTATTACAACCAAGTAATGAATTTGTAATTCAAGTCATCATCATCACTTTTGTTTTAGAAATGAAATTGTTGTTCAGCAAAATTACCACATTTGACCCCCAAATTCTAAACCTCGCCATTGATCACCAAAACCAGTAAGAACACCATTCCCCTTCCTCACAGCATTATCCAATCCCAATCTCAACCACAACAAATTGTTGCTCCAAATCCAAATCCGATTCCATTCCAGACTCCAATTCCCCTTCAATTGATCCATGAAATCGCCATCTTCGTAGCATCCGATCCACCCGAATTCCAAATCAACAGAGTCGGCAGCCATGGGAGCACCTTCAGCTTCCTCCATTGACGGCGGCGGAGGAGGAGGAGGAGGAGGAGGTTACCGCGACGCCGAATCGCTCTTCCGAACCAAACCCATTTCGGAAATTCGAAAGGTTGAATCGTCCACTCGCGCCCAGATCCAGTCCAAGCAAGAGGAGCTCCGGCAACTCGTCGGCAACCGGTACCGAGATCTGATCGACTCCGCCGACTCCATCGTCCTCATGAAGTCCACTTCCCTTTCGATTTCGTCCAATCTCTCTTCCATTCACCTCTCCATCCGTTCCCTTTCGGCTTCCGAATCGCCTATCCATCTCCCTTCTCATGATCATGTTCGCGTTGCCCTTTACGCCATTGCTTGTAAGGTTAAGTATCTTGTTGATACGCCTGAGAATATTTGGGGGTGTCTCGATGAGTCCATGTTTCTTGAAGCTGCTGTTAGTTATCTTCGAGCGAAGCATGTGCAGTTAGCTTTGACGACTCACAATGTCGATTCGGACCGCAAGTTTCTGTCTAATTTTCCATTGCTTCAGCACCATTGGCAGTTGGTTGAGAGCTTTAAATCTCAGATTTCGCAGCGTGGTTACGAGAAACTGCTTGATCGTGGACTTGGGGTTGGAGCTTATGCGGATGCTTTGGCTGCTGTCGCCGTTATCGATGAGATTGAGCCGAAGCAAGTTCTTGGGTTGTTTCTCGATTCGAGGAAGACTTGGATTTTGCAGAAGTTGGGTACCTGTGGGAGCAATGCAGCTTGCTCTACTGTGGTATCGGTGTTCTGCGAGATTTTGGGTATAATTCAGGTTAGTGTAGGACAAGTTGGTGAGTTATTTTTGCAAGTTTTGAATGATATGCCATTGTTTTACAAAGTTGTATTGAGTTCTCCACCTGCATCTCAATTGTTTGGTGGAATTCCCAGCCCGGACGAGGAAGTTAGGCTTTGGAAGTTATTTAGAGATAGGTTAGAGTCAGTTATGGTGATGCTTGAGAAAGATTACATTGCTAGGACTTGCTCAAATTGGCTTAGAGAATGTGGAAGAGAGATTGTTAGCCAAATCAATGGAAGATTTCTGATTGATGCCATTAGGAATGGTCAGGACCTTGCTTCTGCTGAGAAATTAATAAGAGAGACAATGGAAAGTAAGGAAGTCCTGGAAGGAAGTTTGGATTGGTTGAAAAGTGTTTTCGGATCCGAAATTGAGTTGCCTTGGAGTAGAATGAGGGAGCTTGTTTTGGAAGATGATTCAGACCTTTGGGATGACATATTTGAAGATGCGTGGACTCGTAGGATGAAAGCTATTATTGACTCAAGATTTAAGGAAATGATTAAAGTAGTTAATATCGAAGAATCGATTCATCAAACAGTTACTGCTATAAGTAATAGTATTATGGATTTCCAGGGATACCTGAATAGACCCTCTACAGGTGGTGGGGTTTGGTTTATAGAATTTAATGCGAAGAAAGTCTCTCCTACTGTGGGAACAAAAACATCTGTAGAAGAGAGTGATTTTAATTATTGTATCAATGCTTATTTTGGTCCTGAAGTCAGTCGTATCAGAGATGCATTTGAGAACTGTTGTCAGAGTGTTCTTGATGATCTTCTCAGTTTCATAGAATCTCCGAAGGCTTCTATAAGGTTAAAAGACCTGGCACCTTATCTACAGAATAAGTGCTATGAAAGCATGTCAACCATATTGATGGAACTAGAAAAAGAAATTGATGATCTATATAGTAACATGGAAGTTAGTAGGACTGCTAGTCAGCCTGCTATTCTTGCTCCACTTGTTGAGAGATCACTTTTCGTTGGCCGACTCTTGTTTGCATTTCAAAATCACTTGAAGCACATTAGTGTAATCCTTGGTTCGCCAAAGTTTTGGGTAAATAACATATCATCCTCTGTTTTTGATAAGCATTCTTCATTACTGCGGCGGCAGTCCAATGGTGCTTCTGATTCTCCTTTATACGTAAATTCTCCACGAAGGCAAATGTCTACTGATTTTAGAAAACAAACGTCACAAGCCATAACTGCGCTGCTTGGAACTAAAGAAAGTGCAAGCCCAAAACTTGAAGAATTGAAGAAGGTTACTCATGATCTTTCTGTAAGGTCTCATAGCTTGTGGATGTTATGGTTATGTAATGAGCTTTCTGCCATTCTCTCTAGAGATCTTGGCCAAGATGATGCCCTACTGTCATCATCTCCCTTGAGGGTACGCGGTATTTGCTTTATTTTATTATTTCTATTTTGCAATTTCTTTGTCTGAGCCCTGCCTTTATGTGTGCATTGAGACCTTCTCAAAGCCAAAACACTCGTGTTAAAACTCATCTAGATGATTTAGCATTTTTTAAACTTTGCAATTAATACAATTTTAAAAATATATATATATTTTCCAAGTTTCGCGTACTAACTTTATTCACATTCATGTTTATTAACTTTGATTTCTTTTTGTGAATCTAGCTTAGTTGCTTTTTGGTAGGTTTCTTAGTTTGTGTTGATTATTGATAGTTACTGTCTGATTCTTGTTGGTTAGTTACCTGTGATGGTGATAATATATCCTTAGATCCAATGAAGGCATAAGTATTTTGGAACATATACTTGTATTATAAAATATTTCATGAGAATCCAGTTTCATGTTTTGATGAATGAAAAAACGGGTTGAGGGAATCCTGGCCATGAAATGAAGCCACATGGATGCTAAGGTTTCAAAAAAATCTCACATCCTTCTTTTCTAAACTTCACTGCAACTGCAAAAGAAGTGGGGACATCGCCATTTTATCCAATCCTTTTTCGTAGGGGTGTTCACATTTTATCCGAAAACCGAACTGACCGACCAAAACCGACCGAATCAAGGTCGGTCAGTCGGTTGTTTGATAAGGTCGGTCGGAGTCGGTTAAATTAAATAATTAACCGACGGTCGGTCGGTCGGAGAATTTTCTAAAAAAATTAAGTTATAGAGTAAATCTATGGTTTCCAAATGAAAAATATTTAGATTTTTTAAAAAAAAACCTTAACCGACCGTCGGTCGGAATTCTCGATTCAAATTTTTTTTTGGTTTTTATTATTAGAAAACCGATATGTCGTTTATCAATGTCGGTTTTCTCCAAAAAACGACCCCGACCGACCGACCGACGAACACCCCTACTTTTTAGCGTATGCTTTTAAAAAAAAATTGAAAGAAGTTTAAAAAAAAAAGCCAGTAATTGTTTATTGAAAATGTATGGAATATACATATCATTATTTTTCTTTTCTTTTTTGAAAAGTGCCATATAATCTTTTAAATTAGATGTTAGAGGACATTACATAACTTGAAATTGTTATCAAAACTCTATCATTTTCTAGTTTTGTGCTGTATTCTGAAGCAAGCTTAGGTTTTTCTTAGCAGTGTATTGGTTTTTTATAATTAAATTATTGCAGCATTTGTTTTTTTCTTAGCTCTATTTTCTGCTGATTTTATTGTTTAACGTGTAACTTGTAAGCATTATGGTAATACTTTTTGTAATTGACAGGGCTGGGAAGAGACAGTAATCAAGCAAGAACAATCTGCTGAAGGTCAATCAGATATAAAAATTGCTCTTCCATCGATGCCTTCTCTTTATATAATTTCATTTCTTTTCCATGCATGCGAAGAAGTTCACAGAATTGGAGGTCATGTTCTTGAGAAGACAATTATTCGAAAATTTGCAACTACCCTTCTGGAAAAGGTATTTAGTTTGCTTGGATAGTTAAGTTTCTTTGAGATCATGTTTCAGTTCTTCACTTCTTGAGAACACAATTTACAAATTTTGAAAATTCTTTTTTAGTCAAGTCCTCTCATTTAAATAAATGAAAGGAAAAAAATAAAATAAAATAAGAGGGTGGTAAAAAACGAGCTCCCAAACAAAAGACTCTAATTTTATTTTTATAGAATTATTTTATATTGTTGAGTGTATGGACCAACTTGTGTGTAGGTGTACCACGAAAAATCACACCAGATAATCACGTGACTACATTTTTAGTATTATTTTAAGAATAAAAAACTAAAGAAAATGATGGAAAAGCTTTATAGATAAGATAATACCCAAAGGGAGGTGTGAAATGACCAGCACTGCGTACCTCTTCCCACGAAAAGAATGCTGCCTATCAGATAAGCTGACCTCTATTTTGAAGGAGGATTACAACCTTCACACCATGCTCTGAAAATTTTTATTGGAGCCAAACTGACATAAAAAACCTTCCCTAAACCGTCGTAGCAAAGAGATGTATCCATGAAACGTGATCCATGCCTTCCAACCAACGTCCTTGTGCATGAAACGTACCATGAATTCTTGAAATTAAGGATGAAGATTTCTGGATAAAAGCCATTGTATTAAAGAAAATATCCTAGTTCAAGCATTCAATTGCAAACTGTGCTAACATTTTATTTATTCGAAATGCATGACAACACATGTTTTCCATGTATACTGCATTTCCAATTCCGTAATCTATTAAATTTATTGATGTTCAATTTCGTATTAGAATATTAGTGAGAATATACCTATCCTTGTATCTGTTTCTTGGTTGCCATCACTTGTTGGAGAGAAGGAATAAATGGGTAAAATTGGAGAACATAAAGATTATAATAAGCAAGCATACAATATATCTACCTGAAGACTCTTCTTCCTGGCCTTTTGTCATGAAATATTATGTGGTCCAATAGTGATTAAAAATTATATTATTTCAGCTCATATATTATAGTCCCTTGCAGGTTATAGGTATCTATGGGGACTTCATTTCATCTATGGAAGTTGGCGGGCCTCAAGTGTCAGAGAAAGGTGTATTGCAGGTTCTGTTAGATATAAGGTTCACTGCTGATGTTTTATGTGGGACTCATTCTAATATGAGTGAAGAGTTGTCCAAAAACCCAAGGGCTAAGTATGCCTTCAGAAGAAAGCAGGATATAAGTGAGGAAAAATCAGTTGTTAGAGAGCGCGTGAATGCATTAGCAGATCGTCTATCGAAAAGGCTTGATCCAATTGACTGGCAAACGTAAGTTTAGTTTTATTATTCCTTTTGACGGTGGAAACTTTCTAATTGCTCAAAAGAATCAACATAATTTTTCTTGTTCCAGCCTTTGGTGGTTGCCGGTATTCTTGGATTAGTGGGGTGTGCCCTTGACGCCCAATATTCAACTGTTAAACATTGCTACTTTAAACCTTTATTTTATCATTTCAATGAAGTTGTTTCTTATCATTTCAATGAAATTGTTTCTTCTTCCAAAAACGCATTGAAAGTTTCTAACCGTTTGGGCTAGGGAATCTTCTTCATCTTTTTTTTTTTTCATTTAAAGAAAAAAAGTTTCATTGAAAAATAAAGGGAAAGTTACATGTTAGGTCCCTAGGTTTTGGGTAGTTTTTATTTGGTCTCTATATTTCAAAAATCAAACACTTTTACCCGATACATTTTAATAATGCTCAATTTTAGTCTTTGAGTTGACAAAATTGTTAATTTCATAACGAAATGTTGACTACGACTAAGATGATGACTAGATTAATTTTAAATTCAAATATATTCATGAAGTGGTTGAGCATGCATTATTCAATGTCGGGTAAAAATGTTTGATTTTGAAACATAGGGACCAAATAGAAACTACACCCCAAACTTAGTGACTAAAAATGTACTTTTCCCAAAAATAAACTACACAAAATCATAAGGTATTACTTTAAGGCTTTCTAGTTGGAGGCAATGAAACCAATTGAATTCCCAACTTTCCTCCAATCCTTTTGCTGTCTTGCTTTCCCTAGTGGTGCTCAAAATTCACTGGGTATCTTTCTTGCAGGTTCTCTTTCAAGAGAACAAGGTAAATATCTTGGTTGAATGCATGGTGGCCACCTTTTGCTTCTCCATAGTGACTCATCTGCTTCTTTAGAATCAAATGTACCAAACGGTCTCTTGCACTGCATTCAACCAAGGTTTTGCCTTTTGCTCTTGAGGGATAATCTGCAAAAGGAGAGACAAACCCGTTTTTAGCATCAATATTTACCTTTTTTTGATATCGTGAATGTCTAGACGAGCTTTTGCAAATTTTGATTATTCTCCTGGAATAATTGTCTGACCCTGATACATGACCCTGATACATTTATTTGTCAAAGAAATTCATAAGAAATTAATTTCTAGGTAAGATCTGCTGCTTCCTTTCCACAGGGGCACAGGGTAAGATATGTAATTTCCACCAGTCTTGACAAATTGAAAATTTGTTTCCATGGGCTTTTGTTTGAGCTGTGAGTACGTATATTAGAAGACCATTCAAGTTCCAGAGTTCCGTGAATATTAGCCTACACTTTGTGTCATAGGTTGTTTTCCTACACGGAATCGCTGCATCCATTTAAGTAAGAAAACAAAGAAGAATAAAAGAGAATAAGAAGTGTGGCAAGTACAAACTTCATTCTTATCTGTAAAACTTAATGAGGTGAATACTCCATATATTATTAGAAAAACACATTATATAGGGACAAGAAAACCGAGGGATATAAAGAAACCCTAACTAGAATAGGAAACCCGAACTTAAATATGTCCAATTATGTCCCCAAGGGGGGCATGGTGGTCAAAGGTTAGGGCTTTGAATGTGTACTTCCTCAAGGTCCCAAGTTCGAGACTCACCTATGATATTAATTTGTAGACACCTCCCGTGTCTCCATTCCTTTTATTATTTTTCGGTGCCTGACATAGGGACGAGCATGGTTAACCCTGGGTATAGTGGAGCGAAAGTCCGATTTTCCGGTATTAAAAAAAAATGTATAATTATGAACAAGGACAAATACAAATAACATTATGTATGGATGGGTATATTATCTCTATAAATATCTGTTCATTGTTCATCTCCGCAGGGTGTTCCTTTTCCCTTTATGGTTGTTGTTTTGCTTTACAGTTAAGGATGCATATACCAGTGTTGTCTCTAGCTACTACTTACGATAATGCAATTCGTTTCAGGTATGAATCATATCTCTGGGAAAATGAAAGGCAGACATACCTTCGACATGCTGTCCTTTTTGGATTCTTCGTGCAGCTCAATAGGATGTACACAGACACTGTTCAGAGATTGCCAAGCAATTCAGAGTCGAATATCATGAGATGCCTAACTGTTCCTCGTTTTAAATATCTTCCCATCAGGTAATTCTTCTCTGTTTTTCATTTTTTCCCTTCTTCTCTGGCCTTTTTATAAAAAATTTACAATTACTTCTCCAGCTGAAGAATCGTTAAGAAATGTGGTTGTAGAATGCTTATAATTTTCTGAATTGTCGATAAATACGCTTCAAAGATTTTCGTTTGGTATTCCTGATTCAAACAAGAAATTTAAAATGTCCAATCAACTTAAACCGGAGTGAATCAATAACCTTTTCCTTTTCCTTGTCCTAATGGAAAACGTATCAAGTTTGTGTCCTCAGGAGCCTCACGTATTATTGAATTGTCGGTTAGATGCTCTAATTATCTCAATGTTCTTTCGTGATTGTTTATTAGTGCTTTTTGATCCACCATGTAATGTTTGCTGTGTTTGATCTTTTCCATGTATTGTTTATTTTTATTCACATTGGGGTTGTCCCTGTACTTTTATCCTTTCATAATCTTAATGAAATGAAAAGCTTGTAAATGTTCTTTCCTAATTGTTTAAATACCCGACTTTACATGATGATAAAAGAACAGAGAAATGACATAGCCTGCTGAAGTTTTAATTTCTCTGTTCTTTCTAAATTCTGGTAACATTCATAGTGCTGATTTGTGTAATCCCTGTGGGAACTTTCTATACTTTCATACATTAATGAAATTATTTCTTAGTGTTGATTTGCTATGTTATCATATAGAATGTACACCATATTTAACCCTGGTGGTATTCCAGCCACAGAAAATTCTTTCGTTACTACAGTCTTCTGTCCGTTATATGGGATTAGAAAGCTGTCTTAATGTTTTTTTTTTTTTGGAATAAGAAACCATTCATTGATAAATGAAAAAAAAACGAACTCCTTAGGTAATTACAAGATTAAAAAAAGAAGACAAACTAAAAAGACTTAAAAAAAGAAGGTTTTTGTAAGAGAATTTACCATCAACAACATATTTTACCTCTTGTATTATATTTGTAGCAAAATTTTTAAAATAATTCATCTATAACACATTGATTTCTATCACTCGACTAGTGACAGAACTCAATTTGAATTTCTATCATTGATAGAAAACTCAAGTAGTGAAAGAATGTGTTTATCATTGATTGAATTCTATCACTAATAGAACTCAATATGTGATAGAACTTAATTTGAATTTTCTGCTATAAATGAATTAGTTTTGATTGTGTGCTATAGATGGAAATACTTTACTTTTTTTTGTTATACATGCAAAATCCCCTTTTTGTAATGAATGAATTAGAATTAGAGTAATGTGGTTCCTGTTTATCCAGTGCTCCAGTGTTGTCTTCGAAAGGAGGATTAAAGGCGACCATTCCTACACCTTCAGATGACATCTCCTCAAGAAACTCCTGGAAAGCTATTACAAACGGGGAGCGTCCTCAAATGATAGATTTGAATGATAACTCCAGTTTTGGGGTAGCAGCACCATTACTTAAATCTTTCATGCAGGTAATTACAGTTGATCATTACTTTTCTAATAGCCTGTTAAATGTTTTCCAGTTAACCACTGTTCCAGTTACTACTCTAAAAAAATTTCTAAGCTTAAGTTTTCTCAAACAACTTAGGAAACTTCTTTCTTTGTTATACCAGGATTTTCTTTTCTTTTTTCATTCTTTTGAAAAACAGAAATGTGTAGATTTTTTTTACGGGACATACCGCCTGACCCTACAACATTTGGATGTCAAGGAAACTCCTAAGAAATTAATTCCTTGGTAAGTGGCATGACCACCATGGATTGAACCCATCACCTTAAGCACCCCAAAGCCCTCTTTGACTACTAGGCCACTGCATGATGGTTGATATTGATTAGTTAGGCAGTAATGAACCACAAAATGTAGATAACTTTATCTTTCACTTCTCACTTTGGACCGACCTCCCATAACCTGTGACTACATAGACATTTACAATCACCTCTTATTTGTTTATTTATTTTAAAAAGAAATTTCTCTGTTTACAATTACACTTGTAAAACTCGATCAGATTACTCTATCTATTTTTGAGTATATCATCTAAAATACCAAAGTTTCTAAATGTATTTTATCTGACTTCCAGGTTGGAAGCAGATTTGGAGAGAGCACTCTAAAACTAGGGTCCATGTTGACTGATGGTCAAGTTGGCATATTTAAAGATAGATCGGCAGCTGCAATGTCTACATTTGGTGATATTCTACCTTCACAAGCTGCAGGCCTTCTTTCTTCCTTCACTTCTTCCAGAACAGATTCTTGATGTCCTTCGATATTCCAAATTTCGATCAGTATCGTCAGGTTATAACAACCACTAAAAAGTAATGAACATTCACGGGCATCAGAGAAGATGCATATCAGTTCAAGTTTTGATGGTTAACTCCATAATCTGGATGAAGAATTGGGGACTCTAGAACATATAGATCAACTTTCCAGTGTTATGAAACCAAGCAGCGACAAACCACCGACGGAGTCAAACTAAAGGCAGAACTATACTAGGAAATATTTCGAGGTACCAAGTCTATAGTAAGCTACATTTTCTGTGATCTCTTACAAATAAGTGTACCATATGTACTGTCAAAATCGGTTACGAACAAATGTTGCCAAAGACCAAGTATGTGTGGGGGACCAAAGAATGATCATGGTGTGTCTATAGGGAAAGGAATACTTGAAAAATTGTATGTAGTTGAAATTTTTTCTTGGCAGTTCTCAAAGGCAAGGGTGTTACATTTGGATTGGAAGGGGAAGGATATTGTTTGGTGTTTTGTTATATTTGTTTGGTGCCATTTGTATAGGTAAACAATCTACTACACTTTTAACCTTTTCCCTTTCTCCTAGAGAACATATTTGTCGTATGTTGGTTTTGTTTAGCCAACTTTTGCTGCTTTCCTTGGTTGGTTAGGTTTTCATTTTGGTGCTTTTGTAATTTTGAAGAAATATTAGAGATGTTTATAATGAGAGGGAGAAATCATTCGTAGAAGTCAAGATCCCAAGTTCAAGACTCACTTATGACATTATTCCTTCGATGTCTCTCGATGCCTGGTTTAGGGACGGGCGTGATTATCCTTATTTAAAAAAAAATCATTCGTAGAAGAGAAAAGGAAAAAGAGGATGCAAAGAGAGGAGTAGAAAATAAAATTTAGAAAACATTCAACCCATTAATTTTAATATATCTATTTTTTTTTATTGTTATTTTCTTGCCCATTCATCAAACTTGAAACCATGGTTAGCTTTTTCTAACTTCAACGACTATTTTAAAGTTTTTTTTTAAACAAAGTTTGAAGGATTGAATTTAGATTTTAAAAATTTAGAAACTAAAATGTGTATAATAATGATATAATTGAATTACTAAAATGAAATTTTAAGCATTAAAATAAACTAATTTCAACAGTTCAATATTACATTTTAATAGTAAAAGAGAAAATAGAACTAGTTTGATTTCAACTTGAATAAACGTAGAGGTGTACGAGCAAGAAATTATCTTTTAATATCTAAATTATTCTAAAAAAAACTGTGAGAAAGTATTAACGGTCAAATCATGTGTATTTTTTATAATAAGCATATGTACAACATGTGTATAGATAGAATTTTGGAAAATTAAAGTTGTGCCTAAAATTAAGCTGGGCTTGGAATATTATTAACGATGGCATCCCTTCGAAAATTAATATTAATCTTTCCTTTCAATTTGTCAAAAGTTTTGGAAATCCAACATGCATCGTTACTTTCAAATTTTCTAAAAGGCTTAGTATCATTTTTTTCCTTTTTGTCTGGCATGTGTCACATCTGGAACTATGGATATTTACAATGGAATGTGGGTTACTTTTGTGCATGTCGCGTCGCCATTAAAAATGGGTCAATGTATAAGACAGATCAGTCGATATTTACTGTTTGGGCAAATAGATTGGTCGACATTTACAATTTTAGTAGTGAAAAAGAGTGATATAATTTTTATTGAAAAATTAGAGGCATGTTGGCACATAACGGAGATTAAATGGTTCATCATTTTTTGGCTTTATTTTATTTTTGTGAATTTAACTTTGAACTTTAAAGGTAGGAAGAGAATAAATCAAAATTTTGTAAAAAGGCATTCATTGAAAGGTTGGTTGACAAATTTATTTTTGGAGGAAATGGTCAGTAGACATTTACTTTTGGCCAAATAGACTTGTCGTTATTTACTTTTGTGGCAGATACATCAAGTGTCATTTATTTTTAGGGCAAACGCGTCCGTAGACATTTATTTTTAGGGCAGATGGCTCGATCGACATTTATAATTTCAAGAGTGAAAAAGAGTGGGTAGTTTTTATAATATAACAGGCAGGTTGGCACATTATGAAGATAATTGGTTTATTTTTTAGAATTTTTGAATTTAGAAAGGTAGAAAATATAGAATAAATTAAAATTTTGTGGAAATATTAGGCATTGGTCGGTCAACATTTACTTTTCGGCAGATGGGTCCGTCAACGTTTACTTTTGTGGCAGATAGGTCAACATTTAGTTTTAGGGTAAATGAGTTGATATTTACTTTTTGGGCAGATGGGTCGGTCAACATTTACTTTCATTCTCTTATTAATTATGCTAGTAGGAGACATTTATGTTATTTGTCACGTTTTCTTTGAGATGTTATCAAGTAGTTGAGTTATTTCGATGATAGGGCCCAAATTTTTCTCGGATTTTCGATCAACAACTTCACATCTTCATCGGTTTGGAGCAAGAATTTCATGAAGATTGCAAAATTTTCAAACTTGAGGATAGCATTACTCGTATGCAATAAGTTTTTTATTCTTGTCTCAAATTCATCACTTACAGTGATACGAGAGGCAATTTTAGTGGTCGAACGATATCATCCAAGCACAAGTCACATTGGTATTTACTTCAAAAGAAACTTCGCTTTCATGAAATTCGTTGCAACCATTGGAAAACATGGAGATTTAAACTTTGTAAGTTCTGATTCCTTCACAATTAAGCTCAACCTTCTAAATTCCAGTAAATGGTTGGATAAGTGGACGTATGCTAGCCGGATATTTACAATTGAAAAGTCGAACCCACCAATTTGAAGCAAACAATTGTAGACAATTTTTAATAAATAGACATTGTCATTGTCAGGAAGGAGATGGTATAAAAACAAGATAAACTGAAAAGGAAGTTGATTCTCAAGTAACATTACATAATTGGTTATGTCGTCTCTAAAAGGAAGTTGATTCTCAAGTAAAATTAGATCATTGTTATGTCGTCTCTAAATTTATTCCAAAAAAGAGTCATTTAACTTAAGGATTTAAGTAACTAGAATTCCAATGCTCATTAATTTTAGGGTGTGTAGCAGACAATAATATTTTGAGTCAGGAGATAATATTTTGACGCCATCTTACTAATTTTGAGATATGAAAGAGAGAATAAATCAAATTTATGTGGAATTTGGGCATTTGTTGAAAAGTTGGTTGACAAATTTATTTTTGGGCAGATGGGTCAGTAGACATTTACTTTTTGTCAGATGTGTCTGTCAGCATTTATTTTACTTTTTGTCAGATGTGTCTGTCAGCATTTATTTTTGGGCAGATAGGTTTACAATTTTAAGAGTGAAAAGAGTGGTATAATTTTCATTAATTAAAAATTCTAATGCTTAAGAAATTATTGGCATTTATTATTGTATGTGCCCGGCTTACTTATATCATGATATAAGATCAAAATGAAGGAATCCGAGTGATCAAAATGTCAATTCGAAAAGAGGAAGATCAATCCAACCAAACTTGAGGACTTCCTTGATATGGAGATCTCGTTTGACCACAACCAATTGGTTACCGTGCAAATTTATCAAAATCAAATTAGGCTGTTTCGTGCATATATGCACACGTACAAATTAATTTAGAAAAAAAAACTAAAATACATGGTTTAGTAAATGTAAAGACAATGCGAATAAAATCATTGTTATCGGTTCATTCTTACTTTTAGTTATTTATTTTTTAAATAAAAACACTCTAATTTTCTAAGTTATTATTTTCAAAATTAAAATTTTAAAATATGAATTTTCTATTTTTTTTTTCTTAAAATACTACTTTTGAAAATAGATTTATGAAATGATTTTTAAAATATATTTATGAAATAAAAACTTTCAAATTTTTTCAATTGATAATTTAAAACGATCTTTTTTTTAATAAGACCATTTATTTTAAACTCTTATTTTAATATTTATTTTTATTTTATTTTAATTTGAACTTTAAGGTTTACTTTAAATTAAATTTTAATTTGGAATTCAAGTAGTGTTCTCTTTTTAGTTTTATTGGATATTTTAGACATACATAAAACTCTAAAAATATTTCGTTTTAAAATAAATATGTATGTAGAATATCTAGTACTGTTTGTTTATGGCATAATAAAATAAAAAATACATGAAATTTCTTTAACATTGAATGACGAATCATTAATTAACATAGTTTTCTAATGAAAATTTTATTTTGAA
This sequence comes from Sicyos edulis, assembly GCA_036507275.1. Classification (NCBI taxonomy): domain Eukaryota; kingdom Viridiplantae; phylum Streptophyta; class Magnoliopsida; order Cucurbitales; family Cucurbitaceae; genus Sicyos; species Sicyos edulis. The sequence continues at coordinate 7,283,058 of CM071856.1, read as the reverse complement.
ATACAAAATAAAATAGGAGGGAAAGAAAAAAATGAATCCAAAAAGAACTACAAAGGACACTTAAAAGGAATTAATTAGGAATTGAAATAATAATGATAACAATAAAAATAAAAACCTCATATTTAGTCAAAATTGGTCAAATCGAAATTGAATTGGATTTTATTTTCATTTTAGATAACTTACAATAAAGAAGAGAAAGATGAGTAAAAATGTGGGTTTGAGATAAAATAAATGAGGACAGAATATATATTTGGAAAAGAAGTGTGAACCCAAGTAAAGGATAATGATTGAACTCATCTAAAATATGAAAATCGATGGAGGAAAAAAAAAATACCGGCGCGTGATAAACACAAATAACATATATTTTAAGAAATAAATGGTTGGACAGAGAGCTGTCCAAATGGTTTTGATTTTTTTTTTAAATGTTTTATTGGATGTTCTAAGTTTGAGAATGAGAGCTAAAAATTGGTAAGGAACATTGCAACATAATTTTAAAAATTATTCTATCACATTCAAGTGTTTAAACAGTTTGGAAAGATTAGAAAAACTATCATTACACAAAGGAATTTGATCACTTAGAGATGGAACTATCACTAAAGTACATACTCTTGGTTTCAAATATGTATTATTTTATTTCAACAATATATGGAGTGAATATTCTATAAATACGGACAAAAGCCACTACAAAGAGTGAAGGAAATCAAAACAAATCAAAGTTTTTATCATGAGAATTTACAAAAATATCGAAACCTCCAAAATTTTATGAGCAACTATATTACAAGATAACTAATATAAATCACATTCACATAAGCAGCTACAAACACAATACCGAAAATTATGTCGTTGATTCTATTAAATCTTGAGAATATTCAAACTTATAACAAAAGTGAATATTCAAACTTACAACTTATTTTTCATCAACATTAATTAAGTTATTGTTGCCATATCTAATATATTATAAAGGAAATTTACTTTTAGGAGCACATTCTACCTCTTATATTATATTTGCAGCACAATTTCTAAAATAATTCATCTATAATACATGATTTTTTATCACGGATAGAATTCAATCAGCAACAGAATAAATGTGATAGAACTCTATTACTGATTGAATTCTATGGGTGATAGAACCCAATTTGAATTTCATATTACAAATAAATTAGTTTTGATTTTATGCCATAGATGGAAATATTTTACTCTTTTTTATAATACATGCAAAATTCCCTATTATAAAACAACTTTACAGAATGTCTAAAATTTTAAAATTGAACTCTAAATCAAAATAAATATTTATTTCTGTACTTTTAGCTTAATTTGAAGTTCATGTCGTACTCAAATAAAAAAAAATTTGAAGTTCATGTCATTTTTAATTGAGAATTAAAATTTGGATTTATTTAAATATATTCTTCATAATTTATTTAAACTTCTCAATAGTTCTTTTTCGTAGTTTAATGATAAAATTAGTTAAATTTCTGTTTACAAAACAACGGAGGCATCGATTTGATTTCTTCCGCTCTCAATTGTTATAACTTAAAAAAAAAAAAATAGAAAACAAATGCATTATAGAAGAAATTCAAACGTATATAGATGACATTTATTAATTATCACTAAATTATTTAATATTTTACCGATATAGTCTCACAATACCTTCTAAAAATTCACCCATTTTCATATTCTTTGTCCTAAACCTTCAATTAACTCACTCCCAATTCTCCTTCAATTCAAATGTTTGGAATATTCTTCATTCTTCAATTGAGGATATATGTATAAATGAATAGAGCTGTTTTAATTGACTCATTTTCATATAAAAAATTGCACGTGATATGATAACAAAAATGATGTTTTGTGAGTGTTGTTGGTTGAAGTATTTAGATTAAATTGAAAATGGTAAGTTTATTGAAATAACTATGTTCTAAATTTTTTTTGCCAAATGTCTAATAATCTTAGGATTGAACTTGGGGTATAAACATGTAGCTTTATACTTTAGCTACATGTCATTTTTAGTAACAAATTACAATTTGGATTTTATTTAAAAATATTCATTGAAATTTAGTTCAACTTCCATTTTCTTTTCAGCTAGATGCAGTTAAATTTACTAAAAGTTGACTTATACATACATAACAAAAATAATAATTGTTATGGAGAACAAACACCTACATTAATATGATATTGCCCATTTAAAATAAAAGCTCTCATGCTTTTGTTTTTGTTCATCATCGAAAAAGTCTAATATCAACGAAAATGTCCTCCTCTACCAAAGATTTTTCTTCAAACTTAGCAAAGTAGGTCAAATTGTCCAACAACTACAATTTTTTTAAAAAAACATTTGTATAGAGACTAAAACTGCAACTTTGTATATAACCCTCCTGAGATAAATAGTGAAATTTGATTGGAGTTATATCACTTTTTTTTCTTTTCTTTAAATCAATTGATAGCTCTACGAGGAATTTTTCAAATTCCTCATTTCCAAATATTGTTGGAAATAAAATCTATTTAAAGCTAGGTTGTAACGATAAATAATATGAGAATTAGATTATATAATTCTAGTTTAGAAGCGTGGTTTATGCATTTTTAAGGGGTTAATTAATTGTAAACTTTTGTAAGAGGTGTATTTCACAGAATTGAAAATTTTGGGTCTGATTGCTGTAACATCAATAATTTAGGGTTAATTTTTGCCTGTTTTACCTTATGTTTGCATGGGGGAAGGAATGAGCGGTAGTTTTACCTCATGTAGAAAGATTGAGTGGTTTGAATATGGTATTTAAATGAGTGATTGTACAAAACTCAGAAATTGTACAAAGTTTAGATAAAAAATTAGACATAAAAAATAAACAAATGTAACTCAGATGTCCACATTGGTATGATATTATCCACTTTGGACATAAATCCTCATGACCTTGTTTTTGGTTTCACCCAAAATGTTTCATACCAATGGAGATGTCTTCCATTATAAACCTAAGATAAAACCCTTATTTGGCCAATGTGAAATTACTACGCACTTTGTTTGTATTCCCAAGAGCATAAATACAACATTTCTGGAAAACTAATGAGGCATAGAAAAAAAAACAATCACCTAGTAAAACTACTTTTCATAATACATGCACATCACACAATTTCATGGCTAAAAGAAACGTCTTAATCAAATGAGAGGAGAAGCAGAGTGTGAATATGAGATATTAACCTGGATTATCATTGCACAAAGCAAGAGCCCGGACCCGAAGGAGCAGATGTGTCGAGTCCCGATACCGGAGCTGCGTCTATCCCTCTCTGATTCAGCAAACACCTGAAGTGTGAAAACCTTCCAAGAACTTGTTTGGGGTCTTTAGCTAGATTGTCGTATGGTGTCCAAAGGCGCTCTTTCAGTACATGATTACCAAAGGAGAGGTTCAGACCAGTCAGTTGAAGTAGAGAAAATGATAATTAGTTTGTTTTGAAGGAAAAAATTATTTAAACCACCAATTCAACCCCGGTGGAATTGCCCTAGAGGTCAAATAAGGTTTTGTGAAACTAAGAAGTTATGGATTCAATCAATAGTGATCACTTACCTAATAATTAATTTTTCACAGGTTTTCTTGACAATCAAATAGTGTAAGATCACGCAGTTGTCCAATAAAAATAGTTGAGGTACGTGTTAGTTTTGGTCTAGGGCAATACATAGAATAACTACTCGAGACAACGTCTGAAACAGATTTCCTACGGTGTGGCTCTAGTGTGAAGGCTTGAGATCTTTGGCGATATTCGTCTTCCTAAGTCTAAGGTTCACTTACCAAGTAGAAAACTTAACAAAACAACAATAACATACCTGCAGCGGCTGCAGCACGAGGCCAAATAGTTTGCTCGATATTTGAACCATCGATGCTTTCACCCCACATGCATACCTCTCCGCCAATGACTAATTGTTGTTGCTGTGGATCTGTGATATTTTTAAGCGGCTCGTTTAAATAGAACTTCTCCCAGCTTGTGTCTGTGTGGTCCAAATACCATTGGTTGCTAACAATGCATCTTAAACCGGCTGCAACAACCTTAGCAGCAACGCCAATTCCTAGCCTGAACATAAAATAAACTAGCAATCAGGAAATGTACAAATAATATGTAAGCGATTAACTAATTATTAATTCACTTATATATTCATATTAGCTAATTTGTATTGAGAAGAATATAACTCTGGCTTGGGCCACGTTCAGGGGGGAAAGAATCCTGTATAAGAATATAGTTACTCACTATGGTTCATGGCAGCACCATCCTTCAATTTCAGTGTAAACTCTTTCCACCCCATATATTTGGGATATTGCATCTATGCTTCATTCGTATTATATGGTCGATGTTCAAGAAGACATGGATACGAATCCCCCACCCCAATTGTAGATAAACTCAAAAAAGAAATACTGAATACTTAGATTGAGGTGCAAGTAAAACCGGATAAAACTTTTCCCTTTCATACTTTGAGAAGCTTAAATTATTTAGACATTTACTCAGTTACATGGCAAGAAACTTAGCCCACTAAAAAACAATTAATCTCTCAACCATCACTAACCTAATTAGCCAAGATTAAGTAATCGTCACTAATAGATGTTTTACACAATTATTTAAGTTGAAGCTTGAAAAAAAGTTGATTGCATTCATTGTGACACGTTCCTGGAATGATCGTGGGTTCTCAAGACTAAAGAAAAATTAAATAGAAGAATGTAAATAGTAGTTCAACAGACTTTGAAGCATGAACTTGGACTTGATACTCTTTTTTTTCTTCCTCAAACCGAGAAATCAGAGCTTCGTTCCACTATATCTAGAGCACCTGCGCCCATCTCAAGACCTCGGACTCGAAAGACAACAAGAAATTTTACAATTAAGTTCACTTGTGGAGCTCAAATGTGAGACCTACAAAGAAGCATGTCTTGAAAGTCTCAACTAATGAGGATGCCCCTTGGAGACTACTTGATACTCTTTTACGAGTAAGCAGAAACATCTAATATCTACATTTGATTACAATTGCCATTTTATTGGCAAAGAGATAGGAACTGAATTTCTTCTGACAATGAATCCTGAGAAATCTACATAATTACTAAAAAAACTAAAGTTACAATGTGGAAATTTCTAGTTACATGAGAGTGGGTATAACATACCAGGTATGCACAATAGTCTTTCGACTCAATTCACGACCAAAATGGTTAAAAGTCTCTTCCCTGAAAAATTTTCATTCAGTTAATAAAATCATAAAGCTGCTTTTCATGAACAAACTAGAGCAGAAGCACATACCAGTTTACAAGTTCATATCTGTGTGACAAAGCTATTTTTTGTGCTCGCAGGACAAAGTACTTGTAAGCATCGGATTCATTCATACCCCTTTTCATTAACCTGATCATTAAAAAAGTCAAAACATGTTTATCTCAAAACTGCATTTGAGATGATGTTAACTGTTTCCAGAAGAAAATTAGGCAAACAGATAGAATGCAGAGTAAATGATAACATAAATGATCGGTCGGAAAGTCGACCATTTCATTGTATTATTATATAAAATAATCGACCATTTCATTGTAGAAAAATAATGAAGAGGATAACCAACTAGAAACACCGACACTCTATGGCCTATCTTAAACTCTCCATGAACCATGATTCCTAGCTCTGGAGCCAAAACAAAGATTACAAGCAGGATCACATCATACATGATCCTTCAATTAAAGTATCGAACATGGGTAGTGTCGAGCAATAATATTAAAATAAAAATGATAGATTGTGCATTTTGTTTTGAAAATCGGAAAATTGGAGCTTTGCTCCACTATATGGTCCTTCCATCTATCATTGTTCTATCAATGATAGATTGTGCATTGATAGAACAAAAATATGGCACGACTTAATACAAATAAGGTGGAAAAAAGAAGTTATCGTATAATATAGTTTGATGGCCCTCACCTTACATGGAAGAACCCTAGACATCATAATGCACAATGAATGCAACTCCTACTTTTCCATTGGTGTAGCTTTGATACTTATAAATTTCCAAACTAACTATTTGTTGAATTATGTTAAACCACCAATCAATCCAAAAGCTTAAGTTCATGGATTAGGGTAAATTTTAATTATATCAACCAACACTCCCACTCACTTGTGGGCTTTGAAATTTGAGAAATACCCTACAAGTGGAATTTAATTTTAATTGGGGAGGAAACGACTTGGTTGGGATTCAAACTCATGACCTCCTGCTCTGATACCATGTTGAATTATGTTAAACCACCAATCAATCCAAAAGCCTAAGCTCATGGATCGGAGTAAATTTTAATTATATCAACCAACACTATTCACACATTGACTAACTCCTAAATGAAATCATAAATGCTATATATTTATGCATCTTATTGTACTTTTATTTTTAAGGAATTTGCATAAACACCAATATTTCAACCATGTTCAATTGACCACAATTCTTTAACATTATCTTAAAAGAAACATATAAGAATCAAATGAAAAAGAAAAATTCTCAGCTACACACTAATTCTTGCAATTAGAAATTTGAAAGTATGAAAGTCAAATCAAACGCTCAAGTCCCCTTTCTTTTGGTCTAGTGAGTAGAATTTATTCCTTGCCAAAAGAACAATAACGTAACAGTAAATTTTTCATCCTTCGCAAATAAAGGCCAAGAGAGAAAATGTCAATAAAATTATTTGTTTAAGGAAAGTAGAGAACAGAAAATTGGAATGCTAGTATAGTTCATTTTACTCAATAACAGGAGTCGAAAAGGAATTAGATTATTACCATTTTCTTATATGAGGAGTCACTCTCCAGCAAGCTGAAAGTAAAATTGAGAGGGTCATGTCATTATGTAGATGATCAAGGTTTATAGAGATGGATGCAGAAGAATACTGAAAGCAGAATAATACATTTTGCAAGTTATATAAAGATTAATACATTTTTCTAGTTAATTTAAAGATTTAGTTTCAAGATACTTGAAGAAAAAACTGACATAGAGGGCTTTGGGAAGGACAACTTTTTTTAGATAACTTCTGTTTTTTGGGTAGGAAATTTCATCAGACATGCATATATGGAATAGAATACCTCACTTAAGCTTATAGTATTGACGTAAAGTATATGAAATTTATAAATAAAGCATTCATATATCAATCTCATTAGAGTTTAAGTGTATATTTCATGTATAAATATCTGTCTAATAGATCTAGGCCTGTAGATCTAGGCCCGTTAGGCCCGTTGTAACTCTTATATAAAGGCATTGCCTCTCCTTAATAAAAGTGTGAGACTAGTTTTAGTCATATTGTTTATATGGTATCAGAGCCATAAGGGCACATTTAGGGTTAAGGAAAGAAGGGGAAAGGGAAGTCGCTGGCCGCCGCCCGCTCGCCGAAAATTTCCGTCAGCCGCCAGCCCCACGGATGTGAGGTTTGTTTTGTGTTTTGATCACCGAGGTGCCATGGTTTTACTGTTTTCCGTTACTGTGGAATCGTCGTTTTCATTTTCGAAGTTCAAGTCTGTTTTTTTCTTACAATAAACAAGTTGTTTGGTGTCTGTTTGAGTTTGATCACGGTAGTATGGGCGATAACAAGCATACTAGTGTGGTTTCTTATTCAATGGAAATCACGAGACGGAAATTGAATGGTACGAATTACCTTGATTGTCATCGAACAATTCGAAACCACTTGCTGAGTAATGAGCTAGAAGGGCACATGGATAGTGATCTGCCTAAAGATGAAGGTGAAAAGAAGAGTTGGGATCGGGTCGATGCACGCTTGTATAATCAGATCACTAACTCTATGAATGATGAGATTGTGGACCTGGTCAGTCATTGCACTACGGTGAAGGAACTAATGACGTATGTGGAATTCCTGTATTCAGGGAAGGAGCAGGTGATGAGGACATACGATGTCTGCTCGTCGTATTTTCATGCTGATCAGAATGGTGAAGCATTGTTGGCTTATTACACGAAGCATAAGCGCAACAGTGCTGAATTAAATTCTCTCATGCCGTTTAGTGCAGATATTGCAGTACAACACACCCAGAGGGAAAAAATGGGAATTATCAGCTTCTTGAGTGGACTTGGTCTAGAGTATGAGAATGCAAAGTCTCAAATTTTGTCTGGGACCGTCTCTGAATGATGTGTTCCGCCACTTACAGCGAACAGAGGTAAACTTAATGGAACAGTCGAACAGTGCCTTGCTTGGAAGGAGTGACGTTCGTGGTGGGAGGAATGTAAATTCTCATGCATCGAAGTCTGGTTATGAACGACGCCAAGGTATCAGTAGTGACAACCGGCGTCCGGATGCTCGTGTAGGAGTGACCTGTTACTACTGTAAAAAACTGGGTCATTTGAAAAAGGAGTGCAGGAAACTACAATATGATAATCAGAAGCTTCAGAAGGCTCACCTTGTGTCTAATGAGAAGGCACCCATGGATGACCTCGCCAAACTCCGAGTTTCCTCTCCTTCATTGCGGCCATCATCCTCAAAATTCCCGCCTGCTACAACCCTAGTTGAAACAGGTAACAACCATCGTCTTCTTTTGTCGTCTACAAAGTGGGTCATTCACTCTGGGGCGACCGCTCATATGACAAGTAATGAAAACTTGTTCTCTACATCATTATCGTCCGTTCATATCCCGACTGTTACCTTGGCTGATGGATCCCTTTCTTCCGTAAAGGGAGCCGGGTCCATCACTCTTACCCCTACCTTGTCGTTATCTTCTGTATTGTGTCTACCTACGTTCTCATATAATCTAATTTCAATTAGTCGATTGTCTCGAGACTTACATTGCTTTGTTTCTTTCTTCCCTGATCATTGCTTGTTTCAGGATCATTTGACGAAGAAGATTATTGGTAAGGGGCATGCAGCTGGGAGTCTTTACATCTTGGATCAGCCACCAGTCCAAGCCGTGGCATGTGCAGGTTATGCGTCTCCTCTCGAGGTCCATTGTCGGATGGGTCATCCCTGTTTGTCTATCTTGAAGAAGTTATTTCCAGAATTCAGTAAAGTGTCGTCTCTCAATTGTGAGTCGTGTCAATTTGCAAAGTTTGGTCGATTGAGTTCTAGTCCTAGGATTAATAAACGAGCTAATGCTCCATTTGAATAAGTCCATTCTGATGTTTGGGTCCGAGTCCTGTTATGTCTAAAACAGGATTTCGCTATTTTGTTACTTTTGTTGATGACTTTTCCCGGTTTACTTGGGTCTATTTAATGAAAAATCGTTTTGAGTTGTTTTCTCACTTTTGTGCCTTTAATGCTGAAATTCGTAATCAATTTCATGCTTCCATCAAAATTTTACGTACTGATAATGGGGGCGAATATTTTTCGGGTACCCTTCGTTCCTATCTTAGCGAGAAGGGTATTGTCCATCAATCGTCTTGTGCGGATACACCATCTCAGAATGGTGTGGCCGAGCATAAGAATAGGCATTTGCTGGAAACGGCTTGTGCCCTGTCATTTCAAATGAATGTTCCAAAACATTTTTGGGTTGATGTTGTATCTACAGCTTGTTTTCTTATTAACCAGATGCCGTCATCGGTTTTGGGAGATAAAATTCCTTTCTAAGTCTTGTATCCATCCACGGAGATGTTCCATCTTCCGCCTAAGATCTTCGGGTGTACGTCCTTTGTTCGCGATGTTCGTCCACAAAGGACCAAGTTGGATCCTAAATCTTTGAAATGTATATTTCTTGGATACTCCCAGGTCCAGAAGGGTTATCTTTATTATTGCCCGAGTACGAATCGATATGTCGTCTCCTCTGATGTTACCTTTTTTTAGGACACTCCTTTCGATTCTACGTCTAGTCTTCCATCTGTGGAGGATGATTTGCTAGTGTATGAAATCGTATCCTCATCTGGTAGTTCAGACCCGCCTCCTCCAGACCCTCCTCTTACTCAGGTATACACTCGCCGTCCGCGACCCGCAGAAGCTTGCCCCGTACCAGTAGATTCTTTGTCATCTGACTTGCGAGCTAGTGACGATCTTGACTTTCCCATTGCTCTTCGCAAAGGTAAACGATCTTGTACGTACCCTATCTCCTCTTGTGTGTCATATCATCAATTATCCTCTGATTCTTTTTCGTTCCTTACTTCCCTTGACTCTGCGACAGTACCTAAAACGACTGGTGAAGCCTTGTCTCAATCAGGTTGGCATCAGGCGATGATAAAGGAGGTGGCTGCATTGGATGCGAATGGTACTTGGGAACTGGTAGCTCGTCCAGCAGGTAAAAAGACAATTGGTTGTAAGTGGGTGTTTGCTGTCAAGATGAATTTTGACGGATCAGTTGCTCGACTCAAGGCACGCTTGGTTGCTAAGGGGTATGCTCAGACATATGGAATTGATTATAGTGAAACTTTCTCTCCTGTTACTAAGATGTCGTCCATTCGCCTATTTATTTCTCTCGCGGCAATGAATGATTGGCCGTTGTTTCAGTTGGATGTTAAAAATGCTTTTTTGCATGGTGATCTTCTTGAGGAGGTCTATATGGAGCAACCACCTGGGTTTGTTGCTCAGGGGGAGACTGCCAAAGTTTGTCGTCTTCGTAAATCCCTGTATGGCTTGAAGCAGAGTCCACGAGCATGGTTTGGTAGGTTCAGTCAAGTCCTTGCAAAGTTTGGAATGCAGAAATGCTCTTCAGATCATTCTGTTTTCTTCCGTCGGTCTGACCATGGGCTTGTGTTACTTGTGGCGTATGTCGACGATTTTAGCCTAACTGAAACTAATGGTCAAGGAATAGCCTAACTGAAGGTCTTCCTTCATAGCCATTTTAGCACTAAAGACCTCAGAAACCTGAAATATTTCTTGGGTATTGAAGTCCTAAGAAGCAAGAAGGGCATCTTTTTGTCGCAATGGAAGTATGTTCTTGATCTGTTAACGGAAGTGGGAAAGTTAGGCGTGAAACCGTGTAGTACACCGATGGTTCCAAACCAACAGCTTGTCAAAGAGGGTGAAGCTTTTACTGATCCAGAGAGGTACAGGAAGCTGGTTGGAAAGTTGAACTACTTGACAATCACAAGACCAGATATTTCGTATTTTGTAAGTATCGTAAGTCAGTTTATGTCGTCCCCAACAATCGAGCATTGGAGAGCCGTGGAACAGATTCTAAGTTATCTTAAGTTTGCTCCTGGAAGGGGCATTTTGTACAAAAACCATGGACATTCAGATATTGAATGTTTTTCAGATGCTGACTGGGCAAGTTCTAAAGAGGACAGGAGGTCAACCTCAGGTTATTGTGTATTTATGGGAGGTAATTTGATATCATGGAAAAGTAAAAAGCAAAATGTGGTGTCACGTTCTAGTGCTGAGTCAGAGTACAGAGCTATGTCCCAAGGAACGTGTGAGATAGTGTGGCTCGTTCAACTACTTAATGAGGTTGAGATTAAAACTGCAACACCTGCTAGACTATGGTGTGACAATCAAGCGGCGATCCATATTGCTTCTAATCCGGTATTTCATGAAAGGACTAAGCATATTGAAGTAGATTTTCACTTTATCCGAGAGAAGATACAACAAGGTTTGATTTCGACCAGTTATGTGAAGACTGGAGAACAATTGGGAGATCTCTTCACCAAAGCAATGAATGGAGTTCGGATAAGCTACCTCTGTAACAAGCTGGGCATGATAGATATATTTGCTCCAGCTTGAGGGGGAGTATTAGATTTTAAGTGTATATTTCATGTATAAATATCTGTCTAATAGATCTAGGCCCGCTAGGCCCGTTGTAACTCTTATATAAAGGCATTGCCTCTCCTTAATAAAAGTGTGAGACTAGTTTTAGTCATATTGTTTATAAATCTGATAATAGTGTCACTACATTGAGAAAAGAACTATTAAACTGAAAGAGGGATCTTTCGTCCAAAGGAACCATATTCATCCTTTGTTAATGCATTGGACAAAAAGATCTCTAAACTCTCTCCGCAAACACTAGTTTTCGCATCGCATCTCCTCCTCTGAAGTTGGCGCGGGGAGGGAGAGGTCCTCATCATTGTTGGTCTTTGTCTTTGTTATGCGCTCCTCCCCAACGAGTTTTTCCTCCTCTGCATTGTACATCTCCACAAACAATGTAGCACCTTCTTCTTCAACCCATCTACTTACAATCTCCCCAGCGTGTGCAAGGAACAAGTCCATTGTTGCACCAACGCTCCGATCTATCTTTCCTCCAAGAGTAGATTCCTCTTTCATCAGAGCCCTTTTGAATCTCCTCCATTGTTGCTTCGTAAATGACCGAGTTGCACCATTAACTACTTCTCTTCCTTTGCGGCTCCTTCGTGCATGCCATTCACCAGAGAGGCAAGTGCTCCTTGTGCTCCAACCACTCTATCCTCTTCTCCATAAAATTTAGGCAAAAAAATGTGATAAGTATTTTATTTGCCTATCATTTCGTCGGGTTAACACTCAATATTTTTACCAACGTTTCCATAAAATTTGAAATCCCTTTGCAGCTCCACCTCTAATAAGTAATAACATTGTGGTTATCTTTATCAGTAATATGTATGACAAAATCTATAGCTGTAGTGCCGAAGATCTGAATTCGCCACTTGATGAATTTCTTCTTTTGTTCCTTTTCTTCACAGAATCTCACCTAATCTTGCCCGATAGTTTCGAGTGACTTCTCCGTTCTTTGCCATACCTGACGGAATAGGTTCTCAGCACATGAGCATCCTTTTTTCCGATCTGCGAGCAAAATATATTGGAATCTCTTGGCTATGTTAACATTACCTATAAGCCTATCCACCTCTGGGTTCTTTGTTTCTCGCACTAACAGGTTGCATTTACAAAATACCATATGTATTTTGCTCTTCAGTTAACCCTCGTCTTTGTTTTGATAGGCTTCTTTGTAACATTTTTACTTAATTAATGTTTTCATTTCCTATAAAAATTATTTATCCTTTGTTGGTTGAACTTGAGATAGATAAGTTTACTCAAACCAATAAGCTTAAATTTTTGGGTTGGTTGATAACATAACATGATTCGACATGGTAACAGAGCAAGAGGTCATATCTTCAAACCCCTATAAAGTCGTTCCTCCTTAGTTAATATTGATTTTCATTTGTTCAGCATTTTCAAATTTTCAAGCCCACAAATAAGGGATAGTGTTAGTTGATATTATTACATTTACCCCAACCTAAAAGCTTAAGTTTTGGTTCGATTAATGACTTGACATGATTCTACCTCCTTGTTTGATTTTACTTTGAAATTTCCCTTACGATTCTTCTATTACCCCTTTTCATAATCCATATCGGCCTTTTTCAAACAGTTGAAAAGGTTATCAGGAGGTTGCCTAAAAAGACAAAAGCAAGAGTGGTAGTCAATGGCAAAGTATAGTCTTTTGATACATAACAATAGATCCTCATGGCTTTCCAACTCCGCAAATTGTTGGCCAAATGATTCCAAATCACTTGCTGCTTTGCAGAATGCTTTTGGAGTATGACGTTGTTCTCCTTTGTATATTTTACTGGCATCCAAAGAGATTTACATGGTATGCTTTCCATCACATTATCTGTTGAAATGATTTGAACTATATTGTTCAAGGAATACTCAATACAAGGGTCACCGACTAACCGAAACCTAGATAGTATGTTGATTGTGTTTTATATTTTCGTATGGGCCTTTTATGTAATTTGGGTCAAATGATGTATTAGAGCTTTTATGAGAGATGCACAATATAAACTCTCTTGCAACCCTCGCCCCTTTTTGTCGAGCATTGGTATTTTTATCTCCTAATAAAACGATTTTTCTCTTCTGCTCATGAGCATAGCTAACACAACATTAGTTAATCACGTAAATCTGTGCGTTCTTTACTTCACATATTTTTTTTTCTCTTTTTTTGGATAAGAAACTATTTCATTGATCGGTGAAATAAGAAAAATGAGTTATTTATTACTTTTGATTCTTGTATATGATTCTTTGTCTCACGTAAATCTGTGTGCTCTTTGTTTCACATATTTTTTATCCAATCATTTATTCGAAAGAGAAGAATCTCTTATTCATCAACTTTATTAGGGCTGCTCTATATTCTACATAAACCAAAAAAAAAACCAAATAATCATATGATAAATGTAAGGAAAATTATCCTTTTGGCTCTCTCATGGTGAAAAATCATTTACTTTCATGACTATAGTTTTTCTTCTCTTTTGACCAATCTGAAGTGCTTTTTGCGGCTTCCATCGGCTTGAGTTGTTATCCCCCATATTTGGTGTACTATCAATAAAATGGATGAATTTTTCTCGTAGCAAATAAAATATAGATAAAAAAGATTCTTTCAATTTCTTAACTAATATAATCAAAGTTCAAAGATGAAATATGACATGGAGTTGATTAAATAGTATTTTGGAGGCTTTTCATAACAAACAAGGTGCTATCCGATGGTTCAACTTACTTGTGTTAACTTCATCGCCTCCCAAGTGAACAAATCTGTATTTAAAGATCTTGCTGAAATCTGAAACACATGAACAGCAATATGTTACCTTCATCTCCTAAAATAAAGATAGTTTAACTAGATTATTAATTACAAAATGTAGGTTTATTCAAATTGATTCAAGAAACGAGGATAGTTGTATCTCACTCTCGCCTTCAACCTATAATCTATTCTATCTTATCTTAGTAGAAATACATCCTCATCTTTATTGTAAGAGTTCATATTTTTCTCCTTAAAACTCAATTTATAGGAAATCATTGAAATTGAGAAAAACAAATAATTGAAGTCTCTCTTCGCACTGATTTTGTGAAAGGCCCCATTCTAATTGTGATGAGAATTTGAATGCGTTTTTTTTTCCTTTCTAAGCATTTATTATGTTTTTATGGAAAGAAAAGGGGAGCTTGTGGGGAAAGTCTGATATTACCCGATAGTATTCCATCTATTACTCTAAAAGTGAACTCATTACTGACATCAAGTGGCTCCTTACAATCCTTCGACGGCCACAGAGCAGGATAGCCAACTCCCCTGACAATGAAACCATGAGCTCCCCCACATGTTAACATTATAAATAAAATATAATAGAAGGTCAATGATATTGCTGTAATTACCATGATAAAGCATGTCCAGGAACATCAAGTTCAGCTAATACACTTACTCCACGTCGTTGTGCATATCTACAAATCTTAGAAAGAAGCTTAAAATGGAAACTAACTCCTAGTTAGCAACTTAATATGTCCAAAGAGGATGCCCACCTCACAATTTCTGCAGCATCCGCAGTTGTATACCGTTCTTGTTTTGAATAAGCACCAAGCCAAAGGTTTGGGAATGAAGGTGTCTCCAATGGAAACGATTGTGTATCAACAATATGCCAGTGCAACACATTCTACATACAAGGAGTTAATTTGATGGTTGTAACAATGATGGGAAGTGCGGCAAATGCTGGTATTCTAGATCAGTTACGTGTCCATATGGTTTGTCAATATGTAACTCATTTTTTCTTTTTTCTCCCTTCCATCAATGCTGTCCAAGATTCAGCTAAATTATCAAAGATCCCAACCACTTCAACACATGGTTTTCATATAGGTAATAATACAACATCGGTATCTAGGTAGTAATAGTCCCGGACAACCGCCATGGATAGATTAGTGGTAAAAATGGCCTTAAAAATTGATGATGACTAGACTAACTACCTAGGAATTAAATTCCTACAAATTTTCTTGACAACCAAATTTGTAGGGTGAGGTAGTATATCACTATATCCCGTGAGAATAGTCGAGGAATGCATAAGCTGGCTCGAACACTCAGGAATATATATCTATATATATACAATGTTTTAAAAGGCGCGCCTAGACCCAAGGCGCAACCCTAGCACCTCGCCTAGGAAAGGCGAGGCGCGCTTAATAAGGCAAGCGCCTTTTGGTGCATAATGTGAAGCCCTGGGCACCAAAAGGCGCGCGCCTTGTGGGCTTTTGTGTTTCCTTAGGGCTTTTTACTATTTTTACCTGATCTTTTGTGTTTAGAGCCCTATAAGCCCAAGATAACTTATTCTAGACATTTCAAATACCTTAACTACTTAATTGTTCAACTCACAACGACAACATTTGCTTAAATGAAAGGTTAATAGTTTAACCTTATGTATGTTTTATATATATTCTTTGTTAAACTTCATTTCTTTCCATGAAATGAAGGTTAATAGTTAAATGTAATGTATGTTTTATATATTATTCTTGGTTACAACTTCATTTATGTCTATGAAAATGTTTCTATTGTGTATACACACATATATATATATATAAATTTTTTGTACTTTTAAATATAGTGTGCCTAATGTAAAAAAGTTCGCCCCTTTTGGTGCACCTTGCGTCTCAAGCCCCAGAGGCCCATTGCACCTTAGTGCACCTTGGGCTTTTTAAAACACTGTATGCAAGTGCCGGATGCCTTTTTATTTAATAGCATTAAAGCGTTTTCTTATTTTGAACTTTTTACCCAAAAACATAAACATATATTTTATATGATCAACTGGGCAAGAGTAGTTGGACACTGAAAGCAGCCAACAGTTATCCAAACCATGTTTTGAGCTAGTGAGCAAAGCATTGCCAGCAAACTACTATCACATAATAACGCATTACTTGATGAATTATATACCATCTTTGCATATGCCATAGAATCAATCACTTTCTTTATAATTGGCAATGGCTGATAATGTCGAGAAGTATCTGCGCGAAATTATTTGCAGGTCAGATTACAAGTCATGATTGGAGTTAGCCACCTTAGCCATGAAAGTATAACAAATAAAAAAAAATTAAAAATTAAAAATTAAAAAAAAACCACCTTATCCAATATGTTTTAAACTTCAATGCTGAAATTATGAAATAATTCAGAAAGTTCAATTCCCAACAAATACGACACATTCAGAGACACTCTTCAAACACAAGAAAGGAAAACCTTCCTCTAAGCCTAAGCACACCTTGAGTCCAATCTAAGTTTCAACCAATAAATCATATATAACAAATATATAGACTTTGCTACTTTCCTCGATCGTTACTTATTTGCAATCCAAGCAGCACAAAACGTACTTTTTTCCTAATTATCATGCATAGTTGTTGAATTATGTTAAACCACCAATCAATTCAAAAGCCTAAGCTCATGGATTGGAGTAAATTTAATTATATCAAACACTCCCCCTCATTTGTGGGCTTTGAAATTTGAGAAATGCCCTACAAGTGGAATTTAATTTTAATTGGGAAGGAAATGATTTGGCAGGGATTCTAATGTCATGTTGAATTATGTTAAACCATCAATCAATCCAAAAGGCTAAGCTGATGGATTGAGATAAATTTAATCAGATCAACCAACAATAGTCGTTTGTCTTCCATAAAATTGAACCTACCATCTTAGGTAAAGAAACAACCTCAACCATAAACTGCTTGTTTAAATCAATAGAAAAATTACATTAAATAACTAATATATAATAAAAGCTAGGAAAACATGAACCCAAAGTTTTTAGCAGCAGTATAGGCGGGCATTCTTTATGAAAAGTAAATTATATTTCATGACAAAGAAAGAAACGATATAAGCTAATGTTATTAAAAAAAAACGATATAAGTTAATGGCAAACGAAGTACAGCATCAAAAAATAAAAAGGAAATGGAACAGGATAAATAGCACCACAAAAACATCTAACAGAGAGCAAGGAAACCAAGCAAGCGTTTTTATCATGCCAAGTTCTTGCTCAAGGATTGTCATTAAAACAAAAATTGATAAGACAAAACTCAAAAGCATCTCACCAATTAAAAGCCCTCGATAGGAGAACCTTGGCTGATCAATAATATTCCATGGTACCATGCGAACTTCAATTATCCTTGTATCAAAATTGAAAGAGCATAATTGACTGAAGGTCTGCAAGATTTCACATTACAAAGACATTTTCAATATCTTATATATTCCCTTAGACTCCAAGAATTATAACCTTCAGATGTATAAGTCTTAGAATATAACCTGAAGACCATGCAAAGCCCCATAAACTGTACGAGCCTGCAGAGTTTGAGAAAGAACTTACTGTTAGGGGACCAAAGCTACAAGAAAAAATTAGGCAAAGCAAAACTATTAATAGTATTCTTTTTTAGCCCATCTTATTTTTTTAATAAGAAACAATTTCATTGGGACATGACATTACAAAAATGGAAAAAGCCCATAAAACATACTACAAAAGAGCACTACAATTGGCTAATAGGGAGGCTGTGGAATAGTGAGAAAAGAAAGGGGAAGATTTACACCAAGTCAAAGAGTTAAGCTGCGAGATGATAAGGACTTCCCTTTGTCTCTAAAGATCCTTCAACTTCGCTCCAACCATAAATTTCATATGAATGCCCGAATAAAGTTCTCCCATAATAGTTTCTGCTCCTTTTTGAAATTATTAAACAACTCTGAAGAGCTCTCTAATGGCATTGACATCATTAGCAGAAAATGGGGTAGGGGACTTCAACCTCCAACCTAAAGTGCATGTCAATTACCACATACCAACGTTTACTTTGGTGCAAACCATTTAAGTAAAATACAAGAAAATTATACTTAAGCAAAATATATATAAGTGAAGAAAATTGGCCGTTGATGAAGATGACCGCAGATTCATATTTCTTTCATTTTTACTAATGGGTTTCAGTTTTCAGATGGTGGCATCACCAACAGCATCTAGTTTGGGTGAACTCCCGATACAGGAACTTCTTAAAAATTGGATTCGATCAATCAAACAGTACATTTTCAGACACTCAGCTCAACCATCAGACTAAGTATATAAAACACGGTGTTAGTACAGTCCGATTGTGGTGGATACAAAGATTGAGTATCATGAACATGGTCATCTTATCTCCAAAAATCAAACAACTTAACCATGACAGTTGTTGAACTAAAAAAAACGCCATGCCAGTTTATGGAAAGAACTTGATTAAATAAAAAAAAAACTCCAGTCTACATGATAATAATTTAATGATTCAAGTTTAAACGCACACGCACACACAAAAATCCCGGAAATTTAAATTAAGCCAACCATTGAACTTTATAGCTCACATTTTTATACATAAAGTTATTTATTAAAAAAAATTATATAACACTTAACAGATTTTGAAACTACTACCAAGTTGTTTCAGGCAATGCATTTTTTAAATTTAAAAATATAATCCAAAGATAGCTTGATTTTCAATCTATTCAAGAACTCGTCTCCAAAGGGTGGCGCAGTGGTTGAAGACTTGGGCTTTGAGGGTATGCTCCCTTTAAGGTTCCAGGTTTGAGACTCACCTGTAACAGTACTTATTCGATGTCTTTGGTGCCTGGCTTAGGGACGGAAGTAGTTACCTAACTAAAAAAAAAATCTATTCAAGAACTCAATTTAAGACCATTACCAAATGGATTTGAACCAAAATATACTTGTGAATCTCGTGATAAAGTAGGTATAACACGCATTATTCAAAATATTTGCAACAAAAGTCCATGTTTGAATCAAAATGCACAAGCCAGCTAAAACTTAACAACTTTTTTCCACACTGATCGACTGTATGTAACCAATATGAATAAGGATCAATGTTTTAAAAGGCTAAAGGCGGCCTCGAGGCTTTTTCTTTTGAAGAGGCGAGGCATAAGCCTCGAGTCGGTATGAGGCGTAAGCCTCAATTTTAATTAAAAATATTATAAAAATTCTAAAATTGTGTAAAAATGTTTGGTAAAACATAAAATTTACATTAAAATACATAAAACATAGTACCAACAGTAGCAATAATAGGATAGAGTTTTTTTAGAATAAACAATTTCATTGATGAATGAAATATAAGTGAATTCGCTAGCAACTATAGTGAATACAACAAAGAACTCCAAAAAGAGATGCTAGAGGAAAATAAGCCAACAAATTATCAAAATTGACAATTTTTAAACAATTGTGTCTTTCTAACAAAAAAATCCATAAGAGAAAATCTATATTGTTATGGTTCAAACTCTTATATTATAAGAATGGAAAATATTAATACTATTCTTCTAGTTATTCTACGAGGCATATGAATTTTAAGCCTCAGTGCGTTATCATCGAGGTGTAAGCCTCTTATGATCCAACAGAGGCGTAAGACTCGAGGCTAAAAGTTAGAGCCTCGCCATGAGGCGAGCCTCAAGGCATAAGCCTCAATAGCCTTTTGAAACATGGATAAGGATTTCCCCTTCGGACTTTTGAGCGATTGGTACTAAAATGAAAAATGGAATGACTGATTATCATGTAAAGCAAGTAGGTAAGAGTTTAATTGGTTTCACACACCTGAAGAAAGGCATAGGCAGGCTTTCCAGGTGCGCGTGCAGGAACTGATAATCTGTAGGATTCATCCACATCATATTGTAACTGCTCCATCCACATACATATTTCACACAAATCAAACAATAATCAGTGTGAACAAATCACAGTTCATTTGATAGAAAGAAACCTCCAGAATCAAGAAAATCGAAACCAAGAAAGAACCGTAGTCGTTCAAAAGTACGTTAAGAACTCCAAATGCATCATCATATCGTATACGAAAGATCCAAGAAACATGAATTGAACTTAAACAGAAACTCCAATGCATTTCACACAATTTCAAAAGAGTTCAATCACAATTCATTTTGATCAAAGGAAACCTCCAGAATCAAGAAAATCGGAACCGTAATCGTTCAAAAGTAAAAAAAGCACGTTAAGAACTCCAAATGCATAATCAAATCCAAGAAACATGAACAGAAACTCCAATGCATTTCCAAAACGTAGAACCAGATTCACACAATTTCAAAAGTGAAAATCAACCAGAAATCGAAAACAAACATCGACAGATAGAAACAGAATCAAACCTCATCGGAAGGCGAAGAGACAAGAATGTGGATCCCGTGGAGCAGAGAAGAGGAGTCCAAGCGAGAGAGGTTAGCATCGAAAACATGCGCAACACGAACCGCATCAAGCAGCCGCGAGAATCCCTCCTTAAGCATCCCGGAAGCATCGCTGAAGTTGGAGCCCCGAGTGTTGAGGCGAAAATTCTTTGCAACATTCAACCGGCGGTGGCCGCCGCCGTGAGTTACCGACGCCGGCAACGGCCATATCTTGACACCGCCGGCAGTCTCATTGCTCCGGGAAACGGCGGAGGTGACTGTAAGGTACAGAAAATGCTGCAGAAGAAGAATGGAAGAGGAATGGAGTGCCATTGGCACTGTAGAAAGTTTAATTATTTAATAATAATAATAAATAATTAAAACTACTTCAAATAACTATTTTGATATTGAAAATTAAATCAAATAACCTTCATTAAATAATAGAATAAAGCTTACAACAAATTTTGCATAAGAGAAAAACCAAAACTAAGGAACTAAAATTTTCTAAGAGTAATTTGATTTCACCCCACAATTCGAACTGAGAAAAGAGAAGAAAAGTTAAAAATCAAACATCTTCTAAAAGGATTTGAGACACCATTCGAACCAACCTTTTTACACAAATGAATGATAAAATTTAATATAAAAGGCCAACAGTAATTAGTCAACACGACATTAGTTGACATTAAAATAGTTTTGAGGGTTAACCCTATCAACATGATGATCATTGAGGAACAAGAACGTGTCAAAGTAAAAATGAAGAGTTTTCAAAGGGAACAAAGACTCATTCGAAGGTAATGCTCATCCATCACAAATTGAAATAATCAAGGACGAAAATTCTTACTTATCTTTAATGTTTATAGAAAAGAGTAAAGTGGAATCCTCTCTTAGTTAGAGCAAAACTTTCTCGTATTAAAAGGATTCACTCACAGATCTGCTATTGTTCTATAATTTCTTAGAGTTGTGCTTTGTATGGATTCGTTAAGTATTCATCGAAGATTGATGCCTTAATCCCCAGTTCAATTTCAATGTGGTAGAGTCTGAAGATTAAGAACCCATTTTGTGAAAGAGTGTGTTGATGGCGGTTGATGTCAATGTTCCTTTTTGTGAAAGGTAATGGATGAAATTAATCACATTTTGAACATTGAAAGTTAATGTTGATTTCAAAGCTAATATTGGGCCAAGTGTCATGCTACTAGAAGATTAAGGATTGGATTGTCCATTGGTGAAATCAAGGAGAATTATTTGGGTGGACAAAGTCAAAAGGTACCGCCTTTTAGTGCCCTCTATTTTTAGATCTTCTAAGAAGGGTGTTATTATAGCATAAATGATATCTTAATTATGGGGATGAACAGAAGTTATTAAAGTGTTTTCACTCCTTTCTAATTCTTCGAACTCTCTTCTTTTTCTTCGGGTTACAAGTATGTTGGTATCGATTAAGTTTGTTGATTAAACTCCAAATTTCAACATTTATAGAGTTAAAATTTATGAGTCATTTATGTTGAATTGTTTCATTTTTTATGTGTCATAAGATTCACTTGCACGGTGTAGCCCTTCCTTTTAGATTATTCTTTATCATATTTTTTTGAAAAGATTATTCTTTATTGTTAATTTTCTTACTTGTGATTGTTTTTTATACTAGTTGTGGATCAATAATCATAGTAATTATAAGTCAGTATTTGTTTTTGTTGTTATTTCGTATTTGTGAGGAATGATTCTCTATGACATATCTTGAACCTAATAGTTGAACGATCTTAACAGTTGAAGAACTCAAATTGAGCATTTAAAAATCTAAGGATCAAAATTAGAGGAACTACAAACTCTATAAAGAGAATTTCTGACATAAATTAGAGTTAAATATTGATTTGAATTACCACCGAACAAATCAAATGAGAGCCAAATATTAATTGAACTCAATCAAATAGACGAAATTGTTTTTCCATTAAGCGGTTATGGATGAAGAAAGACTAAAAAACCTTTCACACTTTTCCAACTCATCTTAACCACCCTCTTTAAATTAATGAATATAGTTTTCACTCTTTCTTAATTCATTTAAACCCACCCTCTATAAATCATGGTTCCCCTCAAAAGATCAAAAGAAAAAAAAAACACATCTACCTCTCCCCATAACAATATGATATATATCTATTTTGGTATAAAGTTAATTTTCATCACTTTACTTTTGATTCCACAAAAAAATAAATCACCTATTAATATAGTTAATTGTCTTCATTTATACCTTATAAATCTCTTCCTTTTCTAACTAATGTTGGACTTCGTTAACATTTTTAACAATAGATTTTGTTAGCACTTTAAATAAAAGTATATCACAATTGACCAACTAAGAGCATTATTTTCGTCTCGAGGTACAACCCATTCATCTCGAGGAAATATCCAAATAGATCAATGCAAAGCATGAATTACAATGCAGGATATTTTTTGCAATCATCTATTCCTAATTACTATCAAGAAAGATGTAGGTTATGATAGGGCACACTTTATTATTATTTTTTTTTAATTTTTTATTGATAACTTAGGAAGTTGGAGGTTTTCCTTTAAATCTAAGGCACCATTGACCCATTTTTAAGACGCAACATCGAGATAGATTGAAGGAATGTATACCTTCAAAGCACAAGCCTTTGACCAACTGTACAAACCCTCAAAAACCATTTTACTTATCACTTAACCATTTTTGTCATCACTCAACCACTTTGTTCCACTTTGAGAATTCCTCCAACTCATAGTTGAAAGAAAAGTATAATAAAGAAAATTTGTAACTTTTTAACAATATTTAAAATATTTCATGATGGACAACCAATTTGTTTGTCCAACATTTCAACTTTTATGATTCAAAATTTGAATAAATTAATTCTACTGTTGATTAGTTTAATTTTATTGGAGTCATTAATTTTATTCGATTGAAGTCATAATTTTGTGGATTTTATTGAAGTCATTGGTTTAACTTGATTTAATGCTATATTTGATATTTTTTTCTTCAATTTTGACATTCATACAATTTTATCTTTTTTTATTTTTATTATTCATGAAAATTCTCCAATAATATTGAAACTAAAATATTTCTTGTCACTTCTACAGAAAAACCTACTTTGTATTTTTTTTTTTTTTTTATATGGAAAAACCTTTTCTTTTCATTTTTACCTAAAATCAATAATTTTCTTTTTTATTTCAAAAAACAAACGTGGGCCATCTTCTTCCTCAATCATGTATCCATTTCTCTCACCACTCCATTTTTCTTTCTGTCATGGATTATGCAACCATTTTTTAGGCAGGGTTAGAATTAGACTTATCTACCCATTTGGTAAATGTTCTATCCATTTCTTCATTGTCTTGTTCTACGCCAATTGCTGATTTATGTTAAGATCGACTGTGTTGTTGTTCATGCTTGATTGGCTTTTGATTATTTGATTATTTTGTCACTCTCAAATCCATTTTCGAGGAATTTGATAAGGAGTAATATCACAGCTGAGTATCGAACCTCGAACCTTGAGGAGAACATACCCTCAAAACTCAAGTCTTCAATCACTCTGCCATCCTTTGGAGACATATATAATACTTTTTTACCTATTATATATTTATATATGCGTATATTTATTTTATTTAATAATTATTGTTATACTCTTTTATTTTCTCATATTCTTTAATATTTTTTCAAGTCTTTATAGTATATATCATGATAAAATATATAGTCGAATTATGCAATCTATCTCAGTTGGTTTTAATTATATATTTGTTTTATGAAAGTCAAATTATATCATCTGTTTTGGTCGTTTTAATTACCTATCTATATGAACCATGATTATATAAAAGTAATAGTGGGTGATTTTTATTATATATTTTACATATTTAATATTTATATTCATTTCATTACATTAATTGGAGATTGTATTTTGTTTATAAGACTCAGTTTGATAAAAGAGATTTATATTTATAATTTATTATTGGACTTGATGATCCAACCCAACCCAACCCAACTTGAAGATATAAGAGTAGGGTTGGAAAAGTGAGAAACCCAAAAATTTGGGTTGGGTTGAAAACCTCTCTTAGTC
The DNA here is from genome assembly GCA_036507275.1 of Sicyos edulis. Lineage (NCBI taxonomy): Eukaryota > Viridiplantae > Streptophyta > Magnoliopsida > Cucurbitales > Cucurbitaceae > Sicyos > Sicyos edulis. The sequence continues at coordinate 7,258,249 of CM071856.1, read as the reverse complement.
CAATCCAAGCCATGTGCACCCTTAGAATTTGATGAATTGGGTATCAGCCATTTCTAACATTTACAAGCAGAATCACGAACACTCTGTTGGATTCAATGCATTCTCCACCATTTCAGATATAGAAATCCGCTAGCGTTTACATTCAAGAGACTCGAATATTTATAGACCAAAGGAGAGAGGAGTGGCGGAGGTGAATTGGCGATCTCATTGGTCTATGAAGCGCCAGAGGTGAGTGTAAGGTGAAGCAAAACGTAGAGAAGCAGAATGGAAGAGGAGTGGAGTGCCCATTGGGAATGTGGAGGGAAATGTTAAGAGAGAATGGACTTTGAATTAATGGGTTTTATGTAAAAGAAAAATAACAATGAGATGAGGCGATTTTGAAGATGGGGAAGATTGGGAATATTGTGGAAAATGGGGTTTGGTTCTATCTTGAAAATAAGGGTTTGATGAAGAAATGATTTAGAAGAGAAAAGGAGGAGAAAGAGAGAGATGTTGAGACAAAGATTAAAAAGGAGAAATGAGAGATTAGGTGTTTATTAGGAAGAAGAACATAAGAATTTTCTAGGGTTACAGGTTTAAGAAATTGTGATGATTTCAGGTTTTTCCTTGAAGGAGATGAGAGATTTGGATTTAGCTCCTTAAAGGAGTTTCATCTTTCTTTCTTATTTTTTACTCGAGAAGAAGAGGAGAAGGATGAAGATGATATGCTTACCGGATCAAGAAGGAAAAGAGATAGGTGGATGTAAGACTACACCAAGGATGACTCACATGTTCATGGTAAAGAGTGGGGTAAATGATAGAAATGAGTTCTTTTGTGAAAATGGGTCCAATAGAAAAATGGGTTGTGGCGTCTCTAGTAGAGACGTCATACCTGTTCAAAGCAGTCAAAAGATTTTGTTCTATGGGGTGACGTCTCTACAAGAGACACCACAACCTACAATCATTTATTATTATTTATTTTTTTTCAAAAAAAATCATATAAACTTATTAAAAATATCAATTAGATTTTTAAAGATTTAAAATATATTTCTAAATCTATCAAATTAGTTTAGATATTAAAGTTTTAAAATATATTTTCAAATCTATTAAAATTTCAAAATATTTATAATTATTAATTTATTAAAAATAAATCACAAAACTGCATCAGCACGATTTTCTCTTTTGATTTCCTTTATTTCCGTTTTTTCCTTTTAATGTTTATTTATTTTTGAAAAATAAAAATTCAAACTCTTATAAACGGTACAGTTTCTTCCTAAAATATATTTAGGTGGTTATTATTCTATGGATTTTATCTTTTTTTTTTAATTATCGTAATAATTTTTTTAGTTTAACTTGAGCCTTCCTTTAAAAAAAATTGATCATTATCATTTATGTAATTATTCTATAGTTTTTATGTGAATGCATCTTTAATGTTTTCTCATGGATAGAAAAATGGATGAAATGTTGTCTGATATCATTTTTAATAAATTCAATTTATATATCAATTTTTAATAACCGCAATATTTTATAAATATTATTTCGTTTATATAATCATTTATATCCTATTAATAAGATATTTTTTGCTTTTAGAAAAAGAAAAATATATATTTTTGAGTCATAGAATAATTCTTAATTATGTTATTTATAAGAGAAAACTATATATATATATATATATATAAAGTTTGAAGTTGTTGTTTTAAGAGGGAAAATGGATTTTTTATTTTTTAAACTTGATACTGAAGTTTATTTTTCAGATTATATACTATTTTTATATACTTGAATAAAAAGGTATTATTGAGTATTCTTAAAAAAAAATCTTATATTTAATTTCTTAAATAATTTCAATTTAAAAATTTGATGTAAAAAAAAACACAAAAAATAAGTAAAGAGAGGAAAGATTAATTTGATGTACGTTTATAATTCTATCTAGATTTATTAGAAACAAAATCTTTTAAAGGTGAATAAATAAATAAATCATATAGAGATGGAAAAGGAAAGAAAGTGAAATAAAGCCAAAGTTGAGATATTGGGCAAAAATACAAACAGTTAAAACAAAACAAAATAAGAGAAAAAAGGGGAGACTTTGTTTGAATTTAGCAAAATATTTGTTTGAAGATAAAAAAATAAAAAACAAAAATAAATATGTTGTTAGCCTTTTCCGTTAAATTTATCATGCCATGCGTATGACGTCTCTTGGAGAGTGGCCACCGTATACGACAAATTCTTTTGACCATTTTCAACGAAGCTGGTAAATTTATGGCTTAGTGAATTAATCAATATTTGAATGAGGCATGCTTAAGAGGGTCCCTTTCTAAAAAGAACTAAGAAGCTGGTAAATTTATGGCTGTTTTAAAATGAATATTGATGCCCTTTTGCATTCCATATATGTCTAGAATAAAATTGAGAATGGTGATCTGAGACAGTAATGGTGAATTGATTTCATCGATGTACATTTCCTCAACCAACTCTTAGATTTGCTCTTGGTAGAGGCCGCGACACTACTACGACACTGAAGATTGCAAAGGACAAAGTTGTTGGGTCATCATGGATTAAATAATATAATTCTCAGCGCCTCGTTCAAGCTGTTAAAAGTTAGTCACATTTTTTCTTGGTACGTGAGTTATTTCTTCATGAGTCAATTTCTTTTGCTTAAAATGTTGAATGTTCATGATTTTGTTGTTATTCCTAAATAGATTTATTGGATTGGTTTGGATTTTTCATATAATATTGTACATATTGGTTTTTATTTAGAGAAAACCAAAATTTATTGGATAGAATTGGATTCTATTTGTAAAAACCAATAAAAATCCAACCAATATGATTTATTTACTTTTATATTTCTTTTTATGTGTTAATTAACTTCTATTGGTAGATGACTAATTATTTTTATTTAATTTAATTATAAATTATAAGATATTTTTTAGGAAAGCAACATTTAAAATATGAATTGGAAGTAAAATAGTAAAAAAAATGTAAATCGTAGGGAACCGAATCGAAGAAAATTGAGCCAATAATTTTATCTTTTAGCGAACAGTGGGTTGGTTCCTCTTTTGTTAAATCAATTGGATCGGATCAGTTATCGATTTAACCTAAAAATTAAAGAAAATCGAACCAATGGTTTTTGTCTTTTATTGGACATTGGTTGGATTCCTCTTTTTTTCAAATTGATTTGGATCGGTTCGGTTATCGATTTGACCTAGAACCGAAGAAAATCGAACCAATATCACCCCTACCATGAACTAGGTGGTTTGGGTAGAAAATACTCTTCAACTATAGAGTTTATCTCAATGTTCAAGGGTCTACCGATTGTATTTAAATAAAACATAAAATTGATCAAAATATTTATTTTGAACTAATTTTTAATTAAAAATAGTATAATCTTAATAATAATTTTAATATAAGGAGGAGAAGAAGATAACTCGTCATTTTGCAATGTCAAGTCACTGCTTCCATATTTGTCTTTGTTCTCTACTAATTATTTTGCTAGATGATTCTTTACATATAATGAGAGAAAAAAAAAAAAGTCAATTGAAGTTTAAAGCTTTGAAGTTTCTAAACTAAATAAAAAAAAAAAAAAAAAAAGAAGAAAAATAGAACTTATCTTTTTCGGGCTTGAAGGTTCAAGACATTTTTTAATCGTACAAAGAATGTAGAGAAATGCATACGTTTTCTAATGAGGAAAAAAATACAAAGAAATCCAGAAATTTTTTAATGGGGAAAGAATGAGTTGATGAAAAACATGAGAAACAGTAAGAAAAAAAAAGAGAAAATCAAGAAATTTTTTAATCATATAAATAATGTAGAGAAATACACACATTTCCTAATGAGGAAAGAAATGCAGAGAAATCAAGAAATTTCCTAATGGGGAAGAATGAGTTGATGAACAACATTAAGGGTCGTTTCCTTTGCGGTAATCACGATAGCTGGAATCTTAGATGTCTGAAATATTAGATGCCTGAAATTACAGATGTTCGGCATCCTTAGATTACTGTGTTTGTTTTGTGGGAATATTTTTTTACGAATGCCGGATAATATTTAGATAACTTTATTTCTTTAGAAGAAATCGTATTTGAGATGACTTCAAATTTAATTAATGTTCCAAAAATACCCTTGTAATATTTACATAATTTTGCATTAATTTAATATAGTTTAAATTTATATAATATATTTTTTTTATATTAAATTAAATGTATACTCTAAAAAAAATTAGTTTCTTATATCCTAATTTTATAATGTATGGTTGTGTAGAAAAATAATGACACGTGCATATAATGAAGTATAAATGTTAAAAAAAGTTAATTATATAATTAATTATAATTTTTGATAACTTATATTATATAATCAAAAATAAAAAAGAAAATTTTGAAAGAAATAATATTAACTTTGTATTTTAGTTATAATTTTTATAGATGTAAATCATCATTGGAAAAATAAATTAAAAAACACTTCAAGTTTAATTAAAAATAATTTTAAATATACAATATTACTTTTAACAAAATTTATTTATATGTATATTAATAATAGATAAATAAAGAAAATCGATGAATACAAATATTTAAAAAGGGCAAAATCGTCAAAAGACGATTCCCTCTCCATGGTAATCTTGGAAACTCATCTATCAAAAGAGCATCCAAATGTTGTCGGATGCCTTCAAATGGGAATCCTAGGATGCCCGAGAATGTTGAGATACCGGACATTCTAATATTACTACGAAAAGAACAAGGTAATCGAGATTCTCATTCCATAGGAATCTCGGAATACCCCAAAGTGAACGACCCCTAACTGTTTGTTTCATTTATGAAAACAAAATTAGACGTCAATCAAGTAATTATTGTCATATACAGTGAAAGTAATAAAGTAATATGTAGATAATATTTAACTAATCAAGGGAGTAGAGTAAACTTTCACGTAAGTAAGCTAATTAACAAATTATTGTTAAATTCCAACTAGTATAATAGTATATAATATAATATCAAGGATTGTTATTTAATATTAATTGTTATTAAAAATCAGTTGTATTATTGTTACATTTGTTGGATTAGTTAAATCTCTTGTACAAGCTGGACTCACCCTATTTAAAGGGATTATTGTTGAAGAATAAAACATTCGATTTTTTTATCGCAAAATTGTGAAATGGTATCAGAGAAAATGCTCAAGTCTTCCGCATAAACCCAAAAATTCTCTCGCTCTTCAAGCTCCAAATTCCTCTTCAATGGCGAGTGAGGAGGTTCCACCGAGCGATCTTCCATCAGGCTTAGAGGCCAATTTCAACCCTTACAACATCCACCACTCTTTCGGCGCAACCACAACCTTAGTGAATCAGCCTCTTCTTGGTGCAGACAACTACATTCCATGGAGAAAGGCAGTGCTCATCGCTCTCTCAGGCAAGAACAAAGCTGGATTTGTCACTGGATTTGTTGCAAAGGTTGTAACTGTTAAACTCCTTCTTGCTATCACTACTTCTTTTAATTGGACTCTTGCACAACTTGACATCAATAATGCATTCCTCAATAGAGATCTCTTTGAAGAAGTATATATGTCTCCTCCTCTTGGATATTACAATACTAACAATAATGGTTCTTAAACCCATTTGGTTTGCAAACTCAACAAATCCATATATGGATTAAAATAGGCATCGAGACAATAGTTCCATAAGTTTTTGAGTGTTTTAATCCAAAACGGATTTAGTCAATCCAAACCTGATTATTCCCTATTTACTAAGGGTAATGGTCAAAATTTTGTAGCTCTGTTGGTTTATGTCAATGATATACTCATCACATGACCATCTCATTATGTTATATCCTCTGTTAAGCAAATTCTAAAACAAGCCTTTATGTTGAAAGACCTTGGAGTTGCAAAATATTTTCTTGGTCTTGAATTATTGCATTCCAAGAATGGAATCTTCATTACTCAAAGAAAACATTGCCTTCAAATCTTGGAAGATTACGGAGTTTTTGGTGCAAAACCTATTTCTCAACCTATGCAGCCTAATGTCCGCCTATCTGCTGAGTCCGGAATTCCTCTAAATGCAGAGGGTACTCAAAATTACAGACGATTGATAGGACGTCTCCTATTCCTCCAAATATCAAGGCATGATATATGTTTTGCTTTACATAAATTGAGTCAATTTGTAGCTTCTCCATGGACAGAACACCTATTTGCTGCCATGTATCTTCTTTGTTTTCTCAAAACAAATGGAGGACAAGGGATTTTGTTACGACCAACTATGAATTTTCAACTCAAAGCCTACGTCGGCTCAGACTGGGGATCTTGTTCAGATACAAGAAAATCTATCACTCGCTTCTGCATCTTCCTCGGTGACTCCTTGCTTTCATGGAAAACAAAACGACAAGCTACAGTTTCCCGGTCATCTATTGAAGCGAAATATCATGCTCTCGCAAGTGCTTCAAGTGAATTATCTTGGATAACCTTCATTCTTAAGGATCTTCAAGTTCGAACATCTTTGCCTGCAATGGTATATTGTGACAACCAAACTGCCATTTTCATTGCTTCAAATCCAACTTTCCATGAGCGAACGAAACACATCGAAATAGACTGCCATTTCGTCCGTGAAAGGATTGACAATGGTCTGTTGAAGCTTTTTCCTATTCGCACAAATGGCCAACTTGCAGATTTGTTCACAAAAGCCCTCCCTGCTACTACCTTGCTTGAGTTTCTGTTCAAGATGCTGTTGTTCAATGTTTTTTCACGCCCATCTTGAGGGGCAGGTATCAAGGATTGTTATTTAATATTAATTGTTATTAAAATTCAGTTGGATTATTGTTACATTTGTTGGATTAGTTAAATCTCTTGTACAAACTAAACTCACCCTATTTAAAGGGATTATTGTTGAAGAATAAAACATTCGATTTTTTGACCGCAAAATCGTGAAATATAATATAAACCCATTAAAACATTCATACACATTTTAAAATATAAAGATCTCAACTTGCAATAAAACAATACTATTTGAATTATATCCAAACTACATTACCTTAAGGGCGTGCTATTTTTTTTTATTTAGGAGTTAGTGGGCTCTTAAGGGCGTGTTTGGTGCAGGGATTAAGATTAAGTTAAGATGTATTAAGTTAACCTGGGTATTAAGTTAAGCTGAGGATTAAGTTAATCTGTGTTTGATAGAAAGATTAAGTTAAGCTGACTGTTGTTTGGTGCAGGGATTAAGTTAAGCTGAGTATTAAGTTAAGCTGTGTTTGAACGAATATTAAGTTAATCTGAGTTTCTGAACTTAATTTTGTTAATCTGAGTTTGCTTTGAATATTATTTTAGTTGTTTCTTTGGCAATATATAAAATGACATTCATTTTAAATTGTGATAACATAATATTCATTCGATAGCCAAATTATAATTTAGACAAAATACATTAAATATCAGTTCAATCAAATAAGAGATAATAATAAGATCATTCGCTTACAAGTAGTACATTATGAAATTGTTTCATTCACTCATTTATTGAGGTTTTCCATTTAGTAAATATTCGTTCCGCCATTAAAAATCTCGAAAGAATGATCATTCAGTTGAAGATTCGTCCATTATCGCTTTAGTGAGAGCAGCTCTAACATCATCCCTCATTTGTATTTGCCACGTGTACAATATCTTCCATATTATTAAATTCGTTCGATGCTCCATAATATAAATAAAGAGTAATTTAAATTGTTTTTTTTATCAAACTTCGAAATTAATTTTAATTCTTCTGTTTTATTTTATCAAACTTATATTTTCATGCATTTTAAAAGAATTTTACCTAAAGGTGTATGTTTATTTATTTCTCATTAAAATTTAAAGTGTAGGCAATAAATTAAAAGAATTAACATTCCATTTATAATAAAATAGGAAATATGCATTAACGTTCATTGCATAATAAAAGAGGAAATATAAAGCAAGTCGACTCCGTACAATAAGTAATGAATGGTTGAACAAAAAAAAAAGTTTTTCGTCCTTTAATTAATATAAGAAGTGGGGTCATCTTCTAGGAAATCATCGACGTTAAAAAAGAGATGGAGAAGGTCATCATCTGGGTCTGTTCAATAGATAATCGCAGTAGCTGACATGATCATTTTCAGGGACTCCAAGAAAAGCATAAGCTTCGTCGAGATCCTTTAAAAGGATGTTCATCAGCACAACCCGTTCTAGTCTGGTTAACGACGGAGATAATTTATGAAGAATTGTAGCGACTTCAGCTCTTGTAGATTTATTATCCTCCTTTGTCACTTGTAGGGTTATGACAGGCCAATCAGCAATCCTCACGATTTGCTCGTACGGCATGTTCATGCCGGCACGCAACATATCAAACATTTCCTGCTTTTCTGAGACCTTTTTTCTTTAACTAGGAGCAAATCTCAATAGTAAGTTTCGACTGACCATCCACACGAACTAATAGGTTGTAAATCGAAAAAGGAAATAACCTAAGTCTAGTTGCATGTTCAGTAGGTTAGAATTAAGTCTTTAATTCTTTGAATAAGAGTTTAGGAATAGAAGTGTAACTATTGCATATGTAGCGCCAGTTTATCATTACATCAAGTTGCAACGGAAGTCAGATTTGATGCGAACAGAAGCGGAAGCGGAAGTTTGTAAGGCGTAGTATGTTAGTTATCCCTTACCACATGTTTCTTCGCAGTGCATAGCTATTGCTTTCCATGAGTATCTTAGTTTGGCCTTATCTCTTTCAATCTATTTTACTACTGTTAGTTTCTTTCTATTATTCAAACCAAACTATCACAACATCTATGCGTTTACTTATGTTCAATTCTAAGCATCTCCTTGGATAAATCGCAGTTCTTGTGGAGATCGATAATTTACTTATTACTTACTGTAGACCGTGTATACTTGCGCAAGTGTGTGACTATTGCACACGAGGTAACTCAGTTTTCCAAAGTCATTTGCCCGCCACAAAAATTAAGCCCAATGATGCTAGCGCGTGCCCACTACCAAAGGCCATCAAAGGCACACGCCCGTGCCCGCCACCAAAACTTTTTTTTTTTAAGTGGTCAATCCAAAACAATACAAAATGGAGATATCAAATCCTACTTAGAATGCTTCTCATGAAAGAAAGGTTTTTGTTCTTTAACCTTCTTTTGATTTATATTTGAAGTCATTTAAGCTACTAACTTATTTATTTTTTTCTCTCCTTTTATGCATACGTACTCAATAAGAAAACAAATCAATACAAAAAGACAACTAAAGTAGAAGTCCGTACTTACAAGAAAACTACAAAAAAAGGTGTGAATTTAACTATTCTTCCATTTTACTTCCTTTACTTAGTATTTTCATGTATTCAAAATAGTAACTTTGCTTCTTTTTTTTCTTTTTTTGCATGTGAACATGTTGAGAAACCAAGAACAAATGAAAACAATATTGAAAGTAAAAGAGAAATAAAAAAGAATGAACATCAACACTTGAAGTGGTTTAACCAACTTGATGCCTACGACCACTTAGTACATCACTCATTCACAAGCATTTATTATTTATATTCACAAGCATACACTTTACACTTCTATATGAATACACAAGCTTTCTAAATTATGAGATTATAACAGTATAATGAATTACATACCTTAGAGCGTGTTCGGTGCAGAGGTTAAGATTAAGTTAATCGGTATTAAGTTAATCTAGATGTTAAGTTAAGCTGAGACATTAAATTAATGTGTGTTTGGTGAATAGATTAAGTTAAGCAGAGTTTCTATTTTTATTTTTCATGCATTTTTTAATGTCTTTAGTTTTCAATTTGTTTAGTTTTGTTTTTTTTTTCATTTTTCATGTATTTTTTTAAATGTCTTACGCTCAATTTGTTTTCCTTTTGTCAATATATAAATGAAAAGATGACATTTTTTTTTTTTTTTTTAAACATAATATTTATTTGTATAAAAAAAATATGATGCTTGATCCATAAAATGCATTTTTCTAGGATATTCACCCAATAAAAAAGGATATAAGTGTTATCATCCTCCGACTCGTCAATTCTTTCATACCATGGATGTCACGTTCTTTGAAAACCAGCCATATTTTCTCAAATCTATGGTTTAGGGGTAGCATAATGACATTGAACCCTAGAGTTTGGATTGCATTCAACTTCAATCTTCTGAAGTAATTTTTTCCGATCTTTTATTCTAATCAATCCCTTTTCCCAAGTCTTCTTTACCCGACTCCATCTCCTTTACTGACCCTTCATTACACGAGTCCGTCCCTCTTTCTGGCTCCTCTACTGACCCTTCGTTACTCGAGTCTGTCCCTCTTTCTGGCTCACTTAACGACCCTTTTGAGTCAAACCTTGAGGCTGAATTACAAGTTTATTCACGGAGATCAAGACAACCTGAGGAACAATCTTCACATACTCAGCAAGGTCATGATCTGAACCAAAATCTTGATGTCTCTGAAGTAGTGTCTAACACTTCAGTACATGACACTATAAAAGATAATCTGGGTTGGACATACCGATTGCTTTGAGAAAAGGAGTCCAATCGTGTACTCAACATCCGATACAGTATCATTTATCTTACAGTAATTTGTCTCCAATGTTTAAAGCTTTTGTGACTACATTAGATCATATACAAACACCCAATACTGTACAAGAAGCCTTACAAAGGCCTGAATGGAAAACAGCCACCCTAGAAGAATTGGGAGCACTTGAGAAAGATGGTACATGGATTTTGACTGATTTGCCTGCAGGAAATGTACAGTGGGATGTAAATGGGTGTTCACTACTAAACACAAACCAGATGAAAGTATAGAACGATTCAAAGCACGTTTGGTATCTAAAGGTTTCACTCAAGCCTATAGGATCGCTACCAGGAAACATTTGCACCTGTTGCTAAGCTACACACTATTCGGGTACTCCTCTCTATTTCTTCTAATTTAGACTGGCCATTATTCCAGCTTGATGTAAAGAATGCCTTTCTGAATGGTGACCTAGTTGAAGAAGTGTACATGGATGTTCCTCCTGGCTTTGAAGATCGATATACAAGTGGAAAGGTATGTAAGCTCAAGAAGTCTCTTTACGGGCTAAAGCAATCACCTCGAGCTTGGTTTGGAAAATTTACTAATGTCTTAAAGCGAGATAACTATACTCAGTGCCAGTCAGATCACACCCTGCTTATCAAGCATTTCTCACATGATAAAATGGTTGTATTAATAGTATATGTAGATGATATTATTCTCACAGGAAACGTGCCTAAAGAAATAACTCATCTCAAGAACCTGCTCTCAAGAGAATTTGAAATTAAAGACTTGGGTCATCTGAGATACTTCCTAGGAATTGAGGTAGCAAGGTCAAGTCAAGGAATTTCTGTAACTCAACGAAAGTAGACGTTAGACCTTTTGAAAGAAACTGGGATGAGTGGATGTAAACCAGTAGGCACACCCATGGATGCGAATACAAAATTGGGAATCAATTCGGAAGATGAAGTTGTTGATCATGGCAGATATCAACGACTAGTTGGAAAGTTAATTTATCTAACTCATACTCGACCAGATATCAGCTTTGCAGTTAGTGTGGTAAGTCAATTTCTGAACAAGCCCTCTAAAGAACATATGGAATCTGTGTATAGAATCTTGAGATATCTCAAGAATGATCCTGGGAAGGGCCTCATGTTCAGAAAAACCACAAATTGCTCGTTAGAAGTCTTCACTGATGCCAACTGGATTGGCTCTCATGTTGACCGTAAGTAAACATCTGGGTATTGCTCTTATATATGGGGTAATCTGGTCACCTGGTGCAGCAAGAAACATCAAGTTGTAGCGCGAAGTAGTGTGGAAGCTAAGTTTCGTTCGCTGGCTCAAGGAATATGTGAAGGAATGTGGCTAGAACGTCTCCTCACTGAACTAAGAGTAAAAATAGAAGGTCCAATAAAAATGTTATGTGATAATCAATCAACTATAGCCATCGCAATGAATCTAGTATAACATGACAAGATGAAGCATGTCGAGATAGACCGTCATTTTATTAGTGAGAAAATTGAAGGTGATGTTATTACCCTAAAGTATGTACCCTCTCAACAGCAAGTTGTAGATGTCTTAACTAAAGCACTACATCAACCCAGTTTGTGTGGGTTAATTCTCAGACTCGGTATGACAAGTATATATCGTCCAGCTTGAGGGGAGTGTAGAAAGTCAAGCTGTGGAAGTTGGGATTCTTCTCTTATTTCTCTATTTCTATATTAAGTGAATTCTATTTAGATGGTTTGTTAAAACTCTATTTATAGATGCTTTGTTAGAACTCTATTTATAGGTAGTTTGTTAGAACTCCTCTAGTATAAATGTATTCATGTTGTAATCATTTCATTGTGAATAAGATTATCCATTTATACATAGCTTCAACCATATGGTATTTAGCCCTTTATGAATCATATGTGTTTATAATTTTTCAAATTTCTTTTAGTCTTCATAATATTATAAATTTATATTACACATAATCGTGCACAAACCTTCGTGCCAAAATTGCATAGTTCAAATGCATTTTCACGATCAAATGAACGTGTGCAAAGTAAAATTGCAGAATTATAAAACATACATTTAGACCATAACAGTTGGATCAAGATTTACTACAAAATGAAGTTTGTGATTAATCTATATATGTTGATTTGATTCAATTTATATAAAATAACATTATGAACAATCATGCATTCCAAACATCGCTCTGATACCACATGTAAGATATTTTATGCATAACATGAATTTTAAGATCTTGAATAACATGATTATTAGGAAATGTAATTGAATCTTATTGAGATTATAATATACCTCCTGACATTGCAATTCAAGAACATTTTGATTCAACACAAGGAATGAGGGTTGATATTGAAGCTTCTCACAATTGCTTCAATAGAAGAAATTGGTTTCTCTCTCCTTACCTATAAACTTGAATGTGTTTTTCAAGCTTTCTTAATGCTTCTTTCTCTTTCACTTTCACACATTTGAGATGGACAAATGGATTCCTATTTATAGGTAGAGGGAGGACTAATGTTGAACTTCATTTAATATAAATTTAACTTTCCATCAAAGTTAACTTAAACAAACATAAAGTCAAGAGAAATGAAACTCATTTCTCATAAACAATGAAACTCATAATTTCATAACATTTGAATAACATATCATTAAAACACAATTTTCTAATAGACCATCTTAATGGAGAATGAAAGTTTCAATCTTAAATGAAATGAAATTTTATTTTCTAACATGAAGCCCAAAAAAAAAAGTAAAAGACCCATAACGCAACTTCTCAATAAACAAACACATTCAAACGAATTATTAACAATCACTCTATAAATCACCCTACAAAAGACTACATCCCAACGAACATTAACAATCACTCTTACTCAATCACTTATTTAAAATGTCATTGAAACAGCCCTTTGGAGGTATGATAAGTATTGTTCTATTGAAAGTGCTAATTAATTCTAAACCTCATATCTGCATCCAAAAGTTTATTCTCATGGTAAGAACTTATTTCAGTCTATCTCAGATGATTTATAGTGCGTTTTTTTTCTTCTAAAATTGAAACATTTAAAATTGTCTAATACATTTGTTAGTATTTGATAGATGTCAGGACTCGATTGTTTGAAAATTATCTTATTGATGTCTAGATTTTCTTGAAAACAGAATGTACTAGGTTTATACAATTATTATTCACAGAATAAAGAAAAAAATCGTTCTCGTTGTTTTGGAATTTATACCTATTGCTAATACATAAAATTAATGAGTATATCTTCAAATATATTTAATGGTAAAATTAAAAGGTTTCGGCACTTTTTTATACTTAGTTGTGAAAATTAAAAAGTTTTGAACTCTTTTTTCCTACAACTATATCTATATATACATAGTTCTTTCAACAATTTTCTTACACATAGTTTTTCCTTATTATTCTTTTATTTTATTGCAATGATGATCCTTTGTAAGTTTGAAAGAACTATATATATAGTTTAGAAGTAGGGGAGCATCTATAACAAAAAATGGCAAAATATTTCCATTTATAGCACAAAATAAAAAATAATTTATTGGTAACAGAAAATTCAAATTGACTTCTATTACTTGTTAAGTTATATTAGTGATAGAATTCAATTAATGATAGACTCATTCTATTACTGCTTGAATAATCTATCAGTGATAGAAATAAATATGATATAGATGAATTATTTTAAAAAATTTGCTGCAAATATAGTACAAGAGATAGAATGCGCGGGAGAGTTCATGTAGTTCATCATTTTTCCTTCATCTCTAATGTTCATGTCATTGACCATATGAGATTTTTGGTTTTGGAAATTAACCATGAGGTTCTACCATCTCTAATTTAAAAGAAATATGATATTTATTTTGTGATTCTCGAATTATTCATTTGATTTTTGTAACTTATATTATGTTTCTATAAAGTTTTGTTTGTGTTTTTTTAGTACAAATTGGGGGAAGGGGGATTAGCTCCAAACCAAATAACCAATCGCGTCACCGATCCATTCGGTATAAAGTTTTGTTTGTGTTTGTTAACCATTTTCTCTTCATTTTTTCTAAACAATTTTGAAGATGGAAAAGAAAAAAGAAGCAATAACACTAAATTATAATTGGTTTAAAAAAAATTGTGAAACTTTGAAGGCATACCTTAATAGATTTTGTTTATTTTGATTTGCAGGTAAGATGTCATCCAAGTTCTTTCTTTCTCATTTTAATATAAATATATAATCCTCCAGAGTTACTGATACTGATTTTTTTTTTTTTTTTTAAATAATAGTTACTGCTATTTATTCAACAACATCTCAATTTAAAAATTTTGGGTGGCATTTTTTCAGGTTTAATTTAGTTATATAAATTTAATCACAATAAAATTATACATACTTAAGAAATAATTACAAGATTATAATTATAATAAATTTAATTGAAAGCTTATATTACAAGAATATAAGTAAAATATCCATTAAATACAAATAATAAAAAAGGAAGATAAAATTTTAATTAAACCAAGAAAGAAGACGATGTTCTCTTCCAAAGTTAGATGAACGGTAAAATCATACAAAGTCATAATTAAAAGATTATATAAAAAATAATTTATATAATAATGTGATAGGAGTTACCATTTTTTAGACCTTCCGCCCAATCAACCATACTAAGTGGTCAAATCGAATGACACATAAGAATCCATATTGGGCTGAGCGAGAACAAAATCGGGTGAGAAGGAATCATTATAATTATAAGCATGTGTAGCAGAGACTAAAAATGCAAGAAAAAAAAAAGATTCACAGGCAAAATAAGATTAATATCAAAATTATACATAAATATTAATGTTTAAAACAGTTACGATGATTATTAGGCTTGGTAAAGATGAAATCAACAAGAAGTTCTTCCTCCCGACAAGTAAACTTCAACCATACCCAGGATATTTGGATGAAGTTATTGAATACACACTCACGTTATTCCCTTTCAAGACATTGGATTCGAGTGCTAATTCTCACCGCATTTGGATCGTGCGGGAACTGAAAACATATATGTACGACGTTGGGAATCCAGGAAATGAGGGAAAAAAAGTTGAGATGATTGTTGTTCATCACAATGATAGCTTTCAAAATACTCCGGTAGAAGTTCAATAGAAATATTAGTATCTTCAAATGCACAAACAAACGAAAAATGGCTGGATATATATTTATTTATTTATTAATTTCACAACCTTCTTATACTAATTTTTAATAAGACGTGGCTTGAACGAGAAGATTTATTAAATTCCTTAAGAGGGTAAAATTAATTTAACACATGGGGTTAAAAAAAAGTTGTAATTAGAGTATTTAATCATTTATTGTCAATTAATTAAAATAATTTTTAATTACATAAATAATTGCTCATCTGAAATTTATATTCAAACAAAAATTTTTATTCTAACTTTTCTACGTAAAAATTAAAATCAAATTTCTAATTACACAATACAACTCCCACCTTGAGATCCAATTTTCTCACTTTTGAAAGCTGTGGTGGGCCTGGTTCGAAATTAACCACGGATTTTGATCTCCTTTTGGTGTAATGAATGATGACCTCTCACAAATTCAAGAGGGGCTCATCAATTGTTCAGCTCATAATTATTGTAGTAGAACAAATTTCAAAGTGATACCTCTGTGGTTTTTCTGGCTATTAATTTTTCCTGCAAAGGTGATAGGTGTTTTTAATGGCCGAGTCTGTTGAACAGCCCAATTATCGACAGTGATTATCTTAAGTTGGATTGGAAAATTCACATACATTAAAGAAAGTGCATCATAAAGTTGCATAATCCCCAAGTTTCATTTATTTTTAGTCGAGGGCAAGTCGATTTAGCTAGAATTGTTTTTTATAGCATCAGTTTTTGCAGAAGAGATGATGGATGAGTGAGGTACAATAATGCAAAAGAAAGATATCATTCTATTTACACTTGTAAAATAATATATGAGTTGAAGCTACAATAACGCAATACTTTAGTAATGGCTAATATTAAGTAAACTTAAATAGTATGCATAGAAGTTGAAGGCAAAGGAATGGGATCGATGTTTCTACAACGCATGTAAGTCAAAAACTGTTCAGGCAACTCTTCCAACAATGATTCAACTAAAGATATTTGTCCACCTGCAAACAATTAGTTTATACATATCTTAACTAATCATACAAAACAACCACTCTACTAACATCTAGTACTTAAAAATAATCCTTATAAATTAATTGAGATTTCTTAAATATGTCAATATATTAAACTCATGAATAGTAATTATAAAAACATTTATTAAAAAAAAAAAATTAAAACTCTTCTTTTAACAATAAAAGAAGTGTTGTTGCCATATTTACTATGTAAGTTTGACTTGACTATAAAAGTTTTAATAGAGAAAATTAGATCAAAGATAAAGCTCTACTAGAAATTTTGAAACAATTCAAAAAACACATTTTGGAGAGAAATAAAGCTAGAAAGAGATAAGAATAAAAGTTTTTAGAGTAAAAGAAAAGTTGAAAAACTTATCTACAGTTAGACACTTTCGAGGGTCTTTCTCACTCGGCCAAATGACCAGCTCAAAAACTAATCCCAAATAGGTGTCCTCGAGGGCCTCTTACCCTCGGCTAAACAATTACTTGACAAACGGGAGAGTACCCGAAGTCTGGCTCTAAACTGGAACGGAAGTGGTGTACTCACGAACATTAGCCCGGGAGAGCTCTCTGAACCGGCGACTAACGCGTGTGCGCACACACCGCATACGGCTGCAAACCGGCGTAAATGTGGGATTACCCCACTTCATAATCACCTCTCATTTGATTTTCAATAAAGTGATCACAAAATACTTAAAATCAGATTTTGATTTTCACTAAAATAATCAAATATCACTATACTTTATTAAATCATTCTCAAACATGTCCTATGTCCTAACTATATTAATATACTATTCAAAAGTTCTAATTGTTTAAAATATGATTATTTTCAAAAAGTTAGTTATTATAACTTACTGTGTACTTCTCGCATTGAAACAAATTGTACAATATCCCGTGTAGCCACCCGACCAGAAGAACTCTCCAATCGTTTTCCATTATCAGCATCAAGAATCTACACATAGCATATAATTTAAAGCATTGTTAACATTCTAATATCACATTGTCCAAATTGAAAAGATAAGTATGAAGTTCACAATACCTCCATTTGTTTAAAATCTGCCCTTCCCACACCTACTATGAGAATTGACAATGGAAGATCAGATGCCATCACCAAAGCTTCCACTGTTTGTTGAAGGTCAGTTAGAACTCCATCCTAACAAAAGTAGATCAGTCACACATATATTACAAAGTAAAATTGAAAATTAGAGGGATAATAGGAAGAGAATGAGAATGGGAATGATTATTTGTGTTTGGACTCTGGCGTGAAGGAAATAATTATGGGGGAAATAAAATAATGTACGGTATGATGTGAAGAAAAATAATTATGGAGAGAATAAAAAATTGTTGTAGAAATAATAAAAAGTTGTTGGGGGGAGATTAAAAAAGTGATTTTGGAGAATTGTGATTATGGAGAAAATGATTATTGGTAGCCCAAACACCGAAAATCATCCTCTTTCCTAATCTTCTCATTTCATCCCCTCACCACAAACACCCCGAAGCAAATTTTAAATTAATCATGCAGGTTTCAAGACAAGTAAATGATTTAGATGCCTTTCACTTAAGGAGGGTTTTTTTGAAATAAATTAAAAGTTCAAGGGTAGAGAATGGAAAGGTAGGAAATTCAAGTGGAGTGTGTGGGCTTACAGTAATAATGAGCAGGACAAAATACTTATTGTTGGTAGGGTTGGCAGCAATCTCTGCAGCCCTATTGATGACTTGTCCAAATAAAGTAGGTCCACTTAATGTAACATTGTGAAGAGTATTTGCATATGCTGCCATTATGCCATCAACACCTTCAACCTATAAATAGGAAACAAAAACATTATTAGTGATGATGCATGAAACTAATTACATAAACACTTCCACAATGATAATAAGGTGGCAAGTCTAAAATTACAAATAAAGGAACGAAGGCCCAGCGATAATTAAACTACAATTTATCAGAATGGTAAATACCTCAGATAGAGTTGGATTTAGACTCAAGTTGAAACAATGTGAAAGGGTGCCATTCGATAGTTTTGCCCCGAAGCCCCAAGCTGGAAAGCGACGATCATAGTCGTAAAACTGAATCACCTCCCCTACTTCCATGATGGTCTGCCATAAGTTCAAAGGTTATATAGTTCTAATATATTCATCATCTTATCTCCTACTACAACATAAAAGAAATTGAAAAAGAATTCAAATAAGAAGATAAAGATTCACATTACGTGTAGAACAAGTTATTAATATATTGGATCTTCTTTTAGATAGGAAACGAAAACATTTTCATTGATAAGATGAAAGTGTTACAAGGTTTGGGGCCAGGTTCTGAGCCGTTTTTATACAATGAGATATTAATATATTGGATCTTTAAATAATTAAATTATTCTTATGTTCACAAACTTTGAATTAATATAGAAAATTATCTAACAAGTATAAGAAAGACAAATGTTAAGCTGTCAATGATTCCTCAAACATCTACATTTGCACAAAAGTAAGTCTCGTAACTGAAAAGTTGATAAGAAATGAAATATGCATGATTATATTTTTCGAGAAATCAGAGCTTTGCTCCACTATAACTAGAGTAACCACACTCATCCCTAAGCCAGATATCGAAAAAATAAAGGCACAGGAGGAATATACAAATTAATGTCACAAGTGAGTCTTGAAGTTGGAATCTTGAAGGGAGCACACCTTCAAAATCTAAGTTTTTGACCACCGCATCACCCCTTGGGGACTCATGGTTAAATTAATTATTATAATGAAGAAAAATAAAGATTATCAGTTATTAGAATCTAGGGAAGCATTGTGTGGACTGTGGTAATATTGAAAATTGCAATTTGAAAGCATAGGTTAGGAGTGACATGTGCTAACCTGCTGGTAACTATTCAACCGCCCAAAAGGATCAATGTAATGCAAAGAATTTGGATCGCGAGGATTTCCATTTGAAGCTGCACAAATTATTCAAACCGCACAAAGAAAGGTCATCAATCAGATGATGCCAAATTTCTTTAGGAAAATTTTAACCAAACTTAATAAACAAAAGGGAATTTGTCCTCCATAGCATATTTTTTGCTCTTCATTACAATTGTAGCACATTTTTTAAAATAATTTCATCCATAGCACATTTTGCCCAAAATTGTTATTCTAACATCATTAGATTTCTATTAGTTCAACTGATAGACTTTAGACTTCTATCAGTTTAACTGATAGACTTTTAACAGTTCAACTGATAGGCTTAGCCTTCTAACAGTTCAACTGATACGCTTAGACTTCTAACAGTTCAACTGATATGCTTAGACTTCTATCAGTTCAACTGAAAAAACTTCAATCGATTTTGAGTGATTGAACAATGCAAATTGATAGAATTCAATCATTTTTGTGCTACAAATGAATAAGTTTGAGAATTGTGCTATACATAGAATTTTTTTTTTTAATATACATGCAAATTCCCCTAAACAAAATACTTAGGCATATTTGATAACATTTTTTGTCTTTTGTTTTTGAAATTTATAGTGTTTTCTCGCCATTTCTTTTTTAGAAGCTTTGAATTTTTAATCAAATTTCAAAAGTAAAAACAAAATTTTAAAAACTAAAGCAAGACCCACATAAAGGACACCCAAAAAAGCCATTAACTCCACATAATAGATAGTCTCAACTGCCTAAAACAATGAACAACTTTTTAAAGGAAGATTTTTTTTTTTAAAAAAAAAGGTTGGAAAATCAGAGTTTCACTTCATTATACCCGGGATAACCACGCCCATCCCAAGCCAGTTAAAGGAAGATTATTCATCAAGAAGGGGAGAGATGGGCTATCCCCTCCCAACTAAACCACTAAGTTACATAAAAGACTCTGTAAATAAATAAAAAGTTATAGAAAGAAAACAGTGCCTATTGTAACTAATTTCGAAAAGTATAATAGATGAAATTGAAATAGTGGCAATAAAAATGACGGAAGTAAAAAGTGGTTTTTTTTTCTTTCAGAAAAGTACCTGTAAAATCAACAGCAACCATAAAATTAAGCTGAAATCCACTAGAAATGTAATCAAGAAAGCTGAATTGTGTTTTCTCAGCAAAGTAATTAACAAACAGCTGGCCTTTTAGAACCTAATAAACACAATTAGGTTACATCAATATGAAGAAGGTGAAGTAAAAAGATGGTAATGAATAATTTCCGGAATTGTAAGAGAGACCTTATCATAACCACTCTTGGAAGAAGATGGAATAGTAAAATTTGCACCACTTTTTTCTTTGTAAAGATTTTCAAGATCCGCCATGGATTTTTCAACCTTACTGATCAAATGAAATGAGTAATGATATTAATACATTTTCAAAACATAACTTCAAAATTATTCATGAACCATACCAACAAACCATACAAAATGAAACCAACAACTCAAAATATTGAACTTAACCAAATAAAAAAATTCAAGAAAGTAAAAATGCTAAGAGTGCTTATATACTTTACCTAAAACATTTTTTTAAGGCATTCCATGCCAAACACACAAACTTCAAAAGGGAAAAACTTAACGAATAGAATTCTGTTAGGCCCTCATTTAGTCACACTTCCACTAGAAGAAATAGGGAGGTGAATATGAAGGATAATGTGTCCCCACCAATTATACATACTGTTAGTATTATTCTATATTTAGTGAGTTGTTAGGATTTGCATCATTCTTAGTATTATTCTATATATAGTGAGTTGTTAGGATTTGCATCATTCTCCTTGTATATATATATGGACATAGTTATATCAATAAAGAGGCACGACTTCTCTGAGTCCCAAAATATTGCGTAACATGGTATCAGAGCCATGTTTAGGGTTTTAAAATATTGAATTTTAAGGTTTGGGTGTGTGCTTCTCGGGGTATTCGAATAGTACTCTTGCTGTTCGAGATAGCCGTCAGAAACTGCGTCAGGACCGCCGGAATCTGTCAGAACCGCTGCTACCGCCGCGCCTTGCCGGAGTTGGTCGTCACCGCCACCGTCATTCGAAAGCCCGCCAGCCGATCTACCTGCATCTAGAAGATCGCCGACGCAGACGGAGGCGCGTGAGAGCGCGTGGAGGGGTTTTCCGACGAGATTTTTCCTGGGCTTTGAGCGCAAGCCTCTCTTCGTGTCTGTGTGGTTTGTTTTTGGTTTTCGACGATATTTGGTCTCAGGATTGAGGTTTAGAGCATTTTTTTTTTTGGTAATTTCCTACTGTGTTTTGTTTAATTCGACGTTGATTCTCTGATTTCCAAATTTTAGATTGGTGTTTTACGCTTGGAAGAATAAATGGCTGATTCTAAGCACACGAGTGTTATTTCTCACTCGTCGGAAATCACGAAGTGTAAGTTGAATGGCCTCAATTATCGCGATTGGAATAAAACAATTCGGTTTCATCTTCTGAGCATGGAGATGGAGAGTCATATTAAGGATGATGCACCAGCGGATGAGTCAGAGAAAAGAATATGGCTTAGAGATGATGCTTGACTATATAATCAGATTCAAAACTCAATAGAAGATGATGTGGTCGCCCTGGTGACTCATTGTAATAGCGTCAAGGAATTGATGAAATTTCTGGAGTTCTTATATTCTGGAAAGGAGCAGGTGACAAGAATATATGATGTTTGCACATCCTACTTCCATGCTGATCGAAAGGGACAATCAATAACGGCGTACTATATGCAGCACAAGAGGAACAGTGTCGAGCTCACGGCTCTTATGCCTTTTGATGCAGATATAAAAGTTTAACAGAGTCAGAGAGAGAAGATGGGTGTTATTAGTTTTCTACAGGGTTTAGGTCCTGAGTTTGAAATGGCAAGGTCACAAATTCTCTCTGGGACTGAGGTGCCTAGTTTAGATGAGGTTTACAGAAGGCTTCTTCGTATTGAGGGTCATCCTCAAGACCTGTTAGGGTCACAGCCTAACAGTGCACTTGTAGGGAGACAAGATTCGCGTTCTGGGAAAGGTGTGAGTTCTTACGCACCTAAAATCAATTAAGGAGGTGGTACGACTCCATGGTTTTCCTAAGTCTATAGTTTCAGACAGAGACAAGGTATTCATCAGTCATTTTTGGACCGAGCTGTTAAGTGTCAGGGAACGCTTCTCAAACGCAACACAACCTTCCATCCGCAAACGGATGGACAAACAGAGAGGGTTAACAGTTGTCTCGAGGTTTATCTCAGGTGTTTCTGTAACGAACACCCGACGAAATGGGCAAAATGGATGGATTGGGCAAAATACTGGTACAATACCAACTTCCATGCTTCGATCAACACGACACCTTTTCAGGTGGTCTACAGTCGAGCACCTCCCCCACTGATTTCGCATGGAGAAAACAAGACATCTAACGACACTCTAGAACAGCAACTAGCTGAGAGGGACCTTGCACTGGCAGCTCTCAAAGACCGCTTGCATCTAGCGCAAGAACGAATGCAACGTTATGCTGATAAAAACAGACGAGAAGTGAAGTACGAAGAAGGAGAAATGGTCTATCTCAAGCTTCGACCTTATAGACAACGGTCCCTGGCAAAAAGGAGATGCGAAAAAATGGCCCCAAGGTTTTTTGGTCCTTTCAGAATCAGTGAATGCATCGGCCCAGTGGCCTACCGCTTCGTGTTACCCGCAGGATCTACAATCCATGATGTGTTCCATGCCTCCTAGTTAAAGTGCTTGGGACCGAAAAACTCAATTCACCACGATTTCCCCATACTATCCAAGGAATTTGAGTGGATCGCAGAACCCGAAGAAGTTCTTGGTCTAAGGTGGAATAGAGAACAAGGGATGGAGGAATGGCTAGTGAAATGGAAGGGGCAAACAGAAAATGAAGCGTTCTGGGAGACAGTACAGTTTATGCAATTGCAATTCCCTGAATTCCACCTTGAGGACAAGGTGTATTCGTCCCTGGCGGGTAATGTTAGGCCCTCATTTAGTCACACTTACACTAGAAGAAATAGGGAGGAGAATATGAAGGATAATTTGTCCCTACCAATTATACATACATATACAAGGAGGGGTAAAAAGGGAATTGAACAGGGACAAGGATCAGGCAGTGGAGCAGACCGTTAAAAAGGGGTCGTACGAGTTGGTTAGGGTTATACGTGGAAAAGGGTTTAAATAGAAAGATGATGCAGGAGAAGGGGTGTGAAGAAAAGTGGAGGTTGGATCAGCAGCTTAGAAAAAGGAGAGTCGCCGGTGCTCTTGAATTCACCGAGAGTTATCTTCATTTTGGCTTATGTTATATTTCTATTTCCATTTTGTGATCTCTAAGACGTTGGTGTATTTTGCTTTCTCTAGACTTCCTAGAACTAGTATATTTTGAATATCAGCATATTCCTATTTCTGGTATCGTTTTGGATATTTGTGTTCCTATCTTGTGCAGGGAAGAGACAAATACCTAACAAATTCCTTTACTTATTCTAGTTTAGGATATAATTTGATAAATGGAAAGTTCAAGGTTAAAATATGAACTGGACATTGATGAACAAAAAATAATTACCCAATTAATTCATGACTGCCATTTCTATTGAAATCAAAGCATTCAAATATAAACTAGACATTGATGAACAAAAAATAATTACCCAATTAATTCATGACTGCCATTACTATTGAAATCAAAGCATTCAATGACCAAGGGGTTATCCTGTATTTAAATAAAAAGAACATTATTAGAAGCCTATAATGTATACCATTAATAAATTATAAAGAGATTAAGATAGAAAAATTCATATGCTTGCCTTGCTTCCAAATTTCTGCATGCTTAAGCCTAAAGGTCTCCAAACAGGATTAAGATTGTCTTTAACCACTTCAGTTTTACAAATTGGAATTGGGCTTCCACTTTCAACAACTCTACATATTCTCAAAAAAGGATCCTAATACAAACAAAAATAAACAAAAGTTAAGGGTCTTCAATGGAGACAACAACAATGAGTTTGAAATGATGAAAGTGCTAAACAACACATTTCAACTTCTTTTTTTTATAACCGAGGAATCGAAGCTTAGCCTCACTACACACTCGGAGGCACCCGTGCCCACGTGTCACAATTTGAATCTGCATCCCCACGTGTCATTGGACTTCTTAAAATATATAAAATAAAATAAAAATTCACAAAAAAAAAACTTACACTTTTGGAGAACAATTCTTTATTGTCAAGATGAGAACATCCAAATACTAATTCAATGAAACTTCTGGAAGCAATGGTTTCCTCTGCTCGAATAGTTAGAGATCCTATGTTTCTTGAACCTCCAAGCCCATCGTTGAGACTAAGAGTTAAACTTCGACTCTGCTTGGTAAATATCTGCCATGCCACAAATCAAATAGCCAAAAGAAAAATTATAAACATAATGTACGTAAAAGTATTTACTATTTATAAGAACAAAAGTGCATCTTTGAACCACAGCTTCCGTACAGCCCCCTGAATTTACCTCTGAAAGAACACAACTAGCTTCTCCTAGAAAATCTTGGTCGTTCAATTTTATTGTCTGCAACACAGAACATGGAAGGTTTAGGCTTGAACAAGGTAATGATGTACGAAAAGACGGAGACAATGAAATGAATCATACCTTTACAGGAACATTGAAGAATTTGGTATCAATATCATATACACGAAATCTGTAGACAAAACAGAGAGAAAAATTAAAAGGATCTATATGAAAGTTACGTTTAGAAATAAATTCATGGAAAAAGGTCCATGACAAATTCATTTTCTTTTTTATCTCATTTATTCAAAGAACGGAAAGAAAAAGTCTCATGACATTGTAGTATTTGGTATTAATGTCATACTATTTTCCAAACCATTTCAAAAGATTAATCTACAGAACATTTTAAAAAAACCCAAAAAGCTCCTATTAAGCACATATTAAATCATATATATCAAAGTGCAAAAAACTTATTATGAGAAAACATGGGGAAAAGCTTACACCAAAGTTTGCACAGTCTCAAAATGGAATGCAACGACTACTTTCTCGATCCACTGTGGATTTAGACTATTCAAAATAACTTCACTCCTACCTATCTCTTGCAGTGCTCCATTTTTCTTTAAATACACAACCACCATTGGATCGCTCTGATAATAAACAATTTCAAAACTATTATTAACTAAAATAATAAATTGAAACTATTAATTAAGTGAACATTCAAAAAAGAAGGCAGTGGTTTAAAAAAGAAGGCTGGATTTAAAAAAGAAATTGCTTACAAAATGACATTGTTTTAGTTGAACAATGGAAATTCAAATATATATATCAAGGTTCTTGGTCGAAGAAAATGTACCTTTGAGGTGATGTCACGATCAAGCAACTTTGATGCCGACAAAGTTAGCTACGACATTCAAAATTCAGATAACTATGAGAAAACAAACAATAACCAGAAAACCCAAATAGGTAATAAAATATTTGAATATGAAATATAACTAGTAGAAAATTCATCTATAAAAAAGAAACTAGTTGAAAATTCTTAATTTCTTTTAAATATGATGTTGAACGTGTCCAAATATATTAACCAAAATAAAATTTTAATTACATGAAAATTTTCTATTAACCAAATTCAACAATATTTTTTTGTTTGAATGGGTTAAATGATATTTTAATATATTTAAGATAAAAATCATAATTTTAAAGGTTGAATAAACAACTTCACACCTTAAGAGATTTAGTCCGAATGAAGAGGTCTAAATCATGTTTTACCTAACTAAAACAAGTGGACAATATTTATAAAAAAATCATTTTAAAAGCTACTACTAAAATTATCTTACAAACTTTTACCTCAAAAATTACTTTTCTCTATAATTTAAGCATACAACAGAATGTGGATTAGGATTAGGAATGACCACGCAATCTAAAAAAGAGCAAAAGGAGAGTTGTGGTTTTAATTTCGAGGGCCCTTCACTACTTTACCTACCTTTACTAATAAACACTAAAAATTAAATGAAGATGGCCAAATGCTTAAATCTTCCCCTCAACTTATTGTTGAACTAAACAATGATCATATAGAGATGCCAAAATAATAGAAAATTTTAAAAAAAATGTTAATTATAAATATTTGAAAAAACTTGGGACCTATTTGACACTTTGACACAAATTAAAAGTTTAGTATATATTAGACACTATTAAGAATTAAGGGCTTAAGATTTTAGAAAAAAATTTGTAAACCTAATATTAGGAGCAAAATTTAATTTCAAAATATTAAACACATGGCAGGATACCAATATGAATGAACATAGTTTGATTCTAGGACAACATATAGAAGGAAACTTTTATGCAATGGAAATTTTTGGTGCATAAATTTGGTCTGCCTAGACATGTATTAAATGGAAACTCTTATAAATTCCAAAGTTTAAGCAAGACAGTAACTTTTTCAGTTTCAGACAGTAACATTCAATTTTCACCATCTAAGGGCTACTCAAACTTAAGAAGATTTCATTCCACTAGATTTGATATCCAATTCAAAGTAGTAAGACAAAAATTGTTTGGTATCCAGGGCTATTCAAACTACAAAATATTACGAGTTAAATGGCTTTATCTTTTCTGCTTCAATGGAATATTTAATGTCTAAAATAACAAGGTATATTGTGACCACATATCTGGCAAAACAAACTAGGGGAAAAGGTTAAAGACAAGTAAAGAAGTCAGCAAAAGCATATAGCTCAACTGGCACGAAAGATCAGAAGTCATGAATTCGAATCATTATTTTTTTTTTTTTTTTAAAAAAAAGACAAATAAAGAAAACAAGTGAAACATGATTGTTTTTGCAGCTGATATTAAAAAAATATAATAAACCATATAAGACAAAACATGTACACCTAAGCAATTACAGTACAGTGGCTCATATATACATCATATAAGAGTGAAAATAGGAACCTATAACATCTTGGTTAAGAGTAATTTATTTTTTGCACCTCAACTATTGTCAAAAGACATACCGATAGTAGTTAATAGTTTACTTTATAATATTTGGATGTCAAAGAAATCGTAAAAAATTAATTTATATATAAGTGGTCATCATGAATTGAACTTAAACTCATACATAAATTCTCTAGCGCACTCTTGACCACTAGCCATGATGGTTCCGCAAAAGTAAATATTTCGACCACATGTCACTTTCTTTAATGGTTGGTATAGGGGTTGGGGTTGGACTGACTTTGGGTTTTTCAAAGGCTACATCGAATATCCTATAAAGGAATGATACCATTTATATTTAATTTATGAAAGGGCCCATTTGGCTGAAGAATCGAATTCGTATTTTCAAGAACGCAAGATTCCAAATCGAATGGTCAAGCTTTTTATTCCGTTTCTTTATAATTTTTGGCTGTGTTCGGCACGCAAATCGAATCGATTAGCCCCAACATTAAGCCATGTTCATGGTCAAAACAAATCATTATAAAATACCACAGAATATGTGATTTAAGAGACAAGATAAGATTCCAACCCTAGAAATCTCGAAAACAAAACAACATAAACTATGAGGTGGGGCGGCCGCGCAGAATGTACCTCAACTTGAGTGAACAAACCCTGAAAACCATGGGATCGGAAGAAGTAATCAACGGCGTCGTTGACGCCGGCGCCGCCGATGGTTGCGGCGTTGCCGGCATTCCGCCGCCGTCCCCCCACCGCCTGCTCTCCGCCTTTAGTATCAGAAAGACAACCTCCCATTCTTCGAATCGCAATCAAAATCGAAGAGATCTGGTTCTTGCGATCTTTGGCGATCTTTATATTGCTTTATTACGGGAAATTTCACGACAATTTCTTTTTTTTTCTTTTTTTTTTATAGCAACTTCTCAGCAATTAATTAATTCTTTGGTAAAGTCGTGGAGTATATACCTTAAATTGCCATATATCTTTTTAAGGAAATAAAATTCAAATTTATAAATGTCACTTCCCTCAACAAATATATATATATAAATACTATTTATAGGTGTAAATAAAGGAATAATTTAAGGATACCAATATTCTTTTAAGAGATTATGTGTTCCATCTCTATTTAATTATTGTTGGATTAAAAAAATTTATATTTATAATTATTATTGAATAAAGTTTATTACTTCCAAAAAAACTTAGAAATATTTTTTTTAATTTAGTGGTTAGTTATTTCTAAAATTAATGTATATGATCTATACATGTATAAATATGATAAATTACATGAAATAAATCCGATAACATCATATATTATTAGCTGTCGTTTGATAACCATTTTATTTTTTGTTTTCTATTTTTATTTTTAACTTTTTAAAATGATAACCAATTTTAATTTTTGTTTTTTAAATTTTAAAAATATTAAAAAAAAAATTAAAAACTAAAAAAGTAGTTTTTAAAAACAAATTTTTGTTTTGTTTTTAAAAAAGCATGAACAAATTAAGAATAAAGAGTAAAATTCTAAAAAAATTCAAATAAAATGTGAAATTTGAAAAAACAGTTATCGAACATGTTTTTTGGTTTTTAATTTTTGAAAACATATAACTAAAAATGAATCATCAATTATATACAATTTTTTTTTAAACTAAAAATTTATAATGAAAAATTAAATTTAAAAAAATTAATGAAAAACAAAAAATAAAATGGTTATCAATTTGGGGCTTAATAATGCCTGAAATAAAAAAAAATAGATCTTAATAATTAGTTGGTTATGAATTTGAGTTTCAAATATTAGTTTAATTTGAATTAAAAAATATTTTGATTATCTAGTATTTAAAATAGGATCAAAGATTTTATTTTTATTTATTGCACATAATTCCTCAAAATATATATATATATATATATATATATATATATATTTATTTATTTATTTATTTATTTATTGCACATAGAAGTTAAAAGTTTTTTCACGGATATTATGATTACAAAAAAAAGTATCGTGTAACTTTCTTTAAGGGGGTGTTTGGCTGCAGATGAGATGAGATGTTGTTATCAGAAAACCTTGTTTGGGGTGAGATGAGACGATAGAAAAACCTTGTTTGGGATGCATGTAGATGAGATGACAAAAAACTTTGTTTGGGGTTGGAGAGGAGATGAGATGTTAAGATATGTTTTTTTTAATCTGTTCTTATATTTTTTTTAACTATAAAATTGTTCTTTTTCTTTTTTTTTTTTTAAATAATTATTCTCAAATATTTAGCTATTAATATAATAAGTTTGTAAATATAATCACGGTGATAAATAAAATGTAAGTAATATAAATTTAATATTAAACATCCTTAATCATATTAATGTTTTTTATTAAAAAAAGTATAGTTTCAATGATATTATGTACAACATAATAACCATGAGGTTAAAAGTTTCAATATTTTCATACTTAAATATTGTTTAATTAAAAAAAATTACGAGAAAAAAAAATTTCACACCACCAAAATAAAGTTTGACTAATCTAAAATATTTGTATATCGTTAATAACTTTTTTTTAAAGATTTGTTAGACTTAAATAATTTGAAAAATACCAAGATTCTATTTATTAGAAAATAAAAATAAAACCATTTGGTTAAACTAGTAATTATAACATCTTGATAACAATTTTTATTTTATTTAAAAAAAGAATTCTTATACCTTTTATACCTTCATATTCATAGTTACCGAAGGTCAAAGAATTGTTAATAAAATACACTAATTAACAGGTAATAATAAATTAAATATATTTATCTTATTAGGCATTGATACTTCTAGGGAACCATAAACACCCCTAAACAATTTTATTTATTGTTTTTTTGTAGTTAAAAGAGAACTCGATCACATTTTGATAATAATTATTAGGAAGTAATAAAATATCCATCAAATTTTAATTTTTTTTTTATTATGTAGAATAGATTTCAATCTCTATGACTCGTACAAGTCTTGAAACTTATAGTTGTTTTTTGTATATGCAATCAAAGACTCTCAAAATTATTTAAATTAATTTATCCCTTCAAAAAAAAATTCGCTCTTACTATTATTTCAAAGTGCAATCGAATACAAGAGTATAAAATTTGAATTTCATTTTTTTAACAAACAAAATAAGTTTAATAGTTTTAAATTTATTGAAAATAAGTTGATACTTTTAAATTTATTGTAAACTACGAATAAAAATTCAATGCGTATAAATTATTTAAATTTAATTTTTGTTTTAATAATAATTGATATATTTATTGTTAATATTAAAAATAAACACATAAATTTTAATTATTAATTTTTAAATATGATATTTATAGTCTATCTCTAAACCATTGAAATTCTATAACTTTTTTTGTTATTAAAGACGATTAAAAAATGAATAAAAATATGAAAATTTAACGTCATATATTAAGAGCTCATATATATCTATTTATTTTAATTTTTAAAATTCAAATATATTTAAATAAATATTTGATATAATAATAGTATAATTATTATAATTATACATTGATATATTAAAATAATAATATTATAATAAAAAATATATCAAACATAAAATAAGTAAATATATATATATAAATAAAAAGATGAAAAAAAATTTAATTTAAAAAAAAAAGGAGGAAAGAGAAGATGAGATAAAGAATACCTTGGGCCAAACAAGGTGTTGGGTTTCAACACATTACCTCATCTCAACTCCTCTTAAACCAAACACCCTCTAATAGGTCAATAAGACCTGGGAGAAGGCTTATTCAGGACCAAAATGAAAATGCACAAGCTATTATTACAAAATGCCAATTTTGACCTTATTTATATATTTGAAAAAAATGACAACGTGACCCACGAGTTATAATTTAAACAAATTACTACATATATTGTATAAATTATGATATTAAATGAATGAGTAAAATGTTTTCCAAAATAAATAAAAAATAATCTTTATAATAATAATAACATCAAGGGGCAGTTTGGGGTGGGGAGATAGCGTGGGGATGGGATGGAATGATTTTCATCTCATGTTTGGCCGGCCGACTTGGGCAAACTGACATTTTTTTTTTTTAATTTTCATTATTATTATTTAATGTTTTCTACCTCTACTTATTTTTTTTTTATAAAAAAATTAAAACTATTTGATCATACGGATTGTTTTATGTTTCAATTTTGAATATAATTTGAAGAATAAATGAATTAAAATAAATTTTAAAATTTCTTTTTTTGACTTCATAATTTATTATTTAAAAGTATATATGATAAATATTTGAAATTTATTTTATACCATGTATTTTAAATAAACTATATATGATCAATATTCATTATTTATTTATTAATTTTTTTAAAATTAAAATTATTCGATCATATTAATTGTTTTAATTTAAAGAATAAATGAACTAAAAATAAATCTTTTTGTTTCAAGACACGTGTATTTTTTTAATTATTGAATTGTATTTATTTATAGTACACTATTTATGTGTATCTTTTAATTTTAAAATGTAATAATAATCAATTATAAATATTCATTTTTATTCAATCATTTTTTTTATTAATTCCAAATTTTTTTTATTCTAAATATCTAAATTTGTTTAATAATTCCAATATAGCTAAATATTAAAAAATTACTAAATATCTATTTTTTTATTTAAATAAAAATTTCAACTCTTCCCTTTCCATCACATCAAACATAAATTTAAAAGAAATTGTAGTGGATAATCACTTTCAAGAAAGTAATAACAAATCTAGTCATTCTTTAAAAAATTTATAAATCTATTTTTGTTTTAAATTTAAATATTAATATTTTTTTTACAATACCTATTATACCCTTACAGGTAGTTTGGAAGCCAAATCTCAGTGTTGCAATACATTTTTTTAATCAAATTTGCGCATTTCAAGCTGGATGCATTTATAATTTATTTTTCGATTTCTTTGCCTTTTCAGTTTTTTTAATTGGTTTTTATTAATTTTTCAAGCAATTTCTTTTATTTAATTTTTTTTAATTACTAATGGTATTGGATAGACTATTTTAATCAAATAATTATTAATGTAATTAAATTTGAAAATATTTACATCATAGTCATAAATACATTTTAATACTGTATTATTAATATTCATTAATAGAATATTATTTATTATTAATACACGTAATAACTATTAATACAATATTATTTATTATTATTATTAAATTATTACATATTATTAATACAATATTGTGTATTATTACAATGTATAATTAATACCGTATTACTATTAATACTGTGACTATGATTAAATTTTTTTTTAAGTGACCTTAATTGTATTATTTTTTTTAATTTGACTAATTTTGTAAGTTTCCCATGATAATATCCATAAATTCTTATTTATTTAAAATTTGTATTTATTTATTTATTAATACATGATAAAGATTTTATGAAATGACTATCACTTTTTCACACATTTTTCTTTTAGTCCAAAACAATGTTGACCTTTTGTAATTAAATATATTTGAATAATTAAATAGATTCATTTTTACCAATATTTTTCAATTTTTCAAAAAGAGAGTTCATTGTCAAATGTATTGCATATTCAGATACATTATTTACGAAGTATTAATGTTTTTTTTAGTAAATTAATGTATTAAACTTCATAATCATAATCATTTCTTTTTTTTTTTTTGAAAAGAAAGATCATAATCGTTTCTTTAATACGATATATTCATAAAATTATTATTAAATAATATAGATTAATATAAAGTTAAATGAATTAATACTATAAGATAAATACATATAAATATAAAATATATCTTAATTGTAAAATATGATATTGACTCAGTATTTATATTCAAGTAAAAGAAATATAGTACTTATACATAATACAATCAACACCAATTCATAAATCTTTATTTATTTAAAATCAGTATTTATTTATTAATACACGATTAAAATGTTTTAAATATTTGGAAAAATCAAAATAACTAAATTTAAAAAAAAAAAAACATTAAGCTTCACAAATGAAATGGAAAAAATAAAAAACCACAATTTAAGATTTTTTAGGAGGCTACTCACCTGTCTAAAGAGATTTATTTTAAACGTTGATTTCAAGAAGTTGGGGTATTTTTGTCTTTTCTCTGAATTACGCTTAATTAATCTTGCAAAAATTTATAAATATAGACACTTTTATAATTTTTTTCTTTATTTAGCCTAGTCTTGTTAAAAGCACTAAATGTATTATCACAACTTTTCTCTTCCTTTCCACCAAACATAAACTTACTCTCACTTCTCTTCTCTTTTCATCCCATTCCTTCCAAGCCAAACATGCCCCAACAAAATAAAAATATATCATAGAAAACGTTAAAAAAAAATAGAAGCGTGAAATTTTAGGGAAAAAGGGATTTTTTCATGGATATTAAAAAATAAATAAATAATTCTCTCAACAGCACATTTCTTAAATTTATTCATTTGTAGCAAAAAAATACCTTAAGTTTGTAAAATTACCAAAAGACCCCTGCTTAAAACTCTCCCACAAGATTTCATCCCATACAAACACTGTACACACCTTCTTCATAAAAAAAAAACCCTCCCAACACGATTTCTTCCCAATCATCGCAACTTCTCATCGCCGTCACCTTCGCGGAACCACGTTCTTCGTTGTCGATCTCATCCGGCGCTTCTCGGCTTTCTATTCTTCTTATCCGTTCAATATTCGTTCCCATTTTAGCGCTTTCTTCTATTCAACGGATTCTTCCTTACCCGTGATTGGATTTCGCCTTCATCGGGCATGGTTCCATTACATGTCATTTGGTGAAGTATCCGTATGAGGCGGTCTTTGTAGAAAGAGTTTGGGGCGCGACAGAGTGCTTTGTCGTGGCGTTCAGGATGTTCGACAATTCGCCGCTTGCGGTGTTATATTTACGACGGCGAATGTAATGTGGAGTCAAGAGCATGGGGAAGACGTAGAGGTTCAACTGATAGAAGTCTATCAGTTCCATTGATAGAGAACTGATAGACTTCTATCAGTTCCACTTATAGGATGCTATCGGTCTTGATTTACTTTGGTTGGTGATAGAAGGAATCGATAGAAGACTGATAGAAATCTATCGGTCGAAGCTTGAAGAGGAAGAAGAAATTGCAGAGAAGAACGGAAAGAAAGCTTGGAGAGGAACTTAAAAGAAAAATGGTATATTTGGAAATTGAAAAAGAATGTAAAAATCATCATGCATGAATTTTTTTACAATTTGTGCTATAATTAAAATAGGTGGGCCAAAAAATGCTATTGATAGCAAATTCCCTAAATTTTATCGAAACTAGTAAATAATAATACTAATATCTTTCTCTTTTTTTCTTTTTGAGATATACTAATATCTTTCATTCAATGAAATACAACATGTATTTTGAAATTTATATAAAAAAAAAATTATATTAATATATTTTCAACTACATAGACTAATGTTTTTTTTTAATTGAAGGAGGGGACAACTACATAGATTAATGTTTTATTTTATTTCTTATATAAATTGAAGGAGAGATCACAAATTCTACCAAAAAATATTATTCAGAGTAAAATAGTGATTTTGAGAATTAAATTTGC
This sequence comes from Sicyos edulis, assembly GCA_036507275.1. Classification (NCBI taxonomy): domain Eukaryota; kingdom Viridiplantae; phylum Streptophyta; class Magnoliopsida; order Cucurbitales; family Cucurbitaceae; genus Sicyos; species Sicyos edulis. The sequence continues at coordinate 7,223,311 of CM071856.1, read as the reverse complement.
GACCATAATTAAAGTTCTACTATATAAAAGTATAAATATTAAAATAAGATTTAAAATAAAGTCCACCAATATTTTATTTAAATATTAAAGACCAAACATGCATTGGGACCAAACATGTTGAAGACCTTGACTTTTCTTTTTTGGAGATAGATAGGAAGACCTTGACTTCTTATTACTTTTTCTTAAAAAAGAAAAAGAAATGATCATAGAAAGTTATTCGGCAATTGCCTTTACGCGCTCAATAAAAAGTAAAAACAAAAACGGTAATATATTGCGTACACGTCAATGAATATATTTGTTTTTGAAAAACATCAATTAATACGAACAGTTTTGGTTTGTTCCGTTTGATAAAAGAAACAAAAGATTGTCCCAATTGTTTTCGACAAGCTTCTTGAAATAATACATAGGAAGTATTTGGATTTATAATTGTATTAATAGCTCATTTGGATGTAATTGTTTGTAGAAAATTTTTATGAAATAATTGTATCAATAGATTGTTTGGATGAAAAGTATATAGAGTAATTGCATTAGTAGATGGTTTACGTGCGATGTTTAATCGAATGGTTGCAGACAATATAGCTTGTTTGGAAGGAGAGATTTGTTATTTTTTAATTTTTAATGATTATAACATTTATAATTTTTTCTAAATCTAAAATAATATTATTTTATTTGTATATTTATCATTCCAAATTATTCTTTTAATAATTTGTGGACTCTCTTTCTAATATCACTTTTAGTTTTAATTTGTATCATTAAATTTTCGTATTCGTATTTCGAAGACAGCCGACATACTAGTCCTTTGATGCGTTCCATTGGTTATCTATTATTTTTTTGTGAGAAAAATTTTTATACCAACAATTTTTATAAGATGAATTTTACTGTTTAGGATTTATCTGAATTTATGGATCAAATATCGACTTAGGTGACTTAAAAAAGTAGATCAAATACTCATTTGGAACTCGAATACCATATTAGATAGTAAAAATCAATTGGGTAGTAAAATGAGTAGCTCATATATATCTTATAAACATCTTTGAAAACTCCTCATATTTTTAATATGAGATAACTCCTCATATTTTTAATATGAGATAATGTGACCAGTATCTCCAACAAAACACTTTTACATTCCAATAATGTTCGACTTTAGTCATAAAGATGATACAAGAATTCAAGTATTCGCTAACATCTTTTTGTCATCGTAGAAAACATCGGCAATTAGTATTATGGCCGATGATAACCATCGACTAGTAGTTATTTGTGGCGACGGTTATCTAAAATTGTCGATGGACTTTCCTTGCCCGATGTTTATGGAAATTATCGGCTAATTGTGACATTTTATTGTATTACAATATTCTAAGGTAAATACAGTTTAGACAAATCAACTAAAATTTTCACATTTTCCCTTTTTTAAAAAAATTCCGATCTTTTTCAAACTATTGACCAACCGTGTTTTAAACCGTTTTTCAAATTATCTACCAATACTCTAAACATGAGTATTTTCGGAGGATATTAGCCGACGATTTATTAAATCGTCCGTTAATCTTAGGAAAAAAGAGCATTTTTAGAGAAAAATGATCGACAATTAATTTTTTAAACCATCAGCCAATCCTTTGTTAAAATTGTGAATTAATCGATTCTTACTTTCTTCTTTTTCTTCTCTGCGTCCGTCCATCACGTTTTGTAATCGTCGTTCTTGTCTCCGTCCATCATTGTCAACTTTTCGAAAAAAAGAAACTTCGTTGTCAAGAAAATAAATAATTAAAAGATGATATTTTGACATATAATTAAAATGAATGAGATAAAAAATTAGGAAAAAAAATATTTTTTTAGTTAAAAAGGTTTTGATTCAATCATTATATTTCAAAATTAAATATTTTTATCCCGACCTTTCAAGTAATGCTCGATTTTAATTTTGTATAGGTTGAGTTTACTTTTTTACTTATTTTTTTTTTAGAAAAAATGAATTTATGTCAAGAGAAAAACAATAACTTTATCAACATATTAAAATTTTAAATTTTAAATCATTATTTATTAATTATTAGAGTTAAGAGATCGAACTCAATATAGATTGATATTGTTAAGCTATTGCTATATTAATTATTGAACATTAATTTATATGTCAAGTCAATATATCATGCTAATTAAATTAAATTATTATTCATAATTTTGATCTCTATTTTCCCCCTACTAAATTCAAGTAATGCTATATTTTCAGTCTAACTTTCGAAAGAAAATAAAAATAAATATGAGTAAAAAATAGAAAAAGCCCACAAAAGTAGTAATTTCTTTTCTTTTTTTGAAAAATAAAAATAGGAGTTAATGTATACCCAAAACAAAAAATGAGAAAGTAAAGGATAGAAAATAAAGTCAATATTTATTTTTTTGAAACTAAGAGTCAACATTTAATAGGAAGACACATACATGTATGACGTCACCATCTGATGTGTAGATTGTGAGATATCCTCAGCCATGTCATATGCAAAAATGAAAATTTCATGGTATCTTTTGCCTTTTGTTTTTCTTGGGACAACAATTGGTGACCAGTTTTTATGGGTGAACAAGAATGACTTTTATTTTTTTAATATAAAAACAAAATGACTTCAATAAAGTAGTTATATGCTTCAGAAAAGAAAAAAATAAAGTATTTAGAAAATAATAATAAATGCTGGTAAGTATAGAATTACTATGCTGAGAAATGTGAATGGATAATGGAGTTGGTAAAGAAAATGAAGGTTATGGTAAAGAAATTGCAGTATATATATATATATATATATATATTTTTATCATCAGTGATGGTAAATGACATTGCAATATAATTATTTATCATCAATTAAATAACAATAAGGGGCTGTTTGTTTGGTATATTTAGGTAGGATTTATTAAGTTCTTTCCTAAAACCTATATTTAAACGAATTTTTATTAACTCGTCTTCATTTTTACTCTTAAAAAAATAACTCTCATTTCTAACAATTCATTTTTAATGCATATCGGGGTGGATGAGAAAGAAGAAGAAATCTCTCTCTCATTGAGCATGCAAAAAACTGCCACCACATATTTTGCTGGAGAAGAAGAAGAACAATGGCTAATCAACGGGTAATCGATTCTTCTTTTTTCTTTTGTTCCTCAATTTATAAAAAAAAATCTCTGGTTTTCGTTTTCTTTCTTTTTGTGGGCATTGATTTATACATAAAAATGTGATTTTCGTGGTATAGATCATTCAAAACTCATTTTTGTTCCTATTTGATTGCAAAAATCGCAAAACCCACCTTTCAATTTTAGGGTGGTTAGAAGCACACTTTGAATGTATACATTAAAATTAGATAAATCACCTTCTAATTAAACTTACAAAATTTTATAATTAAGTGGCAGTTCTACACAACTCTATAACTATTGTTTTTTTTTTTTTTTGAAATTTATAAGTATTGTTAACTAGGGTAAAGAAATTCTTTTTTTTTTTTTCTCCTTAAGCTCTATAATTTGTTTTGAACTATAAACTCTATAAAATGTCTAAAAATTAATATTTACCATGAAAATGTTGATATTTAAAATTTTCCTTTTAATTTCTGAGATTACAAATTTCTGCATCAGAGCTGTGATATTGGAAAAAAGTGAACAAATGCAGATCTAGCGTTTCACTCATACAACAACGTTCTTTTGAAGTTCGGGTGATGTCGGATGTCGAATGCAATATGCGCGTGGTTAACGTCCTATGAAGATTTGTTATGGAGCTACATCTCTTGGCATTGACAAACATACAATAGTTCATGTGTATCAAGGTAACCACTTGTTGAAACATTTTTAAGACCTTCCCTATAATTTTTTATGTTTTAAGATTTGCAAATTCAACGCAGACATACAATTGTTTTGGTTTTTTTTTTTTTTTTTTGAGAATCACACAAGAGGTCCAATTTAGAGTCGATTTTTTTAGCATGAGTATCAGCAACGAGAAAGTTGCTTTGCTTCAACCAATACTAAGTACAACTACTTGAGAGAGAAAATATAGAACATACCTTAAAACACTTACATAATACAAAAAGAAGACACTTGGATGAAATTTACAATTAAACTTAAACAACAACAGTTCACTAAGAGAAAGTTTCTTTGTTAATGAGAATAATAAACGACGGGAATAATGAGCGGATAATTTATGGGTTGATGAGTTGTCCGATCATGGCGAGGTGTATGTTAGGAAGTTTGCTAAGATGTCCTTACAAAACAATTACTTTTTTAAACATCTAGTCGTTATAGTATAGTGGTAAGTATTCCTGCCTGTCACGCAGGTGACCCGGGTTCGACCCCCGACAACGGCGAAAATTTTATAAATCTCAATATACCGATACAACATGCAAGTTTGCAAGAGACTTGAAATTGTGCTAAAGGGTAGCAATATCACGATATAGGGTATGAATAAACATGTCTATATCTCTTTGTAGAACAACGTGAACGAATAGGTGTGTTACAACAACCTGAGTAGGCTCTACTATTGGCTTAAGATGGATTTAGGATATCTTTTCGTTAGAAACTAGAGAGCCAATTGGTTGAGCATGCATATCGGGGGTGGATGAGGAAAGTTTTTATGATACCAACTTTAGTTTAGTTTTGTTAAAAGAGCTAAGAGTGAAAGTAGTGTTTAAGAGTGAGTTCTAAAAATTAATATGTTCAACTACTTAGGAGATAAAATACAATACACATCTTAAAACATGTACCTAATACAAAGAGAAAACACTTAAATGAACTTTCCAACAAAAATTAATCAATAGTGACTCAGTGAGGAAAAATCCATTTGTCAATGTAAACAGTATACGACGAGAATAGTGAGCGGGTAATTAATGGGTAGATGAGTTGTCTATTCACGTTGAAGTGTATGATGAGAAGTTTGATGAGGTGTCCTAACAAAAATGATTACTTCTTTAAACAACAAGTCGTGAAACGTATTCACACTTTGTCGTGCGGGTGACCCGAGTTCGATCCCTCTTTCGAAAGATATCCTAAATCCCTCTTTCAAAAAATGTCAATTCGTGCACATTTCTACTTTGTTACATTATATTATGGTCTTCTCTCTCGAAAGCTTAAATCTTTGTCTCTTGGTTTTGAAGATGTTGATTGGGCATCAAATCCAAAGGACAGAAAATTTACATCCAGATTTTGTATATATCTTAGTGGGATTTTTTTTTTCAAGTACATAGGGGAGGGGGAAAAATAGTGATTCTTGAGATCGAACTTGTGCGTTGGTATTAAACGGTTTACAACCAAACAAAGAAATTATTGCGCCAATGACCTGTTCGATTAAGCGGTCAAGTAGTGTAGTTTGGCTCACATATACGTTGAATTGGTATAGTTGGCTACTTTGTTTAAACGGCTGAATATTGTATCTTCTTTTATAATTAAATCTCATTTCTTTATAATCTCAAAAGAAAAATGACTACACGACAATTTCTCGACATCTATTAAAAAAAATAATAAAATCTTCATCTTTCTTGTCTTTATCCTTAATTCTAAAAAAGACAGCAATAACAACACTAATTACAAATGAATTTTGTTTCAAAAAAAAAAAATACAAATGAATTTAAGATAAAAATAATTACAAATAAAAAAAATAAATACTAAGTCAACTAATAATTGGGGTGTTTTGTTTTCGTCAATTTCTTTCAAAACTTAATCAGTAATCGCTTCAATTATGTCGATCTGTCCTGGTTTGAGCAAAAATGTGATGCAAATGTCCGTTCATGGCGACGAACCACCGCGAGGCTACGTCGTTGAAGGCGGTGTGAGCGGCGGCGCCGGCGAGATTCCGATCATTGACGTCGGTGTGTTTCTGCCGTCGTCGTCGCCGGAGCCTGAGGTTTTGGATTTCGAATTGGGAAAACTCAGATCCGCTCTTGCCAACGAGGGCTGCTTTCAGGTTTAAAAAACTCTCCTTCCATTTTCAATTTATTAAACTTTAATTACAATTTTTATTATTCATCATTATTTCCAAATTAACTATGTCAATTCTTTTGGGTTGAATTTCTAGTGAGAATTAGAATTCATAATCTATTGGGATGTTTGTTATTAAAAAATGATCTGATATGTATTTAGTTTACATCAGTAATTAAATAGTTTATCTTTTATCTATCTATATATATACATATGTTTAGTTGAGTATTTGAATTTATGATCCATTGTTATATTTGTTATAAAAAAAGCATGACCTGATATATTTAGTTGACATTAGTAGATAAAAAAAAAAATCATCATGATAAATTAATAATAGAGATTAAATTTAAGTTTTATTGAAAATATAGGATTACAATTAGATAATAAGAGTTCGGAGACTATAATGAAGTGATTCTTTATTTTTTTGGATAAGATCTATAATTAATGAAGTGAATTAATTAAGAACCAAAAATTATTTTAACCTTTTTTTCATTCTTAATCTTTATACTATAAATTCAATTCTGTTTGTGTTTCTCAAGAATATGTTAAGTTATTTTCTTTGAGATAGTACATTAAAATGAACTAAATTAACCAGAAGCTATAAACTTTGAAATATTGTTAAATATGTTTCTAGTTTGGTTAACAAAAACATATAACTCAATTGACGGTCTTGAGTTCAAACTATCATGTTGGCATTTTTTTAAAGTTCGTTTAAGCATTAGGTTCTTATTTAATTTGGTTCGCTAATTGGAATCCATACTCCCCAGAATACATGAATACAATATCGGAATAGAATTTCTCACAATCATGCATTACACGGTTTGGATAGCTGGATTCATGCTCCGAAGTAAAATATTGTGTTTGGTTTAATAATAATAGACTTTTTGAAAATCTTTTGTAAATTAATAAATAATATTAATATAATTACCGGCCTAAACAATAATATTGATAATAATAATAATATTTTTTAAAGTTTATAATAATAATAATAAACAAATAAATAAATGATGATAAATCTTTTATTTTAGAAATCTTTCATGCTATTTAAAAAATGTTTTATAGCCATGTTGCAAATGATGTATACCAAAATTGGTTTTTTGAAAGTAACTCATGTGGGATAAAATGACATGATTAAACAAGTATATAGAAATATAAATAATCTTTTTAAGACAAGTAATATGAATAACAACAATTGTAAAAAATTTTAAGCAATATTGCCAACGATTGTAAAACGATCTATAAAGTAAAAATAATCGAGTTATAAAAGAAGGTATAAACAAATAAAAGTAAAAAATTAAATAAGAATAAAGAATTTATATTAAAAAAAACACATAGGTAAAATCGATATATTTGATATTGAAATGAATAAAAATCTATTTTTATAGTGAAAAGACATGAAAATAATAATGACAAAAATAAAAGAACACGATAAGAATTTACTATATTTCGAACTCATAACAAAATTGAAAGAGTTAAAATGACATTGAAAAATAAATAGTTTTGAAAATCTTTAAATATTGTGAACCAAAAATTGGTTTGGATTTGAATTTCAAAACCAACTCAAATCCAACCCGTGAATCAAATATGACCTAAATAAATAAATAAATATCAATATCTTTAATGATATGTTCTGTTTTAATATCGTTTTTTGTAATTTCCTATTTGGTTGTATTTAATTAAAATCTCAATAAAGTTTTTTTAAAGAAAAAAAATCAAAGTGAATATTTTTCATGTATTTATATATGTTTAGGCAATTGGACATGGTGTTTCAAGCTCAGTTCTAGATAAAATACGTGAGTTTGCCAAAGAGTTCTTTGAATTACCTGAAGAAGAAAAGCTAAGGCATTCTCCTCTATCAGATGAGCTTCATAAATTCCAAGGTTATGGAAACGATGTGGTCGTTTCACAAAACCAAGTTCTCGATTGGAACTATCGTCTCTTCCTTCGAGTTTTCCCTCACGACTCGAGAAAACTCGACCTTTGGCCTTCGACTCCAAATGGTTTTAGGTAACGAACACATAAATTACTTAAATCTATTGAAGATGTCGCATTGGAAAAGTGAGCAAATCTCGTCGTACTTATAAAATTAAGAGTTATTTAATTGTTCAATTGATTTTTAGAAGAGAAATACTAGTTTTATTTAGAATAGTATAGTCCATGAAATTTTGAATGTTACTCTCTTTTTTTTTTTTTTTTTTTGGTTGAGAAGGTAGAAAGCAACAATGGAATATTGGTTTAAATGATCATATTTTGGTATATAAAATTTTGTATAAAAAAGCTACTTTGGTCCGTATGTAGTTTGTCTCTTTTTCCTTAAAGCTTTTTTCTCTTTAAATTCCATAGTTTCAAACTAATAATATCTTGCTTATTAAGTTATACTTGATGTTACAGTTTCTTTTGACTTAAAAGTTTCTTTTTAAGTTAATGTACAACCAATAACCATTAGGTAATGGGTTGACTTTTCCCACTTTCAATTATTGTTATCTCATTTTTTTAAAAAAATTTATTTGAGCTATAATTAATGGAAATATTCAATATTACTTAGATTTATTTTAAAGGTAAATTTATTTTTCTTTTTTATAATCTACGTTTCCCTTCATTTCAAAAACCAAGTAAAGTTTACCAAGACTAGAAAAAGTGAAAAAAAAGAAAGAAAAAACCAAGTTGAGTTACCAAAACTAGAAAAACAAAAAAAGGTTTTGAATACTTGTTTTCAGAATTTGGTTTAGAGTTCAATTTTTCTAAAGAGAGATGATACTCATTTGAGAGTAAAGTCTAATTTTCCAAAATAATAATAATAATAATAATAAAGTATGATGAGATAACTATTTGATTTTTAAGTCTCCCAGAATTAAACCTAGTAAATATTATTTTTACCTACAAATTTCCTTATTTTTCTAACTGCTTTGTAACATATTTTTATAAAAATCAATTCATATTCTCAAATTACTAGTAGTTTTCTAAAACATATTTTTCTTTTTTAAAATTTAGCTAAAAAATTAAATGTTTCGTCCAGGGAAATGGAAACTAGTGTAGAGAAATTTAGAGAAAACAAGATAAATTTTTAAAAACAAAAAAAACCAATTAATTATACTAAACAAAGTCTAATGATTATCAAACAAAATCTAAATATACCTATGGACAAGTATTTGGAGCTAGTATTTGATTTCCATTACTTCTTGCAGAGAAATCCTAGACGAATACATAGATAACATAAAGTTCTTGATGGAAGTTTTGTATAAGGCCATAGCGAAGTCATTGAACCTAGAAGAAGATGTATTCTCGAGACAGCTCGGGGATCGATCACCGATGAACGCGAGGCTAAATTTCTATCCACCATGTTCGAGACCAGATTTGGTTCTTGGATCGAAAGCTCATACAGATGGATCAACCCTCACAGTTGTTTTACAAGACAAAGAAATGGAAGGGCTTCAAGTTTTTGTAGATGAGAAATGGGTCAATGTCCCTGTGCTTCCTCATGCTCTCATTGTTAATGTTGGTGACCAAATGCAGGTATAACTTCTATCTCTCTCATATATATATATATATATATATATATATATATATATATTTATTATTGTGTTTTTCAGAAAAAAGATTACAAAGTTATAATTATAGTTCTTTGAAAAAATAACAAAAAATAGTAAATTGGAAGCCATTGGAAAGTTACATGGAAAATGACCTTTTTTTGAGTCTTTAGGTTTGAACTCTAGTTTTGTCCCCAAAGGTAGTTGAGACTAAAAACTTCAAGGCATACTTTTTTAAGAGATCACTCGTTCTAGACTGCTGGAAATCACTTAAACTAGAATAGTCTTGGAAGTATCCTAGAGTCTAGGGACGTGTCAGTGGTGGTGCGGGTATAGGGGAGCGAAACTCAGACTTTTCGATTTTCAAACAAAAAAAAAGAAAAGAAATTAGTTTTAATTTGGTCCTTTCAAAACAATTTTTTTTTTATCTCTAATATTTCAATAATGCATTTAGTTATTATGTGTTTTTTTATTTTACTTTTATACTTTAAAAAAAAAATTTAAATTCACATGAAAACTAAAATAATATATTTTTTAATTTACTTTTATATTTATTTTTTAAAAAATTTAAATTCACATGAAAATGAAAATAATCTTTTGACCAAATATATTAAAATTTAAAATTAGCCTAGATCATTATTTTAGTCTAGATAATTTTATGTAACTAAAAATTTTGTTATCTCACCGATTAAAAGTGATTGTTATTGAAATGTAAAGGTATAAGTGTTCAATTTTAAATTGAGGAACCAAAATTCAACTAGACTATGAACGGTATTAAAAAGGTATTTTCCCCAAATTTTTATAAGAGAACTTTTTTTTATCTCAAAACTAATCTTGTGAACTACATGACATAATTTATTAGAAAATTGCATCGAAATATATAATAAATTGTATTATTTAGTTTCCATTTTATTAACATTTGGTTTTTTTTTTTGTTCCGAAAATTATGGAGTGATTTTCATTTTTCTTGAAGAATCATTTAAGTTTTTATCTAATTTTTTTAATTTTTTTTTTCTAAAATTCATTGTTTTCTTTTTCTTTTAAGTTTTCGAAAAATGACTTGATTTTAAAAACATACGTAAAAAGTAATGACAAAACAATGAAATAAAGATGTGGTAGGCTGAAGAGAAAAGCAGGAAAGAAAATTTATTATTCCACTATAAACAAAATATAACATTTAGATTAGTTTTTTTTTATAATTATTTGGTTTTTTATTTTTGGTTTTTAAAAATATACGCTTAAACTATTATTCTAACATATAGTTTTCATTATTTTGATATTTAACTTTTACTTTTATTTTAAACCAAAATTTGAAAGCCAAAAAATAATTTCAAAAATACTTATTTTGATTTATAGAATTTAGTTAGAATCTACGTACTTTCTTAAGAGAATATAAAACCATAGGTAGATCATTTGAGTAAAGTTCAAATTTTAAAAACAAAAAACAAAATGATTATTAAAGAAGGCTAATCTACGATTTAAGGTTTTTTTTTTTGAAAACTGGAAAATCGGAGCTTCGCTCTCCTATATCCGGGGCACCACTGGCCCGTCCCTAGACTATGACACCGGGATACTTCGAAGGGTATTCTAGTTTAAGCGCTTTCCAGCGGCCCAGAACTAGGGATCTGTCAAGAAGCATGCATTGAAACCCTTAGCCTCAACCGTGGGGCAAATTTAGAGTTTGAGAATTTGAATTAAGTTTGCAACCTTTTGATTAAGGATATATGTTAGTTATTGTCCGAGTAAACCGACTTTACCATGTTGTTTAAAAACTTAGGGTCCATTTGATTTTTTATTTTTGAAACTTGAGCATGTATTTATTCGAATTCTCTACTTATGATTTCATTTTCTTGTAAGGAATCATGTGAATTCTAACCAAATTTCATAAGACAAAATTAATATATGGAAGTTTGTTTTTTAAAACTTTTAAATTTTGGTTTCGTTTTTAAAAGCATAAATAAAAGGTTGACATTAAAAGAAATGAAAATCATGTGTTGGGAATAGTAACTGTAGACTAAAGACAAAAAATAAAATATAATCAAAGGGGTCTTATGAACCCAAATGCAATTTGATTTAAAAGGGAGAGATTTAAGAAAGTATTTTTCCTTAAAAGCAAAAACAATACTATTTATGCACTAAAAAGTATAGACTAACTCTCCAACTCTTCAAACTTCTTTATTCTACCTCAAGATTTAAATTTGATTTGATTGGATGGGCATAACTTTGGTGAAGATAATGAGCAATGGAATATTGAAGAGCCCATTGCATAGAGTAGTGACAAACTCCCAAAGGCTGAGGATTTCAATGGCATTGTTTCACCTTCCTGAAGGAGAGAAAGAGATTGGGCCATTGGATAATTTGGTGGATGAAGAAAGACCAAAAAAATACAAAAGCATCAAGAATTATGGAGCAATATTCTATGAATGCTATCAAAAAGGGATTGTACCACTTAACACTCTTGAAATCTAAAAAACAAATAATGGAAAAAAAAAAACTCACAAAACAATGCCAAGATGTTGTTGTATGAGATTTAAAGATGGTATTATTGAGATTTATGTTTTAAAGCTTCGAACAATTTTGAATTGTGTGTAGTTGGCCAGGGATCATATTCGAGGAATAATCTAAAAGTATATAGTAATATGGAAAAAGTTGAATGTTTATCTTCATAATATTATTATTGATACAACCAAAATGGTTGGTGACATGTTACTTTTACTATTTGATAGTAATCCAATTTAATACAACGATCACAAATTCGATCTTAAAAATCGATATTTGACTCTCATTTATACTTGAGAAGAGTTGCATTCTCTATGTAGGGTTTATGGTTCCCTTCCCCCAAATAATGTAGTATAATATATATATATATATATATTATTGATGCAACCCAACTTTGTAATTAATTGTTATAAATAATTTGATCCAAATTATTCATGGGGAAATATTTGTGTTAAATCAAATTCCAGATCTATGTATCATAGTCCAAGAACAATACCAAATAGGGATGAATTCATAAGCAAAAGTAAGGAAGAAGAAGAAGGAAACTAACCCACCTGTGTAAAGTGGTTCGGACTAGTCTACTCCACAGTTAAAAATGTGAGTCAATCAATCTAGATCGAGCTCATTCATAATTCCCATTGAAATGAATTCCAAGAACTCTCAAATTTGGTGGGTTTTTGTAATGACCCAAGATTTTCCTTAGGTTCTCAGAGTTTGTTTGGTTGTTTCTCCAGTGAGTTGGTTGGGTTGTTAGGGTTGTTTGTGTTTCCAGGGGTTTTTTGGTCATTTTGTCTTCTAGGGGTATTTTGGACATTTTGTCCTCTAGGGGTATTTTGGTCATTTTGCCTCTCCGAGACCGTTTTACAGTAAGTCAGGGTTTCAGGGTTGTTTCTATCATTGTGGACTCTAGTTATTCTTCGGTTTCAAGTTCCAGGTCAAGAATCCCATTTATGGAAAGTTTGGTGCCCTCCCGGTTAAAAGAAGAAAAATGAAAATAAAAGTGTTTGAGCTAGGATTCGAACCATGGTGGTTTGGGAGTTGAGTTTGAGCCATTTGTAGAGAAATTAAAAAGAGTTTTAAAAAGTGCTCTTGGTGTGATTTGAAGGTGGGATTTTTGGAGGTATTTTTATTATTAAAAATAAGGAAAAATCAAATTAGGGCTTCATCTTATTCTCTCTTCTCCTCCCTCTTGGCCGACCACCTTAGCCCCCATTTCTCCTCCTTGGTCGAGCTTCTATTCTCATTGCTCTCCATCTCCAAAGCTTTCAAGTGTTGCTCCATAGACCATCTCCTCCATTGTTGTTCCAAGGTAAGTTTTGCAAGCTTTTCTCTTTTCTTTTTCTCCTTGCCATGGCCGAGACTAGCCTTAACCAAGAGAGGTTGTTTTTCCTCTCTTCTCTTCTTGTAGATCCGAGAAGCTTGTTTGGGTCGGTAAGATCTTGCTTGCTCCTCTTGTTTGTTGAGATCGAACTCATCTTTCCTTTCCAACCTCCATTGCCGAGAGCTTCAAGGTAGGGTTGATGGTGTTTTGTTGTGATTTGAGTTGTAGATGTGTAGATCTAACCTTGTTCTTCCTTCTTGTACAAGATCCAAACCCTAGCCGAATCCTCATTGCTTGTACATCCTTCTTGGCCGAGACACCTAGTTCCATTGGAGGTCATTACCGAATCTTCATAGGTGAATTGGTAAGCTTGTGGTTTTGTGTGCTTGTTGTGTTGGTGTGGACGAGAGCTTCATTGGTGTGGAGGGGGCCGAGAGCTCCAAATGTGTGTGTTGCTTGCTCCTAGCTGAGACCTAACCTTGGTTGTTGTGTGGTTTGTCCTAGCCGAGACACCTTGTTGCAAGGAGTAGCCGAGCCTAGGGTTTCTTCAAGTGCTTGGCCGAGAGCACTAGTTGTTTGTGGGGTAGTCTCTTGATTCCCTTGCTTATGGTTTGTGTTTGGTTAGATGATTAGCTAGCTAGATTTAATTATATGTTGTATGCTTTTAGGTTGTGAGATACTGCAGCTCAAGGAGCACTTTACTATTTGTATTTCTACTTGTTCCAGGTAAGGATCTCTTACCAGGGTTGTGTGGACCCTATGATATGTTTTGATTGCATCTTGTATGTGTGTTGTTTGTTATGAGCATGTTAGTGGTTAGGACCGTTTCACTGTTTATGTCTGCTAGCATGTTTGCCCTGTTTCTACATGTTAGTGTCATGCTAGGTTTGTCCTTCAGCATATTCTGAGTTCCCTATTTACATTCGTAGTATCATGCTAGGTTGTACTTGTATTCTTGATGTGCATGTTCAATTACTAGGAATGTCTACTATGTGATGTTAGATAGTTAGATAGACTTGTCTTCTTCCAGAGGCTGAAAGCGGACATAACGTCCTTGTCCCCACAGGTCGGGATCAGTGAGTAGCATAATGTACGTTGCTTCTTCCCCCAGCAGCCGGTGCGGATTAGCTCTCGCATCGGTATAAACCTAGTTTGTAGCCTACTAGAGCAGAACCCGTCACGGGTGCAAGCTGCCCGAGACAGTTCTTAGCTTCAGGTCGGTGGTACAAGCTGCTACAGTTGAGTGCCGAGGGCTCTGCACTACTGTAGATCAGTGACACAGCTCCCATTCTTGTTTAGAGCCTGACCTCAGGTAGTCTCCCGTTGTCTAGGGTTTAGCTTGGTCGGGGGTAAGAGGCCCACGAGGACACCTATTCGGGATCAGCTTTTGAGTTGGTCATTTGGCCGGGGGAGAAAGACCCTCGAGGGTGTCTGACATCTATTTGGGATCAGCTTTTGAGTTGATCAGTTGGCCGAGGGAGAAAGACCCTCGAGGATGTCTTAGGATTGGTTAGGAGAACCAATCATTAGGCCGGAAATAGGAAACTTCCGAGCTTCCCGGACTTGTCTTGATTAGCTTGATGAGCAAAGTTATGTGCTGGTAACTGATTGCATGTATACTAGGATGTCAGGTGATTGATGTATCGTATTGTACCCCGGTTGGGGATTCTTACTGAGTGCCTTCGTACTCACCCTTACTTATCTTTCAGGTAACTTGGGGCAGCACCGGGATGGCTAGTGGAGAGAGTTGTGTGATCATGGGAGCTGCCGGCGTACTCTGTCCTCATTTATGTTTGAGTCTTTTATTCTGTAGTAGCACGCTGAGAAAACTATCTTTTACTTTAAAAGTTGTTTAAACTGTTGTTTGAAACACTGGCTAGGAATTATTTATGGAAACTTATTTATGAAATGAATATGTTACTTTATGTTGGTTTAATCAAGTTTTATTTTTAAGTAGTTTTTCTTTATTGTCTAAATGTTTTAAATTGTAAGCATGCTTGTAAGAACCGGGTTTAGGACCACTTTTGTGTCTGGTTCTTACAGGTTTCTCTCAAATGAAGGAGACTCTTGGTGCTTTATATACAAACACCCAAATACACAACTCTTATGGTTAGTTAACTAACCCCAATATTAACCCAAGTTATATTTAACTCACCAAATATGATAATGATGTGTAATTCAACTGATAACTATTTGAAAAGGTTATTCTATACAATGAGTTGGGATGATAATTTTTTACTCGATTTTTTTAAAAAAAGCATTTTTTTACTTGATTTTAATCCTTATTAACTCCTATTTGTTGAAGGAATCGTGTCCTAACACGAATCCCAGCAATTACTAAATATAAATAGGAATTATTATGGAGATAATAATTAGTATATTTTAGTAATTAATAATTACTTGCTAGAGAATAATTATTATAGTTGGGCTAATTAGATTGGGCTAACAATTAAAATATCTAATTCCTAAGAGGTCACACATAAAACAATGAGTTGAACTAAATATAAAGCCCAAAAGGTTTTATATTGGATGACAAATTAAGAGTAAGTGAGTTTTGGTTTTCTCTGATGGCCTAACCCTAAATATATATGGGTTCAAGAGAAATGAGAAATATACGACAGATTGATTTTTCCATCACATAGAAAAACCCTAACCCCATTTTTCCTTGCCTCCACATCTCAAGTAAGAGAGGGAAATAGTTTCGTGTCTTCCGTACTAGCATACGTGGATCATTCCACTGGTGGACTAATCGGAGGGGTTGCAGTTGGAGCGCTAACATCTCCTAGAAGCAGCAACATTCTTGCTTGGGAATCACGCATCAAATGTTGTAATTCTTTACTCCCTATTTAATTCATATAATTATTATGCATACGATTTTGTGATAGATGTTAGGAAATTGTTTCCTAAAATTCCGCTTTTTTATTCTATAATTTCCTACATTGGTATGAGAGCAGAATGCATAATCTTATATGATTATTGTTTTTGATGCTGTAAATTAAGAATTTGATAATTCCCATTCACAATTAAATCACAAATTGAGAATTTGATGATCAACACAGTAGAAATAATTTATGGGTTTAGTTGCTAAATTAAATTAAATTATAAATTTAAAATTTGATGATTCCCGGTAGATAATATTTTATGGGTTAATTTGCTAAATGAAATTAAATCACAAATTAAGATTTGTTGATTATAGGCTATTAATCACCGAAATGCTAATTAATTTTCTGAAATTTTGTTAAGTGTTAATAAAATTTAAAATTAATTAACATCAAATTGAAAATTTGTTAATTTTTGGTAATTAGTATTTCATCCAAATAATAATTTATATATTTATTTTTTTGAAAATTAATTAAAAGTTAATGAATTTTTGAAATTATGATTAAATTAGAAAAATAAGATTTTGTGATTATTTGGTAATATTTCCCTTAAAATCTGAAAATTTGTTTTCTGATTTTGGTTAGATATTGAGTAATATTAAAACTGGAATGATTTTTGTTTCCATAAAATTTAGAAAATTGTTTCCTAAAATATGTAACTGCTTATTATTTCCATGTATAACTCTTAGCAATTTGTTGCTAGGCCAGTCAACAAAATTTTAATTAGTTTTTTTTAAAAGAAAACCTTTTTATTTAGCAAATTAATAAATAATGGAGATTATTTCCATATTCAATTGTTTAATTGTTCCTAATTGAAGATTGGCATATGTGTTAAGTTTATTAATTAGGAAGGGTTTATGGAATTATTTATTCATTTGTTTTGCATACTATTATAATATTTGATATTATTATGTGTGTGGTGATTAGTATGGCCCAATTAGAATTTTTATTAAATACGATTTGCGCATCGTTAAGTTTTTTGTAATTTAAATTTCAGTTATTTAGATTTTTTAATTTTTAAATTCCGAAATTATGTAATCCAATGAAGAATTCAAGGAGTTCAAGGATGAAGATCCAATAGAAGCTCAAAGAAGATTCATGAAGATTAGTTATTTCCTAGGTTTAGGGGTCATATTATGATCATGGTTTATTTATTTCATTTTAGTTTTTTATAAATATATGCTTTATTTAAGTTTATTTATGCTGTTTTATTTGTTCGACGTGTTCACCTAAGTAAACAACATAATGAACTTGGGTCCCAATTATAATTTTGAGTTTAATTGCTTTTCCAAACAAACAACTATGAAACCTTTGATCATTAGTAATAGGTTCTGTCAAAGTAGGTTGTTACTTTTAATCTAAGGATAGTAGTGCAGGTTTAATGAAACTTGCACGTTCATGTTTGGTTTAACTTAACAAAACTATCAAAAGACAAAGTTTTGGGTTTTGAAGTAAAGAGATAGAATTAACAAAGAGTTGTTAACCTATCTACCAAGAATTACAAAGAGTTGTAATTAGTAAAAGAGTTTACTTACCTTTAATATTATTGATAAAAGGCAGGGCCAATGTCCGTCTTATTAATAATAGAAATGGGGTTTTGGTTATTTTTTTTTTATTCTAAATGGGACATTAAAATTTGAATAAAGTGTTAGTAGTATTTTAATTTTTTAAGCACACTATGATAAAAATTTATTGACTTCTTGCCATTTTTTCTTTTGTTGAAGATATCATGTCTAGTAACAACAACAACAACTCAATTTTTAATCTGCGTTCAATCCTTGAGAAGATAAACTAAATGTAAGCAATTTTCTCGATTGGGAAAGAAATTTGAGAATTGTTCTTAGATGTGAAGTAAATGAGTCAATTCTTGATAACCCAATTCCTGAACCCCTCCCACAAGGAGCTAGGCAGGCCGAGAGAATTGCCAGGCAAACTCTCCAAGACAATTCAATGTCTGTCACAAAAACGTGTATGGAACCAAAATAACCCAATTTTTAATCTGACATGTATGGAACCTGACTTTCAAAAACGTTTTGATGGGATGGATGCATACAACATAATCCAGAAGCTAAAAACTATGTTTCAGCGTAATGCTAGGTTAGAGAAATTTGAAGTTAACCAAAAGATCCTTGAATGTCGGTTAGAAAAGGGAAAACCAGTTGGCCCCTATGTGTTTAACATGATTGGTCATTTTCAACACATGGAAAATTGAGATTCTCTTATCCAGCAGAGTTGTCTACTGACATTATCCTTAATTCATTGCATGATGGGTTTAAAAACTTCAATTTGAACTTTTACATGCAAGGGGGACAAGCAAACCAGCAAGAGTTACATGAGATGCTAATTCAGGCAGAAAGAAACATCCCTAACGAACCTGAAAAACATAAGGATGTTCTTATGGTTCAAAAAGGGAAAGGGTTCAAGAAAACTGGGGCTGCTAAAAAGGAAAAGGGTAATGACAAGAAAGTTGCTAATACCACATTTTCTAAAAAGCTAAAATTCAAATCAAAAGTGGTTATGGAGCATAAGTGTTTCCATTGCAACAAAATTGGTCATTGGAAAAGAAATTGCCCCAAATATTTGGAGGAAAAGAAGAATGGTACTTCTACTTCAGGTATTTATGTTATAGAAGTAAACTTAGCAACTTCTACTTCTTCATGGGTATTTGATACTGTATGTGGTACTCATATTGTTAGTAATGTGCAAGGAATAACAAGAAGTAGAAAATTGGCAAAGGGAGAAGCTGTACTACGTATTGGCAATTGAGCAAAAGTTGCTGCATTTGAAGTAGGAGTTTTTAGCTTATCTTTACCGTCTGGCCTAGTTTTGGAACTTAATTATTGTTATTATGTTTCTGCTATTACTAGAAATATTATCTCGATCCCTGTTTTGGATCGAGAAAGATTTTCATTCATATTAAAAGAAGGAATTTGTTCTGTTTATTTAAATGATTTGTTTTATGCCACTGCTAAGTTATTAAATGGTTTGTATGTTCTAGATTTAGATACACACATCTATAACATCGAAAGCAAGAAACATAAATCAAATGACTCAAACCCTACTTACCTATGACATTGTCGATTAGGCCACATAAGCTCAAAATGCATTGAGAAGCTGCATAAAGATGATGTTCTCAACTCTTTTGATTTTGAATCATTTGATGTATGCGAATATTGTTTGAAGGGGAAAATGACAAAGTTTCCTTTCACAGGTTCAAGTGAAATGGCCAATGATCTCTTAGCTCTCGTATATACAAATGTATGTGGACCTATGAGTATTTTGGCTAGGGGAGGGTATACTTACTTCATTACTTTTACGGATGATGTAAGCAGATATGGATTTGTTTACCTTATGAAGTAAAAGTTAAAATCGTTTGAAAAGTTCAAACAATTCCAAAATGAAGTAGAAAATCAACTTGGGAAGAAGATTAAAGCATTACGATCAGATCGTGGTGGAGAATATTTGACCCAAGAATTCAAAAATCATTTGAAGGATTGTGGAGTACTTTCACAATGAACTTCACTAGGAACACCTCAGCTGAATGGTGTTTCTGAGCGGAGAAATCGAACCTTATTAGATATGGTTCGATCAATGATGAGTCTTGCTAATCTCCCCATTTCCTTGTGGGG
Organism: Sicyos edulis; assembly: GCA_036507275.1. Classification (NCBI taxonomy): domain Eukaryota; kingdom Viridiplantae; phylum Streptophyta; class Magnoliopsida; order Cucurbitales; family Cucurbitaceae; genus Sicyos; species Sicyos edulis. The sequence goes on along the minus strand of CM071856.1, from coordinate 7,203,540 downwards.
TTTCGCAATCGAGATTGCTGCATTCACACTTAACAGAGCTCCATCTAAAGCTGTGGAAACGACTCCATATGAGATATGAACAGGAAAAGTTCCGAAAATGTCTTTTCTAAGGATATGGGGTTGTGAAGCTTATGTAAAACGTTTACAATCTGATAAGCTATCACCCAAATCTGACAAATGTCTATTTGTTGGTTATCTTAAAGAGACAAAATGGTATTACTTTTATAACCAAAGTGAAAACAAAGTAAAAACAAAGTGTTTGTTGCCCGCGATGGTGTCTTCTTGGAAAGAGAATTTATTTCAAAGAAGACGAGTGGGAGTAAAAGTATATTTCTCGAAGAAGTTCGAGAAGAGCAACAAACGAACGAGGTAATGCATTCCATTCACGTACCTCCTACCGTCCCACATGGAGATGATTCATGCCAAGTTTCTAGATTTAACATAGAAACTTCTCCTATTGTTCCCCAACGTAGGTCTAGTAGGTCGATAATTCCACCAAAGAAATACGTTGATTTCTTGTTGACAGACAATTCCAAAATAATGAATTTGGAACATCAAGAACCTACTACTTACAAAGAAGCTTTGGAGATTAAATACTCCGATAAATGGCTACAAGCCATGAAATCTGAAATGGATTCTATGTCTGAGAATCAAGTATGAGACTTGATTGATTTGCCTAATGAAGTGAGACCTATTGGTTGCAAATGGATTTTTAAATTAAAAACAAACAAAGATGGAAACATTGCAGTTTTCAAAGCAAGGTTAGTGGCAAAAGGTTTTAGATAGATTCATGGTATAGACTATGATGAAACTTTTTCACCAGTAGCAATGCTGAAATCCATAAGGATACTCCTTGCGATTGCTGCCTATCGTGATTATGAAATATGGCAGATGGATGTTAAAACCGCTTTCTTGAATGGGTTCTTGAAAGAGGATGTGTATATGACACAACCTGAAGGTTTTCAAGTTCCAGCAAATCCAGGGAGAGTATGCAAGCTTCAGAAATCTATTTATGGATTGAAGCAAGTATCTAGGAGTTGAAACCTCAGATTTGATGAGGTAGTCAAACAATTTAGTTTCCTTAAAAATGAAGAGAAATCTTGTGTATACAAGAAATTAAGTGGGAACAGTGTTACCTTCCTTGTTTTGTATGTGGATGACATACTACTAATAGGAAACGATATAACCATGCTTGAATCAGTCAAGGATTGACTTAAAAATTGTTGTCTATGAAAGACATTGGAGAGGCTGAGTACATTATGGGAATAAGAATCTATAGAGATAGATCCAAGAGAATGATTGGACTTAGTCAAAATGGTATTACTTTTATAACCAAAGTGAAAACAAAGTAAAAACAAAGTGTTTGTTGCCCGCGATGGTGTCTTCTTGGAAAGAGAATTTATTTCAAAGAAGACGAGTGGGAGTAAAAGTATATTTCTCGAAGAAGTTCGAGAAGAGCAACAAACGAACGAGGTAATGCATTCCATTCACGTACCTCCTACCGTCCCACATGAAGATGATTCATGCCAAGTTTCTAGATTTAACATAGAAACTTCTCCTATTGTTCCCCAATGTAGGTCTAGTAGGTCGATAATTCCACCAAAGAAATACGTTGATTTCTTGTTGACAGACAGTTCCAAAATAATGAATTTGGAACATCAAGAACCTACTACTTACAAAGAAGCTTTGGAGAGTAAATACTCCGATAAATGGCTACAAGCCATGAAATCTGAAATGGATTCTATGTCTGAGAATCAAGTATGAGACTTGATTGATTTGCCTAATGAAGTGAGACCTATTGGTTGCAAATGGATTTTTAAATTAAAAACAAACAAAGATGGAAACGTTGCAGTTTTCAAAGCAAGGCTAGTGGCAAAAGGTTTTAGATAGATTCATGGTATAGACTATGATGAAACTTTTTCACTAGTAGCAATGCTGAAATCCATAAGGATACTCCTTGCGATTGCTGCCTATCGTGATTATGAAATATGGCAGATGGATGTTAAAACCGCTTTCTTGAATGGGTTCTTGAAAGAGGATGTGTATATGACACAACCTGAAGGTTTTCAAGTTCCAGCAAATCCAGGGAGAGTATGCAAGCTTCAGAAATCTATTTATGGATTGAAGCAAGTATCTAGGAGTTGAAACCTCAGATTTGATGAGGTAGTCAAACAATTTGGTTTCCTTAAAAATGAAGAGAAATCTTGTGTATACAAGAAATTAAGTGGGAACAGTGTTACCTTCCTTGTTCTGTATGTGGATGACATACTACTCATAGGAAACGATATAACCATGCTTGAATCAGTCAAGGATTGACTTAAAAATTGTTGTCTATGAAAGACATTGGAGAGGCTGAGTACATTATGGGAATAAGAATCTATAGAGATAGATCCAAGAGAATGATTGGACTTAGTCAAGAAACTTATATTGATAAGGTTCTTACTAAATTCAACATGGAAAACTCTAAGAGAGGTTTCATTCCCATGCAACATGGCATATCGATTAGCAAGACTCAGTGTCCTACAAGTTCTGATGAGGCTAAGCATATTAGTATTGTTCCTTACGCTTCAGCAATAGGTTCAATCATGCATGTCATGAATGAGTAAAATGTTTTCCAAAATAAATAAAAAATAATCTTTATAATGTTTTCCGACTTGGGCAAGTCTGTCCAAGTTCGCGTGTGGGCCTGACATTTTTTTTTTAATTTTCATTATTATTATTTAATGGATCTATAGAGATAGATCCAAGAGAATGATTGGACTTAGTCAAGAAACTTATATTGATAAGGTTCTTACTAAATTCAACATGGAAAACTCTAAGAGAGGTTTCATTCCCATGCAACATGGCATATCGATTAGCAAGACTCAGTGTCCTACAAGTCCTGATGAGGCTAAGCATATTAGTATTGTTCCTTACGCTTCAGCAATAGGTTCAATCATGCATGTCATGAATGAGTAAAATGTTTTCCAAAATAAATAAAAAATAATCTTTATAATGTTTTCCGACTTGGGCAAGTCTGTCCAAGTTCGCGTGTGGGCCTGACATTTTTTTTTTAATTTTCATTATTATTATTTAATGTTTTCTACCTCTGCTTATTTTTTTTATATTTAATTTATATATATAATTATTTATTTTTAACTTTGTAATGAGATTTTTATATTATTTATTCAAAATAAAATTGTCCTATGAGGAATGGAACCTCAACCATTTCAATCTTTAATCATCAAAGTTGACATTTTTGACCAACTCTTCCATTTAACTTAATTGATTATAATTATATATTAAATATTTGTATCATTTTTCTTTTAAAATACATTGTTTTTTTAATTTTAAAATATATTATCTAGTCATTACTAATGTATTATTTTTAAAAAAATTAAAACTATTTGATCATACGGATTGTTTTATGTTTCAATTTTGAATATAATTTGAAGAATAAATGAATTAAAATAAATTTTAAAATTTCTTTTTTTGACTTCATAATTTATTATTTAAAAGTATATATGATAAATATTTGAAATTTATTTTATACCATGTATTTTAAATAAACTATATATGATCAATATTCTTTATTTATTTATTAATTTTTTTAAAATTAAAATTATTCGATCATATTAATTGTTTTAATTTAAAGAATAAATGAACTAAAAATAAATCTTTTTGTTTCAAGACACGTGTATTTTTTTTAATTATTGAATTGTATTTATTTATAGTACACTATTTATGTGTATCTTTTAATTTTAAAATGTAATAATAATCAATTATAAATATTCATTTTTATTCAATCATTTTTTTTATTAATTCCAAATTTTTTTATTCTAAATATCTAAATTTGTTTAATAATTCCAATATAGCTAAATATTAAAAAATTACTAATTATCTATTTTTTTATTTAAATAAAAATTTCAACTCTTCCCTTTCCATCACATCAAACATAAATTTAAGAGAAATTGTAGTGGATAATCACTTTCAAGAAAGTAATAACAAATCTAGTCATTCTTTAAAAAATTTATAAATCTATTTTTGTTTTAAATTTAAATATTAATATATTTTTTACAATACCTATTATACCCTTACGGGTAGTTTGGAAGCCAAATCTCCAGTGTTGCAATACATTTTTTTTAATCAAATTTGCGCATTTCAACTGGATGCATTTATAATTTATTTTTTCGATTTCTTTGCCTTTTCAGTTTTTTTAATTGGTTTTTATTAATTTTTCAAGCAATTTCTTTTATTTAATTTTTTTTAATTATCTTTCAAAATTTCATGATTTTAATTACTAATGGTATTGGATAGACTATTTTAATCAAATAATTATTAATGTAATTAAATTTGAAAATATTTACATCATAGTCATAAATACATTTTAATACTGTATTATTAATATTCATTAATAGAATATTATTTATTATTAATACACGTAATAACTATTAATACAATATTATTTATTATTATTATTAAATTATTACATATTATTAATACAATATTGTGTATTATTACAATGTATAATTAATACCGTATTACTATTAATACTGTGACTATGATTAAATTTTTTTTAAGTGACCTTAATTGTATTATTTTTTTTAATTTGACTAATTTTGTAAGTTTCCCATGATAATATCCATAAATTCTTATTTATTCAAAATTTGTATTTATTTATTTATTAATACATGATAAAGATTTTATGAAATGACTATCACTTTTTTCACACATTTTTTCTTTTAGTCCAAAACAATGTTGACCTTTTGTAATCAAATATATTTGAATAATTAAATAGATTCATTTTTACCAATATTTTTCAATTTTTCAAAAAGAGAGTTCATTGTCAAATGTATTGCATATTCAGATACATTATTTACGAAGTATTAATGTTTTTTTTAGGAAATTAATGTATTAAACTTCATAATCATAATCATTTCTTTTTTTTTTTGAAAAGAAAGATCATAATCGTTTCTTTAATACGATATATTCATAAAATTATTATTAAATAATATAGATTAATATAAAGTTAAATGAATTAATACTATAAGATAAATACATATAAATATAAAATATATCTTAATTGTAAAATATGATACTGACTCAGTATTTATATTCAAGTAAAAGAAATATAGTACTTATACATAATACAATCAACACCAATTCATAAATCTTTATTTATTTAAAATCAATATTTATTTATTAATACACGATTAAAATGTTTTAAATATTTGGAAAAATCAAAATAACTAAATTTAAAAAAAAAAAACATTAAGCTTCACAAATGAAATGGAAAAAATAAAAAACCACAATTTAAGATTTTTTAGGAGGCTACTCACCTGTCTAAAGAGATTTCTTTTAAACGTTGATTTCAAGAAGTTGGGGTATTTTTGTCTTTTCTCTGAATTACGCTTAATTAATCTTGCAAAAATTTATAAATATAGACACTTTTATAATTTTTTTTCTTTATTTAGCCTAGTCTTGTTAAAAGCCCTAAATGTATTATCACAACTTTTCTCTTCCTTTCCACCAAACATAAACTTACTCTCACTTCTCTTCTCTTTTCATCCCATTCCTTCCAAGCCAAACATGCCCCAACAAAATAAAAATATATCATAGAAAACGTTAAAAAAAAATAGAAGCGTGAAATTTTAGGGAAAAAGGGATTTTTTCATGGATATTAAAAAATAAATAAATAATTCTCTCCACAGCACATTTATTAAATTTATTCATTTGTAGCAAAAAAATACCTTAAGTTTGTAAAATTACCAAAAGACCCCTGCTTAAAACTCTCCCACAAGATTTCATCCCATACAAACACTGTACACACCTTCTTCGTAAAAAAAAAAAAAACCCTCCCAACACGATTTCTTCCCAATCATCGCAACTTCTCATCGCCGTCACCTTCCCCGGAACCACGTTCTTCGCTGTCGATCTCGCTGGCCGCTTCTCTGGCTTTCTATTCTTCTTATCCGTTCAATATCCGTTCCCATTTTAGCGTACTTTCTTCTATTCAACGGATTCTTCCTTAGCCGTGATTGGATTTCGCCTTACTGGGTATGGTTCCATTACATGTCGCTGGTGAAGTATCCGTATGAGGCGGTGCTGTAGAAAGAGTTTGGGGCGGTGACAAAGTGCTTTGTCTGTGGCGTTCAGATGTTCGACAATTCGCCGCTTGCAGTGTTATCGGCGACGACGAAGGTGGAGCTGCTGAAGAGCATGGGGAAGACGTAGAGGTTCACTGATAGAAGTCTATCAGTTCCACTGATAGAAACTGATAGACTTCTATCAGTTCCACTTATAGGATGCTATGAGTGCAGATTTACTTTGGTTCAGCTGATAGAAGGAACTGATAGAAGACTGATAGAAATCTATCGGTTGAAGCTTCACTACAAGAAAAAAGGGGTTAGCCGACGTTTTTTTTTCGTCGCCTAAGAAACGTCGGTTAATAGTGGTTTAACCGACGGCTTTATAAACGTCGGTCAAACTTTATTTTAAGCGACGGTTTTAAAAAAACGTCGGTTAAACTTTATTTTAAGCGACGGTTTTAAAAAAACGTCGGCTAAACATATTCTTAGCCAACGTTTTATGGAAACGTCGGCTAAGTTTTTATTTTCCCTCCTAAAATTCATTTTTCCGCTTTTATTTTAAAATAATAGCCGACGTTTTTAAAAAACGTCGTATAAACTTTATTTTAAGCGACGTTTTTAAATAATAGCCGACGTTTTTAAAAACGTCGCCTAAGGTTCTGAGTAAAATTCGAGTTCCTCTTTTCTTTTCTTCTTCTCCTCTTTTCTTTTCCTTTTTCTTTCACTCTCTCCCTCTTTTCTCAATGCGCCTCCCGTCCGCCGTTTCTCCATCTCCTCCATCGTTTCTCCACCGTCGCCTAGGGTCCGCCGCCGCCGCCTCCATTCATCCGCCGCCGCCGTTCGTCTTCTCTCTCGCTCACTTTCAAATCCCTAACTCTAGGTAAATCTTCAAATCCCTAAATTTATTGAATCTTTCTTTTATTAAACTATTTCTTGTTCTTTATGTATGTGAAGTTTGATTAAACTATAAAAGTAAGCAATTTAATTGATTTTTTCTTGTTCTTGTTCATTTGAAGATGGGAGTATTGCTTGGTTTTAGAGATGTTGAGGTGTTGGTTTTAGAGCATTTTTCTTCAAATTAAAGTTCTAATTCTGTTTTTTATATCCAAGTTTCGAATAATTGTTCGATTTGAAAGCTGTTGAGATGAGAGTATTGCTTAAAGTTTGTTACTTAGAGAGTAATGCAAAGATGAGAGTATTGCTTAAAGTTTCATATGTTACATTGCATTTGGGTAAAAAGAAAATGGAAAAACCTTTATTGAATTTCTCATGTTTGGTTCTTTGTCAATATCAAAACATAGGTAATTGGTGGTCATGATTTTTGGAAAGGAAAAATAATAAAAGGGGGTCCAGAAGAGAGATGGTGGATGTGAGTAAAGGGCATCTAAATACTTTGATTTCTATTGGAAAATATGTACAACTTAAGAATCTCTATTGTATGTATTTTCTATTGGAAAAATTGTGTCTTTCACTAATATTCCTTTTAGTGAAATTTTCATAATTTGATAATTGGGAGGGGAGTTATTTACCGCTTCCCTTTTGTGTTGTCAATTTGTAGTTGGCTTTCCCTTCCTCCTCCTTTGTACTTTAAATATTAAATTCAACATTTTCCTTTATACTCTTATAGTTAGAAGGAAGATGTAGTTAAGATTTTATAATTGGACATAATATACATACGCCTTTTTTTTATTATTTTATTATTTATTATTTTATTTTATAATATTGAATATTAATGAAAATCTTATTATTTTATTTTATAATATTGAATATTATTTATTATTTTATTTTATAATTCGTCTAAATCCTGTAGGATAGTTCAACATTAGAATCTGAGAGCGGTTATTGAAAGAGATTGAAGATGAACAAAGATTGGATAAAGAATAAAAATAGGTTGTCCGTTGAATATGCTGAAGGCGTCAAACAATTTTTCGAAATGGCAAAGTCTCATGTGAATAATGTTGGAAAAATGAGGTGTCCATGCAAAAAATGTATGAATGTATTGTGGCAAAGTATTGAAGGAGTAGAAACTCATTTGTTCATATATGGAATTGTCGAATCTTATAGTGACTGGATATACCATGGAGAACCTGTGAACTTACCTACATATGAAAGTCAAAGAGTTAGGTCAGTACATGTCGAAAGGGTCAATTTAACTGAGCAAAGTGGGCATAATGACGAGAATGAAATAATGACAATGTTGAATGACATGAACCGTCGTACTTTGGAATCAATTTTAGTTGAAGAAGAAGATAATTATACTTATGAAAATGTTGCACCCAACAATAGTAGACAAGATGATCAATCAACATCGTTTGATGATTTGATGAAAGAAGCATCTATTCAGTTATATCCAGGATGTACTAGATTCTCTGCTTTCCATTTTCTCGTCAAATTGATGCATCTGAAGGCTATGAATAACTGGACCAATACCTCATTCGATTTGTTGTTGAAACTGTTAAAACAATCGCATCCTGACGGTGCTTGCATACCTGGTTCATTCTATGAGGCTAATAAGAAGTTTCGAGAATTGGGGTTGACTTACGAATTAATTCACGCATGCAAGTACGATTGCGTGTTGTATAGGAACGAATACAAAGATGCCGAACAATGCCCTACATGTGGAGAGTCTCGATATATGATGAATAAGGATAATTCTAAGAAACTGCCCCACAAAGTTTTGCGACATTTCCCGATAATACCTCGACTAAAGAGATTATTCTCTTCTAAGCATTATGCTTCCGATATGAGATGGCACAAGGAAAAACGTGTTGAGGAACCAGGAGTTTTGCGACATCCATCAGACGGTGCAGCCTGGAAACATTTGGACCTTCAATTTCCTGAATTTGCATTGGATTCTCGAAATGTACGATTTGGATTGTCTTCAGATGGATTCAACCCTTACGGTCATATGAGTACCACGTACAGTATGTGGCCGGTACAATTAGTGGCGTACAATCTACCACCTTGGAAATGCATGAAAGATACAAATATAATATTATCCTTATTAATTCCTGGTCCAAAATCACCGGGAAGGGAGATTGATGTGTACTTGCAACCACTAATTGACGAGTTGAAGGAGTTGTGGAATACTGGTGTTCGCACATATGACTCATTCAAGAATGAGTACTTTCAACTTCGTGCTTGTTTGATGTGGACCATAAATGATTTCCCAGCATATGGCGACTTGTCAGGTTGGAGTACGAAAGGTTACAAAGCTTGTCCTATTTGTAAAGAAGAAACTCCATCCGTTGCTCTAAGAGGGAAGAGAGGTTACATCGGACATCGACTATATCTACCTAATAATCATACTTGGCGTAGAAGTAAATTATTTGATGGGAAGAATGAATCTCGTGAACCTCCAATGATATGGGATGGAGAGGAGATCTTGCACCAAGTTAGTCATATGCGTTTTCCTGTGCTTAGCAAACATTCTTCTAAACAAGATAAGAAGAGGAAACAATCAGAAAACAATTGGAGAAAAAGAAGCATTTTCTTTGAGCTCCCATATTGGTCTAAAAACTGTTAAGACATAAGTTAGACATAATGCACATTGAAAAAAATGTGTGTGAGAATTTGCTAGGAACTATACTTAATATTGAAGGGAAGACAAAAGATACAATGAACGCTAGAAAAGACCTCGAAGAGATGGGAATACGAATGGAATTGCACGTACAAAAATTAAGAGATAAAGAGCTTAAGCCGCATGCAACATATGCGCTCAGTAAAGACGAAAGAGTTGAATTCTGCAACTTTTTAAAAACAGTCAAGTATCCTGATGGTTTTGTTTCTAACATAGGACGGTGCGTTAATGATTCAAAGTTAACAGGGTTGAAGACACACGACTGCCATGTTTTGCTTCAAAGACTAATCCCTATTGGTGTTCGAGCATTTTTACCTAAGGAAGTGTGTACTACGATTGTTGAATTTTGTCAATTCTTTAGTTCTTTGTGTTCTAAAACATTACGTGTGTCTGATTTGGATCAGTTGCAAAAGAACATTATTATAATCCTTTGTAAAATGGAGAAGATCTTCCCACCTGCGTTCTTTGATGTAATGATTCATTTGACTATCCATTTGCCGCATGCTGAATGTAAGTTGGTTGGACCTGTAAACTATAGCTGGATGTATCCTTTCGAGAGAAGTTTAAGAATATTCAAACTATTCGTTATGAATAAAGCACGTCCAGAAGGGTCGATTGCTGAAAGGTATGTGAACAAAGAATGCTTGAACTTTTGTTCATTATATCTCACTGGTATTGAAACAAGGTTCAATAGGGCAGACCGCAATGATGACCACAACACTAATAACGAACGGCTTGGAGAATATGAAGTATTCAAACAGAATGCACGACCAATGGGAGAAATGACACCAAAAACTTTATCTGATATTGACATGCGAAGATTACATTGGTACATTCTCCATAATTGTGATGAGATAAATAGTTATCTTATTCAACATTTAGCACTACTTCGTCCAAGTGTGTTAACCGCTGCCGACTTATATACAAAACACGAGCAACAATTTCCAAGTTGGTTTAAAAAAGAAGTTCTCAAAATGAGAGAAAATGGACATAATTGTGATGATTTGTATGCAATGGCAATGGGACCTAGTAATTTGGTTCGATCATTCGAAAAATGCATAGTTAATGGTGTAAGGTTTCACAATATTAAGGTTCAAGAGCGTCGAACAACACAAAATAGTGGTGTTAGGGTGCCGGGCGAAGGGGGAACCAAAGATGACCCCTTGTACTATTACGGGGTACTAAAGGAAGTGTTTGATCTTGTGTACGTTAATAGGAGACGAGTTATGATTTTCAAATGTGATTGGTACAACATTGACAAAAACCAGGTAGATCTCATTTCGAGCTAGGTTTGCGTTCAATTAACACGTCTCAATTTTGGTACAAAGATGAGCCATTTATCCTTGCCACACAAGCAGAACAAGTGTTTTATATAAGCGATCCAAAGTATGGTCGCAATTGGAAGGTAGTGCAATTAGTACCTAATAAAAAAGTATGGGATGTGCCTGAAGTGGAAGAGCAAGAAGATGAAGAACCTGATGAAATACAACTAGAAGGTCGAACGACTGTCGATGAGTGTATAGAAGAAAGTATATTACATAGGATTGATGTCGAACCTGTCATAGTCGATTTAACACGGAATAGGATACAATCGTCAAATAATTTAGATGATTTCATTGACGACCATGAGATCCAAGATGACCAAGAAACGCGTCTTACGAGAGCTCTCGTTGGATGATTGTTATTCGATCGATTAGTATACTTAATTACTTATGGACTTGATTACCTCGCATCCCCGATTTCATATGATAATGATTATCTATTTTCTGCAGTGTAGTCATGCCTGCTAATTTGTCGGGGATGTCTAGCACATTCTTTGATGAGAGCACTGATGATCGGGATATTGTTCTTGCCACTTTGCCTTCTAGAGGAGACCCAACCATCGTGTATGATTACATTTGTTGTTCATTCACATTTTTTTTTATTGGTTTCTAACATTCAACCACGTGCAGGTAGTACATCTAGACCTCGACGCGGTCGAGGTATTTCAACAGGCTCTGAGTTGGAGAGAAATGTGAATAATCACGGCCTTTTGAACGTTGAATTTAATCAGGAGTATGGAAAAGCTGTTGGACGAAATGCAAACAACTTGAGTAAGCAAATCGGGGTGCTTGTCAGAGGGTCGTTTCCTTTGACTCTTAATAAATGGAAAGAGGTCACTCCAGAATTGAAGAACTTAGTGAAACAGAGACTCCTGGTATGTTTAAAAACACATAGTTCGTATTTTAGGCACTATTTTGTTGTATTAATCTATACATTCGTATTACACAGTCACACTTCAACCTGGACCTCAGTAATCCTAGGGTCAACAAGCATATAGAGGACGTGATGCAAACCACGATGAAGGAGTATAGATGCACGTTGCACAAACATTACAAGTAAGTAATATATTAACTTAAACTTATGTTGTTCCATTTCTAATGCATCAAACTAATCATACATTATCATTTTTTCAGGAGTTTGGATCCTGCGGTTCGACGATCGAACCCACATACTTCCATAACGGATCCAGCTGATTGGGAATATTTGTGCAATAAATGGGAGGACCCAAATTTCAAATCAAAGTCAACGAAGGCTGAGGAGAGTAGATCTCATGTTCAATACCATCACGTGGCTGGGAGTAATTCTTTTTTGACTATACGGGAACAGGTAATACTTTATTGTGTAATACTTTATTGCGAACGATTCGTACAATATACTAACGACTTTATTTTATGTTTCTAGAGAAAGAGGGATGGTCAGCTCATGGGGTACATCGACCTATTCAAAGAAACACACTTCAAGGAACAGACTGGATGGGTCGACAAGAACTCTGAGGAAGCTTATGTAAGTGTGTTGATTTTGCTTTATTCATTCAAATTTTATCTTGATACTAATTTATGTTTAATTTTTGTATAGGAACAAATGATAGAGATTAGAACGACGGCAATTGCATTTGAACTCCCATATACGACGAGTTAGAGATCACTGACAGAGTTTTAGGTATTAGGGGAGATAGCATAAAGGGCCTAGGTCGGGTTTCTTATGAGGTTCGGTCTGCTGCGAGAGGAAAGAGGGCGTCCTCATCAAGTTCCAGTGCTAGTGAATCCATGGCTTTTCAGCGTGAGTTACAATTTCAAGAACAGTTGGATTTTGAAAGAGAGCAGAGGGCAAAATTAGAAAAAGAGCTTGCCTTGACTCGCGAGGAACTAATGAAGTCCCAAGAAGAAACTCGGGAAGGCATGAACCAGCTTCGAGAGATGATGGAGTCATTCAAGAAAGCAAGAACGTGACGTACACTTAGGTAATTAATTAAATCTCTACATTTATGCATATTTTATGTCAACTATGGCTACCCTGCAGCAAAGGTAGCCATAATAATGTAGACTATATGATTTTCATGGTTAAAACAGGTGTAATTTATTTTTGTTAGTCATAGGGTGTCATATGTCTTTTAAAATTCAAATTTTCTTTTATATGAGTATAATTTCCTTTACGTTTTATTAGCTAACTCATGGTTCATTTCATTTTTTCAGATGACGTACGGACTTTGGTTTAGGAAAAGGAGACACAGTGTCTGGATTGAACCTTTTTTTAAGATCTTTTTGTATTGTGCTACTTTTTTAAGAACTTTGTATTGTGCTACTTTTTAAAAAACTTTGTATTGTGCTACTTTGTATTTTGTTATAAGAGGTTGTATTATAAATTTCGCAATTTCTATTAGATGTGATTTAGTTTACCTTCAACTTGTTTTCTGGTTCAACAGTAATATCATATGCGCACACAAAAAAAAAGAAAAATAAAATTATATAAAAAAAAACCAAAATATACCCTTATCCGACGTTTTAATAAAACGTCGGATAAAATGTATTTTATGCGACGGTTCTAAAACGTCGGTCAAAATACCTTAGCCGACGTTTTTTAGACCGTCGCCAAAATATATAATGACCGACGTTTTAGAACACCGTCGTACAAAGTCCGAATTGACGACGGTGTCGCAAAAACGTCGGCTAAGGCTCTTCCGACGCGGTTTTGCCGACGTTTTGGGCGACGATTTGTTTACCGTCGCATAAGCCTTATGCGACGGTTTTTTGGTCTTAGGCGACGTTATTTGCCGTCGGCAAAGACCCTTTTTCTTGTAGTGCTTGAAGAGGAAGAAGAAATTGATGTCTTAGGCGAAGTTTTATTTTTAAGTAGTTTTTCTTTATTGTCTAAATGTTTTAAATTGTAAGCATGCTTGTAAGAACCGGGTTTAGGACCACTTTTGTGTCTGGTTCTTACAGGTTTCTCTCAAATGAAGGAGACTCTTGGTGCTTTATATACAAACACCCAAATACACAACTCTTATGGTTAGTTAACTAACCCCAATATTAACCCAAGTTATATTTAACTCACCAAATATGATAATGATGTGTAATTCAACTGATAACTATTTGAAAAGGTTATTCTATACAATGAGTTGGGATGATAATTTTTTGCTCGATTGTTTTTAAAAAAGCATTTTTTTACTTGATTTTAATCCTTATTAACTCCTATTTGTTGAAGGAATCGTGTCCTAACACGAATCCCAGCAATTACTAAATATAAATAGGAATTATTATGGAGATAATAATTAGTATATTTTAGTAATTAATAATTACTTGCTAGAGAATAATTATTATAGTTGGGCTAATTAGATTGGGCTAACAATTAAAATATCTAATTCCTAAGAGGTCACACATAAAACAATGAGTTGAACTAAATATAAAGCCCAAAAGGTTTTATATTGGATGACAAATTAAGAGTAAGTGAGTTTTGGTTTTCTCTGATGGCCTAACCCTAAATATATATGGGTTCAAGAGAAATGAGAAATATACGACAGATTGATTTTTCCATCACATAGAAAAACCCGAACCCCATTTTTCCTTGCCTCCACATCCCAATAAAAGTAAGAGAGGGAAATAGTTTCGTGTCTTCCGTACTAGCATCACATCAAACATAAATTTAAGAGAAATTGTAGTGGATAATCACTTTCAAGAAAGTAATAACAAATCTAGTCATTCTTTAAAAAATTTATAAATCTATTTTTGTTTTAAATTTAAATATTAATATTTTTTTTACAATACCTATTATACCCTTACGGGTAGTTTGGAAGCCAAATCTCCAGTGTTGCAATACATTTTTTTTAATCAAATTTGCGCATTTCAACTGGATGCATTTATAATTTATTTTTTCGATTTCTTTGCCTTTTCAGTTTTTTTAATTGGTTTTTATTAATTTTTCAAGCAATTTCTTTTATTTAATTTTTTTTAATTATCTTTCAAAATTTCATGATTTTAATCACTAATGGTATTGGATAGACTATTTTAATCAAATAATTATTAATGTAATTAAATTTGAAAATATTTACATCATAGTCATAAATACATTTTAATACTGTATTATTAATATTCATTAATAGAATATTATTTATTATTAATACACGTAATAACTATTAATACAATATTATTTATTATTATTATTAAATTATTACATATTATTAATACAATATTGTGTATTATTACAATGTATAATTAATACCGTATTACTATTAATACTGTGACTATGATTAAATTTTTTTTTAAGTGACCTTAATTGTATTATTTTTTTTAATTTGACTAATTTTGTAAGTTTCCCATGATAATATCCATAAATTCTTATTTATTCAAAATTTGTATTTATTTATTTATTAATACATGATAAAGATTTTATGAAATGACTATCACTTTTTTCACACATTTTTTCTTTTAGTCCAAAACAATGTTGACCTTTTGTAATTAAATATATTTGAATAATTAAATAGATTCATTTTTACCAATATTTTTCAATTTTTCAAAAAGAGAGTTCATTGTCAAATGTATTGCATATTCAGATACATTATTTACGAAGTATTAATGTTTTTTTTAGTAAATTAATGTATTAAACTTCATAATCATAATCATTTTTTTTTTTTTTTTTGAAAAGAAAGATCATAATCGTTTCTTTAATACGATATATTCATAAAATTATTATTAAATAATATAGATAAATATAAAGTTAAATGAATTAATACTATAAGATAAATACATATAAATATAAAATATATCTTAATTGTAAAATATGATACTGACTCAGTATTTATATTCAAGTAAAAGAAATATAGTACTTATACATAATACAATCAACACCAATTCATAAATCTTTATTTATTTAAAATCAGTATTTATTTATTAATACACGATTAAAATGTTTTAAATATTTGGAAAAATCAAAATAACTAAATTAAAAAAAAAACATTAAGCTTCACAAATGAAATGGAAAAAATAAAAAACCACAATTTAAGATTTTTTAGGAGGCTACTCACCTGTCTAAAGAGATTTCTTTTAAACGTTGATTTCAAGAAGTTGGGGTATTTTTGTCTTTTCTCTGAATTACGCTTAATTAATCTTACAAAAATTTATAAATATAGACACTTTTATAATTTTTTTCTTTATTTAGCCTAGTCTTGTTAAAAGCCCTAAATGTATTATCACAACTTTTCTCTTCCTTTCCACCAAACATAAACTTACTCTCACTTCTCTTCTCTTTTCATCTCATTCCTTCCAAGCCAAACATGCCCCAACAAAATAAAAATATATCATAGAAAACGTTAAAAAAAAATAGAAGGGTGAAATTTTAGGGAAAAAGGGGTTTTTTCATGGATATTAAAAAATGAATTAAATTTATTCATTTGTAGCAAAAAAATACCTTAAGTTTGTAAAATTAACAAAAGACCCATGCTTACAACTCTCCCACAAGATTTCATCCCACACAAACACTGTACACACCTTCTTCGTTAAAAAAAAAAAAACCCTCCCAACACTATTTCTTCCCAATCATCGCAACTTCTCATCGCCGTCACCTTCGCCGGAACCACGTTCTTCGCTGTTGATCTCGCTGGCCGCTTCTCTGGCTTTGTATTCTTCTTCTCCGTTCCCATTTTAGCGTACTTTCTTCTATTCAACGGATTCTTCCTTAGCCGTGATTGGATTTCGCCTTACTGGGTATGGTTCCATTACATGTTGCTGGTGAAGTATCCGTATGAGGCGGTGTTGTAGAACGAGTTTGGGGCGGCGACAGAGTGCTTTGTCTGTGGCGTTTAGATGTTCAACAATTCGCCGCTTGCAGTGTTATCGACGACGACGAAGGTGGAGCTGCTGAAGAGCATGAGGAAGACGTAGAGGTTCACTGATAGAAGTCTATCAGTTCCACTTATAGGATGCTATGAGTGCAGATTTACTTTGGTTCAGCTGATAGAAGGAACTGATAGAAGACTGATAGAAATCTATCGGTCGAAGCTTGAAGAGGAAGAAGAAATTGCAGAGAAGAACGGAAAGAAAGCTTGGAGAGGAACTTAAAAGAAAAATGGTATATTTGGAAATTGAAAAAGAATGTAAAAAATCTGTCATGCATGAATTTTTTTACAATTTGTGCTATAATTAAAATAGGTGGGCCAAAAAATGCTATTGATAGCAAATTCCCTAAATTTTATCGAAACTAGTAAATAATAATACTAATATCTTTCTCTTTTTTTCTTTTTGAGATATACTAATATCTTTCATTCAATGAAATACAACATGTATTTTGAAATTTATATATAAAAAAATTATATTAATATATTTTCAACTACATAGACTAATGTTTTTTTTTAATTGAAGGAGGGGACAACTACATAGATTAATGTTTTATTTTATTTCTTATATAAATTGAAGGAGAGATCACAAATTCTACCAAAAAATATTATTCAGAGTAAAATAGTGATTTTGAGAATTAAATTTGCGACCATAATTAAAGTTCTACTATATAAAAGTATAAATATTAAAATAAGATTTAAAATAAAGTCCACCAATATTTTATTTAAATATTAAAGACCAAACATGCATTGGGACCAAACATGTTGAAGACCTTGACTTTTCTTTTTTGGAGATAGATAGGAAGACCTTGACTTCTTATTACTTTTTTTCTTAAAAAAAGAAAAAGAAATGATCATAGAAAGTTATTCGGCAATTGCCTTTACGCGCTCAATAAAAAGTAAAAAACAAAAACGGTAATATATTGCGTACACGTCAATGAATATATTTGTTTTTTGAAAAACATCAATTAATACGAACAGTTTTGGTTTGTTCCGTTTGATAAAAGAAACAAAAGATTGTCCCAATTGTTTTCGACAAGCTTCTTGAAATAATACATAGGAAGTATTTGGATTTATAATTGTATTAATAGCTCATTTGGATGTAATTGTTTGTAGAAAATTTTTATGAAATAATTGTATCAATAGATTGTTTGGATGAAAAGTATATAGAGTAATTGCATTAGTAGATGGTTTACGTGCGATGTTTAATCGAATGGTTGCAGACAATATAGCTTGTTTGGAAGGAGAGATTTGTTATTTTTTAATTTTTAATGATTATAACATTTATAATTTTTTCTAAATCTAAAATAATATTATTTTATTTGTATATTTATCATTCCAAATTATTCTTTTAATAATTTGTGGACTCTCTTTCTAATATCACTTTTAGTTTTAATTTGTATCATTAAATTTTCGTATTCGTATTTCGAAGACAGCCGACATACTAGTCCTTTGATGCGTTCCATTGGTTATCTATTATTTTTTTTGTGAGAAAAATTTTTATACCAACAATTTTTTATAAGATGAATTTTACCTGTTTAGGATTTATCTGAATTTATGGATCAAATATCGACTTAGGTGACTTAAAAAAGTAGATCAAATACTCATTTGGAACTCGAATACCATATTAGATAGTAAAAAATCAATTGGGTAGTAAAATGAGTAGCTCATATATATCTTATAAACATGCTGAAAACTCCTCATATTTTTAATATGAGATAACTCCTCATATTTTTAATATGAGATAATGTGACCAGTATCTCCAACAAAACACTTTTACATTCCAATAATGTTCGACTTTAGTCATAAAGATGATACAAGAATTCAAGTATTCGCTAACATCTTTTTGTCATCGTAGAAAACATCGGCAATTAGTATTATGGCCGATGATAACCATCGACTAGTAGTTATTTGTGGCGACGGTTATCTAAAATTGTCGATGGACTTTCCTTGCCCGATGTTTATGGAAATTATCGGCTAATTGTGACATTTTATTGTATTACAATATTCTAAGGTCGACAGTTTAGACAAATCAACTAAAATTTTCACA
Source organism: Sicyos edulis (assembly GCA_036507275.1). NCBI lineage: Eukaryota > Viridiplantae > Streptophyta > Magnoliopsida > Cucurbitales > Cucurbitaceae > Sicyos > Sicyos edulis. Next base: position 7,184,695 of record CM071856.1, on the reverse strand, counting down.
TTTTCCCTTTTTTAAAAAAATTCCGATCTTTTTCAAACTATTGACCAACCGTGTTTTAAACCGTTTTTCAAATTATCTACCAATACTCTAAACATGAGTATTTTCGGAGGATATTAGCCGACGATTTATTAAATCGTCCGTTAATCTTAGGAAAAAAGAGCATTTTTAGAGAAAAATGATCGACAATTAATTTTTTAAACCATCAGCCAATCCTTTGTTAAAATTGTGAATTAATCGATTCTTACTTTCTTCTTTTTCTTCTCTGCGTCCGTCCATCACGTTTTGTAATCGTCGTTCTTGTCTCCGTCCATCATTGTCAACTTTTCGAAAAAAAGAAACTTCGTTGTCAAGAAAATAAATAATTAAAAGATGATATTTTGACATATAATTAAAATGAATGAGATAAAAAATTAGGAAAAAAAATATTTTTTTAGTTAAAAAGGTTTTGATTCAATCATTATATTTCAAAATTAAATATTTTTATCCCGACCTTTCAAGTAATGCTCGATTTTAATTTTGTATAGGTTGAGTTTACTTTTTTACTTATTTTTTTTTTAGAAAAAATGAATTTATGTCAAGAGAAAAACAATAACTTTATCAACATATTAAAATTTTAAATTTTAAATCATTATTTATTAATTATTAGAGTTAAGAGATCGAACTCAATATAGATTGATATTGTTAAGCTATTGCTATATTAATTATTGAACATTAATTTATATGTCAAGTCAATATATCATGCTAATTAAATTAAATTATTATTCATAATTTTGATCTCTATTTTCCCCCTACTAAATTCAAGTAATGCTATATTTTCAGTCTAACTTTCGAAAGAAAATAAAAATAAATATGAGTAAAAAATAGAAAAAGCCCACAAAAGTAGTAATTTCTTTTCTTTTTTTTTGAAAATAAAAAATAGGAGTTAATGTATACCCAAAAAACAAAAAATGAGAAAGTAAAGGATAGAAAATAAAGTCAATATTTATTTTTTTGAAACTAAGAGTCAACATTTAATAGGAAGACACATACATGTATGACGTCACCATCTGATGTGTAGATTGTGAGATATCCTCAGCCATGTCATATGCAAAAATGAAAATTTCATGGTATCTTTTGCCTTTTGTTTTTCTTGGGACAACAATTGGTGACCAGTTTTTTATGGGTGAACAAGAATGACTTTTATTTTTTTTAATATAAAAACAAAATGACTTCAATAAAGTAGTTATATGCTTCAGAAAAGAAAAAAAAAATAAAGTATTTAGAAAATAATAATAAATGCTGGTAAGTATAGAATTACTATGCTGAGAAATGTGAATGGATAATGGAGTTGGTAAAGAAAATGAAGGTTATGGTAAAGAAATTGCAGTATAATATATATATATATATATATAGTTTTTATCATCAGTGATGGTAAATGACATTGCAATATAATTATTTATCATCAATTAAATAACAATAAGGGGCTGTTTGTTTGGTATATTTAGGTAGGATTTATTAAGTTCTTCTCGAAAACCTATATTTAAACGAATTTTTATTAACTCGTCTTCATTTTTACTCTTAAAAAAAATAACTCTCATTTCTAACAATTCATTTTTAATGCATATCGGGGGTGGATGAGAAGAAGAAGAAGAAATCTCTCTCTCATTGAGCATGCAAAACCGCACCACCACACTGGAGAAGAAGAAGAACAATGGCTAATCAACGGGTAATCGATTCTTCTTTTTTCTTTTGTTCCTCAATTTATAAAAAAAAATCTCTGGTTTTCGTTTTCTTTCTTTTTGTGGGCATTGATTTATACATAAAAATGTGATTTTCGTGGTATAGATCATTCAAAACTCATTTTTGTTCCTATTTGATTGCAAAAATCGCAAAACCCACCTTTCAATTTTAGGGTGGTTAGAAGCACACTTTGAATGTATACATTAAAATTAGATAAATCACCTTCTAATTAAACTTACAAAATTTTATAATTAAGTGGCAGTTCTACACAACTCTATAACTATTTTTTTTTTTTTTTTTTGAAATTTATAAGTATTGTTAACTAGGGTAAAGAAATTTTTTTTTTTTTCTCCTTAAGCTCTATAATTTGTTTTGAACTATAAACTCTATAAAATGTCTAAAAATTAATATTTACCATGAAAATGTTGATATTTAAAATTTTCCTTTTAATTTCTGAGATTACAAATTTCTGCATCAGAGCTGTGATATTGGAAAAAAGTGAACAAATGCAGATCTAGCGTTTCACTCATACAACAACGTTCTTTTGAAGTTCGGGTGATGTCGGATGTCGAATGCAATATGCGCGTGGTTAACGTCCTATGAAGATTTGTTATGGAGCTACATCTCTTGGCATTGACAAACATACAATAGTTCATGTGTATCAAGGTAACCACTTGTTGAAACATTTTTAAGACCTTCCCTATAATTTTTTATGTTTTAAGATTTGCAAATTCAACGCAGACATACAATTGTTTTGCTTTGCTTCAACCAATACTAAGTACAACTACTTGAGAGAGAAAATATAGAACATACCTTAAAACACTTACATAATACAAAAAGAAGACACTTGGATGAAATTTACAATTAAACTTAAACAACAACAGTTCACTAAGAGAAAGTTTCTTTGTTAATGAGAATAATAAACGACGGGAATAATGAGCGGATAATTTATGGGTTGATGAGTTGTCCGATCATGGCGAGGTGTATGTTAGGAAGTTTGCTAAGATGTCCTTACAAAACAATTACTTTTTTAAACATCTAGTCGTTATAGTATAGTGGTAAGTATTCCTGCCTGTCACGCAGGTGACCCGGGTTCGACCCCCGACAACGGTGAAAATTTTATAAATCTCAATATACCGATACAACATGCAAGTTTGCAAGAGACTTGAAATTGTGCTAAAGGGTAGCAATATCACGATATAGGGTATGAATAAACATGTCTATATCTCTTTGTAGAACAAAGTGAACGAACAGGTGTGGATGACCGCAATTTTGCAAGAGACTAGAAATTGTGCTAAAGAGTAGCAATATCACGATATAGGGTATGAATAAACATGTCTATATCTCTTTGTAGAACAACCTGAACGAATAGGTGTGTTACAACAACCTGAGTAGGCTCTACTATTGGCTTAAGATGGATTTAGGATATCTTTTCGTTAGAAACTAGAGAGCCAATTGGTTAAGCATGCATATCGGGGGTGGATGAGGAAAGTTTTTATGATACCAACTTTAGTTTAGTTTTGTTAAAAGAGCTAAGAGTGAAAGTAGTGTTTAAGAGTGAGTTCTAAAAATTAATATGTTCAACTACTTAGGAGATAAAATACAATACACATCTTAAAACATGTACCTAATACAAAGAGAAAACACTTAAATGAACTTTCCAACAAAAATTAATCAATAGTGACTCAGTGAGGAAAAATCCATTTGTCAATGTAAACAGTATACGACGAGAATAGTGAGCGGGTAATTAATGGGTAGATGAGTTGTCTATTCACGTTGAAGTGTATGATGAGAAGTTTGATGAGGTGTCCTAACAAAAATGATTACTTCTTTAAACAACAAGTCGTGAAACGTATTCCTGCCTGTCGTGCGGGTGACCCGAGTTCGATCCCTCTTTCGAAAGATATCCTAAATCCCTCTTTCAAAAAATGTCAATTCGTGCACATTTCTACTTTGTTACATTATATTATGGTCTTCTCTCTATCTCGAAAGCTTAAATCTTTGTCTCTTGGTTTTGAAGATGTTGATTGGGCATCAAATCCAAAGGACAGAAAATTTACATCCAGATTTTGTATATATCTTAGTGGGATTTTTTTTTTCAAGTACATAGGGGAGGGGGAAAAATAGTGATTCTTGAGATCGAACTTGTGCGTTGGTATTAAACGGTTTACAACCAAACAAAGAAATTATTGCGCCAATGACCTGTTCGATTAAGCGGTCAAGTAGTGTAGTTTGGCTCACATATACGTTGAATTGGTATAGTTGGCTACTTTGTTTAAACGGCTGAATATTGTATCTTCTTTTATAATTAAATCTCATTTCTTTATAATCTCAAAAGAAAAATGACTACACGACAATTTCTCGACATCTATTAAAAAAAATAATAAAATCTTCATCTTTCTTGTCTTTATCCTTAATTCTAAAAAAGACAGCAATAACAACACTAATTACAAATGAATTTTGTTTCAAAAAAAAAAAATACAAATGAATTTAAGATAAAAATAATTACAAATAAAAAAAATAAATACTAAGTCAACTAATAATTGGGGTGTTTTGTTTTCGTCAATTTCTTTCAAAACTTAATCAGTAATCGCTTCAATTATGTCGATCTGTCCTGGTTTGAGCAAAAATGTGATGCAAATGTCCGTTCATGGCGACGAACCACCGCGAGGCTACGTCGTTGAAGGCGGTGTGAGCGGCGGCGCCGGCGAGATTCCGATCATTGACGTCGGTGTGTTTCTGCCGTCGTCGTCGCCGGAGCCTGAGGTTTTGGATTTCGAATTGGGAAAACTCAGATCCGCTCTTGCCAACGAGGGCTGCTTTCAGGTTTAAAAAACTCTCCTTCCATTTTCAATTTATTAAACTTTAATTACAATTTTTATTATTCATCATTATTTCCAAATTAACTATGTCAATTCTTTTGGGTTGAATTTCTAGTGAGAATTAGAATTCATAATCTATTGGGATGTTTGTTATTAAAAAAATGATCTGATATGTATTTAGTTTACATCAGTAATTAAATAGTTTATCTTTTATCTATCTATATATATACATATGTTTAGTTGAGTATTTGAATTTATGATCCATTGTTATATTTGTTATAAAAAAAGCATGACCTGATATATTTAGTTGACATTAGTAGATAAAAAAAAAAATCATCATGATAAATTAATAATAGAGATTAAATTTAAGTTTTATTGAAAATATAGGATTACAATTAGATAATAAGAGTTCGGAGACTATAATGAAGTGATTCTTTATTTTTTTGGATAAGATCTATAATTAATGAAGTGAATTAATTAAGAACCAAAAAATTATTTTAACCTTTTTTTCATTCTTAATCTTTATACTATAAATTCAATTCTGTTTGTGTTTCTCAAGAATATGTTAAGTTATTTTCTTTGAGATAGTACATTAAAATGAACTAAATTAACCAGAAGCTATAAACTTTGAAATATTGTTAAATATGTTTCTAGTTTGGTTAACAAAAACATATAACTCAATTGACGGTCTTGAGTTCAAACTATCATGTTGGCATTTTTTTAAAGTTCGTTTAAGCATTAGGTTCTTATTTAATTTGGTTCGCTAATTGGAATCCATACTCCCCAGAATACATGAATACAATATCGGAATAGAATTTCTCACAATCATGCATTACACGGTTTGGATAGCTGGATTCATGCTCCGAAGTAAAATATTGTGTTTGGTTTAATAATAATAGACTTTTTGAAAATCTTTTGTAAATTAATAAATAATATTAATATAATTACCGGCCTAAACAATAATATTGATAATAATAATAATATTTTTTAAAGTTTATAATAATAATAATAAACAAATAAATAAATGATGATAAATCTTTTATTTTAGAAATCTTTCATGCTATTTAAAAAATGTTTTATAGCCATGTTGCAAATGATGTATACCAAAATTGGTTTTTTGAAAGTAACTCATGTGGGATAAAATGACATGATTAAACAAGTATATAGAAATATAAATAATCTTTTTAAGACAAGTAATATGAATAACAACAATTGTAAATTTTTTTAAGCAATATTGCCAACGATTGTAAAACGATCTATAAAGTAAAAATAATCAAGTTATAAAAGAAGGTATAAACAAATAAAAGTAAAAAATTAAATAAGAATAAAGAATTTATATTAAAAAAAACACATAGGTAAAATCGATATATTTGATATTGAAATGAATAAAAATCTATTTTTATAGTGAAAAGACATGAAAATAATAATGACAAAAATAAAAGAACACGATAAGACTTTACTATATTTTGAACTCATAACAAAATTGAAAGAGTTAAAATGACATTGAAAAATAAATAGTTTTGAAAATCTTTAAATATTGTGAACCAAAAATTGTTTTGGATTTGAATTTCAAAACCAACTCAAATCCAACCCGTGAATCAAATATGACCTAAATAAATAAATAAATAAATATCAATATCTTTAATGATATGTTCTGTTTTAATATCGTTTTTTGTAATTTCCTATTTGGTTGTATTTAATTAAAATCTCAATAAAGTTTTTGTAAAGAAAAAAAATCAAAGTGAATATTTTTCATGTATTTATATATGTTTAGGCAATTGGACATGGTGTTTCAAGCTCAGTTCTAGATAAAATACGTGAGTTTGCCAAAGAGTTCTTTGAATTACCTGAAGAAGAAAAGCTAAGGCATTCTCCTCTATCAGATGAGCTTCATAAATTCCAAGGTTATGGAAACGATGTGGTCGTTTCACAAAACCAAGTTCTCGATTGGAACTATCGTCTCTTCCTTCGAGTTTTCCCTCACGACTCGAGAAAACTCGACCTTTGGCCTTCGACTTCAAATGGTTTTAGGTAACGAACACATAAATTACTTAAATCTCTTGAAGATGTCGTATTGGAAAAGTGAGAAAATCTCGTCGTACTTATAAAATTAAGAGTTATTTAATTGTTCAATTGATTTTTAGAAGAGAAATACTAGTTTTATTTAGAATAGTATAGTCCATGAAATTTTGAATGTTACTTTTTTTTTTTTTTTTTTTTTGGTTGAGAAGGTAGAAAGCAACAATGGAATATTGGTTTAAATGATCATATTTTGGTATATAAAATTTTGTATAAAAAAGCTACTTTGGTCCGTATGTAGTTTGTCTCTTTTTCCTTAAAGCTTTTTTCTCTTTAAATTCCATAATTTCAAACTAATAATATCTTGCTTATTAAGTTATACTTGATGTTACAGTTTCTTTTGACTTAAAAGTTTCTTTTTAAGTTAATGTACAACCAATAACCATTAGGTAATGGGTTGACTTTTCCCACTTTCAATTATTGTTATCTCATTTTTTTAAAAAAATTTATTTGAGCTATAATTAATGGAAATATTCAATATTACTTAGATTTTTTTTAAAGGTAAATTTATTTTTCTTTTTTATAATCTACGTTTCCCTTCATTTCAAAACCAAGTAAAGTTTACCAAGACTAGAAAAAGTGAAAAAAAGAAAGAAAAACCAAGTTGAGTTACCAAAACTAGAAAAACAAAAAAAGGTTTTGAATACTTGTTTTCAGAATTTGGTTTAGAGTTCAATTTTTCTAAAGAGAGATGATACTCATTTGAGAGTAAAGTCTAATTTTCCAAAATAATAATAATAAAGTATGATGAGATAACTATTTGATTTTTAAGTCTCCCAGAATTAAACCTAGTAAATATTATTTTTACCTACAAATTTCCTTATTTTTCTAACTGCTTTGTAACATATTTTTATAAAAATCAATTCATATTCTCAAATTACTAGTAGTTTTCTAAAACATATTTTTCTTTTTTAAAATTTAGCTAAAAAATTAAATGTTTCGTCAAGGGAAATGGAAACTAGTGTAGAGAAATTTAGAGAAAACAAGATAAATTTTTAAAAACAAAAAAAACCAATTAATTATACTAAACAAAGTCTAATGATTATCAAACAAAATCTAAATATACCTATGGACAAGTATTTGGAGCTAGTATTTGATTTCCATTACTTCTTGCAGAGAAATCCTAGACGAATACATAGATAACATAAAGTTCTTGATGGAAGTTTTGTATAAGGCCATAGCGAAGTCATTGAACCTAGAAGAAGATGTATTCTCGAGACAGCTCGGGGATCGATCACCGATGAACGCGAGGCTAAATTTCTATCCACCATGTTCGAGACCAGATTTGGTTCTTGGATCGAAAGCTCATACAGATGGATCAACCCTCACAGTTGTTTTACAAGACAAAGAAATGGAAGGGCTTCAAGTTTTTGTAGATGAGAAATGGGTCAATGTCCCTGTGCTTCCTCATGCTCTCATTGTTAATGTTGGTGACCAAATGCAGGTATAACTTCTATCTCTCTCTCTCATATATATATATATATATATATATATATATTTATTATTGTGTTTTTCAGAAAAAAGATTACAAAGTTATAATTATAGTTCTTTGAAAAAATAACAAAAAATAGTAAATTGGAAGCCATTGGAAAGTTACATGGAAAATTACCTTTTTTTGAGTCTTTAGGTTTGAACTCTAGTTTTGTCCCCAAAGGTAGTTGAGACTAAAAACTTCAAGGTATACTTTTTTAAGAGATCACTCGTTCTAGACTGCTGGAAATCACTTAAACTAGAATAGTCTTGGAAGTATCCTAGAGTCTAGGGACGTGTCAGTGGTGGTGCAGGTATAGGGGAGCGAAACTCAGACTTTTCAATTTTCAAAAAAAAAAAAAAGAAAAGAAATTAGTTTCAATTTGGTCCTTTCAAAACAAATTTTTTTTATCTCTAATATTTCAATAATGCATTTAGTTATTATGTGTTTTTTTATTTTACTTTTATACTTTAAAAAAAAAAAAATTCACATGAAAACTAAAATATTATATTTTTTAATTTATTTTTATATTTATTTTTTAAAAAATTTAAATTCACATGAAAATGAAAATAATCTTTTGACCAAATATATTAAAATTTAAAATTAGCCTAGATCATTATTTTAGTCTAGATAATTTTATGTAACTAAAAATTTTGTTATCTCACCGATTAAAAGTGATTGTTATTGAAATGTAAAGGTATAAGTGTTCAATTTTAAATTCAGGAACCAAAATTCAACTAGACTATGAACGGTATTAAAAAGGTATTTTCCCCAAATTTTTATAAGAGAACTTTTTTTTTATCTCAAAACTAATCTTGTGAACTACATGACATAATTTATTAGAAGATTGCACCGAAATATATAATAAATTGTATTATTTAGTTTCCATTTATTAACATTTGGTTTTTTTTTGTTCCGAAAATTATGGAGTGATTTTCATTTTTCTTGAAGAATCATTTAAGTTTTTATCTAATTTTTTTAATTTTTTTTTTCTCTAAAATTCATTGTTTTCTTTTTCTTTTAAGTTTTCGAAAAATGACTTGATTTTAAAAACATACGTAAAAAGTAATGACAAAACAATGAAATAAAGATGTGGTAGGCTGAAGAGAAAAGCAGGAAAGAAAATTTATTATTCCACTGTAAACAAAACATAACATTTAGATTAGTTTTTTTTTTTTATAATTATTTGGTTTTTTATTTTTGGTTTTTAAAAATATACGCTTAAACTATTATTCTAGCATATAGTTTTCATTATTTTGATATTTAACTTTTACTTTTATTTTTAAAAATCAAACCAAAATTTGAAAGCCAAAAAATAGTTTAAAAAATACTTATTTTGATTTATAGAATTTAGTTAGAATCTACATACTTTCTTAAGAGAATATAAAACCATAGGTAGATCATTTGAGTAAAGCTCAAATTTTAAAAACAAAAAACAAAATGATTATTAAAGAAGGCCAATCTACGATTTAAGGTTTTTTTTTTAAAACTGGAAAATTGGAACTTCGCTCTCCTATACCCGGGGCACCACTGACCCGTCCCTAGACTATGACACCGGGATACTTCGAAGGGTATTCTAGTTTAAGCACTTTCCAGCGGCCCAGAACTAGGGATCTGTCAAGAAGCATGCATTGAAACCCTTAGCCTCAACCGTGGGGCAAATTTAGAGTTTGAGAATTTGAATTAAGTTTGCAACCTTTTGATTAAGGATATATGTTAGTTATTGTCCGAGTAAACCGACTTTACCATGTTGTTTAAAAACTTAGGGTCCATTTGATTTTTTATTTTTGAAACTTGAGCATGTATTTATTCGAATTCTCTACTTATGATTTCATTTTCTTGTAAGGAATCATGTGAATTCTAACCAAATTTCATAAGACAAAATTAATATATGAAAGTTTGTTTTTTAAAACTTTTAAATTTTGGTTTCGTTTTTAAAAGCATAAATAAAAGGTTGACATTAAAAGAAATGAAAATCATGTGTTGGGAATAGTAACTGTAGACTAAAGACAAAAATCAAATATTATCAAAGGGGTCTTATGAACCCAAATGCAATTTGATTTAAAAGGAGAGATTTAAGAAAGTATTTTTCCTTAAAAGCAAAAACAATACTATTTATGCACTAAAAAGTATAGACTAACTCTCCAACTCTTCAAACTTCTTTATTCTACCTCAAGATTTAAATTTGATTTGATTGGATGGGCATAACTTTGGTGAAGATAATGAGCAATGGAATATTGAAGAGCCCATTGCATAGAGTAGTGACAAACTCCCAAAGGCTGAGGATTTCATTGGCATTGTTTCACCTTCCTGAAGGAGAGAAAGAGATTGGGCCATTGGATAATTTGGTGGATGAAGAAAGACCAAAAAAATACAAAAGCATCAAGAATTATGGAGCAATATTCTATGAATGCTATCAAAAAGGGATTGTACCACTTAACACTCTTGAAATCTAAAAAACAAATAATGGAAAAAAAAACCCACAAAACAATGCCAAGATGTTGTTGTATGAGATTTAATGATGGTATTATTGAGATTTATGTTTTAAAGCTTCGAACAATTTTGAATTGTGTGTAGTTGGCAGGATCATATTCGAGGAATAATCTAAAAGTATATAGTAATATGGAAAAAGTTGAATGTTTATCTTCATAATATTATTATTGATACAACCAAAATGGTTGGTGACATGTTATTTTTACTATTTGATAGTAATCCAATTTAATACAACGATCACAAATTCGATCTTAAAAATCGATATTTGACTCTCATTTATACTTGAGAAGAGTTGCATTCTCTATGTAGGGTTTATGGTTCCCTTCCCCTAAATAATATAGTTTAATATATATATATATATATATATTATTGATGCAACCCAACTTTGTAATTAATTGTTATAAATAATTTGATCCAAATTATTCATGGGGAAATATTTGTGTTAAATCAAATTCCAGATCTATGTATCATAATCCAAGAACAATACCAAATAGGGATGAATTCATAAGCAAAAGTAAGGAAGAAGAAGAAGGAAACTAACCCACCTGTGTAAAGTGGTTCGGACTAGTCTACTCCACTGTTAAAAATGTGAGTCAATCAATCTAGATCGAGCTCATTCATAATTTCCATTGAAATGAATTCCAAGAACTCTCAAATTTGGTGGGTTTTGTAACAACCCAAGATTTTCCTTCCGGTTCTCCAAGTTTGTTTGGTTGTTTCTCCAGTGAGTTGGTTGGGTTGTTAGGGTTGTTTGTGTTTCCAGGGGTTTTTTGGTCATTTTGTCTTCTAGGGGTATTTTGGACATTTTGTCCTCTAGGGGTATTTTGGTCATTTTGCCTCTCCTAGACCGTTTTACAGTAAGTCAGGGTTTCAGGGTTGTTTCTATCATTGTGGACTCTAGTTATTCTTCCGTTTCAAGTTCCAGGTCAAGAATCCCATTTATGGAAAGTTTGGTGCCCTCCTGGTTAAAAGAAGAAAAATGAAAATAAAAGTGTTTGAGCTAGGATTCGAACCATGGTGGTTTGGGAGTTGAGTTTGAGCCATTTGTAGAGAAATTAAAAAGAGTTTTAAAAAGTGCTCTTGGTGTGATTTGAAGGTGGGATTTTTGGAGGTATTTTTATTATTAAAAATAAGGAAAAATCAAATTAGGGCTTCATCTTATTCTCTCTTCTCCTCCCTCTTGGCCGACCACCTTAGCCTCCATTTCTCCTCCTTGGTCGAGCTTCTCTTCTCATTGCTCTCCATCTCCAAAGCTTTCAAGTGTTGCTCCATAGATCATCTCCTCCATTGTTGTTCCAAGGTAAGTTTTGCAAGCTTTTCTCTTTTCTTTTTCTCCTTGCCATGGCCGAGACTAGCCTTAACCAAGAGAGGTTGTTTTTCCTCTCTTCTCTTCTTGTAGATCCGAGAAGCTTGTTTGGGTCGGTAAGATCTTGCTTGCTCCTCTTGTTTGTTGAGATCTGAACTCATCTTTCCTTTCCAACCTCCATTGCCGAGAGCTTCAAGGTAGGGTTGATGGTGTTTTTTTGTGATTTGAGTTGTAGATGTGTAGATCTAACCTTGTTCTTCCTTCTTGTGCAAGATCCAAACCCTAGCCGAATCCTCATTGCTTGTACATCCTTCTTGGCAGAGACACCTAGTTCCATTGGAGGTCATTACCGAATCTTCATAGGTGAATTGGTAAGCTTGTGGTTTTGTGTGCTTGTTGTGTTGGTGTGGACGAGAGCTTCATTGGTGTGGAGGGGGCCGAGAGCTCCAAATGTGTGTGTTGCTTGCTCCTAGCTGAGACCTAACCTTGGTTGTTGTGTGGTTTGTCCTAGCCGAGACACCTTGTTGCAAGGAGTAGCCTAGCCTAGGGTTTCTTCAAGTGCTTGGCCGAGAGCACTAGTTGTTTGTGGGGTAGTCTCTTGATTCCCTTGCTTATGGTTTGTGTTTGGTTAGATGATTAGCTAGCTAGGTTTAATTATATGTTGTATGCTTTTAGGTTGTGAGATACTGCAGCTCAAGGAGCACTTTACGATTTGTATTTCTACTTGTTCCAGGTAAGGATCTCTTACCAGGGTTGTGTGGACCCTATGATATGTTTTGATTGAATCTTGTATGTGTGTTGTTTGTTATGAGCATGTTAGTGGTTAGGACCGTTTCACTGTTTATGTCTGCTAGCATGTTTGCCCTGTTTCTACATGTTAGTGTCATGCTAGGTTTGTCCTTCTAGCAAATTCTGAGTTCCCTATTTACATTCGTAGTATCATGCTAGGTTGTACTTGTATTCTTGATGTGCATGTTCAATTACTAGGAATGTCTACTATGTGATGTTAGATAGTTAGATAGACTTGTCTTCTTCCAGAGGCTGAAAGCGGACATAACGTCCTTGTCCCCACAGGTCGGGATCAGTGAGTAGCATAATGTACGTTGCTTCTTCCCCAAAGAATGGCAGTGCGGATTAGCTCTCGTGATCGGTATAAACCTAGTTTGTAGCCTCACTAGAGCGTAACCCGTCACGGGTGCAGCTGCGCCGAGACGCTTTAGCTTAAGCAGTGTCGGTGGTACAAGTCGCCATAGCTTGAGAGCCGAGAGGCTCGCACTCATCAGAGATCAGTGACACCGCTCCCATTCTTGTTTAGAGCCTGACCTCAGGTAGTCTCCCGTTGTCTAGGGTTTAGCTTGGTCGGGGGTAAGAGGCCCCCGAGGACACCTATTCGGGCTCAGCTTTTGAGTTGGTCATTTGGCCGGGGGAGAAAGACCCTCGAGGGTGTCTGACATCTATTTGGGATCAGCTTTTGAGTTGATCAGTTGGCCGAGGGAGAAAGACCCTCGAGGATGTCTTAGGATTGGTTAGGAGAACCAATCATTAGGCCGGAAATAGGAAACTTCCGAGCTTCCCGGACTTGTCTTGATTAGCTTGATGAGCAAAGTTATGTGCTGGTAACTGATTGCATGTATACTAGGATGTCAGATGATTGATGTATCGTATTGTACCCCGGTTGGGGATTCTTACTGAGTGCCTTCGTACTCACCCTTACTTATCTTTCAGGTAACTTGGGGCAACACCGGGATGGCTAGTGGAGAGAGTTGTGTGATCATGGGAGCTACCGGCGTACTCTGTCCTCATTTATGTTTGAGTCTTTTATTCTGTAGTAGCACGCTGAGAAAACTATCTTTTACTTTAAAAGTTGTTTAAACTGTTGTTTGAAACACTGGCCAGGAATTATTTATGGAAACTTATTTATGAAATGAATATGTTACTTTATGTTGGTTTAATCAAGTTTTATTTTTAAGTAGTTTTTCTTTATTGTCTAAATGTTTTAAATTGTAAGCATGCTTGTAAGAACCGGGTTTAGGACCACTTTTGTGTCCGGGTTCTTACAAGGTGTTTCTCTCAAATGAAGGAGACTCTTGGTGCTTTATATACAAACACCCAAATACACAACTCTTATGGTTAGTTAACTAACCCCAATATTAACCCAAGTTATATTTAACTCACCAAATATGATAATGATGTGTAATTCAACTGATAACTATTTGAAAAGGTTATTCTATACAATGAGTTGGGATGATAATTTTTTACTCGATTTTTTAAAAAAAAGCATTTTTTTACTTGATTTTAATCCTTATTAACTCCTATTTGTTGAAGGAATCGTGTCCTAACACGAATCCCAGCAATTACTAAATATAAATAGGAATTATTATGGAGATAATAATTAGTATATTTTAGTAATTAATAATTACTTGCTAGAGAATAATTATTATAGTTGGGCTAATTAGATTGGGCTAACAATTAAAATATCTAATTCCTAAGAGGTCACACATAAAACAATGAGTTGAACTAAATATAAAGCCCAAAAGGTTTTATATTGGATGACAAATTAAGAGTAAATGAGTTTTGGTTTTCTCTGATGGCCTAACCCTAAATATATATGGGTTCAAGAGAAATGAGAAATATACGACAGATTGATTTTTCCATAAAATAGAAAAACCCTAACCCCATTTTTCCTTGCCTCCACATCCCAATAAAAGTAAGAGAGGGAAATAGTTTCGTGTCTTCCGTACTAGCATACGTGGATCATTCCACTGGTGGACTAATCGGAGGGGTTGCAGTTGGAGCGCTAACATCTCCTAGAAGCAGCAGCATTCTTGCTTGGGAATCACGCATCAAATGTTGTAATTCTTTACTCCCTATTTAATTCATATAATTATTATGCATACGATTTTGTGATAGATGTTAGGAAATTGTTTCCTAAAATTCCGCTTTTTTATTCTATAATTTCCTACATTGGTATGAGAGCAGAATGCATAATCTTATATGATTATTGTTTTTGATGCTGTAAATTAAGAATTTGATAATTCCCATTCACAATTAAATCACAAATTGAGAATTTGATGATCAACACAGTAGAAATAATTTATGGGTTTAGTTGCTAAATTAAATTAAATTATAAATTTAAAATTTGATGATTCCCGGTAGATAATATTTTATGGGTTAATTTGCTAAATGAAATTAAATCACAAATTAAGATTTGTTGATTATAGGCTATTAATCACCGAAATGCTAATTAATTTTCTGAAATTTTGTTAAGTGTTAATAAAATTTAAAATTAATTAACATCAAATTTAAAATTTGTTAATTTTTGGTAATTAGTATTTCATCCAAATAATAATTTATATATTTATTTTTTTGAAAATTAATTAAAAGTTAATGAATTTTCAGAAATTATGATTAAATTAGAAAAATAAGATTTTGTGATTATTTGGTAATATTTCCCCTTAAAATCTGAAAATTTGTTTTCTGATTTTGGTTAGATATTGAGTAATATTAAAACTGGAATGATTTTTGTTTCCATAAAATTTAGAAAATTGTTTCCTAAAATATGTAACTGCTTATTATTTCCATGTATAACTCTTAGCAATTTGTTGCTAGGCTACCAACAAAATTTTAATTAGTTTTTTTTAAAAGAAAACCTTTTTATTTAGCAAATTAATAAATAATGGAGATTATTTCCATATTCAATTGTTTAATTGTTCCTAATTGAAGATTGGCATATGTGTTAAGTTTATTAATTAGGAAGGGTTTATGGAATTATTTATTCATTTGTTTTGCATACTATTATAATATTTGATATTATTATGTGTGTGGTGATTAGTATGGCCCAATTAGAATTTTTATTAAATACGATTTGCGCATCGTTAAGTTTTTTGTAATTTAAATTTCAGTTATTTAGATTTTTTAATTTTTAAATTCCGAAATTATGTAATCCAATGAAGAATTCAAGGAGTTCAAGGATGAAGATCCAATAGAAGCTCAAAGAAGATTCATGAAGATTAGTTATTTCCTAGGTTTAGGGGTCATATTATGATCATGGTTTATTTATTGCATTTTAGTTTTTTATAAATATATGCTTTATTTAAGTTTATTTATGCTGTTTTATTTGTTCGACGTGTTCACCTAAGTAAACAACATAATGAACTTGGGTCCCAATTATAATTTTGAGTTTAATTGCTTTTCCAAACAAACAACTATGAAACCTTTGATCATTAGTAATAGGTTCTGTCAAAGTAGGTTGTTACTTTTAATCTAAGGATAGTAGTGCAGGTTTAATGAAACTTGCACGTTCATGTTTGGTTTAACTTAACAAAACTATCAAAAGACAAAGTTTTGGGGTTTGAAGTAAAGAGATAGAATTAACAAAGAGTTGTTAACCTATCTACCAAGAATTACAAAGAGTTGTAATTAGTAAAAGAGTTTACTTACCTTTAATATTATTGATAAAAGGCAGGGCCAAAGTCCGTCTTATTAATAATAGAAATGGGGTTTTGGTTATTTTTTTTTTATTCTAAATGGGACATTAAAATTTGAATAAAGTGTTAGTAGTATTTTAATTTTTTAAGCACTACTATGATAAAAAATTATTGACTTCTTGCCATTTTTTCTTTTGTTGAAGATATCATGTCTAGTAACAACAACAACAACTCAATTTTTAATCTGCGTTCAATCCTTGAGAAGATAAACTAAATGTAAGCAATTTTCTCGATTGGGAAAGAAATTTGAGAATTGTTCTTAGATGTGAAGTAAATGAGTCAATTCTTGATAACCCAATTCCTGAACCCCTCCCACAAGGAGCTAGGCAGGCCGAGAGAATTGCCAGGCAAACTCTCCAAGACAATTCAATGTCTGTCACAAAAACGTGTATGGAACCAAAATAACCCAATTTTTAATCTGACATGTATGGAACCTGACTTTCAAAAACGTTTTGATGGGATGGATGCATACAACATAATCCAGAAGCTAAAAACTATGTTTCAGCGTAATGCTAGGTTAGAGAAATTTGAAGTTAACCAAAAGATCCTTGAATGTCGGTTAGAAAAGGGAAAACCAGTTGGCCCCTATGTGTTTAACATGATTGGTCATTTTCAACACATGGAAAATTGAGATTCTCTTATCCCGCAGAGTTGTCTACTGACATTATCCTTAATTCATTGCATGATGGGTTTAAAAACTTCAATTTGAACTTTTACATGCAAGGGGGACAAGAAAACCAGCAAGAGTTACATGAGATGCTAATTCAGGCAGAAAGAAACATCCCTAACGAACCTGAAAAACATAAAGATGTTCTTATGGTTCAAAAAGGGAAAGGGTTCAAGAAAATCAATGCTAAAAGGAAAAGGGTAATGACAAGAAAGTTGCTAATACCACATTTTCTAAAAAGCTAAAATTCAAATCAAAAGTGGTTATGGAGCATAAGTGTTTCCATTGCAACAAAATTGGTCATTGGAAAAGAAATTGCCCCAAATATTTGGAGGAAAAGAAGAATGGTACTTCTACTTCAGGTATTTATGTTATAGAAGTAAACTTAGCAACTTCTACTTCTTCATGGGTATTTGATACTGCATGTGGTACTCATATTGTTAGTAATGTGCAAGGAATAACAAGAAGTAGAAAATTGGCAAAGGGAGAAGCTGTACTACGTATTGGCAATTGAGCAAAAGTTGCTGCATTTGAAGTAGGAGTTTTTAGCTTATCTTTACCGTCCGCCTAGTTTTGGAACTTAATTATTGTTATTATGTTTCGCTATTACTAGAAATATTATCTCGATCCCTGTTTTGGATCGAGAAAGATTTTCATTCATATTAAAAGAAGGAATTTGTTCTGTTTATTTAAATGATTTGTTTTATGCCACTGCTAAGTTATTAAATGGTTTGTATGTTCTAGATTTAGATACACACATCTATAACATCGAAAGCAAGAAACATAAATCAAATGACTTAAACCCTACCTACCTATGACATTGTCGATTAGGCCACATAAGCTCAAAATGCATTGAGAAGCTCCATAAAGATGATGTTCTCAACTCTTTTGATTTTGAATCATTTGATGTATGCGAATATTGTTTGAAGGGGAAAATGACAAAGTTTCCTTTCACAGTTCATGAAATGGCCAATGATCTCTTAGCTCTCGTATATACAAATGTATGTGGACCTATGAGTATTTTGGCTAGGGGAGGGTATACTTACTTCATTACTTTTACAGATGATGTAAGCAGATATGGATTTGTTTACCTTATGAAGTAAAAGTTAAAATCGTTTGAAAAGTTCAAACAATTCCAAAATGAAGTAGAAAATCAACTTGGGAAGAAGATTAAAGCATTACGATCAGATCGTGGTGGAGAATATTTGACCCAAGAATTCAAAAATCATTTGAAGGATTGTGGAGTACTTTCACAATGAACTTCACTAGGAACACCTCAGCTGAATGGTGTTTCTGAGCGGAGAAATCGAACCCTATTAGATATGGTTCGATCAATGATGAGTCTTGCTAATCTCCCCATTTCCTTGTGGGGTTTCGCAATCGAGATTGCTGCATTCACACTTAACAGAGCTCCATCTAAAGCTGTGGAAACGACTCCATATGAGATATGAACAGGAAAAGTTCCGAAAATGTCTTTTCTAAGGATATGGGATTGTGAAGCTTATGTAAAACGTTTACAATCTGATAAGCTATCACCCAAATCTGACAAATGTCTATTTGTTGGTTATCTTAAAGAGACAAAATGGTATTACTTTTATAACCAAAGTGAAAACAAAGTAAAAACAAAGTGTTTGTTGTTCATGATGGTGTCTTCTTGGAAAGAGAATTTATTTCAAAGAAGACGAGTGGGAGTAAAAGTATATTTCTCGAAGAAGTTCGAGAAGAGCAACAAACGAACGAGGTAATGCATTCCATTCACGTACCTCCTACCGTCCCACATGGAGATGATTCATGCCAAGTTTCTAGATTTAACATAGAAACTTCTCCTATTGTTCCCCAACGTAGGTCTAGTAGGTCGATAATTCCACCAAAGAAATACGTTGATTTCTTGTTGACAAACAGTTCCAAAATAATGAATTTGGAACATCAAGAACCTACTACTTACAAAGAAGCTTTGGAGAGTAAATACTCCGATAAATGGCTACAAGCCATGAAATCTGAAATGGATTCTATGTCTGAGAATCAAGTATGAGACTTGATTGATTTGCCTAATGAAGTGAGACCTATTGGTTGCAAATGGATTTTTAAATTAAAAACAAACAAAGATGGAAACGTTGCAGTTTTCAAAGCAAGGCTAGTGGCAAAAGGTTTTAGATAGATTCATGGTATAGACTATGATGAAACTTTTTCACCAGTAGCAATGCTAAAATCCATAAGGATACTCCTTGCGATTGCTGCCTATCGTGATTATGAAATATGGCAGATGGATGTTAAAACCGCTTTCTTGAATGGGTTCTTGAAAGAGGATGTGTATATGACACAACCTGAAGGTTTTCAAGTTCCAGCAAATCCAGGGAGAGTATGCAAGCTTCAGAAATCTATTTATGGATTGAAGCAAGTATCTAGGAGTTGAAACCTCAGATTTGATGAGGTAGTCAAACAATTTGGTTTCCTTAAAAATGAAGAGAAATCTTGTGTATACAAGAAATTAAGTGGGAACAGTGTTACCTTCCTTGTTCTGTATGTGGATGACATACTACTCATAGGAAACGATATAACCATGCTTGAATCAGTCAAGGATTGACTTAAAAATTGTTGTCTATGAAAGACATTGGAGAGGCTGAGTACATTATGGGAATAAGAATCTATAGAGATAGATCCAAGAGAATGATTGGACTTAGTCAAGAAACTTATATTGATAAGGTTCTTACTAAATTCAACATGGAAAACTCTAAGAGAGGTTTCATTCCCATGCAACATGGCATATCGATTAGCAAGACTCAGTGTCCTACAAGTCCTGATGAGGCTAAGCATATTAGTATTGTTCCTTACGCTTCAGCAATAGGTTCAATCATGTATGTCATGAATGAGTAAAATGTTTTCCAAAATAAATAAAAAATAATCTTTATAATGTTTTCCGACTTGGGCAAGTCTGTCCAAGTTCGCGTGTGGGCCTGACATTTTTTTTTTTTAATTTTCATTATTATTATTTAATGTTTTCTACCTCTGCTTATTTTTTTTTATATTTAATTTATATATATATAATTATTTATTTTTAACTTTGTAATGAGATTTTTATATTATTTATTCAAAATAAAATTGTCCTATGAGGAATGGAACCTCAACCATTTCAATCTTTAATCATCAAAGTTGACATTTTTGACCAACTCTTCCATTTAACTTAATTGATTATAATTATATATTAAATATTTGTATCATTTTTCTTTTAAAATACATTGTTTTTTTAATTTTAAAATATATTATCTAGTCATTACTAATGTATTATTTTAAAAAAAATTAAAACTATTTGATCATACGGATTGTTTTATGTTTCAATTTTGAATATAATTTGAAGAATAAATGAATTAAAATAAATTTTAAAATTTCTTTTTTTGACTTCATAATTTATTATTTAAAAGTATATATGATAAATATTTGAAATTTATTTTATACCATGTATTTTAAATAAACTATATATGATCAATATTCTTTATTTATTTATTAATGTTTTTAAAATTAAAATTATTCGATCATATTAATTGTTTTAATTTAAAGAATAAATGAACTAAAAATAAATCTTTTTGTTTCAAGACACGTGTATTTTTTTAATTATTGAATTGTATTTATTTATAGTACACTATTTATGTGTATCTTTTAATTTTAAAATGTAATAATAATCAATTATAAATATTCATTTTTATTCAATCATTTTTTTTATTAATTCCAAATTTTTTTTATTCTAAATATCTAAATTTGTTTAATAATTCCAATATAGCTAAATATTAAAAAATTACTAAATATCTATTTTTTTATTTAAATAAAAATTTCAACTCTTCCCTTTCCATCACATCAAACATAAATTTAAGAGAAATTGTAGTGTATAATCACTTTCAAGAAAGTAATAACAAATCTAGTCATTCTTTAAAAAATTTATAAATCTATTTTTGTTTTAAATTTAAATATTAATATTTTTTTTACAATACCTATTATACCCTTACGGGTAGTTTGGAAGCCAAATCTCCAGTGTTGCAATACATTTTTTTTTAATCAAATTTGCGCATTTCAACTGGATGCATTTATAATTTATTTTTTCGATTTCTTTGCCTTTTCAGTTTTTTTAATTGGTTTTTATTAATTTTTCAACAATTTCATTTATTTAATTTTTTGTAATTACTAATGGTATTGGATAGACTATTTTAATCAAATAATTATTAATGTAATTAAATTTGAAAATATTTACATCATAGTCATAAATACATTTTAATACTGTATTATTAATATTCATTAATAGAATATTATTTATTATTAATACAGTAATAACTATTAATACAATATTATTTATTATTATTATTAAATTATTACATATTATTAATACAATATTGTGTATTATTACAATGTATAATTAATACCGTATTACTATTAATACTGTGACTATGATTAAATTTTTTTTTAAGTGACCTTAATTGTATTATTTTTTTTAATTTGACTAATTTTGTAAGTTTCCCATGATAATATCCATAAATTCTTATTTATTTAAAATTTGTATTTATTTATTTATTAATACATGATAAAGATTTTGTGAAATGACTATCACTTTTTTCACACATTTTTTCTTTTAGTCCAAAACAATGTTGACCTTTTGTAATTAAATATATTTGAATAATTAAATAGATTCATTTTTACCAATATTTTTCAATTTTTCAAAAAGAGAGTTCATTGTCAAATGTATTGCATATTCAGATACATTATTTACGAAGTATTAATGTTTTTTTTTAGTAAATTAATGTATTAAACTTCATAATCATAATCATTTCTTTTTTTTTTTTGAAAAGAAAGATCATAATCGTTTCTTTAATACGATATATTCATAAAATTATTATTAAATAATATAGATTAATATAAAGTTAAATGAATTAATACTATAAGATAAATACATATAAATATAAAATATATCTTAATTGTAAAATATGATACTGACTCAAGTAAAAGAAATATAGTACTTATACATAATACAATCAACACCAATTCATAAATCTTTATTTATTTAAAATCAATATTTATTTATTAATACACGATTAAAATGTTTTAAATATTTGGAAAAATCAAAATAACTAAATTAAAAAAAAAAAAAAAAAACATTAAGCTTCACAAATGAAATGGAAAAAATAAAAAACCACAATTTAAGATTTTTTAGGAGGCTACTCACCTGTCTAAAGAGATTTCTTTTAAACGTTGATTTCAAGAAGTTGGGGTATTTTTGTCTTTTCTCTAAATTACGCTTAATTAATCTTGCAAAAATTTATAAATATAGACACTTTTATAATTTTTTTCTTTATTTAGCCTAGTCTTGTTAAAAGCCCTAAATGTATTATCACAACTTTTCTCTTCCTTTCCACCAAACATAAACTTACTCTCACTTCTCTTCTCTTTTCATCCCATTCCTTCCAAGCCAAACATGCCCCAACAAAATAAAAATATATCATAGAAAACGTTAAAAAAAAATAGAAGCGTGAAATTTTAGGGAAAAAGGGATTTTTTCATGGATATTAAAAAATAAATAAATAATTCTCTCCACAGCACATTTCTTAAATTTATTCATTTGTAGCAAAAAAATACCTTAAGTTTGTAAAATTACCAAAAGACCCTTGTTTAAAACTCTCCCACAAGATTTCATCCCATACAAACACTGTACACACCTTCTTCGTAAAAAAAAAAAAAACCCTCCCAACACGATTTCTTCCCAATCATCGCAACTTCTCATCGCCGTCACCTTCGCCGGAACCACGTTCTTCGTTGTCGATCTCGCTGGCCGCTTCTCTGGCTTTCTATTCTTCTTATCCGTTCAATATCCGTTCCCATTTTAGCGTACTTTCTTCTATTCAACGGATTCTTCCTTAGCCGTGATTGGATTTCGCCTTACTGGGCATGGTTCCATTACATGTCGCTGGTGAAGTATCCGTATGAGGCGGTGCTGTAGAAAGAGTTTGGGGGCGGCGACAGAGTGCTTTGTCTGTGGCGTTCAGATGTTCGACAATTCGCCGCTTGCAGTGTTATCGGCGACGACGAATGTGGAGCTGCTGAAGAGCATGGGGAAGACGTAGAGGTTCAACTGATAGAAGTCTATCAGTTCCATTGATAGAGAACTGATAGACTTCTATCAGTTCCACTTATAGGATGCTATCAGTGCAGATTTACTTTGGTTCAGCTGATAGAAGGAACTGATAGAAGACTGATAGAAATCTATCGGTCGAAGCTTGAAGAGGAAGAAGAAATTGCAGAGAAGAACGGAAAGAAAGCTTGGAGAGGAACTTAAAAGAAAAATGGTATATTTGGAAATTGAAAAAGAATGTAAAAAATCTGTCATGCATGAATTTTTTTACAATTTGTGCTATAATTAAAATAGGTGGGCCAAAAAATGCTATTGATAGCAAATTCCCTAAATTTTATCGAAACTAGTAAATAATAATACTAATATCTTTCTCTTTTTTTCTTTTTGAGATATACTAATATCTTTCATTCAATGAAATACAACATGTATTTTGAAATTTATATAAAAAAAAATTATATTAATATATTTTCAACTACATAGACTAATGTTTTTTTTTAATTGAAGGAGGGGACAACTACATAGATTAATGTTTTATTTTATTTCTTATATAAATTGAAGGAGAGATCACAAATTCTACCAAAAAATATTATTCAGAGTAAAATAGTGATTTTGAGAATTAAATTTGCGACCATAATTAAAGTTCTACTATATAAAAGTATAAATATTAAAATAAGATTTAAAATAAAGTCCACCAATATTTTATTTAAATATTAAAGACCAAACATGCATTGGGACCAAACATGTTGAAGACCTTGACTTTTCTTTTTTGGAGATAGATAGGAAGACCTTGACTTCTTATTACTTTTTTTCTTAAAAAAAGAAAAAGAAATGATCATAGAAAGTTATTCGGCAATTGCCTTTACGCGCTCAATAAAAAGTAAAAAACAAAAACGGTAATATATTGCGTACACGTCAATGAATATATTTGTTTTTTGAAAAACATCAATTAATACGAACAGTTTTGGTTTGTTCCGTTTGATAAAAGAAACAAAAGATTGTCCCAATTGTTTTCGACAAGCTTCTTGAAATAATACATAGGAAGTATTTGGATTTATAATTGTATTAATAGCTCATTTGGATGTAATTGTTTGTAGAAAATTTTTATGAAATAATTGTATCAATAGATTGTTTGGATGAAAAGTATATAGAGTAATTGCATTAGTAGATGGTTTACGTGCGATGTTTAATCGAATGGTTGCAGACAATATAGCTTGTTTGGAAGGAGAGATTTGTTATTTTTTAATTTTTAATGATTATAACATTTATAATTTTTTCTAAATCTAAAATAATATTATTTTATTTGTATATTTATCATTCCAAATTATTCTTTTAATAATTTGTGGACTCTCTTTCTAATATCACTTTTAGTTTTAATTTGTATCATTAAATTTTCGTATTCGTATTTCGAAGACAGCCGACATACTAGTCCTTTGATGCGTTCCATTGGTTATCTATTATTTTTTTTGTGAGAAAAATTTTTATACCAACAATTTTTTATAAGATGAATTTTACCTGTTTAGGATTTATCTGAATTTATGGATCAAATATCGACTTAGGTGACTTAAAAAAGTAGATCAAATACTCATTTGGAACTCGAATACCATATTAGATAGTAAAAAATCAATTGGGTAGTAAAATGAGTAGCTCATATATATCTTATAAACATGCTGAAAACTCCTCATATTTTTAATATGAGATAACTCCTCATATTTTTAATATGAGATAATGTGACCAGTATCTCCAACAAAACACTTTTACATTCCAATAATGTTCGACTTTAGTCATAAAGATGATACAAGAATTCAAGTATTCGCTAACATCTTTTTGTCATCGTAGAAAACATCGGCAATTAGTATTATGGCCGATGATAACCATCGACTAGTAGTTATTTGTATGACGGTTATCTAAAATTGTCGATGGACTTTCCTTGCCCGATGTTTATGGAAATTATCGGCTAATTGTGACATTTTATTGTATTACAATATTCTAAGGTCGACAGTTTAGACAAATCAACTAAAATTTTCACATTTTCCCTTTTTTAAAAAAATTCCGATCTTTTTCAAACTATTGACCAACCGTGTTTTAAACCGTTTTTCAAATTATCTACCAATACTCTAAACATGAGTATTTTCGGAGGATATTAGCCGACGATTTATTAAATCGTCGGTTAATCTTAGGAAAAAAGAGCATTTTTAGAGAAAAATGATCGACAATTAATTTTTTAAACCATCAGCCAATCCTTTGTTAAAATTGTGAATTAATCGATTCTTACTTTCTTCTTTTTCTTCTCTGCGTCCGTCCATCACGTTTTGTAATCGTCGTTCTTGTCTCCGTCCATCATTGTCAACTTTTCGAAAAAAAGAAACTTCGTTGTCAAGAAAATAAATAATTAAAAGATGATATTTTGACATATAATTAAAATGAATGAGATAAAAAATTAGGAAAAAAAATATTTTTTTAGTTAAAAAGGTTTTGATTCAATCATTATATTTCAAAATTAAATATTTTTATCCCGACCTTTCAAGTAATGCTCGATTTTAATTTTGTATAGGTTGAGTTTACTTTTTTACTTATTTTTTTTTTAGAAAAAATGAATTTATGTCAAGAGAAAAACAATAACTTTATCAACATATTAAAATTTTAAATTTTAAATCATTATTTATTAATTATTAGAGTTAAGAGATCGAACTCAATATAGATTGATATTGTTAAGCTATTGCTATATTAATTATTGAACATTAATTTATATGTCAAGTCAATATATCATGCTAATTAAATTAAATTATTATTCATAATTTTGATCTCTATTTTCCCCCTACTAAATTCAAGTAATGCTATATTTTCAGTCTAACTTTCGAAAGAAAATAAAAATAAATATGAGTAAAAAATAGAAAAAGCCCACAAAAGTAGTAATTTCTTTTCTTTTTTTTTGAAAATAAAAAATAGGAGTTAATGTATACCCAAAAAACAAAAAATGAGAAAGTAAAGGATAGAAAATAAAGTCAATATTTATTTTTTTGAAACTAAGAGTCAACATTTAATAGGAAGACACATACATGTATGACGTCACCATCTGATGTGTAGATTGTGAGATATCCTCAGCCATGTCATATGCAAAAATGAAAATTTCATGGTATCTTTTGCCTTTTGTTTTTTCTTGGGACAACAATTGGTGACCAGTTTTTATGGGTGAACAAGAATGACTTTTATTTTTTTAATATAAAAACAAAATGACTTCAATAAAGTAGTTATATGCTTCAGAAAAGAAAAAAAAAATAAAGTATTTAGAAAATAATAATAAATGCTGGTAAGTATAGAATTACTATGCTGAGAAATGTGAATGGATAATGGAGTTGGTAAAGAAAATGAAGGTTATGGTAAAGAAATTGCAGTATAATATATATATATATATATAGTTTTTATCATCAGTGATGGTAAATGACATTGCAATATAATTATTTATCATCAATTAAATAACAATAAGGGGCTGTTTGTTTGGTATATTTAGGTAGGATTTATTAAGTTCTTCTCGAAAACCTATATTTAAACGAATTTTTATTAACTCGTCTTCATTTTTACTCTTAAAAAAAATAACTCTCATTTCTAACAATTCATTTTTAATGCATATCGGGGGTGGATGAGAAGAAGAAGAAGAAATCTCTCTCTCATTGAGCATGCAAAAAAACTGCCACCGCCGCTGCTGGAGAAGAAGAAGAACAATGGCTAATCAACGGGTAATCGATTCTTCTTTTTTCTTTTGTTCCTCAATTTATAAAAAAAAATCTCTGGTTTTCGTTTTCTTTCTTTTTGTGGGCATTGATTTATACATAAAAATGTGATTTTCGTGGTATAGATCATTCAAAACTCATTTTTGTTCCTATTTGATTGCAAAAATCGCAAAACCCACCTTTCAATTTTAGGGTGGTTAGAAGCACACTTTGAATGTATACATTAAAATTAGATAAATCACCTTCTAATTAAACTTACAAAATTTTATAATTAAGTGGCAGTTCTACACAACTCTATAACTATTGTTTTTTTTTTTTTTTGAAATTTATAAGTATTGTTAACTAGGGTAAAGAAATTCTTTTTTTTTTTTTCTCCTTAAGCTCTATAATTTGTTTTGAACTATAAACTCTATAAAATGTCTAAAAATTAATATTTACCATGAAAATGTTGATATTTAAAATTTTCCTTTTAATTTCTGAGATTACAAATTTCTGCATCAGAGCTGTGATATTGGAAAAAAGTGAACAAATGCAGATCTAGCGTTTCACTCATACAACAACGTTCTTTTGAAGTTCGAGTGATGTCGGATGTCGAATGCAATATGCGCGTGGTTAACGTCCTATGAAGATTTGTTATGGAGCTACATCTCTTGGCATTGACAAACATACAATAGTTCATGTGTATCAAGGTAACCACTTGTTGAAACATTTTTAAGACCTTCCCTATAATTTTTTATGTTTTAAGATTTGCAAATTCAACGCAGACATACAATTGTTTTGGTTTTTTTTTTTTGTTTTGAGAATCACACAAGAGGTCCAATTTAGAGTCGATTTTTTTAGCATGAGTATCAGCAACGAGAAAGTTGCTTTGCTTTAACCAATACTAAGTACAACTACTTGAGAGAGAAAATATAGAACATACCTTAAAACACTTACATAATACAAAAAGAAGACACTTGGATGAAATTTACAATTAAACTTAAACAACAACAGTTCACTAAGAGAAAGTTTCTTTGTTAATGAGAATAATAAACAGCACGGAATAATGAGCGGATAATTTATGGGTTGATGAGTTGTCCGATCATGGCGAGGTGTATGTTAGGAAGTTTGCTAAGATGTCCTTACAAAACAATTACTTTTTTAAACATCTAGTCGTTGTAGTATAGTGGTAAGTATTCCTGCCTGTCACGCAGGTGACCCGGGTTCGACCCCCGGCAACGGCGAAAATTTTATAATTCTCAATATACCGATACAACATGCAAGTTTGCAAGAGACTTGAAATTGTGCTAAAGGGTAGCAATATCACGATATAGGGTATGAATAAACATGTCTATATCTCTTTGTAGAACAAAGTGAACGAACAGGTGTGGATGACCGCAATTTTGCAAGAGACTAGAAATTGTGCTAAAGAGTAGCAATATCACGATATAGGGTATGAATAAACATGTCTATATCTCTTTGTAGAACAACCTGAACGAATAGGTGTGTTACAACAACCTGAGTAGGCTCTACTATTGGCTTAAGATGGATTTAGGATATCTTTTCGTTAGAAACTAGAGAGCCAATTGGTTAAGCATGCATATCGGGGGTGGATGAGGAAAGTTTTTATGATACCAACTTTAGTTTAGTTTTGTTAAAAGAGCTAAGAGTGAAAGTAGTGTTTAAGAGTGAGTTCTAAAAATTAATATGTTCAACTACTTAGGAGATAAAATACAATACACATCTTAAAACATGTACCTAATACAAAGAGAAAACACTTAAATGAACTTTCCAACAAAAATTAATCAATAGTGACTCAGTGAGGAAAAATCCATTTGTCAATGTAAACAGTATACGACGAGAATAGTGAGCGGGTAATTAATGGGTAGATGAGTTGTCTATTCACGTTGAAGTGTATGATGAGAAGTTTGATGAGGTGTCCTAACAAAAATGATTACTTCTTTAAACAACAAGTCGTGAAACGTATTCCTGCCTGTCGTGCGGGTGACCCGAGTTCGATCCCTCTTTCGAAAGATATCCTAAATCCCTCTTTCAAAAAATGTCAATTCGTGCACATTTCTACTTTGTTACATTATATTATGGTCTTCTCTCTCGAAAGCTTAAATCTTTGTCTCTTGGTTTTGAAGATGTTGATTGGGCATCAAATCCAAAGGACAGAAAATTTACATCCAGATTTTGTATATATCTTAGTGGGATTTTTTTTTTCAAGTACATAGGGGAGGGGGAAAAATAGTGATTCTTGAGATCGAACTTGTGCGTTGGTATTAAACGGTTTACAACCAAACAAAGAAATTATTGCGCCAATGACCTGTTCGATTAAGCGGTCAAGTAGTGTAGTTTGGCTCACATATACGTTGAATTGGTATAGTTGGCTACTTTGTTTAAACGGCTGAATATTGTATCTTCTTTTATAATTAAATCTCATTTCTTTATAATCTCAAAAGAAAAATGACTACACGACAATTTCTCGACATCTATTAAAAAAAAAAAAAAATTCTTCATCTTTCTTGTCTTTATCCTTAATTCTAAAAAAGACAGCAATAACAACACTAATTACAAATGAATTTTGTTTCAAAAAAAAAAATACAAATGAATTTAAGATAAAAATAATTACAAATAAAAAAAATAAATACTAAGTCAACTAATAATTGGGGTGTTTTGTTTTCGTCAATTTCTTTCAAAACTTAATCAGTAATCGCTTCAATTATGTCGATCTGTCCTGGTTTGAGCAAAAATGTGATGCAAATGTCCGTTCATGGCGACGAACCACCGCGAGGCTACGTCGTTGAAGGCGGTGTGAGCGGCGGCGCCGGCGAGATTCCGATCATTGACGTCGGTGTGTTTCTGCCGTCGTCGTCGCCGGAGCCTGAGGTTTTGGATTTCGAATTGGGAAAACTCAGATCCGCTCTTGCCAACGAGGGCTGCTTTCAGGTTTAAAAAACTCTCCTTCCATTTTCAATTTATTAAACTTTAATTACAATTTTTATTATTCATCATTATTTCCAAATTAACTATGTCAATTCTTTTGGGTTGAATTTCTAGTGAGAATTAGAATTCATAATCTATTGGGATGTTTGTTATTAAAAAAATGATCTGATATGTATTTAGTTTACATCAGTAATTAAATAGTTTATCTTTTATCTATCTATATATATACATATGTTTAGTTGAGTATTTGAATTTATGATCCATTGTTATATTTGTTATAAAAAAAGCATGACCTGATATATTTAGTTGACATTAGTAGATAAAAAAAAAAATCATCATGATAAATTAATAATAGAGATTAAATTTAAGTTTTACTGAAAATATAGGATTACAATTAGATAATAAGAGTTCGGAGACTATAATGAAGTGATTCTTTATTTTTTTGGATAAGATCTATAATTAATGAAGTGAATTAATTAAGAACCAAAAAATTATTTTAACCTTTTTTTCATTCTTAATCTTTATACTATAAATTCAATTCTGTTTGTGTTTCTCAAGAATATGTTAAGTTATTTTCTTTGAGATAGTACATTAAAATGAACTAAATTAACCCGAAGCTATAAACTTTGAAATATTGTTAAATATGTTTCTAGTTTGGTTAACAAAAACATATAACTCAATTGACGGTCTTGAGTTCAAACTATCATGTTGGCATTTTTTTAAAGTTCGTTTAAGCATTAGGTTCTTATTTAATTTGGTTCGCTAATTGAAATCCATACTCCCCAGAATACATGAATACAATATCGGAATAGAATTTCTCACAATCATGCATTACACGGTTTGGATAGCTGGATTCATGCTCCGAAGTAAAATATTGTGTTTGGTTTAATAATAATAGACTTTTTGAAAATCTTTTGTAAATTAATAAATAATATTAATATAATTACCGGCCTAAACAATAATATTGATAATAATAATAATATTTTTTAAAGTTTATAATAATAATAATAAACAAATAAATAAATGATGATAAATCTTTTATTTTAGAAATCTTTCATGCTATTTAAAAAATGTTTTATAGCCATGTTGCAAATGATGTATACCAAAATTGGTTTTTTGAAAGTAACTCATGTGGGATAAAATGACATGATTAAACAAGTAAATAGAAATATAAATAATCTTTTTAAGACAAGTAATATGAATAATAACAATTGTAAAATTTTTTAAGCAATATTGCCAACAATTGTAAAACGATCTATAAAGTAAAAATAATCAAGTTATAAAAAAAGGTATAAACAAATAAAAGTAAAAAATTAAATAAGAATAAAGAATTTATATTAAAAAAAACACATAGGTAAAATCGATATATTTGATATTGAAATGAATAAAAATCTATTTTTATAGTGAAAAGACATGAAAATAATAATGACAAAAATAAAAGAACACGATAAGAATTTACTATATTTTGAACTCATAACAAAATTGAAAGAGTTAAAATGACATTGAAAAATAAATAGTTTTGAAAATCTTTAAATATTGTGAACCAAAAATTGATTTGGATTTGAATTTCAAAACCAACTCAAGTCCAACTCGTGAATCAAATATGACCTAAATAAATAAATAAATATCAATATCTTTAATGATATGTTCTGTTTTAATATCGTTTTTTGTAATTTCCTATTTGGTTGTATTTAATTAAAATCTCAATAAAGTTTTTTTAAAGAAAAAAAATCAAAGTGAATATTTTTCATGTATTTATATATGTTTAGGCAATTGGACATGGTGTTTCAAGCTCAGTTCTAGATAAAATACGTGAGTTTGCCAAAGAGTTCTTTGAATTACCTGAAGAAGAAAAGCTAAGGCATTCTCCTCTATCAGATGAGCTTCATAAATTCCAAGGTTATGGAAACGATGTGGTCGTTTCACAAAACCAAGTTCTCGATTGGAACTATCGTCTCTTCCTTCGAGTTTTCCCTCACGACTCGAGAAAACTCGACCTTTGGCCTTCGACTCCAAATGGTTTTAGGTAACGAACACATAAATTACTTAAATCTATTGAAGATGTCGCATTGGAAAAGTGAGAAAATCTCGTCGTACTTATAAAATTAAGAGTTATTTAATTGTTCAATTGATTTTTAGAAGAGAAATACTAGTTTTATTTAGAATAGAATAGTCCATGAAATTTTGAATGTTACTCTCTCTTTTTTTTTCTTTTTTTTTTTTTGGTTGAGAAGGTAGAAAGCAACAATGGAATATTGGTTTAAATGATCATATTTTGGTATATAAAATTTTGTATAAAAAAGCTACTTTGGTCCGTATGTAGTTTGTCTCTTTTTCCTTAAAGCTTTTTTCTCTTTAAATTCCATAGTTTCAAACTAATAATATCTTGTTTATTAAGTTATACTTGATGTTACAGTTTCTTTTGACTTAAAAGTTTCTTTTTAAGTTAATGTACAACCAATAACCATTAGGTAATGGGTTGACTTTTCCCACTTTCAATTATTGTTATCTCATTTTTTTTAAAAAATTTATTTGAGCTATAATTAATGGAAATATTCAATATTACTTAGATTTTTTTTAAAGGTAAATTTATTTTTCTTTTTTATAATCTAAGTTTCCCTTCATTTCAAAAACCAAGTAAAGTTTACCAAGACTAGAAAAAGTGAAAAAAAAGAAAGAAAAAACCAAGTTGAGTTACCAAAACTAGAAAAACAAAAAAAGGTTTTGAATACTTGTTTTCAGAATTTGGTTTAGAGTTCAATTTTTCTAAAGAGAGATGATACTCATTTGAGAGTAAAGTCTAATTTTCCAAAATAATAATAATAATAATAATAAAGTATGATGAGATAACTATTTGATTTTTAAGTCTCCCAGAATTAAACCTAGTAAATATTATTTTTACCTACAAATTTCCTTATTTTTCTAACTGCTTTGTAACATATTTTTATAAAAATCAATTCATATTCTCAAATTACTAGTAGTTTTCTAAAACATATTTTTCTTTTTTAAAATTTAGCTAAAAAATTAAATGTTTCGTCCAGGGAAATGGAAACTAGTGTAGAGAAATTTAGAGAAAACAAGATAAATTTTTAAAAACAAAAAAAACCAATTAATTATACTAAACAAAGTCTAATGATTATCAAACAAAATCTAAATATACCTATGGACAAGTATTTGGAGCTAGTATTTGATTTCCATTACTTCTTGCAGAGAAATCCTAGACGAATACATAGATAACATAAAGTTCTTGATGGAAGTTTTGTATAAGGCCATAGCGAAGTCATTGAACCTAGAAGAAGATGTATTCTCGAGACAGCTCGGGGATCGATCACCGATGAACGCGAGGCTAAATTTCTATCCACCATGTTCGAGACCAGATTTGGTTCTTGGATCGAAAGCTCATACAGATGGATCAACCCTCACAGTTGTTTTACAAGACAAAGAAATGGAAGGGCTTCAAGTTTTTGTAGATGAGAAATGGGTCAATGTCCCTGTGCTTCCTCATGCTCTCATTGTTAATGTTGGTGACCAAATGCAGGTATAACTTCTATCTCTCATATATATATATATATATATATATATATATATATATATATATATATATATTTATTATTGTGTTTTTCAGAAAAAAGATTACAAAGTTATAATTATAGTTCTTTGAAAAAATAACAAAAAATAGTAAATTGGAAGCCATTGGAAAGTTACATGGAAAATTACCTTTTTTTGAGTCTTTAGGTTTGAACTCTAGTTTTGTCCCCAAAGGTAGTTGAGACTAAAAACTTCAAGGTATACTTTTTTAAGAGATCACTCGCTTAGACTGCTTGAAATCACTTAAACTAGAATAGTCTTGGAAGTATCCTAGAGTCTAGGGACGTGTCGTGTGGTGGTGCGGTATAGGGAGCGAAACTCAGACTTTTCAATTTTCAAAAAAAAAAAAAAAAAAAGAAAAGAAATTAGTTTCAATTTGGTCCTTTCAAAACAAATTTTTTTTATCTCTAATATTTCAATAATGCATTTAGTTATTATGTGTTTTTTTATTTTACTTTTATACTTTAAAAAAAAAAAAATTCACATGAAAACTAAAATATTATATTTTTTAATTTATTTTTATATTTATTTTTTAAAAAATTTAAATTCACATGAAAATGAAAATAATCTTTTGACCAAATATATTAAAATTTAAAATTAGCCTAGATCATTATTTTAGTCTAGATAATTTTATGTAACTAAAAATTTTGTTATCTCACCGATTAAAAGTGATTGTTATTGAAATGTAAAGGTATAAGTGTTCAATTTTAAATTCAGAACCAAAATTCAACTAGACTATGAACGGTATTAAAAAGGTATTTTCCCCAAATTTTTATAAGAGAACTTTTTTTTATCTCAAAACTAATCTTGTGAACTACATGACATAATTTATTAGAAGATTGCACCGAAATATATAATAAATTGTATTATTTAGTTTCCATTTATTAACATTTGGTTTTTTTGTTCCGAAAATTATGGAGTGATTTTCATTTTTCTTGAAGAATCATTTAAGTTTTTATCTAATTTTTTTAATTTTTTTTTTCTCTAAAATTCATTGTTTTCTTTTTCTTTTAAGTTTTCGAAAAATGACTTGATTTTAAAAACATACGTAAAAAGTAATGACAAAACAATGAAATAAAGATGTGGTAGGCTGAAGAGAAAAGCAGGAAAGAAAATTTATTATTCCACTGTAAACAAAACATAACATTTAGATTAGTTTTTTTTTTTTATAATTATTTGGTTTTTTATTTTTGGTTTTTAAAAATATACGCTTAAACTATTATTCTAGCATATAGTTTTCATTATTTTGATATTTAACTTTTACTTTTATTTTTAAAAATCAAAGCCAAAAAATAGTTTAAAAAATACTTATTTTGATTTATAGAATTTAGTTAGAATCTACATACTTTCTTAAGAGAATATAAAACCATAGGTAGATCATTTGAGTAAAGCTCAAATTTTAAAAACAAAAAACAAAATGATTATTAAAGAAGGCCAATCTACGATTTAAGGTTTTTTTTTTAAAACTGGAAAATTGGAACTTCGCTCTCCTATACCCGGGGCACCACTGACCCGTCCCTAGACTATGACACCGGGATACTTCGAAGGGTATTCTAGTTTAAGCACTTTCCAGCGGCCCAGAACTAGGGATCTGTCAAGAAGCATGCATTGAAACCCTTAGCCTCAACCGTGGGGCAAATTTAGAGTTTGAGAATTTGAATTAAGTTTGCAACCTTTTGATTAAGGATATATGTTAGTTATTGTCCGAGTAAACCGACTTTACCATGTTGTTTAAAAACTTAGGGTCCATTTGATTTTTTATTTTTGAAACTTGAGCATGTATTTATTCGAATTCTCTACTTATGATTTCATTTTCTTGTAAGGAATCATGTGAATTCTAACCAAATTTCATAAGACAAAATTAATATATGAAAGTTTGTTTTTTAAAACTTTTAAATTTTGGTTTCGTTTTTAAAAGCATAAATAAAAGGTTGACATTAAAAGAAATGAAAATCATGTGTTGGGAATAGTAACTGTAGACTAAAGACAAAAAATCAAATATTATCAAAGGGGTCTTATGAACCCAAATGCAATTTGATTTAAAAGGGAGAGATTTAAGAAAGTATTTTTCCTTAAAAGCAAAAACAATACTATTTATGCACTAAAAAGTATAGACTAACTCTCCAACTCTTCAAACTTCTTTATTCTACCTCAAGATTTAAATTTGATTTGATTGGATGGGCATAACTTTGGTGAAGATAATGAGCAATGGAATATTGAAGAGCCCATTGCATAGAGTAGTGACAAACTCCCAAAGGCTGAGGATTTCATTGGCATTGTTTCACCTTCCTGAAGGAGAGAAAGAGATTGGGCCATTGGATAATTTGGTGGATGAAGAAAGACCAAAAAAATACAAAAGCATCAAGAATTATGGAGCAATATTCTATGAATGCTATCAAAAAGGGATTGTACCACTTAACACTCTTGAAATCTAAAAAACAAATAATGGAAAAAAAAACCCACAAAACAATGCCAAGATGTTGTTGTATGAGATTTAATGATGGTATTATTGAGATTTATGTTTTAAAGCTTCGAACAATTTTGAATTGTGTGTAGTTGGCCAGGGATCATATTCGAGGAATAATCTAAAAGTATATAGTAATATGGAAAAAGTTGAATGTTTATCTTCATAATATTATTATTGATACAACCAAAATGGTTGGTGACATGTTACTTTTACTATTTGATAGTAATCCAATTTAATACAACGATCACAAATTCGATCTTAAAAATCGATATTTGACTCTCATTTATACTTGAGAAGAGTTGCATTCTCTATGTAGGGTTTATGGTTCCCTTCCCCCAAATAATGTAGTATAATATATATATATATATATATATATATATATATATATATATATATATATATATTATTGATGCAACCCAACTTTGTAATTAATTGTTATAAATAATTTGATCCAAATTATTCATGGGGAAATATTTGTGTTAAATCAAATTCCAGATCTATGTATCATAGTCCAAGAACAATACCAAATAGGGATGAATTCATAAGCAAAAGTAAGGAAGAAGAAGAAGGAAACTAACCCACCTGTGTAAAGTGGTTCGGACTAGTCTACTCCACAGTTAAAAATATGAGTCAATCAATCTAGATCGAGCTCATTCATAATTTCCATTGAAATGAATTCCAAGAACTCTCAAATTTGGTGGGTTTTGTAACAGCCCAAGATTTTCCTTCCGGTTCTCCAGGTTTGTTTGGTTGTTTCTCTAGTGAGTTGGTTGGGTTGTTAGGGTTGTTTGTGCTTCCAGGGGTATTTTGGTCATTTTGCCTCTCCTAGACCGTTTTACAGTAAGTCAGGGTTTCAGGGTTGTTTCTATCATTGTGGACTCTAGTTATTCTTCCGTTTCAAGTTCCAGGTCAAGAATCCCATTTATGGAAAGTTTGGTGCCTTCCTAGTTAAAAGAAGAAAAATGAAAATAAAAGTGTTTGAGCTAGGATTCGAACCATGGTGGTTTGGGAGTTGAGTTTGAGCCATTTGTAGAGAAATTAAAAAGAGTTTTAAAAAGTGCTCTTGGTGTGATTTGAAGGTGGGATTTTTGGAGGTATTTTTATTATTAAAAATAAGGAAAAATCAAATTAGGGCTTCATCTTATTCTCTCTTCTCCTCCCTCTTGGCCGACCACCTTAGCCTCCATTTCTCCTCCTTGGTCGAGCTTCTCTTCTCATTGCTCTCCATCTCCAAAGCTTTCAAGTGTTGCTCCATAGATCATCTCCTCCATTGTTGTTCCAAGGTAAGTTTTGCAAGCTTTTCTCTTTTCTTTTTCTCCTTGCCATGGCCGAGACTAGCCTTAACCAAGAGAGGTTGTTTTTCCTCTCTTCTCTTCTTGTAGATCCGAGAAGCTTGTTTGGGTCGGTAAGATCTTGCTGGCTCCTCTTGTTTGTTGAGATCCGAACTCATCTTTCCTCTCCAACCTCCATTACCGAGAGCGTCAAGGTAGGGTTGATGGTGTTTTGTTGTGATTTGAGTTGTAGATGTGTAAATCTAACCTTGTTCTTACTTCTTGTGCAAGATCCAAACCCTAGCCGAATCTTCATTGCTTGTACATCCTTCTTGGCCGAGACACCTAGTTCCATTGGAGGTCATTACCGAATCTTCATAGGTGAATTGGTAAGCTTGTGGTTTTGTGTGCTTGTTGTGTTGGTGTGGCCGAGAGCTTTATTGGTGTGGAGGAGGTCGAGAGCTCCAAATGTGTGTGTGTTATGTGTGTGTTGTTTGCTCCTAGCTGAGACCTAACCTTGGTTGTTGTGTGGTTTGTCCTAGCCGAGACACCTTGTTGCAAGGAGTAGCCGAGCCTAGGGTTTCTTTAAGTGCTTGGCCGAGAACACTAATTGTTTGTGGGGTAGTCTCTTGATTCCCTTGCTTATGGTTTGTGTTTGGTTAGATGATTAGCTAGCTAGGTTTAATTATATGTTGTATGCTTTTAGGTTGTGAGATACTGCAGCTCAAGGAGCACTTTACTATTTGTATTTCTACTTGTTCCAGGTAAGGATCTCTTACCAGGGTTGTGTGGACCCTATGATATGTTTTGATTGCATCTTGTATGTGTGTTGTTTGTTATGAGCATGTTAGTGGTTAGGACCGTTCCACTGTTTATGTCTGCTAGCATGTTTGCCCTGTTTCTACATATTAGTGTCATGCTAGGTTTGTCCTTCTAGCATATTCTGAGTTCCCTATTTACATTCGTAGTATCATGCTAGGTTGTACTTGTATTCTTGATGTGCATGTTCAATTACTAGGAATGTCTACTATGTGATGTTAGATAGTTAGATAGACTTATCTTCTTCCAGAGGCTGAAAGCGGACATAACGTCCTTGTCCCCACAGGTTGGGATCAGTGAGTAGCATAACGTACGTTGCTTCTTCCCCCGACAGCCGGTGCGGATTAGCTCTCGCATCGGTATAAGCCTAGTTTGTAGCCTACTAGAGCGGAACCCGTCATGGGTGCAAGCCTGCCCGGAGACAGTTCTTAGCTTCAGGTCGGTGGTACAAGCTGCTACAGTTGAGTGCCGAGGGCTCTGCACTATTGTAGATCAGTGACACCGCTCCCATTCTTGTTTAGAGCCTGACCTCGGGTAGTCTCCCGTTGTCTAGGGTTTAGCTTGGCCGGGGGTAAGAGGCCCCCGAGGACACCTATTCTGGATCAGCTTTTGAGTTAGTCATTTGGCCGGGGGAGAAAGACCCTCGAGGGTGTCTGACATCTATTTGGGATCAGCTTTTGAGTTAATCAGTTGGCCGAGGGAGAAAGACCCTCGAGGATGTCTTAGGATTGGTTAGGAGGACCAATCATTAGGCCGGAAATAGGAAACTTCTGAGGTTCCCGTACTTGTCTTGATTAGCTTGATGAGCAAAGTTCTGTGCTGGTAACTGATTGCATGTATACTAGGATGTCAGGTGATTGATATATCGTATTGTACCCCGGTTGGGGATTCTTACTGAGTGCCTTCGTACTCACCCTTACTTATCTTTCAGGTAACTTGGGGCAGCACCAGGATGGCTAGTGGAGAGAGTTGTGTGATCATGGGAGCTACCGGCGTACTCTGTCCTCATTTATGTTTGAGTCTTTTATTCTATAGTAGCATGCTGAGAAAACTATCTTTTACTTTAAAAGTTGTTTAAACTGTTGTTTGAAACACTGGCCAGGAATTATTTATGGAAACTTATTTATGAAATAAATATGTTACTTTATGTTGGTTTAATCAAGTTTTATTTTTAAGTAGTTTTTCTTTATTGTCTAAATGTTTTAAATTGTAAGCATGCTTGTAAGAACCGGGTTTAGGACCACTTTTGTGTCTGGTTCTTACAGGTTTCTCTCAAATGAAGGAGACTCTTGGTGCTTTATATACAAACACCCAAATACACAACTCTTATGGTTAGTTAACTAACCCCAATATTAACCCAAGTTATATTTAACTCACCAAATATGATAATGATGTGTAATTCAACTGATAACTATTTGAAAAGGTTATTCTATACAATGAGTTGGGATGATAATTTTTTACTTCATTTTTTTAAAAAAAGCATTTTTTTTACTTGATTTTAATCCTTATTAACTCCTATTTGTTGAAGGAATCGTGTCCTAACACGAATCCCAACAATTACTAAATATAAATAGGAATTATTATGGAGATAATAATTAGTATATTTTAGTAATTAATAATTACTTGCTAGAGAATAATTATTATAGTTGGGCTAATTAGATTGTGCTAACAATTAAAATATCTAATTCCTAAGAGGTCACACATAAAGCAATGAGTTGAACTAAATATAAAGCCCAAAAGGTTTTATATTGGATGGCAAATTAAGAGTAAGTGAGTTTTGGTTTTCTCTGATGGCCTAACCCTAAATATATATGGGTTCAAGAGAAATGAGAAATATACGACAGATTGATTTTTCCATCACACAGAAAAACCCTAACCCCATTTTTCCTTGCCTCCACATCCCAATAAAAGTAAGAGAGAGAAATAGTTCCGTGTCTTCCGTACTAGCATACGTGGATCATTCCACTGGTGGACTAATCGGAGGGGTTGCAGTTGGAGCGCTAACATCTCCTGGAAGCAGCAACATTCTTGCTTGGGAATCACACATCAAAGGTTGTAATTCTTTACTCCCTATTTAATACATATAATTATTATGCATGCGATTTTGTGATAGATGTTAGGAAATTGTTTCCTAAAATTTCACTTTTTTATTCTATAATTTCCTACATTGGTACGAGAGCAGAATGCATAATCTTATATGATTATGGTTTTTGATGCTGTAAATTAAGAATTTGATATTTCCCATTCACAATTAAATCACAAATTGAGAATTTGATGATCAACACAGTAGAAATAATTTATGGGTTTAGTTGCTAAATTAAATTAAATTAAATTACAAATTTAAAATTTGATGATTCCCGGTAGATAATATTTTATGGGTTAATTTGCTAAATGAAATTAAATCACAAATTAAGATTTGTTGATTATAGGCTATAAATCACCGAAATGCTAATTAAATTTATGAAATTTTGTTAAGTGTTAATAAAATTTAAAATTAATTAACATCAAATTGAAAATTTGTTAATTTTCGGTAATTAGTATTTCATCCAAATAATAATTTATATATTTATTTTTGTGAAAATTAATTAAAAGTTAATGAATTTTCAGAAATTATGATTAAATTAAAAAAATAAGATTTTGTGATTATTTGGTAATATTTCCCTTTAAAATCTGAAAATTTGTTTTCTGATTTTGGTTAGATATTGAGTAATATTAAAACTGGAATGATTTTTTGTTTCCATAAAATTTAGAAAATTGTTTCCTAAAATATGTAACTGCTTATTATTTCCATGTATAACTCTTAGCAATTTGTTGCTAGGCCAGTCAACAAAATTTTAATTAGTTTTTTTTTAAAGAAAACCTTTTTATTTAGCAAATTAATAAATAATGGAGATTATTTCCATATTAAATTGTTTAATTTTTACTAATTGAAAATTGGCATATGTGTTAAGTTTATTGATTAGGAAGGGTTTATGGAATTATTTATTCATTTGTTTTGCATACTATTATAATATTTGATATTTTTATGTGTGTGGTGATTAGTATGACCCAATTAGAATTTTTATTAAATACGATTTGCGCATCGTTAAGTTTTTTGTAATTTAAATTTTAGTTATTTAGATTTTTTAATTTTTAAATTCCGAAATTATGTAATCCAATGAAGAATTCAAGGAATTCAAGGATGAAGATCCAATAGAAGCTCAAAGAAGATTAGTTATTTCCTAGGTTTAGGGGTCATATTATGATCATGGTTTATTTATTGCATTTTAGTTTTTTATAATTATATGCTTTATTTAAGTTTATTTATGCTGTTTTATTTGTTCGACGTGTTCACCGAAATAAACAACATAATGAACTTGGGTCCCAATTATAATTTTGAGTTTAATTGCTTTTCCAAACAAACAACTATGGAGCCTTTGATCATTAGTAATAGGTTCTGCCAAAGTAGGTTGTTACTTTTAATCTAAGGATAGTAGTGCAGGTTTAATGAAACTTGCACGTTCATGTTTGGTTTAACTCAACAAAACTATCAAAAGACAAAGTTTTAGATTTTGAAGTAAAGAGATAGAATTAACAAAGAGTTGTTAACCTATCTACCAAGAATTACAAAGAGTTGTAATTAGTAAAAGAGTTTACTTACCTTTAATATTATTAATCAAAGGCAGGGCCAAAGTCCGTCTTATTAATAATAGAACGGGGGTCTTGGTTATTTTTTTT
The DNA here is from genome assembly GCA_036507275.1 of Sicyos edulis. Taxonomy (NCBI): domain Eukaryota; kingdom Viridiplantae; phylum Streptophyta; class Magnoliopsida; order Cucurbitales; family Cucurbitaceae; genus Sicyos; species Sicyos edulis. The sequence continues at coordinate 7,143,024 of CM071856.1, read as the reverse complement.
TATTCTAAATGGGACATTAAAATTTGAATAAAGTGTTAGTAGTATTTTAATTTTTTAAGCACTACTATGATAAAAATTTATTGATTTCTTGCCATTTTTTCTTTTGTTGAAGATATCATGTCTAGTAACAACAACAACAACTCAATTTTTAATCTGCGTTCAATCCTTGAGAAGATAAACTAAATGTAAGCAATTTTCTCGATTGGGAAAGAAATTTGAGAATTGTTCTCAGATGTGAAGTAAAGGAGTCAATTCTTGATAACCCAATTTCTGAACCCCTCCCACAAGGAGCTAGGCAGGCTGAGAGAATTGCCAGGCAAACTCTCCAAGACAATTCATTGTCTGTCACAAAAACGTGTATGGAACCAAAATAACTCAATTTTTAATCTGACATGTATGGAACCTGACTTTCAAAAACGTTTTGATGGGATGGATGCATACAACATAATCCAGAAATTTGAAGTTAACCAAAAGATCCTTGAATGTCGGTTATAAAAGGGAAAACCAGTTGGTCCCTATGTGTTTAACATGATTGGTCATTTTCAACACATGGAAAAATTGAGATTCTCTTATCCAGCAGAGTTGTCTACCGACATTATCCTTAATTCATTGCATTATGGGTTTAAAAACTTCAATTTGAACTTTTACATGCAAGGGGGACAAGCAAACCAGCAAGAGTTACATGAGATGCTAATTCAGGCAGAAAGAAACATCCCTAATGAACCTGAAAAACATAAGGATGTTCTTATGGTTCAAAAAGGGAAAGGGTTCAAGAAAGCTGAAATTTGCTAAAAGGAAAAGGGTAATGACAAGAAAGTTGCTAATACCACTTCTTCTAAAAAGCTAAAATCCAAATCAAAAGTGGTTATGGAGTATAAGTGTTTCCATTGCAACAAAATTGGTCATTGGAAAAGAAATTGCCCCAAATATTTGGAGGAAAAGAAGAATGGTACTTCTACTTCAGGTATTTATGTTATAGAAGTAAACTTAGCAACTTCTACTTCTTCATGGGTATTTGATACTGCATGTGGTACTCACATTGTTAGTAATGTGCAGGGACTAACAAGAAGTAGAAAATTGGCAAAGGGAAAAGCTGTACTACGTGTTGGCAATGGAGCAAAAGTTGCTGCATTGGAAGTATGAGTTTTTAGCTTATCTTTACCATCTGGCCTAGTTTTGGAACTTAATTATTGTTATTATGTTTCTGCTATTACTAGAAATATTATCTCGATCCCTGTTTTGGATCGAGAAAGATTTTCATTCATAATAAAAGAAGAAATTTGTTCTGTTTATTTAAATGATTTGTTTTATGCCACTGCTAAGTTATTAAATGGTTTGTATGTTCTAGATTTAGATACACATATCTATAACATCGAAAGCAAGAAACATAAATCAAATGACTCAAACCCTACCTACCTATGACATTGTCGATTAGGCCACATAAGCTCAAAATGCATTGAGAAGCTCCATAAAGATGATGTTCTCAACTCTTTTGATTTTGAATCATTTGATGTATGCAAATATTGTTTGAAGGGGAAAATGACAAAGTTTCCTTTCACAGGTTCAAGTGAAATGGCCAATGATCTCTTAGCTCTCGTATATACAAATGTATGTGGACCTATGAGTATTTTGCCTAGGGGAGGGTATATGTAAGGACCCGACCCGAATGGGGCTCTAAATGGGCCCTTACCTCAATGCATGCATACAAATCAACACTAGAATTTGCAATAGGGTTGTTTCGAATTCTAAGTAAAAACCAAAAACCGGCAAGAGTTCATTTAAAAAGTCAATACAAAATTCTTGAAACCTGTCCCTGTTTCCAAGCACCTGTTCCAAGACAAATACATTTCCAAAACTTACTCTGATCAGAGATTTATTTAAAAACATACAACTTTACAACATTTACAACAATGCTAGAATCCGGAAATACATTCATAAAACAACCTAGGGCTCCGTGCCCAACTACATGCATTCAGAGGACATTTAAAACATAAACATAAATCTCGAGTTGAACAACGGGTTTCCATGATCACAGCTCCTCCTCCACCATCCCGCCTCGCGCCATGGTTTCTCGAAGATAAGTAAGGGTGAGTAACGAATTACTCAAGTAAGAATCCCCAACGGGGTACAATACGATATAATCAATCATCTAGAACCAAAGCATGCAAGCAAACGACTACCAACACGGATCATAGCTCAACGAGCTTACAAAGAAAGATCTCGGAGCCATCGGAAGTCTCCTACTTCCGGAATCATCGGAAGTCTCCTACTTAGGCCTAATGATTGGTTATCCTAACCAATCTCGGGACATCTCGAGGTCTTTCTCCTCGGCTAAATTGATCACTCAAAAACCGATCCCAAGGATGTCCTCAAGGGCCTCTTACCCTTGCTAACGGACTTACGGGAGAGTACCCGAAGTCGGGCTCTAACGGAAGGAATGGTGTACTCACGAACATTAGCCCGGAAAGAGCTCTCCGATCCGGCATCTAACGCGTGTGCGCGACACCGCATGCTCTTCTCGCAACCGGCGTAAATGCGGGGCCTAAGGGCAAACTACGCGGGCAGTACGCATGCCTAAGACTCGGAGCGGTGTCACCGATCACGATGCGCGAGGCCCTCGCGCTCATCTGCGCGCACTGGTCCACCGACACGAAGCTAAGAACCGGCCAAGGCAGCTTACGCTGGGGGGTGGTTCCGCTCTAGCGAGCTACAAACTAGGCTATGCCGCGAAGTGGGTAGCTAATTCCCTAACCGGTTGGTCGGGCGGGGTAGCAAGATACGTTATGTTGCGCACACTTTATTCCCGACCGAGCTAAATCCACCTTAGTGACCGGGGAAGCAAGATATCGTTATGCGTCGCACACTACTCCCGATCGGTGGGGACAAAGTACGTTATGTCCGCTCACCTCGGATGATGACAAACCCTACAACTCTATCTAAGAGTACGGGGAAAAAGCAATGATTTCTGGCTAGCAAGCAAAACCGACATCAATCACACTACCTAGCATGATACTACGAGCTTAGCGGGAATCATAAGCATGCTTGTGAGAACAAACCTAGCATGGCACTAACATGTAATATCAAGCAAACATGCTAGCGAGAAAATCAATCAAAGTCGCTCTATTATTATCATGCTCATAACGATCAAGCAAACAAGCAAGGCAAAATCATGACAATATCGCGGAGGCCCACACAACTCCGGTAAGAAATCCTTACGGTCGGAAGGCAACAACACACAATAAAATTAACTGCGATCGAACCCGAGCAACCTATATCGAGCCAAGCAAAAACATCAATAATCATAAAATAGCCCTAAATACACTAAAATAAATAGGGCTCGGCTCGGGAGCAACTCACGAGGCGCGGCTGACACTCGAACGAGCCATTGCGCTGACTGCTAGGCAAAAAAGCGGCCGGCCGGGCGTATGGGCGCAGCAGTGGCGCGCGCTAGGGCGCGCGGGCACGAACGCTGGCGCGAGTGCGCGTGAGAATGGCGCTGGCCGCACGCGACAGCGCTGGGCTGTGGGCGCGGAGCTTGCTCTTGGTGAGGCCTGGCGCGCGCGCTCGGCAAGAGAGGCAGCGGCTATGCGCGCGAAGCGACACGACGCGGGCGCGAGATTCGCGCTGGGGACGCGCGATCGAGCTGGCGAGGCTCGGCGACGCGACGCGCATCTTGGCTTGTGGCTTCGGCACGATCTGTGGTGGGCGACACGGACCAGGGCAGGGCGAGGGCGCGCGAGCTGGGCGACGCTAAGCGAGGGCGCGCGACGCTCGGGCTGGGCGGCGAGGCGGGCGCGCAGGGCGCCGCAGCGAGCTCTGGTGGCTCGCGACGCTGGGCTCGGGCTAGCTGGGCGTGGCGAGCCAAGGTCGCACGGTTGGCTGGGTGGGCGAGCCATGGCTAGAAATTTGGGCTAGGTGGGGGCTCGGGGAGAGAGAGAGAAGGAGAGAGAAAAATGCATTTTGGGGAAAAAAGAAAAGAAAAAGAGAAATAAAAAGGAAAATGGGAAAAAAGGGAAAAATGGGATTTTTAAATCCATTTTCCATCCTTATCCACTTTAAAACCTCAAAAATCCCATTTCCCGGCTTCCTCCTTCGAGACCCGATCAAAGAAATCTTTTCCAATCAATCAAACTCACTTAAATCCAACTCCCAAAGCAACACTAAAGGCTCGGGCTCCAATCCCAAAAGAAACACCCAAACAACCATCACTTTGCCAAAACCCAAAACCACAACCGAACTTCCAAACGACTAGCCCAAACACCACGGGACTCGCAGCCACCAACAAACAAGCCTCGACAAAGGCAGGAGCTACCTCGAAGCCCTGAAAACCACAAATCCTGCCCGGAGAGCCAAAAGACCAAAATACCCCCAAGGGGCTAAACGGCTCTAAAACCCAACCAAACAACTGAATCTTGACCCGAAGGCACCTCGAAAACTGGAATAGGAAACTGGGCTGTTACAATACTCCCTCCTTATAAGACTTTCGTCCTCGAAAGTCCTAAGACGAAACACTCGGAAAACTCCACCGATCCGAAATAACCGAACTTCTCGGCCAACAACACTAGCCCTCTTCGAGAACCAAAACTCTCTTGGGTTCTCAAAACTCAAGGCCACAATGCCATCCATATTTGGGCATACATTGAACTCCAAGGGAACAGACGGCAAACCACGTCCTCAACTCGCACCAACTCTAAAACGGTGCTACTCTCAGCAATCTCGAGGACTGGCCACAAGCTATGAAGCTCTACACCACGCACTGGCGAAACTCCTCTGGAACTCACAACTAACAACAAACAAACTCAACCCTTCAACAAACTGGCCAAACAACTGAACCTTCCAGATTCCAGAAACCAAACGGCCGAAAGCAAACTTTTCCATGCAAATCTACTAGCAACTGGCCAAAGAAAACACTGCCAGGCAAGGAAACCACCAAAATTCCTCTCAAGGAAAACTCGGGCTGCAAGGACTAAACCATCACGCAGCTCTCTGCGGCACAACACCTTGAGGAAAACAGCTCAACGGCTTTACCAACCAAAGCCACGGCACCTCTGTGCCAACTCACTCAAACGGCTCTGCTACTCCAACTGCGAGCGCACAACAACAAGGAGCAAAGCCCGAGAAGGGCTTGCTCAGCAGAACTCAACCCAAACTTATAACGAGCGACACTCGCCTCCAAGCTACCTCTCAACTCTTAAAATCCAACTGGCTACTCAAAAGACTTCTCCTTTAAGCTTAAGCCTAACTCAACTTCCAACCAGAAGCTCCACTCCCGAAACCTCACAAGGAAAACGGATAACGACGACCTCAAAGCTTAATCCTAAGCCACACGATTCCGCAAGACTACCTCAGAAGCTAACACTCGAGGCTGACATCCATGGAGCAACTCAACCACCACAGAGGCTAGAGGGAAAGGGAAATCTTCATTCTCCAAAGAACCAACAACTTGCCAGAAACAACTCTTACTGGCTGGCCACCGCCCTTGCGGGGACAAACAACTCTTGCTTGCTAACAACACAATGCAGGGACCCTCTCGCTGGGCTGACCGCTGCGCTACTCCGACCAACTACACAACTCTGGAGCTAAGCTGACTCCTACAAAAACAGGAAACGAATTTCCCAGCAAGCAACTCTGAAGGGCAACGGACTTCACACAAGCTCGCTGACTTGCTCAAACCCAAGGCAACAGCAACCAACTCTCTTGGAAGCAACACCCAAGGAATATCTCAACCAATCGGATCTCCAATCCGAAACAAACAAACACTTGCTCAATCTGCCGAGGGAGGGGTCAACTCCCACAACTTACTGACTAAGAACACGACCTCAGGGCAACGCCTTCCAGCTAGAACCGAACTAGCTCTCGAAACAACAAGAGAACCAAATCTTGGCCAAACACTCACAAGAGGCAAAACAATCCTTACTGCAGCCTCTAAAACACCAACCAAGAATCCGCTTAACTGAACAAACGACTACTTCCAAGTAGCCAACAAATTTTTCCCTCTTGCTAGCACCACTACCATCAATTCCAAGCCCAAAGGAGAACCTGACAAATCCCCGAAGGAAACGGCTCTTACAAACAGACAACCAAAGGACAGAGAGCTCCACATACGCTCACTATCATGCTCCACTAGAGCAACAACATCTAAATCTCACGGGGCAACAAACGGGGGCAACTCAACATCCTGGAGCAGAAAACAACCAAGCTGGGCACGAACCATTCGTCCCACGAGCAAAGCAAATCACTAGCGACTCCAAACCACACCTTGGTCAACACCAAGCATCAACTTGCCACCTCACCGGAACCAATCCGGACTTTACTCCAAACAAACACTAGCTTGCTAGTCTACCAAGATCGCTAGCAACTCAACCGAGGCTACAAACTACACGGCTCCAACTTGCCAAGCTGAAACTCACTACCAGGCTGGTGAGCTTTGAGAGGCTCTCCACAACCTAGGGATCCTCCGATCACCCTCCGACACATACGGCCGACAAGCGAGCTATGACCAAATGCCCGAGCAGGCACAACTCTCTCGACATCTCAACCATGCGGGCCAACTCCAATTCCTTGGGAACCTAGAGGACCGGCGCTACTGAACGAATCGTCATCCTCCTACTCAAACATCAGCCTCTCAACAAGGCTTCTACCCAAGGAAAGGATCCAAACAACATTCTTAGCCAAGGCGATCAGAAACTGCGCGGCTTTGCTACCACCGCACCGGTTCAGTTTCCAACTGAACTCCAACCGAAGAAACACCCAAAAGTTCCAACTCCACACGATGCTCAAAGCTGAGGCAACCTTGCTCTACCAAAAGCATAACCATGCCACACCGAACTTACTTTATACCAAGCCTCTACCAAGGGTGCTTACCCATAAGGCATCCAAATCCTCTCGCAAGGCATCAGCTCATCTCGCCTCAAAAGCATCCAACTCGCCTCATGGCATCCAACTCGCCTCATAGGCATCCAGCTCATCTCATGAGCATCCAACTCAGGGTCCCTCTACTGGACCAAACTCGCATCTACGATGCTCAACTCTCCTTAGATAAAGGGACTCGAAGGTAGTTGACCGTACTACCAACCACAAGAAAACTCTTGGCCTTAACACTAGCGCGAGGCTCAAGCGCACCAACACTTACCAACCAATCTGCTGACTTACTCAACCTCCAGAAACACTAGGAAGAGGCTCCGGCTCCTCTCGAGCATCCTTTCGCTTGTAGTCCATCGACTACCACTGAACTAGCCCTCTGGCATGACCTAAACGGGTGCAACTGCCATAAACAGATCCAAGGCTAAAGGAGTACGCTGAACTCGACGGCATAGAACCATCTGCTATGCCCAAGCCAAACTCAAGCTGAACCGGACTTAGTGCCAAAGTGGCACACCAACCAATGCACCTCAAGTGCTACTACTACCAAATCCACATCTCGAGGAAGTAGGGTCATTAAACAACAAAGCGAGCTCTCAAGGGAGCAAAGATGACCCTTCATCTGCCTCAAGCCACTAACACGGCAACTTGCCAAACAATCGGGCGACTGGTGGAGACTCTGCTAGTCCACCTCTCACAAGGGACTTCCACCACCATCTGATGAACCAAACAAAGCACCGGGCAGCACACCTCGGCCTGCGAGCAGCGGGGCATCCACACACACGGATGCTAAACTCAAACTGGCCAACTACTTTACTACTAGCGGTGGGACTTACTAAAACATCGAGCTCTGGGCATCCATTTGCCAAACTGGGTGGCTCCATCAATGCCAACAAACTCATCCGAATAAACCTGCTTGATCATGCCCTCCGGGAACCTCCGGGGCTACAAGAGCTGGCTGGGAAAAAATCTTTGAAACAAACTCGATACCGGTGGCCTATCTCGTGCGGGACTCCTCACTACGCGCTACAAAGCTGCGCACTGGGTCTCCGCTCTCACGATAGCTAAAGACACGCCATCAAAACTCTCATGGCTGGAGCACACTCTGCTCAAGGAGTCTCACCGAGGCGCTGCTAGCCTCTACCCCCTCCTCTAGGCAACTCAACTGCCGGGGCCAAATCTGGCATGCGGGCCTAACAACCCTGGACGCGGCCTCAACATCAACACGATCGGTCCAACTCCTCGGTCGAACCTGCCAAGCGTCCTGCTCCTCTGGGTGCGATCAACATACTGGCGATCTGCACGAAGCACCTCCACCCTCTCACTAGGGGAAAAGACAATCTGGGCCACACATGGCCAGCGGGAGTCTAAGCTCTACCTCCCCGGGACGACGTCCCAGGGCATCCGAATCTATCTGGATACCTCAACAAGCTGCTAAACAAACTGCTCGCACTGCGGGAAAGTTGGCATGATGGCTCACTAAGCCCAAACCAACAACGAGTCAGAACCTGCTCGTCTCCGCTACACAACACAAGGCATAAAAGCTAGATGAAAAGTATTGTAAATTCTTACCCCTTTTCTTTAAAACAGTAACTTAGGCGTACCTAATGACGTCCGAGTGCTGATGATCATGGAAAAACGACCTACAACAAAAAGGTCGGTCTACAGAATCTATGACTCGAGCTCGATACCAAGCGTAAGGACCCGGCCGAATGGGGCTCTAAATGGGCCCTTACCTCAATGCATGCATACAAATCAACACTAGAATTTGCAATAGGGTTGTTTTGATTCTAAGTAAAAACCAAAAACCGGCAAGAGTTCATTTAAAAGTCAATACAAAATTCTTGAAACCCGTCCCTGTTTCCAAGCACTGTTCCAAGACAAATACATTTCCAAAACTTACTCGATCGATCAGAGATTTATTTAAAACATACAACTTTACAACATTTACAACAATGCTAGAATCGGAAATACATTCATAAAACAACCTAGGGCTCCGTGCCCAACTACATGCATTCAGAGGACATTTAAAACATAAACATAAATCTCAGAGTTGAACAACGGGTTTCCATGATCACAGCTCCTCCTCCACCATCATCACGCCTCGCGCCATGGTTTCTGAAAGATAAGTAAGGGTGAGTAACGAATTACTCAGTAAGAATCCCCAACAGGGGTACAATACGATATAATCAATCATCTAGAACCAAAGCATGCAAGCAAAAGCGACTACCAACACAGATCATAGCTCAACGAGCTTACAAAGAAAGATCTGGAGCCATCGGAAGTCTCCTACTTCCGGAATCATCGGAAGTCTCCTACTTAGGCCTAATGATTGGTTATCCTAACCAATCACGGGACATCTCTCGAGGTCTTTCTCCTCGGCTAAATTGATCGGCTCAAAAACCGATCCCAAGGATGTCCTCAAGGGCCTCTTACCCTTGCTATGTCTGGACTTACGGGAGAGTACCCGAAGTCGAGGCTCTAACGGAAGGAATGGTGTACTCACGAACATTAGCCGGAAAGAGCTCTCCGATCCGGCATCTAACGGCGTGTGCGCGCACACCGCATGCTCTTCGCGCACCGGCGTAAATGCGGGGCCTGGGGCAAACTACGCGGGCGTGCACGCATGCCTAAGACTCGGAGGCGGTGTCGCGATCACAGAGCGCGAGGCCCTCGGCGCTCATCTCATGCGGCACTGGTCCACCGACACGAAGCTAAGAACCGGCCAAGGCAGCTTACGCCGTGGCGGGGTTCCGCTCTAGCGAGCTACAAACTAGGCTATGCCGAAGTGGGTAGCTAATTCCACAACCTACGGTGGTCGGGGGGGTAGCAAGATACGTTATGTCTGCGCACACTTTATTCCCGACTGAGCTAAATCCACCTTAGTGACCGGGGGGGGAAGCAAGATACGTTATGCGTCGCACACTACTCCCGATCAGTGGGGACAAAGTACGTTATGTCCGCTCAGCCTCTGGATGATGACAAACCCTACAACTCTATCTAAGAGTACAGGGAAAAAGCAATGATTCCTGGCTAGCAAGCAAAAACCGACATCAATCACACTACCTAGCATGATACTACGAGCTTAAGCAGGAATCATAAGCATGCCGGCAGAACAAACCTAGCATGGCACTAACATGTAATATCAAGCAAACATGCTAGCAGAAAATCAATCAAAGCTGCTCTATTATTATCATGCTCATAACAGTCAGCAAACAAGCAAGGCAAAATCATGACAATATCGCAGGGCCCACACAACTCCGGTAAGAAATCCTTACCTGGTCGGAAGGCAACAACACACAATAAAATTAACTGCGATCGAACCCGAGCAACCTATATCGAGCCAAGCAAAAACATCAATAATCATAAAATAGCCCTAAATACACTAAAATAAACAGGGCTCGGCTCGGGAGCAACTCACGAGGCGCGGCTGACACTCGAACGAGCCGGCTGCACGGGCTAGGCAGCCAAAAGGGCTGGCTGGGCGCGCTGGGGCCGCAGGGGGCGCGCTGGGGCGCGCTGGCACGAACGCTGGCGCGAAGCCGCGCGATAATGGCGCTGTTGTAGACGCGACAGAGCTGGCGTGGCGCGGAGCGGAGCTTGCTCGGCTGGCGCTGCGCGGCGCGCGGCGGCAAGAGAGAGGCGGCGCGCGGGCGCGAGCGACACGACGCGGGGGCGCGAGATCTGGCGCTGGGACGCGCGATCAGCTGGCGAGGCTCGGCGCGCGCGACGCGCAGCGTCTTGTGGCTTCGGCAAGGCGCTTGTGGTGGCGACACGGACGAGCAGGCGAGGGCGCGCGCGAGCCGGGCGACGCGAAGCGAGGGCGCGCGCGACGCTCGGGCGGGCGAGGCAGGGGGCGCGGCGGCTGGGCGAGCTCGGCCCAGCTCGCGACGCTGGCTCGGGCTAGCTGGCGTGGGCGAGCCAAGGTCGCTGACGTGGTGGGTGGGCGAGCCATGGCTAAAAGGCTGGGCTAGGTGGGGGGCTGGGGAGAGAGAGAGAGAAGGAGAGAAAAATGCATTTTGGGGAAAAAAAAGAAAAAGAGAAATAAAAGGAAAATGGGAAAAAGGAAAAATGGGATTTTTAAATCCATTTTCCATCCTTATCCACTTTAAAACCTCAAAATCCCATTTCCAGCTTCCTCCTTGAGACCCGATCAAAGAAATCTTTTCCAATCAATCAAACTCACTTAAATCCAACTCCCAAAGCAACACTAAAGGCTCGGGCTCCAATCCCAAAGAAACACCCAAACAACCATCACTTTGCCAAAACCCAAAACCACAACCGAACTTCCAAACGACTAGCCCAAACACCACGGGACTCATGACCACCAACAAACAAGCCTCGACAAAGGCAGGAGCTACCTCGAAGCCCTGAAAACCACAAATCCTGCCCGGAGAGCCAAAAGACCAAAATACCCCCAAGGGGCTAAACGGCTCTAAAACCCAACCAAACAACTGAATCTTGACCCGAAGGCACCTCGAAAACTGGAATAGGAAACTGGGCTGTTACAGTATACTTACTTCATTACTTTTACGGATGATGTAAGCAGATATGGATTTGTTTACCTTATGAAGTAAAAGTTAAAATCGTTTGAAAAGTTCAAACAATTCCAAAATGAAGTAGAAAATCAACTTGGGAAGAAGATTAAAGCATTACGATCAGATCGTGGTGGAGAATATTTGACCCAAGAATTCAAAAATCATTTGAAGGATTGTGGAGTACTTTCACAATGGACTTCACTAGGAACACCTCAGCTGAATGGTGTTTCTGAGCGGAGAAATCGAACCCTATTAGATATGGTTCGATCAATGATGAGTCTTGCTAATCTCCCCATTTCCTTGTGGGGTTTCACAATCGAGACTGCTGCATTCACACTTAACAGAGCTCCATCTAAAGCTGTGGAAAAGACTCCATATGAGATATGAACAGGAAAAGTTCCGAAAATGTCTTTTCTAAGGATATGGGGTTGTGAAGCTTATGTAAAACGTTTACAATCTGATAAGCTATCACCCAAATCTGACAAATGTCTATTTGTTGGTTATCTTAAAGAGACAAAATGGTATTACTTTTATAACCAAAGTGAAAACAAAGTGTTTTGTTGCCCGAGATGGTGTCTTCTTGGAAAGAGAATTTATTTCAAAGAAGACGAGTGAGAGTAAAAGTATATTTCTCGAAGAAGTTCGAGAAGAGCAACAAACGGACGAGGTAATGCATTCCATTCACGTACCTCCTACCGTCCCACGTGGAGATGATTCATGCCAAGTTTCTAGATTTAACATAGAAACTTCTCCTATTGTTCCCCAACGTAGGTCTAGTAGGTCGATAATTCCACCAAAGAAATACGTTGATTTCTTGTTGACAGACAGTTCCAAAATAATGATTTTGGAACATCAAGAACCTACTATTTACAAAGAAGCTCTGGAGAGTAAAGACTCTGATAAATGGCTACAAGCCATGAAATCTGAAATGGATTCTATGTCTGAGAATCAAGTATGAGACTCGATTGATTTGCCTAATGAAGTGAGACCTATTGGTTGCAAATGGATTTTTAAATTTTAAACAAACAAAGATGGAAACGTTGCAGTTTTCAAAGCAAGGCTAGTGGCAAAAGGTTTTAGACAGATTCATGGTATAGACTATGATGAAACTTTTTCACCAGTAGCAATGCTGAAATCCATAAGGATACTCCTTGCGATTGCTGCCTATCATGATTATGAAATATGACAGATGGATGTTAAAACCGCTTTCTTGAATGGGTTCTTGAAAGAGGATGTGTATATGACACAACCTGAAGGTTTTCAAGATCCAGCAAATCCAGGGAGAGTATGCAAGCTTAAGAAATCTATTTATGGATTGAAACAAGCATCTAGGAGTTGGAACCTCAGATTTGATGAGGCAGTCAAACAATTTGGTTTCCTTAAAAATGAAGAGAAATCTTGTGTATACAAGAAATTAAGTGGGAGCAGTGTTACCTTCCTTGTTCTGTATGTGGATGACATACTACTCATAGGAAACGATATAACCATGCTTCAATCAGTCAAGGATTGATTTAAAAATTGTTTGTCTATGAAAGACATTGGAGAGGCTGAGTACATTATGGGAATAAGAATCTATAGAGATAGATCCAAGAGAATGATTGGACTTAGTCAAGAAACTTATATTGATAAGGTTCTTACTAAATTGAACATGGAAAACTCTAAGAGAGGTTTCATTCCCATGCAACATGGCATATCGATTAGCAAGACTCAGTGTCCTACAAGTCCTGATGAGGCTAAGCATATTAGTATTGTTCCTTACGCTTCGGCAATAGGTTCAATCATGTATGTCATGATTTGTACTCGACCAGACGTTGCTCATGCTTTAAGCATATGTAGCAGATACCAGTCTAATCCAGGTGATACACACTGGATAGCAACAAAGAATATCCTCAAGTACTTGAGAAGAACTAAAGATAATTTTCTGGTTATGGTGAAGATAATGAGTTGGTTGTTACTAGATAAATTAATGCAAACGTTGCAGATCCACTGAATAAACCATTACCGTAGCCTAAACATGAGAGTCATATTAGGGCTATGGGTATTAGGCATGTGAGAGAATGGCTTTAGATTGTAAACTAGATGTTAGCAATTGTAAAACCATTGAACGTGTTATTCAAATGTTTATCAATAAAAATTATTTCTTATTTAATATCGGTTTAGTATTAAATAAAATGTCCAAATGATTTGTGTTTTTGCATAGGATTATCAAAACTGTTTTGATAATTGGAACCCTATAAGGTGAACTAAAAACACAACACATTAAATGTTCCTAGTCTAAATCACTAAGTTGGACATAAGTGATTAGGTTTAAAGACTACCGTATAATTGATTGATAGCGCAGTTCCATGGGCTATGTGGACATGGAGATGTCTATTCATTTATATAGATATGTGTGATATATTGAAACATGACCTAACAAAGTTCTAATAGTAGAATCATTATTTTGTATTTAGTGGATTCCTTAGACATGAGTATAACATTACAACCATGATAAGATCGATTTGACTTTGACACTGTTAAACATCGTGCTGTAAAAGAGGTTATAAAAACAGTGGTCAGGTTGGTTAAGATTTGAGTGGGAGTTTTGGTCATACAAGAGTGGATAAATCCTCTTATTAGATAGGAATGGTATCTGTTCCCTTGATGAGCAAGAATTGAAAAATGCATGGCCATGCTCTATGGATTAAGAAGTTAATCTATGTTTTAACAATTTGAACTCGGATATCAAGGAATAAAATTTGAGAAACATCATGGATTACATCAGATGTTAATCATGTTGTCAAATTTTGGTATTAAGAGATTTAAAGAATTTAGTATTGCTAGCTTGTCTATGGACAAGTGGGATATTGAAGGAATCATGTCCTAAGACAAATTCTAGTAATTACTAAATATAAATAGGAATTATTATGGAGATAATAATTAGTATATTTTAGTAATTAATAATTACTTGCTAGAGAATAATTATTATAATTAGATTAATTAGATTCAGCTAACAATTAAAATATCTAATTTCTAAGAGATCACACATAAAGCAATGAGCTGAACTAAATATAAAGCCCAAAAAGTTTTATATTGGAGGGTAAAAGTCAACATAGAAACTAAGCTACAAAAGCTCTCAAGAACAAGCTGCAAAGCTCTTGAGACAAACAATAATTGAGAACAAGAAGACAAATCATTATTGAGAATAAGCTATAAAGTCTTCAAGCCAAACCAACAAGTCAATGACCGTTCAAAGATCAACAAGTCAGAGACCAATCATCATAGAAGATCAACAAGTTAATGACCGTTCAAGATCAATAAGTCAACGATTGATCAAAGATCAACAAGTCAACAATCAGTCCAACATTAACATAACCAACCTCAAGAACTAATCGAAATCCTTCAAGATGTTTGTACATGAGAGAAAAAGAATCAGAGGAACATATAGAGATTGTAATCCACACTCACAAATATTCAAATCAATACAAATATAAATGTTATTTACATGTGTCTCGCATCTATATAATTGGTCGAAATCTCTTGTGAACAATAAGAAGATTTGAACCCGTACGACTCAATTACTAGGCCACATTTGATGTTTTTTTTTTTTTTTTGAGATTGTCACGCCCAATATCCATGAAGTTTTACTACTTTTGGCATAAATAAACACGAATGAAATGTGTATTTTATTTAAAATTTAGTTTAACCAAATACAAATATATAGGCCAACTAAACAAATTTTATATACTAGAAAGTTACAAGTTTAGAATCAAAATGAGATGAAAAAAAGTGATGAACTAGCACCCATAAAATAATGAATTTATTTATTTATTTACATTTAACAGTATTAAGTTATCTTGTAAAAAAAAAAACAGTAGTAAGTTAGAAATTTAAATTTATAATCTCTTTATTATTAGGTGGCTGAATGATAGAAAAATAATGAAATTTTTTATGTTTTTTTTTTTCTAAAATAAATATAATAAAGTATTTTTTTAGTACAAATTGGGGAAGAGATCGACAAACCTCAACATAATCAAATATCTTAATCATACCCAAATAAATATAGTTATTTTTTCAACACAAATAAATATAGTTCAATTATATATAAATATAGGTTAAAATACCATTTTGGTCTCTCGAATTTGAAATTTGTTCCATTTTGGTCAATCGACTTTCAAATGTCCAATTTTAGTCCTTCAACTTTGTTATTTGTCGCCAATAGAGCAATAGCTCAAGTGGCATCGTTGTATACCTAAAGACTTTGAAGTCTTAGGTTTGAGTCTCCCCCATCCCAATTGTTGTAATCTCAAAAAACTTTGTTATTTGTCTAATTTTGGTCCCTTAACTTTCAAATATTCAATTTTGGTCCCCAACTTTGTTCTTTATCCAATTTTGGTCCCTCAACTTTCAAATGTTTTCAAATTTGGTCCTTAGACTATAAAAAAAGTTAAAAAATTATCCTTTAGTCAAATGAATTTTTTATCACTCCTAAACTATTTTACTTCTCTTCAATCCACCTCTCTTCCCTTCTTTTCTTTTATTTTTTCTTCTTTATTCTCTTTCTTTATCTTTTTGGTTCCATGGTGGACTATGAATTTTGGAAAACAAAAAGTGACAGATCAAAATAGGAAAATTATTATTTAGAAAAATTATCTCATGTTAAACAATTTGATGAGATGGATTGAAGAGAGAATAAGGGAAAAAGAGAAGAAAAGAGGATTAGAGGGATAAATGTAAGATAAATAAAACTTTTAGAAAGAGAAACGATGAAAGATGAAAGAGAGAGAAAAAATTAAATATTTGAAAGTCTAGAGAACAAACCGAAACAAAAACTAAAATCGAGAGACTAAATTCGTACTTTAACCATGTATAAATAAATAATTTATAAAACAATAGCGGCTTTGAGTTCCAAGTTAGTCCCCATATCAGAAAATAAGAAAAAAAGAAAGAGAGAGAAAAAAAAAGAAAAAGAAAGAAATCTGCAATTTCAGCAGTTTCGCCTTCCCAAAACTCTCCTAAGAATCGATTTCCAGGTATACGCCGCTTCATTCATCTTCTTCCATCCTCACTCATCATTCTTTTCTCCATTTTCGTTGCTCAATCTTTGATTCCAACCCCCCAAAAGGGTTTTTTCGGTATTCAAAATCACCGCTCTTAGGTTTTGTTGATTCCGTATCCAAAATCTTAATTGCTTTTGGTTTTGGTTTTGTGTGTTTCTACAATCGGATTACTCGATTTTTTTTAATTTTGCTTTGTGGTAGTTCTCTTGCTGTTGGAAGGTGAATCGAATCAGTGAAGATATGGACTCGTCGTCTACGGATGTTGTTCCTTCAATGCAGGTAAGTTTTTTCGGCTTCTCAGCCACTGTATTTGACTGTTCATGGATGTATTCAGGGCTAGGAATCTGTGTGCTATATTGTACCGCTGCATGTTTGATTTCTATGCAATAAGTTCCACTTTGATCATTGGAGCTATTTTGTTTCTACTCGTTACTTTGATTGAAGTTAATAGAATTGAGACTGCCAAAAATTGAAAAAGAGGGTGGGAAAGTAAGTGCTCAAGAAATGATTTACTTGCAGGAAAACCCCTTGAAGTTGAGCATAATCTTTCTAACTATCTTTTGTTTTTGGATAAATCTGAATTCTTTTTGTTGAGGTAAAAATGAAAGAATACAAGGGCATAAATTAATGAGAATATATCCCACTCAATGGAGAAGGAGCCTACATGGGTGGTCTCCAATTGAGATCAATTAGACCTAACAAATAAGTACTAAATGACTTTGTCACTGAATCCCAAAGAGAAACATTGAATCTTAGATTCTTTTGTTTTTCTTTCTCCTGAGCCTACACAATGTAGTGCACACTCCTAATTGCCACATAAACTTTCCTTGCTCTCAGAAAAGAAGACTCGATAATTAAATCCCTTCACCCTTTCTTCCCGTGGCCATGGAAAGTCCAAACTTCTCTAGAAGTCTATTCAAAACCAAGTAAGTTGTCTCACATTGTCAAAGAATGTGGTCTAGATCATCTGCATGATTGCATCCCTTTTACGCGTAATACAACACCAAGGCCCCACCATGGTGGGCACCTTTCTCGTCACATTATTGAGAGTGTTCAACCTCCGCTTAAAGCCTGTCGTTCGTCATATAAAGAACTTCAAAATTTTTTTTCTTTCAAACTATTTCTTGGCAAGGACTGCTCATGGACTATCGTTGATCGTTATTATCATAAATGTTTATTTTGTAGCAAAGATGAAGAATGGACATCTCCTATAATATGTAATTTCTATATTGCTGACTTTTTTGGATGCACATAACAGTCATAATGCTGCATTAATTTGTGTCTCAATATGTATTCCATGCAGTATCATGTCATATCATTAGTGATGGTTCTTTTTCTTGAAGTTGGGATTTTTGGTGATATGGCTTTGGTTGCTTTCTGTGGCTCTAGTTGTTTGCAATTACTCTTCCTTGTTCACATCTTTTTTTTCCCTACTTAGATTGGGACATTTTTCATCCTTGTTCACATCAGAACCTATGATCTAGAAATGATGATCACTTCTTAGTTCTTATGTTTTGAAGCGGCCTTTGAGTTGAGAACCAATTTGGAGAAATATGCAGTTTGTTAAATAAATAATAATTATGATTGGGTCAAAGAGGCTGCTCAAGCAAAGGTTGAGCTGCTTCCTATTTTTGAATGAATATTTAACGTTCTTTGGTGGGTGATTAAGGGAGTAAGATTTTGGAAATTATTTGGGGATGCTTAAGAAGACCTACAATCAAAGAAGTTCTATTGATTCGAAGGGTTATGTTAAATCTTAAACCATGTTGTGCATCCAGCCTACCCATTTGTATGATGTTTAGTTTTTCTGTAAGGGCCATTCTTAATTTTGAGAGGAAAATGAAACAAGACTTTTTTTCTATGGAAAGGAAATGCAGGTGGAAAATTGATTCATGAGGTGAATTAGGAATCTTTTTTTTGCAGTTAAAATTGATGGTTTGGGTGTAGGCATTCTTCAGGTGGGAAGTGAAAGCTTTACTTACTAAATGACTTTGGAGACTTTCAAGGAAAGAAAATGAATTGTGGGACTAAATTATCCTAAGAACAAAGAAGGGACATGTTGAAATTTCTTTCAAAGTTTCGCGTGTGATGGAACTAGAGGAATGATGATCGAGGAGCTGGAAAACGGGGAGGGGGCGGTAGCAAAAGTGGAGCAACCATGGAGAAGGAGCTGGAGGCAATGGCGCATAGAATGATTGGGGCTAGATTAGGGCTTAGGGAAAGGGGAGCAAAGAGAACGTTGTTGAAAGATGCAATTATCGTTACAACTTACAACTTTTCCCAATGCTCTTTAAATTAACGTGGCTAGAGTAACTTTATATATTCACTTACAATTAGAAGTGTCTCTTTTAAAAAGAAGCAGACGTAAGAAAGGAAGGAAAAAAGAAAATTGCTCACATCAGAGCTTATGATTAATAACTTTTTTTCTTGGAAAAATAATACAATGGTTTTGGCTATTGTCTGTTAGAAGTATACATATTTACAATGGTTTTGGCTATTGGCTATTGTCTCTTTGTGGTAGGAAATACTTTTGGAATTTCGTGCTGGAAAAATGTGTTTTGAAGGAAAACGGGTTGTACCTGATACACGTAAAGGACTTGTTCGTATTGGAAGGGTAAGTTTGAACATTTACATGTTTACATAATTCTATCTCTTTGTTATGTGTTAATTGTGTAATTACTTTCTTTTTAAGAGACTGTATGCTTAGTTGGAGTCGAACTGTTTATTTTTTTTATTGGAAGGGTAATTTTTTTGAGTCCTAATTAGTGCATAGAGAATCTTCCCCATGTGATCATGAAAGTTTAGATAGTGATTCTGAGGTAAGTTTGAGTAGTGAGGAATTTGATCTTCCTGCTTATATCTTGAATGAAGTCTTTAGCTAAATTGTGGTTCTCTTTTTAAGTATTTTGCCGGGTTTTCTTTGCAAAACCTTTGTTTCAATTGACATGCTTTTATAGGCAACTCCTTTCCTTTGTAGTCATTTATTGAGTTCTTTTATGTCTGTTTTTATGTTTGTTCTTATCTCACTCCTCTTTAGAAGACTTCCTTTTGGGGGACTTGTTATTTTTATGCTCTTGTATGCTTTCATTTTTTTCTAAAGTTGGTTTCTTATTTAAAAAAATAATAACAACAAATCGAAACCCATCCCACAACCTCTTCATTTCACCTTTGCTTTATCCATATATTCTCTCTAAAAATCCGCTCTCTAAAAAATTCACCCAAGAAGACTCTAGCCACTTTTTTTGTTCTCTCCTCTTCCTCGACGCTAAGGACTAGGAAAGGTTGCTCTTGTATTGCGGTTAGGTTACTCTCCTCCCCCTTTGGCATCGTTCTCCTCCATTTCCCTCTTCGCTATTTTCCCTCACCCTCGTATCTCTTTGTTTCTCTCTTGCTACCATCCCTCTTTGGCTACCGCCTTTCTCTAGTTGTCGCCTCTTCTCACCGAACAATGCCTCTCTACTTTTCGTCTTCTTCTCTTGCCCACTCGACGCCTCTTTTCTCTCCTCTTGTCGTCTCCTCAAACCTCCTCAGCTGCCTATCATCCTTGTGCACCACGTTTTCTCCATCTTATGGTACGATATCCACCGGTGTCAAGTCTTATTGGTCCTCCTTTTTCCTTCGGTACAACATCCACATATTTTGTGCGCCACATTTCTTTCTATCTTCTTCGATCACATTTGAGATCATTGACTTTGGTTCTCCGTCGGGCATTTCATTGGTGGGTATGCCACTCTTCTCTGGAAATCCTGGGCAACGACTTTCAACTCTCACAAGCTTTCTGTTGACACCCACCATTTTCTAGGTCAATATTTGATGGCAACAAAATCACTTTTCTTCATCAGCATTATTTCTCTGGCTAACATTGGGGCTTTATCCTTCCTCCCAGCCATCTTTCGGGGACATCGACGTTAGTATCAAGTTCAAATTTGAGGACAATATCTAAAGGAATATTTCATCGACACTCAAGCTTCCACCGATACCCACCATTGTGTTTCTTTCTCTTTATTGAGATTTTTTGTTTCCTTGGTGTATGAGCTTGTTTTAATCGGTGTATTTCCTTTTTTTTTCCTCTGCCTGGCCAATGTGATTGGCCTTTTCTCTCCCCAATCTTTTTCTTTCTTATTTCTTCTCTCATGTTTCAATAGATTCTTTATAACTTTTTCACTAATCAATGAAATCATTTTGTTGCCTTTAAAAAAACAATTATCTTCAATGGAAAATAAAGAAGATTGTTAATTAATATTGATCTTACAAGGGTGAACCTCTCTAAATTCCAAACCACTCACCTTGATTATTAGCAATTACCACTATTTGATGGCTGAATTTTTCTTATTCTGTTTTTTTTAAAATTTATTTATTTTTATTTTTAAAATATTTTTGATTTTTCCTTCCGTTTGTTTGTCCTTTGTTTTTTGAGATGGTCTTCCCCCTAAAGGGAAAAGAAAGGGGTAGAGACGGTTTCTGAATTTTTCCTCAGCTGTTTTTAACAATTATTTTTCCAACTATTAGGATTGGCCTAGTGCTTAAGAGAGCCTTGAGTAACTAAGAGGTTATGAGTTTAAATCCAGGATGTTTTCCTATTTAGAAATTAATTTTCTAGTGGTTTTCCTGACAGCCAATTGTTGTAAGTAAGGGTGTAAATGGTTCGGTTCGGCTCGGTTTAAGGGCCAAATCGGAATCGAACCGTTAATTTTTTTTAAAGAATTCGTAAACCGAACCGAACTGCCAAAGATATATAATCGAACCGGCCCGAACCGCTAAACCGGCAGTTCGGTCTATCGGTTTAGAGATGAAAACCCACGCCCGTATTTAATCAAAATAAATTGCCGAGTCTACAGCTCGAACTCGTGCACAATCCAAATTTATGAAAGCATTTGACCAACTCTACCACTACTGTTTATTGTTTAGATAACAGATAAGATTATTTATATAATATAACTACGAATATCCAATTTAATAAAGAATAAAAGTGCGTTTGGTATGCCTCGAGCTCTTGCACTCATAAAATCAAAGAGGGACACACGCCAGTTGTGCTACCATAAACCTATGTTTATAATTTTCCATTTTTAAAAGATATACTCGGTCGGTTCGGTTAAACCGACACCAAATCCTCTAAAACCGAACCCGACCGAATATATTCGGTTTTTAATATTTCTAAATCGAAATCTTCCAAAATATTTGGTTTCGGCTTAAACTGGTGTCGGTTTCGGTCGGTGTGGGCGGTTTTTCGGTTTTACCTTGCACCCCTAGTTGTAAGGCCAGACAATTGTCTTGTCAGTGCACGTAAGCTAGTTCAGACACTCATAGATATAAAAAAGTCCCCAAGGGGTGGTAGAGTGGTTGAAGACTTGGGCTTTCAGGGTATGCTCCCCTCAAGGTTCCAGGTTCGAGACTTAGCTGTGACATTACTCCTTCGATGTCTCCTCGTGTCTGGCCTAGGGACGGGTTTGGTTACCCTTGTTTCAAAAAAAAAACTCATAGATATAAAAAAATAAATCAATTATTTTCCCTTGTTCTGTAAGAGTCAATCCGTTAGAGATATGCTTTCTAGTTGAACATAATCCTTCATCAGATAAAAACTAATTTCTCTCTTTGAACTTGTGGTTATCTTTTCTATGTCAGGGCGAGGAGGGATTGTTGCACTTTCAATGGCTTGATCGGACACAAAATGTCATCGAAGATGTATCCTGATCACTAGTGTGTCAATTTCCAATTCGTGGTGTTTGGTTAATCCATATACCTCTCACAGATCCTCTATAGACTATTTCTGCTGATTATTTCCATTGATTATTGAACTAAGAATGTATGGATTTCGTCCTAATATTTGATTCACTTGAATTTTAAGGCTTACCCCCACTAGAAAAAAGAGCAAAAGATAAACGTCAATTTGAAAAGATTTGTACTTCAAAGTATACAGATAATAGTGGTAGAGTAAATATGTATTATGTAAGTCCAACATCTCTACCTTTGAAGCCCTAATAAATAATAATTTTTTTCTTGCCCATGTTAAATTATACTTCATGATGAAATATTTTGATTTTTGTACATCATAGTTGAAATACGGCATAACGACAATGATCTTACCGGGTCCGTTATTAAAAACAAACTCTTGTTAGTGGAACTGTGGAAGTAGATAGTCGACACTTTCTGCAAGCAGTGAAAAGGATTTTTAGTTTTTGTTTGTGTTTTGCATGGGGTGGTCGACACATTCTGTTGTACAGATGGCTTGTGTTTAACGTTGACAGCATAGCCTTTCTTTATTAGTATATTCCGGGAAGTTGATGGGCCGATTACAGTGTATTCTTCTTTCCAAATGCAAGGCTACTGCAAAGTAATAAGAGCATATTATTATACTGTTAAATTGGACTTTTCTCTATTCGTCAGCTATGATTTTTGTGCTCTTAGTCTTACCATTTTGCTTGCTAGTTGTTTCTTGTTTTCCTTAATACAAGGTATCAAAGGATCAGATTGTTTTTCCTGATGAAGCAGTTTTTGAGAAGGTGTGTAACTCTCTCTCTCTCTCTATTAAAAGAATTACTTTTAGTGAAGAAATATAAATAACTATATAAAGAGGGAGCTAAGAGTTTGGTCCCGTCTAAAGAGGCTAAGGAATAGTCTCCAATCAAGCAATATCTGCAAATGAATGATGCACAGAGAAATTAGAGAATCTTTCAAGGGGAGAAGGGTTTGACAAGGCGTTTCGCTTCCTGTTCCTGTTAGGGTGTTCTTTTCATAACGACCCATTTTTTATGATTGCCAACTAGAGCTTTTTTTATTAAAATTCATTGCCTTTGGTAAGGGTAACTTCTCTCTGTAATTTTATTATTTGAATGGACAAGATGTTTCTTCCACACCCACACCCTCCATCAAAAAAAAATAAAAATAAAAAATAATATAATTATAATAAATAAAAAAAAATCTTTTACGTTTTCTTTCATGGTTAAATTTGTTGTTTTTGTCTGCTTCAGGTTAATCAGGCGTCAGGAAGAGTTTACTTATTGAAGTTTATAACAGATGACAGGAAGTTCTTCTTTTGGATGCAGGTCAGATCTATGATTACTTTTTATTCTTTGAGAGGGTTGATTTATATTCTACTCTTTTCACAATTCTGACCAACTTTAGATGAACTGTAACCAGGAGCCCAAGGCTGAAGATGACCAGCAATTGTGTATCTCCGTTAATGAATACATTAATCGGCCACTGGGTACTTCTTAATTTTTGTATTTGTTCGACTATCTTCTGAATGAGGTTTATAGAGTTACTTTCTAACCAATTGTGCTGGGTCAAGTGTAGGCTTGTATTTGTGGTTTTCTGTGCATTCGAGCATACATTCACACAACTCATTCTCATATTACTGAAATATTTTGCCACTAGATTTTATGTTTCTAAATTGTCTTATAATATGAACCAAAAAAAACCTGCAAAACGGAAAAAGGAACCACATCAATATATTGTGGAAAGTGTCTTTCACTTACTGACGTCCTCATTGCATATGGAGTCAAATAATAATGCCGGCACGGCAGCTCTGAAATATGGCTTAATAGCTTCTTTGGAATGAAATTCATTCATGATGGAAATTTGGTGGCTTGTTGTGCTGGATTTAATGATTGCTCACGGAGGAGCTTCTTTATAATTTGTTGGCTCACCTCACCCCATCACCTTTATTTTTGCTCATGTTGCTCAGAATTTCTTGAGGAAGAACAACCCGTTGCTTCAACTCCTCTACAAGTTTCAGAAGGTACAGTCGAAGAAAATATCCCATCAAGGTATATCTAAGATCGTCTCTTTTTTGGTTTTATTTAGTTTTCTGAACCCTTTTGAGCCTTCAAATGGGTTTTCATTGGGTGGTACTAGCCCTAGCTGCACTTTCAAGTATAGCAGCTGGACATTTTTTTTTTAACATCCGTGAGTGTTTGGGTAAGCTTACTTACACCTCGAGTATTCTCACGGAACATACTGTTTGACCTTACAATATTTGGACATACTACCATGGATTGAACTTATCACCTCTTAAGTGTTTATGACACTCTTGACCACAAGGGTCACTTACACGATATAGAGATGTTTTATGTAATGACCCTTTTAAGTCGTTGAATGGGTTTAGTGGTACTAGCCCTGCTGCACCAACAAGTCATTCTAAAGTATGCTGAGTGTTGTTACGAATTCGGTTATTTCTTTCCAGCCACCACTTCCTCCCGCTCCCCCCCCCAAAAAAAAAGCAAAAACCATGTTCAGCCATAAAGTCTCATTTCCTCCTTTGAAAGGATGATCATTCAAAATGCATCAAAGAAAGGAGGAAATGTCTTGTAAAATTCCTTCCAAATTGAACAAACAAAAAATCCCAAAATTTGGTTGCTCAGCAGCAAAGATATGAAAAGAGATCAATGGTCAAAGATACAAATTTCACTAGAGAGTGAAAATAAAACCATAAAACGAAAGCAATAGAGAGAAAAAATCTTAGCAAGAAATATAAGTGTTCAAATTAAGAAGAATATCCTGAAAGTGAAAAAAGAAACCATCAAAAGCCTTTGAGAAGAGAACACCGAGGAGAAGCCTTCAGACGGGCTGAACAAAAAAGATCAGAAAAAATATGTTTATTTTTGAAGATCCTTTGATTGAGTTCCAATCGTAACTCTGATAAATAACTATGATGGCAATAATACCATAGGCATTTTCCTTCTGGAGTTACTGAAGAAACAATAAGCAGTGGAAGAACGTTAGCTTTGAATCTGTTGGAGATTACCCTTTGGAGGTTGAAATATGAGAAAAGCTTGAACTAGTAGCCTGGCATAGGGGCTGTAAAATAATATGATTAAAAGAATCCCCCATCCGAATAACACAGAACATAAAATTATAAGTTGGAAAAAATTGAACCATATTTGTAATCCTTGAGAGCAAAGGGCTAAAGTGATTAGAATTTCGTGGAAATTTCTCTTCAGTCTACTTCGTTGGAATATTTTCCCCTGCTGTTTCTTTGTTTTCATTAGCTAAAATTTTTGACAATCTATTTTCTTTTCATGACATTGAAGCTCCTCAATACAACCAGTGAAGTTGGAAGACCTTCAAAGAATTTTAAGTAACATCGAGTCTTCTGGTACGAGAGTCTCCTCAAACATGTTCTCATTCTCTTTTGTTTCTTTTGATCTCTCCAAACTATAGTAATTTTGTGCTTGTTTTGAACTTGCAGATATTGATATTGATCCAGATGCAGGTAATAAGTTACATTTTAAATTTCCTTGACTTGTAATCATGTATACGTAGTAAAAGCATTTATCTGGAAGAATCCCTTGCCTGGCAGATTTGTTTTTATTATTTTATATTATTATTTTAGATATTCGACCATTTTTTTTTGTCTGATTTAGATAAGAGAACTGTCATTAATAAATAAAAATTTCAAGATATCAAAGCTTAAATTAATTGAGAATTTTATCCAAGGGTATAAATCATATAATGGTCAGAAGTGACTCTAAACTACAAAAGTGACTCATCACAAATGAGCCAATCTAAGATTTGTGGTCATCTCAACCTCTCCTAAAGGATGAAGGTTTGAAATTTGAATACCTAATACTTGAGGGGTAAAAAAGAAAACCCAATGTAGCTGCCACAACGCTATGGGCCAATTTGTATTATTATCCATTCACACACGTTCTTCTTTCCCACTAAATTTCTTGAGTGCATCTAATAATGGCATTCGAACCTTTTTTTTGGGATAAGAAACAACTTTATTGATAAATGAAACATTGGAGAAAGCTCCTACACCTGGTGATTACATGAAACATCTCCGATTAGAGATGAAAAAGTATAAACTAATAAGTAGCATTCAACCTTTACAAGAAATCTTAGCTTTACTTTCGAAAGTTGACATAAGTTAGTTCATTCTACTTTTCTTGTCTTCTCCCTTGCCCTACAAATTTACTGTTTTATGTTGACACTTCCTTGATGATGTAGGTTTTGGATTAGGAGATTTATTGAAGCCTGATCTGATAATGCCATTGCTGGAAACGTTGCCATTGGAACAGAATTTAGCATCGTATTTACCTGAGGTATACACAGATTTGGTATTTGATCCCTTATGATAACTTTACTTATTGTTCGATTATGTTCTTGATTGCAGGGTCCATGGTCTCCTGAGGATGTATTGGAACTGTTACAAAGCCCGCCTTTCCGTCAACAAGTAGAATCATTTACTTACGTAATAATCTAAACTTCTAGGCCCCGTTTGATAACCATTTCATGTTTTTACTTTTTTAAAAACATGTTTGTTTGATAACCAATTTTGGTTTTTGTTTTTAAAATTTTTAAAACGTTTTTAAAATGTTAATGAAATTCTAAAATTAAAAAAAAAGTAGTTTTTAAAAATAAGTTTTCATTTTCGTTTTTAAATAAGTAGGAAAAAATTAAGAATAAATAGTAAAAAACAAAAAACATCAAAACAAAATGTGGTTTGAAAACAAAAAACAGTTATTAAACATGTTTACTGTTTTTTGGTTTTTAATTTTTAAAAACATAAAACTAAAATCAGTTATCAAACGCTTGCAGTTTTTATTTTTTAAAACAAAAAATCAAAAATTAAAAATAAAAAATAAAAAACAAAATAGTTTTTTAGGGCTCCCTAGCTTTTGGTTTCTACTCTTGGCGCTTTCATTTTCTAATCTTCTCTTACTTTTGTTGTCGATGTATTTCTAGGTTCTTCGGACTGGACAGATAGATTTGTCTCAGTTTGGGATAGACCCGAGCAAATGTAAGTAGATTGTTCTGCAAAGGCCTAATGGTTTTTCAATAAATATCATGCTGCTAGTTGGGATGTGTAGGTGTCCTCAAGGTCCACGTGTTTCTTCTTGGTTGGTTTTAGTGATAGTCATCTCCAGGAGGGTGTGTTAAGGTTGAAAACCCAATAACTTTATGATAGAAATACTTTAGGGTATATTGGTAATTGGTTAGAGAGGTTTGTTGAATTATGTTAAATCATCAATCAACCTAGATCATGTTTTTTGGCCAATTTAATTATATCAACTAGCACTCTCACTTGTAGACTTAAAAATTTTGAGAATATGCATAAAATGGAAATCAATATTAATGGGGATGATACAACTTGCCAAAAATTTGAAAATCACTGACTAATTTAAAAACTTAAACTTCAAAAACTTAAATTTATGGGTTGAGGTGAATTTTATTTAATTATATCAATAAAAAAACACTAGGTATTTGGTAATAAATAGAGTGACAAAAATGTATTTGGCGAATTTCTGAGTGGTTTTGGGCTTATGTGAGAGGGCCTAAGGAGGGTCTAAATATCTGAATTACTTGGTTTACATTTACATTGCAATACATTTTGTACATTTTGGGTCCGTGACTTTAAGTGAAGCCTCTATTAGAAGGGTGGGGCTTATGAACGTAATACAAGTAGGATTTCGACATTCATTTGATAAAAAATGCTTCGGTTTCCTGCAGACAAATTTACGGTATTGTCTTTTCTCGAAGCCCTCGAGGATTCCGTTTCGAAAATGTCAAATTCTGAGGTGGGGCAAGATGATAAGGATGTAAGATCCCAATCCTGTAACGATGCCATGGATGAATCATAGAGAAAGATATTCAAATACTGTGTTTGCTTTATCAGTTACCAATCTGATTTTGATTGTTATTGGCAAAGAGAAGTTTATTTGGACAGTTTCTGTTTTCCCTTGTATGCACACTAGAGAGAGAAACTAGAATTCCTTGGCAACAAAAAGGTACGGATTTTTATCTGGAATCTTATATCTGATATGTGACAATAATCTTAGTTTCTTATCATTTGTCT
This sequence comes from Sicyos edulis, assembly GCA_036507275.1. Taxonomy (NCBI): domain Eukaryota; kingdom Viridiplantae; phylum Streptophyta; class Magnoliopsida; order Cucurbitales; family Cucurbitaceae; genus Sicyos; species Sicyos edulis. Next base: position 7,114,789 of record CM071856.1, on the reverse strand, counting down.
CATTGTAGGTTCTAGACTCTGGATAAATATAGTTATATATTGACAAAAAGTATACAAACTTAGAAAATGGGCTTCCTAGTTAATTACATTGCTATTAAGTTTTTGTCTAGAATGATATACATGCAACTCCATTAATCACCATCTTGTACTAACGATCTCAACATCTTGTACTAACAGTTGGAGATACTCACCTTGTAGCAATGGTTTCACATTAGCAAGGTGATGATTCTTCAAAATGTTTATAAGAGATTGAGTTATCCTCCTATTGCCAATTGATTTTGAAGTAGAATCTCGTATTATCTAATATGAACGACCTTAATGTTAGATACATATTGTTTGATATGCGGAAAAAGTCATTATATGATTTTTCATGATATAGCACCATGGATATGAATTGTGTCTGAGAAAGTCAGAAAGTTAAAACTGATCTTTTTGGTTTATTATCCTAAAGTGAAAGCAAGTTTTCCCCTTATTCAGGACATGAAAAATGAAATTGTACTTTTATGACCCTAACTATATTTTGAAAATTATATTTTTAATCCTAGGTTTTTGTGATGGTTGGTCTCTACGTTTTAATAATATTCATTTTTAGTATTTAAAATATCTAAATGTATAATTTTATAATTTTTTTCCAATCGATATAAGCTCTATTGCTTTTGGCATTTGAAGGAGGCTCGAGTAATTTCATATCTATAAATATTACAAAAATATTTTTTTATAAGAAAAATATATTTAATCATGTATATTTAAAAGGGAAATGGTAAGAAATGGCTAATTTTAAAGAAAAAATAGAGGTTATGGCTAATTTGTTTTGGACTTTTAATGAATGTTAAAAAAAATATTAGGGGAGGAGAGATGAATGTTTCTTTCTCCAAATTATCCTTAGGTAGTTTTTGTTTAGGTGTCATACGAATTAAAAAAAAAAAGAAACAAACAATTTCCCCCTATTTTAAAGGATAATCAAACCACTTTTTATTTTATAATATTTTATTTTTATTAAATTTAACCCTAACTAACCACTTGGTATTTTACCATATTTCAAAATTAAAATATTAATAATATGGGAGAAAAAAAAACGTTGATAAAAAATGTTAGAAAAAAAAAATCATATTCAATCAAAGCAGAATTGCGATCTACAACGAATGTACAAACATAGCGCATACTGATAAGTTGTAGAAACTACATATGCGGTGCATAATTTCGACAACAAAGGCAGTGATAGGAGGCACATAGACATATTCAAGGGCGCAAGTGAACAATGTATTCTAATGATCCAATTCATACTTATATACACATTCAAATAAGATTAAAGATTATAACACAACCAGAATAGATAAATGTATAACATAAAAAAGGTATCAATCTTACAAAAACATATGTAGGCAATATACTAGGCCAAAACCAATAATGTATTCTAATGATTCAATTCATGCGTATATACATATTCCAAATAAGATTTACAGCTATAACACAACAAAACTGGATAAACACATAAGATAAATGGGGTCTCAATCTTCATGTACATATGTAGGCAATCCACTAAGAAAAACCAATGATGTAACTCCAAAACAAAATGCACTAGGAAAAATTACAGAAACTAAATAGTTGTAAAGGATGACTAGGCAAGTTTTTATGTTTCGCGCGTTACGGGAATGATTCGTCGCATGTGCTTAAATCACAATGTACAGTGGATGTACAAATATAGCACATATTGATAAGTTGTAGGGACTACATATGTGGTGCATAATTTTTTATCCGTCACATGTTCTTAATTTTGAGCTACTTGAAATCAATGTTGATCTTACATTTGAAGATAAGCTTGTGCAAATCCAAACTTGGGATCAAAAAGTTGTATGCAACCAAGAAATTTCAATAGTTAAAGTTTTTTGTCGTAGCTCGAGAGTAGAAGTAGCCACCTCGAAGCGTGAGAGGGAGATGCGATCTCGTTTTTCTTAATTATTTATGTCTTGAACTTTCTTTTCTTTTACTTTTAGAGACGAAAGTTAGAGACGAAAGTTCTTTTAGTTGAGAATATTGTAGCATTCCAATTTTTCTTTAAACTTTGAATTGGATTTTTTATTTTATTGTGACTATTTAAGTTATTTTTTAACAAAAACACAAGATTTTATATTTAGTTTTAACTTCAAGTCAACAAATCCCTTAAATTAAGGACAAGATATTCTTTTTAAACATATGAGATTTCAAGATATTACTTTATATTTAAATATGTCTAATCCTATCTTTTTTTTTTTTTTTTATAAAAAAAGTAAATTCCTTTTAACGTTTGACAAAAGACTCAACCACAAACCCTAAACTTCATCTTCTTCTCTCCTCACACACACCCCACAACAACCATGTTTTCCTTTCTCTTTTACACTTTATTCCAGCCAACTACAAAGTTTGCTGCCTCTCGCCATCACACCACAAAGCTGTACCGCCTTTCGCCATCACGTTGCGAACCTCCTACGGTCGTCGCTAGATCGTCGTGAGTCCAAAATCTCCAACAATAAAGATGTTCATTCTTGCATAAAAAGATTTAAACAAGGTTTGGGTAAGTTGATCTTAAACCATCTTGAATCTTGGGTATTGAATTTCTAAAACCAAATTGTTGTTCTAAATTTAAGAGATGATTTTTCCCTAGATAGAAGTTATAATTTAGATTTTTGGTCATGAAGATCGACAGGGATAAAAATGATTTTTTGGGCTAAAATTTGATGCTGGAATCGAAGCTCACAAAATTGTGCATTTAATATCCCTTAAAATCCAAGTTGAGTTACTTTTCCAAACCATTTTAATTTACCGAATAATGAGGTGGTTGTACGGATTATGTGAAGGAGATGTATAGCAATACTTTGCCAATGTTAAGAAGAATGTTTCAAAATTACCTACAAAGTTCAAATTTTCAAAATCTTAGTTAAACATAATATTTTCAAAAATTTGTTTTAACTAAGATTTTTTATAACTATTTATTCTATTTTAGATTTTTCTAGAATTAGAAGTAGTAAAAAAATAATCTATTTAAAAAAGTTGAAAAAAACTCCTAAAAAATGTAGGACGGATATAATTGTCAATCAATTCCATTATTAAAAATTAATAAAAAATCATAATTAAAAAAAAGACATAAATTTTAAGTCTAACAATTAGTAGCCATGATCTTAATTAATTTCTAATTTTTAGCTATTTTCCTAGTTGTCCCTATTTAAAAGTTCAAACTTTTTCTTTCTCACCATTTTAAAATTGATGAAAACAAGTTAAAAAAAAAGTGTTCATTTAAAAGAAAAAAAATATAAAAAAGAATGAAAAATATATTTAAAGAAACAAAAAGAAGGAAAAAAAAAAGCTTTTATAACTAAATATGATTAAAAAAAAAATGAATTAAGAAAGGGAATTTGCACTGTATAGCAACTTTTCAACCATGTTTACATTTATAGCAACTTTTTAAAAATAATTCGTTTATAGTAAATTCGGCCTATTAAATTTTTTTTTTTTTACCTTTTTATCGAATTCTTTGATAGAATCTATCAATATATAGTGATAGAAGTGTATCAATTTTATCAATAATTCATTCTATCAGCACTTATCGATTGAATCTAGCCCTTATCGATAGAATCTAATGGAAGTCTATCAATTAACTTTATTTATTAGTAATTGATTCTATCAACCTTTATTGATAAAATCTATCAATATGGAAGTCTATCAATTTACATTTTTTGTTATGTGTGCAAATATTTTTATGATGACGCTATTCATGAAATATTATCATGGAATATTTTAACCTTTTGTAATATACATGCAAAAGCCCCGTTAAAGAATATCAAGGAAATTGAAGCAAAAAATAAAAATAAAAATGAATTAACGAAGGAAGAGAATTTTTTTAAAAAAGGAAAAATAAATTATTTTCTTCAATTTTTCGAACCTCTTGTCAATTCCATAATAAATATAACTAAAATTTAAAATTTTGGAACCCCAGTCTATATTATGGTCGGCCCCTGCAAAAGTCTGCATTATAGTGTATGGACTTTTCATGAATACTAAAGAAAAGAAAAAAAAAATTGTATGAATCGATCTCAATTTCTTTTTCTTTTTATTTTTTATTTTTAAAATGGCAAGTTTTGATTCATCAGGTTAAATTGATGACTATAATTCAATTAAATGAGACTCGATCAGGTTAAATTGATGACTATAATTCAATCAAGTGAGACTCAATCAGGTTAAGTTGATGATTATACTTCAATTAAGTGAGATTACTTAAAATCGATATCTTGAAAGTGAAATAATAAAAGATTAAAATATTTAGTTAGGTATGAAATATATTCAAAAGTTACTATAATTGAAATAGGGATTTTAAAATTCGTTATCTACCACTGTTTTTTTATTTTATTATTCTTTTTAATTGAGGTTGAGTTGTTATCTATACCCCCACTCGATATTAAAAATTGAAATATGACTAAGTTCCATAAATCTTTAAAAAGTAAAATTCATTCTGTTAGCTCTGTTCCATAACTAGTTTGTTTTTTTGTTTTTTGTTTATGAAATTTAAGTTTATTTCTATTCAAATTTCCTATCATGTGTTCCATCTTTCCTACAATGTATCTATCTTTCTTTAAGAAAGTAGGAGAATACTAACTAAATTTCAAAAACATAAACAAGTTTTTGGAAGCTAATTTTTTTTATTTATAAATTTTGGTTTTGTTTATTAAAATATAGGTAAGATGTAGATATCCAAATAAGGAAAAAGGTATAGTGAGGTAGTTGTTGTAGGCTTAAATTTCATATTTCATATAAACAAAAAATGAAGAACAAAATGGTTATGAAACAAAGTCTTTTTTTTGTTTTTTTGAGCACCTCTTATTTATTTTCAATGATTTTTAAAAGAGTAATAAGAAAAAAGATCACTTCAATAATAGTAGGTCGAGTGAGGTTGAGATGATTTGAAATGCAACGAGAAAATAGTGGAAGCTATTAATGGAGTTTGAAAACAAATGTAGAAAATATATTTTTGAAGAAGAAGAACCTGAGTCTACATTGTGCCACACACAATAAAATCCTAATCATGATCTATATATATTACTATCCTAACCTAAGGCCGGATGAGTCCAATAGACCTCTAGGAGATGTCACAATTATTGCTTCTATCTTTGTTGGATTTACAAAATAAATAAATAAATAAAATTCATATTTTAATACCACATCGCTTTAAAAGGATTTGTCCTAGCTAGAATTTTCACACGATGAAATGGAAAGAACGAAAAGTAGGATAATTCTGAGTGTTTGATTTACTCATAATCATTATCTTTATAATCATATTTATTCAAAATTACTTTTTTTCCCTTCATATTCATTCTCTTCGCTTAAATACAAATAATCATGTTCTTCATCTTAAATATAAATAATCATTCTCACTATAAGTATTTTCTTCCTTATTCTCTAAAAAATCATTCTTATTTTCCTTTTCGAAACATCTTACGAACACAAAGTATTCGTCATATTGATAAATCTTTTTGAAATGTTTCTTATGTTCTTCATCTAACTTAGAATAGATTAGAATGTGATGCATAAATACAACATAGAGGATCATATAAATCTAATCCAATTATATGTATACTTTTTTAATTGAGCCAAGCAAAGAGATCTTATGAATCCAATCCAATCATATGTGGGCATGCCTGTCCAATCCTAACTAGGGATTAATCCAATCTAATTTAATATTGAAATATTAAGGTAGGACTTGATAGCTAACATTAATTATAAATAAAAATGAAGGGGTACATGATTTACTTTGTACCGCCCTGAGGTCATATAGATCGGAATCGAGATTGAATTGAGTTAAGATTTATATATTTATTTATTATTTTTTTTTTTTAATTAACACAAAATTTTGGGTTGGTTTAATCTGCCAACTTATTCAACCCTTTAGAGGCCGTTCACTTCATGGTAATCCAAGATATCCATGAGATGAGAATCTGGATTAGCACGTTTATTTAACATGAATCGTAAATATTCCGAGCATCTTGAGATGCCGGGCATCCTAGGATGCCCATTTGAGAGACATTTGGATGCTCTCCTGCAACATGGAGTTTTAGGATTCCCATGTATAGGGCATCCCAAAGGACATTTTTACTCTTATTATTTATTAAAATTATATTTTATCAATTCCTATCAACTTTTTTTTCCCATATTTTATGAGTAGTTTTATCTTAAAATAAAATAATATGTTCTTTTTTAGTATATGATTATTATGCACGTATAAACAACTAACCATACATAATTAATTTTATTTATATTTTTCAAATATAATTGTCTACTTTTTTATATTTAGCAAATTTTATTGCTTATTCAACTAATGAATTTATTTTAGTTTTTTTTATTAAATAAATTTATTTCATAAAATAATATTTAAATTATTAAAAAAAAGATATGTTATATAAATTTTAATTATATAAATTAACGTGTAAATTAAGTTAGGAGGGTAATTAAGACATTTTCATAACAGTTTCTCTGATACTCATGAAATTATTCCTACGAAACAAATACGGTTATCTACAAAAGCTAGACATCTATGATTCCGGGTATCTATGATTCCGAATATTCAAGGATTCTGGTTATCCAGATTAAACGACCCCTTATATTAAAGTAACTTACATATTTAGATTCATTTATTAAGTTGTATTATCACTTTTTTTTTCTTTATACAAAGAATTTTTTTTGTAAGATATTAAACTAAATCGAAGATGTCAATTTTGTTGTTACATAATCCAATACCAATACATCTATAACCTGTTTTCATAATTATAAGCACACACACTATTCTTAATTTGGACCCAAACCTGAAGATGAAAGAAGATTATGACTCAACTCGTTTTGGAATAATTTTAATGTTTAGAGAGAAATATACTAATAATTACAATCACATGAGCTTAAGTATGAAACCCAATACAAAAGAGTATGGCAAAAAAGTTACTTACAAAAGATAATAAAAATAAATAAATAAAAAGTTGCCCAAAATCCTTGGCCAAATATGCCATTGATAATGAGTGAAAAATGTTTCTAAAGTTGCAATCATGCAATAAAAATAATAATAAAAAGACAAAAACAAAAAAGAGGAGGACCCACTTGTAATTTATGATGATAAGAATAATAATTAACATATGAACCACAAATCAAAAGAATTATACTTTGAGTTGGGCATAACCCTATATCTAGAAATTTTTGAGCATGGAAGTAAATATATAAAAACTAGGGTCATGATTAAAAAAAAGGGGAATAAAAACTCATCATGGTCTCATTATGCCTATTAGTTAAATTATATATATCTTCAAATCCGAGTATAAAGAAAAACAGGTGGTGTTTGTTTGACATATGTAGATAGTTTTTAGATTAAGGAATTATATTCACGAGCTATATTGAGTATTTAAAAATTGAGAGTTGTGCCAAAAACTCGTTTGGATGTAGTTTTTGTGTAGAAGAGTTATAGTCAAAACCTTGTTTGGATATAGATTTAAAAATGAGTAGTTATTTTTAGTAGTTAAAAAATAAACGATTAAAAATGAGTGATTAAAAGTAAGTTATTTTGATTGATTAGAAATGAATATTAAAAATGAGTGGTTAGAAATGATTGAGTAATTATAAATGAATGATTAAAAATGAATAGTTAAAAATTAGAGCTATTTTCAAAAGTAAAATTGAAGAAGAGTTGGTAAAAACTCATTTGGATGTAGGTTTTTAAGGAGGAATTAATAAATCTTAATCCTAACTCCTAGCTAAGAATGTCAAATAAATGGCCCGTGGATTTTGATTAAACAAACAATTTTTTTGATTTAACAAACAAAAGATGTGGATATAAAGATAAAAAATAATGTCTCAATCAATTGGATTATGTTCGAGAAATAAATTAATATTATTATTAGTAATGTTAAGTTGTATTACAGAAGTGTATTTATACGATGAAGAGATAGTTTGAGATGTTTGGATGAGTTTAGTTTGAAAATTTGTTTTGAGGAGTTATTTTTAGTAGTAAAAAATTGAAAGTTGTAACCAATAACTCGTTTTGACGTAATTCTTTTGGTAGAGAAGTTAGAATAAAAACCTTGCTTGAATGTAGATTTAAAATGTGTAGTTATTTTGAATAATTAAAAAAATAATTAAGAATAAATTATTTTAAATCATTAAAAATGAAGAGTTGTTTTCAATAATAATGAATGCGGAGTTATTTTGAATGGTAAAAAAAAAATTGAATATTTTTTTTAGTACAAGTTGGGGAGCTGGAATTACAAATACCAATTCGAGCTATTAAACCATGGCTATGGAATGAAAATAGATTAACACCAAACCAGATAACCAATCGTGCCACCCTTGAATGTAATTTGTAAAGAAGGAATTAATAAATCTCCCAATGAAATTTCTTTAAATATGGAAAGCAAACTCCCCCTTAAATCCATTACCAAATGAATGCTGAACTAAAATAAAGTTGAAAGCAAAATAAAATGGAAAAATGAATGGGCACAAAGTGACAATCCTTGCATTATTGCAGACTGTTAAAGAGAACAATTATTTTGAATTCAACTGTTTATATTCCTCAACTCCTCAATGATAGATTGCAGAAGAGAACCAGAGAGGATTCAAAGTTCCTCTCTCTCTTTGAAGCATTCTTGGGTTCAAGTTTCAATTCAGTGGGATTGAAGAAAATCCCTCCACTTCTTGTATTGCACTCATCAATTCCCCAATTTCAAGTCGGATTTTCAAGTTTTTCACTAATTCTTCTTATTCACTCTATTCCTAATGTCTTCCACACTCCATTTCAGATTTTCTCTCAATTGACGATTTCCTCTTTGAAATCCCCACCCAAATCTAGCGAAGTCCAGGTCGGAGAATGGAGAATTTCATCGGAAAACGAAAACCCACCATCGAAATTTCTCTGTTCTCTTCGGATAAGGCGAAATCCCTTCGAGATTTTGAGAACGGCGTTGTGGGGTTGGGGATTGTGGCCGCCATGACCTAGTCGGACAAGGTTCATAAAGCTTTTGAGACCATTGGTAGCATGTAGGAATAGGATAACAGAATACCAACCTCGTGACTGAAGAAAAATTTAATTAAAAGAGAAAAAGAAAGCTGGAAGCTACCACTCATGTCGAAGCTTTTATCAAAGATAAAAAAGTTTAAAGGTAAAGAGAAACAAGATTCAAAGGATGGAGATTTCAAATCTTCCTCTTCTCAATTCAATGAAGGATCAAACCTTCATATTTCAAATATTAGTGAAAATGAATTACAAATTGCCTGAATTGAAGAATCTCTTCAAAATTGGTTAATTCCAAAAATTGATTCCAAATTGGTTTATAAAAACCCAAACTCTATGTTCTTTCAGAAGAACTGTATCAAATTATCTGAGCATGTGGTGCCTATCGATCAAGATAGCACGACGCTAAATCTTTTCTAAAAAAATATGATTCTTCGTCATAGACAAGAATTTAAAGTTATTCATATTGTGATGGTTCAGATAGCCAGCAAACCTCTGTTTAGATTCAGTCTAAACATCCCAATCCTTATCTCCCTTCTAGATAAGAGACACAAATCTTATACAAACTCTCTTCTAGGAATGGTCGAGTCCAATCCTGAAAATGAACCGATTTTCTTTAATTGTTTCCCCAATCTGACTCTATCATTACCAGACCCGAATATCTTGTCTGCCTTAATGTGTAACGACCCGACCCGAATGGGGTTCTAAATAGGCCATTACCTCAATGCATGCATACAAATCTACAGAAAATTTGCAAGGTGGTGTTTGGATTCTAAGTAAAAACTAAAACATGAAAACATCCATTTAAAAATCAACATAAATTCCTGAAACCTGTCCCTGTTTCCAAGCACCTGTTCCAAGACAAATACATTTCCAAAACATACTCTGATCAGAGATTTATTTAAAACATACAAACTTTACAACAATGCTAGAATCCGGAAATACATTCAGAAAACACCCTAGGGCTCCGTGCCCAACTACATGCATTCAGAGGATATTTAAATCATAAACATAAACATAAGACTCAGAGTTGAACAACGGGTTCCATGATCACAGACTCCTCCTCCAAACCATCCTGTCTCGCACCATGGTTACCGTGGAAAACCACATAATAAGGGTGAGTAACGAATTACTCAGTAAGAATCCCCAACCGGGGTACAATACGATACACATGGTCATCTAGCAGAAAGATAAGCAAGCTATGAATATAAACACAGATAGAGCACAAAGCTTAGCCCACACTTGGGCCTCGGATGCCAACTCAGGGTCTTAGTCCGGAAATAAAACACCACACCACACATCACACAAGTCGCCCTATAAGAGAAACAAGTCCGGCCTCGGCACTCTCTTGTCGCCGACGAAAGGTACACTAGCTCAAGATCCCGAGGAGCTCTCTCCGGTCGGGCGCTTTAATGAGCGTAAGCATGCACCGCGTGCTACTGCAGACCATGGGGGGTGCCGGGTCTAGAGGCAAGCTGCCCATGTCCAGTCACCACGCCTAACTAATTCTTTGGATCGGTGTCACTGACATAGGGGTGTGAGACTGGACACGTAAACTATGTCACTGAACCACCGCACTTTGAGGCTAAGGAAGCGGGTCGTGGTAGGCTTACACACCAGAAGCCGCCCTTACCTTAACAGTGGCAATCGAGGGCTACGGCCGAACACGCCGAGGACGTGCCGATCGCCGGGGACGAGGCAATGCCAAGTCATCATCCCGACGGTTGGGGAATTTAACACCGCCACCTCACCCAAGATTGCGGGGCCTACCGCTTGGGTTAGCTAATCCTCATGGGGTCAGGGGGACGGAATGACTTGCTCGACGTCCCCCGCCATGGATGCAAGGTTCTTTATGCACCCGGCCGGATGATGCTATCTACACGCACTTCTAACGCCCGCCTAGCAAAGCAACAAACAATTCCATAAAATCCAATACGTGCTACAAAAGAATACAACGAGCCTAGCATGATACTACGAAGCAAGGAACAGATACGAGCATGCCAGAAATGAACAACCTAGCATGGATTAACATGAGAATTAACCGGGAAAGTCATGCTAATCGGGAATTCAGATTAGAGCACTTATCACCAAACATGTCAATAAACACAACAAGCATACAATCAAGAATCGCATAATATATCGCAGGTCCACACAACTCCAGAAGAAATCCTTACCGGCGGGAAGACCTCTAAACACAAGAAACCTAAGTCGCGATCGAACCCGAGCTAGCTAGCGAGAACCTAACAAAAACAACAATAATTACAATCAAAAGGCCCAAAAATAATAAAACAAACAGGGCTCAGCTCGGGAGCAACTCACGAGGCACGGCTGACACGCGAATGGGCCGATTGCACTAACGGGGCAAAGAATGAGGGCATTTGGGCGAGTGGGCGCAGGAATGGGCGCGTGGGGAGCCGGCTCGTGGCGGGGCGGCGCGATCGCACACCGGGGCATTGGGCTGGGCGGCGCGGGCTCGCGCAGGCGGCTGCGCGGACACGGCGATGACGCGCGCGGGCGAAGCGGCGGCACAGACGGCGAGGCGCGCGCGGCGCGGCAGGACGAGTGACGGCAACAGCGCGCTCGGCAGATTCGCTGGCGGCGACGACGACGGCAGCGTCTTTGGCGAGACGGCGGATCTGGCGCGCGCGAGCTCTGGCGATCCGTCGCTGCTGTGGCGGCGATGACAAGCGGCGGCCGGCCGCGCAGACGACGAGGGCGACGACGAGCTCTTGGCCGTGCGATGATGCACGCTGCTCGCTGAAATTTGCTCGAGAGAGAGAGAGAAAGAGAGAGAGAGAGAAGAGAAGAGAGAGAAAGTGAATTTGGGGAAAAATAAAAGAAAAGAAAAAAAAATGAATTTGGAAAAGAAAAAGGAAAATGGGAAAAAGGAAAAAATAAGGATTTTATCCAAAATCCATCCTTATCCACTTTTATCCTTAAAAATCCCATTTCCCGGCTTCCTCCTTCGAGACCCGGCTGAAGCAACCTCTCCCAATAAATAAAACCCACTAAAAACCAACTCCCAAATCAACACCAAGGGCCCGGGCTCGAATCCCAAAGGAAGCACACAACCAACCAACACTTTGCAAAAATCCCAAATCACAACCGAACTTCCAAACGACTAGCCCAAACATCTTGGGACTCGCAGGCAATAACAAACAAGCCTCGACAAAGGCAGGAGCTACCTCGAAGCCTTGAAACCACAAATCCTGCCCGAAGAGCCAAAAGACCAAAATGCCCTTAAGGGACAAAACAGCTTTAACGACCCAACCAACAACCGAAACTTGACCCGAAGGCACCTCGAAAACTGGGATAGAAAACTGGGCTGTTACATAATGCTAGATGTCAATACCAAAAATTTGGATATTCAATCAGAAACTCACTCAGCCGTAGTGATTTTCCACATCTACTATAAACTAATGCATACAAAAGTTGCCCCTAGCGCTCTAAGGAAATCTGTGAGCGGTTCAACCATGTTCATAAAAGCTATCATGGGCAGGGCAACCATCAATGTCCCAAGGACTCTTACTTGGGACCAAATCACTAGAAATTCTTCTTGGGATTTGAAACAAGTCTGCTCTCCTGAAACGAGAAAGCCGAAACATACTCAAATTATATAACAAAACGACAGAAGCATCGAAGTCAAATTTGAAGATGCTCAAGAAATGTTCCCTAGAACAAAGGAATTCTTGAGATCTTGGCCTAGCACTTCTCGAGTTCAAAGGCCGCCAACAAAAATCAATAGATCTGACTCTTTCCGAGTCCAATCTGTTGATTACGATCAAGCTTATGCTTCACTTCATTATGCCAACAAATCTACTTCTCCTACTCAATCAGACATGGAAATCCGATCAGTTTCGGGAAGCCAAATCAACGTCATTACAAATGATTTTTCAATCAATAAAGATTTTCTCAAGAAAGATTTTCTTTCATAGAAAATAAAAAAGAAGGAACGTATTCTTCGATGTCTATTTTAAAAAACAACGTGCGGATCTTAAACATCAAATAGTGAGATAAGTTCATCCTTATTCATTCAGACTTGAAGGCCATAAAATGATGGTTCACCAAATATGGACACCTTCGAGATCTCTCATGTAAAAAACAACAAGAGTTCTTGAATCCTAAATCTCGACTACTTGCAGCTTTGGAGCAAACCACGACTCAAGCTGACTTTAAGAGAAAACTCCAAGACCTCACTGATAAGTCAACATCTTCTCTCCCTTTAGAGATTTGGATTTGCCAAAATCAAGACTTTAGATCAAATTTCGAAAATACCTTTGCATTAGAAATGCGTTTGATTAAATCTATTTTATTAGGAATCAGATACTGAATCCATTCTAAAACTTTGTTTAAGGGTTTGTAGTTGATTACCAGCCTAAAAACGTTGCTTTCCTTTTCAGCTTGGTTGTTGACATAGAAGGCTGCACATGACCAAAGACTTTTGTATGGCCTGATCAGCTTCTTCCATAGGAAATAATCAATTTCTTTCTTGTAGATAGCAAGAAGATTAGAATTCATTTGAATAGGTCTAGGCTTTGAGGGAATTGATTCCTCCTTGAAGTCTTTTGTGTATGAGAGTGAAACGACATGGTGCTTTCTTTCCCAAAATGCTTCGGGAAGTCAGAACAAACATCATGTTCAATCTTCCTTTGAAACTGTTCAATCCGTAGTTTAGTCCCAGGATTGACAAGTTGATCGTCAATTTTCCTATAAACAATTTCTTCTTTAAGGAAATTAATTTGATTTTGTTTATTTTGAACCATGTCAACCTCATGAGTTTTCACAGGTTGAATGAATTCGAAAATGATAGTAGAATTAAGAATGTTTGATTCTAATCCCTTTTCAGTGATCTGAAATGGATACAATTGAGTCAAGAATGGAGAATCGAATATGATCTCCATATTTAGGTTCTTGACAAGCATGAAGGTATTTACGAAGCAAATACCATTTTTGCAAATATGAGCATTTGATAATTTATGCTCAATCTTGAGCTTGCTATTATTAGTACTCTTTAGATCAACATGAGTTTTTTCAAAATATTTTGAAGGTATAATACCTTCAAAAATGCAATTTTGATCAGCACCTGAATCCAACAGGGCAATTAAATCGACTTTGAAATCTTGGACTTTTATGGTAACACGAGTGTACCATTTTTTATATCTTACTTTAGTGATCTACCCGATGAAGGATTGCTGATCCTCTAGGATTTCGGCTTCTTGATCATCTGCGATGTCATTTGTGCTTTTGAGAGTGTCAACCTCCACCCAAAGCTTTGCGACATGGTTTACCATATATAGTTTGAGTTGTTGAACTTCTCTTTTGAGGTTGTTGACCTCATTTTGAAGATCTTGAGCTAAAACAACTTTTCCTTTTTCAAACCTTTTTACGATATCTTGGAATTCGTAAGGTTTGAAGGACTCCTTTTGCTTTGATTGATCTTGTCTCTTTCTCTCAATTTGCTCAGAAGCCTGAATGGAAGTTTGGAGAATCGACAAGATTTTCTTTTGAATTTCTGGATCGCTAACTTTGTCAGCAATATCTAATAAAGCCTTTTGATGCATTGTGAGGACATTAACGGAGCCACCACAAGCTCGTGTGCCGTCGTTGTTATCAGAATGCCCATCGGTTGAATCTTTGTCAGATTTGTCATGATCTTCGAGGATTTGATCAACTTCATGATCACTGTTGTCTCCTTCATACTCGGTATCGGAGAGGACTAGGTTCATGATTTGATTCTTTGAGCTTTTCATCGATGTCAAGCTCATTAATTTTTCCATGTATAGGACATCTATTGGCATAGTGACTAGCGTGTTTGCATTTGAAACAAACTTCTTTTCCCCTAGAAGGAATAGGTTTGCCTCAAATTGATAATGGAGATTTCTGTTTGTTCTTTGAAAATTCCTTCTCTGATAGATCTGAGAATTTGTAGCCCTAACAGGTCTTGAAGGTTTGTTGAAATATTTCTTCGGGGCTCTATGCTTCGAGGTTGAAGGGGCCTCGATTCTTTTGCACCCGTATTGATCACAGAAAGAACCTAAAGTGGCATTTCCAATCTTTGGATTATCAATTTTCTTACGGAGCTTATTTTCTCCATAGAGCTTGATTCCTTCTTGAATAATGAAGGAATTGATATCTCTATAGGTTAATGAATCCCAATTAATGTTTCCTCTAGATTGGGCATGAAGGCCTTCTTCAATTCTTTGAGCAAAGTATTTTGGGAGACCTTGACAAAATTTTGTTTCCAGATTGCTAAGGTGCAGTCTGTTCCAATCTTGAATTTATTCATGAACATGTCTTTTGTTTTCGAGGGGTGGGCAGTACATGTTGAGGAGAAGTGTAACAGATCTTTCTTGATATAATGTTGGATCTCCTTTGAAAAATTTAATTATTGTATACATGAGTGTGCTAACTGCATCCTGAACCATGTCTTCCTGTGTATGAGGTCTTGGCTATTTTTCACTTTTGACAGTAATTTCTATCCTAATCATCGTTGTGTGATTTAGGATGTTATGCTTGGTGGGTTCATCTAGGAATTTGTCCCACCAATCTTTAAGGATTACTGTGAATCTCGTAACTAGTACTTGAGCAATTTGATGATCAATATGATCTTTTAATTTGTAAGCACTGACTGCCATTAACATTTCGTTAATGACATTCATGATCAGATAGTCTGAAAGGCCATCGATGTTTCATTCATGAATCATGAATCTGTCATAATGAGATTACGTCATTTGTACCTTTTCTTCAAACATTACGTCTGAAATAGAAGGTCTAGGATAATATTGGCGACGCAAATTACTAGGAAGATGATTTGACTTAAATGTGAAGTCGATAGCTGAGACTTCGTTCTTCCTGAAGTCCTTATCGAATTTTTCCAATTCATCAGCGGAGGGTTCGTTGATGACATTGATAGTTTGATTCGAAAGTGCAGGAGTTGAAGGAGCTGGTGTAATGGTTAAGGCTCCAAGTCCTTGTTGAATCTTAGAAGTGTCAGAAGTGAATGTAGTTGGTTTGATGGTTAAACCTCCAAACATCTTCTGAATATTTTCAAGGCATCTTTGTCCTTGTTTAATATGATATTCTTATTCAGAATTATGGGTTTGAATAATGGTTTAGATTTATCCATAGCCGGATAACGTATGGTGGGTGTGAAGTAAGAGCTAAGGCTTGAGCTTGGCTCTTTATGAATTTTCTCTTCGATCTTGTCAACTTATTTGGCGATCTTACAGAGCAGCTTGTTTGAATAATTATTCTAGTGTTGAATATTCTTAATATCTTTATTAGATGATGGATCCCTTTCATCTCTTGTGATAGTTTTAAAAGGAGAGGCTAAAACCTTGTCTCCATAAGTGGTCTCAATTTCTTCATCTTCAAGTGGAGGATGATTGCTATAAATGATTCCTCTTTAAGTGGTTTTCTACATGGATTCGTTGAGGACGTTAATCTCAGATTCCATCCAAATAAAGAATGGAATGTTTTGTTGAACGTTCTCCATATAGGAATACCATTGAACTCGAAGATCTGCACGTTGTTCTACAGAATAGACATCGAAGAATACGTTTTTTCTTTCTTTATTTTCTTTGGAAAGAAAAGCTTTCTTGAGAAAATGTTTATTGATTGAAAAATCATTTGTAAGATTTGTGTCTCTTATCTCGAAGGGAGATAAATACTGGGACGTTTAGACTGAGTCTAAACAAAGGTTTGCTGGCTATCTGAACCATCTCAATATGAATAAATTTAAATTCTTGTCTATGACGAAGAATCATATTTTTTTAGAAAAGATTGAGCGTCGTACTATCTTGATCGATAGGCACCACATGCTCAGATAATTTGATACAGTTCTTTTTAAAGAACATGGAGTTTGGGTTTTTGTAAACCAATTTTGAATAAATTTTTGGAATTGACCAATTTTGAAGAGCTGCTTCAATTTTGGCAATTTGTAATTCATTTTGACTAATATTTGAAAGATGAAAGTTTGATCCTTCATTGAATTGAGAAGGGGAAGATTTGAAATCTCCATCCTTTGATTCTTGTTTCTCTTTCCTTTAAACTTTTTTTATCTTTCATAAAAGCTTCGACATGAGTAGTAGCTCCCAACTTTCTATTTCTCTTTTAATCAAATTTTTCTTCAGTCACCAGGTTGGTATTCTGTTATCCTATTCCTGCACGCTACTAATGGTCTCACCGCACTTCTTGCATCTAACGACCCTGATAGAACTCCCGACAGGAAATAAAAGGGTTTCATAGTATATTAAGATGGTAAATGAGAAGAGAAAGATAATTGCAATGATAGAGGGCGCGCAGTGAAACCATTGGTAGGAGTTGTAGGATACAGCTGGCGTTTACGTGGAAATCTGGAATTTGTTCGATGCCTACTTTGGATGCTTTCAAAGTGGATGAGGGTATGCCCAATGTTGAATAAAAGAAGATTCGTCCTGACGACCATACATCTCAACATTATCTTTGTCGTGTTGTAATAATTTAGATTCCATACTATTTACTTTTTGTTTTTTTTTTCGTGTTGTAATAATTTAGATTCCCTTTACCTGTAAGTAAATTTGTAATAATTTAGATTCTTTTTGCTTTTTGAAAAGTTGTCTTGCCTTGCCTCCCACTTCTTATATTTTAATTTCCTAATTTCAATTCTCGGTTGAAGTCTGTAGTCTATAAAAGACTACTAGTTTGTAATTCCAAATCATCAAAGTCTTCCGCTATCTACTTACTACTCTGAATAGAACACAAAGAACTTTGAGCTTTGGTTTTGGTTGCAAAGATCCTCTCCCTCTGGTATCAGAGCCATCTTCCCTTTGTAATTCTCTTTTATCTTAAATTAAAGTCGTGGAAGAGTGTTATCTTCTTTAATTCTCTATCTTTGCAATTATCTTTCTCTTCTCATTTACCATTTTCATATTCTGTGAAACCCTTTGATTGCATATCAGGAGTTCTATTAGGGCTGTAAGACGCATGAAGTGTAGTCAGACCATTGGTAGCGTGTAGGAATATGATAACATAATACCAACCTGGTGACTGAAGAAAACTTTGATTAAAAGAGAAAAAGAAACTGGAAGCTATCATTCATGTCTAAGCTTTTATCAAAGATAAAAAAAGTTTACAGGTAAAGAGAAACAAGATTCAAAGGATGGAAATTTCAAATGTTCCTCTTCTCAATTCAATGAAGGATCAAACCTTCATCTTTCAAATATTAGTTAAAATGAATTACAAATTGCCTGAAATGAATAAGCTCTTCAAAATTGGTCAATTCCAAAAATTGATTCAAAATTGGTTTATAAAAACCCAAACTCTATGTTCTTTCAGAAGAACTGTATCAAATTGTCTGAGCATGTGGTGCCTATCGATCAAGATAGCACAACGCTAAATCTTTTCTAAAAAAATATGATTCTTTGTCATAGGCAAGAATTTAAGTTTATTCATATTGGGATGGTTCAAGTAGCCATCAAACCTCTATTTAGACTCAGTCTAAACATCCCAGTCCTTATCTCCCTTCGAGACAAGAGACACAAATCTTATACAAACTCCCTTTTGGGAATGGTCGAGTCAAATCTTGAAAAAAGACCGATTTTCTTTAATTGTTTTCCCAATCTGACTCTATCATTACCAGACCTGAATAACTTGTCTGCCTTAATGCTAGATCTCAATACCAAAAATTTGGATATTCAATCAGAAACTCACTCAGCCGTAGTGATTTTCCACATCTGTTATAAACTAATGTATACAAACGTTACCCCTGACGCTCTAAGGAAATCTGTGAGCGGTTTAACCATGCTCATAGAAGCTAACATGGGCAGCAAAACCATCAATGTCCCAAGGACTCTTACTTGGGACCAAATCACTAGAAATTCTTCTTGGGATTTGAAACAAGTCTGCTCTCCTGAAACGAGAAAGCCGACACATACTCAAATTATATAACATAACGACGGAAGCATCGAAGTCAAATTTGAAGATGCTCAAGAAACGTTCCCCAAAAAAAAGGAATTTTTTAGATCTAGGCTTAACATTTCTATAGTTCAAAGGCCGCCAATAATAATCGATAGATCTGACTCTTTCCGAGTTTAATCTGTTGGCTACGATCAAGCTTATGCTTCAATTTATTATGCCAAAAAATCTACTTCTTCTACTCAATCGGACATGGAAAGCCAATCAGTTTCGGGAAGCTAAATCAACGCATGACAAATGATTTTTCAATCAATAACGATTTTCTCAAGAAAGATTTTCTTTCAAGAGAAAATAAAGAAAGAAGGAACGTGTTCTTCAATGTCTATTCTGAAGAACAACGTGTGGATCTTTGTGCTCAATGGTATTTCTATATGGAGAATGTTCAATAAAAGATTCCATTCTTTATTTGGATGGATAGGAGATTAACGTCCTCAACGAATCCAAGTGGAAAACCACTCAAAGAGGAATCATTTATGGCACTCATCCTCCGCTTGAAGAAGTGGAAATTGAGACCACTTATGGAGATAAGGTTTTAACCTCTCCTTTCAAAACTATCACAAGAGATGAAAGGGATCCCCCATCTCTTAAAGACATTAAGAATATTCAACACTAGAATAATTATTCAAATAAGCTGCTCTCCACAATTGCCAAACAAGTTAACAAGATAGAAGAGAAGATTCATAAGGAGCCAAGCTCAAGCCTTAGCTCATCCTTCACACCCACCATACGTTATCCGGCTGTGGATAAATCCAAACCATTATTCAAACCCACAATTCTGAATAAGAATATCAGATTAAACAAGGACAAAGATGCCCTTAAAAATATTCAGAATATGCTTGGAGCTTTAACCATCAAACCAACTTCATCCATTCCTGCCACTTCTGAGATTCAACAAGGACTTGGAGCCTTAAGCATTACACCAGCTCCTTCGTTTATTGCACCTCCGAATCAAACTATCAATGTCATCAACGAACCCTCCGCTGATGAATTGGAAAAATTTAAGAAGGACTTCATGAATAACGAAGTCTCAACCATCAGCTTCAAATTCAAGTCAAATGATTTTCCTAGTAATTTGCGTCGCCAATATTATCCTAGGCCTTATTTTCCAGACGTAATGTTTGAAGAAAAGGTACAAATGACGCAAGCTCATTATGACGGATCCATGAATCATGAATGGAACACCAATGGCCTTTTAGACTATCTAATCATGAATGTCGTTAACGAAATGTTAATGGCAGCCAGCGCGTACAAATTAAAAGATCATACTGATCATCAAATTGCTCAAGTACTAGTTACGGGATTCACATGAATCCTTAAAAACTGGTGGGACAAATTCCTAGATGAGCCCATCAAACATAGCATCCTAAATCACATAACGATGGCTAGGACATAAATTACTATTAAAAGTGAAGGATCGTCAAGTCCTCATACACAGGAAGACATGGTTCAGGATGCAGTTAACACGCTCATGTATACAATAACTAAAGTTTTCATAGGAAATCCAACATTGTATCAAGAAAGATCTGCTACACTTCTCCTCAACATATACTGCCTATCCCGAGGAGATTTCAGGTGGTACAAAGACGTGTTCATGACTAAAGTCATGATTCGAACTGACTGCGCCTTAGCAATTTGGAAACAAAAGTTTGTTCAAGGCCCCCAAAATACTTTGCTCAAAGAATTGAAGAAGTCCTTCGTGCCCAATCTGGAGGAACAATTAATTGAGATTCATTAACCTATGGAGATATCAATTCCTTCATTATTAAAGAAGGAATCAAGCTCTATGGAGAAAACAAGCTTCGTAAGAAAATTGATAATCGAAAGATTGGAAATGCCATTTTAGGCTCTTCTGTGATCAATACGGGTGTAAAATAATTGAGGCCCCTTTAACCTCGAAGCATAGAACCCCGAAGAAATATTTCAACAAACCTTCAAGACCTGTTAGGGCTACAAATGATAAGACCTATCAGAGAATGATTTTTCAAAGAATAAACAGAAATCCTCATTATTATAATAAATATCAGGGAAAAGACAAACCTATCCCTTCTAGGTTTGCATTTGTTTTAAATGCAAATGCGCTGGTCACTATGCCAATAGATGTCCTGTACGTGGAAAAATTAATGAGCTTGACATCGATGAAGAGCTCAAGAATCAAATCATGAACCTAGTCCTCTCTGATACCGAGTATGAAGGAGACGACAATGATCATGAAGTTGATCAAATCCTCGAAGATTAAGAGGAATCTGACGAAGATTCAAGCAATGTGGATTCTGATGTCAACAACGGCACACGAGTGTGCGGTGGCTGCATTAATGTCCTCACAATGGATCAAAAGGCTTTGTTAGATATTGCTGACAAAGTTAGCGATCCAGAAATTCAAAGGAAAATCTTGTCGGATCTCCGAACTTCCATTCAGGCTTTTGAGCAAATTGAGAGAAAGAGACAAGGTCCTTCAAAGCAAAATGAGTTCTTCAAACCTTACAATTATAGGATATCGTAAAAAGATTTGAGAAAGGAAAAATGGTTTCAACTCAAGATCTTCAAACTGAGGTCAACAGCCTCAAAAGAGAAGTTCAACAACTCAAAATAGATATGGTAAATCATGTCTCAAAGCTTTGGGTGGAGGTTGCCACTCTGAAAAGCACAAATGACATCGCAAATGATCAAGAAGCCGAAATCCCGGAGGATCAGTAATCCTTCATCGACCAGATCACTAAAGTAAGATATAAAAAATGGTACACTCATGTTACCTTAAAAGTCCAAGATTTCAAAGTCGATTTAGTCGCCCTACTGGATTCAGGTGCTTATCAAAATTGCATTCTTGAAGGTATTATACCTTCAAAATATTTTGAAAAAACTCAGGTTGATCTAAAGAGTGCTAATAATATCAAGCTCAAGATTGACCATAAATTATCAAATGCTCATATTTGCAAAAATGGTATTTGCTTCGTAAATACCTTCATGCTTGTCAAGAACCTAAAGATGGAGATCATATTAGGTACTCCATTCTTGACTCAATTATATCTATTTCAGATCACTGAAAAGGGATTAGAATCAAACATTCTTGATTCTGCTATAGTTTTCGAATGCATTTAACTTGTGAAAACTCAGGAGGTTGACATAGTTCAAAATAAAGAAAATCAAATCAATTTCCTTAAAGAAGAAATCACTTATAAATAAATTGACGATCAACTTGTCAATCCTAGGACATACTACAGATTGAACAGTTTCAAAGGAAGATTGAACATGATGTCTGTTCTGACTTCTCGAACGTATTTTGGGAAAGAAAACTCCATGTCGTTTCACTCCCAGACACAAAAGACTTCAAGGAGGAATCAATTCCCACGAAATCTAGACCTATTCAAATGAATTCTAATCTTATTGCTATCTGCAAGAAAGAAATTGATGATTTGCTGTAGAAGAAGCTGATTAGGTCATCCAAAAGTCCTTGGTCATGTGCAGCCTTCTATATCAACAACCAAGCCATAAAGAAATGCGGCGTCCCTAGGCTGGTAATAAGCTACAAACCCTCAAACAAAGTTTTAGAATAGATTCGGTATTCGATTCCTAATAAAAAAGATTTAATCAAACGCATTTCTAATGCGAAGGTATTTTCAAAATTTGATCTAATGTCTGGATTTTGGCAAATCCAAATCTCTGAAAAGGATCGTTACAAAACAACCTTCAATAGCCCGTTTGGACAAGACGAATGGATGTTATGCCCTTTGGGTTGGAAAATGCTCCATCTGAATTTCAAAAAATCATGAATGATATTTTCAATGGCTACCAAGAATTTTCAATCGTCTATATTGATGATATTTGATTTTCTCTCACAGCATTAATCAACATTTCAAACATCTTCAAACGTACAACGTTGTCAAGAAAAATGGCCTCGTTGTTTCGGCCAAAAAGAATAAACTATTTCAAAATCAAATCCGCTTTCTCGGATTTGAAATTCATTTGGGCCTCATTAAGCCCATTCATAAATCCATATAGTATGCCTCAAACGTTTCGGATCAAATTACAGACAAACCCGAACTTCAAAGATTCTTAGGTTGTCTCAACTATGTGTCTTAATTTCTAAAAGACATCAGATCGATATGCAAACCTCTTTTTGAGAGACTAAAAAAGAATTCAAAGCCTTGGACAGAAAAACATACCGCTATAGTCCAAAAAATAAAGGCTTTAGTCAAATCAATTCCCTGTTTAAGACTTGTGAATGATAA
Organism: Sicyos edulis; assembly: GCA_036507275.1. Taxonomy (NCBI): domain Eukaryota; kingdom Viridiplantae; phylum Streptophyta; class Magnoliopsida; order Cucurbitales; family Cucurbitaceae; genus Sicyos; species Sicyos edulis. The sequence goes on along the minus strand of CM071856.1, from coordinate 7,091,596 downwards.
AGCAAGCTTCATAGTGGGAACCAACGCATCCGACATCGGATACGGAGGAATCCTCAAATAGTGTGCTGATAATAAAGAATCTATAGTTAAATTCCACTATGGGGTCTGGAATGATGCATAGAAAAATTACTCGACTGTAAAAAAAAAAATCCTTGCAATTGTACAGTGCGTACAAAAATTCCAAGGTGATTTAATTAATAAATTTTTTTTAAACAAAATTGATTCAAGAGCATCAAAATTCATTCTGGAAAAAGATGTAAAAAGTTTTGTTTCAAAATTTTTTTTCGCAAGATGGCAAACAATTCTATCTTGCTTCAACTTTGAAGTTTTGCTTATAAAAGCCACTGAGAACGCCTTGACAAATTACCTCTCAAGAGAGTTCCTCTCAAAACCCCTCTATCAAAACTCTCTCTCTCTTTCCCTTGATGAGCGAAAGAAGAAGTAATCAAGGTAAGAAGATAGCTTTTACCTCAAAGCAATCTACTGCTGCAACCTCAAACAACCTCAAGTTGCAAAAATCATGACACCCGATTCATATGCTCTTGATCTCGAGTTCACCCTTGTGACCAGGTCCAAAGGCAAATCCACAAATATTCAAACAAAGTCTTTGACTGAAGCTCCAACTTCACCTTCTGTGGAAAATATTCAAATTCTGTCGTCCAGTTCTTCAAACCCGACGACATATTCAAATGCTGTCATTCCTGAAAAATTTATTCCTAGACCAGAAATCAAAGGGTATTTCAAAAAACCCACAATTTATGGAGTGTTCATAATTGAACCCGAATACGATGATCCCAAAATTTCAAAAGTCATCGAGAACATATATCCTCCTGGCTTTTTATTCATGACAAATAATCTTAAAAAAACCCGACGGTTTTTCTGAATTCATTCTAGTAGGCACCAAGTCTACAAAAATAGTTCATATCGCGGATCTAAACGATCCAAGCAGGATCGCTTATTCAAAATTAAAAATATCCAAGGTCATTAACCCTACGTGCTGGAATCAAAATATCCACACGAAAAAATCGTTCTCAAAAGCTTTTATTCCCCAAACATATTTATACTATGATTATGTTAGAGCTTGGTATAAAGTTATATTCTATCAGTGCTTCAAACATTCATGATTTATCAATTTCTGTCCAAATGCACATAGGATCTCATATCCTTTATGGTTCAGATCTTGGTGGAACATATTCGGTCTAACCACCAATATTTTACCCGTATCTATTCAAGAATCTTATCACTATTTTTCCAAAAATATCTTCAAAAAACAGCTTCCCAACTCAAATATGTCTCCATAATGAGTGAAAAATGTTTCTAAAGTTGCAATCATGCAATAAAAATAATAATAAAAAGACAAAAACAAAAAAAGAGGACCCACCTGTAATTATGATGATAAGAATAATAATTAACAAGAACTTTATGAACCACCAATCAAAAGAATTATACTTTGAGTTGTGTATAACCTGAGATATCTAGAAATTTTTTAGCATGGAAGTAAATAAATAAAAACTAGGGTCATGATTGAAAAAGAAAAAGGGTTTAAAAACTCATCATGGCCTCATTATGTCTATTAGATAATCATCAAATACGAGTATAAAGAAAAAGTAATAAACAATAAGCTTGTTCATTAAACAAACAAAAGATGAGGATATAGAGATAAAATATAATACATCAATCAATTGGATTATGTTAGAGAAATAGATTAATATTATTATTAGTAATGTTAAGTTGTATAACAGAAGTATATACTATACAATGAAGAGATAGATCTTTGGATGAGATTTCGAAGAAAGTTAATTTGAAGATTTATTTTGATGAGTCATTTTTAGTAGTAAAAAATTGAGAATCGTAATCAATAATTCATTTGAACATAGGTTTTTTTCGTAAAGAAGTTAGAATCAAAACTTTGTTTGAACGTAGATTTAAAATGAGTAATTAAAAATAAATTATTTTAAATAATTAAAAATGAAGAGTCATTTTCGATAATAATAAATAAAGAGTTATTTTGAATAGTGATTTTTTTTTTTGAATGGTTTTTTAAGTACAAATTAGGAGACGAGAATTACATATACAAATTTCAAAGATCAAATCCGTGACTACGAAATAAAAATAGATTAACACAAAAAGATAATGAATCGCACCACCGAATAAAAATATATCCCAACAAAATTTCAACACCCCCTAAAATTCATAACCAAAAGAATGATGAACTAAAATAAAGTTAAAAGCAAAACACAATGGACATTGCAGATTGTTAAAGAGAAAAATTATTTTGAATTCAGCTATTCCTCAACTCCTCAGCCATAGATTGCAGAAGAGAACCAGAGGATTCAAAGTTCCTCTCTCTTTCTCTCTCTCTGAAGCATTCTTGGGTTCAAGTTTCAATTCAGTAGAATTGAAGAAAATCCCTCCACTGCTTGTATTGCACTCATCAATTCCCCAATTTCAAGTGGGATTTTCAAGTTTTTCACTAATTCTTCCAATTCACTCTATTCCTAATGTCTTCCACACTCCATTTCAGATTTTCTCTCAGTTGACGATTTCCTCTTTGAAATCCCCACCCAAATCTAGCGAAACCCAGGTCGGAGAATGGAGAATTTCATCGGAAAACGAAAACCCACCATCGGAATTTCTCTGTTCTCTTCGGATAAGGCGAAATCCCCTCGAGATTTCGAGAACGGCGTTGTAGGGTTGGGGATTGTGGCCGCCATGACCGAGTCGGACAAGGTTCATGAAGCTTTTGTGTCTTCGAAAGTGGTTTCTCCAAGATCGAGCTCGATTCCCATCGTTTCTTCTGCTAAACCTGCGGCCAATTTCAAAAGTGGGGTTAACTTTAATGGTCGCTGTTCGAGTTTGGTGAGATCTGGGGGGGTTTTTTCTACTTCTCCCATGAGTTTTGGTGTTGCTGAGAGAGGGTTTTGTGCTGCTGAGTTTTTGAGCTCTTGTTTTCTTTGCTTTAAGCAGCTTCATGGGCTTGACATCTTCATGTACAGGTAATTTATGTTTTTTAGTTTATGTTTGGATCATTGGAACTTGAAAACGTGTGTTTTCTATTCCAATTCGTTTGAGTCCTGTGCGATGTTGAATCTCACGGTAACTTGGGTCCGCAAGGGTGATAGAGTGGTTGAAGACTTGGGCTTTGAGGGTATGTTCCCCCTCAAAGTCGCAGATTCGAGACTCACCTGTGACACTACTCCTTTGATGTTTCCCGTGTTTGGCTTAGGGATGGGTGTGGTCACCTTGTTTAAAAAAAAAATCTCATGGTAACTTGGAATCTTGTATTGTTGAATTGTGGTTTTTAATTGGTTGATATATGTTGTCTGGTTATGATGATTCCTCTCTTGCTTGATTAATTTATTACATTGGTTGGCCCTAGTGGTCAAGAAGAGTCTTGGGAACTAAGAGGTCATGTGGGTTCGGTCCATGTGGTCACCGTACTTGGTATTAGTTTATTAAGTGTTTCCTCGAGATCCAAATGTTATAAGCTTGGACAAAATAGTTGAGGTAGCCATAAGGTGGCCTCGACACTCACGGATATAGAAACATATTATTGCATAGCTTGAATGAATGGTTTTGTTTTCTTGGTGAAGTTTTGGATGGATTGATTCATTGAGTTCCTCATTCTATATGTTTGTGAGATGCTCTTTAGAAGCTGTAAGATTTGTTTATGAAGTGTTTCATTGAGTTCCTCATTTTATTATATGTTTCCATCTTTTTGAAGATTTGCTTTTCTAGTGCAAAGATTTGTTGAATTACATAATTTGTTTTAGATTGGATGAGGGCTTTGAGCTGGCCCCTGTTTCTGGTACTTGTCAACTTGATTGTATTTGTTCCTAGATTGATATGATATAAATTGAGTTTGGTTATTGTCTCCCTTAGAACCTATGATCCTTATAGACACATGAGTGATTTTATGCATGTATGAATGTTGGCGAAAACTACTTCAGCTTGGCACGGATTGACTATCACATTAGTTACTTCCATCATTTGCAAAGATAGGACTGTTCTTGTCTTATGTCTGCATTTAAGCTTAGATGTTTCACAAAGATGTTGTAGCATGTCCATAATAATGAAAAACTTCTCATTTTCTTGTATAGTTAAGTTGTTCGGTTATGAGTACGACGAGGGGCCGGGGAATTCAAACTTCCAACCTTTTGGAAGATGATTCAGCCTTAAAATGGTTATTTTAAAACCACGTTCTGTTCTAACAATGAAGTAGGCCAGTTTACACATTTTCTTTGATAATTTTGTTAATATGTGCCTTTAAGCTGCACATTATATCAATAAAAAGCAACTGAAAATATTTTGTTAAGAGTTTGGCTGCTTCTTTTCTTTCTTAATGAGGACTTTAAGTGTTCAGTTTAAGTCAGCCACAAATAAGTACTACAGCAATTAGCAATATTGACTTAATCGTGGGACAACAATATTGACTCTTTCTTAGTGAATACTTCGAAGCTACCTCCTCGATTAACGTTGCTTGCACGGGTTTGTTTGATGTTTGGACTTTTCTGCGTTTCAACTTTCGACAATCATACAATTGCAGGCTTGTTACATGGAGAGTCTTCCTCAACTTATGGTTCTGAAATTAGTTGGACTTTGTGAAATACATCGTAATTTGTTGATCGATTTTTCACCGCCTAAGTGATATGCCGATAAATCGTGACCAATGTTTTAATCGAGATATTGTTCAGCAGCCTGTTATGAAATGGTCACTTGTCCTGTACTTCATGTGGTTGCTATGAGATGACTTGTGATTGAATATGAAGCTTTAGCAATTTGGTTGGCTTTCATTCAAGATTCTCATGAACCTTGAGAATGACATTTCTGTTTTCATTTATGCAGAGGGGAAAAGGCATTTTGCAGCGTTGAGTGCCGCGCGAAACACATTAGAGGTGCCAATCGCAGGGAAAAGTGTGGATTGGAGGTCATGAAAGACTACTCGTCGTCGCCTTACTCGGTGGCTGGTCCCCACGCCCTGGCTACAGGCGTCGTTGCAGCTTAGTAGGTAAAATTGCATATGGAAATAAGATATAAATAGCTGATTGATAAGTAAAGGGTATCCAATAAACTTGTGGTTATCTGTGGAGAAAAGGTTTACAAATAAAGATGGTTTGTATAATAATTGTTGTATTAATGGTGTAAAATGTATGAATTATGAGTAATATGATATGACAAAACTAGTAGCTTGGGCAGGCCATGCCTAACAACAATACCTATCTATAATGCAATGTGTTTTTCTCTAATTTTGGAATACTATGTAGATCTTCTATGTTTTAAAATGATTCAACCTTGCTTTTGTGGAGACATTTGTTGTCCCAGTTGTTAATAATTGTTTATGTAATCTATCTAATATAATATATGTTTTGATTAGTTTATGTGTACTCCTATTTTCATGAAACTTCTACATAATTTTACTATATTTGATTGTCAAAAGAAAAAGGAAAAAAAAAATCATGAAGAAATAACACTCAGGTAGGTGGCTACTTAATACTATGATCTTTTAGATTTTTGTATTGAATGAATGGATACAGAACAATAATAAGGATCGATTGATTTTTTTTTTTTTTTTTTAAATTCCTATGACTAAAACAAAGCATTTAAAACTTAATGAACCAGAATGATTTAAGATGTGTTTGAAGTGACAATTGAGTTATGATAAATAGTTTGTTAATATAAGAAGGATAGCCACTATGAACCAGAATCAGAATGATTTAAGATGTGTTTTCCATTTGTTTTCAAACACCCTCACATTACTTCACCCTCCCCTTTTTTTTTTTTTTTTTGAAAACCTTACTCCATCCTCCCTTATACAGCAGTGTCATTATTTTTTTTAAAAAAATTTACAACCTAAATGTAAATCTAATGAATTGTTATTGTTATTTTTTTTTCTCAAAAAGTTCATGGTATTCTCTTTATTTTTCATTATTGATCTTACTTTTAAAAAATTCATGAGTTTTTTAATTTTGATGTTGTACCTATTCGAATATTTTTCCATTTTCACCATAAACAAAATGTTTTTCCATTTTCATTCAAGTTTCAATCATTAGTATAAATGATTTGGGTAAAAAATATATAAATAGTTAACATCATTTTATTTTAGGATGAAAAATAAATATGATTAAAATGAAAAATATTTATTTGATTAAATAATTAGAAAATAAAAAAGAGGAAAGGATGAGGATAATATATTTTAAAAAAAAATTAAAAAGTACATCATTGAAGGATTGTTTAATAATTAAGAAAAGGATAATATATCTAATTAATTTAATTGTTTAATAATAAATAAATAATTAATTAAAAAGCTTACAGAATTAAAAAGAAGAGAGAGAAAGTTTCCATCCACTTTTCCGTCCAATTAACCATTTTTGAAAAATTTAAAGTAGTGGTGACTTTATATAGTCATCACCACATGAAAATAGAAAATTAGATCCATTTTGACCATATGTTAACGAAAATAAATCATTTTAATAGTAACCTTTTGAAAATGACCCGTTTTTATAATCCCTTTGCAGTCCAAAAAACATCAAAAAATTTAAAAGATAGGAGTTAATTAAGTTTTATTATACTATACAAAATCTACTTAACTTCGAAAAAGTTTAATAAGAGAAACTTTGTCGCCATTCGAAATTGTAAGTTCAATTAGTGATAATCATTTACAAGACAAAGATTATCATGAATTGAAATTAAATGGTGGTGACTTTACTATAGTCATTGCCACATGAAAAATAAGAAATGAGATCCATTTCGACAAGGGTCAACTACGCAATTGTATACTTTTTCAAAATATATTTAACTAATGTCTACCGTTTAAAATAGTTAAAATAAATGTCTAAATTATAAAATCTGGTAGAAATTAAATCAATACTTATAATGCAAATGACCTTTTTGACTCTAGGCAACCGTCTACTTTTTCAAAATATATTTAACTAAAATATATTTAACTAATGTCTATTGTTTTAAATAGTTAAAATAAATGTCTAAAACAAAAATATTGGTAGAAATTAAATAAATACTTATAATGCAAATGACTTTTTTGAGCTTTTACATTATTTAGTTTTATTTTAATATCTTCAATATTTGATTTTAAATTTTTTTCAACAAACTCTCCCATATTTGATAAAAATAAACTAAAATGATATTAAAGATATTTGTGATTTAGTTTGAGAAAAGAAATAATATTTCGATTTGATTAAAAATAATGTTAACAAAAAAAAAAAAAAATCAGTCAATGCATCATCCTTCTCCTGCCGATATCAAACTCTCTAAGGCATTTCTGCGTTCTAGACATAAACCCTAACAACGTAGAAGTATCGTCGTTGGAGCGATTTCATCATAGATGAAATTTCATTATCCTTTTTATTATACCTATGTATACACTCATATATACAATCAAGTAGTGTTCTGGCGTTGTGTATAATAATATATACGGAAGTGGATAAAACACAAAACCTTGGTTTCAAAATCAGCAAATAAAAATATGACATCCATACATAAACATATGTTTATGAAGAAACGAAAAAACACAAGCTAAAGCAAAAATTTCGCAATACCAGATAACCAAACATTGTGTTGTATGATCAGAAAAAAGTTGATAAACTCTAAATCGGATTCTTGTAAATTCTTTTATTTTACTTGATCTACCACACCTACCGCACGTTATCTTGGCCAGCGCTTCGTTATAAAACCAGATTCTCTTCTTGCGAGGTCTTTCTACCAATTGTCTTACATTGGGTGGTTGGACCACTGGTATCAATAACCCATGTTTTGTCTAGGGTATCTACGTGATCAGACTTGCTAGTGTCAACAAGCCAAGTAACCTGTTACAAAATACATCATTATATCCCTGGACTCCATCTCGATGCAACCCCATAAATTTATACATACCTTTAAAGTTGGATTAGTGTATTCGTTAGGAAGCTTTTCAGCCTAGAGTATGATAGCGTATTTCAATGGCGTGGGCACACCCCACGCAAAGTTGATTGTCTGTATGAAAATTATCTCTCTCATTATCTTTCGAAAAACCAAGGATATACCGACAGATTTCACAAGATATTAGCATATATGTTTTACCTTTGTTTAAAAAAAAAATCTAGAAAATCTGAGATTGATCAACAAACTTTAGACATATTGAGTAGACATCATATGAATTATTTTTTAAAATATAGACATTCTCTACTATTTTTCTTTCCAAAATATGTCACCAGTGAATTTGATTTTTTTTAAAAATAATCTTTATTGTTGTCTGTGGGGTTTGATCCCCCACGTGTTCTACTACTGAGCTAAGACGACTTTGTTTTCTATTATCAAGTGGTTATGAGACATAAAATATTCTCTTGCCTACGTTGTGAAAAAAAGACACATATTTTAAAAGTTAAAATCATTAGATATCATATGAATTATTTTTGAAAAAGTAGACATTCTCTACTATTTCTCTTTCGAAAATATATTAGGAAATTGTCCATTTTAATAGTACCTTTTTGATACAAAAAACATTAAAAAAATTAAAAGGTTAGGGGTTAATTAAGTTTTATTATATGATACAAAATCTATTTAACTTCGAAAAAGTATAACAAGAGGCACTTTGATGCCATTTGAAATTGTAAGTTCTATTCATGATATTCATTTACGAGAGAATATTTTATGTCTCATAACCACTTGATAATAGAAAACAAAGTCGTCTTAACTCAGTGGTAGAACACGTGGGGGATCAAACCCCACAGACAACAATAAAGATTATTTTTGAAAAAGTAGACATTCTCTACTATTTCTCTTTCGAAAATATATTAGGAAATGGTCCATTTTAATAGTACCTTTTTTATACAAAAAACATTAAAAAAATTAAAAGGTTAAGGGTTAATTAAGTTTTATTATATGATAAAAAACATTAAAAAAATTAAAAGGTTAGGGGTTAATTAAGTTTTATTATATGATACAAAATCTATTTAGCTTCGAAAAAGTTTAACAAAAGGCACTTTGATGCCATTTGAAATTGTAAGTTCTATTCATGATATTCATTTATGAGTCAATTTGGGTTTTTTTTCTTTTTTTCTTTTTGGAAATTATGTCATCTGTGGGGATCAAACCCTTGACCATGTAGTTAAAAGCAACAAGTTCTACCACTGAGCTAAGAAGATTTTATTTTTTTATTGTAAAATTAAATACTCTTATGGTATCATATCTCAACTATTTTTATGTTGTTGAGATTTACTATTATTTAATGGGCTTTTAACAAGACTAGGTTAAATAAAGAAAAAAATTACAAAAGTGTCTATATTTAGAAATTTTTGCAAGACTGATTAAGCGTAATTCAAAAGAAATTTCCTTTAATAGAGAAAAGACAAAAATACCCCAACTTCTTGAAATCAACTTTTAAAAGAAATATCTTTAGACGGTGAATAGCCTCCTAAAACATTTCCTTAAATTGTGGTTTTTTTTTTTCATTTCATTTGTGAAGCGTAATGCATTTTTTAATTTCTTTCTTGTTGATAGTTGTTTTGATTTTGTCAAAAAAATCTAAAAATTTTCAATTGTGTATTAATAAATAAATATGAAATTTTTGATATTATTATTTTTCTAGTATGAATAAATGAAGTAAGTTGTGTAATATATTGATAATTCTAAAATATATTAATAGTGTTTTTTGTTTAAGTGTAAGTACCTTATTAATACTATATTATATATTTATCTCTTGAATGAGTATTAGTTATGATGTATTGTAGGAAATTATATTGAATGTTCTCTTGCTATAAAATAATTACAAATGGAAGTGAAATTTAAAGTGTTTGCATCTATAACCATTAATACTATATTATGAATACTCATTAATACAATATTTTTTGTTATTAATATAGTATTATGTATTATTAATACAGTATTTTAGCTATCAATAAAGTATTGTGTATTATTAATACAGTATTATGTATTATTAATATAGTATTATAAGAACATATTATTAATACTAATGATCATAATTGCAAATTTTTTAAAGCATCATATTTGTAATTACACAAATATCTTCATCAACAAATCAATATTTATTGAAATAAAAAGCACCAAATTTAGGTCGTTCATAATGATTTTCAAATTTAAGTACATTTATAAATATTTTGTTAAAATAGTTCATATTGTATTAATAATTTAAGATTGTATTAATGAGTATTAATAATATAATATTGAACCTATTTAACTATAGATGCAAAAATTAAATATTTTTTTAATCTCGAAAAATATTTTTAAATTTGACTACATTTTGTAATTATTTTGTTACAATAATTCATAGTGTAAAAATGATACACAATATCATATTAATAATATATGACACTGTATACCTGAGTATTAATAATACAATATTGAACCATATTGATAATTATAGATACAAATATTTTCAAATTTAACTATCTTTGTAATTATTTTGTTAGAATATTTCAGATTGTATTAATAATACATATAATGTATTAATAATACATAATACTATATTAATAATGTAACACTGTATTAGTGTGTATTAAAGATTGAACTGTATTTATAATTATATAAGCAAATATTTTTTAATTTAACTACTTTTATTATTATTTTGTTAGAATAGTACATTAATTACAATTTCCTAATCTTAGACAATTTAACATTTAGAGCATTAAATCTAGAAATTTAAAATCCACCCTATAACGGAAAATAATGAAGTAAAACAAGAATTTGAAATAGAAAAAAAAAACCATGAAATTTTAAAAAATGAATCAAACATAATTAATTGATTTATTGATTTAAGAAATTTCTCAAAAATATAATAAAAACAAGTTAAAAAAAAAACCCAAACTGTAACAGCGGAGTGGCTGCATGACAAATTGGTAAAAGGAATAAAGAGAAAAAAAGAACGTGAGAAGAAGGGTAGATTAGGTATTATTGAAAAGTATTATTAATTAAATTTAAAACAAAAAATAGTTTTACAATTACTTTCAACTATGACTAGATTTGTAATTATTTTTCTAAAAGTGACTATCTACCACAATTTCTCTTATTTAATTACTATGCGTACCACGTGGTTAATAGCCACACACTCTACCACTGACCTAAGACGACTTTATTTTCCATGACCACGTGGTTATGAGACAAATAGTATTCTCACCTACGATGTAAAAAAATGACACATATTTTAGAAGTTAAAATCAGTAGACATCATATGAATGATTTTTGAAAAAGTAGACATTCTCTACTATTTCACTTTCGAGTCACTTTGATTTCATTTTCTATAAGTTCAATTCAGGATAATCCTTTCCGAGTCACTTAGATTTCCTTCTTTTTTTTTTTTTTTGGAAATTACGTTATCTATGGAGATCAAACCCTTGACCATGTAGTTAAAAGCCACAAGTTCTATCACTGAGCTAAGACAATTTCATTTTTTATTGTAAAATTAAATAATCTTATGGTATCATATCTCAACTATTTTTATGTTGTTGATTTACTATTTAATTACTATGCCTACTATAATTTTATGCTTTTATGAACTATTGTGGATAGCTTAGTGGTTAAAAAGTCATTAAAAATTTTGTAGGTTCAATTCATGATAGTCATTATGAGTCAATTTAGTTTATTATATGATACAAAATCTACTAAACTTCAAAAAATAATTTAAAATAATCTTTATTGCCATCTATGAGGATTGAACCCATGACCACGTGGTTAAAAGTCACATGCTCTACCACTGAGCACGTGGTTATGAAACGAATAGTATTCTCACCTACAATATAAAAAAAATGATACATATTTTAAAAGTTAAAATCAATAGACATCATATGAATTATTTTTGAAAAAGTAGACATTCTCTACTATTTCTCTTTCAAGTCACTTTGATTTCATTTTTTCTAAGTTCAATTCATGATAAACATTTACGAGTCACTTTGATTTCTTTTTTTTTTTTTTTTTGGAAATTATGTTATCTATGGGGATCAAACCCTTGACTATGTAGTTAAAGCCACAAGTTCCACCACTGAGTTAAGACGATTTCATTTTTTATTGTAAAATTAAATACTCTTATGGTATCATATCTCAACTATTTTTATGTTGTTGAGATTTACTATTTAATTATTATGCCTACTATAATTTTATGTTGTTATGAAATATTATGGATAGCTTAGTGGTTAAAAAGACATTAAAAATTTTGTAGGTTCAATTCATGATAGTCATCTATGAGTTAATTTAGTTTTATTATATGATACAAAATCTACTAAACTTCAAAAAAATAAAATAAAATAAAATAATCTTTATTGCCATCTATAAGGGACGCGCTATACCACTGAGCTGGTTAAAAGACACGCACTCTACCTTCGAGCTAAGACAACTTTATTATCCATGACTACGTGGTTATGAAAGGAATAGTATTCTCACCTACGTTGAAAAAAATGACACATAGTTTAAAAGTTAAAATCAATAGACATTATATGAATTATTTTTGAAAAAGTAGACATTCTCTACTATTTCACTTTCAACAATATGTTAGGAAATAGTCCATTTTAATAGTATCTTTTTGAAAATGGCTTGTTCTTACAATTAACCCCTCACGGTCCAAAAAACATTAAAAAAATTAAAAGGTCAGGAGTTAATTAAGTTTTCTTATATGATATAAAATCTACTTAACTTCAAAAAAGTTTAATAAGAGACACTTTGATGCCATATGAAATCGTAAGTTAAATTTATGATAATCATTTACGAGTCACTTTGATTTCTTTTTTTAATTTTTTTTTATAGAAATTACGTTATTTATGGGGATCAAACCCATGGCCATGTTGTTAAAAACCACACGTTCTACCATGGAGCTAGGACGACTTTATTTTTAATTGTAAAATTAAATACTCTTATGGTATCATATCTCAACTATTTTTATGTTGTGGAAATTTACTATTACTTAACTACTATGCCTACTACAATTTTATGCTTTTATGAACTATTATGATAGCTTAGTGATTAAAAAGACATTAAAAATTTTGTAGGTTTAATTCATGATAGTCATCTATGTGTTAATTTAGTTTTATTATATGATACAAAATCTACTAAACTGAAAAACAATTAAAAGATCTCTATCGCCGTCTGTGGGGATTGAACCCACGACCACGTGGTTAAAAGCCACGCGCTCTACCACTGAGCTAAGACGGCTTTGTTTTTACATTTAAAAATAATTATATTTATTGTATGTATCTTAAACTACTTTTACTTTGAAATTTACTATTATTTAACTACTATAGCCAGAGGCTACAATTTTTTTTTTTTTTTGAGATTACAACAATTAAGGGGTGGGGGAGTCTCGAACTTAAGACCTCGAGGTCAATAGGTAATCGATGCCGCTTGAGCTACTAGTCTATTGGCCAGAGGCTACCATGCTTTATGAACTTGTTTACATTTGATTCAATTTCAAATCAAATCAATGCACCATGTGACTTTGTCTTCCACAATATAATACTTAGAGAGTTAAATTATTTAAATGAGATTAAAAATAGTTATTTAAATATTTAATTCATGGAAATTCATTTTAAAAAAGATTTAAACAAAGCTATTAAAATAATTAATTTAATTAAAAAAATATAAGGAACATATTATCTCGACCAATCAAACCCCAACAACAGGAAAAAAAAACTATGTTTTCCTAGACGCTGGTTTTGTCTCGAACATAATAAACAAATTACTTGTTAGATATGCGAGGAGGGATTTCAAAAAGGGCAATTGGAATTGGTTTGTGTACTACTTATTCGTTTTACATGTTTTAGTATCATGAAGTAAAGATATATGTTTAGAGCTCTTTAGAGAGTTGGATCTTTACAATCCCGCTATGTAAAGTGTTTATATCTATATGAATTTTTTGAAAACAATACAATCCAGATTTTTGGGCAGTACGTATAATGTCTGTGAAAATTATAATTGAGCTGCTTGCAAGTTAATTTAAGCGCTCATAAATTATATATATATATATATATAATTTATTATAATCAATTGTTTTGTACGGCAGTTGTGTTATTATAACACAATATAGAAACAATAGTCCAAAAACTTCCTTAAAATAATTATTCTATTTTTAACAAACAAAAATCATATATCTTTCATAAGTATTTTTAATTTTCCATTTTTAAAAAGATTTAGAGAGCTAAAGAAATCTCTTAAAAGAGGGGAAAAAATGTTGAGATATGGTGCACAAAAATTTAGAACTTAAAAATAAAATGTTTTAGATTTTTTAAAATTAGTTGGGTATATATATATATATATAGCAATAAGAGACAATTTTAGAGGGAAAAAACTTAAATAAAAAGATCAATTAAAGAGATATTTTTTTAAAAAAAATTACCGAGAGAAATGAAAGACTATTTTTTTTTTCGTAATTCTCCTTGATAAATAGTATTTGGTTTCTCTCTAAACGATCTTTTAATTTCTTTTTTTATATCTAAAAAAGAAGAAAAATAAAAGTTAAGGAAGATCAATTAAAGAGAGAAATTAAAGATAATTTATCCTAAAAATTGATATTTGATTCTCATTTATTTGAGAGTAATAATATCGTCTATGTAGGATTTGTACTCCCCTCCTTTATTTATACCGAAAAATGTAGAGAAATAAAAATTATGAAAAATTTGAGAAGTGGATAAGTTTTAGGGAAATATTTACTCAAAATTAGCATAAGTCAATTTGTATCAGAAAATATATTAAGAACCACAAGATTTGTGGTTCTTGTCCCCAATTATTTATATACACGAAAAATAAGGAGAAATATATAGGAAAACCAACAATAATAGAGCTATAACTATATAATACAACATAATAATTGTGTTTGTGAAGAGATTGTTTTTTGAACGTTCGTTCCTGGGCCAAGACCCGAATGAATAATGTTACATGTGAGTTTTGAATCTAGATTTTGAGGGAATCATAACTTCAAAGTCTATCTCTTCAACGACCCATCATTTTTTGGGGATAATTTATTTTTTATACTATAACAATTAACCTTATAAATTCGAACCTAAAATGTCTTAATCATTGAGTGTCCACTGATGCTACTGGAAAAACCATTGTGGTTGACCATTGAAAAACAAAATTCAAAACAAATCAAGAATAAATAAAATAAATTAATTAAAACCAATCATATTATACCATAGTTGAATACCTGACAATTAAATGAATATTCATATTTACTATGTAACTAAGTTTTCTTTCATTGCCGAATGGGTGTGACACAATAATTTTATTGTTTGGTTGTAAATAGCATCATAGGTTTGAGCCCGAGAATCGGTATTTGTCCCCCTTCTCCGATATGTACTAAAAGAAAAGTTTTCTTTCATTGCCGCTATCATGCATTATCTCGTCCTGTCATTCGTCGGAAACTTGCTTCATCATCCGCCGTCGACCTTTAGGGGCCTTCGAACTCCATGGACGTGACCTTGCAGCATTGTCGATCATCAAAACCCCTATTCTCTGTCATTCTCACCTTCTTTCTCAAAATCTATATTCTCCATTGTCTCTGACCAATTCCATTATTGTAGTCGTCAAGAAGAAACATAAGTTTCGTTTCGGAGTACATCTCATCGTCGTCTCTTGTCGTCGGCTAATGAAGATTTTTTCTACAACTAGAGTATGAACAAGATGGAGAAATTCCAATTGCAAGAAAAATGAGGTCTTCAATCTTATTGAAATAGGAAACCAATATTTGCCTCAAGAGAAAAACCTCTGATCTATTCCATTTTCTAATCAATCCAATACAAATGAAGAAGAAAATATTAGGAATATATAGAGTACATCAGAGGTGAAAAAACGCTTGAGCAACAAGAAAAGATCACACAAAAACCATTTAGAAAATGATCCACACCACACAACAGAAAGTAACGAAAAGAGTAAAGGGGAAAACCAAGCTTCTAGAACAATGACAGCTGGCCTAATCTTCAAGTACCATTTATCTTCTTAGGATGAACGAGTCTTTGCCAAATGGACCTCTTTCCTAACACCCCCCGCAAGCCTAGAGAGGTGAAATCCCGAACGTGGAGCTTGAATCGTAGCTGCACAAACATCATCGCCGAAAGCGGTTTGGTCAAGACACCTGCAATTTGAGCTATTACTGGCAGATGTTGGACAACAAGCTTCCCATTTTTTACCAAATCTCGAACAAAGTAAATATCGAGGTCTACATGTCTTGTTTTGGCATGTAAGATGGGATTGACACTGAGATGCACTGCACTAAGATTATCACACCATAATACAGGAGGCTTAATAATTGAAATACGCAAATCATGTAAAAAAGAAGATAACCAAACCAATTCAGTCGCTGCCGTAGCCAAACATCTATATTCCGCTTCCATGCTTTAACGGGAAATAATAGTTTGTTTCTTGGACCCCCAAGAAATAAGATTACCACCAAAATAGATACAGAAACCAGAAGTGGATTTACGATCATCTGGGTCCAACACCCAGTCAAAATCACTATATCCATGAAGACTCAAAGTAGTCGGTTTATGAAGATAAAGACCATGGTTAAGTGTACCCGCTAGATACCTCAAAATTCTTTTCACCATTTTCCAGTGAATCAATTTTGGTGAATGCATAAATTGACAAGCCTTGTTAACACTAAATGATATTTTAGGCCTAGTTAAAACTATATATTGCAATGCACCAACAATACTACGATAAATAGTTACATCATGAAAGACCTCACCTCCATATGCAGATGGCAATGCACCACTGACCATGGGAGTGGCTATTGGCTTAGCATTCAACATATTTGTTTTGCTGAGGACATCTTTAATGTACTTCGTTTGAGAAAGAAACATGCAACATGTTTGTGGATAAGAAACCTCAATGCCAAGAAAATAAGTAAGTGGACCAAGATCATTTAATGAGAAAGTAGCATTCAACCGTTTGATCAAGCTTTGGATCTCTGCATCAGAATTTCCCATGATTAAAATATCATCAACATATATAAGCACATAGCAATTGAAATTTCGAATATGTTTAAACAGCAAGGATGTATCTGCACGAGAGGAAACAAAACCATCCTTGTGAAGAAACATATTCAACCTATCAAACCACACACGCGGTGCCTGCTTTAAACCATATAAAGCTTTCGTAAACTTACAAACTGTTGATTTCCCATCACCTTCATAGAAACCGACAGGTTGTTCCATATATACTGTCTCAGACAACACACCATGAAGAAACACATTGTTAATATCAATTTGTCTGATAGACCATCCATATGCTAAAGCTAGTGTTAAGGGAACACGTATGGTATCGGTTTGACCACGGGACTGAAAGTTTCAAAATAATCAACCTGAGGGGATTGATGAAAGTCTTTTGCTACAAGTCTTGCCTTATATTGTGATATGGATCCATCCGAATTTATTTTGATCTTAAACACCCACTTGCAACCAATGATCTTTTGGTTGGATGGTTTTGGAACTAAGGTCCATGTGTTATTTACTAGAAGAGCATTATATTCCTCTTACATTGCTTGTTTCCAATGAGTATGCTTCAAAGCTATCTTAGTCGTTAGAGGTTCCCTTTCAACATATTCACTCAACAGAACTTTAGGCTTGAAAATGCCTCTTTTTGCACGAGTCATCATCGAATGTTGGTTTTGAGGTATGGACCTTATAACCTGCGCAACAACCTCTACCTGTGAGTTTTCTGGTTGACCACCTGAATTTGATAAAGATGTTGAACCTATAGACTCGTGAGGAACAGTAGGTGCATTTGTTGAACTATCACACAATGACATAGAATGTGTAGGGGACTCCGAGGCAAGAGGTAAGGTTGGTGAAATAGTAGGATTCAGGGAGGCATCACTCCTTACCAGAGGCTCAGCAGATTTAACTAAAGGAATAACATTGTGAAGTATGGAGCCAATAGAAACAATTGGAGTATTTGACAAGGTTTTGGAAAAGGCAAATGGAAAACAATGTTCATCAAACAGAACATGTCTAGATATGAAGACATGACCATCCTTAACTACGCATTTGTATCCTTTATGAAGCGAACTATACCCAATAAAAGTACAGCGTTCTGAGCGAAAAGATAGCTTATGATTGTTATATGGACACAAACAAGGAAAACATTTGCTGCCAAAAACTTTAAAGGATGAGTATTGAGGTACCTGGTTAAAGATTTTCTTGAAAGGACTCACTCCATCTAGGACAGAAGTTGGTAGCCTGTTAATAAGAAAAGTAGTAGTAGAGAAAGCTTCATCCAAAAAACGTAGGGGCATAGAGGCTTGAGCAAGTAAAGTGAGTCCTACATCAATAACATGTCTATGTTTTCGCTCAAAAATACCGTTTTGTTTTGATGTGTAAGGACAGGATATGCGATGAGTTATGCCATGTTGTTTGAGGTAAGATTTTAATGGTTTGAACTCTGTTCCCCCATCTGTTTGAAGTCTTAACACATGTGTTCCTAGAAATTTTTCCACTTGATTTCGAAAGTGAATGAAATCAACTTCAGACTTAGACGATAACATGTATATCCATGTATATCTTGAGAAAGCATCAACAAATGAAACATAATAACGAAAACCACCTTTGAGATAAAGAATAAGTAGGTCCCCACACATAAAAAACAACAAGTTGTAAAGGTTTGGTGTAATGAGTAAGAGATTTTGGAAAAAGGGAGAGCATGATTTTTCCCTAAAGCACAAACATCACAAAAACTTGATTTATTTGAACAATGTAGCAATGAGGGCATACAATTCTTCACAATAGATTGAAAGGTAGATAGAGATGGATGGCCTAGGCGCCTATGCCACACATCAAGAGTATTATTAATAATAGACCCATTAGAGGGGGAATTAGAAACAACAGAATTTGAATAAGGCAGAGAATATTCAACAACATTAGAAACATGAGATGTGGGATTTTGAACATGAGAATTCAAATCAAACCGGTAGAGGCCATTATGGAGAGTCCCTCGAAGAAGCTCCTGATTAGATGCTCGATCTTTCACAAGACAATAAGAAGGATGAAATTTAAAATAAACAGAATTATCCCGAGCAAATTGACTCACACTAATAAGATTCTTAGTAATCGTAGGAACATGTAATAGATCATTAAGATGAAAAACTCTATTAGAAGACATAATAGAACCATAGCCACAATGTGTGGTAGCCAAACATGCACCATTTCCCATATGAACTTGATTGTTTCCTTGATATTCTGAGCTTACTGAGAGATTTCCCATGTTATTGGTAAGATGATTGGTTGCTCCAGGGTCTGGATACCAATTTGGGTCCTGACCATATGAAGCATGAGGTAGATTTGCCAACTGAGCCACATGTTGAATTTGATATCCCATTGAACCATACATCATGGACTGAGGAACTGTAACTTGATTTTCCTTTGGTGCTCGAGGAGAATACCGTGGATGTTGTTGTGAGAAGTCATTTATGTAGTAACAACGATTTGTTGTATAGCCATAACAACCACAATGATAGCACTGAAGTTTATTCCTATTATTCAAGTTGGAACGACCTCCTCTGTTATTGCCAGATCGACCACGTCCTCTCTGATTTCCATTGTTCGACTGCTGATGAGAGTTATTATCCTTAAATGAAGGAGACGAGTGTTGGATGTGAACATTAGCCACTGGATGAACAGATTCAATACTCATAGCTTTAGCTTCAAGTCTGGTTTCATGTGTCATGAGCAAAGCCATGAAATCTTGCACTGTATAAGAGCAGATTTTTGTGGTAATGACAGAGACCATAGAATCATACTCTAGACCAAGGCCGGCAAGAATATACATAATATGATCCTCAAGAGGAATCAACTTACCTACTGCAGTTAAGACATCTACACATTTCTTAATCTTTGAGAAGTACTCACTTAATGTTGAACCTCCCTTCTTGATAGTTTGGAGCGTTGATTTAAGCTTCATAACTTGGGCCAGATTTCTCAAATTGAAGATCTGAGATAAACACACCCAGATATCTTTAGCAGTTTTGTAGTGAAGCATTTTTTCAAGGATAGATGAGCCGATCTTGCTTCTTCTATGCTGTATAGGCCAGATTTGACTGCGTAGTATCAACATCACCGATTCGTACAATGATCGTTTCTGGAGGTGCAGTAGAACTTTGGTCGATATGAGATTCGAACAGGCCATGGCCTTCAAGAGCAAACTCAACTTGAAATTTCCAACAGGAAATTTTCACTCGTGAGTTGAACAATAGCAATTTTGCTACCTGGTAAAATCGTAGAAGACAATGAAATCGGACTCACCGTTTGATCGAAGCTTACTTCTGAGGATTCCATGAGAGAAGGAACGGTTAGAGAGGAGAAAGAAAAAAAAAAAAAGCTATCAGAGACGTCGCAAGACAGGTCGAGCTCTGATACAAAATTTGCCTCAAGAGAAAAACCTCTGATCTATTCCATTTTCTATTCAATCAAATACAAAATGAAGAAGAAAATGTTAGGAATATATAGAGTACATGAGAGGTGAAAATACTCTTGAGCAACAAGAAAAGATCACATAAAAACCATTTAGAAAATGATCCACGCCACACAACAGAAAGAAAGCAACGAAAAGAGTAAAGGGGAAAACTAAGCTTCTAGAACAATGACAGCTGGCCTAATCTTTAAGTATCATTTATCCTCTTGGGCCGAACGAGTCTTTGCCAAATGGGCCTCTTTCCTAACATATTGAAGAAAAAACTCATGAGTTGAAAATGATTTTATTTACAAAATAATATCATCAGGTTGTGTATTATCTTATTATTATCATAATACAATTTTACATATGTACTATTACATGTATTTATATGTAATATGCGAACTACCAAAAAATTTACTTCTACCCCATATATGCCTGTATGAATGGATATTAATATGGGTATTATATAATACTGTATTGGAGTTGCTACAACTATAGATTGAGGTATTATATTATAATACATTATATTTTTATTTAAAAACATTATACCCCATATACATATATAAGATTATTGTAATAGACCATTAGTATTATACTACGAGTATCGTAATAACAAGATTAACCTAATACAATATTATTAAGTTAGTATTATAATACTAATTTAATATTGATGTGTTTCTCAAAAACAAAAAAAACATAATAATAATATTGATGTTATAAGAATTTATAATATTGTATTATCACAATATTAGTATTACGATGAGTATCATAATGATTGTATTAATTTAAGATATAAAATATGCTCCCAAATTAAGATCTGTTCATATTTTATTTCCATGAAACTTAAGGACTATGTTAAGGTTTCGTGTTGTTGTAGCCGGTCATCAACCGCTTGATCGAAAATCATGGATTTTTCACGGTATTATTATGTTTTATTTGAAAAAAAAAATAGACTGTTTTTTTAATACAAGATGAGTGAAAGAGATTACAAATACCGATTCCAGAAATCAAACTCGTGGCCGTGTAGTGAAAATGGATAAACACCAAACCAACTAACCAACTGCGCCATCGTCTCATTCGATAAAAAAAAAAAAAAAAAAAAAAAAAAAAAAAAAAAAAACTGTGATTATGAAGAAAAATAGAATATTTGGTTGGTAAGTGACTCAATCAAAAGAAGTTATTTAAAGTTGCATTTTAAAATAAGTCACTGGATTCAACCCCAGTATTATTAATTACTTCGAAATAAAATTAGCCTTTACGAATTATATTTTACAAATTAAAAAATAATTTAAAACTTGAACCATATTAATAATTTTAAGCAAATGTAAACTCTCAGGCCCCAAATAAATAAAGTAAAATCTTACATCATAGAACTCATCATTTGCAAATATTTTAAGGGTGGAAAGTAATTACAAACGCGTTTATTAGCAAAATTAATTTCTTAAAATTTTAAAAATAATTTTAATAGAAAAAAAAGATAAAAATGCCCTCATACATGTATTAATTGTTATTATGGTACCTAACTAAAATATACTTGTGTTCTCCTGTAATTAACTAACAGAAGAAAAACTACACCTAGTCCATACTCACCTAGTTCATACTTGTGTTCTCGAATGTCGAATCTAATTAAAAACATATGATCAAAAATTAAAATTACAAAATATTGAAGAAAAAAACTACAATTTAGAGCAGCTAACAAGCTTCATAGTTCAACAACATTGGTATATTTCCATAATTAAGAAGTCATGACTAGATGAAATCATCTTCTATAATACTTTAAAAAAATAAAAAAAACTACAGTGCAGAGCATAACTAAAGATAATTATTAATGAAAAATACATTTTAATCCATAGATTTAGAGTATAATTTCAAAAGGAAAAATTAAATTAATTTGATATAATTTTTATTTGGTCCATCAATTTTAAATCAAATATTTTTATCATTTACATTTCAATAATGCTAAATTTTATTTATTTTATATCTTTTAAATTTACATAAAAAAAATTTACTTTTATATTTATTTCCTTATAAAAATATATTTTTCGTCAATGTTAAAATAAGCATTTCATTAAAAAAAAAAAAAAGTAATATAATGATCATATGTTATATAATGAATAATTTTTAAAAAATTAAGATTTCTTTATTAAAAAACATTCCTTGTTTACAATCGTAAAATAAAAATATTTTGTTGGAGAAATATATATGTATTAATTTTTCATAAATTAGGGATGGTATATATATATATTTATGGAATACTTGACCTTTACAAACATGCATATGGTGAACATTCAATAATTAGGTGAAGAAATGATATAAAATTGGAACCAAATTCTAAAGATATTTAAATAAATTGATTGTTGACTAGACTTTTTTGCTTTGAAAAGTGGATGCACACTTTGACAACTCTTTCTCTCTCTCTCTCTGTAAGCAGTCAAAGAAAGGTTTTATTTATTTATTTATTTTGTTTATATTATAAAAAGCATGTTTAAGATGATCAAAGTTGACTTGGAAATATTAAGGTACTCTTACAAGTGCTTTAAACCTAACCCACATAGATTTTCTCTCTTTAAAACTAAAAAATCCTTTCACCAATCCCCACCTACCCCAAAAGCAATTCTTTATATAATCTCATCTCTCCAATTCCATTCATCATCAAGCTTCTCTCTTTCTCAACAAATGGCTTGCTCTTCAACAAAATCTAGTGCTTTTCTCTCTATCTCAACAATGCTTCTTGTTTCTGTTGTTAACAAGTTCATATTCCCAATTTCTCCATTTACTTTTGGAGTCACCATCTTCCTTGTTCCTCTCCTTACTTACATCATCTCTTCCATTGCCTTCTCCTCCAAGCTTCCTCCTGGCCCTCTCTCCATTCCCATTTTTGGCAACTGGCTCCAAGTTGGAAATGACCTAAACCATCGCCTTCTCGCTTCCTTCTGCAAGCGATTCGGCTCGATCTTTCTCTTGAAGCTCGGCTCTAAAAACCTCGTTGTTGTGTCTGATGCTGAACTTGCTAGCCAGGTTCTCCATGCCCAGGGTGTGGAGTTTGGTTCCCGTCCTAGGAATGTTGTGTTTGATATCTTCACTGGAAACGGTCAGGATATGGTGTTTACTGTTTATGGGGACCATTGGCGTAAGATGCGTAGAATCATGACATTGCCATTTTTCACGAATAAGGTGGTGCACAACTATAGTGGCATGTGGGAGGATGAGATGGACTCCGTGGTTTGTGATCTTAAAAGTAACAAGAAATTTCAAACGGAAGGGATAGTGATCAGAAAACGCTTGCAATTGATGTTGTACAACATCATGTATAGAATGATGTTTGATGCTAAGTTTGAGTCTCAAGATGATCCTTTGTTCATCGAAGCTACTCGTTTCAACTCAGAACGAAGTCGATTAGCACAAAGCTTTGAATACAACTATGGAGATTTCATTCCTTTGTTGAGACCTTTCTTAAGAGGCTACTTGAACAAGTGTAAAGATTTGCAGAGTAGGAGGTTGAATTTTTTCAACAAAAACTACGTTGAGAAAAGAAGGGAGATAATGGCTATTAATGGAGATAAACACAAGATAACATGCGCAATGGATCATATAATAGACGCTCAATTGAAAGGTGAGATTAGTGAAGCGAATGTGATTTACATTGTGGAAAACATCAACGTAGCAGCGATAGAAACAACACTATGGTCGATGGAATGGGCAATAGCAGAGCTGGTGAATCATCCAAAAATTCAACAAAAGATTCGAGATGAATTAAAGAGCGTCCTTAAAGGAAAGGAAGTGACTGAATCTAACCTTCATGAGTTACCATATTTGCAAGCAACAGTGAAAGAGACACTAAGGTTGCACACTCCAATACCATTGTTGGTGCCACATATGAACTTGAAGGAGGAAAAACTTGGAGGATTCACCATCCCTAAGGAATCCAAGGTGGTAGTAAATGCATGGTGGCTAGCCAACAACCCTGAGTGGTGGAAGAATCCAGAAGAGTTTAGGCCGGAAAGATTCTTCGAAGAAGAAAGTGGGATTGAAGCTGTTGCTGCAGGAAAAGTGGATTACAGATTCTTACCATTTGGAGTAGGAAGGAGGAGTTGTCCTGGACTTGTTTTAGCCATGCCAATTTTAGGCCTCATCGTTGCTAAATTGGTTTCTAGGTTTGAAATGAAGCCTCCTAGTGGAATGGACAAGATTGATGTCACGGAGAAAGGAGGACAATTCAGTCTGCATATCGCCAACCACTCAACCGTTGTTTTTAAGCAAATAATTGCATAATTTTCCATACCTCAAAACAATTCATATTTTCTCTTCAATTTTAATTTCCTTAGTTTTGCATGTTATATGTTGTAATAAAAAATCAAATCCAATACAATTTGTTCTTCTTAAAATAGTTAAATATATGTTTTATTTATCTTCCATATACATTATCTTTCTATGCTTTTTTTTTTTCAAGTGATGCCTACATGAAAAAATCTCAATTATGATTTTGCAATCACATTTTATTCCACTCTCTTAGCTCTCCCAGTTTTTACTACTTATAAAGGACCAAGAGAGCATATGGAGGTGTGTATCAATTGCATCCGCCTTCTAAAGATCTTCTTCCATTCTTTTTTTGAGGACAAGTTGTTGGAGAAAGAGGATTACAAATACCGATTCTTAGGATCAAATTCGTGACCGTGGAGTGAAAATGGATTAAACAAAATCAAATAATAAATCGCGTCACTGACTCACCGTAAATATACTTTAAGTCTATCAAACTAACAATAATTTCACATTCATACATATCATTAATCGAAATAAAGAAGGTTCTATCATTCAAGTACTTTTTTATTTTTAATGAAAAAACGTCCAAAAATTATTGCAACTTAATCAATCATACCTGAAAAATATGTCAAATGTATTTAAATAGAAAAGAACGCGTTGAGTGAAAAGGCAAGAGTAATAGAAAAAATAATAATAATAAAGAATTTTTATGAGTAGCAAAAAAAATATCTACACATATTACAATTTTAGAAAAAATCAATATAAAAAATAATGATTTAATCAAGTTTAATCAATAGTCCCAAAATGAATAAATTTCAAAATCAAGCAAAATTAATAAACTTCAATAAATAAAACTTGAAAGGAATAGGTTTAAATCAAATTAAATTTAAAATATTTTAATTTGCATGGAATATTTTTTAAAAATATTATAATTAAAATAAAGATGTCACAATTTGCTACAACAAATTTTCAAATAGACAGTCAAAAGCATAGGCTTTTATAATCACATCACCAACCATGTTGCATGCATCACTAACCAATCATCATCACTACTCAAGATAGTTAAATTAAAAAATAACAATAATAAATTAAATAAATAAGGTCAATTGTTGTATATAGTCAAAGTTGACACAAGTACTGCACCTCCTTCACCAACCATTACCTAAGGCCAAGTTTTGACCTTTAAATTTAAAATATGTTCTCACCAAAACCTACCTCTAGACTTTTTGGTTACAATAATAAATTAAGCACATAGTTTTGCTTTGCTAAAACCATCTCTTTCTAGGAATGCTTTGTCCCCTCTTTCTTCAATGCTTTTAGTTTTCTTCTCTTGTTTTTTATTTTTTATTTTTGAAATAAGGGTAACCACACTCGTCCCTAAATCAAGCACTGGAAAATATCGAAAGAGTAATATCACAACTGAATCTTGAACCTGAAACCTTGAGGAGAACTTACCTTCAAGACTCAAGTTTTCAACCACTGTATCATCCCTTGGGGAGTACTTTTCTTATCTTGTTGAAAGTGTCAATGAGCCTATGATCATAATACTCATTTTGAATCTCACAATTTTAAAGATAAGAAATGTGATCTTTTACAAAACTTAAGAACACACAAGAGAAGAATGGTCCTTTTCTTAACTCTTTTTTAATTGCTTTGCTTCACTTATTTACAAATATTGATGGAAATGATCACTTCAAAATACACAAATTAAATAAGTATACGCTTCTATAAATACTACTAATATACCTTACCAAAATATCTCCGTGCAATCTATAAACTTGTGTATCTAGAAATGATAAATTATATATGTGTTTCATGAATCTAACTTAATTTCTAACATCTCTAGCCAATGACTTCTAGTCATCATTTTGCGCATAGAACCTCACATGGTGGAGAAATCGAGAGGACGTTTTTGTGTTAAGTATCCCACATTAGAAAGGTGATGAGAACACCAATTAGAATTTATAAGATAAGATGAATTACTTTATTCATTGCCAATTTGATTATGAGAAGAAACTTTATGTTAATTTATAAGATAAGATTAATTACTTTATTCATTGCCAATTTGATTATGAGAAGAAACTTTATGTTATTAGACTAGTATAAGAGTTTATTAAATTAAGATGGGAATTCACTTCAATAAAAAAAAATTAAGATCCTATAAAAAATATTGAACTCCAAGAGACATCATCTTAAATAAACATGATGAAATTTTTTTATATATTAAAAAAAAAACTTTATAGCATTTATAAGATGGATAAATTATTTTATTATTATTGTTGTTGTTATATATAATCAATGAGTTTGTGATTGGAATCCCACGTTATCAAATTATTTTTCAATTTCAAGCCTTAATCTTTTAAATTTTGAAATCCATAATGTATTTGTTCACTTGCAATGACAATGGAAACTATTAGGTTCCTTTCTCCTAAACAAGCTTGCTCCTTTTGGCATGTATGAAAAAAAATGCCCATTCCATTTTAAAATTAATTTTAGTTCATGTATTTTTAATAAAATTTAAAATTAATATTTTTTAAAAGTGTGAAAGAACTTTTTTTGTCTAATCAAAATTACTTCAATAATAATTAAAAAAAAAAATACCGCGTGAAAAAACAATTCGGATGAACTTATTTCTAAAATTTATAAAGAAAAGTATTTTTTTGTGAATAAACGCTAAAATAAATGGACAATTAAAATAAAATCTAAAACACATCATATATATTTTAACATTACTCATATTAGTTGAACCTCTCTTTGCATTGCATATGTAATATTTTCTTGTATGAGCAGAACTTTATATTTATTATAAAAAAAAATTAAAAGAAAAAAAATGTATGGCTCTGTACGAGTGACATCATGGTGAGGTGCAACCACAACTAGACTTAAATTCTTTTCTTCTTATATAGGAAAAGATGCCAAAAATCTAGGTGTAAGAGCAGCTACCTCCAATTAAAAAGTGTATAATTAGTAGCAGCCTTTTATAATTACTATTCATACACAAATATACCTAATATCATATATATCACAGGATGTCAAGTCAAAGCAAGTTGACAATGGTCAAAAATGAAACAAAATAGATTAAAATAATACTACTAGGTTGTTGATGGAGCTTCACAATAACCACCACAATGTACATCAATTTTGACCTTTCAAAGGAGATATTTTGAGAGCCACACAAACCCATTCATTTTCTAATTATAATAAGGCACACAGTTTTGCTTCCTTCACCAAACCTTTCTATATAAACTGAATTTACCTCTTTCCATCTCTCAAGCTGCTATTTCTCATATCTCTGTCTCTTTAGATATGGCTTCAAGTGCCTTCTTTTCTCTCTTTTCAATGGTTTTTGTTTCTCTTGTGACTAAGTTCATATTCCCCATGTCTCCAATTGCTTTTGGGGTCACAATCTTCCTTGTTCCTATTCTTACTTACATCATCTCTTCCATGGCCTTCTCTTCCAAGCTTCCTCCTGGCCCTCTCTCCATTCCCATCTTTGGCAATTGGCTCCAAGTTGGTAATGACCTAAACCATCACCTTCTCGCTTCCTTCTGCAAGCGATTCGGCTCGATCTTTCTCTTGAAGCTCGGCTCTAAAAACCTCGTTGTTGTGTCTGATGCTGAACTTGCTAGCCAGGTTCTCCATGCCTAGGGTGTGGAGTTTGGTTCCCGTCCTAGGAATGTTGTGTTTGATATCTTCACTGGAAACGGCCAGGATATGGTGTTTACTGTTTATGGGGACCATTGGCGTAAGATGCGTAGAATCATGACATTGCCATTTTTCACGAATAAGGTGGTGCACAACTATAGTGGCATGTGGGAGGATGAGATGGACTCCGTGGTTCGTGATCTTAAAAGTAACAAGAACTTTCAAACGGAAGGGATAGTGATCAGAAAACGCTTGCAATTGATGTTGTACAACATCATGTATAGAATGATGTTTGATGCTAAGTTTGAGTCTCAAGATGATGCTTTGTTCATCGAAGCTACTCGTTTCAACTCAGAGCGAAGTCGATTAGCACAAAGCTTCGAATACAACTATGGAGATTTCATTCCTTTGTTGAGACCTTTCTTGAGAGGTTACTTGAACAAGTGTAAAGATTTGCAGAGTAGGAGGTTGAATTTTTTCAACAAAAACTACGTTGACAAAAGAAGGGAGATAATGGCTACTAATGGAGATAAACACAAGATAACATGCGCAATGGATCATATAATAGACGCTCAATTGAAAGGTGAGATTAGTGAAGCCAATGTGATTTACATTGTGGAAAACATCAACGTGGCAGCAATAGAAACAACACTATGGTCGATGGAATGGGCAATAGCAGAGCTGGTGAATCATCCAGAAATTCAACAAAAGATTCGAGATGAGCTAAAGAGTGTCCTTAAAGGAAAGGAAGTGACTGAATCTAACCTTCATGAGTTACCATATTTGCAAGCAACAGTGAAAGAGACACTAAGGTTGCACACTCCAATACCATTGTTGGTGCCACATATGAACTTGAAGGAGGAAAAACTTGGAGGATTCACCATCCCTAAGGAATCCAAGGTGGTAGTAAATGCATGGTGGCTAGCCAACAACCCTGAGTGGTGGAAGAATCCAGAAGAATTTAGGCCGGAAAGATTCTTCGAAGAAGAAAGTGGGATAGAAGCTGTTGCTGCAGGAAAAGTGGATTACAGATTCTTACCATTTGGAGTTGGAAGGAGGAGTTGTCCTGGACTTGTTTTAGCCATGCCAATCTTAGGCCTCATCGTTGCTAAATTGGTTTCTAAGTTTGAAATGAAGCCTCCTAGTGGAATGGACAAGATTGATGTCACAGAGAAAGGAGGACAATTCAGTCTGCATATCGCCAGCCACTCAACTGTCGTATTTGAGCCAATAATAACTTAGTCTAGTTAACTTTCTTTTAATGGTATGGTCAATTTAACAAGAATGGCATCTTGTTTTCTCATATTTATTTTGTTTGAATTATTGTTATCTCTTCGATTATAATATTTGATTCGTTATAAAAGAGAAGGAATAAACATCTGAAGGAAAAATGGTAGCAAACTCCACTAATTTTTCCAAGATTCCTAGGATACTAAAGTCTAACCAATGCACCATTTCTATAGAGGCGAACACTATTTAAAGATTTGAGTCACGGATATTAGGATCGCTTCTCTAATTATATCATATGCCTAAAAATATTGAGTCCAAAATATGTGAACTTGGTATAAATCCTTTGAACAAAACGCCATCAATATAACATGAATTCCAAACC
Organism: Sicyos edulis; assembly: GCA_036507275.1. Classification (NCBI taxonomy): domain Eukaryota; kingdom Viridiplantae; phylum Streptophyta; class Magnoliopsida; order Cucurbitales; family Cucurbitaceae; genus Sicyos; species Sicyos edulis. Next base: position 7,061,703 of record CM071856.1, on the reverse strand, counting down.
ATACATACTTGAAGAATACCATTATTATAGTTAGGTGTGTATATAGGTCGAGTTAAAGTGAATTTCTTACCAACCCAAATTTTTTGAATTGATCAATCCACCATTTCTTCTAACTTTATATATTAGATCAATTGAGTCACCCTGTTGTTGTTTTTAATAGATATACATATATATATATATATATTTAGTGTTATCTACTTTCAATTTTCTAAATAAATTAACATGGTAGCTTCTAATTAATTTATATGAAAAAGATACATTTTAAATATTTAAAAAATATTTTTGATAGAATTTGGGAGATTAAATGGTTTTAAAACATTAATGAAATTTTAAAAAAATATGCACATATAATTATGTTTTATGTAAGAAAATATATTTTTAACGTTAATAAATAATTCGGGTTAATTTGAGTTAATACAAATTAATTTCAAATCAATCATGAATCAACTTAATTTACGATAATTTTATTATTTAAATTCAATCAAATAAAGTTGATAATGCAATTCAACCGATTAAATTTGGTTGGATTGTTTGAATTTTTCGGATATTTAAAGAAAATTCAATTTGAGAGATGATTGTGTTTACTATTCTAGCCAACACTTTGATCCAACGACCATTTTTCAATACTTTTTTAATTGAGTTTTGAAATATTTTGAGGTATAATCCTATTATCATATTTAACTCACTAACGAATAAGATCTTAACAATAGACTGTAATAGATTTTAAAAAAAAAACAATAGACTTTAATACAAATAACTGTCCATTATTTCAATTATCATATTTACTTATTTGAACTATTTTATCTGTCCTTTATTTGATAATTATCAAAATTAAATTTCCATTTCATATTTAAATGAAATGAAATGAAAATGTACTAGCCCATAACTCTTTTATATATTAAATCAATAGTGAAAAATAAATTATATTAATTAAAGAAAAAGAATGTAGTATATGGGAAATGGTTACATTATATAAATCACGAAAAAATTATATCAAAAACCAAAACGCTTTCATTCTCTTTCTTTCCAACAAACACCAATTTCATTTCCTATTAAAAAACAAATAAAGAAAAAAATTCATTTCACTTTCTTTTTGTGTTCAGAATTGATTTTCTCCAACTTCCCTTCCAACCTCAACAAATATGGATTTTCTTAGGCTCCATTTCATAATCATTTCGTTTTTTGTTTTCTGTCTTTGTTTTTAATTTTTTTAAAGATAATCAATTTCGGTTTTTGTTTTTCAAATTTTAAAAACATTTTTAAAATATTAAAAGAAATTTAAAAACTAAAAAAAGTAGCTTTTAGAAACAAGTTTTTATTTTTGTTTTAAAAAAAAGCATGAAAAAATCAAGAATAAAGAATAAAAAACTAAAAAAATCCAAACAAAATGTGAAATTTGAAAACAAGAAACAGTTATCAAATCTATTTTTTGGTTTTTAGTTTTTAAAAACAAAAATCTAAAATGAATTATCAAATATATACAATTTTTATTTTTTAAAGCAAAAAACCAAAATCTAAAAATGAAAAACAAGAAACAAAAAACGATAAATAAAATGGTTATAAAACAGATCTTAATGTTTTGTAAGCATGGAACATATATTCACTTCCTTTCCTTTTCTATATTCACTTTCTTTCCTTTTCCTTCCTTTCTTTATCGTTATAGCCAAACATGCCCATAGAGGTTTTATAGAATGCTTTGAGAAAATTTTTGTAAGAACTTTTTGGAGCAATTTCATCAAAAACATAAAGTTGGATCAATCTTTGAATAAACTCTCACTAATACCAATAAAAATAGTAATTAAATGACTTTAGTGTACATCCAATGACTTAAAGATTATGAATTGAAATCTTCTTACCAAATTGTTAAACGCTTCAAAGAATGAATGTGCGCAAGCTTGAGATTAAATTATGCTAAGAAATTCAAAAAAATAAGTTAACTATAGTTACTAAAAACAGGATTATCACTTAATTTTAAATACATTAAACTAAATATATGTAACTATATTTTCTTTAGAAGAATTTGGTTAATTTTTTTGACTGAAAAATTTGGTTAATTGTTCAAAGGATATAGTAAAATAAAATGATTTAAGATTAATTTAAATTTTGTCCTTGGTAATGGTTTTTTTAATACCTTGGTACTTTAGGTTTCAATTCCATTGTAATTACAAAATTTTGATCATTATTTTAGTCCTTTGTACTTCTGAACACGTCATTTATATACATCCTAACCAATAAAATTGTTTTTAATTGGATGCTTTTAAATTTCTAATTTTAGCCTCTAGTGTTTGTATAAATTTTGTTTTAGTTCTTGTTTTTTTTTTTTTTTTTTTGAAAAGTTGTTTTAGTTCTTGTTAATTCCTTTAAATATAACATCTAATAGGAATCTTAAAAGAAAACACATAAATACATATTTGAAGGTACATTTAATATTAATGTTAGTGTTGTTGAGCATTGAATGTGTATCAAAAGCAAATTAAAAATAAGCAATCCAAAGAATAGAACAAAGATTAAAAAAAAAGTGTAAACACTCTTTCAAAGAAACAATGCTGAAATTATTTCTAGATTTTCTAGAACATTTAATTAAATACTTGATAATTAGTTTTTTTAATTTAAAAAAACCACAACTATTAAGTCGTTTTTCTTCAATATTTATCGATTATTTAATAAATTAAAAATTAATAAAAATGTAAATAATAAAAACTCAAGCCAATAATCCCTCATTTCTATCTCATTATTTCTAATCATTCATTTCTAATTACTCTAAATGATGCATTTTTAAACCTTCATTTCTAACCATTCAAAATAATTAATCATTTTAAATCTATATTCAAACAAGATATTATCTTTTAACTATCTTATATAAAAATTACATTCAAACTAGTTTTTTGCAGCAACTTCTCCATAAAAATTTACATTCACACGAGTTATAATAAAAAATTCAATTTCTAACTACTCAAAATAATTTATCATCCAAAACCTCACCTAAACACCTTTTAAACATTCTAAAAAAAAACACCTTTTAAACTACTGCAATGTATAATAAAAAGGTTTAAAGTTAAAATCTCAGACGAAATATTTTTAAATTGAATACTAAAAATAAAAAAAATTGTTCAAATTCAACGTCAGTAAATATTATTAATGATCGTTAATTAATATTTTTTTTAAAGTAAATATTAGTATTATTAAATCAACATGAGTGGGCAGAATCATTAATAAACATATTAATTAACATTTGATAATAAATGCATTGAAGATTAAAAAAAAAATTTGGAATGTTAAAAGAATTTTTTAACCACTTATAAGAAATTTATTCCATTAATAATTATCACTCCTAATAAATTTCATAAATTTTAGAATTTAAATGGGTAGAGAATTAATTCTCATCTTTACTATAAAATGAGGTTCTTCATAATTTCTTCTCCAACTTTTTTTTTTCTTTCCATTTTTCACATTACTATTAAATGCTTTCGATTTTCAAAATCTCCAAAGATGGTATGATGTTTTGAAACAAGATAACTATGCTTGTCTTTATGCAAGAAACCAGAGAAATTAAAGAAAAATGGTATGATGTTATATTCAAATTACATGTAATTTATGTTTTGAATCCATAAATGAAATTAGATTTAATTTTAAAAAAGGTACAATTTTGTAACTCAAAATTTTACAATTATGAAATATGAATATATATATATATATATATATATATATAAATAATCGACTAAATATGAAAAGTTTTAGAAAAAATGTTGGGAATTTACACTATATAACAATTTTTTTATCACAGTTTACAATTATAGCACATTTTTAAAAATAATTCATTTATAGTAAATTCTGTCATTCTTTTAAAAAAAATTATTTACCTTTTTGATAGAAGACTTTTGATAGAATCTATCATTCTTATCTCTAGTGATGAAAGTCTATCAATGAATATGATGGACGTCTATCAATTTATTTTATTTATTAGTAATTGATTTTATCGGTCTCTATAGATAGAATCTATCAATATGGAATTCTATCAATTTACATTTCTTGATGTATGTGCAAATATTTTTATTATTGTATTATTCATGAAATATTTTAACCATTTTATAATATACATGCAAAAGGCAAAAAATGTTTTAATTAAAACGGTTGACAGTTCTATTTTTTTAACAAAAATTTATAATAAAAAATAAACGGTCCATACAACATAAATTTGCTTTTTTTTAATCTGATTAAATAATAATATTTTTGTTTATTTTATGTCAAATTGATTGAATCATACGATTTTCAAGCTTTCATTTATATATAAAAAAAAAGTTATTATAATAGTTTGTTTGAATTTATTTAAATCTACTGAGAATGATATAAATCATGTAAAATTGTAGGTGTAATAAAAAAAATTAATATAGAAATAATTTAAACATTCTAAAACTAATATTTAAAAATAAATAAAATTTATGATTATTCAGCATAATCTTTCTGAACTTAATACTCGCCTATAATTAATTTTAATTACAAAATAATCCTTTCAACAAAGTTAAAATAAAGTTAAAATTTCAGAGGAAATATTTGAAAATGGAATACTAAAAATAAAACAAAGAATTTGAAATGACAAAAAAGTATCAAATGGCATTATTATCTTTGATTGACCATCATTTTCCCTGTTACCCTTTTTTTGTTTTTCCTTTTCCCCCAGGCAACCAACCCCCCCTTCTGTCTCCGTCTTGTTCTCTCCGATCAATGCTCCGGCGACTCCACCTTCTCCGGCGGTTTCACTTCTCTCCGGTCAGTATTTCTTATCGCTGTTAGTTACTTTTGATTCGCGATTCGTTTTCAATGATCATCTGAAAAAGAGATTCTAATTCATTCACAAAACTTCCTTATCTTCAATCCAACAACACAGATTTCTAAATTTCCTGTAAATTTAGCACAGAGATCAGCAATTTCTCTTCAAAACCTTCAAGAACTGCCCTGAATCTTCTCTAGACCTAAATTCCAATTCATTTCTCACAAATCTACACATCGCAGCCCTAAAAACCAAATGATCCAGCAATTGCCTCAAAAAAACCATCAAAATCCAACAGATTTTCATCAATTCAACAACATTTTTCCGGTGGATTGATTCTGTAAACGAGTGAATGAGCGATAGACACAGACGATGAATTGCAGGTGGATTGGAGAAGAAGATCATAAATCCAGAGTTATGTCGAGCCTGTGCCGGTTCGCTACGAGGGCGGCGCCTTTTTCTTTCTTCATTTATACTGAGATCCATTATTTTTGCTAATATGCGCCATTTTTTTTTTGTATGTTTGCTTTTATTGTTCTTTGTTGTTATTAATTATATATATCCTTCATTTAACCATTGGAATTTCTCCTTTTAATGTTTTGCCACTTTAATTTTTCACATGGGATTAACTATTTTCCTATATCTTTTTTTACTTCATTTGTACAAATTATGACCATTGTTGCTTGTTGCCATGTTTTTTGAGTAATTTGTGCCAACCTAAGTGAACCATATTTTGTCTGCTTCATAATGTAACATTATGAAGTTATTATGTCTGCTTCATAATGTAACATTACATGTATGGTTGGGTCTGCTTTTCTGCTGCCATTCTCTTCACTTTCTCTAGTGTATTTATATTTGTGGGTTTCTTTTTCTTTTGTTAAACTTTGTTTTTTGATCTTTGTAGGCTGACCCAGAAACAGATGGAAGTATATGCTCAAATGACACTACAACCAGTCCCTTTCTGTAAGTGCCCATTTTAATTCTCCTACAAGATTTTCATCCTTTCAATTTCCATATTTTGATTGCTTCATAGGGTGGCCCTGATGGTGAGGATTTGGAATTTTGGAGCACCTCCCAGGTCGTGCGTTCGAACCACCGATACTAGTGATCTTGGGTGAGAGTGGAGTGTAGCCATTGTCCGTTTATACTTCGGTTATCAACCATCAAAACTAGGCCTATTGGTCAAAGAAGGTCTTAGAAATCTAAAAGATTATGAGTTAAATACGTCAACTACTTAAGAATTAATTTCCTATAGGTTTCCTTAACATCCAAATATTGTAGCATCAAGCAGCTTGTCCCATAAGAATAGTCGAATTGTACATAAGTTGGCATAAGCACTCACATATATTAAAGAAAAAAGTAAATACTTTAGAAATGTCATGAGTTGGGTTATGGTAAAAAAGGTACCGATAAATAGCCAAAAGGTTCAAGAGAGAATGTGTTCAAACCATGATGACAACCTAACTTTAATAAAGATTTAATGCCCTACGAATTACCTTGACGGCCAAATCATGCGATTGTCTCGTTAAAATAGCCTAGGTATGTGCTTGACTTGACTGTGACACCCACAAATGTAAGAAAAAAGAAGAAAAGAAGCAAACAATCCTAAATTGGTAATACAACCTTACGTTCATGATGTTTTACTTTGCAATTTGACAAGGATGCATTGTTGAGATCTGATCTAGCACTCAAGTCTAATAAGCTTCAACCAAAGTTCTTTTGTAAAACATGGACTCCAAGTGACAAGAGCATGCATGGTGGTGATATGATCCAGGATCTAGATTATATCAAAAGATAAAAGAATAAAGATAAACCAAGTTTTGATAGGAACTTGGAACCTCCCTTCTCAAGAGAATCTCTTGAGCCCTTACAATAAATCACTCAATAACTCATTTAACAATTGGATGCCTAAACTCTAACCTAACCCACTCTATTTATAACAAAATACTAACTTATTCTCCAAGTAATGGCTAAATAGAGCCCTAGGCCCAACCTTATCAATACCTGCCCCTTTAAAGCACCTTGTCCTCAAGGTGGGCATAAAAAAAAAAATAGATTTTTTTTTTTTTTTTTTTTTCCGGCAGCAGCAGCAGCGCGTGGTCGGTGGTGGAGGCAGCAGTGACAGACAGAGGTGGTGATGACAGTAGCGGCAACACCGTGGTGGTGGTGGCGCGGCGGCAGTGTCGGAGGTGGTGACGGTGGAGATGGCGGCGGCGATGTTAGAAGTGGTGGCGGCGATGGTGGTGGCGGAGGTGGTGACGGCGGCGCAGCAGCAGCGCCGCAGGTGGGGTTGGTGATGGTGGCGGAGGTAGGGGCAACGGCGCAAAGAACGACGGTGGGGAAGGCGGAGGCGGCAACGGAGGAGGCGGTGGTGGCGGGTCAAAACCCCAGCCGTCATTGTTTTTTCCAACCTAATTTCCTCCCTAAAACATCGTTTTAGGTCATTAAAACTCTCCTTTAGGTCTTCTCTAATTTCTTTTTTAGAGAAGCTACCTCTTTCTCGAGGTCTTTTTCAAGTCCACCATCAAACTTTGCAACTTTTCTTGAATGAAACGAAGAACCTCTTGATCCATCTCTACAACCAAGAATTGAACGGCTCTGATACCAATTGATATGATCCAGGATCTAGATTATATCAAAAGATAAAAGAATAAAGATAAACCAAGTTTTGATAGGAACTTGGAACCTCCCTTCTCAAGAGAATCTCTTGAGCCCTTACAATAAATCACTCAATAACTCATTTAACAATTGGATGCCTAAACTCTAACCTAACCCACTCTATTTATAACAAAATACTAACTTATTCTCCAAGTAATGGCTAAATAGAGCCCTAGGCCCAACCTTATCAATACCAATTGATATGATCCAGGATCTAGATTATATCAAAAGATAAAAGAATAAAGATAAACCAAGTTTTGATAGGAACTTGGAACCTCCCTTCTCAAGAGAATCTCTTGAGCCCTTACAATAAATCACTCAATAACTCATTTAACAATTGGATGCCTAAACTCTAACCTAACCCACTCTATTTATAACAAAATACTAACTTATTCTCCAAGTAATGGCTAAATAGAACCCTAGGCCCAACCTTATCAGGGGGGTTCTCCGTACCATGTTGTGCTACAAAGAAGATTTTCCTCCCTCTTGTGAGCAAATTTTTTTACTTATTTTTGCCATGTTATCGATCTCTTTTTATGTCCATTTTAAAGTGTAATGTTCTGTTTATTTTTTAGGAATTCTCAATGCAACTACCTGCACAATAGCTTGTTGTGAAGGATTTTCATGATACTATATGGATTTTTCATCACATACATCAAGTTATGTGACCTTTTTTTCCAATTGACAAGAAAAGATCACATACCTTGATATCATGAAAATCCTTAACAAGTTCTTGTGTAGGTGGTTGCATTGAGAAATCTTAGCTAGAACAGAAAAACATTACACTATGAAATTGACATAAGAGGAGATCAATAACATGGCAAAAACAAGCAAAAACATTTGCTCATAAGAAGAGGGAAGATCTTCTTTGCAGCACGGCATGGTACGGGGAACCCGCCATGCATTCTCGTGTCACTTGGAGTCAATGTTTTACAAAAGAACTCTGGTTGAGGCTTATTAGACTTGAGTGCTAGATCAGATCTCAACAATGCATCCTTGTCAAATTGCAAAGTAAAACATCACAAAAGGATTGTTTGCTTCTTTTCCTCTTTTTTCTTTGTATCCATGAGTGTGTAAGCCAACTTGTGCGTACTATGACTGTTTTAACGAGAAAATCACCTAAGCCTACTATATTTGGTTGCAAAAATAGTTCATAGGATATTAAATCCTAATTCTTGTCATCATGACTTGACACTTCATCTCTTTCTGCCTTTTGGGTCAGCCTAGAAAGATCAAAGAACAAAGTTTAACAAAAGAAAAAAAAAACCCACAAATTTAAATTCACTAGAAAGTGAAGAGAATGGGTGCAGCAAAGCAGAACCAACCATACATGTAATGTTACATTATGAAGCAGACATAGTAACTTGGAAGGAAAATTTGGGTAGCTTGGGATTTGGGCATCCACATCTTTCTTCCAACCTGAAATTACAAATTTCACTTATTAGTTTACCACTAATTACTCTAACAAAAGATTTTCATTCAAATAATTCCAAATAGTCCTTTTCCAGAATAATATAATTTTGTAGTACAAGAGTACACCATTTATGTCATAAGATCTTTGAACTTCTTACTAACATTTTGTTCTTTATCTTTGAGTACATGGATGCATTCAACAATGAAGTCAGTAAGCAGGAAAATAAAAAAGAAGTTGGATCTTACTTGAAGACATCTTTGAAACTGTGCAAGTGTTGGATTCTTTTTTATCTTTCTTTTGCATTCCAATTTTTACTTCTACTGACTTTATTCTCATTTCTCTTTTGAATGAGCTTTCGCCAAGCAAGCAAGAAGCTAGTAAGAAAATAGATAACGAGAGGAGAGTTCTACTTACTTGGAGGTTCGACAATGAGGTACGAACTCGGCAAAACCTTTGGATCTTTTAGTCTTGACTTAGAACTTTAATCTCTTTGTAAACTTACTGACTTTGTTTTCTTTTTCTTCTTTGTGTAAGAGTTCCTCCAAGCAAGTCAAACAATCAATAACAAAACAGGAAAAGGACAGATGATAATTTTTTATTTCTGGCATTTTTTTCAGGTTCTAAACTTGTTATTAGCTTTTGTATATGATAGGTATTTTTTAAGAAACATCTTGTCTGGCATTTTTTAGTGTTTATGTTTGTAATTTTAAAGAAATATGAGAGATTTTGTAATGGGAGTAAGAAATCATTGGCAGAAGAGAAAAGAGAAAGAGGGGTGGAAAAGGAGAGATGAAATGAAGATGATATTTTTTTTATTGCCAATTCATCAAATTTCAAACTATGGTCAACTTTTTTTTTTAGATTTTTTACTTAAAGACTATTTTTAAGTTTTTGGAAACGTTCAGGAACTAAAATTAGAATTTTGAAAGTTAAAAAGACTACAATAGAATAAATATGATAATGGAGGAACCAAAAATGGTATTTGAATCATTAAGGCCCTGTTGGATAACTATTTGATTTTTTGTTTTTTATTTTTGAAATTTAAGCTTATTTTTACTCAAACTTTCTATAATGTATTCCATCTTTCTACAATACATCCATCTTTCCTTAAGAAAGTATTTGAAAGCTAGCCAAATTTCAAAAACAAAAATAAACTTTTGGTTTGGTTTCTAAGAATATAGATAAGATGTAGGTATTCATGTAAGATAAAATATATGATAAAGTAGTTTTTGTTGGTTTAAATTTTAAAAACCAAAAATTAAAAAGACAAATGGTTATCAAGCGGACCTAAAGAAATTAAAGGAGAAATTTAAGCAGAACGGAGGCTGTTGCATAAAGGAAGATCCAAAAAAAAAAGTTATGGCAATGCCAAGTTTACGGCTCAGAAAAAAAATTGATGTCACTTAGAAAGCAGGCCAACATTTAGTTTTTGTTTTTTCTTATGAACTTAATTTCATTAGTTTTAGTTAACCACTGTTCTAAATAAACTTCAAAAGTATCAAGGGATGAAAACAATGTAAATTTAATTTTCATAGAAATTATAGCTAACTGTACAATTGTGTTTCTAATAATATATTTAAATTACTTTTCAATTTCATCTGTTTTTTCTTTTCTTTTTTTTGAAGTTTAAAATCCATAATCTATGTATTCACAGGCAATGACATTGGGAACTACGAGGTCTTTTCTCAACAAGCTTGCTTCTTTGTGCATGTACGATGAAAGATTTTGATCCATGTAAATTTTTAATTTTAGTCTCCAAAAGCATAAAATTAGCGGTTATTTTTTTTAATAAAATTTACTTCAATAATAATAGTAATTTTGGTATAAGGAAGGATCTAATATAAACGTATTTATAAAGATTAGTTTTTTAAAAAGAAAACTTAACAAAAGATTTAGGGAAAAAATGCACAAACGACCCCTAAACTATGTTTGTAATAATTAACCCCCTAAACTTTTAATTTGAGCAATCACCTCCCTAAAATTTATTAAGTGTTACAATTAATCTCCTGAACTTTCAATTTTGAGAGATCACTTTCCCTAAAATTTAATAAATGTTACAATTAATCTCATAAACTTTCGATTTATCATATAATTGTTTTTTCTATAGAGTCGTGGTGCAAAGAAGATCTTCACCCTCTTGTGAGTGATTATTTTACTTATTTTTTCCATGTTATGATCTCCTTTTATGTCAATTTTACAGCGTAATGTTCTCTTTATTTGTTAGGATTTCTCAATGCGACCACTTGCACAGCTTGTTGTTAAGGATTTTCATGATACTATATGGATTTTTCATCATATATATATATCAAGGTATGTGACCATTTCTTGTCATTTGGAAATTTGTACTCGAGTTCATTAACTTGTGCAAAAATGTCTGAGAATCATTCTATGAAGCATTGGCTTGCATCATTTTGTATTTCTCAATGCAGGGCAACCAAAATGTTATTTGCTAACAACCGGTTGAAGTTTATTTGTTAGTGGAAAGAGAATACTTGTTGGTGATTCAGTTTTATTCATAAGGTGATGACTTGTCTTAGTATAAACTTTTTGTTCTTGTTAATTGTCTGAAAAAAGTCCATGTTCGTGATTATAATTTTTATATAAGCCATATAATGACTAAGCAAACTTCAATGTTTTTTAAGTGAAACAGGTGTTTTAAAATGAAGAATTGTTGTCTGGAAAAACTTGATCTTATTCAAAATTAATGTCTTGAGCAAAGATGAAAAACAACAGCTTCTTTTAGGAACTAGGCGAGCAACCGAAAAACTTATCGTCATCAGTGATTGTCAAGTGATAGTATGCTTATCGATATTCTTGCAGCTGCTGCCCAAGTTGCTGCAAACAATAACCCTTTTACTGTTTTCTACAACCCAAGATTCGTGCCAGTTACTTCTTTAGCCCTTTTAATGTGTTCACTAATTTACAAGTATTGATAAGTGATAAGATAAACAGTCAATAAATAATCTTATTATTCAAATGCATATTCCCTTAAATGAAGGCACACCTTCAAAATTTGTGATTTCTCTTGCCAAATACTATAAGGCAGTGTCTTTAAATCAAATGTCGCTCAATATGTGTTTTCGAATGATTGGATCTATTGCAAAAGAATTGTGCATCAATGATTAGGTTGGGTTGAATGAGTCTTACGAAATGAAAAATTCTACTTTGTAGACACAGCCTTATAGTATTTGGCAAGAAGAATGAAAATTTCTCAAGGAATTGTCTTGCATTAAAAGTAATATGCATTTGAATACTCATATTGCTTTCATTCATACAAAAACACAAATTAACAATTTATCTTTGCACTTATCATTATTTGCAAACTAGTGAATGCATTTAAGTGGTCAAAAAGTAACTGTCGAACTTTAGGTTGTAGAAGACAGTGAAAAAGGGCTATTGTTTGCAACAGCATGGGCTAAATAACTGCAACAATACCAATATATATACTATCACTTGACAACACTGATGACGATAAGTTTGTCGGTTTCCTGTTGGCTTGCCTAATGCCCAATAGAAGTTGTTTTTCTTCTTTGCTCACATTAATTTTGTATAAGATTGAGTTTTTCTATAGAACATTTCTTCATTTTAAAGCATATGTTTGACTTAAAAAAATACTGTAGTTTCCTTATTCATTCCATCAATCAAACCACCAAACTATAAAAGTTAATATTCATGAACATGAATTTTTTTCCGACAAGTAACAACAAGTTTATACCAAGACATGTCTTCATCTTATGCGAACTAAACTAAATCGCCAGCAAGTAGTCTCTTTCCACTAACTAATAAGCTTCAACCAGGTGTTAATAAATGACATTTTGGTTGTCTTGCATTGAGAAAAAGAAAAGGGGGCAAGTCAATGCTTAAAGAACGATTTTCTAACGTTTTTACACAAGTTAATGAACTCGAGTCTAAGTTTCCAATTCACAAGAAGAGGTCACACACCTTGATATATGTGACGAAAAATCCATACAGTACCATGAAATTCTTTTAACAACCAAGAGATTTTTTGAAGGAGAAAATTCAACGGAGTGAAGGAGGCGAACATTTAGTTTTATTCTTTCTTATGAACTTAATTTCATTAGTTTTAGTTAACCATCTTCTAAATAAAGATAAAAGTATCCGTAGATGGGAGCGATGTAAATTTAATTTTCACAAAATTTGTAGCTAAATGATCAATTGTGTCTAATAATATTTGAATTATTTTTCAATTTCATCTTCTTCTTCTTTTTTTTTTTAAAGTTCAAAAACCATAATTTATGTATTCACATGGAATGACATTGGAAACTAAGAGGTCCCTTATTCTCAACAAGCTTGCTCCTTTGTGCATGATCGAATATTTTGATTCATGTAAATTTTCAATTTTGGTCTCCAAAAGCATAAATTAGCGGTTAATCTATTTTAATAAAAATTACTTCAATAATAATATTCTTGATAAAAGGAAGATCTAATCTAAACATATTTCTTTAAATCTATAGTAATGGATCGAGAGATTAGTCTCTTTTTTTTTATTCCTTTAAAGAAAAGTTAAGAAGAAATTGATCATATAAGGAATAAATTTAAACTTTTAATAAAAATACATGAATGGAAATTTCAACCAAAATATTTAAATAAATAATAAAAAAAAAAGTCCAAAATACATCCTATTTTAATTTACATTATTCATATTAGTTGAAGCTCTCTGTGTATGTAGTATTTTATTGTTTAAGAAAGATGTCAAAAGTCAAAGTGTTGTAGCAGCAGCCATATCACTATATTTCATACACAAAAATCTCTCTCTATATAATACATCACAGGCTACATCTTCTCAAGTCAAAGCAAAGTGAAAATGGTCAAAATTGAATCACAATAATAAAATAATACTGCTTGTTGTTGGTAGCCACCAGAAAGTACATCAATTTTGACATTTCAAAAAATTATATCTCAAAAAAGTCACACCAACCAACCCATTCATTTTCTAATCATAATAAATAAACCACATAGTTTTGCTTCCTACCCCCAAACCATTTCTATATAAACCAAACTTCTCTCTTTCCATCTTTCAAGCTTCTTTTTCTGATCTATCTCTCTCTCTCTAGATATGGCTTCAAGTGCTTTTTTTTCTCTCTTTTCAGTGCTTCTTGTTTCTTTTGTTACTAAGTTCATATTCCCCATGTCTCCAATTGCTTTTGGGGTCACAATCTTCCTTGTTCCTATTCTTACTTACATCATCTCTTCCATGGCCTTCTCTTCCAAGCTTCCTCCTGGCCCTCTCTCCATTCCCATCTTTGGTAATTGGCTCCAAGTTGGAAATGACCTTAACCATCGCCTTCTCGCTTCCTTCTGCAAGCGATTCGGCTCGATCTTCCTCTTGAAACTCGGCTCCAAGAACCTCGTTGTCGTGTCCGATGCTCAACTTGCAAGCCAGGTTCTCCATGCTCAAGGTGTGGAGTTTGGCTCTCGACCACGGAATGTTGTGTTTGATATCTTCACTGGGAACGGCCAGGATATGGTGTTTACAGTTTATGGAGACCATTGGCGTAAGATGCGTAGAATTATGACGTTGCCATTTTTCACGAATAAGGTGGTGCACAACTATAGTGGCATGTGGGAGGATGAGATGGATTACGTGGTTCGTGATCTTAAGAGTAATAAGAAGTTTCAATCGGAAGGATAGTGATTAGAAAGCGTTTACAGTTGATGTTGTATAATATCATGTATCGAATGATGTTTGATGCAAAGTTTGAATCTCAAGATGATCCTTTGTTCATTGAAGCTACTCGTTTCAATTCAGAACGAAGTCGATTGGCACTGAGCTTCGAGTACAACTATGGAGATTTCATTCCATTATTGAGACCTTTCTTGAGAGGTTACTTGAACAAGTGCAGGGATTTACAGAGTAGGAGATTGAATTTTTTTAACAAAAACTACGTTGAGAAAAGAAGGGAGATAATGGCTGCTAATGGAGAGAAACACAAGATCACATGTGCCATGGATCATATTATAGACGCTCAATTGAAAGGTGAGATTAGCGAAGAAAATGTAATTTACATTGTAGAAAACATCAATGTGGCAGCGATAGAAACGACGTTATGGTCGATGGAATGGGCAATAGCAGAATTGGTGAATCATCCAAAAATTCAACAAAAGATTCGAGATGAGCTAAAGAGCGTCCTTAAAGGAAAGGAAGTGACTGAATCTAACCTTCATGAGTTACCATATTTGCAAGCAACAGTGAAAGAGACATTAAGGTTGCACACTCCAATACCATTGTTGGTGCCACATATGAACTTGAAGGAGGAAAAACTTGGAGGATTCACCATCCCTAAGGAATCCAAGGTGGTAGTAAATGCATGGTGGCTAGCCAACAACCCTGAGTGGTGGAAGAATCCAGAAGAATTTAGGCCGGAAAGATTCTTCGAAGAAGAAAGTGGGATTGAAGCTGTTGCTGCAGGAAAAGTGGATTACAGATTCTTACCATTTGGAGTAGGAAGGAGGAGTTGTCCTGGACTTGTTTTAGCCATGCCAATCTTAGGTCTCATCGTTGCTAAATTGGTTTCTAAATTTGAAATGAAGCCTCCTACTGGAATGGACAAGATTGATGTCACGGAGAAAGGAGGACAATTCAGTCTGCATATCGCCAACCACTCAACCGTTGTTTTTAAGCAAATAATTGCATAATTTTTCATACCTCAATACAATTCATATTTTCTCTTCAATTTTAATTTCATTAGTTTTGCATGTTATATGTTGTAATAAAAATCAAATCCAATACAATTTATTCTATTTAAAATAGTTAAATATATGTTTTATTTTTCTTTCGTATACATTATCTTTCTATGCTTTTTTTATCTCAATTATGATTTTGCAAACACATTTTATTCCACTCTTTTAGCCTCCAAGTTTTTACTAAATATAAAGGACCAAGAGAGCATATGGAGATGTGTATCAATTGCATCAGCCTTCTAAAGATCTTCTTCCATTCTTTTTTTTAGGACAAATTGTTGGGGAAAGAGGATTACAAATACCGATTCTTAGGATCGAATTCGTGACCGTGGAGTGAAAATGGATTAACACAAAATCAAATAATCAATCGCGTCACTGACCCACCGTAAATATACTTAAGTCTATCAAACTAACAATAATTTCACATTCATACATATTATTAATCGAAATAAAGAAGGCTCTATCTTTCAAGTACTTTATGAAAAAACGTCCAAAAATTATTGCAACTTAATCAATCATACCTGAAAAATATGTCAAATGTATTTAATTAGAAAAGAACGCTTTGACTGAAAAGGCAAGAGTAATAGAAAAAATAATAATAATAAAGAATTTTTATGAGTAGCAAAAAAAATATCTACACATATTACAATTTTAGAAAAAATCAATATAACAAATAATGATTTAATCAAGTTTAATCAATAGTCCCAAAATGAATAAATTTCAAAATCAAGCAAAATTAATAAACTTCAATAAATAAAACTTGAAAGGAATAGGTTTAAATCAAATTAAATTCAAAATATTTTAATTTGCATGGAATATTTTTTAAAAATATTATAATTAAAATAAAGATGTCACAATTTGCTACAACAAATTTTCAAATAGACAGTCAAAAGCATAGGCTTTTATAATCACATCACCAACCATGTTGCATGCATCACTAACCAATCATCATCACTACTCAAGATAGTTAAATTAAAAAATAACAATAATAAATTAAATAAATAAGGTCAATTGTTGTATATAGTCAAAGTTGACACAAATACTGCACCTCCTTCACCAACCATTACCTAAGGCCAAGTTTTGACCTTTAAATTTAAAATATGTTCTCACCAAAACCTACCTCTAGACTTTTTGGTTACAATAATAAATTAAGCACATAGTTTTGCTTTGCTAAAACCATCTCTTTCTAGGAATGCTTTGTCCCCTCTTTCTTCAATGCTTTTAGTTTTCTTCTCTTGTTTTTTATTTTTTATTTTTGAAATAAGGGTAACCACACTCGTCCCTAAATCAGGCACTGGAAGATATCGAAAGAGTAATATTACAACTGAATCTTGAACTTAGAACTTTGAGGGGAGCTTACCTTCAAGGCTCAAGTCTTCAACCACTGTGTCATCCCTTAAGGAATACTTTTCTTATCTTGTTGAAAGTGTCAATGAGCCTATGATCATAATACTCATTTTGAATCTCACAATTTTAAAGATAAGAAATGTGATCTTTTACAAAACTTAAGAACACACAAGAGAAGAATGGTCCTTTCTTAACTCTTTTTTAATTGCTTTGCTTCACTTATTTACAAATATTGATGGAAATGATCACCTTCAAAATGCACAAATTAAATAAGTATATGCTTCTATAAATACTACTAATATACCTTACCAAAATATCTTCGTGCAATCTATAAACTCGTGTATCTAGAAATGATAAATTATATATGTGTTTCATGAATCTAACTTAATTTCTAACATCTCTAGCCAATGACTTCTAGTCGTCATTTTGCGCATAGAACCTCACATGGTGGAGAAATCGAGAGGACATTTTTGTGTTAAGTATCCCACATTAGAAAGGTGATGAGAGCACCAATTAGAATTTATAAGATAAGATGAATTACTTTATTCATTGCTAATTTGATTATAAGAAGAAACTTTATGTTAAATTATAAGATAAGATGAATTACTTTATTCATTGCCAAATTTGATTATGAGAAGAAACTTTATGTTATTAGACTAGTATAAGAGTTTATTAAATTAAGATGGGAATTCACTTCAATAAAAAAAAATTAAGATCCTATAAAAAATATTGAACTCCAAGAGACATCATCTTAAATAAACATGATGAAAAATTTTTATATATTGAAAAAAAAAACTTTATAGCATTTATAAGATGGATAAATTATTTTATTATTATTATTATTGTTGTTATATATAATCAATGAGTTTGTGATTGGAATCCCACGTTATCAAATTATTTTTCAA
Source organism: Sicyos edulis (assembly GCA_036507275.1). Taxonomy (NCBI): domain Eukaryota; kingdom Viridiplantae; phylum Streptophyta; class Magnoliopsida; order Cucurbitales; family Cucurbitaceae; genus Sicyos; species Sicyos edulis. Next base: position 7,043,909 of record CM071856.1, on the reverse strand, counting down.
TTTGAAGCCTTAATCTTTTAAAATTTGAAATCCATAATGTATTTGTTCACTTGCAATGACAATGGAAACTATTAGGTTCCTTTCTCCTAAACAAGCTTGCTCCTTTTGGCATGTATGAAAAAAAATGCCCATTCCATTTTAAAATTAATTTTAGTTCATGTATTTTTAATAAAATTTAAAATTAATATTTTTGAAAAGTGTGAAAGAAATTTTTTTGTCTAATCAAAATTACTTCAATAATAATTAAAAAAAAAATACCGCTTGAAAAAACAATTCGGATGAACTTATTTCTAAAATTTATAAAGAAAAGTATTTTTTTGTGAATAAAAGCTAAAATAAATGGACAATTAAAATAAAATCTAAAACACATCATATATATTTTAACATTATTCATATTAGTTGAACCTCTCTTTGCATATGTAGTATTTTCTTGTATGAGAAGAACTTTATATTTATTATAAAAAAAATTAAAAGAAAAAAGATGTATGACTTTATATGAGTGATGTGTCTGATGTTGTGTCTGATGCTGAACTTGCTAGCCAGGTTCTCCATGCCCAGGGTGTGGAGTTTGGTTCCCGTCCTAGGAATGTTGTGTTTGATATCTTCACTGGAAACGGCCAGGATATGGTGTTTACTGTTTATGGGGACCATTGGCGTAAGATGCGTAGAATCATGACATTGCCATTTTTCACGAATAAGGTGGTGCACAACTATAGTGGCATGTGGGAGGATGAGATGGACTCCGTGGTTCGTGATCTTAAAAGTAACAAGAACTTTCAAACGGAAGGGATAGTGATCAGAAAACGCTTGCAATTGATGTTGTACAACATCATGTATAGAATGATGTTTGATGCTAAGTTTGAGTCTCAAGATGATCCTTTGTTCATCGAAGCTACTCGTTTCAACTCAGAACGAAGTCGATTAGCACAAAGCTTTGAATACAACTATGGAGATTTCATTCCTTTGTTGAGACCTTTCTTAAGAGGCTACTTGAACAAGTGTAAAGATTTGCAGAGTAGGAGGTTGAATTTTTTCAACAAAAACTACGTTGAGAAAAGAAGGGAGATAATGGCTACTAATGGAGATAAACACAAGATAACATGCGCAATGGACCATATAATAGACGCTCAGTTGAAAGGTGAGATTAGCGAAGCAAATGTGATTTACATTGTGGAAAACATCAACGTAGCAGCGATAGAAACAACACTATGGTCGATGGAATGAGCAATAGCAGAGCTGGTGAATCATCCTGAAATTCAACGGAAGATTCTAGAGGAGCTATCGAGTGTCCTTAAAGGAAAAGAAGTTACTGAATCTAACCTTCATGAGCTACCATACTTACAGTTCATGAGCTACCATACTTACAGGCAACAGTGAAAGAGACGCTAAGATTGCACACTCCAATACCATTGTTGGTACCACATATGAACTTGAAGGAAGAGAAGCTTGGGGGATTCACCATTCCAAAGGAATCCAAGGTGGTAGTGAATGCATGGTGGCTAGCCAACAACCCCGAATGGTGGAAAAATCCAGAAGAGTTTAGGCAAAAGAGGTTTTTTCAAGAAGAAAGTGGGATCGAAGCTGTTGCTGCAGGAAAAGTGGATTACAGATTCTTACCATTTGGAGTTGGAAGGAGGAGTTGTCCTGGACTTGTTTTAGCCATGCCAGTCTTAGGCCTCATCGTTGCTAAATTGGTTTCTAAGTTTGAAATGAAGCCTCTTAGTGGAATGGACAAGATTGATGTCACAGAGAAAGGAGGACAATTCAGTCTGCATATCGCCAGCCACTCAACTGTCATATTTGAGCCAATAATGACTTAGTCTAGTTAACTTTCTTTTAATGGTATGGTCAATTTAACAAGAATGGCATCTTGTTTTCTCATATTTATTTTGTTTGAATTCTTGTTATCTCTTCAATTATAATATTTGATTCATTATAAAAGAGAAGGAATAAACATCTCAAGGAAAAATGGTAGCAAACTCCTATACTAATTTTTCCAAGATTCCTAGGATACTAAAGTCTAACCAATGCACCATTTCTATAGAGGCAGATGCTTGTTGTAGAACACTATTTAAAGATTTGAGTCATGGATATTAGGATCGTTTCTCTAATTATATCATATGTCTAAAAATATTGAGTCCAAAATATGTGAACTTGGTATAAATCCTTTGAACAAAACGCCATCAATATAACATGAATTCCAAACCATACATACCTAGAAGAATACCATTGTTATAGTTACGTGTGTATATAGGTCGAGTTAAAGTGAATTTCTTACCAACCCAAATTTTTTGAGTTGATGAATCCACCATTTCTTCTAACTTTATATATTAGATCAATTGAGTCACCCTGTTGTTGTTTTTAATATATATATATATATATATATATATATATATTTAGTGTTATCTACTTTCAATTTTCTAAATAAATTAACATGGTAGCTTCTAATTAATTTATATGAAAAAGATACATTTTAAATATTTAAAAAATATTTTTGATAGAATTTGGGAGATTAAATGGTTTTAAAACATTAATGAAATTTTAAAAAAATATGCACATATAATTATGTTTTATGTAAGAAAATATATTTTTAACGTTAATAAATAATTTGGGTTAATTTGAGTTAATACAAATTAATTTCAAATTAATCATGAATCAACTTAATTTACGATAATTTTATTATTTAAATTCAATCAAATAAAGTTGATAATGCAATTCAACCGATTAAATTTGGTTGGATTGTTTGAATTTTTCGGATATTTAAAGAAAATTCAATTTGAGAGATGATTGTGTTTAGCTAGTCTAGCCAACACTTTGATCCAACGGCCATTTTTCAATACTTTTTTAATTGAGTTTTGAAATACTTTGAGGTATAATCCTATTATCATATTTAACTTACTAACGAATAAGATCTTAACAATAGACTTTAATACAAATAACTGTCCATTATTTCAATTATCATATTTAGTTATTTGAACTATTTTATCTGTCCTTTATTTGATAATTATCAAAATTAAATTTCCATTTAATATTTAAATGAAATGAAAATGCACTAGCCCATAATTCTTTTATATATTAAATCAATAGTGAAAAATAAATTATATTAATTAAAGAAAAAGAATGTAGTATATGGGAAATGGTTACATGATATAAAGCACGAAAAAATTATATCAAAAACCAAAACGCTTTCATTCTCTTCCTTTCCAACAAACACCAATTTCATTTCCTATTAAAAAACAAATAAAGAAAACAATTCATTTCACTTTCTTTTTGTGTTCACAGTTTGATTTTCTCCAACTTCCCTTCCAACCTCAACAAATATGGATTTACTTAAGCTCCATTTGATAACCATTTGATTTTTTGTTTTCTGTCTTTGTTTTTAATTTTTTAAAAACATGTTTGTTTGATAATCAATTTTGGTTTTTGTTTTTCAAATTTTAAAAACATTTTTAAAATATTAAAAGAAATTTAAAAATTAAAAAAAAGTAGCTTTTAGAACCAAGATTTTATTTTTGTTTTAAAAAAAAGCATGAAAAAATCAAGAATAAAAACTAAAAAACTAAAAAAATCCAAACAAAATGTAAATTTTGAAAATAAGAAACAGTTATCAAACATAGTTTTTGGTTTTTAGTTTTTAAAAACAAAAAAACTAAAATGAATTATCAAACATAAACGATTTTTATTTTTTAAAGCAAAAAATCTAAATCTAAAAATTAAAAACTAGAAACAAAAAACGAAAAATAAAATGATTATCAAATGGGCCTTAATGTTTGTAAGCATGGAACTTATATTCACTTCCTTTCCTTTTCTATATTCACTTTCTTTCCTTTTCCTTCCTTTCTTTATCGTTATAGCCAAACATGCCCATAGAGGTTTTGTAGAATGCTTTGAGAAAGTTTTTGTAAGAACTCGTTGGAGCAATTTCATCAAAAACAGAAAGTTGGATCAATCTTTGAATAAACTCTCATTAATGCCAATAAAAATAGTAATTAAATGACTTTAGTGTACACCTAATGACTTAGAGATTATGAATTGAAATCTTCTTACCAAATTGTTAAACGCTTCAAAGAATGAATGTGCACAAGCTTGAGGTTTTTTTTTTTTTTTTTGAAATCAAGAACCTTCATTAAAGATAATGATAAAGCATACAAACATAATTGCAACAAATTGATAACATAAATAAGGGATCACATAACTCTTTAACTACTATAGTTCTAGTCCACAAATTGAACCAGTACATAATTCTTGAACTACTATAGTTCTAGTCCACAAATTGAACCAGTACCGACTAAGAACAGATGAGCCACAAATAAAAAAGATGTTCAAGGGGTGAACCACACCTTGAGATATGATCTTCTTACGAATGGGAATGGAAGAACCCGTTGTAAGAGACTAACGAAAAGATTTCAACACTACATAGGTTGATTTTTTGATACTTTGGGGGTTAATCTTATTGACATAAAACTTAGTGACGTCCACAGACTCATCCAAGAGAGAAAATAGAGCTCCAAGACCGTAGAGGAGTGGAGGCACCATCGAATGTAACACCTGACCATCACTAACAGAACATTTCCTTTATCAATTAGCTCATCCACAAAACAAATGAAAAGAAAGACGAACTTAACAAAAATAACTTGTAACCAACTACTACAATTAGACCCAAAGAAAAGGATAATAGGGGGGGGAAAGTGCATCTTAACGATGTACTTAAAATTTATTAATGCATGGAAATCCCCCGATTCCCACGCACTGGAGATTTGGATACTCATAAAATACGGCGGGGCTGTTCAACAGCCTCCACCAAAACATCTTCAACCTTGAATTTTGATTGATCAGCGCCATCATATTTGCCAATAAGCTTCATTCGTTTTAACTCTCTTTGATGAACATTTTCATCGAAAATGAATACACCAATCGAACCCATTTCACCATATTAACTGCCCTTGCCTTAAATCCAATTTCCAAAACTAATTTCTCATAAATTCCCTGGATTTCCTTCACAAATTTAGCACAATCCAAATCAAGCGTTTCAAATTTCCTCATCAAAGTCATGGATTTCCAAAACAACCAAAAATTAGGAGGTTTTGTTTCGGACGTTACTAGAAATTGAAGCCACGTCTCATGGAATTGAACTCCTATAATCTCATAGCCGAATGAAACAATTTCATAACCATTTTGGGCAAATTAATGGTAATTAATGCTCATTTCTATGGAACAGTTTGTTGTTTTTCATTTTCCATTTACATGTCTAGGTTAAAGTGGAATAGAAAAATCTAAAGACCAGGTACTACAAGTTAGATATTTATAAATTAGTTTATAGGTATGTTGTTGAGGAATATGTGTTTTAACTATTTTAGACTAGTTTACATTACATCCCCAAATTATATTTAAGTATGCCAATAAGCATGAAAATAGTTCGTTTGTAATACAATGTCTCTCATGTGTTTTTTCTGGTTGTCATGTAGGGCACTTACGATGTATCGGACTTAGAAAAATCTGAAAGTTGCTAAAAAAACTTCTTGAAAAACTGTCAAGGCAAGTATAAACACTTATTTCTTATTGTCTTATGGTTGTTATTGACTACTTTGGTGGGATTTGGTTTATTTAGTGTTTTCTTCATTTCTGCCACTTACATATGCTCGACTAAGTAGTTCAACGATCAACCTAAGTTATTATTTATATTGTTCTTATGTTTTTTTTTATTGTTCTCAGTGAACTTTATTTTGGGAATTGATTGGTAATTTATGAGGTCTGTTATCTTGTATTTGCTTGTTACTTCTGGGTTGATCATTTTTAAGTTTATTGTATTAATTGTCATAAATAAGTTATTTTAGTTTTAATTATTATTAACAGATTGATAAAATAAAATCATACGTGCAAGCTGAGCTGGAGCAAGTGCATAGGAAATGGGCTCAATTTCTAGTACCTTACATGAGAGCAGGAGAAAGTTCGTGTGGAATAGGGTATTTTATTCGTTGCTCGAAATATTTTAGAAGACTACAAACTTTGAAAATATTTCATATTCTTTTTTGTATACATAGTTAGTTTAGGAAATAATTGGGCAATTCATTGGAATAAGGTATTTTTTGTTTATACAACGGTTCAATACTTTTTTTGTGATTTTGTTAGTGTTGAAATATATATTATGTTTATGCCGGTTATGTCGAAATGTTTTATAATTTATAGTTGGAATTCTGTCCAGCAAGATGTCATTTGACAAGATGAACATGAAATCTAGATAATTTGACCAAATTAAAAAAAAAAAAAAATAGGTAAGTTCTTTGACGTTTAATACACGTCGACGAAATGACAAAGTTGACATTAGATAGGTGTCAACCTGATTTTACAATGACGTTTTCGGTTAAATTTGTTGACGTTTACAAAATGTCAACCAATACTTTTGTTGACATTTGTAGAACGTCAACTCATGTACATTTACTTGACGTTTTCAAATCATTGTTGACATTCAAAAAACGTCAACATATTACTTGGTTGACGTTTAATAAACGTAGACGAAACCATCACATGACGCTTATTGTGTGTCAATCACTTATGGTCTTGACATTTTGAACATGTCAATTATATCATTGAATGACGCTTTAGCAAGCGTCAACTATAGTAACTTTAGTTGACAGTCGATTCGTTGACGCTTTCAAAAGCGTCAACTATAATATATAGTTGACGTTCTGTGCGCGTCAACTATCTTATTTTTTGTAGTAGTGATAAATACATATTTGAAGGTACATTTAATATTAATGTTAGTGTTGTTGAGCATTGAATGTGTATCAAAAGCAAATTAAAAATAAGCAATCCAAAGAATAGAACAAAGATTAAAAAAAAGTGTAAATCACTCTTTCAAAGAAACAATGCTGAAATTATTTCTAGATTTTCTAGAACATTTAATTAAATACTTGATAATTAGTTTTTTTTTTATTAAAAAAACCACAACTATTAAGTCGTTTTTCTTCAATATTGATCGGTTATTTAATAAATTAAAAATTAATAAAAATGTAAATAATAAAAACTCAAACCAATAATCCCTCATTTCTATCCCATTATTTCTAATTATTCATTTTTAATTACTATAAATAACTCATTTTTAAACATTCATTTCTAACCATTCAAAATAATTAATCATTTTAAATCTATATTCAAACAAGATATTGTCTTCATCTTATGAACTAAACTGTCACGAGCGAGTAGTCTCTTTCCACTAACTAATAAGCTTCAACCAGGTGTTAATAAATGACGTTTTTGCACAAGTTAATGAACTCGAGTCTAAGTTTCCAATTCACAAGAAGAGGCCACACACCTTGATATATGTGACGAAAAATCCATACCGTACCATGAAATTCTTTTATACAACCAAGAGATTTTTTGAAGGAGAAAATTCAACGGAGTGAAGGAGGCGAACATTTAGTTTTATTCTTTCTTATGAACTTAATTTCATTAGTTTTAGTTAACCATCTTCTAAATAAAGATAAAAGTATCTGTAGATGGGAGCGAAGTAAATTTAATTTTCACAAAATTTGTAGCTAAATGATCAATCGTGTCTAATAATATTTGAATTATTTTTCAATTTCATCTTTTTCTTTTTTTCTTTTTTAAGTTCAAAAACCATAATTTATGTATTCACATGGAATGACATTGGAAACTAAGAGGTCCCTTATTCTCAACAAGCTTGCTCCTTTGTGCATGATCGAATATTTTGATCCATGTAAATTTTCAATTTTGGTCTCCAAAAGCATAAATTAGCGGTTAATCTATTTTAATAAAAATTACTTCAATAATAATATTCTTGATAAAAGGAAGATCTAATCTAAACATATTTCTTTAAATCTATAGTAATGGATCGAGAGATTAGTCTCTCTTTTTTTATTCCTTTAAAGAAAAGTTAAGAAGACATTGATCATAGGAATAAATTTAAACTTTTAATAAAAATACATGAATTGAAATTTCAACCAAAATATTTAAATAAATAATAAAAAAAAGTCCAAGATACATCCTATTTTAATTTACATTATTCATATTAGTTGAAGCTCTCTGTGTATGTAGTATTTTATTGTTTAAGAAAGATGTCAAAAGTCAAAGTGTTGTAGCAGCAGCCATATCACTATATTCCATACACAAAAATCTCTCTCTATATAATACATCACAGGCTACATCTTCTCAAGTCAAAGCAAAGTGAAAATGGTCAAAATTGAATCACAATAATAAAATAATACTGCTTGTTGTTGGTAGCCACCAGAAAGTACATCAATTTTGACATTTCAAAAAATTATATCTCAAAAAAGTCACACCAACCAACCCATTCATTTTCTAATCATAATAAATAAACCACATAGTTTTGCTTCCTACCCCCAAACCATTTCTATATAAACCAAACTTCTCTCTTTCCATCTCTCAAGCTTCTTTTTCTGATCTATCTCTCTCTCTCTAGATATGGCTTCAAGTGCTTTTTTTTCTCTCTTTTCAGTGCTTCTTGTTTCTTTTGTTACTAAGTTCATATTCCCCATGTCTCCAATTGCTTTTGGGGTCACAATCTTCCTTGTTCCTATTCTTACTTACATCATCTCTTCCATGGCCTTCTCTTCCAAGCTTCCTCCTGGCCCTCTCTCCATTCCCATCTTTGGTAATTGGCTCCAAGTTGGAAATGACCTTAACCATCGCCTTCTCGCTTCCTTCTGCAAGCGATTCGGCTCGATCTTCCTCTTGAAACTCGGCTCCAAGAACCTCGTTGTCGTGTCTGATGCTCAACTTGCAAGCCAGGTTCTCCATGCTCAAGGTGTGGAGTTTGGCTCTCGACCACGGAATGTTGTGTTTGATATCTTCACTGGGAACGGCCAGGATATGGTGTTTACAGTTTATGGAGACCATTGGCGTAAGATGCGTAGAATTATGACGTTGCCATTTTTCACGAATAAGGTGGTGCACAACTATAGTGGCATGTGGGAGGATGAGATGGATTCTGTGGTTCGTGATCTTAAGAGTAATAAGAAGTTTCAATCGGAAGGGATAGTGATTAGAAAGCGTTTACAGTTGATGTTGTATAATATCATGTATCGAATGATGTTTGATGCAAAGTTTGAATCTCAAGATGATCCTTTGTTCATTGAAGCTACTCGTTTCAATTCAGAACGAAGTCGATTGGCACAGAGCTTCGAGTACAACTATGGAGATTTCATTCCATTATTGAGACCTTTCTTGAGAGGTTACTTGAACAAGTGCAGGGATTTACAGAGTAGGAGATTGAATTTTTTTAACAAAAACTACGTTGAGAAAAGAAGGGAGATAATGGCTGCTAATGGAGAGAAACACAAGATCACATGTGCCATGGATCATATTATAGACGCTCAATTGAAAGGTGAGATTAGCGAAGAAAATGTAATTTACATTGTAGAAAACATCAATGTGGCAGCGATAGAAACGACGTTATGGTCGATGGAATGGGCAATAGCAGAATTGGTGAATCATCCAAAAATTCAACAAAAGATTCGAGATGAGCTAAAGAGCGTCCTTAAAGGAAAGGAAGTGACTGAATCTAACCTTCATGAGTTACCATATTTGCAAGCAACAGTGAAAGAGACATTAAGGTTGCACACTCCAATACCATTGTTGGTGCCACATATGAACTTGAAGGAGGAAAAACTTGGAGGATTCACCATCCCTAAGGAATCCAAGGTGGTAGTAAATGCATGGTGGCTAGCCAACAACCCTGAGTGGTGGAAGAATCCAGAAGAATTTAGGCCGGAAAGATTCTTCGAAGAAGAAAGTGGGATCGAAGCTGTTGCTGCAGGAAAAGTGGATTACAGATTCTTACCATTTGGAGTTGGAAGGAGGAGTTGTCCTGGACTTGTTTTAGCCATGCCAATCTTAGGCCTCATCGTTGCTAAATTGGTTTCAAAGTTTGAAATGATACCTCCTAGTGGAATGGACAAGATTGACGTTACTGAGAAAGGAGGACAATTCAGTCTGCATATTGCCAACCATTCAACTGTCGTATTCGAGCCAATAATGGCTTAGCCTAGTTAGCTTTCTCTTAATGGTGTTGTTAATTTAAAGAGTGCATCTTGTTTTCTCTTCATTACTTTGAATTTTTTTATGTGCTTATGTTGTAATCTCTTTAATTTATAATATTAAAAGAGAAGGAATAATATTTCCAAGATCCCTATCATATTGAACTCCACCTCTTGGATTGAATATATTAGACTGACTATTCATCGCAATTCTATGCACTATTTCCATAGAGGCAAATGGTTGTTGTTGAAAAAAAAAATGGTTTTGTTGTAGAACACTAATTAAATACTAAATTTTGAATATTAGGATGGTTTCTGAAATCATATGCCAAAAAGAATATTGAGTTCAAAATATTAAAACTTGGTATAGATCTTTGAAAAATGCCCTCATTATAACAAGAATTCCAAACTTATCATACTTGAAGAATCTAATGTTATAGTTAGATTCCTTATTTTATTTATTTTTTTGCCATTAGCTCCACTTTCTACGACCTTGAAATTAAAATAAGGCCGCCACTTTTCTGGCGGCTTAATTTATCTTTTATCATTTTTCTTCTTTTTTTTTTTCATTTTTTGCCTTATTTTAGGACCTTGAAATTTTTAAGGATTTTAATTAAAAAAAAAAAATGATTCATGCAATCACCTGTGGATGCAAGTTAAAATTGAAAAGCTGTCGAACCATAAACCGTCAAACCAGATCGAAAATGACATCGAATTCAGCCGGAACAAAATTCTATTAAGAGTTTCAATTTTAAAATAAGAAAACCTGAATAATTTCGACCAGTTTCGAATTTTGATGAGAGTTAACATATCAATGAATAGAAATAATGGCGTAATATTATTTATCAAAGGATTATTTATGTTAAATCTTGAAATGTAATGGAATATAGAAATCCTAACCATTGAAACTAAACAATTTAAAATTGAAAAATAATAATTCAAACTGTCCAATAATATCTAATAATATCTAACCAGATTAAAAAAAGATTTTAACTCAAATGCGTATGGTAACCTAACTCGCGTAAGAATTACTAAGCTTACTTTTAAACCTTAGTTCAAATCATGGATTAGGAATTTCTATTTTATATAATATTTAGTCGGAGCAAATACAGTATATATATCCATTATTATTAGCAAAGTGCAAATAATAAAACCGAATGTGTGCGCTCTTAAGAATCGGTATTTGTCCCCTTCCCCTAATATATACTTAAAACAAATGCAAATAATAAAATATGTTGTGGCACATTTTTAATAATTACTTTCGTTTAAGTTGCATGTTTGAGCCTTACTTTTGCCACCTTATTTTGCATGCACGTACTCCCATCAGTGAATTGACAAATCAAACCGCCCAAATCGAACCGAACTAAACCAATTACACCTCTGCAATGATTTAGAAAATCCAGTTTCATTTTAGTTTTTTACAATATAACAAAAATTCAATTTTATAAAGATCAGTTTTGCACAATCTTCAACAATTGGTTCCATGGTCTAGTGGTTAGGACATTGGACTCTGAATCCAATAACCCGAGTTCAAATCTCGGTGGAACCTTCCATTTTGTACTAAAAAAAATAGTTATCCACGGAAATGGCGACCACCATTGGAATAAAATTAGTTAAAATGCATGTGAGAGGAGGGATATTATATATAACTCAGATTTGACCCACCAATTACAAACTTCAAGAGGGAATCTTAATCAGAAAAGGAGGAACCAAAAGGTTGTGGATTTTGTTGGTTAACATATTTACATTGATCCCTTTCATCAATATGATTCAACATGACATCATAGCATATTGTCACACACTCAATAGTGTATCATTTTATCTTCAATGAAAATTAATTTTCGCTCGTAAGAAAGAAGTGTTGAATGATATAATTAAATTTATCTCAATCCATCAACTTACATTTTTGAATTCATCAGTGATTCAACAAGTTCAATCAATGGTGGTCACCTAACTAAAAATTAATTTGCTATAATTTTTCTTGACAGCTAAATATTGTAAAGGCAATTAATCTTATGAAAATAGTCGACAGGTGACTCATACGCTCACTAATATAAGCTGCATACACACACACCATTCATTATTAGTGCCACTGTATGAACTTGGAAGAAGCCAAGATTTGACCCACCAATTACAAACTTCAATAGGGAATCTTAATCAGAAAAGGAGGAACCAAAAGGTTGTGGATTTTGTTGGTTAACATATTTACATTGATCCCTTTCATCAATATGATTCAACATGACATCATAGCATATTGTCACACACTCAATAGTGTATCATTTTATCTTCAATGAAAATTAATTTTCGCTCGTAAGAAAGAAGTGTTGAATGATATAATTAAATTTATCTCAATCCATCAACTTACATTTTTGAATTCATCAGTGATTCAACAAGTTCAATCAATGGTGGTCACCTAACTAAAAATTAATTTGCTATAATTTTTCTTGACAGCTAAATATTGTAAAGGCAATTAATCTTATGAAAATAGTCGACAGGTGACTCATACGCTCACTAATATAAGCTGCATACACACACACCATTCATTATTAGTGCCACTGTATGAACTTGGAAGAAGCCAAGCTTGGAGGCTACACAATTCCAAGCGATTCTAAGGTGGTGGTTGGCCAACAACCCATTAAAGTGGAAAAATCCAGAGGAATTCAAGCCAAAGAAGTATAAACCAGTAGGAAAAATCCTACTCAAAATATGTTTGTTTTATTCCAACTTATTCACACTGTATAAACACTTGCACATTTATTTTTTTTTCAATATTCTCATGTATTGTTAGCCATGGAAAAGAAGTATATACCATTAATATATATATAAAGAAACAATTTCATTACTAATACGAAATTACAAAATATACTAATCTCCAACTACGAAGTAGAGAATCAAAACTATAATCATATAAAAAGAAAAAAGCAGAGTCTTCAAAGAGCAGCTCAATGATTGAGATTATGGACTCCAAGGCATACTTCCTTAAGAGATCTTTAGTTTTAGGCAATTGGAGAGCACTTAACTAAAATACCCTCTGATGTACCCCGATGTCACATTCTAGAGATGGACTAATGTTACCCCAGATATAAAGGAGCAAAACTCTAATTTCCAAATTTTCAAAAAAAAAAAAAATCATAAAAAAGCGGTAAGTGTTTGAACTTTCCAAGTCTTGAACTTCAAATCAAAAGACCTCTAAATAAATGCTATAAAGAATCAAATTATTGAAGTTCAAGACAATCTTCATAACACAAAAATGCATATAAGCCATTCTCATTAGACTGGAAACGAAAATCTGCACATCTTTTCTAATTTACAGGCAAAACTAAGGATACAAAGTTTCATACTTTTCCTGCTTAACTACATCACAATAATATAACATTATGTTGTGGCAAATGAGATCGGCTCTCGTGACGATCATGGCGACGATATCCTAAACTACAATATTACATTGGTGAATAATATACCACCTTCCATGACATGACAACTCGAAACCCAGATGAAGCTTCATTTTTCTCTCCACTTCAACTTCTCAACTATGCTTTCAAAGTTGTCTAGGCTAAGATGTGCAGGAATATTTAACCACTCAGTTAGAGTTGGTTGGCTAATCTCCTCCATAGCTGTAAGATTCTTGCAAGCGAGAAATTGCAGCCGCACCGATATACGAAACTATAAACTTTGATCTAAAAATTATAAAAATCAGTTACCAAAAGAAGGGAATGTTAGCATCTGGACTGTGTTTATGCATTTCCACCATCCGAGCTACTGCAAGCTTGGTTCGGTACGACCCCGTTACCAAAATCTCCATCCAAGCTCATTTGTTGAACTTCCTGTGGGGAGAGGATCTTGATGCTTCGTACGCAGTTCACAAAGTCCCTGAAATTTTGTAATAAACTCAAGTAAGGATAACAGTTACAAGTTTGTAGGATAAGTCCAATAACTGGCAGATGTTTGGAATGAAAGATGCAAATAAAAAACTTACTCCCAAGGGTCGTCGCCTACGAGTAAAACATCATTTTCATGATCCACATATACAAGTTTCCAGCCTATCTTTTGCCTGTCCTCTAATTGTCCCTCGATACCAAACCTATGGGCGAGGTCTTGCTTAAGCTCATCATAACCCGAATAACGAGTAATATCAATAGATCTTCCAACAGCTCCTCGTTTGTACACCTTCAATAATGAAACCAAGCAAATTAGACAACATGGAGAACCAAAAAGGAAATGACAATGAATGAAAGCTTGGAAATACTTGAACGACATTTCGTGCGTAACCGTACCTTGGTATAGGTTCGCTTGCGTTGAAACTGAGGCGGAGGGGCCCATTGGTTGTTATTCAAGAAGACATTGTCGTTTATCGTTGAATCCATGGAATTAAATGTCATATCTGGAATACCAAATGATTGTGAAACTATAGAGGAAGAAATTTCCTGTTGAGGATCTTTCTGTTCATTGTATGTGGCAAGCATGCCTCCAGAAGAGAAGTTATTAGAGAAATCCTTTCCCAACCCTCTAATGCTCTTGTTTAACAAAGGATCGGAATTATACCGAGCTACTAATTGTCCGTCGATGTTAGTCCCATACGGTATGTTATGAAGATCGGTTTGTACTTCCATATCCTGAATAGTATCTCTACACATCGTCTGTGAGTTGAAAGACATCATGTTATTCTGCTGCAACTGAGCATCATTCTGAGAAAGGCAAGCTGAGGTTGTGGAGGACGATGTGTCCAAGAAATCTGTCTGCAAAATAGCGCGATTCAAGAAAGTCTGTTGTGCAAAAATTCCATGACTTTGGTTATTAGAAATATTCAGTGAAGGTTTAGCAGCAGTCTTGTTTCGCAAATCTTTATTAACTAAGTTGGCATTTGGTGACATGGTATCCAAGGCATTTGGATTGAAGACTGATACAGCAGATTGAGCAACATCCTCAACCAATCCTGTGCTGCGATTAACCCGTCCATTCGTTACTGGTTGAACCAAACTCGGACTATTGTTCGTGGAAGGCGACATGGAGCAAGATGGTATGTCGTCGGTAATTCCAGATTGGCCCAGCCGTGCTGCCCCTGTTATTACACTGCTAGTAGCTCCAGAGAGCTGATTGTTTGTTTGGGTTCGAGGAAGTCCCATCGGCCTAGACATATCAGGAACTATACTAGATGGAGGTGGTTTCTGTAGCTGTGGCAGTTTCTGCTGCAAATGCTGATTCGAGAATCGGTCATTTGTCTGGCTATTACTCTTTGCTGCCTGTTGTGGCAACGTGTTCGACAGAGGGGTTGCTGCTGGGGTAGATTGAGGCATTTCAAGCATTTGGTTAGATGACATGGACCTGGAAAAGCCTTGGGACACATCAACCAACTGTTTCTGCTGTTCCGGGAGTTGGGTGGGTTGAGCAGACTGTTGAGCCAAAAGTGATTGCTGCTGTTGCTGAAGCTTTTGCAACATCTGCATTTGAACCTGATTATCCGACATTTGCAACTGTGGATTTAACTGACTTGGGATTGGAGGCTGATTCATATTCTGCTGATGATTCTGACCCAAAATTTGCTGATTCTGTTGCATTTGCAAGTTCTGAAGCTGCTGGTTTCGCAAACAGGTTTGTTGCTGTAGGATCCCATTAATATGAGGCTGCTGCATTATTTGAGCCTGAATCTGACTCGAGACCGCATTTTGGTTAATAGAATTCTGTCGTGTCAGCTGAGGCTTATCATCCAACTGTTGGGGTGGCTGCACAACAGACCCCATTGAGTTCATAGTCGATGGTATCTTAGGTAGCTGATCTAACTGCTGAGCTTGAGAAAGAAACCTTTGAGCATCAAACTGTATGTTGTTTGATTGAGGAATTTGTGTATTTGACATCCCAAGTTGCCGAGAAATATCGACTCCACCAAGGTTTGGAAGCATAGACCCAGAAAACGAGTGCATGTAATTTGGCTGCATTAAATTAGAGAGCGAAGGGTTTTGCATATTCATCCATTGAACCAAGTTTAGGCCAGGATATCCCTGTGGATCGTTCATACAAAAATCGTCACCAAACATTGATCTTTTGAATAGACCATCCAAATCAAAGGAGTCGTCATCTGCAATTGAAAATACATGAACATTACACTTACACTCCAACATTAATGAATCCATGTATAGTAAAAAATCCATTACATAATACAGAGTAATACTAGAAGAAGCATATGAATCGAGTTTCCAAACTGTTAGATCCATTAACTTATATCGATTTGCAAAAGAGGCAGACATGGATCATGTATTCTTACAAATGCCAATATCCCTTTGATAAGGTTGGGCCTAGGACTCGATTGGGCCTAGGGCTCTATTTAGCCATTACTTGGAGAATAAGTTAGTATTTTGTTATAAATAGAGTGGGTTAGGTTAGGGTTTAGACATCCAATTGTTAAATGAGTTATTGAGTGATTTATTGTAGGGCTCAAGAGATTCTCTTGAGAAGGGAGGTTCCAAGTTCCTATCAAAACTTGGTTTATCTTTATTCTTTTATCTTTTGATATAATCTAGATCCTGGATCATATCAATTGATTGGGCCTAGGGCTCTATTTAGCCATTACTTGGAGAATAAGTTAGTATTTTGTTATAAATAGAGTGGGTTAGGTTAGAGTTTAGACATCCAATTGTTAAATGAGTTATTGAGTGATTTATTGTAGGGCTCAAGAGATTCTCTTGAGAAGGGAGGTTCCAAGTTCCTATCAAAACTTGGTTTATCTTTATTCTTTTATCTTTTGATATAATCTAGATCCTGGATCATATCAATTGGTATCAGAGCCGTTCGATTCTTGGTTGTAGAGATGGATCAGGAAGAGGTTCGTTTATTTCGAGAGGCGTTGCTAAGTTTGATGGCCTCGGTTGGTTCTCTAAGAAAAGAAATCAGAGAAGAGATAGCTTCAATGAAAGAAGATCTCAAAAAAATGAGGGAGAGCTGCATTGACCTAAATAGTTCTCTTAGAGAGCTCAAAGAAGAAATTATTATGGAAAAAACAATGACGGCTAGGGTTTTCACCCCGCCACCACCGCCGCTGCTGCCGCCGTTGCCCCCACCTCCGCTGCCATCACCAACCCCACCTGCGGCGCTGCTGCCGCCGCCGCCACCATCGCCGCCACCACCTCTAACATCGCCGCTGCCATCTCCGCCGTCACCACCTCCGACACTGCCGCCGCCACCACCACCAGTGTTGCCGTTACCGCCATCACCACCACCTCCGTCACCGCCGCCTCCACCACTGACGCGCCGCTGCTGCAGAAAAAAAAAAAAAAAAAATCAACAATTTTTATTTTTCTATTTTTTGTGTATGCCCACCTTGAGGACAAGGTGCTTTAAAGGGGTGGATATTGATAAGGTTGGGCCTAGGACTCGATTGGGCCTAGGGCTCTATTTAGCCATTACTTGGAGAATAAGTTAGTATTTTGTTATAAATAGAGTGGGTTAGGTTAGGGTTTAGACATCCAATTGTTAAATGAGTTATTGAGTGATTTATTGTAGGGCTCAAGAGATTCTCTTGAGAAGGGAGGTTCCAAGTTCCTATCAAAACTTGGTTTATCTTTATTCTTTTATCTTTTGATATAATCTAGATCCTGGATCATATCACCCTTTTAGGTAACTGATAGATTTGTAACGATTCATAGACAAGATTTGACATAGAAGGGAAAACGATCCTTACTAATAAGTACTAAACCTGGCATTCCCGGTTGCCTCGGATGTTTCGATCTCAAAAAAGGAGGGGGGAAAATGAAAAATGGAGCAATAACAGGTTCGATCTCCCATATCGAGACTCGATTTCTTCTTTCTCCTCTGGACGACTCATCCCATCCAACCTAATCATGGATGCACTGTGCTTTAGTAATATCCCAAACTGAATATAGCCAACTGTTTTCATGCATAAAACCATTTTTAAGGAGCCAAAGATGAAGGAACAATGTTGCCACCGAACCTGTAGATTGCGCCATTGTGAGCCCTTCCATCTGACAGGATCAAGATCCTTTATACCAGTGATAGTGCCCATATATCTGCAAAAAAAAAAATTATTGTTTCCATAAGAACTGAAATATGTTTTTCGACGAACAGAAGACAAGAAAAACAGGCAACTATTTTCTACTGAGCCTAAAAGATAAATTAATTACACAAAGTTCTTTAGCCCCAGACATCTCATCAAAATATTGCAATTATTTCTAAGTATCCCAAATGAGCATTATCTTTTATTTCTATCGATATGATTTCATCTAAAACAGGAAAAAGTTATTAGATTTACCTTCTTGTTCTAGACTCCTCAGTCTCAAACATCATTCGAAAGCGCATACCGAGCAATATTTGGCTTGTGGAGACTGCCTTGTAGTATTTGGCAAGAGGAATGACAAATTCTGAAGGACTTGCCCTGCATTAAGAGGATATGCATTTGAAAATCAAATTACTTCAATTCAGAGAGAAAAGCCAATAAACATTTATCTTTTCACTTATCATTATTTGCAATTTAGTGAATACATTTAAGTAGTTAACAGACACGAACCTAGGGTTGTAGAAAACGGCGAAAGGGCTATTGTTTGCCGCAGCATAGGCAGCGGCTACAAGAATGCCAATATGCATACTATCGCTTGACAACACTGATGATGATAAGTTTGTCGGTTGCCTGTTGGCTCGCCTGATGCCTAATAGAAGCTGTTGTTTTTCATCTCTGCTCAAGACATTAATTTCGAGTAAGATCGGGTTTTCCTATACAACATTTCTTCATGTTAGAGCACCTGCTTCACTTAAAAACCATTGAAGTTTTCTTTTTCATTTGGTCGGCTTAATCAAACCACCAAACTATAAAAATTAATAATCATGAACATGGATTTTTTTTCTGACAAGTAACAACAAGTTTATACCAAGACGTGTCATCACCTTATGAACAAAACTGAATCACCAGCAAGTAGTCTCTTTCCACTAACAAATAAGCTCCAACCGGTTGTAAGCAGATGACGCTTTGGTTGTCCTACATTGAGAACACAAAATGATGCAAGCCAATGCTCAGAGAATGCTTCTCAGATGTTTTCACACAAGTTAATGCACTCGAGTACAGATTTCCAAATGACAAGAAAAAGTTACATACCTCGATATATGTGACGGAAAGTCCATACAGTATCATGCAAATCCTTAGCAACAAGCTCTTGTGCAGGTGGCTGCATTGAGAAATCCTAGCAATTAAACAGAACAACATTACACTTTAAAATTGACATAAAAGGTTGGCAAAAATAAGCAAAAAACATTGCTCACAAGAGGGGGGAAGATCTTCTCTGCAGCACGGCGTGGTACGGAGAACCCACCATGAGTGCTCGTGTCACTTGGAGTCAACGTTTTACAGAAGAACTCTGGTTGAGGCTTATTAGACTTGAGTGCTAGTTCAGATCTCAACAATGCATCCTTGTCAAACTGCAAAGTAAAACATCAAGAAAGTGAGGTTGTATTACCGATTGAGGATTGTTTGCTTCTTTCCTTCTTTTTTTTCTTACATCTGTGAGTGTCACAGTCAAGTCAAGCGCATACCTAGACTATTTTAACGAGATAATCACATGACCCTACAATATTTGGTAGCATGGTATTGCGTAGGATATCAAAACTTTATTAGTCAACATGATTTGAATCCATTCTCTCTAGAACCTTGGCTATTTACGTGACTCTTTTTTACCACTCATGACATTTCTAAAGTATTTAATTTTCCTTTTTTAATAACCAAAGTATCTTTTTCTTTAATATTCGTGTGTGGTCGGGCCAACTTACTGCTTACCCATACTTCAACTATTCTCACAAGACAAACTATCTGATCCTACAACATTTGGATGTTAAGGAAATCATAAGAAACTAATTCCTCGGTAGTTGATTATTATGTATTCAACTCATAACCTCTTAGATCTCCAAGACTCTCTTTGACCATTAGGCCTACTTATGATGGTTGACAACTGAAGTAACAACGATTACACTCCACTATTATCCAAGATCACTAGTACCGATGGTTCGAACTGAGGACCTGAGATGTGTTCCAAAATTCCAAATACTCACCATCAGGGTTACTCTATGAAGCAATCAAAATATGGAAATTGAAAGGATGAAATTCTTGTAAGAAAATTAAAATGGGTACTTACAGAAGGAACTGGTTGTAGTGTCATTTGAGCATATACTTCATCAGTTTCAGGGTTAGCCTAGAAAGATCAAAGAACAAAGTTCAACAAAAGAAAAAGAAATCCACAAATTTAAATATACTTGAAAGTGAAGATAATGGCTGCAGCAAAGCATAACAAACCATACATGTAATGTTACATTATGAAGCAGACATAATAACTTGGAAGGAAGATTTGGATAGTTTGGGATTTGGGCATCCACATCTTTCTTCAAAGATGCTGCAACCTGAAGTTACAAATTTCACTCATTAGTTTGCACAAATTTCTCAAAAACAAAAAGATTTTCATTTTGATAATTGATCTTTTCCAGAATAATATTTCGTAGTGCAAGAATACACAATTTATGTCATAATTAAAGAAAATTAAGAATTCAAATTATGTATTCTTGCACTACAAAATATGGGTCAGTGACGCGATTGGTTATCTAGTTTGGTGTTAATTCATTTTCACTTCACAGTCTATTTGTAATCCCCTTCCACCAACTTGTACTCAAAAAAAAAAAATTCAAGTTATTTTGCTTATTCTTTTTTCCTCTCTTTAACCTAATAGGAAGGAGACCAAAAGCAGCTAGCTTGGTTGATTGGTTGAAATCCAATTCAGCACCACGTTCCTGAATTCAATCCTAAGAATTGGGTATTTGACTCTCATCGAGACCAATATTACCCTCTAAATCTATCTAGTTGACCTACTAAATACAAACTTCAAAACTATATATATATATATATATAACATAGTTAATAGCTCATTGAATCAAAAACAAAACAAAAAAATAATTCAAAAGCCAAAAATAGAATTTAAACCTTAAAAAAACATGAGAACAAAAAGCCATCTTCATAAATTCTCATAAATGAAGCCAAGGAAAAATATAGCACAATAATTAAACCCATGGATACAATGGTAAAAATGAAGGATATAATGAATGACAATAAAAGCAAAACCTACAAAAAAAAAAAAAGGAAAACGGCGAATAATAGCTAAAATAATGGCTCTGAATGTAAAAATGGAAAAGGAAAAAAAGGCGCCGCCGCCACCGCCGCATCGGCCAACCTGTTCGCTGTGACCTTGAGGAAAATACACGACGTGGTAACCGGCCGGCGGCAGGTTCACAAGCGGACCGGCGCACGCTTGCCATAGCTCCGGATTTATGATCTTCTCCGATCCACCTGCAATTCCCGGTATGTCAGATCCATAATCATCGATTTCTTTCGTTTTTTTCTATTCTTTAATGTTTGATTCTTCGCAAAATGAGGCGGAATCGATGAAATTCTGGAGGATTTTGATGTTCTTATGAAGAAATTCCTGGTTCGTTTGGTTTCTAGGGCTGCGATGTGTAGATTTGTGAGAAATGAATTGGAATTTAGGTCGAGAGAGGAATTAGGGCAGTTCTTGAAGGTTTTGAACACAGAAATTGCTGATCTCTATGGTAGATGTTTTGGAGTTCTGATTTAGATTAAGCTTGAGGTCGAATTTACAGGCGATTTGGAAAGTTAGGGGAAATTTAGGAGAGTTCATGAAGGTTTTGAAACACAAAAATGCTAATCTCTCTGGTTTTTTAGAGTAAATTAACAGTAGTTTTTAGAAATTTTTTCAAATCTCTATAGTTCATCGAATTGAAGGAAGCAAGTTTTCAAGAACTCGATTGAACTTACAGAAGCTAAGGAAATCCTAATTTCTCTGAATTTCTATGAGATTAAGCTCAAGATTGAACCGAAGACGAAGATTAGGATTTACGAAGCTTTCTGTTCAATGATTTTTTTTTTTTGGTAATAGATAGAGATAGAGAAGAAATTACCTTCGCAAGAATTAGGCACGCCGGCGGCGGCGGTGGATGTTACGTCACCGGCGGCACCGTTCTCCGGCGACTTCATTTTTTCCGGCGTACGTCGAGCTCCTCAGATGATTGAATAGATGTAAAAAAAAAACGAAAAGGGAAAACAAGACAGATCAAAGAATCAAAAAGTTTCCAAAAATAAAATCCAAACCCCAAAAAGGTCCATGAAATATTCCAAGAAAAGCAAAAGAAAAGAGATTCAGAGATGCAAAAGAAGAAGAAGGTCAACAATACTGAAACTCCGGCGAGGGATTCCGGCGAGTTGGCCGGAAAACCAATCGGAATTTAAAAATGGTTATGTTATGGTTATGTTATGTTATGCTGAGTGACAAAGAGACCAAATGGTGAAGTGTTTGTTCCCTAAGAAGACAACTTCTTTTCTTCTTCTTTTCTCTTAACACTAAACTTTCCATTCTTTTTTTTTTTCCATAAGAACACAGAACAGAGCTTTTTTTTTCTCCTTCCCAATGTCAAAAATAAAATCTTTTCTTTTCCCTTTCTTTCTCTCTCCTTGGAATTAAACTAATATTTTCTCTCTCTTCTGCTTTGCTTGTTTATGTCACTTCTTGAGTTTCCTTTCATTTGGTCCTTGAAAATGGCAATCTCTCTCCTTTGGTTTTATGGCTCGTAGAGGATGGAATGGAATGGAATGGGATTAAAAGAAAAATGAGATTAAATTTTTGTTTGGTAGGAAGGGACGAGAAAAGAATGGATAATAAATTTATGTTTAGTGAAAAAGGAAGAGAAGGAAAGTGATGCAATTAATATATATGTATATGTATATTAATTTATGATAATATTATTTTTTTAATTTATTTTATTTTACTTTTTATTTGAATAAAATTTAAAATTCAGTATATTTTATTTAAAATACATATAAACTTATTGTTTTGAAATTCATTTAAGTAATAAAAAATTTATTTGAGAAATAAATTACAAATGCATAGATATTCATTTATCAATATTGTTTTAAAATTCTTTTCATTTATTATTTTGAATAAAAATTAAATTTTTGTATATTTTCTTTATTTAAAATACATGGTATAAATTTTTTAAAAAATATTTATCATATATACTTTTATATAATAAATTATGAAGTTAGTGTTTATCATATATTTTTTATATAATAAATTTCAAATACATAATAATTGTTAATATTTTTTCAAGAGCATAACAATAAAATAATCTTGAAACAAAAAATGAAAATTTAAAATTTATTTTATTTCCTTTATTCTTTAAAATAATTTAAAATTCAAACCTAAAACAATCAATATGATCAAATAGTTTTAATTTTTTAAAAAAATATAATGAATTAAATAATGTATTTTAAAATCCTGAGAAAATGTATTTTAAAAGAAAAAAGAAACAAATAAATATAATATAATATATGATTTTTATCAATTAGTTTAAATGGATGAATTGGTTGAATATGTTAGGATAATAGCTGAGCTTCAAGTCTTACTTTGGATAATTTTATTTCGAATAGATACTCAAATTAAACATGTAATATAAAAATCTCATTACAAAATTTAAAATAAATATTTATTTTGATAAGTAAATAATTATATTTGTATATATATATATATAATTAAATATACAAAAAAATTATGATAAAAAATAATAATAAACTAAAATTAAATGTATATTAAAGATTAAAGATTAAAAAAAAATCAAAGATTAAGAAAATAATAAAATTTTAACTTCTTTATAAAAAATAAAAATAAAATTTAAAAAAAAGTGGGCCCAACGCATGGACTTGGATGGACTTTCCCAAGTTCACGGGCCAAACGAAAGGATGGAAGTCATTCCATCTCATCTCTTCAAGTTCTCCCCACCCCAAACATGCCCTAAAATATCATTTTCATTTTTATATTGAGTGACATAGTTATAAGAATTATAGGTTTGAATTCTTCGATGTTATGAAACTTTTAACAAAATTATTATTATGAAATTGTTTAGCGTTGATAAAAGTAAATAATTAAGAAATGATAAATTTAATTAGAGTGACTACTTTTTTATAAATTACTTTTATTTTAATTTTTTTTATATGTTAGAGAGTGTTTGGATTTTGGTATTGAAAAGAGGAGAGGAGAGAAAGTTGAAGAGAAAGAGGAAGTGAGTGATTTGATGATATGAAGTAGTTGTTTGGACATTGATGTTTTGAAGAGAAGATGTTGTAAAAGTATTTATTTTATATTGATTTTTTATAATGCACTGATGGTAGATTTTAGATTTATTGATAACTATAATATATTTTATTATATATTGTGTGGTTGAAAATTAAAGAAAGTTTGATGTGATATTTTATAAAATTTGATAAAAGATATTTTATATCATATTATATGGTTGAAAATTAAAAAAAAAAGTTTGATGTGACATTTAAAAGATTAAATAAAAGATTCTATGTGATATTAGAGGAAAGGTTGTGAGGTTAAAATTTGTCTCTCCTCTTCTCAGCACCAAATCTCAAACACCCTCTTTATACTGTAATCATTTCTATATAAACTAATTCAAATAGTTATAGATTAAAAAAAAATATTTAACATTTGTTTTATTTTAGTTTACTAATTTTGTTTTTAATTTAGTCTATCCCTAGTTAGGTTGAGAATGAATTTTTATGATAAATTTAAATTAATTTTAATTAAAATTGATTTGATAAGGGCATTAAATTTAATATAAAAAGTGATACAATTTGAACATAGTTTTAAAACAAATAGAAAACACTAATATAAAGTAGGTTTTCTTAAAAAAAATTAACAAAAAAATATATGAAATCTAACAAGAATATAGCTAAGTAAATATAAAATGTATATTTATGTTAAGAGTTTTATACTTTCCATCATTGTTAGCCTTAAAAAAATAGACATTTAAAAAGAAATGGATCAAAATAGTATTTTAGTATTAATTCATTTTAACTTCACGGTCATGACTTCGAATTTGGAAATTGGTATTCAGCTCTTGTTTTTTTTATGTAGGATTTGTTGGTCTCCCATTTCTAAAAAAAAAAACATTTTTAACTAATAGCTTAATTAATCATGGTTGGTTTTTTTGTAAAAATACTGTTTGCTAAATCGTTAAATGCCCTCCCATATAATCAACCAAAGAATAAAAACATTTCACTAGACAGCATCATGTGCTAATTTTGACAATTTTCTTCACCATCACTATCTCCATGTTATTAATTGCTACCCCTTCCTTGCTAAGTTATATTAGCCATTGCCCCTTGCATTCTCCCAACCCTTTTCTTTTTTTCTTCTTTTGATTTTATTTGTCTTTTTTATGGAAAAAAAAAAATCAATAACAATCTGATTCGTTCACTATGGCTTGGTTATATCACCTCAAACTAAAAATGAGTTCAATAATTTATTTATATCTCTTTTTTTTTCTTTTTCTTTTTTTTTTCTTTTTTTTTGTATTTTGTTTATACTTTTCCAATGTTTTTTAGTAGTTTGAAAAAGTTTTCATGAAAAGGCTACTATAATTTACACTTTTACGTTTTGTGTTTCTTATTTTTTTACTCTCTTTTTAGAGATGTAGGCCTTTGGTAATTGGTTGTGTTAATATCTTTTTTTTCAAGAAAAATGTTGTCATGACTTATGATGCTCTTTTTTTAGGAAAAAAAAAATTGAATGTAATATTATTTTGAGTGTAAATTTGAACCTGTAACTTTTTTTGTTTTTGAGGTTATATATTACGTCAAGTAATACTTTTGTCTAAATAGTCTCTTTATTTTTATATTTTAATTCATGAATATAAGTGACAATATGACTCTATAATAAAATTAGTTTTTAGGTGAGTTCGTTGCTTCTTAGTTACTTGAGACCATTTATAATCATTTAGAATACGTGATTGTTTTTTTTTTTTTTTTTTTCCACTTTCTTTGAAAGGACTTCTTTCTTTTTTTCCTTTGTTCTATTCTCTGGATTACTTTATTTTAATTTGTTTTTTTTTTGGACAAATTTTAATTTGCTTTTTATACACACTCAAAAAAATGTTCCTTCAAGTATATCTTTATTTGTTGTCGTTTAAGATTCCTATTAGATGTCATAAAGAAATCAACATTAACTAAAACAAAAATTATACAATAATTATAGACTAAAATTAGAAATTTAGAAGAATTCAAATTAAAGATAGTTCAATTGGATGTATATAAATGACATCTTGAGAAGTACAAAAGAATAAAATGATGATAAAAATTTTATAATTACAATGGACCTAAACCTAAAGTTCCAAGGTGTTAAAAATCATTACCAAGGATAAAATTTAAATATTCTAAAAAAAAAAGGATAAAATTTAAATTAGCCTTAAATCATTTGATTTTACAACATCCTTACAACCAACCAAATTCTTTTAAAGAAAATACAGTTACATATATTTAGTTTAATTTAATTAAAATAAAGTGATTGTCTAGAAAAAAAAAATTCTGACAAACAATAAGTCAGCTTAATTTTTGAATTTTTTTGCATTAGAAATTTGGTGGAAATTTAATCTGAGGGCTGTGGATATTCATTCCAAAAAGAATATCCAAGCTTTGGAAAAGAAGACGCCATACCTAGAAAAGTTTACATTAAAGTAAATCAATTCATCCTTTTCTTTTTCTTTTCTTTTTAAATGTTTTTTTCAATACTTCAATTTTGAAATATCTTTTTGTAAGGTTAAATTAGTAGTATTTTCATGATAATTATTTTTTTATTATCATTTTAAGATATGTCTTGAACGTCTGGTATACATTTGTTTTGGTATACATCATCATCTAGACAGAGAGAAGCATCTGGGTTTGTTATATGTCTGGCATACATCTGGTTTGGTATTCATCTAAATCTGGTATGCATCTGAATTTGAAATATATATGAGTCTGGTATATGCATTTTCGCTTACATCTGATTCATCAAGAACATATTGTTGGTACAATTTGTTGAATATTAAGGAGAGTTCAAGTCAAGGTGGAGATTTGTTAAGATATTCCTTGAACACTGAATGTCGTGCGATTAGTTAGTCGGGGGTTCCACTGCCTAGTCAGTCAACGAGTGGGGGTGCGAGGGCAACACTCTTGTTGCAAAAATGCATTTTGCATTTGTCTTTCGTAAATGCTTTCCAGATTGCAGCAACGCATCCGCGTTTTAGCAATGTGTTCGTATTTCATTTTACGCATCTACATCATGTTCTGCAATTTGTTTTACGATTACGCATTCTGTACTAGGGTTTAATGAGAGTACATGTATATAAATCGAATTAAACCCTAGCCGATTTTATAATATTTTGTACTCTGAAATTCGCCTCTCTCTAATACAATGGTTCTCCCTCCTTATCCATGAATTAGCTAATACAAAACGTTAGTGAACCACGTAAATTCTATGTATTTCTTTTCTCTTTACGTTTTATTTATCTTCACATCGGTTGTTATGTCGTTTTCACAACAATTAAGTCTGAACTAATCAATTGAAATTTATTATTATTCACATAATATCATGTTTTAAAAATATGTTTCGTAATTTAAAATTAACGATAATTATAGTTTATTTTATTTGGTTTCTAAACTTTTGTTTATTTGAATTCATCTAACATAATATCATTAATTCACTAATTTTCATATAATTAGTTAATTTGTGAAGTTCTTATATGATTCTTTTAAATAAAAAAATAAAATTCATATCATAAAAAAAGACTTATGACGAAAAATAAAATAAATGAAGTAATATTGGTAAAAAAAAAATTATGCGCATAAATATAATATTTGAAATAATAAACAAATAAAAAAGACATTATCTTTTATTAAAAACTCATAAATATTATATCATTCATAAGCAATAGAATTCTCTTACAACTCTTCTACGGATACTCATGCGAGTTATTATTATAGTTCATCTATAAATAAACATATTCAAACAAGCTATTATTACAACTCATCTCTATTTACTTTTCTACGACTTTTCTTCCAAACACCTTCTATAGTATCTTTGGATAGAGAGTTAATGAATGTTTGTTTAAAGATTATCCAACTTTACATTTGGCTGAACCTACTCCAAAAAGTTAATAAAGCCTCTATAAATCTTTAGGTACAATATTATTTCTACTATAATTCTTCATAATTTCTCAATCCAAATAATGGTTTTATATTACGATCACTAATGGGTAATTATGCTTATTTTTTTACATATTTTATTGGAAAGGAAAATTAAAATCCTACATTGATTAGAGAATGAAGAGAACTATAATATTTAAATTGAAAGCAAGACCAAGATTTATGTTAAAAGTGTATAATATCATATACTATTATAACCTGGACAAAGTTATATTTATTAATCGGTATTAGAGTTATGGTCTAAATCCAGTTATGTGTCAAAGAAATCATCAAAAGTGAAATAAAAATTAGTAAGCTTCATATTGACATCACTAATTAAACCTATAAATTGAACAAAAAGTATCTTGAACTAGCAAGTAATAACTATGTCGTCTATGATGATAGGAAAGTAGTTCTTTGTTCGAGAGGAAGGAGAGGTAGATAATATAATAGGTGATTGTTATAATCGAGGAATATCCGCATATGTGATTGGTTGGGAGTTGCAATGGATTTGTTCAATGGGAGTCTCAAGTGGTACTTTTATATTCATGTGAGTGAATTATTAGGAGTGATAATTGTAATGTTCTAGGCCCAAGATTAAGAATTTAAATTCGATATTGACATTCTTCTACATCCCAACGACCTGACTATATTACCTATTTGTCTTGAATACTGCTAGAAGTGAGGACTAACATCACGTACCATTTGTCCTCATTCACATGCTCCTTGGGAAAATTCTCAAGAGGTCAACTGTAACGGCTCAGTTTTCTATTCCGGTTTTCCAGGTGCTTCCGGTTCAGATTCAGTTGTTCGGTTGGGCCGTTAGAGCTGTTTTAACCCTTAGGGGTATTTTGGTCTTTTTGCTCCCCGGGCAGGATTTGTGGATTTTCAAGACTTCGAGGTCGCTCCTTCCTTTGTCGAGGCTTGTTTGTTGTTGGTTGCGAGTCCCGAGATGTTTGGGCTTTTCGTTTGGAAGTTCGGTTGTGATTTGGGTTTTGGCAAAGTTATGGTTGGTTGAGTGCATCCTTTGGGATTCGAGCCCGGGCCCTTAGTGTTGATTTGGGAGTTGGATTAAAGTGAGTTTTATTTATTGGAAAAGGTTTGCTTCAGCCGGGTATCGAGGAGGAAGCCGGGAAATGGGATTTTAGGGATTTTAAGGCTTATTTTAAGAAGTGGATAAGGATGGAAAATAATAAAAAAAAAAAAAAAAAAAAAAATCCCCATTTTCCCTTTTTTCCCCATTTTTTTCCATTTTTCCTTTTTTTTCTCTCTCTCTCTCTCTCTCTCTCCCCCAACCCGAGCCCTCACCCACTTCACCGCCTAAGCCCGAGCCCAGCCGCCTAACCCAACCTTGCTTGCCTGTGCTCGGCCTGCAGTGCCAGGTTAAAGCCGCCGCACCCTAACTCGCCCCGCTCGTGTCGCGTCGCGCCGCAGACTCGCCCAGCCGCCCCCGAGCCGATCGCTTCTGTGTCCGTGTCGCCGGGTGCGCCAGATCAGGCCGAAGCGCCACGATGTCGTCGTCGCTCGCGCGTCCCGCGGCGGCCTGTCAGAGCGTCGCGCGTCGCGCGCCGCCTCGCAAGGCCGTCTCAGAGCTCGCCGAGCTCGCTCGCGTAGCGCTGTTCCTCGTGTCGAGCCGCGTCGCACGCCTTCTCCCAGCTGAGCTCGAGCCCGCGCCCGGCCCGCCCACCTCCTTCTCACGACACCGCCAATTTGTGTTGGTTTGGCCGAGCCTTGTGGCTTCTTGGATGGTATTTCCCGAGTCTTTTCTTCGTTGGGCCCTGATTTGTTGGCTGCTGATTATGGATTTAATTAGGGTGTTTTATTTAATGCTTAGGTTGTTCGGGTTCGATTAGAGGCTCGAGGGTCGCTTGTTGATTTGTGAAATTATTTTCTGCTTGTTCCAGGTAAGGATTTCTTACCGTGGTTGTGTGGACCCTGCGATATTATCATGATGTGCCTTGTATGCTTGTTTACTGTTATGAGCATGATAGTGATAGGGTAGCTTTGATTGATCTCTTGCTAGCATGTTTGCCCGATTGTACATGTTAGTATCATGCTAGGTTTGTTCTTCCAGCATGCTTATGATTCCTGATTTAAGTTCGTAGTATCATGCTAGGTAAGTGTGATTGTTGTCGATTATTGTTTGCTAGCCAGGAATCATTTTCTCTGTACTCTTAGTTAGTAAAGTAGGGTTTGTCATCATCCAGAGGCTGAGAGCGGACATAACGTACTTTGTCCCCACCGGTCGGGAGTAGAGCGAAGCATAACGTACATTGCTTCAGGGGTTGAGAGCGGACATAACGTGCTTTGTCCCCACTGGACGGAAGTAGAGTGAAGCATAACGTACATTGCTTTTTCTCCCCCCTCCCGGGCCGCCGATGTGGATGTAGCTACCACATCGGCATAAGCCTAGTTTGTAGCTGCGCTAGCGGAACCCCCGCCAGCGGTGCAAGCCTCGCCTTGGCGGTTCTTAGCTTCGTGTCGGTGGGACAGCCGCACAGATGAGTGCCGAGGGCCTCGACCATCGTGATCGTGACACCGCTCCGAAGTCTTAGGCATGCGTATCTCGCCCGCGTAGTTTGTACCTAGGCCCCCACATTTACGCCGGTTGCAGCAGCATGCGGTGTGCACGCACACGCGTTAGTCGCCGGTTCGGAGAGCTCCCCCGGGCTAATGTCGTGAGTACACCAGTTCCTTCCAGTTTAGAGCCAGAGTTCGGGTACTCTCCCGTAAGTCCAGATTTGCAGCGAGGGTAAAAGGCCCTTGAGGACACCCATTGGGATTGGCTTTTAAGCTAATCATTTGGTCGAGGGAGAAAGACCCTCGAGGGTGTCGGACATCCTTGGGATCAGTTTTTGAGCTGATCAATTTGCCCAGTGAGAGAGCCTCGGAGATGTCCCGGGATTGGTTATGCGAACCAATCATTAGGCCGGAAGTAGGAGACTTCCGAGGACTCCAGATCTTGCCTTGTAAGCTCGTTGAGCTATGATCTGTGTTGGTGGCTTTTTTGCATGTATGCTGAGGTGCTAGATGACTGATGTATCGTATTGTACCCCGGTTGGGGATTCTTATTGAGTATGTTTATACTCACCCTTATTTATCTTTCAGGTAACTTAGGACAACACCAGGATGGCTAGCGGAGGGAGCTGATTGATCATGGGAGCTGCCGACACTCTGTCATTTATTATTGCATTGTTTATTCAGCATGTAGATGGACATGAGTCCTAGGGGAACATTGTTAAAAAGTTGTGTTAAATTGTATTGTATGTTTTTATAAACACTGGCCAGGCTTGTTTTATTTTGCTGGTTTTGCTTAAATGAAAATTGTTGGTTATGTTTTAAGGGTTCCCCCTTCTCATATGTTTTGAAGAGTTTTTAAATATGAGCACTAAACCGCTTGTTATCATATTTAACTTGCATGCTGAGTAAGAACCCAGGTTTAGGACCGTGTTTTGGGTCGGGTTCTTACATCAACCAATCTTGAATTTCTCCAAGTTAAGCAAGTTTAACTTTAAAGTTTCTATATGTAATAACTATAAACTTTTTTAAATCTTTCCATAATTCATCTCATTTAGATGTGGTCTTGGTTCATTCATGTACCTTTTTTAACTTCAGGTGTTACATGCCCAGTAGTTTCTACCTTGGTTCCCCCTTATACAACATCTTATTGGAAGCGATTTAGATCTAATACCATGTGTAATGCTTTATGTCCAGAATTTGACCGGAATTTGAAATCTGAATTCAGCCCCTCTTAGACCTGGCATTCTTCTGTATCCCCTCAACCAAACCACATGACTTACATGTTTTGACTACTTTTAAAAGTGTAAATTATCCCCACGTATCAACACAAGTCTTTTTAGCATGTTTTTGTCCTCATTCACATGCTCTATGGGAATATTCCCAAGAATCTATCTAACCTAAAATTGCTCTAAGTTAAGCATGTAAAACTTTGAAGTTTCTACGATTGAATCATTGAGAAAGAGGTCAAAGCTTGTCGGAAAGAACTCGTGTTAGTTGGTGGAGACATTATTTACTTTAAACCATTTAAAGGAAAGTAAGTAACGTGGTTAGATTATAAGAGATTTCAAAGAAAGTTGGGGCCAATAAAGGCCAAATTCAAAATCCAAATCGTAGTCCAAATCATGGGCATGTGTCGTCACACAAACAAATACACACGTTTGTTAGAAAAGAAAAAATTTATAGTATATAAGTGATGATTGTTTTCTCTATTGGTACCAAACCTTTTGTATGAAACAAAATTTTAAATTATGAAGGTTTATATTAAAAAAGAATGATAAAACTAAATTTTAGTGATTTATTAGAAACAAAAAATCAATAAAATAAAATAAATTTGTCTCAAAGGTCACCTAAAACTATCATAATTTTGACAATAACATCTTCTCATCTCAATTAAAACTAAAAGGCTACACTTTCCTCCAAAAAAAAAAAAAAAAAACTAAAAGGCTACACAACTCTACAAAAGTCTCTCAAGATAAATTTAGGATTACTCGGTATTTTAAAATTCTAATCTACACTCTTTCTTACGTAATTGACAATCTTCATCCAAATTTCAAGCTTAATTTCTCTGTCATTTGTCCTTTTGCAAAATTATAATTAATTAACTTATGCTACAAGCACATTCATAGAAGTTTTTTTTTTTTTTTTTTTTTTTTTTTTTTTTTTTTTTTTTTTGAGATAGCACATCCAAGGGGCTGTTTGTTTGACATATTTAGGTAGGATTTAGTTTTAATATTTATTAACTCATCGAAAATTTACATCCGAACGAGTTTTTATTAATTTCTCATTTTTTATTTTTAAAAATAACTTTCATTTCTAATTATTCATTTATAACTACTCTATCATTGTTAACCACTCATCTTTAATAATTACTTTCAAATCAATCAAAATAACTCATTTTTAACCATTTATTTTTCAACTATTAAAAATAATTACTTATTTTAAATCTACATCCAAACAAAGTTTTGACTCTAATATCTGTACACAAAAATTACATTCAAACGAATTTTTTATACAGCTCTCAATTTTTAACTATTCAATAAACTTCTTAACTTAAATTTTATCTCGATATGTCAAACAAACACCCCCTCGTAGAAGCTTAAATAGTTTGAAACAATACAATCCTTATCTATAATTATTTGGACGTCCCTTCATAATAGACATTTATTAAGGATCATTTATATACGAGACTTCAGGCCTAAACTTCTGACTCTTTTTTTTTTTTTTTTGAATAATTGAGAAAAATATTATGGAGGATATAACAACAACAAAGAAAAAATAATATAAATTTTTTTTTAGAGCTTTAATAGAATTTTCAAATAATTGAAAGTTAAGAAAGTAATTTAAACAAGCTCTATTATTTCAAAATAAAAATATTCAAGTATTTAATTTAAAATATGGGCAAATTTATTTACATATTAAATTGAGCAATAAATTGATTTCATCAATCAATCAATAAATCATTGTCTAAAAAACTTAGAAGTATTTAATAAATTAGATCCTTATCCTTCCTGCTTCAAGATAATGTAAAAAGAACATACAACTTGGGAATATTTTGGACAAAATATTGTATGAAAACTTACATTAGACTCTCATTGGACGCCAAGTTTGATTATGTCGGTGCATAAATCTAGAGCAATAAGCTTTAAAATCAATTGTATATTATGATTATTATTCTTAAATTTTAGGCTAATTTTATGATTATTTTTCTTCTGGTAACTTTGGGTCATTTTGTTTTTTTCTAAAAGAAGATTATGAATTCAAATTTGATTATTGATATGATCAATTTTCTTCTTGTCATTTTTATCTTTTTCTAAAAAAATATTACTATTAATAATTAACTTTAAGTCCATTTTTTTTTTATTAGAATTTTTAGATGTATGATATTTTACTTCTTAAATTTTTAGATGTATTATATTTCGATTTTTTTTTTTCTTTTTTCACATTTTTCATCGAAGACCAATTAAATTTAAAGAAAATGTTAACTCAATTCAAATAAATTATAATCCAACCCATAGTTATAATTTTGGTTGGTAGTCTGGGTTTGTTTTTTTTTCCTACGGTTTCGGTTTGTGAGATTAAATGGTTTATGATTGATATTATACCTTTTCTTACTAGAAAATCTTAAACTCTAACATATATATATTTTTTTTAATGTTTTCAAGAACATCCCTAAACATATTTTGATTTTAATAATAATAATAATAATAATAATAATAATAAACATATGATATGCCATACATTGTCAAGAAAGGAAAAAATGTGGAAGGTACAATTTAAATTGTCTTTAATAATCATTTTGTTTTTATTTTTTTATTTTTAAAATTTAAGTCTATAACAATTATCTTAACATGAGATGAAACGTCTTCTTAATTATTAAATTTCAAATTTTAATTATCTTTGTATTTAATAAAGAGGAAATTTTTTAATTATTTTGGGTTTCAAATTTTATTGGTTTTTTTAGATTATAATAATTGGAGTAGAGGATTGAACCCGACATCTTTTGATCATTGAAAATACATTAATATCGCTAAACTATTGATGTTGTTAGCAAATTTAATTGGGTTCCAAATTATACATAGATACATATACACATATACATACATATACATATATATACATATATATACACATATACATACATACATACACATATACATACATATACATACATATACATATACATACATACATACACATATACATACATACATACACATATACATACACATACACATACACATATACATACACATACACATATACATACATATATACATATATATATATACATACATACATATATATATATATATATAATCTCTCTCCAATTGCTACCTCATACCTTCTATTTTCATGAGTCCCAATGTTTTTCTTGGGAAAGTGGCCAAACAATAAACCAACCATCTAACAATTAGTTAGTGCTCTCTCCATTGTGAAATGTTTGATTCTTCCATTAGTGGTTTAAATTTTATTGATTGCTGATTTGTTGTGATTATATGTATTTTACATTATTGCACATATTTACAACAACCCACCAAAATTTCCTAAATTTTCCTATTACTTTATTTTATAGTTGTGTGAGCATACTTCATTACGTAGAAAATGTTTCCACTCTCGAAAATATTGGTTGGATCATTTTTAGTTTTTTTTAGTTGAGAAATTTTAGTTCTAAAAATGTTAAATCTCTCTATAAACTCTTCTATTCTATTTTACTTTTTTTAACTTTAAAAATAATACGTATTTATTTCTTAAATCTTGTTAATATTTATTTTTTATAAACTAATTAATGGACATTAATATTGTCCTGTCCACTACTAATAAGAATAATAGTCTAACTATATTAATATATCGAATGACAAAAAACCCTTTTTTATTATTAATTATTTAAACTTAAAAAAAACCCCCTTTTTTCGTCCATTATTTAACATGTACATTAATTACTTTATCTAAAAAAAAGAAAGAGTATCAAAAAATTATTAATACAAAATTTAGAGATTTTCTTGTTTGTTAAATACAAAATTTAGAGATTAACAATGTATTTCAAAATTATGAGATTATAAAAAAAAAATAAAAAAAAGTAGAAAATACATTAAAAAAGTTAGGAACGTATTAAACCCTAAAAACTGACATAAGCTTTAAAGAATTAAAACCATCTTTTAACCTTATCAAACAAAAGTGGCTTTCAAATTTATTTTCAAAAAGAAACGAAAAGGTAAAGCTAGCTTTTTTGGCTGAGGAACATGGCTAAGACTTTATTGAAAATCTTTTTTTTTTTTGTTTGACAATTAATGAAAGGTGTGATATGATTTTGTCAAAGTTCATATGATTATGGAATGGCTAAATGCTATTGGTTCATACAAAATTTAAAAGATCAAAATTAGGATTCCACTAATTTAATTATTTTAATTTTAATTATTTTTTTTGGTTAAGCAATTGAGCCACGAAGAATATTCATCGAATCATATCATATAATAATTATGATGATTTTCTTCAATTATAATTTATGTTTTTTTCAAAATTTAAATTTGTTCAACTAAATAGTTGGTGTCAAATCACCTTCAATCTCATCTCTAAAAATAAACCATTGAAAAGAAAATTGATTTAATTTAGGGTAAGATAAAAAATTCATTTCAACAGTTTGATTTTAAAAATCAGTATTTATTTCTTGTTTATTTGAGAATAATAATATTTTTTACGTAGAAAAGTTACATATTTGAATATTCTCAAATATTATTAAATAAAATAATTGTATCTTAATAATTAATATGTGCAAGTGAAATGCTGTCATAAGATTTGATAAAACTATGAACTTGGTAGTGAAAAAAAAATACCAATTGACCAAATAATATAGGAATCTATAATATTATGACCATGAGCAACAAGTTGGTAAGCTGCATTGTTAACTAATATAGGAATAAATAACATAAAAACAATTTCTCAAAAAAAAAAACATAAAAACAACAAATATGCATATAGAGTTTAAAAGATCCAACAAATATCCTAAATTCCTGCCTATCACCTTCAGAAGTTTGGAATTGGAGTTATCACCTTAAAATATATTTGAGCAAGAAAAAAAAAGTCATGGAACTTTGAATAATCCAATGTCTTTTTTTTTCTTTCTCTTCATTGTCAATTTGAAGTTGTAGGCCTTGTTTTAACAAATCACCTTCTTACAAGATACTTCTCTGTATGTATGAGGCATTAGAAATTGATTCTGAAAACAAAAAGAAGAAGCATTAGGAAAATAATGACCTTTCTAAACTCTTACAAAGGGTTGGGTTATGCTTTTAACGCATTAATGTCCTGTCATTAGTAGTCGAGGGGTCTCGCCGTCCAGTCAGCGAGTCGAGGTGCGGGGGCAACGCCCCCGTTACGAAAACGCATTTAGCATTCTGTTACGCGAACGTATCTATGTGCGCAAGTGCATTCCACATTCCGCACCCACTAACCGCACTGAGGGCAGAGCGTTCTGTTTCTGCAGCACATCTAAGCATCCGCATTCCGTTTAATGCTTACACATTCTGTAATAGGGTTTAATTAGAGTGCCTACATAAACTTGAATTAGATCCTAGCCGTATTATGACATAATCTCTATATTTGTAAATTTTCGTCTCTCTTAATAATATTGTTCTCCTCCTCTGCATGTGAACTAGTCAACAAAACGTTGGTGAACCATGTAAATTCTGTGTTGTTACTTGTTCGTTTTTCACGTCTATCGTTATCTGTTTTCATATCTTCATTTTACGATTATTGATTGCCATTTTCATTACACAAAGAGTCAAGGGCGGAATCAGGCTTTAAAGTTTGGGCGGCAATTTTTTTTTATGCGCAAGTGTATGGATATGCATACTTTAAAACTTTTTATCAGACCAACCTCATATGATAAGCAGGTGAAACACTATGAATTAAACTTAATTTTTAGTCCCACAAACTCTGATTTTATATAATTAAAAAAATAGTAATAAGTCATTATAATTAGGGGCAAAAAAAATTATATTTTATAAATATATAAAAAGCTATCTTCAAATGTGAAAAGTTTGATTTTACATCTCTAAATTAAAGAATCTTTAAACTTTCAATATACTATTTTTTACACTTTTAATTATATAATATTATAAAAAAAATTACATTAATCTTATAGTTTCTTAAATAATAAAATATTAACATTTATTTAATAGCTTTGAAAATCTATTTGGATAACATTCAAAACATTTTCAATCTATAAAATGTTATGCATATAATGTTGTAAAGAAAATAGAGTTTATCATTATAATAATTATTTTAAAGATATTTAAACAAAAACATATATGTAAAATATTTTTTTTGGAGAACTTGTAAAATTAGTCAAAATGTAGAAAATATTTACAAATACGATCATTTAAAAAAAAATAATAAACATAGTCATTGGAATTTATGGGTATTTTATATATACTCTCTTGTAATTCTTATTAATGATACATAATACCGTATTAAAACGTTAATGACCATAGTTGCGGATACTTTAAAATTTTCTTATATTTGTAATTATTTTGTGAAAACAATCCATCCAATACAATATTCTTATTTTTAAAGATAATAATCTTTATATTTTTAAACTAGAGAATATGAGGTTTCACCTCAAAACTAATTGGCCATGAGGGGAGTAACTCATATCCCTTATAAATGTGTTGAAGAATCTTCACCTTATCAATGTGAGATAATTGCACCACAAGTGAGTATCTCCAACATGCTCCCCCAAGATGGCGGCCATATATTGGGAAATGCCATCTTGAATTGGATCCGAATTTGTGGCCGAATACCCGCTTTGACTTACTTTTTGCCCGCTTGGGTGGGGTCCACACCCGCTTTTTTTGAATTCAAAGCATTTTTGGGTCGGATTGGAATTTGGGGACTAATACCCACATTAAACTCTGTTTAACATAAAAGCAAAAACAAATGTTTTTTTTTTGAGAAAACATGCGTTTAAACTAAGAGGAAAAACAAAGAAAAGAATTTAAATATATTTAAAAAGCCAAAAAATTAATATATATATATATATAAAGGAAAAATGAAAAAAATAAAATTAAAGGAAATGGAAGAAAAACATATAGAAAAGGGAAAAAAAGAGAAAGAAAAAGTAAAACGTTTAAAGATATATCAAAAAAAGAAAAAGAAGTAAAAATAAGGGAATTTATCCTCTATAACATATTTTTTGGCTCTTCATTACAATTGTAGCACATTTTTAAAAATAATTTCATTCATAGCACATTTTGCCCAAAATTCATATTCTAACATTATTAGACTTCTATCAATTCAACTGATAGAGTTTAGACTTCTATCAGTTGAAATTATAGAAATCTAAAGTTTATCAGTTGAACTGTTAGACTTAGACTTGTAACTGTTTAACATCCAAGTTCAACTGATAGATTTTAGACTTCTATCGATTCAATTGATAGACTTTAGACTAAAACCCGATGGCTACTTCATGTAAGTATCTTCCTCGAGAGTAGCATACAAGAATGTTGTGGTAACATCCATTTGTTCCACTTCTAGATTTAGTTGGACATCAGTGGATAAAAGGGATCTTATTGACGTATGTTTAACAACAGGAGAAAAAACCTCATTATAATCTATTCCCTCTTCTTGAGTATAACTCTTTTCTACAAGTCGAGCTTTGTAACGAGGTTGTTGAAATCCCTTTATGCCAGGCTTAATAGTAAAAATCCATTTGCAGTCAATGAGTTTTTGGTCAGTTGGTTTTTGAACGAATTCCCAAGTTTTATTTTTGCTTAAAGAACTCAATTCACTTTCCATAGCTTGCATCCATTCTTTGCTCTTAGAGGATTTAGCAGTTTTGTATGAGTTGGGTTCATTAGAAACAAGATCTTCATAACAGTTTAGTGCATATCCTGCAAACTATACTTCATCATAAAATCTTCTTAGCAGCCTGATTTTGGAGGATATCCATTACATAGCTTTTAAGGAGTTTTAAAATTCAAGGCTGAAGAAGAGCTTTTGTTTATTATATATGGTGTTGTGGATACTGCTTCTCCCCAAAACATATTTGGCAAATTTGCATATGAGAGCATACTTCTAACTTTATTCAGAATAGTTCTATTAAATCTCTCTGCAAGACCATTCTGTTGAGGAGTTCCTGGTACTGTTAGATGTGTACTAATTCCACTTTCTTTGCACAATATATTAAACTTGTTGTTGACAAATTCCAGCCCATTATCTATTCTTAGAAACTTAATTGCCTTAGAGGTCTGATTTTCAACAAAATTTTTTTCCATTTCAGAAATGTTTCATATATCTCAT
The DNA here is from genome assembly GCA_036507275.1 of Sicyos edulis. NCBI lineage: Eukaryota > Viridiplantae > Streptophyta > Magnoliopsida > Cucurbitales > Cucurbitaceae > Sicyos > Sicyos edulis. Next base: position 7,004,021 of record CM071856.1, on the reverse strand, counting down.
CTTTGGTTTTTAGAAGGAAATCCTCAAAGTTTTCTAGAATAATCATCAATGATACTTGGAAAATATTTAGATCCTTCATGAGTACAGATTCACCCCAGAGTTCACAGTGGATGTATTCTAGTATATCTCTAACCATGTAGATACTTTTGTTGAAACTAGCTGGCTCTAGTTCATTTCCCATTAAACCTTGTTGATATAGACATTTCAGACCTTTAGTGCTGATATGCCTAAGTCGTCCATGCAGAAGAATCTTTTCAGAAGGCATTTATCATCATAGTTGTTGCATCTTCAGAATTGGTTGTGTCAACTTTTATGGACATAGATGTTTCTCTTAAAACATAAAAACCATTCTCAAGAATTTCAGTTAGTTTTACTGAAGATTTCTTAGATATTGTAAGAGTATCATTTTCATATGCATATACATATATATATCCAACTTTATCAAGAGCGCCTAAAGAGATGAGATTTCGTTTTAACCTAGGGGCATACCTAACAGATTTAAGAAACTTGATTGATCCATAAAAAAGTTTCAATTGAATGGTTCCAATTCCCTATACATTACAGTGCTCATCATTACCATGATAACTCTTCCCCCCTTACATTCTTCAAACTCTGTAAAATACTACTTGAAAGACTCATATGAAAAGTACAATCAGAGTAAAAAATCCAATTACTTTTCTCTCCATTCAACTCTTCCTACTACTAATACTTCAGTTGATTTATAACCAGTTAGTAGATTTGTAGCTTCTAATTCACTCTCGATTGAAAGCTTGCCTTTCCTTTTCAAAACTGGACACTCAAATTTGGTATGGCCTATTTTTCTACAATAGTTGCAATAACCTTTTCCTTTACTTTCTAAGTTATGTGAGGAGCTAGCAGTTGAGCCTTTTAAACTATTCTTTTTCTTATAATTCTTTGAGTTATTTGTCTTAAACATCTTTTCTTTCACATAAAAAGCTTTTGTTTCTTTCTTTCTGACTTTCGTTCCAATTATTTTAACCTCAAAACATTCAAGATTATATTTACGGTTATTGTATCCCTTCCATACTTCATAGCGGATTTAACTTCCTTATATTTTCCTGGTAAAGAATTCAAAAGTATAGCAGCTTGATTCTCCAGATCCATTTTTTTCTCCAAAATTTGTTAATTCCATAGAGAGTTTTATGAATTCATCAATATTTTGTTCTACACTCCTAATTGGATCCATTTTAAAAGCAAAATACCTAACTAGTGATTTCGAGACATAGATTTTTTCTAGTTTTTTCCATAAAGTAAAGATGTCATCTATTTTACTCACACGTCTTAGAACACTATCAAAGAGGATCAAAATGATGGTACTAAAAGCTATTTCCGGCATTTCTTGTTTCTCAGATTCAGAGAAATGCAAAGAAACCTTACTTGGATCATCTAGGGCTGTGGTGACTTTTAGCTGAACAAGCATCGCTCGCATTTTCTTTTTCCAGAGGCCGAAATCCCTTCTTCTGTCGAATTTCTCTATTTCAAATCTTGTCAACATGATCTTCAGAATTCTCTTGAAATCTTGATTCACTGAATGCGACAATTTCTTAAAACTCCTCCAAACCTCTGATACCAATTGTTGTAATTGAAGAAGAAATCAACACAACACGAACAAACTATTGGTAAGCGGAAGAAAAAGAAACCAATTGAAAAAGAAGAAGAAAACTAATGCAAGGAATTAAGTGGTTCGGCCAAATGCCTACTCCATTGTACAACCCGTGAAAAGATTTTTATTGAATTCTTTTAGATGACCAGCACCTTATCCATTGGGCCACAGAGTCAATTTGAAATTATAGGTGTACAAATGTTTTAAATTAATTAAATATTTAAAAAATAAAAAATGTGTTAAATTATTAATTTCGTCCCTGTAATATAAAGAAAGTTAGAATGACTCAAAGAATCGGTGACCTAATGAATTCATTGTTTGGTAGAAATTTAGTTCAACACCATAAATACGGGTTCAATCACTAAAATCGGTATTGCCAACATGAGTAGTTGCTCAGCGGCACTAGTGTATGCCCAATGGTCAGAGTTCTTGAGCTACATAATTATTTTTACTTAATTAATTCGTTATCGAATATAAACAATATGGATTAATTTTTAGATTTTATCTCTAATCATAGGAATTTATTTCTTAATCTAAAATCACGAGGACAAAATTTGTTTTTTTTTTAAAGTAAATTCTAACCTTCTTTTTTTGTAATCATGAACATTAAATTTTAACTTCCATCCTCCCATAGTCTAATTGTGTAATTAATCCTAAAAAATAACAACAAAAACTCTCCTCTCTCTCTTCTCATTCACCCATGCCTAGCTCCACGTCTTCCCCTAGTTGATTTTCAAATCTTGAATTTAAATTTCTAAAACATATTGTTTCTCAATACTAAATCACATAATTGAATTGTCGTTTTAAAATTTTTTTTAAAAAAGAACTAATACATAATCCATGATATTTTTTGAAATTCATTAATGAGTATTAGTATAGTATTAAAACGTATTAATGATCATTGATGCAAATACATTGAAATTCGACTATATTTGTAATTATTTTGTGAAAAGAATTCATCCAATACAATTTTCTAAAAAAAATAATAAATTGTGCCGGTTTAATTAACCATTTCTGAAAATTAAGTTTTTTTTTCACTGTTTTTTTAATTTCTAAAACCTCAATTACTTCTTTTTTTAGGGGATTTTGTATGTATAGCAAAAACTGGCAAAATATTTACACTTATAGCACAAAATCAAAACTAATTTATTTGTAACAAAAAATTCAAATTGAGTTCTATCACACATTAGTGATAGATGTCAATCACTCATTAGTGATAGATATCTATCACTGATTGAGTTATATCGCTAGTTATTGATTGATGTCTAATGTGCTATACATGCAATTATTTTAAAATTGTACTGCAAAACTAATACAAGTGGTAGAATTTGCTGCTGAGCGCAAATTCCCTTTTTTTTAATTAAACAACATTTGTGACTAATAAACAAAATACGAACTTTGAGAGGTGTATATACAAAGTTGATCATTTATAATATGAAAATCTTCATACATCCTTCCAGCAAATAACATTGCATGTCTATAACATATAAATTATACCAAAACAAGTCAACAAGATCATGACTTTAGTGACATCTTTTACAACCTAATAATAAAAAGAATTACGCATTCGAATTCCTCTCTCTAAATATTGTTGAATAAAAATAAATTACACCATAACAAATCTTTAGAAAACCTTCTTCAGAAAACCCTCCCCACAAACTGCATTTCATATCTTTAACATGCATAAATTATAACAAAACATTTGCTCAGCTAGCAAATGGGACATGACTAACATTCAAGGAGCTATGGCTTGCCTTTGCAAAAATGCAGTCAAATTAGACTGCAGCCTTTACCATTCTGGCTTCTTTCCCAAACAAGAGAAATGGATGTTGTTGTTGCTCAACTAGATGGACTAGGACTATTTCGACCGAGAAACTAGAGCCGCATAAATAAGCTCATTCCAGGCATCGGGAACTCCGGGGAGACACCAATGGCTGCAGTCCTGTCGTCTTGTTGAAACCTTTTTCACAGCAGTCTGATTTTTACCGTAGGCTGACGGGTGACCGTCCTTGCGGAAATTGGTTAACCTTGTAACATTCAAAAGTATGACAGGAACCTTCATTACCTTGATCGTTTCCTCGACTATCTTCATTTTCAAAGGATAGTTGTCGAGGATGGCACCGGTTAAGACTGGTTCAGTTTCGCCATTGCATGACCCTCCTGAATCCCAATCTCCACCTCTGTTTTGCAGAGTACAATATGTAAAATGTACAGGTTTCTAATCAATGTGCACATAAAATTTTAGGGGGGGTCTTTGGGACAAAAGGTGCAATGGGGAGAATGAGAAGAAATTGTATCCCTGTTTCAAAAAAAATAAGAAAAGACAATGATTCCCAGTGTTTGGGCCACCGAGAATCATTCTCCCCATAATCGCATTTCTCTAACTTCTTTTTTTATTCTCCTCCTAAAGACTTTTTGTTCTTCTCACAACTACTTTTTATTCTCCACATAACTATTTTTCACTTCCAACATACTCATTATTTTATTTTTCCTACAGTTATTCTCTTCACTTCAAACACAATAATTGATTCTCTCCATAATCATTCTCTTCACCCCAAACACATATAATCATTCTCCCAAATAATTTTAGTTGCTTTCATCATTCTCCCAAATAATCGTTCTTCTTCATATTCTCCTCCTAATACTCCTCTTGATCATAATAATTGTCATTCTTTTTATCCTAAACATCCCTTTATTGAGGAAAAATCATGACCTTTTCATCAGTCATTCAAAGTGAAAGAAAATGGTTAACTACAGTTAAACTAAAATACTGAAGCTGATAAGATGGATGATATATACATGCCTACTTATTCAAGTTACCACCCAATTTAGTTGATAGGAAACATACTGTCTCTTACGATGCATAAGTGTTTGGTATAATCACAACCCATTATTATTAGTTTTTTAAATGTGTGATTGTCTGGACCAACTTGCACGCCCTCAACTATTGTAACGGGACATCATATAACCCTACAACCTTTGAATGTCAAGAAAACCAATAGAAAATTAAATTCTATATAGGTGGCCACCATGGATTAAACCCATCTCTTCTTAGTTCCTCAAGAACCACTTGGCCACTAGATCACTTCATAATGGTTAATCACAACCCATTATATTTAGTCTTCCTACAAGATTTCTCTTCGAACATGGATTTGCATATTAATTTTCTTTAAAAAACCATCAAGTGAATCATGAGTATAAATTAGGAAGAAAATGACACTGCATGAGAGGTAGCACTAAAGACGTGCTTAGAGGATAGATTAAATTGTACAAAACTCAAAAACTTATGGTATTAGGTTAGGTTATATAATCTTATATATGTTCTTGACAAAAACATTTGAAGGCAAGTCTATTAATTTGTTAGTTTTACTGGTATCTTCCCAACATTTAATCAATATAATCTTATATATGTTAGTTTTATGGTATTAGGTTAGGTTATATAATCTTATATTTGTTAGTTTTATGATATTAGGTTAGGTTATATAATCTTATATATGTTCTTGACAAAAACATTTGAAGGCAAGTCTACTAATTTGTTAGTTTTACTGGTATCTTCCCAACATTTAATCAATATATATCCATCCAAAGCTGTTTCAAAAGAAGAGAAAAATAAATTTTCACCTGAAATGAGCAGAAGAATATCCTCTATAAAAGACCAATTGCTTAGCTGGATTTATATTATTATCGATCCAGTTTCCCCATGTCTTGAGCGATCGTCTGTAAGCCTCAACGGCATCGAACTGCGGGTAAAGAACATTGCCTTCTTCATAATAATTTTTGCTGCACCATCGAATTGTATCAGTGAACGACACTAAGAATCACAATTTTCATAAAAAGTTCAAGTAACATAAATCTTATTTTATTCTCTAAATTTTCATGCTTGGTATGTGTGCTAGGTTTCTAGTAGATAATGTATAGAAAATTAAGAAACTAAAATAGAATATTGAAAATTTGGATACTAAATTTGAATAAACATAGCATTTTAGAGAATAAAATAGGACTCAAATATCCAAAGTTATTTGAACCTGTTGAAGATCCTCACCTTGTCCCATTATTTTTTTATATCTACGAGTGTACGGGTCAGGTTGTGCACACATCGATTATTCTCATGGGACATACTCTCTGAAACTACAACATTTGGATGTTAAGAAAACTAATAGAAAATTTAATTCTTAGAGAGGTGGCCACCATGGATTGAACTTTCAACCTTTTGGTTTCTTGATGTTTTCTCGACCACTAAGCTACCCATGGTAGTTTCACCCTGTCCCACATTAGAAAGGTGAGCAGTCCCCACCACCTTTATGAGAAATGTGAGCTACTCCCTCATAACCAACTAACTCATTTTGAGATGGAGCCTCTAATACTTAAATATTATAGATAGATCAAAGTGTATTTGATGGCAATGAAGTGTTGTGTTTGCGTTTGTGTTTGCACTCACAGAGACGACATAATTCTAGTCTCTATGATAATTTAAGGTAAAGTCCAATACAATCCAAGTTTATGCAATTAGAAGTAAAATCCTTACCCACGAGCAGTCTTTCCATGAGTCCACCAGTGGCCAGTATTGAACACAAGAATGTCAGCTCGCTTCCAACGTCTAGAAGTCTTGTCAATTCGATCAATTGAAAGAGTCGGGTTTGAGCTCCCTTGAGCATTTATACGAACTCCCTCCCGTACAAGAAAATGTGATCTCACAAATTCCACTGTACAGTTGTAATCCTGCCCAAATGTTCATCAAACTAGTTATTTACTTAACAGTTAACAGTAGCAGCAAAGAAATAAATTAAGTGTAGTACTTTACAGCGGATAATCACCTTCCTCTTGATACTTTAACTGAATCCACCACTCACACTGGACTCTTATGGTGTCATACTATGACTTATCTTTTCTCTCTACCCAATGGCATCATATGTTGTAATGGTTTCGATAGGTATCTTTTGTACTTTTTCATTCATCGATGAAAAGTTTATCATCTCCTATCAAAAAAAAAAACTGTAGTACTTTATTGTGGTAAACTTCTCAAGAATAAATATATCTATATATATTAGTACAACAAACGTGGGATATAGAGATTTAAACCTCCAACCTCAATAGGGATGTCCATTTTGCCTGCAGGGCTGGATCTTCACGGGAACCCGCCCTAACTGGGCGAGGAATCCCCATTTAGAGGGGGAACGGGGTTGGAGACGGGAGAAAGAAATTCCCCATTGGCTAACCAGGGCCGGGGACGGGGATTGTATTCCCCATCCCCGATCCCCGCCACGTTTAACTTTTTTTTTAATATTTTTTTCTTTATTTTACCCTTTTAATTTTCAAATAAATATATATTTGTTGGTGAAATTATCTATGCAGATGAATATTTTTCTTTGATAATTAACATCATAGTTCTAATTATTTGAAATTATTGTCCAAAAAATATATAAAAAATGAAAAAAAAAAAACCTACGGGGAACCCAATCCCCAAAAAAATAAACGGGAATTTTTCCGGGGACGAGGAAGCCATTCCCCGGCCCCGATCCCGCCTCGTGGATATCTCTAAATCTCAAAGGAAGATTATACGTCAATTATTGTTTAGCTATGTTCTTTTGACCTTGAACATATGTTTTAATAATAAACCAGATAAAAAAAAAGAAAATTTGAACTTGAACACTTATTTATAGAGTCATCTTCTTCCCACATTAATGCGACAACAGTCCTTAGAGAACCATTGGCATTTATTATTCAGGGTGAATTCTGATGCATCATCATCTCAGAGTATATTTATGAGTGAGATACCCATGAGACTATCTTGTGGCGATATCCGAACCAACTCCATTGGTATCAATCTAGGGGCTACTGACAAAGACAACCGACAAGTTTCTTCTTCTCTCCTCATCTCATCACAACAGCAAGCTCGGCTTCAATAGCATACAACTCTTACTCTTTCATGTTATTGCTCGTATTTTTGGTTTTTCCTTATCGTTTTGCCCCTTCATATCGATAACCTATGCAGACCAACATTCCCTTTTCTTTTTCTTCTTCCTCTCTTCTTTCCTTCTTTCTCTCCTATGTAGCACTTGCATATATATGCAATGAAATGGTTTGTTTCTTATAAAAAAATGGAGTTACATTATAAATGATATAATGTTCTGAAAAATGCAAACGAACTGTTTCACCATACTAAATGCTGGGTTGAAAGCCATGCCTTAGCAACAAGTTAACCTAAACTTTCATTCTCTTAAATATAAAGGCCTCCTCCACACGAAGTCTTAATTTAACACATAATAATAACTGACGTAACACGAATAATTCTGCCAAGAAGAATATATTCACGAGAGGAAATTTATATATATATATATATATTTTCTTTTTTTTGAGAAGCAACAGAACTTTTCATTGAGAAAATGAAGAGGGAAATACAAATTACAGAACAGAAGCAAAGAAACATTAAAAAACCAGAATCCAAAAGCTTAGGCCCCGTTTGATAACCATTTGGGTTTTTATTTTTTTTTATTTTTATGAAACTAAAGCTTATTTCTACTTAAATTTCCTACCATGTGCTCCATCTTTCCTACAATATATACATCTTTCCCTAAGAAAGTAGGTGAATACTAACCAAATTTCAAAAACAAAAACAAACTTTTGGAAGCTACTTTTTTTTTTTTACAAATTTTGGTTTTGTTTATTAAAATATAGGTAAGATGTAGATATCCAAATAAGGAAAAAGGTATAATAAGGTAGTTGTTATAGGCTTAAATTTCATAAACAAAAAACGAAAAACAAAATGGTTATCAAATGGGGCCTTAGGAACAAGCCAAATAAACACAAAGGCAGTTCTGAAACATCAAACAAAGAGATAAAAATATCCAATAAAACTAGAAAAAAAAGCTCCCCAATTTGCGCTTATCTGCTGGATTGAAAAATCTATATTTTCTTTCGAAACATTGTAAGAAATATATATTAACAGGCAGAAGTAATATCATTGCAACTTTTTATTACCTTAAACTTGAAGACAAAGTAACCCCTTCCCTTAGTTATTTTATAGCCACGAGTCTCAAACATACTTGTCTTATCTTCAAGGCCTTCTCTAAGGAGACAAAGGATTGACTCAAACTGGTTTCGGTTCATAGAATCTCCAACAAGCATCAATCTTTTCCCTCTCAATCTCACCAAAAAATCTGTTGCATTAAATCTGAATCAAAAGTGAAAAGATGATACTTTTCTTAGTAAACATGTAGAATCTATACTGTAAAATACTCAATAGCTCGTTTTTTATGTTCAATAAGAATCTAAACTTCACACAAACAAACATAGATACAAAATCAATGGAGGGAAGATAAGTCATCCAAACAATCCAAGGCCTAAGAAATCTCTCACAGACAAGAGGGAGGCAAAACTTCCCCTCCTTCGAAGCTACTCGAAGCTACTCCAAAGGAGACAACAAAAAGAATAACCAGATTCCACAATTCTTCAATGTGTACACCTTAGAAGATTTATCCACTCCTGTGGGGCACAAGTTCCCAAGTAACTGATAAAAAATCATTAATCTACAAACCCTTTTCTAATTAGACCCCACAAAGCATGAGAATAAACAACCCTTAAGGGTGTGTTTGGGCCCCCGTAATATAAACGGCCATGATGGTTACAATAACTCAACCGATATTTGCCCCACCGTTTATTATAAATGATAGTTACCTAAATCTTCGTGCCCGTTTATCTAAACCTACGTGCCTGTTTATCTAAACCTTACATATATTACTTTTTGTTGCATAACCAGCTCATCAAACACCGTTTATCATAATTCATGTTATAATAATTTGCTCCTCAAATACCATTTATAATAACTCACCGTTTATTACAACCTTCCGTCTATCATAATCAAACCGGTGCTCCAAACACACCCTAAGTGTTTCTAGGATCAACCATTATTATGTTGAATCATGCAAGGAGCTTAGTCCAGCAATACCCGGAAAAGGGGCAGAAAATAAATGACTTGCAACATGTAGTTTCCTTTTGCAAAGCTTACACCACCACCAAGGGCCACTACGTAGATAAGGAAATGCTGAGATTCTTTTTAAAAATTCTCACCCATTTTCCTTTTATAAGAAAACATTTTTTCGATGTACTTGTACAAAAAAAGAGACTCTCCACTCGAAAGGAGCTGCAATAAACTTGTCTAGTTGTACAAGAGCGAAGCAATACTATAATCATGAAGTGGAGAACATTTATGCAAAAAAATAAGGCTAAGAAAAAATACTATGAAAACAATGTCCCCAAGGGGTGGCACAGTAATTAAAGACTTGAGTTTTAAAGGTATACTCTTCTCAAGGTTCTAGGTTCAAGACTCACCTGTGATATTACTCCTTCGATGTCTCTCGGTGTCTGGCTTAGGGACGGGCGTGGTTACCACGGATATAATGGCGAGAAGCTCCAATTTCCCGGTTTAAAAAAAATAAAAGCATAGATCTAGAAAATTGATAAGAACCAAGCTAGAACATGAACAATATATTGAAATATTAAAGATAAAGGACTACAAACTAACCAAGTATTTGATAGGTACTTGAACCTCCCATGTTGAGAACACTCTCCCAAGCCCAATACCAAAATGGCTACAATATTCTTGATATCCCACTTCTCCTTTGATGCCTCTATTTATAACCATAAGCCCCTAACTTATTCCCCAAGTATTTGCTAACCTATCCCTCTATTATTCTTTAATATCCTAAGACCCAGAACGTATAAAAAATCTTTGAGTTTCTTTCCCTCAAAATTCTGCAGAAAATGGCCCTCATAAAATGCACCCATACTAGATTTTCTTCTTCTTAAGAAAGCAGGCTGTTTGTTCATTTGGCAGTGCAACAGACGAGTTGAAAGCTGTTAAAAAGGATCCCCAGAATTGTTGTTTAAAAATTCTCATTTTAATCCTTCAAAACTATCAATCACCTAAAAGGTAGCCTTAACCTTCTTTGGTGTTTAGCTTGCACACAATCAAATCCCATCTGTTCCACCATTGGAATACCATATTCTCGCACCATGAACTGATGAGGCACTCAAAACCCTCTGATCGGTAGAGCTCCCCACAACTTTATAGTGCAAGAGTGACAATGAGATTGTGCTGTCGTGGGACAACAAAATCAAGTACAACACCCTTCACAAATCTAGTAACACTGTCGAATGTAGAGGACTATACAAGGGAGTGCCATTATCATTAACACAACTTTTGAGGTTGTCAGCAACTTTCTCCCATTGGGAATAGCATAAAAGTCAACTCCAAAAGCCTCGTTGTGAGGTTGAAGGTAGGTGAGAACCATGTGATCCTGTAGGGCGATCGTGATCTTTCTCCATTCCTTAAAATCTAAGCTACGGAGGATGCAATCAACAACAAGGATAATGGATATTGTTGGGAGTATAATGCAATGCAATGACTATAACTTTGGTGGTCAAGGAAGTGGCTTAAGAAATTAATGGGTTGATTGGCTAATACATGGAAGTTTTTACCATGCCAACAAAGTTACCAGCACCAGTTACCACCTCCAAAGTCTCATGGTCAAGCTAGAGTTCTAATGGAAGATACTTTCCCATCGTTTAACCACCCAACTACATGTAGTTGCCAAGGTAAAATCCTACATTGATGGCCACTATAACTTGAATCATTTCATCTAAGTCCTTTATTATTTATATGGCTTTTTTTCACCACTAGGCCTAGTTTATATCTCCATCCATATTGATTCATGCAGGTCCAATAAAATGAGATAAAGAGGCTACTCAAGAATGTGCTTGTTGTTGTACTTGGAATCATTCAACATAGCCTAGCCACAGCACCTTCTCGAGCTTAATGATACTATTTTTTTTTTTTTAATTCAACTACAATTGAGGTGGGAGAATCAAACCGTCTCTTAGTTACTAGGTTATACATGATGCCACCGGATCTTTTGGTCGTGATACTAGTTTAGAAAAAGAATTTAAATAGGAGATGCTGACATTACCACACTCTTAATAAGGACATTACGAATGATTCTAACTAAGCTAATATCAATAATGCCCATCCACCAAATTGGCACATCGAACTATCCAGGCAGGCATTACTAAAAGGGAACACATCCACAGTCCCCAAGGGATGGCACAATGATCGAAGACTTGGACTTTGAGGGTATACTTCTCTCAAGATCCGGGATTCGAAACTCATATGTGACATTACTCCTCTGATGTCTCAGGTGCTTGAGTTAGGAACGGGCATGGTTATCTTGTTAAAAAAAAAAAAGGAACACACCCGCACACAAAAACTCAAAAAAGGGACAAATTAAAACAAATCGATGAAACGATAAAAGCATATACCTGGGGAGATCACAGCCATACGGTTTCCATCGCCATTTGGTATACTCAGAATCAGGTCTTCCATTATTCCCACAGTCATAAGCCTCATCAACATAAGGGCAGGAACCCACTCTATAACCAGGATAGTGCTCCTCATCTTTAACCCAAGTCCCCATGTAAAGATCGCATTGCTGCAATCCCTCCATCCACAAATCAGAAGCGGTAGCAGCTACACCATCAGAAACCGAGCCATTTTCACCATTGCCAAAAAGGTGGCCCTCAATTTCACCATTAGAGGGCTCTGTTTCTTGGGCAGATGGGTTCGTCGAGGACCCATTGGCAGAGGAATCAGACCCAGAATCGAGAAAAGAAATGTGGGGTTCGGCCATTGAAGATGGAGGAGGGGCGAGAGAAAGGGTTAATGGGGATTTGGAAGAGAGATCTTGGAAGAAAGAGAGGGAAATGTCGGAGTTTGGTTTGGTGAAGAAGATGAAGAGGCAGAGGAAGAGGAGGAAGAAAATGGGGGAGAAGATAAAGCGATAATGGGGAAGAGAGAAAAACGCCATTGGAGAAGCTGGAGGAAGGTTTTAGTCTGATTCGCAGAAGGCTTATGCTTGTGTTTGTGCATTTGATTTTGATCATAGGCAAAGGGAAATTCCCATTTGGAATTTTGAATAGAATCATAAAATTTACTCAAAGTTTTTTACAAATAAAATCATTCACATTGTTCTAACTCACTTCATCGACACTAAATTGAGAGTTAAGAAATGCAAGAAGAAGACGTTCTCTAAAGGCTCTATTGAAGACATAAAATTGATCTAGTTGTTATGGGTGGTGATATTAATCCTAATGGGGATTGTTAGAGAGATGTACAACTTTTGGACAATCCAAAATCTAATTAAAATGGTGGTACTTTCATGACCCGATTCAGTGCTTTCGTCAATTTTTTTTTTAAAAAGATAACTATCATTAACCAAGCCAAGAACGGTACAACATTTTACCCCAAAAGGAGAAACCAAACATAAGGGTACATGCACCCTGATCACCATTTTGATCTTGATCCACAAGTCGGAACAAAACCAAAATCTTTCCTAATAAGCCATTAATAAAAGAAACTCTTAAGAGATATGAGGCGTCATGCGAGACGACCCTCTTACACATGGAAAAATTAGATCCCAAAATGAGAAGCCTATTTGCTAATATCATCAACAAATATGTTGATCTTTTAGAATCTTTGGAGATTAATCCTACAACCATAATGCCCAGTAAGGTACATGAATCCGCCAAAGAACAAGAGGGGAGCGTCATACTCAGAAGAAGATAGAAGCTTTCCCCCAAGACTCCAATTCAAAATCCTATAAGAGTTTCCTTTACCAACCAGCACAAAAAAACTAACCCAAGCCAAATTAAACCAAACTAACATAAAAAACCATAAAAATACAAAACCTAACGGAAAGAAAAACCCCAACAAAAACCAACAACAACAAAAAGGTGGCCCCAAACCTAAGGACAGCTGCACCATAATTTCCCTCAATTAAGATCACATTTTCTTTTAAAAAAATTAAAGAAAATCTCAATAGCAGGCGTGCCATCCCTTCCCCTTACACAAAAAAAAGGCTGCCTTTGTAGGATGTGTCAGACGTGGCATCTCATCATCCCAGCAAGTCTTTCCCCACGTGCTGCTTGAAGTGCGCCACCATAATCGAAGCTCCATCCACTGACGACGCTTCTCCAACCAACGTTCGAAGCTATTTCTTCCGGCCAATTCATCAACTATGCAGCCACAGCTAACTTTCTTCTCCTTCATCTCCTTTTCCTCTTTCAACATAAACCCGCCTTCTTCTTCCACTGGGTTCCTTCTTTTTCCGGCACAAAATCCTCAAACCGACTTTTCACGTTCACCATTTCCCGTAACCACCTCTGATTGAGCTGGATAAGCTTGTTCTCCCTTTCTCTTCCCACGGTCAAAAGGGAAGCTCCATTGATCTTCGTCCAAATGTCGAATCTCGGAAGAGTAAGTCTCTCCATTGCAGCTCTTCAAATGCTTCCAAAAAATTCCACATTGTTCCTCACACGGCTTCACACTAGCTCCCACCACCTTGCTCGCCACCGAGCCCCCAAAACGCGCACAACCCAATCTCCAAAGAGACCATGTCGAGGCACAAGAACGCACACTATGGTGCCCAAGATCGCTCTCGATAACGTCTCAGGAGAGACTAAACCTAAACCGGAGCCCAAAGAGGCTACGTCTCTCTCTAAAATTTAGAGAGAGAGAAACCTTCATGTTTTGTTTGCATAGACCCACTTTTTCCTCTTCCAGTGCTTTCATCTATTTTATTACCGTCTCTAATGGTGGAGTTCTGCCCTATGAGATTATGTTTCTTTGGGTGTGTTTGGAGCACCAGTTTGGTTATAATAGATGGAAGGTTATAATAAACAGTGGGTTATTATAGATGGTGTTTGAGGGACAAGTTATTATAACAGGGATTATGATAAACGGTGTTTGAGGGGCTAGTATGTAACAAAAATTAATATATGTAATGTTTAAATAAACTGGAACGTAGGTTTAGATAAACGGGCACGCAGGTTTAGGTAACCACCGTTTATAATAAACAGTGGTTGCAGACATCGGTTGGGTTATTATAACCAACCCAGTCGTTTACATAAACGGGGGCCCAAACACACCCTTTGTGTTTTTCAATTTTATGGTATGATGAGAGTTGATTGATAAATGAATTTATATCACAGCGATGAACCAACATTGCCTTTGAAAGAGCCTCCATTCCTCTACAATCTTGAAGTTATTGTTTCCTATTTTGGTAGATTTTTGCTCCTCAATGGTTATTATGTTGATAATGTTAACCGTAAAGCTTATTTAACTTCTACCAACGAAATGTTGACTAATTGAGACTGACGTTTATGTTTGGATCAAGGTGAACAAAGTTTCCTGCCCCCCCCCCTATTGTTTCCTACTTTGGGCGATTTTTGCTCCTCAATGGTTATTATCGTTGACTAATTGAGCTGACTTTTATGTTTGGATCAAGGTGAACAAAGCTTCCTGCACCCCCCCCCCCTATTGTTTCCTACTTTGGTAGATTTTTGCTCCTCAATGGTTATTATGTTGATAATGTTAACCGTAAAGCTTATTTAACGTCTACCAACGAAATGTTGACTAATTGAGACTGACTTTTATGTTTGGATCAAGGTGAACAAAGTTTCTGCCCCTATTGTTTCCTACTTTGGTGATTTTTGCTCCTCAATGGTTATTATCGTTGACTAATTGGTGACTTTTATGTTTGGATCAAGGTGAACAAAGCTTCTGCACCCCCCTATTGTTTCCTACTTTGGCAGATTTTTGCTCCTCAATGGTTATTATGTTGATAATGTTAACCGTAAAGCTTATTTAACGTCTACCAACGAAATGTTGACTAATTGAGACTGACTTTTATGTTTGGATTAAGGTGAACAAAGTTTCCTAACCCACCCCCCCTATCACAAGATTATATTATCTACCAGCTCTTTTTTAGGCGACACAAAAGAGAAGACAAGATAAATCAAGTTAAAAAACACAAATACGCCCATACAGGCCAATAACATCACTAAAATAGGGTTGTTTATGCCCATTTTTGAAGCCCAACAAATACCTCTACTAACTGACCACGACCCATGAATAAACTAGCCCTTACTGAACATGCCTTTACGGTAGCCAAGTTTTTAAGGCCCATTTTTGGAGCCCAAGATGAAGTCATCTCAACTTATTAAGATTTTGGTCAATTAAGCAAATGACAACTTTTGTTAAAAATAATAAATAAATGGCTAACTTTTATAGCGTTTAAAAAAATGTTTAAAAAATAAAATTTAGTTTTTAATAATTAAATGAACATATTGTTATTGTCCATTATATCCTTATCTTTTTTTTTCTTTTTTTTGTGGATTAAAATATTTGTAATTCGAATTTAAGCACCTGATAGATCTATAGCTATGCAACAGATTTGAAAATAAACCAAATATTCGTTATTGATGGAGACATTATAAAACATTTTGATTTTTTTTTAAACAAAATAATAATAATGTTTTGGGAAAATCACCTACTTCATGCCAGTACTACCCAAGAATACACAATGATGGATTGAGCTCTACCTCGTCTGGAGTGAACATTAATTAACATTCAATTAAGAGCTGCTCCACCCTATTTTCATTTTTGGAAGATGGAAAGGTAAGTTTGTGCAGAGGGTCGTTTGAAAATCTCAGGCGAGCTTCCGTCTTACCATCTCCAACCCTTTCCGGCGGCAGCTTGCACTCGAAAAACCCCTTATTCTTTCCTTTCCTCTTCTAGTTCTCGTTTCTCCGACAACACAGGCTTTTGGGCCAAGGTCTCCGTTCGCAATAATCTCGCTGGTGATTTCCAGCCAAGCTATTTTCTTCTGCTAAATGATTCAGGTGAGTACCCCGTTCCGAACAAATAAATCATCCTCCTAAACCTCGATCAAGATTTATATTGTTATGGAACGATATTTTAATTTATAAGGTGTAACAGCCCAGTTTCCTTTTCCAATTTTCGAGGTGCCTTCGGGTCAAGATTCGGTTGTTTGGTTGGGTTTTAGAGCCGTTTGGCCCCTTGGGGGTATTTTGGTCTTTTGGCTCTCCGGGCAGGATTTGTGGTTTTCAGGGATTCGAGGTAGCTCCTGCCTTTGTCGAGGCTTGTTTTTTGGTGGCTGCGAGTCCCGTGGTGTTTGGGCTAGTCGGTTGGATGCTCGGTTGTGGTTTAGGCTTTGGCAAAGTGTTGGTTGGTTGTGTGTTTCCTTTGGGATTCGAGCCCGAGCCCTTAGTGTTGCTTTGGGAGTTGGATTTAAGTGAGTTTTATTTATTGGAAAAGATTGCTTCGGTCGGGTCTCGAAGGAGGAAGCCGGGAAATGGGATTTTGAGGTTTTAAAGTGGATAAGGTTGGATTTTTTGGATAAAATCCCATTTTTCCTTTTTTTTCCCATTTTCCTTTTTATTTCCTTTTTTTCTTTTATTTTTCCCCAAATTCATCTTCTCTCTCTCTCTCTCTCTCTCTCTCTCTCTCCCCGAGCCCCCCACCTAGCCCAACCCAGACCCTGCTGCTCGCGCCCACCTCGGCCGAGCGACCCAGCGCCAGCTCGAGCTAGCTAGCAGATCAGATCGGCCGCGCGCCTCGCCAGCCGGAGCTCGCCCAGCGCCCGCGCGCCTCTGCCTCGCCCAGCCCGAGCCTCTGCCTTGCTCAGTGTCGCCCAGCTTCGCCCGAGCGTCGCCCAGCCCTCGCGCGCCCTCGTCCATGTAGCTCGTCGTGCCCGCGCGCGTGTCCTGTAGCCATCGAGCCGCGTCGCCCTGTGCCGAGCCCAGCTTGATCGCTCATCCCAACGTCCGTGTCGCGCGCCCCCGCGTCGTGTCGCTCGCGCCCGCGCGCCGTCGCCCAGCCGAGCAAGCGCCCGCGCCCGCGCGCCCAGCGTCACCTGGCGCTGTTGTCATGCGGCAGCGCGCCAGCGCCGCGCCCCAGCGCCCCAGCGCGCCCAGCCAGCCCCTTTGGCTGCCTAGCCCGTGCAGCCGGCTCGTTCGCGTGTCAGCCGCGCCTCGTGAGTTGCTCCCGAGCCGAGCCCTGTTTATTTTAGTGTATTTAGGGCTATTTATGATTATTGATGTGTTTGTTTGGCTCGATATAGGTTGCTCGGGTTCGATCGCAGTTATTTTATTGTGTGTTGTTGCCTCCCGACCAGGTAAGGATTTCTTACCGGAGTTGTGTGGGCCCTGCGATATATTCATGATTATGCCTTGCTTGTTTCTTGATTATTATGAGCATGATAATAATAGAGCGACTTTGATTGATTTCTCGCTAGCATGTTTGCTTGATATTACATGTTAGTGCCATGCTAGGTTTGTTCTGCCAGCATGCTTGTGATTCCTGCTTAAGCTCGTAGTATCATGCTAGGTAATGTGCTTGATATCGGTCTTTGCTTGCTAGCCAGGAATCATTGCTTTTTCTCTGTACTCTTAGATAGAGTTGTAGGGTTTGTCATCATCCAGAGGCTGAGCGGACATAACGTACTTTGTCCCAGTAGCTCAAGTCGGGAGTAAAGTGTGCGAAGCATAACGTATCTTGCTACCCCCCCGACCAGCGGTTGTGTAATTAGCTACCCACTTCGGCATAGCCTAGTTTGTAGCTCTGCTAGAGCGGAACCCCGCCATCGGTGTAAAGCCCGCCTGGCGGTTCTTAGCTTCAGTCGGTGGATCATGCCGCACGGATGGCGCGAGGGCCTCGCGCCATCGTGATCGGTGACACCGCCCGAGTCATAGGCATGTGCACTGGCCGCGTAGTTTGCCCTTAGGCCCCCCGCATTTACGCTGGTTGCGAGGAGGAGCATGCGGTGTGCGCGCACACGTGTTGAATTTTTGGTCGGAGAGCTCCCTCGGGCTAATGTCGTGAGTACACCATTTCTTCCGTTAGAGCGACCGGGTACTCTCCCGTAAGTCCAGATTAGTGCAAGGGCAAGGAGTCCCTCGAGGACATTCTAGGGATCAGTGTATTCCCCGAGTGTGAGATACCTCGGTGATGTCGAGGATTGGTCGATGTATCCAATCCCGGCTAGGCGTAAGTAGGAGACTTCCGATGACTCGAGATCTTGTTTTATGAGCTCGTTGAGCCATGATGCGTGTTGGTAGTTGTTTGATTGCATGCTTTGGTACTAGATGACTGATTATATCGTATTGTACCCGGTTGGGGATTCTTCTTGAGTAATTCGTTACTCACCCTTATTTTTGTGGTTTTTCCACGGGTAACCATGGTGCGAGGATGGGATGGGTGGAGGAGGAGCTGTGATCATGGAAAACCCGTTGTTAAACTCGAGTTTTATGTTTATGATTTAAATGTTCTCTGAATGCATGTAGTTGGGCACAGAGCCCTAGGGTGTTTTCTGAATGTATTTCCGGATTCTAGCATTGTTGTAAAGTTTGTATGTTTTAAATAAATCTCTGATCAGAGTAGGTTTTGTAAATGTATTTGTCTTGGAGCAGTGCTTGGAAAGCAGGGATGAGTTTTAGGAAATTAAATGGATGTTTTATGTTTTAGTTTTTACTTAGAATCCGAACACCATCTTGCAAATTTTTTGTAGATTTGTATGCATGCATTGAGGTAACGGCCTATTTAGAACCCCATTCGGGTCGGGTCCTTACAGGTTGGTATCAGAGCTCAGAGTCATAGATTCTGTAGACTCACCTTTGTTGTAGGTCGTTTTTCCATGATCATCAGCACTCCGACAGTCATCAGGTACGCCTAAGTTTACTGTTTTAAAGAAAGGGGGTAAGAATTTACAATACTTTTCATCTAGTGTATGCCTTGTGTAGAGTTGTGGAGCGGAGACGAGCAGGTTCTGACTCGTTGTTGGTTTGGGCTTAGAGAGCCATCATGCCAACTTTCATGATGCGAGCATGTTTTAGCGGCTTGTTGAGGTATCGAGATAGATTCGGATGCCCCTGGGGACGTCGTCCACGAGGAAGGTAGAGCTTAGACTCCCATTGGCCATTTGTGGCCCGATTCTTCACTTTTTCCCTAGTGAGAGGGTGGAGGTGCTTTGTGCGGATCGCCCGATATGTTGATCGCACCCAGAGAGCGGGACGCTTGGCATGTCCCGATCGAGGAGTTGGATTGATCGTGTTGATGTTGAGGCCGCGTCCAGGGTCGTTTAGACCCGTTGGCCAGAGTTGGCCCTGGCAGTTGAGTTGCCTAGAGGAAGAGGTAGAGGCTAGCAGCGCCTCAGAGTGAGACTCCTTGAGCAGAGTGTGCTCCAGCCATGAAAGATTGGATGGCGAGTCTTTAGCTATCGAGAGAGCGAAGACCAGGCGCAGCTTTGTAGCGTGTAGTGAGGAGTCCGGGCACGAGATAGCCCGGTGATGAGTTTGTTTCAGCATTTTCCCCCAGTAGCTCTTGTAGCCCCGGAGGTTCCGGGAGGGCATGATCAGCAGAGTTTATGCCGATGAGGATGCTTGTGGAGCGAGTCCCCGTGTGGACTAGCTTTGGGTAGCTCAAGTGTTGATCTTGAGCCTTAGCAGATTGTTGATTGCCCGGTGAGTAGGCTGCAGAGTTGGCGACCTTTCGAGGAGATTGTTGAGGCATCTTTGTGCTCCCATAAAGTGTTGTTTGTTTTTGTAAGTCCTGCTGCTAGTAGTAAAGCAGTTGGCCAGGTTTGAGTTTAGCATCCGTGTGTGGGATGTCCTGTTGTTCGAGAGGTCGAGGTGTGCTGCCGTTCTGTCTTTATTTGAGTACAATGAGTTGGTGGTGGTAGTCCCTTGTGAGAGGTGGACTAGCGAGTCTCCCTGATCGCCCGATTGATTGGCAAGTTGCCGTGTTAGTGGCTTGAGGAAGATGTAGAGACATCTTTGCCCCTTGCAAGCCTCTTTGTTGTTTAACATTGATTTCCTCGAGATGTTTGGTAGAGTTGAGCACTCTTCCTTGGTGAGCTCCTAGAGAGGAGCTAGCTGCTGCTTGTAGAGATCCGGCCAGAGCTTTGTTGAGCATCATGAGGAGATGCTAGTGTAGGCCGTGGGCCTTCGGTTTGTTGAGATGCCATAGACATGGCTGGTTGAGTTGAGCCCTTGTATGCCTAGCCAGAGTTGTTGTCACTTGAGGTAGTGACCGTGTTGGCCCCATCTGTAGTATGATGTGGATTTGGTAGTAGTAGCACTTGAGGTGCATTGGTTGGTGTGCCACTTTGGCACTAAGTCTGGTTCAGGCTTAAGTTTGGCTTGGGCATAGCAGATGGTTCTATGCCGTTCGGAGTTCAGCGCACTCCTTTAGCCTTGGATCTGTTTATGGCAGTTGCACCTGTTTAGGTCGTGCCAGAGGACTAGTTCAGTGGTAGTCGATGGACTACAAACGAAAGGATGCTCGAGAGGAGTCGGAGCCTCTTCCCAGTGTTTCTGGAGGTTGAGTAAGTCAGCAGGTTGTCGGTTGGCAAGTGTTGGTGCGCGTGAGTCTCGCACTAGTGTTAAGGCCAAGAGTTTCTTTGTGGTTGGTAGTGTGGTTAACTACCTTCGAGGGCCTTATCTGAGGAGAGTTGAGCATCGTAGATGCGAGTTTGGTCCAGCAGAGGGACCCTGAGTTAGATGCTCATGAGATGAGCTGGATGTCATGAGGCGAGTTGGATGCTTTTGAGGCGAGATGAGCTTATGCCTTGCGAGAGGATTTAGATGCCTTATGGGTAAACACCCTTGGTAGAGGCTTGGTATAAAGTAAGTTCGGTGTGGCATGGTTATTCCTTGGTAAAGCAAGGTTGCCTCAGCTTTGAGCATCGTGTGGAGAAGGAACTTTTGGTGTTCCATCGGTTGGAGTTCAGTTGGAAACTGAACAAGAGCGGTGGTAGCAAAGCCGCTCAGTTTCTGATCGCCTTGGCTAAGAGAGTTGTTTGGTTCCTTTCCTTGGGTAGAAGTCTTGTTGAGGCTGATGTTTGAGTAGGAGGACGACGCATTCGGTAGCGTTTCGGGTCCTCTTGGTTCCCAAGGAATTGGAGTTGGCCAGCATGGTTGAGATGCTGGAGAGAGTTGTGCCTGTTAAGGCAGTTGGCTGTTAGCTCGTTAGTCGACCGTGTGTGTCGGAGGGTGATCGGAGGATCCTAGGTTGAGAGAGCCTCTCGGTGCTCGGTCGAGCCCGGCTAGTGAGTTTGATTGGCTAATTTGAGGCGTGTAGTTTGTAGCCTCGGTTGAGTTGCTAGCAGTCTTGGTAGACTAGCAAGCCAGAGTTTGTTTGGAGCAGAGTCCGGATTGGTTCCGGTGCGGTGGCTAGTTGATGCTTGGTGTTGACCAAGGTGTGGTTTGGAGCTGCTAGAGATTAGCTTTGCTCGTGGGACGAATGGTTCGTGCCCTGTTGTTGGTTTTCCTATTTCCAGGATGTCGAGTTGCCCCGTTTGGCATTTGGAGGTTCAGTCTGAGATGAACCCCTGTTGTTGCCCCGTGAGATTTAGATGTTGTTGCTCTGGTGGAGCAAGACAGTGAGCGTATGTGGTGCTCTCTGTCCTTCGGTTGTCTGCTTGTAAGAGCCGTTTCCTTCTGGGAGTTGTCAGATTTCTCCCGTAGCCTTGAATTGATGGTAGAGGTGCTAGCTAGAAGGAAAAGTTTGTTGGTTGCTTGGAAGCAGTTGTTTGTCCAGTGAGGTGGACTTTTGGATGGTGTTCTAGAGGCTGCAGTAAGGGTTGTTTTGCCTCTTGTGAGTGTTGGGCCAAAGTTTGGTCCTCTTGTTGTTTCGAGAGCTAGTTCGATTCTAGCTAGAGGGCGTTGCCCTGAGGTCTTTTTCCTAGTCAGGAAGTTTTGGGAGTTGACCCCTCCCTCGGTAGTTGAGCAAGTGCTGTTGGTTTCGGATTGGTGATCCGATTGATTGAGTTTCCCCTTGGGTGTTGCTTCCAAGAGAGTTGGTTGCTGTTGCCTTGGGTTTGAGCAAGTCAGCGAGCGTGTGTGGAGTTCGCTGCCCTTCTGTGTTTGCTTGCTGGGAAAGTCGTTTCCCGTTTGGCAGGAGTCAGCTTAGCTCCTGAGTTGTGTAGTTGGTCAGAGTAGCGCAGCGGTCAGCTCAGCGAGAGGGTCCCTGCTTTGTGTTGTTAGCAAGCAAGAGTTGTTTGTCCCCGTAAGGGCGGTGGCCAGCCAGTAAAAGTTGTTTCTGGCAAGTTGTTGGTTCTTTGGGGATTGAAGATTTCCCTTCTCCCTAGTCTCGGTGGTGGTTTAGTTGCTCCCTGGATGTCAGCCTCGAGTGTTAGCTTCTGAGGTAGTCTTGCGGATTCGTGTGGCTCAGGATCCGTAAGCTTTGAGGTTGTCGTTATCCGTTTTCCTTGTGAGGTTTCGGGAGTGGAGCTTCTGGTTGAAAGTTGAGTAGTAGCTTTGAGGCGAGCGTTGCTCGTTATAGCTTGGTTTGAGTTCTGCTGAGCAAGCCCTTCTCGGGCTTTGCTCCTTGTTGTTGTGCGCTCGCAGTTGGCGTAGCGGAGCCTTGTTTGAGTGAGTTGGCACAGAGGTGCCGTGGCTTTGGTTGGTAAAGCCGTTGAGCTGCGTGATGGTTTTGTCCTTGCAGCCCGAGTTTTCCTTGAGAGGAATTTTGGTGGTTTCCTGGCCTGGCAGTATTTTTCATTGGCCAGTTGCTAGTAGGTTTGCATGGAAAAGTTTGCTTTCGGCCGTTGAGAGGCTGCAGTTTGTCGGCTTGGCCGAGTTGAGCCTGTGTCTGGCCCTTGTCTTCTTGAGGTGGTCGTAGCTGAAGTTTCAGCTGGTGTGTGTGTTGTAGGCCGTTTGGTTTTCTGGAACCTGGGAGGTTCAGTTGTTTGGACAGTTTGTTGTTGGGTTGAGGCTGCTTGTTAGCAGCTGTGAGCTTCCAGAGGAGTTCGCCAGTGCGTGGCGTTGAGTTTCAGAGCTTGTGGCCCGTCCTCGAGTTTGCTGGGAGTAGCACCCTTTGAGAGTTGGTGCGAATTGAGGACGTGGTTTGCCGTCTTTTTCCTTTGGAGTTCAGCGTATGCCCAGTATGGATGGCATTGTGGCCTTGAGTTTTTGAGAACCCAAGAGGGTTAGGTTCTCGGAGAGGGCTAGTGTTGTTGGCCGAGAAGTTCAGTTGGCGGGATCAGTGGAGTTTTCATGGAGCTGTTTCGTCTTAGGACTTTCGAGGACGAAAGTCTTAAAAGGAGGGAGTATTGTAATAGCCCAGTTTCCTTTTCCAGTTTTCGAGGTGCCTTCGGGTCAAGATTGGGTTGTTTGGTTGGGTTTTAGAGCCGTTTGGCCCCTTGGGGGTATTTTGGTCTTTTGGCTCTCCGGGCAGGATTTGTGGTTTTCAGGGATTCGAGGTAGCTCCTGCCTTTGTCGAGGCTTGTTTGTTGGTGGCTGCGAGTCCCGTGGTGTTTGGGCTAGTCGGTTGGATGCTCGGTTGTGGTTTGGGCTTTGGCAAAGTGTTGGTTGGTTGTGTGTTTCCTTTGGGATTCGAGCCCGAGCCCTTAGTGTTGCTTTGGGAGTTGGATTTAAGTGAGTTTTATTTATTGGAAAAGATTGCTTCGGTCGGGTCTCGAAGGAGGAAGCCGGGAAATGGGATTTTGAGGTTTTAAAGTGGATAAGGTTGGATTTTTTTGGATAAAATCCCATTTTTCCTTTTTTTTCCCATTTTCCTTTTTATTTCCTTTTTTTCTTTTATTTTTCCCCAAATTCATTTTTTCTCTCTCTCTCTCTCTCTCTCTCTCTCCCCGAGCCCCCCACCTAGCCCGACCCAGCCCCAGCCCGAGCAGCCCAGAGCCCAGCCTGAGCTAGCCCGGCCCCAGCCCGCGCTCGCCCTCGCCAGTCCGAGCTCGCCCAGCGCCCGTGCGCCTCTGCCTCGCCCAGCCCGAGCCCCTACCTTGCTCAGTGTCGCCCAGCTTCGCCCGAGCGTCGCCCAGCTTCGCCCGAGCGTCGCCCAGCCCTCGCGCTCCCTCGTCCATGTAGCTCGCAGTGCCCGCGCGCGTGTCTTGTAGCCATCGAGCTGCGTCGCCCTGTGCCGAGCCCAGCTCGATCGCGCGTCCCAGCGCCCGTGTCGCGCGTTCCCGCTCCCGTGTCGCGCGCCCCCGCGTCGTGTCGCTCGCGCCCGCGCGCCATCCCTGTCTTGCGCAGCAGCTTCGCCGCGCCCGATCGAGCAAGCGCCCGCGCCGCGCGCCAGCGCTCGCCCGATCGGCCCCTTTGGTTTGCCCTAGCCCGTCTGGCGGCTCGTTCGCGTGTCAGCCGCGCCTCGTGAGTTGCTCCTGAGCCGAGCCCTGTTTATTTTAGTGTATTTAGGGCTATTTATGATTATTGATATGTTTGTTTGGCTCGATATAGGTTGCTCGGGTTCGATCGCAGTTATTTTATTGTGTGTTGTTGCCTCCCGACCAGGTAAGGATTTCTTACCGGAGTTGTGTGGTCCCCTGCGATATATTCATGATTATGCCTTGCTTGTTTCTTTGATTATTATGAGCATGATAATAATAGAGCGACTTTGATTGATTTACGCTAGCATGTTTGCTTGATATTACATGTTAGTGCCATGCTAGGTTTGTTCTGCCAGCATGCTTGTGATTCCTGCTTAAGCTCGTAGTATCATGCTAGGTAATGTGCTTGATGTCGTTCTTTTCTTGCTAGCCAGGAATCATTGCTTTTTCTCTGTACTCTTAGATAGAGTTGTAGGGTTTGTCATCATCCGCAGGGTGAGCGGACATAACGTACTTTGTCCCGAAGAGCTCGGTCGGGAGTAAAGTGTGCGAAGCATAACGTATCTTGCTACCCCGACCCGGTAGGTTGTGGAATTAGCTACCCGCCGGCATAGCCTAGTTTGTAGCTGCTAGAGCGGAACCCCCGCCATCGGTGTAAGCACCGCCACTGGCGATTCTTAGCTTCAGTCGGTGGATCATCTTTCGCATGAGATGGCGCCGAGGGCCTCGCGCCATCGTGATCGATGACACCGCTTCCGAAGTCATAGGCATGTGCACCTGGCCTGCGTAGTTTGCCTTAGGCCCCCGCATTTACGCCGGTTGCAGAGGAGCATGCGGTGTGCTCGCACACGCGTTAGTTGCCGGTTTGGAGAGCTCCCCCGGGCTAATGTCGGGTACTCTCCCGTAAGTCCAGATTAGTGCGAGGGCAAGGAGGCCCTTGAGGACATTCTAGGGATCAGTGTATTCCCCCCGAGTGACAGATACCTCGGTGATGTCCAGGATTGGTCAGTGTATCCAATACCAGCTAGGCCAGAAGTAGGAGACTTCAGATGACTCCAGATCTTGTTTTATGAGCTCGTTGAGCCATGATCTGTGTTGGTAGCTGTTTGCTTGCATGCTTTGGTACTAGATGACTGATTATATCGTATTGTACCCCGGTTGGGGATTCTTACTTAGTAATTCGTTACTCACCCTTATTTTTGTGGTTTTTCCACAGGTAACCATGGTGCGAGACAGGATGGCTGGAGGAGGAGCTGTGATCATGGAAAACCCGTTGTTAAACTCTGAGTTTTATGTTTATGATTTAAATGTTCTCTGAATGCATGTAGTTGGGAACAGAGCCCTAGGGTGTTTTCTGAATGTATTTCCGGATTCTAGCATTGTTGTAAAGTTTGTATGTTTTAAATAAATCTCTGATCATAGTAGGTTTTGTAAATGTATTTGTCTTGGAACAGGTGCTTGGAAACAGGGACAGGTTTCAGAAAATTAAATGGATGTTTTATGTTTTAGTTTTTACTTAGAATCCGAACATCATCTAGCAAATTTTCTGTAGATTTGTGTGCATGCATTGAGGTAACGGCCTATTTAGAACCTCATTCTGGTCGGGTCGTTACATAAGGTGTGAAATCCGAACAAAACAACCCTATTTCAAGGGATTTGTTTGGGATATATTTTATTTTAGTTTTTGAATTTTTTCCCCTCTATTTACTCATAATCATCCTCGTAGAATCGTTTGCAATCGAATAGAAAAAAAAACCCAAAGACCCCAAAGACGAAGAATCAGTGAGCGTTTGAGATCTGCTGGAGTTTTACCGAGGGCAAGCAAGAAGAAACAAGCTTCACCGATCGAAGTGGTATGTATGTCTTATAAATGTGTAGAGTTATTTCATCAGTGATAGTGTATTACGTTTTTCATACAAACCAAGCATGATTATGCAGAATGGTGACGAAGGTTCAGAAAAATCTGTGACTAAATGATCGTTGGACATGGCTCGAACCAAGCGAGTAAGGGAAGAGGCTGTACTTACTACACCTGGGCCATCGACCAAAACTGTGAAAAAATGTAAAAAGCCAGAGGCAGTTGTACCCGAGGCTGAGGTATTGAATAGTTTGTATTATTCCTTTATGCGAACTAATATAGATGTACTAATTTTCTCCTATATGTAGTTGAGTACTAAATCCAAGAGTACTTCTGCGGAGAAATAAATTCATTCTGATGATGATGACTGTGAGACCAACTCGGGTAGAGAACCCACAGAGAAGAGCCCGTGCCCCCTACAAAGAAACCACCTGCTAAAGCCAACAAAATGAAGGTTTCTACTTAACAAACTTTTAAAAATAGATAGTGTGACGCTTAGATTTGACAACCTACTAATCTAATTATGTGTGAAGACCAAGTATGACAGCAAACCAAAGGGGAAGGGACTAAGGGGAGAAAAGGTCAAACCTGTTGAAGCATTGGATGACCCTGATCTGGTTCGTACTCGTAAATACCCACGTGAGAAAAATTTTAGCCTGTGTGGTTAGAAATTAGTTCAGCTATGTTGATATATGCATGTTTTCATGACTTTTGTACGCCATAGAATATGTAACATCCCACCCGCATAGTGTTAACCAATATGTATGCTTATGTACCTAAAATGCTATGATATGAAAACTACATATGTCCTAAGATGTATTCGGTTGCACTGTTTATATATGTAAATGTGACTTAATATTATGCTGCCCACCTCCTGTCTGCTGCTTGTTGCAAAAATTTGAAGAAGTGTAGGTGTTGCATATAAACTGTTGTGCCCATTCCATACTAGGTGGTGTGTATGTGTAGCTTATTGTCATGGATTTATATATTACTGAATAAACTACTATGTTTGGGATATACTAACTCCTTGTATTCCGATTAGGATGATGACTATGTTATGACGGCCTACCATA
Organism: Sicyos edulis; assembly: GCA_036507275.1. Taxonomy (NCBI): domain Eukaryota; kingdom Viridiplantae; phylum Streptophyta; class Magnoliopsida; order Cucurbitales; family Cucurbitaceae; genus Sicyos; species Sicyos edulis. Next base: position 6,976,490 of record CM071856.1, on the reverse strand, counting down.
GATCAAGAGCAATCAAGATTAACTTGTGCTGCCGGAGTGGTGTAATGGCAGCTATTCAAAAGAACTTGGGAGAGCATCTCATGGAGAAGTTTAAAAACACCTGTTTTGGGCACCTACTACATTTCTCGGTTAAACAAGCATCATCCCAACTGTTGTTGCGCATAATACAACGACAATGTGACCCTCAGAAGTACCCAAAGTTGACATTTAAGATTGGTGGAAAATTGTTGACTTTCGGGCTACGAGAGTTTGCACTTATTACAGGGCTGAACTATGGGCCCTTGGTGAAAATAGATACAACAACAATCAAGGATGCGGGGCGCCTCAGAAAAGACTACTTTGAAGAGGATGAGGTGATCAAGTGGTTTGTATTGAACATGACTTTTAGGGTCAATAGGCGAGCTCCTGAAGTAAACATGTTGAAGATGTCTTTGTTGTACTGCCTTGAGAGTTTCTTATTAGCAAAACAAGACAAGGTTGCAGTCGATGATGAACACCTACTAATGATTGATGACCTCGACCTGTTCAATAATTACCCATAGTGGCGCGTCGCATATCAATTGCTGGGGTCGAATGTGCGAAATGCTGGAGTCGGACAAGGAAATTGTACAGTAGGAATGGCTGGATTTGTCTATGCATTGTTGGTATGGGCGTATGAGGTCATACCCGCTCTGAGTGCAGCCCCTGCGTATTATGCAACAAGGATTGACAATACATTGCCTCGTATGTTAAATTGGGATTCTGACTCCCAACCAGAATGGCGAGAGCTATTGACAAATGTCTTTTAGGCCCCTTCAGTAAGTTCTAGATCTCATGAATTTATTGTTTTCAATCTATATTTCACCGAATGAAACTATAAGAAAATGATTGTTTTGTAGCTTGAGGTAACTGATATAGTGGCTACGGATTCACCCCTTTCTTAGATGAGAAGTTAGCAGCTCGTGCACGAAGAAACGGACTAGGTGGACATGAGGATGTACCATTGAACTTCTTCCACGGATCTCCATCAACTACAACACTCAATAAAGAGATTTCCTTGAGGGTGGATGCTTACGAAAGACAACAGGAAGCCCTACAACAACAAATATCCTTAATGATGGTGACTTTGGATAATGCTATGAAATATATCAAAATGATAAGCAGCGCAGTGGTGAGCCATACAACAATGCCACCACCAGCATCAGTTGATCCGGAGGACAAGACACAGAAAGAGGTGTGTGCATATGACCTGGTTTATTGTTTGTATGTGTACCAATGTCCTAAAATCTTTTCTTGCCATTTTAGGATGACATGGTGGATAAAGGGACAACGAGTAATGTTGACGACCATAGCATGCACAAGTAAGTCCCCCCTAGGGATCCAGATGATGACAATGGTCCTATCAGTGGACCATCTGGTGCCCATGGACTAAATATCCAGGGGACTCAATTAACAAAAATTCAGACTTCCTCAACGAATGAACAACACACATCGCGTTCATCAGGGGGGGAGCAACAGGTTTGTTGCCAAGCCTTTTAAACTAACTTGTTTGTAAAACAATATTTGCATCCAAAAAAATTACTTACACTATTATTCTTATGAACGTGTAGTACGCCGATGATAACAATAAGTCAATGAACAATGCGATCAACCCAATCAGTGAACGAGAGGTACTTAGCAAACTTGCAGCAAAGGCGAGATTTGCTGAAACTTTAAAGGTATTATATTACTGCTAATAATCTCTGTGAAAATTAATCTCGAACTTATGTTGTTGCTGTGAGACGATGTGCTGATCTTAAACTGATTGCGTGTTTATGGTCGTCTATGGGTGGGTGTGTGTTTAGGACTAAATAAATGTTAAGTTTAATTTTCATATAGTGTGTAAATATATGTAATCTATTTGTCATCTAGTATGTAGATGTATGTACAACCGTTTATGTACTATTATTTGTGACGATGTCGATTATTAAAGTAGATACGACTATAGGGAAACTGATGATTTTTGTACCCATGTGAAAAGGCTTGAACAATGGCAAGTTCAGTATGCCCCCATTAGAATCGGTCTCAATGGATCCCTCCTTACTGCCATGATCTTCATATCAATTGATGTCCCTGACTAACTTGAATTTTTATTCCAAAGGAAGGCTGCAAGGGAAAATGTCATGCACCCGATGATAGGAGTGATAGCAAACACAAGAATTATAGCGCCCCCGGTGGGTCACCAAAGGCGCGCCCTCTCAGAGGTAATATGTGTTGCCTTGATCATGTATTAATGTGTATTAATTATCGATCTTGTGTGCATCCTAAGATGTTATTGTGGTTTAGGTTAATGTTGGAAACAATCTTAATCAAGCCATAGGATCAGAAGCACCCGCAAAATACGTTGAGGCCATTAGGGGCTCAAATTGGAAACCCCAGCTGAAGCACTGCCACCAAAATTTGATGCCCCGTCGTTCGACCTACATCTCATCCATCTATTAGGAACTTATGTTGTTCTTTAATTATATCTGCTTGTGTTTGGAGAACTTATATGTGGTCTATTTTCTTTTGTTTTTTTATGGCTGATGGTATAAAGATGGAGTTTTAGTAGTTGTTTATTTTTTAGATATTGAACATGTTAACTCTAGGTACTGTTTGTAAGGGACCGACCCGAATGGGGCACTAAATGGGCCCTTATCCCAATGCATGCATTCAAAGTAAAGGACATTTAAACAGACATGATTTCGGATTCCAATTAAAACAAAAACATTCAAAATAACCCCTTTAAAAACTAGACAATTTCCTGGAACTCTGTCCCTGTTTCCAAGCACTGTTCCAAGATAAATACATTTCCAAAGTTTACTCACGATCGAGAGATTTACAAAAATCATTCAAAACACATTCGGATACAAAATCTTTGGAATCCACAAATATTTACAAAACATCCTAGGGCTCGTGCTTGCTACATGCATGCGAGGGGAAAACAAAACACAAAGAGTCATAATACAAAAATCGAGTTGGAAGACTGGGCCCCATGATCACGCTCTCCTCCCGGGCATCATGTCGCGCACCACGATTACACGTGGAAAACCACAGAATAAGGGTGAGTAACGAATTACTCAGTAAGAATCCCCACCAGGGGTACAATACGATATACATGGTCATCTCGATGAGCGTATGCAAGCTATGAATATAAACACAGAATTGAGCACATAGCTTAGCCCACACTTGGGCCTCGGATGCCAATTTAAGGTCTTAGTCCGGAATAATATCACCACGATCCAATACATAAGTCGCCCTATACGAGAAACAAGTCCCGGCCTCGGCTGTCTCTCACGTCGACGAAAGGTACACGGCTCAAGATCCCGAGGAGCTCTCCGGTGGCATTGTGTAATGAGCGTAAGCATGCCGCGTGCTCTGCGAACCATGGGGTGCCGGGGTCAGAGGTAAAGTTGCCCATGTCCGATCACCACGCCTAACTAAATCTTTGGATCGGTGTCAGCGACATAGGGGTGTGAGACGAACACGTAAACTATGTCGGCTGAACCACCGCACTTTCCGAGGCTAAGAAGCGGGTCGTGGTAGGCTTACACCGAAGCCGCCTTACCTTAACAGTGGCAATCGGGGCTACGGCGAACACGAGGAGGCGGCGTGCCGGCTGCTGGGGCGAGGCAATGCCAAGTCATCATCCCGACGGTTGGGGCATTTAACGATCGCCACCCTCACCCAAGATTGCGGGGCCTACCGCTTGGGTTAGCTAATCCTCACGGGGTCCGGGGGCGGAATGACTTGCTCGACGTCCACGCCATGAATGAATGCAAGGTACTTTATGCATCGGGGCCGGATGATGCTATCTACTGCAATTCTAACTCGCCCTAGCAAACAAGCGACAAACAATTCCATAAAATCCAATACGTGCTCAATAAGAATACAACGAGCCTAGCATGATACTACGAAGCAAGGAACAGATACGAGCATGCTAGAAAGGAACAACCTAGCATGGATTAACATGAGAATTAAATCAGGAAAATCATGCTAATCGGGAATTCAGAATAGAATACCTAGCTACACATGTCAATAAACACAAACAAGGCTGTCAATCAGCAATCACATATAATATCGCGAGGTCCACAAAACTCGGTAAGAAATCCTTACCTTGGTGGGGACGATTACACGAAAACCTAGGTGCGAGCGAACCCGAACTAGCTATCGAGAACCTATCCATCACAACACAATTACACACAAAATTCTACATTAAATTAAATATAATAAAATAAAATAAATAGGCTCGGCTAGGCTCTCACTCGGCTCGGCGCGGCTCGGCTCGGCTTGGCGGCTCGGCTCGGCAGCAAGACACGCGACACGGCGCTGGGGCGCGGCTTGGCGACACGGCTCGGCGGCAGCGCGACGGACGGCATTGGCTGAGCTTCTGCTGCGAAGCGAGCGCAGAGGCGCGAGGCGCGCGCGCGGTGTGCGGCGAGGCTCGGCGATCGCTGCGTAGCGCGAGCACGCAACGAGGCGATGGAGAAAACCCAAAATCGAGCGATCCACGGGGATTCGACGAGCGATTCTTTGATGGTGAACTCCCTACACTAGGCGTGTACACAAACCATCCAGAAATTCACTTCACCATGGGCGGAAACGGCCCGAGAGCGGGGCTCGGATCGAAGAAGAGAAGAAGAAATGAAGAAAAACTTACCTTCAATTTTAAAAGGATCGACCTTTGGTGGGAAGACAACCACGATCGAATCGAGCTAGAGAAGGAAGAAATCGCCGGAAATCGCCGGTCGGTCGAAGGAGAAACGAAGAAGAATCGCGAGGAAGAAGAAGCAGGCGAGCTCGCTTTATACCAACCGCCGCCGAAAACAAGGATATAGCGATCTTTGGCGCGTTTAGAAACACAAAGGCGCCCGATGGCTCACTGGTGGCGCGCCACTGCTAGCACACGACACGTCCCTGGCTTGAATCTCACTCGACGCGCTATTTAATTCCTTATTTATTTCCACATTCTTCCAATCCCAAATGCCTTCACCAAAATTCCCGATCCCATTCAAATCGACTCATAATTTTTTCGGCAATTTAAAATTTTAAAACCAGCCCTGTCGGCCCGACCCAAAATTACCAAAATGCCCCTAGGCCTCCCGGGAAGACCGGGATGAAATTTCCGGGTCGTTACACTGTTTTAGTAGTTGTTTGTTTTTGAGATATTGAACATGTTGGTTATGTTTGGTTTGTTATTTTATGACTGATGCTGAACAGGATATGAATCAAATTATTGATTTAAATTTGTTGGCAGACTTAGCAAATGGTTTATCCATAGTGTTGATATTTTTGAACACATGTACCTGGATGTACATGTATTAGAGTTTTGTTCTTGTATCCATTAGAAAATTAAGATGGTAGATTGAATAGTTATGGCACATACTCAGCTGATGCAAATGGTATTTTTTAGTATATGTGCTGCACAATTGTGGTTTTTAGTATACGTATAAGTAGTTTTCGATTGAAATACAAAGTTTGTTTTTATTTTGGTCTATATACACAGTACTTCAAAAAGATCAAATTATTAAGTCCATTTATTAAAAATAGTATGTAAATAACATCAGTTTGATCATCTATGTAGCATTGGCGCTTTTTTTTTCTGAAATAAAAACAATTCCAACTACGTACTGCCCAAAAAATGTCCTCCGGGCGTACAACTTATATTCATGTCATACATTGAATAATCGTATGTTATTAGATTTTTTAGAAAGAAGATCTAAATATATAACTTGACATCTTAGTTCTTGGGGATATAATTTTAAATTCATTTTGTATGTTTACATACCCATACGTTGCCCTGCTTATTGATAAGATAGATTTGAATATATAACCACCATAAAACACAAAGCAGTCATTGATGTAAGCCTAACTCGAAAACCCGTAAATGTAGTTATTGTAAAACCAAAACACAAGAGTTGTTGACTACACCTGACGAAAAAGAACTTGATGGTAGTAAAAAGAAAAAAAAAAATCAATGGCTAGATTGGATTTTTGCAAGTCCTCCTATTATGTCCCAATCTACCGCATCTCCCACATGTCACCCTTCTTGCTGTTTCGATGTGTGAGCGAATCCTCGACTTCCGAGGTCTTTCTACCGGACATCTTACTTTTGGTGGTTGAACCGGTTCATTACCACCATCGTCGTTTACTAATGAGTGGTGTGATATCCCAATAGGATAAATCTTGCCCATGTAAAGCTTCCTAAGTGTACTTGTCTTGAAAAATTCATAAACAAATGAGTGCAGATTTAATGATTTGTAAGATATGACTCGGCAAGCGTGCAGACATGGGATAAGATCTAATTGCCATTGTTTACATGTGCATGTCCGATTGCTTAAGCTAACCTCGTACTGTTTACGACCATCATGTATGTTGTATAATGAGTTTTCAACAGGCTCAATCTGAAAAGTATTTTATTGCAAATGTGTTAGAATATATTCATGATATAGTTTAATATGTACATATAGGTACTTACATCCATAGATCGGCTTGCTGTTAGATTCTCACGTAACAGATCAGTGCACCGTCGACTTATGTCTTGAACCTCATGGTTGGCATCATTTCTCCTCTCAAAGAACCAACGTTGCATGAAATTCCTTACCTCTTCTAATAAATTTATGATGGGGAGTTCTCGTGCATGCTTTAAGTGTTTATACACACTTTCAGACACATTCGTTGTCATAAGAACGTACCTATTCTTCACTGAAAATGCCCAAGCCCACCGATGAGGGCCAACATCTTCCAACTTAGCTCTAATGTTAGGGCACATTTGTTCGAGATGTCTAATATGGTACTCGTAATCTTCCACTGTGTACGCTTTTACGCAACTGAAGTATGTATTCATAAATGCTTCTCTATTGTGCCCCGACTTGATGTTTTTTATTAGGTGAAAAATGCATATTGCTTGGTGTGCTTCAGAGTACACCCTGTTAAATGCATTTTCAATGCTAGAGTGTCGGTCCGACACAATCATGAGATCTTAGTGATCACCAAAACAAGATTTCAAGTTCCTAAAGAACCATCCCCATGATTCATCATTTTCGGAATCGACAACTGCAAATGCCAACGGATAAATTCTAGAGTTCGAATCAAATGTACATGCAGTTATAAAAGTGCCAACAAACTTATTTTTTAATGATGCCCCGTCAACATTTATTGTAGGAAGGCAATGTGTCCACCCTTGAATCGATGCTGCCAAACTATAAAAGAAATATTTAAACCGTCCATCATCGTCAACCTCTTGTGCAGTGTAGCTCCCTACATAACCGAAATCTATGTCAGCAATTAGTACTATATTCTATGCATTAAGGATGTTAAGTCGTGGTCCTGTGCATATATGTTGCATATCACAAGTATGTATCCATAAGTATTGTGGATTAGACGAGTCTACTGTGTTTTCCTATATGAACATGCACTGTATAGATAAAAAAAAAGATGGTTTATTAATATATGCCTAGGTTCTTCTCGATAATCTTAGCAGCAAACTTAGAGAGGAACGCGTATGAATCTTCGGGTCTACCCCTCATGCCTTCAAGAGCTTTCTCCTTACCCCTCATAGCTTTGTAGTAACTGATATGTACCCCATACTTTTTCTGAACATGCTTCATTATGTCCCCTGGTGTACACGTCCCATCTTTCCTAGTTCGAATCAACGATTCCGCAACTCCACTCATTATGAGGGGTGTGGCTTGCAAGTGATCATTCATAACTACATAAACCGGAAAAGTGTGTAAATCAATGAATTTCCTAATGATCCAAATATTGCTGCCCATGTACTACCAGGTGGAAAAGGGACATGGAATTAAATGCTTCAAACGTATAGCCATCCCATGAATTATTTTGCCAAAAGTAGCTACTAGCTACTATTACCCTTAAGATTTTTAGAAATTAAGTTTTTAGCCTAGTTTGGTTGTTATATGAACCTTTCCCTCAACTCTCCCTAAAATCCACCTGATTGACCTTCTAACAGCATAAAGGCATGTCTTCAGTTTTCTACAAACCTAAAAGCCTCTAACCATAGACGTGATTTCTAGTCGAAAAACCTTCTTCAGCAAGACATCTCCTCCAACGTCTTTTTCCCACAATTTGAAACCTTTATAACTAGCCACAATCCTTCCCTCTCTGACATGCTGAAAATATTTTTTTCCTTCTTAGGCAAAGCCACAATAGTCTTTTGTTCCTGTTTACGGCCAACCCATTCTACGCTCATTTCTTTTACTTTCTCACTCCAATTTTTTGCATCTACCTACCACATTTTACTTCCTTTTCAGAACAAACATTTCTTCTTATCTCTATCCTCTAGAGATAAAATCTTGACGTTTTCTTATAGTCTTGACTATAAGCTAAAAGAAGATATCTCCCTTCATGTTCTTCCTCCTCTTGAGTCCTTTTAGGGAGCATCTACCCCTCCATAAAAAAAAAATCCTAATAACTCTCACCCTTATTTTAGAACAAGACATTTTTTATTCAAATGAAAATTCACAACCTTCCACCTTCTGTTTATCTAGAAAGAGAAAGTTAGAGGCCACGTGAAAACTTTTTCTTAAAGAAAACTAGAGCGCTTTAAGCAAATCATTCTTCGATAGAACTTCACAACCATGTAAACTCCACAAATAGCGAAGTAAGTCAAACACATGAATCACAAACAAGTTTTTTCATTGCGAAATAAGCCACCCATCGTGAAGCAAAAAACTTCCTAAAATGATTTTTTTACTATCGAAAGAAGGTTAACTTTTGTAAATAATTTGAATGAAAATTAGCTTAATTTTCAAAAAATAAATAATAAATAATCAAACACTATCAAAGATACCTAGTTACAATTGAAAATTTTGATTTTTTAATTTTTTACAATGAAAGTTGAAAGTTAACTAAAAAAAAATTGTCTGGTTTAGAAAAAAACTAAAAGAATTATCTTTATTGCCTCTATGGAGTAAATACGAATGAGTTGAGCTTTTTTCTCAAAAAAAAAAAAAAAAGAATGAGTTGAGCTTTATGTTTTTTGAAAAGACGAGCGGCTTGAGTTAAAGCCCTAAGAGAACCCCAAATACCATCTAGGGTTCCTTCAACGCGATACAGAGCAGCCCAAAATTCTCCAACCGCCGCCGTTTATCCTTCACGGAATTGAATAATCCAAATTCCATCGAATTCAATCCTTTCTCCTCACACCCATCTCCCCTCTCAACCCAATTCATCGTTTCCATTTTGATTCCTCCCTCATTTCCAAATCCGAATCCGAACGAGCAAGCTTTTCCGGTGTAAAAATGGAGGATGTAGCAATTGAAGGAGATCAGGATTTCACTTCACTGATCAAGCTCTTGGCGTCGACCAACAATGCCACCCGAGACAAAACCCTCCGTGTCATCGTCAAGACATGGCTTCCAACTCAAACGATCCTCTCCGATGGCGATATGAGGAAGCTTTGGAAGGGTTTGTTCTACTGCGTTTGGCATGCAGATAAGCTCCCTGTTCAATCCGAGCTTGTGAATCGCCTCGCTTCTTTGCTCCTTCATCTCGATTTGGATCTTGCTGTTCAGTACTTCTCTGTTTTTCTTCTCACCATGCGCCGAGAATGGGCTGGAATTGATGCGCTCAGGTTAGATAAGTTTTATCTTCTCATTCGTAGATTTATGCATCAGTTTTTTGCGTTAATGAAGAAGCATGGTTGGGATTTGGAGCTGTGTTCTCGTTTGATTCGTGTTTTGGAAGAAAGGGTTTTGTTTAGTGAGGATATGTTTCATGGGAATGGCGTTAATTATCAAATTGCTTCTGTGTTTCTCGAGGAACTTAGGCCGTTTCTTCCTCTTGGGAAGGAAGTTATTGATACCCTGTTTAAGCCTTTCGTTTTGTCCTTGGCGAAACTGCCTGACAAAGTGTTGTTGGGAAAAATTAAGTCTAATCTTTTTGATGTGTTGCTTCGAACGGGGAAGCGGTTGCTTGAGTGTCGAAAATGTGGAGAGGATGTTGATTCTGGTGATGATATTGTTGTGTATGGGACGATTTCATTGACGAATCTGTTCTCCTCTACGTTTTATGAATTGGGTTCTTCGACTGATTGCTATCAAGGGAATAGAAAGGTGTTGTTTGCCATGCATGAAGAGTATCAGAAGTTGGAGAAAGATTTTATGTCGTCGGGGATCGAGATTTCGATTCCGGATCTTCAAGAGCAAGATGAAGATGAAGTGCCTACTTTGATTCCTCTTTCCGGTGGAGAAGAGGCCCCTTCGGATATTTCGATGGTTGATGTCGATGTCACGGATGAATCCTCTGATAAGGCTCTTAAAAAGAAAAAGAAGAATAAAAAGGCCGCTGATGGAAGTGACAAGAAGAAGACTAAGAAGGATAAGAAGGCCAAGAAGACCGCGAATGGTATTTCTGATCTTGTTTCTGAAAATAAGGACAATGACAATATTGTTGTTGCTAACGGTGAGAATTCTAATAATGAACAGATTAGTGATGGAAATATGGTAACCTTTGATGAATCTGTGATATCAAACCTTCAGATGCAATTCGAGAGGGTTGCTGCTGAAGTTGATTCTGGAGACAATGTTTTGAGCGCTGTGATATCGGCCAATGGCTCGGTCAAGAAAAGGAAGAGAGCAAAGAAGGTCGATGGGAAGCAGACACACGATATGGTACTTCCCAGCCAAGTTGACGACGAAGGAAACACGGCTGCAAAATGTGGAGAGAAAAGTGCAAAGAAGGTAAAATTTTCTATGAAAAATAACTTGGTATGGAAACCCCATAATCCCTTACCACCTGAAAGTTTGAGACTGCCTCCCACTGTTACTCCAAGGGGAAGTGCACTTAAGAAAGGAATACCTCCAGGTCCGATCTTGGAGTTCGCTACCACAACTAAAAGAACGAAAAGGAGAGCTGTCGCGGCAAGGGCTAAGAAAAGTGTGAGAGGCTTGCCTGTCAAACATTTGAAGAAATTGAAATCTACGCGTACTTAGAAGCTTTTTGAGATAGGGTATGAAGTTGCAGAGGTCCAAAGGTTACAGTTCTGTTTGTATCATTTAATGATTTTCTTAATTACTTCGTTTCTTTTAGGCTTTGTTGTCATATTTACCTTCATGAACTCAACCATGGAAAATGAATGAAGTTTCTGATGCATTGAGTTGAGAACTTGAAATTGATTACCACCCATTGAGTTCTTAGCTTAAATGATCAAATTTTCTTTTTCACTTCCATTACGAAGTTTTGCTCCTTGTCCTTGTTTTTCTTCTAATGGAGTAAGGGTCTTGTGGTACATGGCTGAGGAAGAAGATGGTTTTGCAGCATAAATGAGTGAGAGCTAGGGTAGAATTTTAGTACAGAGGTAGTGTAACAGTTTCTTTTTCATTTTTTTTCTTTTATTTAGCTCTGTGGTTTAGTATTAGTATGCATTCTGTCTTTGGTAAAAGCTGGTCCACACAGCATGAAAGCCAACTAGTGGTAATAATTTGGCTCTACTGAGATATAAGATGGACTGGAAAGTAGTGACTAAAGGATGGCCATTCTTCAGTTTCTAATTACTAAGCTGTCTCTGGCTCAAGTTATACCTTGCAGTGTACTATATAATTTGCCCCTAGCCAATTATTGAAATGGTTATGAGGCAAATGTTTTTTTTTTAGCTCAACAACACGGTGAAAAATTTGAACTCATGATCTCTTGGTCACGAGTTCGTACTTATGATAATTGACTGGAAGTGCTTAATGTGAATTGGTTATTGAATCTGGCTTTAGCTTGTGTAATGGCTCCTGGTATTTCATAATGTATACATAATAGACAGTCTTAATCTGTGTAAAGGGAGACAATATTGTTATTATTATTATTTTTTTATATTTGTGACTGTCCGGGTCAGCTTGCATGCCTTCGACTATTGCCACAGGACATATTGTCTGATCCTACCGTATTTGGATGTCAAGGAAATCCGTAGGAAATTAATTCCTAGGTAGGTGACGATCATGGAGATTGAACACAACATCTTATCCACTTCAAGACCCTCTTTGAAAAAAAAAAACAATATTGTTATTCTCAAAAAAAAAAAAAAAAAAAGAAGACAATATTGTAAAGGGGTGTGAATATGTTATGGTTCAGTTTTTAAACGACGGATTGGTTTGATTGAACCAAATCGACCAACAAAGGGAGAATTGGGCTGAACTTAACTGGTTTGGTTCAGTTATGGGTTGGCCAGAATTTTTTTTTTTTTTTTTTTTTTTTTTTTTTTTTTTTTTTTTGAGATCACAATTATAGTTTGGATTGTTGACAGCTCTTCTTCAGTTGGGAGGCAGTTCAATATTTATAACAGATTTTTTTTTTCATTTTTTAATGTTTTCAGTTCTGAATTTGAAAATCTGAATCAGACGCATCTGTTTTTGGCTTCCAATATTTCTTGTATTTCAATCAAAGCTAAGTTCTCAAGTTTTATGTTATGACATAGAGCATTTCTTTTATTGCAAAAACACAAAGTACTAGCAATCATTAATTATATATGGAAAATTGTAAGGAGGTGTTTGTTTGACATATTTAAGTAGTATTTAGGTTAAAGAGTTATATTGAAGAGTTATGTTGAGTAGTTAAAAATTGAGAGTTGTGTTAATAACTCGTTTGGATGTAGATTTTATATAGAGGAGTTAGAGTCAAAACTTTGTTTGGATATAGATTTAAAAATGAGTAGTTATTTTTAGTAGTTAAAAAAGTAATGATTAAAAATGAATTGGTTAAAAATGAGTTATTTTGATTGATTTAAAAGAAATGATTAAAAATGAGTGGTTATAAATTATTGAGTACTTATAAATAAATAATTAAAAACGAATGGTTAGAAATGAGAATTATTTTTAAAAATAAAAATAAGGAGGAGTTGATAAAAACTCATTTAGATGTAGGATTTAGGAGGAGTTAATAAATACTTATACTAAATCCTAGCTAAATATGTCAACCAAACACCCCCTAAGTTTCCATAATCTTTTTGTAAGAGGTAAACTGTGTTTAATATAATATTATCAATACCATTAATAGAATATTGGTGCCACATATGCATTCGTTTATCTAATGGTTTGTTTTATCAGGTCAACACTCGAACATCTGAAACTAGAAATTGGAAAAATATGGCAACAAATTTTTTGTTAGAGGGTTAGAATTAGATCAGGATTAGTGTTTGATTGATTATGATTATTAGTATTGATGTAAGTTCATTGGACTTTCGGTTAGAATGTAGTTCACTATATATATATATATATATATATATATATATATATATATATATATACATATATATATACATATATATATATATATACATATATATATATATATAAAATTATAGTTTAGGTGTGTGATGACATATAACCTCCACCATTATCTTCTTCGATAAATTTCTCTCTTCTAACTGTTCATTGTGATACTTTTTAAACAAATGAATCTTGACAGTTGGGTTGACAAATTAGTAAATAAGAGTCCATATGAAGAACATATTGAAATGAAAAATTATCGATTGCTTCACGAGACAAATTGCCAGTTCGTTTAAAATTTATATATATTTTGGAGAAATCATATTGGATGATTCTTCCCACAAAAAGTTACAATAATAAACTATAGTTATATTCTCAAATATAAACCGTTTTATCTATTTTATTTACCGTGTCAAATTTTTAGTCTTTGGTCATAATTTTTCTACTTTTTATTAAGCTAATCACAATGCTATCATCTAACTACGATTAGAAAATTTTAGAAGATTTAATAGGAACTAAATTAAATTTTTTAACTTGAAATCAGCATATATAAAATAATGTTCATACTCTCTTACCCAACTTAATATTGTATTAATACTTCCTCAAACTTAAACTATTAAAAAGATGGATAAAATAGAGACAAAATCATTCTCACAAAACTTCTATATATGTTTTCAAATGAAATGACACCAATAACATCATCTACTAAAATATCACCGTGTCGAAAAGAAGCGGCGAGGAGAGAACATCCCTCGGTACCTCGGTGAAGTGAGACCATCGATGGAGCGATATTGAGACCACATGAGTGCTTGTCGATCCTCGTGTGACTCACTAGTTCTAAAGTATCCATAACCGCCATTAAACGTTCCATATCGAACCAACTTCCCGACCCAGGACTTCTTCTTGTGTGAGCTTGCATGGGCTGCATTCATCTTCCCACTCAAATACTCCTTAACAGCATGAATTCCTTGTTCAAACACAAGTGGGGGAGGAGAAGACAAGGGGTTTCCAACAACACAAAGTTTATGGAGCCTTTTGAGGCAACCAATGGAGTCAGGGAGTGAAGTTATTTTGTTGTAGCTAATGTCTAGTTCAACTAGAGACAATAAGAGGCCAATGGAATAGGGCAAGGTTTGAAGGTGGTGAAAGTTTTGGCTGATATTCAAGACTTCTAGCTTGATTAGATTCTCGAGGTCGTCCGGGAGCGACCGGAGGCAGTTTAAGCCAGCTTCGAGGATTCGAAGGTTGGTGAGGTAGGAGATGGAGTTGGGAAGATGAATGAGCTTGTTTGCGTTTACTAAGAGTTTCTTTAGGTTTGTTAATTCATACCCTATTGTTTCTGAAAGTCTTGTCAATTTGTTGAAGTTCACATTCAGCTCTTCCAATGATCTACATAAAATATGTTAAGAAAGATTATTGACATATCCATATTTCTATATAAATGGTTCAACATTTACTATTAGTGGTCAAATGACATGTTTTATAAATAAATAAATAAATAAAATATAAAATGTACCGCTGATATAAATATCGATAAAGTATTTAATTAAGACATTGGAAACAGAAAACAAAAATGTAAAAATAAAGATTTTGCTTGAAAAGATAAGGATATAAAAAAAAACTAACCAAACTCGAGCAATCGGTTGGACTATCCACCCGGTGTAAAGGTTGTGTTGGATTACAATTTTTTTACGTTGGATTTGGTTAAGATATTATGATTTTCATTGATTCTTGAGTTGAACAATTTTTTTCTCGTTTAACCCGATTCCAGGAATTGAACCCATGACGACCTTGGAGTGAAAATGAATTAACACCAAACCAAATAACTAATCGTGTCACCGATCCATTCGATAATAAGATATCAACTTAATCATAAGTTTAGTATCATGTATTATTAATATTATTATTATTATTATTATTTTATTTTTTACATATTTATGGATTATAAGTTGAATTTTGAAGACAATTTGTATTTTTACAAAAAATAAATTCTTCAAGAGAATTTATTTTTATATTAGTATGATATGAAAATCCAATTAAAAATATATGAGTTAAGTTGGGTTGCTCTAATATATAAGTTTGGACGAGATTGACTAACTCGAAATTTTAGATTGATTTAAATTTTTATTAATCTCATTCAACTTAGACCATGTACCCTCGTAAAATGAAGGATATATTAAAATTTTAAAATGATTACCAAGAAGAACCTAGTTCAAATTGGTATGTAGTGGTATGTAGAGGTCAACAAATAAGAACAATTTTTATGTGATATATGCATAATAAATATTATAAAAATATCTGGCAACTAACAAAAAAGGGAACCCTAAGAATATTTTTTAAAAAATTATTCTTACTTGACACAAAAGATAAGAATATGTAATTTACTTTAAATTATATCACTTTTTAGTTGCAATTTTTTCTTCAAGAAGAATGTGCGTTTCCTTGTGCTAGAAAAAAAAAAAAAAAAAAAAAAAAAACCTCTTCCATTCTCTTTCCTTGCAAATTACATCCTTTTTATTTTTATAAACAAAAATCTAAATTTTGTAAAGATAACCACACATAGAATCTAGAGTTCATACTTCTTTTTTAAAAAAATATTTTGAAATGTTGACTTTTATGTTAATGTTTTAAAATGATCCTAACTAGATAAGTACGAATCCCTATATTTCTTAATTAATCTTTTAGCAAAATTTAATATTCATTACATTCAAATCAAAACATTTTATTAATGTTTGGACCATTATAATTTAAAAACACCAACATTTTTATAATGTATTAAAAAATTGAATGATAAGAAAGGCATATGCCAAATGCTCCCACCATAGACTAATTGTAAGTTGTGAGTTCTCTTTGCTTGTTTTTTTTTTCATTTTCTTTTTCTAATGTCAAAGTCTAATCATGATGTATGCCATTATCTTTTATGGTTGTTCCTTTGCTTTTGATATAATTTTATACCCACTTGACCTAATTTTTTTAAGACCTTAGTTTAATATTCCAATATATTTACTCATTTTGAGGTCAATGCTTGTGTCAATTTACCTTTTTGTTACTTTTCCTTTGTAATAGGGGCTGCATTTGATAATTCTCAATTTCCATATTTTTCCACCTCTATTTTTTTTTAACCAGCTTTAATTATGCTTTGTAAAATATTGTTTAAAAGTGAGCAGAAAACCCCAATTTGAAAATTTTGTGGGTGTATTTTCTAAATGTTATTTTTAAGAGTTATCTTATAAATTAACATTTTACGATAGGAACTTTTGCATGTATATTATAAAATGGTTAAAATATTCCATGAATAGTATAATAGTGAAAATATTTGTACGTATAGCAAAAAATGCAAATTGATAGGCTTGCATATTGATAGATTCTATCGATAGAGGTTGATAAAATCAATTACTAATAAATAAAGTAAATTGATAGACTTCGATCAGATTCTATCAATAAGAATAGATAGAATCAATTATTGATAGACTTCCATCACTAGAAAATGATAGATTCTATCAAAGTCTTCTATCAAAATGGTAAATAATTTTTTTTTTAAATGGCAGAATTTGCTATAAAGGAATTATTTTTAAAAATGTGCTATAATTGTAAACTGTGGTAAAAAAGTTGTTATACAGGGTAAATTCTCTCTATATCATATAGGTTTGAAAAGACTTTTTTTTTTTTTTTTTTTTTTTTTTTTTGTATTTTCAATTATTTCTTACCATTTTTGTATTATAAAAGGTAACAATAAATATACAATTACAACTAGAATACCCTATTTTTCTAGATACATGGAAGGCAAGCTTAGCAATTAGCAAATAATACTACTATTAAAAAAGCTAAACTATGACGAAGATCATTATCAAGTACTACAAAACACAAACTCAATCATAAGAATATAATATATATTATAGACATGACCTAACGATTAACTTTAGGTAATTAATCAATCATTTCATTCTATATATTTAAGAGTTAGGACGTGTTTGGACACCAAGTAAATTCGGAAGAAAACGAACCTGCAATTCTCTAGAGTTTTGGGAAGAATAGTAATGAGATTTCCAGAGACATTTAAAGTCTTGAGCTTAGCCAAACAACCAATAGAATGAGGGAGAGATTTCAATTGATTTGAGTGGACATCTAATACCATAACATTTAATAATCTTGCCGTTAAAGACTCTGGGATACTCTGTAAAAAAATGTTACACCAACACGTTTTGATTAGATATTAATTATTAAAGTTTAAAGTTAATCTATTTGGTTGAGATAAAAAAGCTCTTACTATACAATATATATTTTTTAAAAAAATTTAAATATTAAACTTTAGATCATAAGTTCATTGTTTTTATTAATATTTATAAAATAAAAAATATGTTTTTATCTATCATTAAAAAATAAAACAAGTGACGAACTGTTTTTTTTTTCCATTATATAACTGTTTTAAAATTGAGCAATTAGAATTCGAACATAAGTAACAAAAAGGAGAGATAATTAAGTTGTTAAATCACCACAAATAAATATGAAATGGATTTGAGGCCAAATTTCCTCAACCTTTATATATATATTCCAACAATCCTAATTGGATTAAATGCCACTTTATAATTTAGTTAATGTTCTCTTTCTTTCAAAAAGGAAAAAAAAAAGGAAAAAGAAGAAACCTTCTTCTTCTTATTATTATTTTTTAAATAAAGAAGAAACCTTTTATCAAGTGTCTCTTATTTTAAATCTCAAATTGATATGATAAATTAAAGCTTCTCTACAAGTTCATTTTGATATATATATATATATATATATAAGAAAAAGTAAATGTATTCTTTAAATTTACAAAACTTAACACAATCTCCAAAAGTAATAATAATAATAATAATAATAATAATAATAATAATAATAATAATCAAAGAAGAATTAGTTCTAATTTCCAAGTCTATTTCCTCACCATATAGCTCCCCCAAATATGAATTTTCTCTCTCATTTTTCTTAAATAAAATGAAAATATTATTATAAGGTTTTGTTTAGAATTCTTTTTATAAAAAAATGGTGGGGATTATTAAATATATATAACTGTTCTTTTAGTTAGATATTTTTTCTGTGTGTACTAAGTAAAATGGTGGGGATTGCGTATAATTATGTTCATAAGTCATTTGATAATTACAACTCTTTAAAATAGCCTCCAAAAACAAAACATGAAAACAAAATTGTTTATACAAGATGAAAGTGACCTTTACACAATAAACATATTCAACTTCCTCTAAGAAAAATTTTTAAAAAACATATTAACTTGCCAGGTTTTCCCTAAAAAAATGCTGAAAATAAGAGATAAAAAATTTCATAACAAAAGTTAGAGATCAAATCACCTGAAGGTTATTATTAGATAGGTCTAATTTGCAAATAGAAGCCAAATTTAGATTAGGATTTGGCAAAGAGCTCAAAGAAAAGCCACTCAAATCCACAATCTCAAGCCTCTCTTCCTCCTCCACCATCTTATTTCTCTCCGCCGCGGCCACCGCCGCCCCGGTCATCATCCTCCTCTCTCCCATCCTCATGGCCGCCTCCTCCGATGGCCGCCGGAGCTGTTGCTGCTGCTCAAACAACATGTTCATAGCTTCCCCACAAGAACTCAAGATTTTTTTTCCAAGAAAGTGAAAGTGGAGAAAAAGAAAAAGATGAATGGAATAGAATTGAGATGTTTTTTTTTTTTTTTAAATTTTGTGTTTTGGTTGTAGTTATAAGGGTGTGTTTGGATGGGGAGAAAATTTGCTGCATTTTTAGTGATAAAATAAGAAAATTTGAGACCTACCACGTGTGAAAATAAAATTTAATTGAGAAAAACCAAAGTACAATTGCCCGTATACATAGGGAAGTTTGTTCTTTTTTCTATTTGACAAAGTCAACCTCTTCCATTATTTCCTTTTGTTTCTTTACAACCCCATAAAAATTAATATTAAAAAATTAATAATAATAACCTCTATTTCCCCGGCCATTTGTTTTTTTCTTTCTTTTTCTATTTTAAATAAAATTAGTTAGAAATAATTAGTTCTTTAATCCTTAGGCAAAAGCAAACTTAAAGGGATGGTGGGTTTTGTTCTTAGAGCTATAAAATCTTATAGACCATACATATGTACTAATGTGATTAGAATTAAAATATAAAGAATGAATGAATTGTTTGTGACTTTAGTCCATGCACAATAATCTTAAAATTTCAACAACTATTTGATGAAGAGCAAATAAAAGTAGATCTAAAAGGATATATCAAACGAAGTATAACATAAAACGATATTGATAGAGTTTGAATATATATCTGTACAAAATCATTCTATATTTTTATTTTTGTTCAATATTATTGATAAATATTTAAATTATTATGAGCTTGTGTTTCGATGGGTAGATAATTTATTATCATAATTGTATATCACTCTTTTGTCAAATATTTACATCATCCACATATATTGTTACTCGCGTTATCGTACATTTACATAAATATCTCAAAAGTATCGAATTTCTACACTTCTTCAATATTGCAAAGTTCCACTAAAATAGTTTTAAGTATAAGCCTCAAACTTGGTGTACTCAATATTCATCACTTGTGGTGGAGCTTGTGACTCAACAACCCACATGATTTGATTGTCCATTGCACTAATGTCAGCAATTTCAACCTTGATGACTTTGATAGAGGCTTTGACAAGATATGTTGACACTTATGTCCTCAACTATATAGGGTATTATCCTTGAGAGTTTTTCACTAATTGGTAACCTCACAAATTTGGGATTTATGAGTCTATTGAACTAACTCCATGTGTTAAAGTTTCTTGTATTTGAAATCCTCCTTCCTTTCACATCATAAATAAGTTTATCGCATAAACTTTTAAATTTGTGCGTTATAATTTTTTTACTTAAAATTGTCTAATATTCTTTAAATTTTCAATATCTTATCTAATTCAAAGAAAGAGAATAAGAAGTGCAATGGAAGGTCTAAAGAGAAAATTATGAGAATGTTTTACATATAATCAAAGGTAAAGAGTAATTATATACATATACCCTAAGCCTAGTTATAACGGTCAATCAACCACAACGGATAAAAAGACTTATCTAAAGCTTAAAATGAAACCAAAAGATAAATTAAGTTGTAACTAATATTTAACTAAGGTGTTAAAAAGCGAAATAACAGAAAACTAAGCCCCCGTTTGATAACTATTGAGTTTTTTATTTTTGGTTTATGAAATTTAAGCTTGTTTCTACTCAAATTTCTTACTATGTACTCCATCTTTCCTACAATGGATCCATATTCCTAAAGAAAGTAAGTGAATACTAACCAAATTTCAAAAACAAAAACAAGTTTTTGAAAGCTACTTTTTTTTGTTCCAAATTTTGGTTTTGTTTATTAAAATATAGGTAAGATGTAGATATCCAAATAAGAAAAAAAAGTATAGTAAGGTAGTTGTTGTAGGCTTAAATTTCATAAACAAAAAACAGAATGGTTATCAAACGGGACCTAAATGAATCATTTTATAGTCTTTAAGACTGCTATCAAGAGAATTTCGGAGTACTTGAAAACATGAAGCTCAGACTAAATACGTGAAAAGGAAGCTAAGAAAAGTAGTTGTGTAAAGACATCTTATAACTGTGTCGTTACTGGAAGATGTTAGATGAAAAGCTTTTGTTGGAGGTGAGGTTCACACACAAAGTAATATTAAGTTTTCACACACTACTACAATTTGTAGAATAGATGGCGGGTTTACAATTTGGTTTTTAAAAACACGGAGGAAACAATGACGGGCAAAAATGACCGCTATTGAAAGGTTTCGATGGCATGCAGTAAAAACACATCGATGGCGGTCTTTTATGCCTGCCGTAGAATACAATAGATGGCGGGCATTGCCCTCCATCGATTGTGCGTGAGTGGAGAATATTTTTGTTAAGTCAAGTTCTCGAATGAGTGATTGTATCCATAAGATCTCAGACGTTGTGTCAGCCAATGCACGAAACTCAACTTTCAAGTTCAAGACTGCCGAACAGACACTCATTTACACAATATTTACAAGATTACTACATCTAAAAACTACAATCTCAAACAAAAATAACTCTTTCCAAACTAGAGTCCGATATGGCTTGTTTGTTCAGCTTTGCGCCTCGCCACACCCGTCAGGTGGTACCTATAACATTGTAATAAGAATAAATACCAAATCATAGCAAAACATAAATATGAACTCTAAGTTCCAACAGCTATGTGTTCACACATCATCCTGCCACATTTGATCACACCAACGCACTTAATCCCAATGCTATGTACTTTTCCAAACTTTGTTAAATTTTGAACACAATTTCCATATCAATCATAATTATCTCCCACATGTGCTTCACACTAAAATGGTAGAATATAACTTAACATTGTAATTGTAAAAATCAACATTTTAAAGTAATGGTTAATGACTCTTTTGTTCACTCTCACTCGGTAACATTCTGATAAGGTTGGGCCTAGGATTCGGTTGGGCCTAGGGCTCTATTTAACAATTACTTGGAGAATAAGTTAGGATTTTGTTATAAATAGAGTGGATTAGGTTAGGGTTTAGGCATCCAATTGTTAAATGAGTTATTGAGTGATTTATTGTAGGGCTCAAGAGATTCTCTTGAGAATGGAGGTTTCAAGTTCCTATCAAAACTTGGTTTATCTTTATTCTTTTATCTTTTGATATAATCTAGATCCTGGATCATATCAATTGGTATCAAAGTCGTGACCCCACCACCACCGCCTCCTCCGTTGCCGCCACCGCCTCTGCCACCACCGCTGCTGCCGTTGTTGCCCTCACCTCCGCTGCCATCACCAACCCCACCTGCGGCGCTGCTGCCGCCGCCGCCACCATCGCCGCCACCACCTCTAACATCGCCGCCGCCATCTCCGCATTCACCACCTCCGACACTGCGGCCGCTACCGCCATCGCCACCACCACCTCCCACCACCGCGCCTCCACCAGCAGCCGCGCATTTGCGCATGCATGTCACCGCCTTTGCCCAAAAAAAAAAAAAAACCAACAATTTTTATTTTTCTATTTTTGTGTATGCCCACCTTGAGGACAATGTGCTTTAAAGGGGTGGGTATTGATAAGGTTGGGCCTAGGATTCGGTTGGGCCTAGGGCTCTATTTAGCAATTACTTGGAGAATAAGTTAGGATTTTGTTATAAATAGAGTGGGTTAGGTTAGGGTTTAGGCATCCAATTGTTAAATGAGTTATTGAGTGATTTATTGTAGGGCTCAAGAGATTCTCTTGAGAAGGGAGGTTCCAAGTTCCTATCAAAACTTGGTTTATCTTTATTCTTTTATCTTTTGATATAATCTAGATCCTAGATCATATCACATTCTTGTTCCCTCTTGTATCCTCTATTGCCTCTCTTGTATCACGCTTTTTTCACGCTTGTATCACGTGTATCATGTTTGTGCCACACTTGTATCACTAAAATACATCTTGAAAATTCCGACTTTCCCACTCCTTTACCCACCCAAGCTTATAGTAGACAACGTTTTCGCCACCGACCTTGTTTACACTTCAGTCACACACACCCTTTACACCTGTTGAGAACAAAATGGAATATGAAGTGAATATTGCGGAAGCAAAAGTCAAATCAAAGTCTCAATGTTTGTTGAACAAAGAGAGAAAAAGTGAGAGTGAAACAAATATGAATATGTTTCTGGTAGAAATTGGGAAATTGGTGATACAAACTTTTCATGGAAGTTCACCCTTTTATAGGTACAAAATATGGCGCCTATTTAATTTCTATAACTTAAAATTTAAAAATAGAAACTTAAAACAACTTAAAAGATAAAACTTACATGGAGTTAAGTTATCTTGTAAAAGGAAACTTAAACAATTAATAAAAAGAAACATAAGCCATAAATAAAACTAAAAATAATTAAAAAAAGAAAAAAACTCATCAAATTTAACACTCCTCCTTGAGGTTTTTCTTTGTGACACCCACCTTTTGGCATAGAAACACAAATTTCCTATGCGGTAGAGCTTTCATGAGAATATTGGCAAGTTGTTCTTTAGAACTGCAAAAAAAAAGTTTAATGTCGCCTTCTTTCTCTACTTCCCTCAATAAATGGAATTTAACTTTGATGTGTTTCGTTCTACCATGTTGTACTGGATTTGATGCAATAACAATAACTGACTTGTTATCACAAAATAAATTTGTAGGCTTTTTAGGTTGAAATCTTAAATCACTAAGCAATTTGCAAAGCCATATTGCTTGATTTGCAGCTGATGCGGCTGAAATACATTCAGCTTCTGCATTAGATTGAGCTACAACTTCTTGTTTTCTTGAATTCCAAGAGAACATTCCGATGCTAAGAGAAAAAACATAACTAGAAGTACTTTTGTAATCATTATCACAACCAGCCCAGTCACTATCAGAATATCCAGTCAATTCCAAATCACCGGTAAATTTGAACCAAATGCCAAAATCAAGAGCGCCTTTTAAATATCTAAGGACTCTTTTGGCAATACCAAAATGAGTTTCACAAGGTGAATTATCATATATCTTGAGAGTAAACTTGCAGCAAACATCAAGTCTGGCCTAGATGCTGTCAAATACAAGAGGCTTCCTACTAAACCTCCATAGTTTGTAGGATTAGAAAGTTTCTCACCATCATTCTTTGAGACTTTCAAGTTTATATCTAAAGGAGTTGAGACAACCTTACATTTTTCCATCTTAAATTTCTTCAAAATTCCTTGAGCATACTTTCTTTGGGCAATAAAAATTAAAATTCTCTAAATTCTTCATTTAATAATGAACCCAACAATGTGTTTAAATAGAGTACAAGAGATGACTTAATTATTAAAGGAAAATATAATATCTAATCATAAAATGGAAAAGATAATCTAATCATAAGAGGAAAATATTCTACCTAGTTATAAAAGGAAAAGATAGAAAATAATATTTAATCTAATCCTAAAATAAATAATTAAAAAGATGAAAATACAATTTTACTAAAATTAAAATAAACCAACACTCCACTTCAAGCTGGATTGTATATGGAATACAAGCCAAGCTTGGAGTTAAATTTATTAGAGTTGGTCATTGTGATGATGATGCGCCAATTGTGATGATTGTTGTCAGGACCGATTGGATGAGTGTTGTCAGGGCCAATTCGAGAATTCGAGTCAGTAGGAAAAGGAAATGCCAGGGCCGATTAGGAAAAGGAGATGCCAGGGCCGATTGGGAAAAGGAGATGTCTGGGCCACTTGGGAATAGAAGATGGCAGGGCCAGCTGGGAAAGAAGATGCTAGGGCCAGTTGGGAATAGAAGATGTCAGTGCCAGTTGGGAATAGGAGATGCTAGGGCCAGCTGGGAAAAGAGATGCTAGGGCCAGCTGGGAAAAGAGATGCTAAGGCCGACTAGGAAAGGAGATGCCAGAGCCACTTGGGAATAGGAGATGTCAGGGCCAACTGAGAAAAGAAGATGCCAGGGCCACTAGGAGATGTCACGGCCAACTGGGAATAGGAGATGCCAAGGCCAACTGGAAATAGGAGATGTCAGAGCCAGATATGATGTGAGGAAAAAAATTATTTTGAAGAATATTGTAGTTTTTTTTTTTTTTTTTTTGAAAGAGGGTAGAATATTGGTAATGAGATTTTGGATTCTCTAGGATTTTATAAAATGAGAAAATAAAGATGTGAAGGAAGAAATTCTTAGAGGATTTGGAGGGAAAGAAGAAGATTTTGGAAAAAGATTTGGAAGAAAAAACACATAGAAGAAAGTGGTAAATTTGGAGTTTTTTTTTTCTTTGTTGGAAAAAAATAAAGAAGATTATAAAAAGATGGGAGTTTAGGAGGGGAAGAGAAAATTTTTTGAGAGGATTTTTTTTTTTTTTTAGGTTTTGAGATGAAAAAAAATTGGAGATTTGAGGAAAAGTTTGTTTGTTTGTTTTTTTTTTCCTAAAAGAGGAAGATGCTGATGAAGAACAAAAATTTTTGACAAAAAGAGGAAGAAGGTGATGGAAGACTAGAGAAAATTTTTACCGGGATTGAAAGGAAACATTTGAGGCTCTGATACCATGTTGAAAGTTAAAAATTCAAATTCTCTAAATTCTTCATTTAATAATAAACCCAACAATGAGTTTGAATAGAGTACAAGAGATGATTTAATTATAAAAGGAAAATATAATATCTAATCATAAAAAAGAAAAGATAATCTAATCAATAAGAGGAAAATATTCTACCTAGTTATAAAAGAAAAAGATAGAAAATAATATTTAATTTAATCCTAAAATGAATAATTAAAAAGATGAAAATACAATTTTACTAAAATTAAAATAAATCAACAGGCTTCCTACTAAACTTCTATAGTTTGTAGGATTAGAAAGTTTCTCAACATCATTCTTTGAGACTTTCAAGTTTATATCTAAAGAAGTTGAGGCAACCTTACATTTTTCCATCTTAAATTTCTTCAAAATTCCTTGAGCATACTTTCTTTGGGCAATAAAAATTCCATCATCTTCTTGATGAATTTTTATACCAAGAAAATAAT
Organism: Sicyos edulis; assembly: GCA_036507275.1. Taxonomy (NCBI): domain Eukaryota; kingdom Viridiplantae; phylum Streptophyta; class Magnoliopsida; order Cucurbitales; family Cucurbitaceae; genus Sicyos; species Sicyos edulis. Next base: position 6,950,775 of record CM071856.1, on the reverse strand, counting down.
GCATATCACCAAGATCTGACATCTCAAACATTTTTTCCATCTCAATTTTAAAATCTTGTAGCATTTGATAATCATTTCCGATCACTAGCATATCATCAACATAAAGAGAAAGAATGAGTTGTTTAGAGTTGTCACCAACCTTAACATAGAGAGTAGTTTCGCTCATACTCCTTTGGAAACCTTAAAGAAGCAAGTAAGAATCAATCTTACTATACCAAGCACAAGGTGCCTGTTTCAATCCAAGGAAAGCTTTGTTCAGACGGTATACTTTGTCTTCTTGGCCTTTATCCATGAACCCTTCTGGTTGGTTCACATAAATCTCCTCCTCAAGATCGCCATTAAAAAACGCTGACTTGACATCTAGGTGAAATATTTTCCATCTCAAGTGTGCAGCTAAAGCAATAATCAATCGTATTATGTCGGGTCGTGCGACTGGAGCAAATGTATCTCCATAATCAATTCCAGGTTGTTGTGCATAACCTTTAACCACTAACCTTGCTTTATATTTGTTGATTGAACCATCAGAATTATACTTCACTCTAAATACTCATTTCACACCCAAGACGTTCCTTCCTTGAGGTTGATCTACAAGCTCCCACATATTATTTTTATGGATCATCTCCAATTCTTCTTTCATAGCAATAATCCATTCAGCAGATCGTGAAGCTTCATAATAAGTATTTGGTTCAACAATAACAAGATTACAACTTTCATATACATCAGCAAGTGATCTCTGTTGGCTATTTGGCCCTATCTCAAATTAATTAATATTTTAATGATAACAAATCTGATCTTATTTACTAATAATTTTGCCATTTTAAGATGTCAACAGTGTAGTGCTCGAAACAAGGATTCCAACGCAATTTGAATTACTCAAATCGGAGTTGAAACGAAGAAATTATTGTCAAAAGAAGTTTGAATAAGAAAATCCCGAGACGGTGACGTGGAAAATAAGTGTACATCATGGACCACTTAAAAGTTGACATGTGGAGTTTTGGATGAGTGACAAATGGTGGTTTTTGGTTGTTTTGAAAAGAAAATGAAAATAAATAAAATTAAAAAAATTAAATATAAATATATATATGTGTTTGCAACGGTAAAAAAAAATCAGAAACGGTCAGTGACCGTTGTGAGTTTTTAAAAAATATATATAATAATAATAATAATAATATATTATTTTATATATATATTATTTATTTATTTAACTTTTAACTTTTAACTTTTCATCTTTTATCTTTTTACTTTTTATTTCTTTTAACTTCTAATCTCCACCATTCATTTTATATTTTATATATCCAATGACTCAAATTAAATTTTGTCTTTTACTCAATTTTCCTCTCTTTTTAAACTCAATCTTCTTCTCTAAAATTTTAACACAACTTTTATTATTCAATCCTCTAAAAATCAAAAGCTCCATTGTTGCTCTCTCCAAGCTCTCAACTTTTTCTTTTAGATTTTATTCTTGAGAGACATTTTGTATTGTGAGGATTTGGTTGTGTGAGATAAACTTGTATATCCACTCTTTTGAGAGGGTTGTAAAGTGTGTTCCAAAAAATTCTATACTTTGTAACGGTTTGATCTTGATCCGTGGAAAAGATCGAGTTTGCTCTTGAACTCGTAAAAGAAGCGGTTTACGGTTGGACTCTAATCCGTGGAAAGAGTTAAGCAAACAAGTTTTTCAAAATCCCAAGAGGCGCTTGGGTAGTGGAGTAGGCTTGCCGAACCACTATAAATCATGATGTCATCTTCTCTAACTCTTTCCTATTTACTTTTGAAATAAATTTTAGTATTGTCTTTCATTCTTTAATTTGAATTGCTTTAAATAAAATTGGTTTTACATAATCTTTATCAATCTTGTGTGGTGCATTATTGTTTCTTTTTAATCACTTGTAAAAAGTTTGATATTTAGAATATCTTAAGCTTATTTAGAAAAATTTGTGTAAAACCCTATTCACCCCCCCTCTAGGATTGTCATACCGATCCAACAATTGGTATCAGAGCCAAGTTGCTCTTCTAGATTTTTAATATAAACTTTATTGTTTGAGCTTTATGGCTGTAACAGCCCAGTTTTCTATCCCAGTTTTCGAGGTGCCTTCGGGTCAAGTTTCGGTTGTTGGTTGGGTCGTTAGAGCGGTTTTGTCCCTTGGGGGTATTTTGGTCCTTTGGCTCTTCGGGCAGGATTTGTGGTTTTCAGGGCTTCGAGGTAGCTCCTGCCTTGGCCGTGGCTTGTTTGGGTTGGACTGCGAGTCCCGAGATGTTTGGGCTAGTTGTTTGGAAGTTCGGTTGTGATTCGGGATTTTTGCAAAGTGATGGTTGGTTGTGTGCTTCCTTTGGGATTCAAGCCCAGGCCCTTGGTGTTGATTTTGGGAGTTGGTTTTAGCGAGTTTTATTGATTGGAATAGATTTCTTCGGTCGGGTCTCGAAAGAGGAAGCCGGGAAATGGGATTTTGAGGTTTTAAGTGGATAAGGATGGAAAATGGAATTTAAATCCCATTTTTCCCTTTTATTTTCCCATTTTCCTTTTTATTCCTTTATTTCTTTTATTTTTCCCAAATTCATTTTCTCTCTCTCTCTCTCTCTCTCTCTCTCTCTCCCCGAGCACCCCCCTCCTAGCCCGAGCCCAGCCCCCTTGGTTCGCCCGACCCGACCGACTCGGCGCCCGGCCACAGCTCGTGTCGCCTCTCGCCGGCTCGCCCGACCCAGTCGTCGGCGAGCGACCCAACTGTTCGAGCATCGCCGAGCCCAGCCCCTCGCGCGCCCAGATCCGCCTCAGCCAGCAGCCGTCCGTCGCGCGCCAGATCTGCCCGTCGCAGCAACCCAGGTCGAGTCGTCAGCTCGAGCGTCGCCCAGCAGCCGAGATCGCGCGTCGTCGCACCAAACGCCCAGATCCGAGCTCGCCCTCTCCAGATCGCGCCCGCGCGCCATCCCCTGCGCCGTGCCGTCCCTGCCGAGCCGCGCCGCTCCCTCGCCGTGCCGTCGCTCGCCCGCGCGCGCGTCATCGCCCGTGTTCGTGCCCCAGCGCCGAGCCAGCGCCCCACGCGCCCATTCATGCGCCCCAGCGGGCCCAGCCGGCCCTGTTGCTGCCCCATTCGTGCAATTGGCTCGTTCGTGTGTCCGTCGCGCCTCGTGAGTTGCTCCCGAGCTGAGCCCTATTTATTTTAGTGTGTTTAGGGCTATTCTATGATTATTGATGTGTTTTGCTTGGTTCGTTATAGGTAGCTCGGGTTCGATCGCAGCTTAGGTTTCTTGTGTTTAGAGGTCTTCCAGCCAGGTAAGGATTTCTTACTGGAGTTGTGTGGACCCTGCGATATTATATGTGATTGCTGATTGTATGCTTGTTTGTGTTTATTGACATGTTTGGTGATAAGTGCTCTAATCTGAATTCCCGATTAGCATGACTTTCTGGTTAATTCTCATGTTAATCCATGCTAGGTTGTTCCTTTACGGCATGCTCGTATCATTCCTTGCTTCGTAGTATCATGCTAGGCTCGTTGTATTCTCTTTGAGCACGTATTGGATTTTATGGAATTGTTTCTTTGTTTCTTTGTTTGCTAGAGGCGAGTTAGAAGTGCGGTAGATAGCATCATCCGGCCCGATGCATAAAGTACCTTGCATCCATGGCGGGGACGTCGAGCAAGTCATTAGATCCACTGGACCCCGTGAGGATTAGCTAACCCGAGCGGTAGGCCCCGCAATCTTGGGTGAGGTGGCGGATCGTTAAATGCCCCAACCGTCGGGATGATAACTTGGCATTGCCTCGCGTCGATAGTCGGCACGTCCTCGCCGCGTGTTCGGCCGTAGCCCCCGATTGCCACTGTTAAGGCAAGGGCGGCTTCTGGTGTAAGCCTACCACGACCGTTCCTTGGCCCGGTGTGCGGTGGTTGGTGACATAGTTTACGTGTCCAGTGTCTCACACCCTATGTCGGTGACACCGATCCAAAGATTTTTAGTAGGCGTGGTGGACCTGGATATGGGCAGCTTGCCTTTGGACCTGGCAACCCCCCATAGTCTGCGGTAGCACGCGGTGCATGCTTACGCTCATTACTGGCGCCGACCGGAGAGCTCCTCGGGATCTTGAGCCGTGTACCTTTCGTCGGACGATAGAGAGCAGTGAGGCGGGACTTGTTTCTCGTATAGAGGCGACTTGTGTGATGTGTTGTGTGGTGAGTTATTTCGGACTAAGACCACGAGTTGGCATCCGAGGCCCAAGTGTGGGCTAAGCTATGTGCTCTCTATCTGTGTTTATATTCATAGCTTGCATATCTTTACGCTAGATGACCATGTATATCGTATTGTACCCCGGTTGGGGATTTCTTCTTGAGTAATTCGTTACTCACCCTTACTTATCTTTCAGGAAACCATGGCGCGGCGGGGATGGGTGGAGGAGGAGGCGTGATCATGGAAACCCGTTGTTCAACTCACGAGATTTATGTTTATGATTTAAATGTCCTCTGAATGCATGTAGTTGGGCACGGAGCCCTAGGGTGTTTTTTTTAATGTATTTCCGGATTCTAGCATTGTTGTAAAGTTTGTATGTTTTAAATAAATCTCTGATCAGAGTATGTTTGGAAATGTATTTGTCTTGGAACAGGTGCTTGGAAACAGGGACAGGTTTCAGGAATTTATGTTGATTTTTAAATGGATGTTTTCATGTTTTAGTTTTTACTTAGAATCCAAACACCATCTTGCAAATTTTCTGTAGATTTGAATGCATGCATTGAGGTGACGGCCTATTTAGAACCCCATTCGGGTCGGGTCGTTACAATGGCAAACCTTAAGGTTATTGGAAAGTTAATGAAGGACAGTCATCCTCGAGGCCTCCTTACTTTGATGGGTCAAATTATGGTTATTGGAAAGTTAGAATGATGATATATTTGAAATCCATTGACTATAAGTTATGGTTTAATGTTATTAAGGGTCCCAATATTCCCATGAAAAAGATTAATGATGAAGATGTGCCTAAATTAGAAGATGAAGATGAATTGAAAAAGCTTGCTTTTAATGCTAGAACTATGAACTATTTGTATTGTGCTTTAAGTTGTGATGAGTTCATAGAGTATCTATGTGTTCTTCGGCTAAAGAAATTTGGAATATTCTTGAAGTGACATATGAAGGAACAAGTCAAGTTAAAGAAACAAAAATTAGCATGCTTGTTCATAATTATGAATTGTTCAAGATGAATGAAAATGAATCTATTACCGAAATGTTTACTAGATTTACTAACATCACAAATTCTTTGAAGGGTCTTGGAAAAGAATATAGTACATCCGAAAATGTTAGGAAAATTCTTAGGTGCCTACCAAAGAATTGGGAAGCAAAGGTGACAGCAATACAAGAAGCAAAGGATCTCACCAAACTCTCTTTGGAGGAACTTATTGGTTCTCTCATGACACATGAGATTACCATAAATAGAATATGGAAGATGAGTCTAAAAAGAAGAAGAATATTGCTTTAAAGTCTATCACCTTAGAAGTTGACTCCGAAGATGAAGATGTTCTTGATGAAGATGATATTACATATTTTTCACGTAAGTATAAAAACTTCATCAAGAGGAAGAAACAATTCAAAAAGAACTTTTCCAACCAAAGAGAATCAAAAGGAGAAAAGAGCAAGAAGGATGAGGTAATATGTTATGAATGCAAGAAACCTGGCCATATAAGAACGGATTGCCCTCTCCTCAATCCAAGAAATTCAAGAAGAAAGCAATGAAGGCTACTTGGGATGATAGTGATGAAAGTGAAAGTGGAAGTGATGAAGAAGTAGCAAATTTTTGCTTCATGGCTCATAGTGACAAAGGTGATGAACAAGATGATGAGGTAACTCTACAATCCCCTTCTTATGATGAATTATTTGAAACTTTTGAAAACATGCAAAATGACTAAGAAAAGCTTGGTTCAAAATATAATGTGCTTAGAAAGAAATATTATACACTTACAAGTGAGAATAAGACTTTACTTGATGAAATTACTTACTTAAAATTGCATGAGCATGATATTGTGAAAATTGATAAAATAGATGTCTCTTGTGATGAACATGCTTTAGATTGTGATGAGAAAAATATCTTACTTGATAAAGTTGAATTTCTCGAGCAAGATTGTTGTGAAAAAGATAATTTGCTTAAGTTGCTCAAAGAAAAGGAATTAAATGTTTTGCATGAACTTGATAGGGCTAATGAGTGTATTAAAAAGTTAACTATAGGTGCCCAAAGATTGGATAAAATAATTGAAGCAGGAAAGTCTTATGGTAATAAAAGAGGTGTAGGTTACATTGATGAAGTTTCTACTCCTTCAACTTCTAAAACTACTTTTGTTAAAGCATCTTCTCTTGTATCTAAGCTTAATATGCCTAAACTTGTGTCCAAGCATGATAAATCTAGCTTTGTGCCTATATGTCATTATTGTAGTGTTAAAGGTCATATAAGACCTAAGTGTTTTAAATTAAAATATGCTCATACTACTTCAAGAAGAAAATTTTCTCCAAAAGCAAAGTTTCACAATACTCCAAGAAATAATTTCTCAAAGAAAAGTAGAATACATAATTTTATTATAAAAGATAAATCATTGCATAATGTTGTTTGTTTTTCATGTGGCAAGTATGGACATAGATTTTATTCTTGTTACTTGTCTAAATCAAATGTGGTAAATGTGGATGCAAAAGTAAAATGGATTCCAAAGTTTAAAAATGTTAACCTTCTAGGACCCAAACAAGTATGGGTACTAAAGAATCAAACTTGAATATTTGTGTTTGTAGGTTTGTTTGAAAGCCTCCAAGAAAAATAAATGGTATTTGGATAGTGGTTGCTCAAGGCACATGATAGGAGACCAATCCAAGTTTGTCAATCTTTTAAAAAAGGATGGAGGCTTAGTAACTTTTGGTGACAACAAGAAAGGTAAAATAATTGGTAAGGGTAGTATAGGTAATGCTTCTTCTACTTTGATTGAAAATGTACTTTTAGTTGATGGTTTGAAGCATGATTTACTTAGTATTAGTCAATTATGTGATAAAGGATTTAGAGTTATGTTTGATAAAAAGAATTGCATAATTGAAAATGCTAGTGATGGAAAAGTTTTATTTGTTGGAAATAGAGATGAAAATGTGTACACTATTGATTTGAATGATTGTCCTACTAGTGATAAATGTCTTTCGGCTTTACAAAATGATTCATGGTTATGGCATAGAAGATTAGGACATGCTAGTATGCACTTAATTTCAAATATTTCTAAAAGTTCCTTAGTTAGAGGTCTTCCCAATATTAAATTTGAAAAAGATAAAGTTTGTGATGCTTGTCAAATGGGTAATCAAACTAAGTCATCTTTCAAATCTAAAAATGTGATCTCTACATCTAGACCTCTTCAACTATTACACATAGATTTATTTGGCCCTTCTAGAATTGCTAGTTTTGGAGGGAATTATTATGCTTTTGTGATAGTTGATGATTTTTCAAGATATACTTGGGTTTTGATGCTAAAACATAAAGATAATGCTTTGAAAAGTTTTGCTAGTTTTGCAAAAAGAGTTCAAAATGAAAAAGGATTTCTTATTTCTAAGATTAGGAGTGATCATGGAGGAGAATTTGATAGCATTGCTTTTGAAAACTTTTGTGAAGAAAATGGTTTTTCTCATAACTTTTCCGCTCCAAGAACTCCTCAACAAAATGGTGCAGTTGAAAGGAAAAATCGTACTTTACAAGAATATGCTAGATCTATGTTGCATGAGTATAATTTGCCCAAGTATTTTTTGGCGGAAGCCGTTAATACCGCTTGTTATGTTTTAAATAGAGTTTTAATTAGACCTTCTTTAGATAAAACTCCTTACAAGCTTTGGCATGAAAAAGTCCCAAATATTGGGTATTTCAAAGTTTTTGGAAGCAAATGCTTTATTTTGAACAACAAAGAAAAACTTGGAAAGTTTGATTCTAAAACGGATGTTGGCATTTTTCTTGGTTATTCTTCTTCTAGTAAAGCTTATAGAGTTTTCAATAAGAGAACATTAGCTATTGAGGAATCTATGCATGTTGTATTTGATGAATCTTGTAAAAATATTTCTAATGAGTCTATATGTGGTGATGCCTTAAAAGAAAATTTTGGAGATTTACTTGTTAGTGATACATGTAAAGAAATTGCTCCATGTAAAGAAGAAATGAGCTTCAACGATAAGAATGAAGAATGTTCTTCATCTATGCCTAAAGAATGGAGGTATGCTCCATCTCATCCCAAAGACTCGATTCTTGGTGATCCCGAACAAGGTGTGAAAACTCGTTCCTCTCTTAATTTATTTAATCATCTTTCTTTTGTTTCTCAAATAGAACCAAAAAGTTTTAAAGATGCTGAAAACGATGAATTTTGGACTTTAGCTATGCAAGAAGAGTTAAATCAATTTGAAAGAAATGAAGTTTGGGAATTAGTCCCAAGGCTTTCAAATGTTTCTATTATTGGGACTAAATGGGTCTTTAGAAACAAAATGGATGAAAATGGAAATATAATTAGAAATAAAGCTAGACTTGTAGCTCAAGGTTATTGTCAAGAGGCAGGTATAGATTATGAAGAAACTTTTGCACCCGTTGCTAGATTAGAAGCTATTAGAATGTTACTTGCTTTTGCTTCTTATAAGAATTTTATCTTGTATCAAATGGATGTAAAAAGTGCATTTTTAAATGGTTATATTATGGAGGAAGTTTATGTAGAACAACCTCCCGGGTTTGAAAGTTTTGATTTGCCTAATCATGTTTATAAGTTGAAAAAGACTCTTTATGGTTTAAAACAAGCTCCAAGAGCTTGGTATGATAGACTTAGCAACTTTCTTCTTAAAAATGACTTTAAAATGGGTAAACTTGATACTACTCTCTTCATTAAGACTAAGGAAAATGATATGCTTTTAGTGCAAATTTATGTAGATGATATTATTTTTTGTTCTACTAATCCTTCTTTGTGTGAAGAATTTTTTAAGTGTATGCATAGTTAGTTTGAAATGAGTATGATCGGAGAACTTAGCTTCTTTCTTGGACTTCAAATCAAACAACTCAAGAATGGTATTTTCACAAGTCAAGAGAAATACACAAAGGATTTGCTCAAAAGATTCAAGCTCAATGAAGGTAAAATTGCAAAAACTCCAATGAGCACATCTACCAAACTTGACAAGGATGAAAAAGGTAAATGTGTGGACATAAAAGCTTATGGAGGTATGATTGGATCTCTTCTTTATTTAACCGCAAGTAGACCCAATATCATGTTTAGTGTATGTCTTTGTGCTAGATTTCAATCTTGTCCTAAGGAATCTCATTTGCATGCCGTTAAAAGAATATTTAAATATTTGCTTGGTACAATTGAATTAGGCTTGTGGTATCCTAGAAATGTTGAATTTAATCTAGTTGGATATTCCGATGCAGATTTTGCCGGAAGTTACTTGATCGAAAAAGTACTAGTGGAGCTTGCAAATTTCTTGGAAGTTCCTTAGTATCTTGGTTTAGCAAAAAGCAAAATTTGGTTGCCTTATCTACTACCGAAGCGGAATATATTGCGGTTGCCAATTGTTGTGCTCAAATTCTTTGGATGAAACAAACATTATGTGATTTTGGTTTAAAATTTGATAATGTGCCAATATTTTGTGATAATAATAGTGCTATAAATTTGACCAAAAATCCTATACATCATTCAAGAACTAAGCATATTGATATTAGACATCACTTTATTAGAGAGCATGTGCAAAATGGTCATATTATACTTGATTTTGTGAGCTCTAATAATCAATTAGCGGATATTTTTACCAAGCCTTTTAATGAAGAGAACTTTTGCAAAAATAGGCTCGAGCTCGGTGTCATTCGTTGTGATGCCTCATAAATTTATACTTTTCTTTAAGGCATATTGTTAGGGGGAGCTATTTTGAAAAGTATGTATTCATGTTCTTAGAGGAAATATTTTTATATTTAGGGGGAGCTTTTATATCTTATTTCTTTTTTATGATTACAAAGGGAGAGAAGTTCTAGAAAAATGTGTTTCAAATATTTGTAACATATCTTATTATTATTGATTATCGATGCATTAATTTAGGGGGAGAATTAATGTGAACTTTATGATGATATATTAGACTTTAAATGTTAATAAGCACATGTACTCAATTGATTTTATGATCTTCAAGTTATTTTTCTTTAGCGGTTTGTCATAATAAAAAAGGGAGAGATTGTTGGCTATTTGGCCCTATCTCAAATTAATTGATTTTAATTAATTAATTAATTAATATTTTGATGATAACAAACCTGATCTTATTTATTAATAATTTTGATGTTTTAAGATGTCAACAATGTAGTGCTCGAAATAAGGATTCTAACGCAATTTGAATTACTCAAATCGGAGTTGAAACGAAGAAATTATTGTCAAAAGAAGTTTGAACAAGAAAATCATGAGACGGTGACGTGGCAACTAAGTGTACATCGTGGACCACTTAAAAGTTGACATGTGGAGTTTTGGATGAGTGACAAATGGTGGCTTTTGGTTGTTTTGAAAAGAAAATTAAAATAAAGAAAATTAAAAAAAATTAGAATATATATATATATATGTTTGCAACGATAAAAAAAAAAAAATCAGAAACGGTCAGTGACTGTTCTGAGTTTTAAAAAAATAATAATAATAATAATAATATATTATTTTATATATATATTATTTATTTATTTAACTTTTAACTTTTAACTTTTCACCTTTTATCTTTTTACTTTTTATTTCTTTTAACTCCTAATCTCCACCATTCATTTTATATTTTATATATCCAGTGACTCAAATTAAATTTTGTCTTTTACTCAATTTTCCTCTCTTTTTAAACTCAATTTCTTCTCCAAAATTTTAACACAACTTTTATTATTCAATCCTCTAAAAATCAAAAGCTCCATTGTTGCTCTCTCCAAGCTCTCAACTTTTTCTTTTAGATTTTATTCTTGAGAGACATATTGTATTGTGAGGATTTGGTTGTGTGAGATAAAACTTGTATATCCACTCTTTTGAGAGAGTTGTAAAGTGTGTTCCCAAAAATTCTATACTTTGTAACTGTTTGATCTTGATCCGTGGAAAAGATCGAGTTTGCTCTTGAACTCGTAAAAGAAACGGTTTACGATTGGACTCTAATCCGTGGAAAGAATTAAGCAAAAAGGTTTTTCAAAATCCCAAAAGGCGCTTGGGTAGTGGAGTAGGCTTGCCGAACCATTATAAATCACGGTGTCATCTTCTCTAACTCTTTCCTATTTACTTTTGAAATAATTTTTTGTATTGTCTTTCATGCTTTAATTTGAATTGCTTTAAATAAAATTGGTTTTACATAATCTTTATCAATCTTGTGTGGTGCATTATTGTTTCTTTTTAATCACTTGTAAAAAGTTTGATATTTATAATATCTTAAGCTTATTTAGAAATATTTGTGTAAAACCCTATTCACTCCCCTATAGGGTTGTCATACCGATTCAATAGTCTCACCTTATAATTTGGATCATCACCTATTGCATCAACACGGTCATAATCATTGGAGAAAGGATTTTGATCATTAGAATCAATTGAATCAAAAGAATATTCATTTTGTGCTAAGACTTCAAAATTGGTGGATAAGTCTCTCACAATAGTTTGCTTCTCAAAATCCCAATAAGAATCTTCATCAACGATGACATCACAACTCAAGATTATCTTTTCACCATCCAGATAAAAAATTCTATACCCTTTTGAAGCAGCGACATAGCCAACAAATACTCCTTTAGTTGCCTTCTCATCAAGTTTTGATCTCTTAATAGAAGGAACAAAAGAGTAACATATAGATCCAAAAAATTTCAAGTTTTTAACGGAAGGTTTTTTACCTGACCAAGCTTCATAAGGAGTCTTGCCCTCAACTGCCCTTGTAGGTAGTCTATTGAGCAAGTAAATAGCAGTGCTTACAGCTTCTGCCCAAAATATCTTTGGTAATTTTTTTCCAAAGAGAAGACATCTTGCCATCTCCATCACGGTTCTGTTTTTCCTTTCTGATACACCATTCTGTTGTGGTGTATAGGTAATAGATAGTTGATGTTTGATTCCCAAGTCTTCAAAAAACCTATCAAATTTCTTGGAAGTATATTCCTTCCAGTTATCGGTTCTCAAAGTTTTAAGCTTACAACCACTTTGAGTTTGCACCAATGTTACAAACTTTTTGAAAATCTCAAAAACCTGAGCTTTTTCAATCAAACAATATACCCATGTCATCCTGGTAAAATCATCAATAAATAAAATAAAATATTTATTGTTCCCAATAGATGTATTGCGCATGGGACCGCAAACATCAATGTGCACCAATTCAAGTTTGTCTTTGGCTCTAAAACTACCATATGTTGGAAAAGGTAGTCTGTGCATCTTCCCTTCTTGACAAATTTCACAAATTTGATCAAATGATGTAAAATTTGAAAAGTCATCAACCATTTTAGAAGAATGCAAAATTTTTAAGGCCTTGTTGTTGTAGTGGCCAAAACGATGATGGCATTTTTTGTTTTCTTCTACTTTGGCATTTAGTGCATGGTGACATAAAGATTCACCATTTAAAAGGAAATCATTTCCAACCATGGCGACTCTTGCAATTTCTACTCTTTGATGGTCATAAATAACACAAACTTGGTCCTTGAAAACCACAGAAAACTTGTTATGCAGCAATTGATCAATACTAAGCAAGTTTTGAGATAATCTTGGAACATATAAAACATTGGATATTTTCTTTTCACCTTGCTTAGTATGCATAATGACAGTACCTTTACCTTCAGATAGTACCGTCTCGCCATGTCCAAGAACGATCTTAGACTTTATAGATCTATCAACTTGGCTAAAAAGATTTATATCTTTAGCCATGTCCATGGTACATCCACTGTCAATAAGCCAGGAGGTTGACTCTTTGTCATCAAAATGGGAAGCCATAAACAAAAAATTTCTTTCTTCTTTATTGTTGGCACAATTTGCTTGTTCGCGAGGATCTTGAGTTTGATTTTTCTTGATATAACAAAATTTATTTGTATGACCATCCTTGTTGCAGTAATCACAATGATAGGTTTGCTTGTTTTTATACCAACATTTTTTCTCATCATGATTGGTCTTTTTGCAATAACGACAAGAAGGAAATTTATCTTTATTTGAAACTCCTCCTTTTCCCTTGCTCTCCTGTACTTTGGTTGTTTGTCTATCATTTTCTGCAAAAGGTTTCTTGCCTTTAGTCTTAGCATAAAATGCCTCAACATGCTCCTCATTACGAATTGTGTCCCTTTGCTCTTGGGCTTGCAATTTGTTAATTAACTCAGCTATGGTAAGAGTAGTCAAATCTAAAGACTCCTCTATAGCTGAGATCTTTGACTCAAATTTGTTCGAAACACTGACCATTATTTTTTCCACAACTCTTTGATCAGTAAAAATTTCACCAGCAAGTCTTATCTGGTTTACAATAGTCATCACTTTTGCTGTGTAGTCCCTTACAGAATTTGAATCCTTCATTTTAGATTTCAAACTCTCTTTTGAGAGTCAATAATTTGACAGCCTTCACCCTTGCACTGCGTTCAAATTCCCCTTGCAATTTATCTCAAGCTTCTTTTGTCGTTTTACAATCAATAATCCTAGCAAATATAGGAGCTGATAAAGCGGCATGAATCACAGATAAAGCTTTGGACTTCTTCAATTTCTCTTCTTCATGTAATCTGATCTGATTCAACATTAGATTTTCTCCTAATGGTTGAGGATCCGCATCAATAGAAACACATTCCTAAAGGTCGAGGGCTTTGAGATAGGATTGCATTTTAACAACCCAAAATTGGTAATTTTCACCACTAAAATGTGGAGGAGAGGTGACACCAAAATTTGAAGACATATTCAAATACAAAAAATAAAATTTTCACTCTCAAATACAATCATAGGCCTTTAAATCTAAGGCTCTGATACCACTATTGGAAAAAAAATGGAATATGAAGTGAATATTGCAGAAGTAAAAGTCAAATCAAAGTCTTAATGTTTGTTTAACAAAGAGAGAAAAAGTGAGAGTGAAACAAATATGAATATGTTTCTATTAGAAATTGGGAAATAGGTGATACAAACTTCTCATGGAAGTTCACCCTTTTATAGGTACAAAATATGGAACCTATTTAATTTCTATAACTTAAAATTTTAAAATAGAAACTTAAAACAACTTAAAAGATAAAACTTACATGGAGTTAAGTTATCTTGTAAAAGGAAACTTAAACAATTAATAAAAAGAAACATAAGCCATAAATAAAACTAAAAATAATTTAAAAAAAGAAAAAACTCATCAAATTTAACAACACCACCCAAAATAGTTCACTTCTGTTAAATAACCTTGAAAATAATCTTCCTAAAATAATGTTTCACTGAGTTTCTCTTATTTATTTGTCATCCATATTCTACACCATTAAGTAATCAAATATTCCTATATTTCAGTCATAAAATTCTAAGCACAGTAGAGCAAAACTCTAAGTAAGAACCCATTCAAGTAAAGATGTTTAGAACATCTTACCTGGTAATCTAGAGATTGTTTTGCACAATGCTGCTGCTACCTAGTCATAACAAAGACGCCAACTCTCTTCTCGAAGAAAAAACCTTCGATTCGAACCCTAGAACGCACTCCTATTCGCAAGGCTACGAGAACATTGTTCGACAAGAAAATCCCAAAATCAAACCTTTAGGTAAGATTCAAAATTAAATTCTATGATGCTACCCTTCTCTTCCGGGTAAAAGAAAAAATAATTAAACTTTCATACCTATTCGTAAAGCTACACCAAATAAACCGAACTCCGAAACCTCTCAAATCAACATTGATCAGTAACCATTCGGATGAGCACTACTCGAGGAAATATAGGAGACGATGTTCGCAAAGACGACCCCACCTCGGACCCTCATTTCTTTTCTCTTTTTTTCCCTTCTTTTCTTTCTGCAACAGTATACACCACCATCTTTCTTAGCTTATCTCCTTCCAACTAGCAGCATTTGGAAAATAACAAAACAAAATCATGTTTTTCACATTATTTTTTTAAATCTTACAACTAAGCTGATCACCTAAGAATATGCAGAAACTTAACGTAATTTTTCTATCATTGATCCCTTACAAATTCAAGTGATTAGAACAAAATAAATAGAGACGAAGATCAAACGTACCTTACAAGCAATATATGTAAACAATATATGTAAGCTCTCCATTGGTATGAAAATTGGGTTAGATTCTCTACCAATACCCTAAAGATTTGTTTGTGTGAAAGAAACAAACCCACATGTAGAAAATGAATCACCTGGATGCTTAAGATAAAATTTTAGACACCAAGGGGCTGTTTGTTTGGCATATTTAGGTACGATTTATTAACTCCTCCTCGAAAACCTGCATCCGAACGAGTTTTTACGAACCCCTCCTCATTTTTACTTTTAAAAATAACTCTCATTTCTAACCATTCTTTTTTATTTTTTTATTTTTTTTACTACTAAAAATAACTACTCATTTTAAATTTACATCCAAACAAAGTTTTGACTCTAACTCCTCTACACAAAAACTACATCCAAACGAGTATTTTGTTACAAACTCTCAATTTTTAACTACTCAATATAGCTTCTCAATATAACTCCTTAAGCTAAATCCTACCTAAATATGTCAAACAAATAGCCCCCAAGGTTCTTCAACGAAAAATGTGTTAATTAACTAAACTGAAACATCAATGTCTCTAGGTGATGAGCTCAAAATCACAACAATGTAAGTTTGAACCAACTAAAAATAGGCAATCTTTTAAACGATATCATACCAGACATGTAGTGCCTGTTTGAGGCCATATAAAGCCATTTTGATGTATGCATTATTTATATGTAGTTGCCAAAGGTATCATTTTTTAGCGCTCGGGCCATAGTTAAGAGAATTACAGTAAAGGTAGATTTAATGACAATACTTGGTATGCTTTATTTATACCTAGATAAGCTACCATCACAGTTATGTTTTATTTTGTAGACTCGCTCGCAACCTACAATATTTCGAGTAGGGAGAACTATGAAGCACGGACACAGCACGATACGGACACGGATACGTCTAGGACATGTTATTCATTATTATTTTTTATGATATACTATTAAAAGATAAAATCCAAAATATTTTAGTTTTTATCTCATTTTTCTTTTCTCCATTCTATTTTCTCTCTTTCTTTCCTTTTTCCATTTTAGCCCATCTATCTTTGATGGACGCCATCGTCGACAGCCTCCACCAACACTACCCGTTGTCGTGTCATCAGCCATTTACAACAAATAAATCTTAAATGAGGTGTCCATGAAGTGTCCGAAATTAAAAAATAATAATGATAATAATAAAAGAGGACACAAAATTTAGAGTGTCAGACACATGTCTGACGAGTGTCCACAAATATCGGTGTCGGACATGGCTACTTTGTCAAAATAGAAGTGTCCGTGCTTCCTAGGGGAGAAGAATGACTAAATCTCAGTTTTGGTTTTTTTTTCTTTTTTCTTTTTAGTCATTGCCTCACTTCACTAAGGGCACTTAACAACAATCTTGAAGCTAGAAGGCTTTGAGTGTACTTTGTAAGTAAAATTATGGGCTTTATAATGCCAGATTTGGCCACTATTGTCCGAGAGGAGTACTTTTAGTATATATATTGACATATAATTAGAACAAGTAGAAAGAACAAATGGAATAGATTGAACATTCGGGAGTTGTTTAGAAACAGCAGAATCTATAGTCTCTTTAGGTGAAAACTGGAATACGTCAGTTCATTTGCGAGAGAGGCAGAGATATCAAATGGGCATTGCATTAGTCATAAATATTGAATTAAAACCTATAAGAACAAAATCATTAGTAGGAGAAGTACACATGCATAACAATATAGTACAATTAACATATTTATCAGGATAATAATAATGCAAGAATGAGAAAAAACTTTATGAGTATTGTTAGAGATGGATGTACAATCAAAAGATGTAAGAAAAAAAATATGTAGGTGAAGACAACGGGTGCTATGTGACCAAACATGTACCTTTACGCAGGACGATGGGTAGATCAAGATCATCACTAGTTCTTGGTTCAGGTGATGAAAAAATTCCAAGCATAGGACATATATTTGTAGGTTGCAGAATAAACCTGAGTAATATGTGGACCGGAAGAAATAGACACTGAGGACGACAGAGCAAGAATGGACAAAGAGGTTTGATCTCATAGGTAAACAATTTATCCTCCTCATGATAAGAACTCGACGATGATGTGCTAAAGGGTATATCCTAAGAAAGCGTAACATATCACGAATCAAGATACTTATTTGAACTTGAACAATAACAATGATACCCCCTTTAAACCTCAAAATAACCAAGAAAGATACACTTTAAAGATTTTAAATCTAACTTGGTGTAATGAGAACTGACATCTCGTGCAAAACAAGTGCAACAAAAAAAATTTGGTTAAATATGAACCAACTGTTTAGTGGGAAAAAGGACACTAAAATGAATTTCACCATTAAGTACGGTCGAAGACTTTCTATTAATTAATAAGCAAGTTGTAGATATGGCATCGACCCAAAATATTTTGGAATATTCATTTGAAATAATAATAATATCCTTGTAGTTTTGAGCAGATGTTGATTTTTTCGTTCACCATCCTCATTTTGAGTTGGAGTATCAACACTTGAAGATTGATAAATATTGTCATCTCCATCTAAGTATAGTTCAAGTATACTAAAGAAGTGTTCAGTACCACCTATCAATTTACAAGATTTAGAATAAAAAAAATTAATTGATTTCGGAATCAGGTTACATAAACCTAGTGATCATGTCAATAAGTTAATGAGAAAATCTTGAGACCCCTCCTCCCAAGACTAATTAAAATATATATACGATTTTCTTATAATAAAATATAAGTTTAGTGCTATAGTTTGAAATAAAGTTAAATTTAATCCTAAAAAAAAAAGTTATTCTATAATTTTAAAAATTGAAATTTAGTTCCTATAATTTTATATTTTATAAACCTAAAATGAAGCTCATATAAATTATATGATTTTATTTTTGTTTTATAAATCTTAACTCATAATTTCACAATTAGCACATGAATAAGTAACTTCCAAACATAACTTTCAAACATTTAAATCGATTAAAAATGACAAGGACTATTGTTTAAATTATAACAAAATATAAGGACTAAATTCTAATTTGTAAAATCATAGGAATTAAATTTATTTCTTCAAATCATAAGAACTAAAGTCTATTTTTGAAACAAGGAACACTCAACTCTAATTTTTGAAAACTCTAATTTTTTTCATATTATAGAGACTAAACTTATATTTCACAAATTTTTAATAAAACTGTGACTTAAACATTTGAATAACATTTTTTTTTTTTTTTCAGAAAAAGAGCATGACATTAAATATGACTGGGTAAACAAGAGTTCAAAAACTCCCCATTAGAAAAACATGATTTCTTATTGCAATTAGAAATCTACTAAGAAATCTACTAAGAAAAATGAAAGAAATATACAAGAATTTTTCTCAAAGTAAAAATAATACTGCATAAAATATTAAGTTCAAGGTATTATAATCGAAAACATGCATCATAACATAAACCCATAATTTAAAATGAGAACCCAAATCAATAAAAAATCTTGTTGGTAACCAACTTGATATTAACAATGCAGTTCACAAATGATGAAAGATATAATTCAATCAACGCTTTTGTATAGTTTCAGTATATTGTTGCGGGTATTTCCAGATTTAACATAATCTTCAAACCAAAATAAACCACCTAATCACAAAGTTATTAACAAAAACTGACACTGAATTTGTAACTTGTTCTGTGATCATTAGTTATATTTAACAGGAAATGGAGTCTATTGCCACCATTTTCGTATACGGTTAGCCATGAGTTAGTCAAGCAAACGACTTATCTGAAGAACCTCGATATGTTCCCTCGAAAAGATTGCATTTTAGAACCACAAAAAAACCAATCTCCACAATATTTCATCTCGCCGCCGAGGTGAGTGTTGCTTGGAAAAACTAAGAAAAAAAGACAATGCTGCATGCTGTCCCATAAAACAATTTGGGGAGTTGAGCAGTTAAGATGCCTCGGGTTGTCGCTTACGGAACATTCTGATAATGAGCACATGGAAGGGTGTTTCAGGAACAGGTATGAATTTCCCAATGAGCGCTAGAGGCCAACTGAAAAAGCAGGAGAGATTGTTTAGCACATGAACCAAAATGGTGCAACTTCACTGAGTAAAGAAAGCATACAGTCCTCTCGACCTATAGGCGTTATCGTATTCTTCGATTGATTGGAAATTTTGAGGTTTATCAATGTTTGATGGCAAGGTATTATGAAGGCGTTTCGATAACATAAAATTTAAGATATAAGCATACCTGATAATGCCGATGATTATGGAAATAATCCAATATTTCCAATTAAGCCTGACTGTGGATGTGAACTTCCCCAAAAATTCTATTATTATCACCTAAGAAGAAGAATTATAAGATGTTAATTTGAAGAGCTTTTTGCTAATCTTAAAACATAATAGCAAAACCGAACCGCCTGTCTCACTCACCTGGAGAACAACTGTAATTCCAACGATCCCAATAAAGAGGTAATTTTTATTGACGCCTTTGAAGATATTCTTCTCATCAGGTTTTCGAGCATTAAATTCATTGAAAATCTGAAGTTAAGAGGACCAGAACAAGTCAGTAATGTTTTTTTTAGAATGAACCAAGCTTTAGAGATAAGAATGAAAGAACAATATAAAATGAGACAAGAAACCAGTCCAAACAAACAAAGCAGACACCTACAGAAAAGAGATTCAATGGACTCAAATTAATAATTATTCTTAAAAGGGTAATTACAAAAAAGAAACGTTTAGACGTTTGATAGTCATTTTGTTTTATAGTTTTTCGTTTTTTAAATTTAAACCTACAACTATTTTATCATATGTTTTTTCTTACTTGGATATTCAAGTCTCGACAATATTTATAAAAACTAAAGCAAAATTTGGAAGAAAAAAAATAGCTTCCAAAAGTTTGTTTTTGAAATTTTGTTAACATTCACATAATCTCTTAAAGAAATACGGAACAGGTGATAGAAAATTTGAATAAAATTAACCTTGAATTTCAAAGACCAAAAACAAAAACTCAAATGGTTATCAAACGGAGCCCAGAAACATGAATTCATCTAATGAAAGCCCAATTATCACCCAAAGTTCTTTCTATCCCTCAAAACTAGCCCCAAACTATATTACCCCGGGATGCAAACAGAAAATATAGGAGGCAAAAGCAATAAATTATACAAGCTCGACTCCGTTGTGAATCCAGTGAGAAAAAAAACTATCACATAAAATTCTACTTGAAGTATTACTCGAGTAAAGGGCTTACTTGGCAAAGCACAAATGCATTGAAAATCAACGTATTCTTCAATTTGTTAGCTTGCACATGAGAGTGATTCAAATGAAGCAAACTTCGACCACGAAAGTTGAGGACAAGCAACACAGTGACTTGATAAAATGCCTGAAGATGGCCCAATGAAGAAAGGAATTTTCTCAAATGCTAACCTTCAAAAGTTTTACTTTGAAAAGCATAGAAACCAAGCCACAAGAATTTACCTGTATCAGCAGATTCCTCCACATAATATTTGTTATAAGAGGTTCTCTGAAACATACAACGGATTATTAAACAGTAGTATTGCATAGAACCGAAGTTCGCCACACACAACTCCAAATGATATGACACCAGTTCAGACAATTTCTTACAGAAATTTATATTAATGACAAAAGAGGAAGCAGTTGAGAAGTTAGACATATTGCTTGTCCAGAATTTTATTTTTTAATGAATTTCACAACATTTAAGAATGGAGATTCGAACTCATGACCTCTTGGTCATCGGTCATACATTATGTCAATTGAGCTATTCTTTTTGGCAGCATTAACAAAGTATGAGAAGAAATAAAAGGTCCAAAGTTTCAAGGTACCTCCATTGAAAGAGGAACTGAATTCAAGACATTCCACGATACTAGAACGAGAAAATATGGGAATATTATGCCCAGCCCAAAAGTTGAGTTCGATAAACTAGATTAAACTAACATTTCAGAAACCTCAGTTCAGGCATCCCTTTTTTTTTTTTTGAAAGAGCATATGATGTCCTATCATTCACCATAATAACTAGTTTCTCATAAACAAAACAAAATAAAATATTGACATATTTTATCTTTTATGATTAATTTCAATTAAAGCCCCCAGAAAAACCATCATTAAACTTTGGTACACTGCAAATATCTATAGAAATTTACAACGCTGAGTATACCTTCTACCAACTGGCGTTCTGTCCATGAGGTGATCAGTAGGTGGTTCAGTAGCCAACGCTAATGCTCCGAGTGTGTCCATAATAAGGTTAACCCACAAAAGCTGTCAAAGAGTACAGAGGTGTCTATCACAAAGTTTTTTATGAACATACTCAATGGCACTCAACACAGAATGTAAGTGTACCTGCACAGCATTTAATGGGACATCACCAGAGGATATTGCTGCTACGACATTGATAATGAGTGCTGCAACGTTGACAGTAAGCTGAAACTGGATGAATTTCTGAATGTTTGCATATACTGAACGGCCCCACCTTACAACCTGCATCCAGCCGACAATAAATAAAAAGGATCCTCGTTTCTTAGACTTGCACATCCATTTTAACAAAGTGGGAAAGCCTTTTGTAATCCTAGGGATATCCATCCCTTTTGTATATACATACACCAATGGAATTTTTTCTCATAAAAAAAAACACATTAAAAATAGAAAGGCTCCACAGAGAGATATATTATATACATTATACAGAATAAAAGGCTTCTTGGCTTTGCCTGGTTTTCTGTTGTTTTAGTTTGGTTGTTTACAAGATCTAATAGGTTTTTAAATTTCCCCTTTGAGATTAGGATTATATTTTGATTTACTTTTTCGTTAGGTTTAGGAGGGTCGTTTTGGATGATGAACTGATTTACAAAGAAGTCTATAGGGTGATGGTCAGGCAATTTCGTCGAGAAAAGCTCTGCCTTTTTATAGATTTGAAGCTTCTTTCCTTCTCGGTTTCTTTGGAGGGATCTTATGCCTTAGTGAGTAGGAGAGAGGCATTTGTTCCGCTTATTTTCATTGTGCAGAACTTTCAAGTTGGGCAAGAACATTGGGCATAAATTTAGTATTTTCTGCATTGTTGTTAATTGTTATAATAAGGATCAAAGCAACAAATGTGTTACGAGAATTAGGTAACTGATTCACTTCGCAAAATGAGAAATAAAACATAGTATACAAAATTTGGGAGTAAGACTTTTTACTAATTGACTGACTTAAGTCGTGGACAACAAGTTGTTTTAGCAAGTAGAAAAAATATCACCAAAATTACAAATTATTTATGAAGGAATTCAGCCGCAGCAAGTTAAAACCCAAGCCCCCTCAAATTTAAAATATTAATTTAGTCTGTAGAAAAATTATATAAAAGATGTCAATATATAATAGGGTCAACTATTAAGTCAAATGACTATCTATGGAGCTGACGAGTAAGCAGCCCAGATTTTCCAATTTAAAATAATAATAATAATAATAATTTTTAAAAAAGATGTTAATGAAACCAATGCAATTACAATAAAGCTCGAGATACAACATAACAATCCAATGAACAGAAAAAAATGGATTTCAAAAATTAGTGGAAACTATCTTTGGACATGCCTCAAAGGCTACAAAATTTGAACCAATGAGGTACATATTTTTTTTTAATAGCAATGAGCACATCTGAGTTAGTTTTTTTCTGACATAAAGTTTTTTAAAAATTGTAGCAAGATTTCTAAAATAAGACTGACCTTCACAACTGAAGCAAAGTTGTCATCTAAAATAATAATATCTGAACTCTCTTTGGCAACTTCTGTCCCCTCGATACCCATTGCCAGACCAATATCTGCCTACACGTCAAAAAATTAGAATTTACAATAATGAACATAGTGAAAATTAGCAAGTCAAATATCAAGCATACAATTCCAAGATCAAATTTTTTGTAATCTCTCAATACCAAGCTATTTGTAATTAAGAATTCACACTCTGCAATAAGGGACAACTTCATCAAATTGCTGCTATTATTATTAAAGACGCCTAACTCTGGTTTTACATCTGAATCTGAAAGGAAAATAGCAACTATAGTCTATCGATAGTAGCAGAACCTCATGTAATGCAGGAGCATCATTTGTACCATCTCCAGTAACTGCAACTACGTGTCCTCTTTTTCTCAATGCTTGAACAAGAAGAAGCTTATCATTGGGAGACGACCGACCCATCACCTTAGAACAATCAAAAAGGTTAAAATCAGTCTCAATTATTCCTATTTATGCAAGGGAGGGTGTTCAATAAGATCCAAAACAACGTACTGATATTCTCTCAGCAACTTCTTCTCTTTGGGCATCAGAAAGGGCACGGAATGTTTTTCCTTCAATAAGATTTGGTTCAGTAGCATCTGAATCTGAACCAAGTATTCCACATTCCAATGCAATAGCCCTAGCAGTTTGGACATTATCACCTGTGACCATGCGTACCTATGCATGGAAAAAATTTAGCGAGTTCAATAGTCCACATCCAACTAAAACAAGACTACGGTGCAGCCTATGGAGTTAATGTACTTGTATTGAAATATCCCAGAATAATAAAGAACCAAGTGCATTTAAAAGATACCAGAGAGATACAAGGGATGCATGGTAAAAGATAAAAGGAAATGTGGATAGTTCATTTAGAGTGCTGGATCTTATAATTAAAAAGAGAGAGAGAGAGAGAGAGATTGGAAGCAGAGTACTTGAAAATTTCAACAAATTAAAGTAAACGATAATCTTAAAAACCTCAGGCTGAAATATAATTTCAAGCTTGATTGTAAGACATACTTTAGTAATAGTTTTATTTGAATGAATTAGTTTTCCTTTCAAGTACATTTGTTATAACGTCCTCTAATAAATTTGGAGGATATTATCTAAGAAGGTTAGTGAATTTATATCTTACTGTTCGATTATTGGGGTGTTATAGTACACTCCAAAACCATCATGGAGTGGGTATTGGCCAAAAATGACCTTAAGTAACTAAAAGGTAATGGGTTCAATCCATCATTGACTTAGGAATTAATGTCCAGCATATTTCCTTGGCATTCAAATGTTGTTGGGTCAAGCATATGTACCGTAAGAAAAATCGAGGTGCGTGACCTTAACACTTACGATTGTTGGAATTAGCCTTTAATTTTTTCAGCTATCTTAGTCACAAAATCCCACGAGCTTCCTATACATCAGATGTCACAAAAGTTGCCAGCAAGGAGCAAAACCAAGCAATCCCACATTGGAAATGACAACAGAGTAAAAACTACGTCTTAGAAAAGCATGATGTATGCAGATAAGTATGATGACTGATGCGACTGAATTCAAAACACTATACAAAGAAACCAAAATATTTAACAGAAAAGAGTACCTTTATGCCAGCTTTTTGACAAAGTCGCACTGCATCTTTTACTCCCGGTCGACAGGGGTCCTAGAATTCAGAGGGAGGATAATAAAAACAAGCACAAGATATTAAATATACATCCAATGTCTTGGTTGAAAAAAGACTACTAAGCATGTCGAGCTTAAATCAGTACAAGTCCATCCAACACATTTACAAATTAGGGGCAAAAAGCGCAAACAAAAACAATCCTGCTTTCTCATTCGCTCCAAGTGTTCCATTAGATGCAAAAAAGATTACCAAGTGACAAAAGTAAGAGGCTGATTTTCTGATTAATGCTATAAAATATTCGACAGAATGAAAAAATCATAAAATTGAAGTTTAAGAAATCAATAGAATGAGGCAAAGACAACTTTTCACGTGACTTCAATCTGTAGAACTTTTAATCTTATAATTAAAGATGCAAAACAATATAAGTGAACTAACAAAGACCTACCTGTAGACCAACTATAGCCAACAAAACCAGGTCGTCTTCTGGTAGAGCCCACTTACTCAATTGTTCTTCACCATCAGGAACATTCTCAGGTTCAAAAGGTCTATATGCAATTGCGACACAACGTAAACTACGAGAAGCCATATCCTCAATAGCTCTCATGAAATACTTCATCTGCAAAAAGTAACAAATAGTACCGCATAAATTCAAATAAAAACCAGAAAAATGGTACAAATGAGTATCAAAATCATTTCAACAAACTAGAAAGTTACTAACTATCAGAACTATTAAAAAAAACATGAACAGTCATGAAATAATACTTTTATGCAAACACTTCACAAAACCACTAATTACTAAAAGCACTAAGTGTCAGACCTTATCTTCATCTAATTGGACAATATGATCATGATCATCCATGTACTGTGTGCACGATGCTAAAACGATCTCAGCAGCACCTTTCCAGTGTATATGGACTTGATCATCCTGTAAAAACCATGGAGTACATTTACGTATCATTGGTGCAAATATACAGCATTTCATGTAGAAGTTGAACCAAAGACCATAGTACAATGCAACAAATGAATAACACCAGCCATAAGTTTTAGGGAAGACATGCTTTAATATATGTCAAACCGTTGTACCATGAGTAATTTTTCTTCTGGACAAAAAAAAGCAATTAATACTTGACACAGAGTTAGGACAAGTGGTGCAAGTAACCCCAACATATTACTTCAAAACCACAAAATATATTCCTACACTGCTCATTTTCTGATCAATAATTGGGATGAGAACATTTCCCACCCTCTTCTTTCCATATAAATATACCAAAGAGTACCACTACCACATTATTACATAAAAGAGATATAAGCAATTGATATCTAAACATGGATGTGGAGAAGCAAACTTTTTTTGAAACAAGGGTAACAATGCCCATCCCTAGGCCAGGCACCAGAGACATCGAAGAAGTAATGTCACACGTGACTCTCGAACTTGGGATCTTGAAGGGAGCATACTTTCAAAACCCAAATCTTCAACCATTGTGCCACTCCTTGGAGATATGTTGAGAAGCAAACTCAATCCCAAAAGTCATAGACTTCTACAGAAAGGGGAATACAAGTAAAACTATCCTCGTCAACATAATCAAGTCATGAAAATGGTTTATGGAGCCAAATGAAGGAATTACACTTTTGTATTTCTAATGAAGCATCTAGAGTTGAGGTTCCAACTACCCGCTGGACATTGCTTAATATTTTATCGAGAAAAAGAATTTCATAGTAAACAGAAACGTGAATAGATTCACAGGCATAGTAAACTTCAAACAACAGTATCGCATAGCTGATTACCCGTTGACCTGCAACTCCACCACGTTTTTTATCTGAGCTGAAGGGGAAAACATGAAGAATCGTGGTTGTTGTTCTAATTGCTTCAAAGTTCATTCCTAGCTGTAGCCATAGTATTATAGTGAGTATTGTATACTTCACATAAATTCTGAATCTGATCAAATAATGGACTCAATACAAAATCACCTTGATGCCCCAATTAAGGATAGCCTTTTCCGTAGGTGATCCTGTAACCTCTGCCTCTCCACCACTCTGAAAATCACAAGCACAGACCAATACTAAGGGGTCAACATGGCTAGACAATTATATTTAAATAAATAAGATATGAAAAAACTGCATTGTAAATTTGAATCTATTTACAACAGTAGTAGCATAAAAAACTCAAGGCTCTGGAAATTACATTAGATTTGTCAGGAAATATCTGATTGATTTATGAATAAGAAATAATCACTAATTATGTTTGGCATACCTCAGGCACATATACACTGCCATTTGAGTTCAGAGCAATTCCTTCAACAAGTATGGAGTATAACATGGAAGACGACTCTGGCTTCTTCTCTCGCGGATCAGTCTTATTTCCACCAACATAAGCCTCAACAATGGTCATCTACAAAAATGAGAACCAAGGTTAAAAGACCTAAAAGGCAGTGTTTTCAAGACATCGCCTTTCCTTGCCTTTAGCCATCGACTTGCACATAGGTGGGCATTGCGCCTCTAAAAAAGCAAGGCGAGCTCCTTCAATCAGGCGCTCACCACTTTTCACCCTGCATCACCTTTGCCTCAGGCCAAGGCATGCACCTTGACAAAGTTTTATTTATTTATCAATATGCTAACTTAATATCTACAAAATAACCTAGAATTAGCTAGGAAGAAATCTAACAACCATGCGAAGTCTCTATTAAGGATACTTAATTTTTTTAATTGTTATTTCAAATATATATATATATATATATATAGAATCTTTTCTTTTTTATACTTTTGGTTTACTTTAATAATTTTTAATATAAATAATAATTTAAAATGTATGGTACATCTTATAATAACATAATTTGTATGAATTAGATATGAATTTGAAATTTTATGGAAATAGAAATATGTTTTATTTATCAATTTATGCTTAATATATTATTTAGTTATACATTTATTTGTTGTGCCTCTCTTCACTCGGGCCTCGCCTTTTTATCACCTCTTGCTTTGAGGCCAAAAAGGAGAGTACTGTCTTGCGCTTTGAAAACATTGTTGAAGGGTCAACCAGTGCGATCAAAGAAAAAGAAAGACCCTTCTCATCTTACAAGATAAACAAGTATTTCTCTATTTCATCACCATCCACATTCAATGAGATTTTAGACAGATTGTGTAAAGATGGGATCAATTTAACATCATATAATAGAGAATTTTGAAGATCAAATTTGAGAGAATACATAAAGTCGTCAGATAGAATAAAATTTAAGCTAAAAATAAAACAAAAAATTGTGAAACTTGCATGATTTACCAAACAAAAATAAAACAAATGTAACATCAAACAAGAGAATTTTGAAGATCAAATTTGAGAGAATTCACAAAGTTGCTACTAGAATAAAATGTAAGCCAAAAACAAAAAAATGTTAAACTTACCTGATTAAACGAACAAAAGATTAACGTCGGGAGAATAAAATGTAAGCCAAAAACAAAAGGCAAACAATTTTTTTAAAAACTTACCTGGTTTATAGTCAAAGTTCCAGTCTTATCACTACAAATAGTTGTAGCAGATCCCATCGTCTCACATGCTGAGAGCCTCCTCACCTTACATTTTAGTCACATCAAAGTACGTAAACATGTGATGAATAAATCTGCAATGTCGATTTACAACAAATTTTATGACTGCAGAATAAACCACCGTACATACCAGTGCCTTGTCTGCCATCATCTTTCTCATTGAGTAAGCAAGACTGCAAGAATAGTCAAAATAATTTTTGATGAAATGTCATTATGTCAAAGAAATAAATAAACATAAAGCTTGAGGGCATATAAAAAAACAAGTTCATAAACACAAGCAAAATCTTGATAACCAATAGAAGTACAATTACGTTAAGGTTACAGCTAGTGGAAGCCCTTCAGGCACAGCAACCACAACGATGGTCACCTACATGACAAACATTGAAAGCAAAATGTGTTAAAAAAGTTGTAAATACACATCCAAGCAGACATACACATCATTCCTCCAACATATAAATCTTCCACGCATGCTTTTTAAATTAGAAATGTGTAATCATCATCATCCATCAGTCAGCCACCTAGACACTTAAAGTTTTTTAACATACCGCAATAGTGACAATTTTGATGGCCCCATCAACGGCACGACCAACTCTTGTCTTGCCTGCAGTAAACTGACGACTTCCATCTGGATTTAGGGTATGACCAGTGAAATACCTGCTCATTTTTTTATAGAAAAATGAAGCCAAAAAGAAGTTAAACAAGCATCTCCTATCAATAGAAAAGAAAAGACAGTTAGCCAAGCTCTTATTTACCTCGTGAGGAGCACAACCAAAACAGCCAATGCTACTGTGAGTCCAACAATACCAATTAATGTTGCCACACCATTTAAGCGCACCTATCAAAATAAATCAACTGTAAAATAGAAAAATAGAACATATAACATCAATAACCAAACACAGTAACGGCAACCAGACCTGCAAAGGAGTTTCCTCGCCATTGTCTTCAGAAATACTTGCCATAAGCAAACCCCACTCAGTATTAACTCCAACACTTGTAACCTGAGAGAATAATGTAAAGAAGTTTTATGAATCGGGCTTTGAGAATTTACTATGGCTTACAGTTCACTTTTTATAGGAAAAAAAAAAGCATTTCATTGATGATGCTTACCGTGATTTTCTACTACTTTTCATGTTTGCTATTTTAACTAAGCTACTGTTCGTTAATTGCTATTTACAACTTAAGTAGTTGCCAAGTTACTGATGAAAGTTGAAACACAATAAAACGAGATTTCCATCAATACTATCTGCACCAAATTAGTATCATTTTGACAAACTTAAAGCTCCAAATGTGATGGAAGCAAAGCACCAGTTCAGAGAGAGGCTAGCGTTGACATCCCAAGATAGAAAACCAAATAAGGTAATGTGATGAACATGCACTGAACATTCCCATAAAACTAACCCCACATATAAATATATAGATATATATATATATACACACGTGCAAGCAGCCTATTAAAGGCCTTTCTTGTACCTGAGAATCATGGACGCTCCCATGTGACAGAAGTCAATTTAAAGAAACATTGGGCATAACACATTGGTGATGGAAATTTGGAAACACATTAGTTTTTAAAAAATGTGTGCATAATAAATATTTAACATTGCAAAAACAAATTTGATAGATAAATATAAAAATCAGAGAACACAATTCATTATATAGGTTAGGATTGGGAGACAACCAACTATTCCTCTTATCATTCTTAGGTGGGTTGTTTCTGTCACCCACATTTTCTATATAGTAAGCTTTTCTATCCCTACTTGTTTCAAGAAACATAAAAGTTAGAAGCATATCCCAGAACCTATGGCTGATGTCTAAGGAAATTTTGATCCGAAATGCTTTCCTAAACTTATTTCAGCCTTACGAAAAATCATTATGTTCGTCACTTCAAGTATATATGTTAACATGCTGTCGTAGACACATATTGTTGCCACATAGGCTAGCTAAAGTGAGTATTAGGTGGAGTAAATACTATGAAACAAAATAATAATAATAATAATAATAATAAGAACCAAATTATTGTTTTTGAGGTACTGAGACTGAAATAAATATTTTAAAATTTCATTGACCTCAAATAGTAGAAAGATCTCAATTGAGATAAAAGAAGGAAAAAAGTGATCATTTTTACTTAAATTTGCTTTACTTATCCGACTCTAGGAAAAATCAATATATTTCACAATATCAACCACTTATTTCAACCATTAAGTCCACAGCATGAAAACAAATGGGCAATATCAAATTATAGATTATCATATAACCCTAGAACATGTAGTAAAGACAGAGAAATAAGTATTTAATACTTTTAAAAGTGAACTAACATTTTTCCGTGTAAGAGTAAATGTGATTCAAATTGATAATTCCCAAGAGATGTTACAATCAAAGGAATGAAAGACTTAAAATGAACGGAAAAAGCATGCTTGGATGCACAAATTTAAAAATAATATTGGATTATGGACCAACTGCTCTCGCGAAGGGCAGGAAGGCAAGATATGAACCAAAAAGTACAATAAAGAAACATTTACCAGCATGGTGCCACTACCGTCGGCTACTTTGCATCCAGACATCATGAAAGGTTCCTTAGCATGCTTTTGAACCTGCAAAAGAAGCAACATTTCTTCAGATTGAAAAAGAAAAGAGAACTTCAGAACATTTTGTCAATCTAATACCAAAGATATAAAAGACTAACAATCTTGCTCTCTCCAGTCATGCTTGATTCATCAATAGCAAGTGAGTGTCCAGAAATTACGATGCCATCAGCAGGGACCTAATGGAGATCTATCAGCATAACAGTTCATCATTGAAATGTGAGTCATAAAATAAAAATAGAAAATAATAGAACTGCAGACCTGGTCACCAATATTGAGGGGAATAACATCACCAACAACAATCTCATAAATTGAGACCTCAATTCGACGACCACCTCTTACAACCTATTTATGGCAGTATTAATTATTAAGTGCATAAAAATAAAAAACCGACAGTAATGATATTAGTATAATTGATAGGCATAAAACTAAAAAGAATACGATTATAAGAAAGAGATGAGGAGGCAGCATCGATTTTAAGATCTAAGAGAAGAATATACAAAATCATGAGACAAAAAGTCCACAAAATGAATTTTTTTTAAAGGCACAAAGAAACACTTCATCGAGAAACAAAGTGGCTAAGAGAGGGTAAACATAGAGGGCAAAGGGACAAGGAGTCCCCACCCAAAAGAGAGGCTAAAAGAACACCTTCAAATCTAAGCTGAAAGTGAAAGAATTGGATGTGGTGAACTGTAGAAGATCATAATTATAAACATACCTCCACTTGTATGTTCCTCTTTTCCTTATTCAAGTTCTGAAATTGAAGAGATTGTCGGTAGTCACTTATAGCTGTGGGCAAAAAAGGAAAAGATAGAAAAAAATAAAATAATTGTCAGTGAATTATTTTTAAATGTTTGTAAAGAGATGAGTGAATGACAAAAAAAATGAAGCCCAAAACCCTAAGAATATATAAACTCTACTATCAAATATACACATATAACTGTGAAAAAATTGTGTGGCTGTCCTATAAAACAAAAAAGAAAATGCAACAGGCCCTGCTCACCCCCTTCTTCCACAACTCTAGTCTAACATCCCTTATGGGATCGCATTGTGTAATTCATGGGGTTTTAAGCCCATTTGCACAATTCATACTATCAATGAAAGGCAGTGCTATGTTACCAATAAAAATAACTTTAATTCATCTGAATTGGAGGAAGAATGCAATGTTTCATCAAGCAGTTCCATGCAGCCAGCACTTACGGATTCTAGATATGAGAGGCTCTTCTGATAGGGTTGGGTCTTAGTAGAAATAGGAATAATATAAGGGTATGTTTAGCAATTACTTGGGGAGTAAGTTAGGGTATTTAGTTATAAATAGAGAGGGTTAGAGTAGCAATTACTTGGGGAGTAAGTTAGGGTATTTAGTTATAAATAGAGAGGGTTAGGGTAGGGTTTAGGCATCTAAATATTGAGTGATTATCTTGTGGGCTCTCAGAGAGTATTCTCTAGAGAAAGGGAGGTTCCAAGTCCTATCAAAACTTGGGTTATCTTGTACTTTTATATTTTGATATAATCTAGATTCTTGATCTTATCATATTCATCTTCACATCTACCCTTCTTCCATTTTTCTTTCTTTTTTATCCTATATTCTTCTTCTCCACCATGTTCTCTTCTCATTCCAATTTTTCTTCTTTTTTTCTTCTCCTTCGTCTTGTCTTTTCTTCTTATTCTTCGAACCCCTCTATTCCCGACTCTTCCTTTTCTTCTTCAATTTTTTCTTCTCCAAAGAGTAAGAAAAGCACCCCAAACCCATGATGATATGTTCAGGGTAACTGAAAGGCGCACAAGGTGAGCGCCTTATTGAAGGCACTTGCCTGGGTGCAATGGCCATGCACTTTACCTAGCCCCTAGCCATAGGCATAAGCTATATGCATACCACCCAACCAAAATAACAAATTGTTCCTTTGGTTCACAATTTATTTGGTTGGCTTAGACCTTGAATGAAATTGTTCCCTTGGTTGACAATCTCGGACTAACGTTCTTTCTTTAAATGAAAAGGCAATCTAGTTTTGATTCAACTAAAAAAATAAGTTTCGTGAACACCCTGACTAAAATATCGTAATTAAATCAGAAAGAAAACAAATTACCATACACATGACAGAACAAAAATGAAAAATAAAAACAACCAACTTATGGCACCTGTTACAACAATGACAAGAATAACTGCAAAAGCAATGCTTCCACCGTCATACCAGCCTTCCTCGATACCCTGTTCATAAACCCAAAAGTTTCATATATTCACCTAATCTTAATATGAGTTCAAATATTTTCTCAACAATAGAAGTACACAAAGCCAAGCCCAATGAGGGCTTACATTACTTGGTATCCGACTAAAACATGAGAAGTAAAAAAGAAAACCCACCTCAGTCTTTATGCCTAGTACCAACGAAGCAACAGCAGCTATCATCAATATGATCAATGTAAGATCTTGCCAAGCTTCCCAGAGAAACCTCTACAAGATAACAAAACAGGTAGACATTCGTAAGACATTTTTTTAGTTTCTTTCCCTTTGAAGCAGAAGAAACAAATATATACTGCAAGCAACAGAGACATGAAGAGTGAAGATAATGCCTAATAACCATCCTTCGTAGCATTAATAAATCATGTTTTGGGAGAGTAAAAAAAAATGTGCATTTGGTATATTTAGGATAGAGACAAAGAGGGATGGACCAAGTAAAGAAACGCAGTCTATTAATCATATAGCAAAAAACAAATCCCAGAATTTCAAGGACCGATTCACTCTCTTCAGTTTTTCCTACCCAATATATATATATATATATAGCTAACTGGAAACTATAGACAGATACCCAAAAGCTTCATTTTTTTAATAACCTTCAACATGATGTGTTTCGGTAATTAGCTAATTTATTACAAAACCTGTTCGGTTTATGAATATTTATCAAATAAGCACATAAACAATGAGAAAACACTAAATGTAACTTATCATGGAACCACTCTACTGCCAAAGAGTTAGACGAGTCAAAGGGAAAAAAATTAATGATCAATAAACCTATTGATTACACACGTCAAGCTAACAAGTTGTGTAAGAAGTACCCAAAAACTTCTTCCTGGTTTCTGAGGATATGTGTTTGAACCATATGTGTTTTTCCGTTTCAGCAAATCAAAATCATCACCAGTTATCCCCTTCTCTAAATTCGATTGTAACTTATCTGCAACCCCTTTAACCTGACAAATCAGGTAACTCGTCCATTGAGTACAATCTATTCATATGATGGAAACTATCATAAGGATAAACAATTCAGAGCAAAAATTAAATAATAAAAACCAACCCCTCCATATTGCTCCAGAGTTTCAACATTACGATCCTTTACCAACACAGCCAGTTGCTCTAGCCCAACTGAAAAATCACCATTTGGAGTTTCGGCTGTTGCAAGTCCTAGACCTAAAGAAACCACATTGAGTCAGAGAGAAAATTAGCGTTCAGCAACCATTTATAACCATGCAGCATAAATGCCAAACACGCTTAGCCTAAAACTCTAAAACGAAAAGTTCTAAAATATTTTTTTTTAAAAAAAACAATAAAACAGTACTGAATGCAAGAACCAATTATCCTGGAAAATGCACAGTAAATAAAAAGAGAAAATTAGTTTCAGAAATAATGTATAAAAAATAAAGTATAGGAGCATCATAGTAAAAAACAAGTATTGGAAAGAGAAGAGAAATGTGTTCGCCTCAATGTAAATATAAATTATCACAAAAGACCAAATCTGGGTCCAACATGAGTGCAATAGAAATCCCAAAATCAATCAATCAACAGAACATAAAGAATTTAAATCAGCAATGTCAATATAAAATATTTGGGGGAAACGTCACTTTAAGGGAGAGAGAGGAACCAAAATTCCGAGCAATTATGTGATTCCTAGAGGAAAAGGCCTCTAACTCTATAAGGGAATGTTTGGTGCAAAGAGAATGAGAATGGTTATGGGGTGAATGATCCTCTTACCCATGTTTGGGTCACCGAGAAGCATTCCCCTCATAATCTCATTTCTCTATAACCACTTTTTTCTCCATATAACCACATTTTATACTCTCGATCCCATAACTTCTTTTGATTCTCTCATTACCAGTTCTTGTTCTCTCCATATTCACAATTTTATTCTCCTCGTAATTATTCTTTTCACCCCAAACTCAAGTAATGTTCCCTCATAATCATTCTCTTCACCCAAACATAGATAATCATTATCCCTTATATTAATCCCCTAATTCTCATCCTTCCCACAATCATTCTCTTTGCCCCAAACACCCCCTAAGAAATTTTTTAGTGTTAGAGATCCATTTAGAGATCCATTTAGAGAGTCAAGAGTTAAAATGAAATCATAAATATGAAAAAAGAAACTTTAATGAACGTTCCTATGATTCATATACACTATATTATTCTAGGTAAATCATTTGCAACCTTGTCGTGTTAATCTATCTGATACATTAGACATTAAATGAAGAGAAAAAGTGACATACCTTTGAGACGATCCCCGGCCTCTTTAAAGAGATATGCAGCCTAACCCAGAAAAAGAAGTGGAGATTGAACACATGTTAAAAGAAACTGAAAAGACACAGGTTCAGTGAATATTTACTCGTATGGCTTGTGCATGTGCTCTAATCTTTCTCAAAGCTTCTTTCTTTTCTTCTTCCTTTTTCAAGTCTAAAGTATACCGAAATCGACGAGAAGCATTTAACACTAGAGCAGCTTGCTATAAAAGAGACACAACAAAAACAATATTGTTAGATTCTCATTTAGCAATAGCAAAGCTTGGTGAAAAAGCAAAACAATTCATGAATTCAAGAACATAAATATTTTTTTTATAATCGTGAGTGTATGAGTCAGCTTATACACACCTCGACTAATCTTAGAGGACAACCGTCTGACCCTACTACCTTTGGTTGTAAAAGAAACAAGTAGAAAATTAATTATTATATTATTAGGTAAATGGTCATTATGGATTGAACTCATTCCTCTTAGTTCTTGAAACCCCTTTTTGGTAGCTAGAAACCCCTTGTTGACTGCTAGACCAGCTCGGGAAATGACAAAAAAAAGCCTCACTAAAAAATATTTTGAAATTAACTAAGAAAAATACCTAGATCTAAAAGAATAAGACCCGGCTTATAACTAAAAAAAAATCTAGTGACCGAAGCCCATTTGGGGGTGTTTGTTTGACATATTTAGGTAGGAGTTAGCATTAGGAGTTATCAACTCCTCCTCGAAAACCTACATCCAAACGAGTTTTTAATAACTCCTCCTCATTTTTACTTTTAAAAATAACTCTCATTTCTAACCATTCATTTTTAATCATTCATTTACAACTACTCAATCATTTTCAACCACTTATTTTTAATCATTCCTTTCAAATCAATCCAAATAACTCATTTTTAACCATTCATTTTTAATCATTTCTTTCTTAACTACTAAAAATAACTACTCATTTTTTACTCTACATCCAAACAAGGTTTTGACTGTAACTCCTCTATACAAAAACTACATCCAAACGAGTTTTTGACACAATTCTCAATTTTTAACTACTCAATATAACTCCTTAACCCAAAAACTACCTAAATATGTCAAACAAACAGCCCTTTGAGTCTTTGTTGTTTATCTTGACTATGGGTAGTTTTTCATCACCTTCATTCCACCATTTAGTATCGGTTTCTATATCAATTTCATTCTTTCTGTAAAGCATAATTTTGATTTTGACTATGAGATCATGTAAACATGAGATCTCCAATTGTATACAGCACTTTTCAGGGATCAATTCTTTCGTTTTGCTCTTTCAGTTCTTCCATTACTGATTACAGTAACCTCAAGCTAGATGAAAGCTTTCTTTCTTCTCATAATTACTAATAAAAACAAAAATGAAAAATAAATGGAAAAAATACTTGCATTGCTAGCACATAATCCTTAAAAAAAAATATAGACGTCATAGAGTGACTGGTGGTCAAAGGAGTCCTAAGTAACTAATAAGTTACAGGTTCAATCCATGTTGCAACGAACACTCACAAATATTGAAGAAAAAAATCCTTAAAAATCCTAAAAAATAGAAAATGTAAAGCAGTGTCTAAACCCTTTTTTGATATCCATTGCGGCGCCAAAGGCCTAATCCTAAAACTTTTGGATATTAGATAGTGTGAACATTGATCTAAAAACCAATTATCGATAAGAGGAGTAGTCTACCTTATGTCTCTATTCTTTCCGATTAGGATCCTAACATTGGATGTCAAGTAAACCCGTTCCTAGGCAGGTGGTCGAACCTATCAACCTCTTAATTCTCCAACGACCACTAAATCAGTCCATGATGGTTTAATATCGAAAACATAAAACGTCAATTCCAAAATTAACCTAACGTAAAACCAGACAAATCCAAAACACAAACAAAACAAAAAGCTGAAAAAGCAGAACAAATTCAAACGAAAATCATCCAAAACATAAAAACACACCAAAAATCAAAGCGATTTCAAAAGGAAAACAAAAACAGTAGAGATTCAGTAATATTGATGAAAGCAAAAAAAAAAAAAAGAAACCGTACTCTCCAGCGGCGGAGTCTGTCAGTAGAAGCATGCTTAGTTCTGGAAATTTCAAAAGGATTAGACGAATCATCCTCCCCCTCCTCCTCCGGCGGCTCGCCGGAATTGGCACTGCCGGACTCCAAATCTCTCCGTCTTCTGTACGGAGATCCCTTGAACGAACTCATGATCGGAGAAATCTATTGCAGGAGAGATGGCACCGTTAAAAAATTTCGGTTTCAGGCGAATGAATCAAAGTTCTAGCATCGGCGAATCAAAGAATCCAAATCTTGTTGCTGGAGAAAAGGAGAAAAGTGAACGGAATCGATTGAGGCTGTGAAAGAACTAACTCGAAACTTGCCAAACACTCGAAAAGATTCACTATACCGAAACTTAGTCACGTTTGGTTTACATTTGTTTTTTTAGGAATATTTAGGTCATTTTCGGGCAATGTCCACCGGCCCAATACCACATTCTATTTTATTTTAAATTTTAAAGATAAAAATATAAAATAAAAAATAGAATATGGTATGTATTAATTAGACTATTGTGGATATTATTTCATAAGTCATATCCACTTGATCTAAATATTTCTCTTTCTTTTTTCAGAGTAGAACTTGTCTGTTGACCAATCAGCAGGTGGTTCGGACAATGAACACGGTTACTATCAAGCCATGTGAATATCCTTCTTTATTTTATTTTTTTTTAATTTATATCGTTTTAGTTCTTTAATTATGAAAATTATTTTTTTTCAACTTTCAAAATATAATTTTAATTTTTAAACTTTATAAACTGTTCAAATTTAACTGATGCCATGGTAATTTTATTATTTTGTTGAAATCTAGTTTAAGACCATGGTCACATAATTGGTATTTTAATCTTATATATTTGTGATTTATGGTCCCCTTCCCTAATATATACTAAAAAAAATCATAAAAAATCATTGAGATCTTGTTTAATAACTATTTAATTTTTAAATTTTAAATTTATTTTTACTCCAATATGTTCCATCTTTTATTAATACATTATGTGAATACTAACCAAATTTTATAGACAAAAAATATAAGTAAAATATATGTACCCAAGTAAGAAAAATACTCATGATGAAATAATTATTATAGTCTTAAATTTCAAAAACCAAAAAATAAAAATAAATTGATTATCAAACGAGACTTTAATAATCCAAAGGATTTTGATAGGAGGAATGTTTAGGTCATGCTCGAAAATAATATCCACCTATCTGGTTCAATATGGACCACATCCTATTTTAATTTAATTATAAAAGATAATAAAGAAAAATAAGATGTTGCTTAAATTGAACTATATAGTTGGACATTAAATTTTAGGTCATGCCCACGCTTAGTTGCCCACCATTTTTTATTTATTTTTTGGAATTTTGGGGTTTGGAGGTTCCTGTTTTATAATAGCTACAGGCGGGCTTTGCGGGTTGAGATTTAAAAACACGAAAATCTGAAGGTGAAGAAAGAAAGTTTAGACCGCGTTTGATAACCATTTTGTTTTTTGTCTATGAAATTTAAGTCTATTTCTATTCAAATTTCCTACCATGTGCTCCATCTTTCCTACAATGTATCCATATTTTCTTAAGAAAGTAAGAGAATACTAACCAAATTTCAAAAACATAAACAAGTTTTTGGAAGCTATTTTTTTTGTTTACAAATTTTGGTTTTGTTTATTAAAATATAGGTGAGATGTAGATATTCAAATAAGGAAAAGGTATAGTAAGGTAGTTGTTGTAGGCTTAAATTTCATAAACAAAAAACGAAAAACAAAATGGTTATCAAACGGGGCCTTAATGGAGAAAACATACATATGCGAAAACAAAATAATAATCATGGGGTGGTTATGATAAATAATGTTTGAAAGACAAGTTATTATAACCCAGATTATGATAAACGATGTTTGGGTGCTGGATATACAACAAAAAATAGTATACGTAAGGTTTAGATAAACGTGCATGCATGTTTAGGTAACCATCGTTTATAATAAATAGTGGAACAAACATTGATTGAGTTATTACAACCAATCCAACCGTTTACATAAATGGGGTCAAACACATCTCAAAAGATGAAAGAGACGGTTCAAAGGAAGAGAAAAAAAAATATATTAATTTATTCTTATAAAAAGTAGGGGCGTACAAGAAACTCGACAATCCAATCAACTCGGACGTCTATTCAACACAAACTGTAAAGGTTGGATTGGATTATAAATTTAAATGGATTGAATTGGATTATGATTTTATAATTTTTGTTGGATTTATCACTTTAAAGATTGATAATTTTTTACTAGTAATTCAACCCAACCTAACTCGAATTTAAAACTATATATAACAAATGAGTAAATAGATACAAGAATAAGAAGTCAACGTTGTAACCTACCGAACATTAACCCAACATTAACAAACTTACAATAAGAATAACGTTTCAAAAAAAAAAACTTACAATAAGAATAATATGCACAATAATGCTTTTTTTTTTAAAGCAAGCCTTTGGGCGCTAAACAACTGAAATTTAAACAAGCTCCAGATTTTATATATTATTTCTCTAAGCTATTAATATTACTTTACCGTTTACAATAATTTATTCTAAACTTTTGTACATCTCCACTACTAAATTATATTGGTTTGAGCATGTTGGATAACTTTTTTTTTTTACTCAAAATAAGTTTTGTAACTATTAAATGTTTAAAAAAATCAAAACTTATTATTTTTAATATTTAATAAATTATATAAAACTATTTTATAATATTTTTATCTAATAAATCTTAAATTTTCGGTTCAAGTTTTATTTATGACTTGTTTTATCACTTTTTTTAGCATTTTTCTAGAAGAAAAATAAATAAAATTGATTTTTGAAATTTATTTTTTAGTTTTTCAAATTCCTTTAATATTTTAAGTTTTTTTAAAAAAAATTCAAAAATCAAAATCAAAATTGATTACGAATCAACCCTGTTTGTAAAAAAATTAAGAACAATTTTTTTAAAAAAAAAAAAAAAAGTTATTGAAGCAAATACTCAAATTGAACATTTAAAGTCTGAGACTCATCGAACAACTCTCCTATTTTAGTGATATTGTAATTTTGATTTCTTTCTCATTTTCTTTGTTGATAACAAATTTTGCTCAGCCACGCGAAACATTTTTCACAAATTTTTTTGACGATACTTTTATATTTTGAATTATAATATTTTATTTTCATTTTAACTCTTAATTTTCAATTAATTAAAAATATTATATTACCCAATTTTCATTTAAAAGAAAAAGTAAATAATAAACAGTTGAGATTTCTGTTATTTAAAATATCTAATTGAATCTTTAACGTCGTCAAGAATGTGGTTTTTGAAATGATAGAAAAATAAATATATTTATTTTAAATTGAAAATCAAGTTTAATTTTTTACTCATTTCTCTTTATTAAAAATGGTTAAACAAGATATATATATATATATATATATATATATATATATTTTTTTTTTTTTTTTTTAACCAGGAAATCGGAGCTTCGCTCTCCTATACCCGAGACACCACTGGCCCGTCCTAGCACCGGTATATTTCGAAGGGTATTCTAGTTTAGGAGCTTTCCAACGGCCTCAAACCAAGGATCTCTCAAGGAAGCATGCTTCCAAATCCTTTGCCTCAATTACTGGGCTGCCCCTTAGGGACTAACAAGATATATATTGCACATTTAAAATTCTAGGGACTAATATTAAACAAACATGAAGTCTAGAGATCAAAATTGAATTTTTAAAAATCGAGGGACCAAAATTGAACAAACCTAATAGTCGATGGACAAAAATGACATTTTAATCTAAAAAAAGTCAGACCAGCAAGACGTTTTTATATATTTATTTTTTTTAGAACCAAGACGTTTTTTTAATTGCTTTTTTACTTTAAGTAATAAAAAAAAAAAAGCATGAGAGGGACGTCGTTTTGTTTGTTGGACAAGTAAAAAGCTGGAAAAAAGAACGGAGCATGGAAGAAGCATGTTGTCTTCGTTCTTCACCCACTTTTGCAATTTTCTTTTTTGAAAAACTGCAAATCTCATTAATATTTGTAGTTGTGCCCCCCAAAGTTTACTTAATTGCACATGTGGCCCCCCGCCTTTTCCCTTTTTCTTCTTTTGGCTATCTGTTTCATACAGATTTTCCCAAATGACCGTCGCAGGTCGGCAAAACCGGTTACAAATAGGTTTCAATATTTTTATTTATTTAATTTTTTTTTATAGATATTTGATTTTTACTTTTTTTTTATGTATATCTTTTTTAAAATCGAGAAATCTTAAGGGCGTGTTTGGTGCAGAGATTAGCATTAAGTTAGTCGATATTAAGTTAAGCTGAGAATTAAGTTAATCTGTGTTTGGTGAACATGTTATGTTAAGCTGGATTAAGTTAAGCTAACTGTTGTTTGGTGCAAGGATTAAGTTAAACTGAATTTTTATTTAACATTTTTTTAAAATTGTTTTCTCTTGATAATAAATAAATGACAAAATGACATTAATTAGAAATAGTAACAATATAATATTCATTCAAAAAAATATGTTTATTATTTATTTCAATTTTAACTTAATATCTATATTAAATTTAAAAAATATATAACAAATTTTATATTCATTAAAAAAAATTAGAAAGACATTAAATTTTAATTTAATTGCTTAATTATAAGGTTGGTATAAATTTAAATTTTTAAAAAAACAATTTAATTTATTTAGTACACTTTAAATTGAAATTCAATTTTACTCATATTTAAGAGTAGTTCAAACTTCAAATACGTTGATGAAAGTTATAATAAAAGTGTAAACC
Organism: Sicyos edulis; assembly: GCA_036507275.1. Classification (NCBI taxonomy): domain Eukaryota; kingdom Viridiplantae; phylum Streptophyta; class Magnoliopsida; order Cucurbitales; family Cucurbitaceae; genus Sicyos; species Sicyos edulis. Next base: position 6,908,852 of record CM071856.1, on the reverse strand, counting down.
TAATTTTCATGCATTTTTAAATTATTTTACCTAATACTCATTCAAATTAAAGTTGTAGTTAATATAGAAATAACAAAACTACATTCATATATGAGTATATATAATAAAAAGGTTTTTTTTTTCTTTCGAGAAACATAAAAACCTATTTAAATGTTTAGAAATAAGTCATCAAATAACACAAGTAAAATTTCTTATGTGTATAATAATAAATCAAATTATATTCTAAGTAGTAAAATGAGTTTTAAAATTTAGCAATTTTTGTGATATTTTATGTACCAACCATTGATTTCAATTGAACATAATTTTAAAATAGTCAATTAAAATATTTAATGTTGTTTTTTCAATTAATTAAACTAAAGTATCCAAATGGATTCAAATTATTTATGAAAATTTACATGTAACATGTTTTATTTGATTTTTTATTTAATAAAACTCATTAATACATTTTAAAATAAATATAGTTTTAAATTTATTTTTACAATAACTAGGATAAGGGAATTCGAACAATTTTTAAATACCATAAAAAAAAATAGCAAAACAAATTTCTTGACATTCTATTAGATGTATGCATTTTATACTTTACAAATGTAAAAAAGAATGCATTTTATACTTTACGAAAGTTTTCTCCAATATAAATTGAAGATTGGTTAAATTAGTTTTCTCCAATAAAAAGAGTCAATTGTTAATATCCATTATTTCAAATTATTTGTTAATTATATTGTTAATATCTATTCCTTCCAAATTTAAAGAGATTCATACTATATCTTAATAATAAAATTTTGTTACATTCAAATAATTATCTTTTGATATTCAAATATAGTTCTCTTGTTCTTTTGAATCATTTATTTATTATTTTTTTTTTTTGAAATCGAATCATTTATTTCTTTAATTATTTAACATTTAACATTAAATTTAGAATATACAATTATATATTAAATAAACTACAAAATATATAAAAAAAAAAATTATCCTAAAAAAATTAAACATAAAAAATAATTTGAATAAACTTTTAAATCTAAATTTTAAAGTTGAATAAATTGTTTGAAAAATAGAATTAAAGATGATTTCGGAAAACGAGACAGAGAAAGAATATATGAGGATTATTGTTGGATTTCGTGAAGGATTAAGTTAATCTGAGGGATTAATTAATCCGTCCACCAAACACGAATTGGGAGGATTAAGTTAATTCGGATTAACTTAATACTCACCCCAAACATGCCCTAAGCGTTTTCGAGTTGTCTAGAGCCATTACTAATTAGATGATGTAACTTAAATTTAAATATGGTATAATTTTTTTTCTTCTTTATTTTGTTTACATATTTATGAATTAAGTATTATAGGACAAATACCAAATCTAGGATTGAACGTATGACGCTAATGTTGAAGTATTTTACACTAAAAAACGAAATCATTGTGCACTGACTCATTCGATATACTCATTAATACAATTTTGTTAAGTTGGAGTATTTTATAATTATTTTATAAACTTGATTCGTTTCCTTAGTTTCTCAAATTGATCCGAAAATTTCAAACAGGTGGATTTTGCATGTATATTAAAAAAAAGTAAAATAATTCAATATATAGCACAATTCTCAAACTTATTCATTTGTGGCACAGAAATTATTGAAGTCTATCAATTTGCATTGTTCAATCACTCAAAATCGATTGAAGTCTATCAGTTGAATTGATAAACTTTGGACTTCTATCAATTCAACTATTAGATTTCTATTTGGACTTCTATCAATTCAATTGATAGACTTCAATCGATTTTGAGTGATTGAACAATGCAAATTGATAGATTTCAATCACTTTTGTGCCACAAATGAATAAGTTTGGGAATTGTACTATATATAGAATTATTTTACTTTTTTTTTTAATATACATGCAAAATCCTCTTGTTTGAAATTATCGGATCAATTTGAGAAACTTATTTTACTTTTTTAATATTTTATTTTGATTTTTTTACTTTTTTATTCTTTATTCTTGATTTATTAATGTTTTTTAATGAAATGAAAACATAAACCTATTTTTAAAATTTTAAAAACAAAAATAAAAAATAATTATTAAATGAAACTGATTTCAAAATATTGAAAACAAAAATAAAATAATTTTACAATTTTTCATCATATTAGCCCCAATTAAGAGAATTCAATGTTTATTTTTATTTTTTTGAAAAGAAGAGAATTCAATGTCAAATGTACGTGCGATATTTTTTGTACGGAGAATCGAAAGAAAAATATGAAAAAAAATGTAAAAGTGTTTTATTTATTATTTTTCTTAAAAAGATTTGGAAAGAAGGAAGGGAAGGTTCGTGGAAAGCGCAGGGCATAACCGTCAAAGTTGACAATGACATCAAACATCACAACGGTCAAAAACAGGTTTCATAAAACGGCCGTTGAAATAATAATATTATTTTTTAAAGACGTTTAATAAATCCATTGACACTATTTTTTTTTTTTTGAAAAGACAAGACACTATTTTGTTTTCTTTATTTCTCGTTTTTTACTATTGCATTAATATTATCAACCACTCACACACAAGTTGAAATTTAAAATTAGTCATTACTTATGTAACTAGTGATTTTATTTATTTATTTATTTATTTTGAAAAGAACTAGTGATTTTATTATTTCATAAATTAAAAGTGAAATTATTGAAATATTCTCGTAAAAGCATTTTGTTTTGGAAATTAAAAAATTATAACTTTCTAGATTTATAATATATGTCAATTACTGTTAATCTCGACCATTACTATAAATTCTCGGATTATTGAAATTTTGGTTTCCCTAATATAAGATAAAAGTGTATATTTATATAAACATATAAACAGTTTCCATTTGTGGTGAATTTCTAAAAATTATCATTTGATTTTTTATTTTCTTTCAATATTCAAGACTAAATTATATAAGATGTCTAACCTCTAGATTTTAACTTTTTTGATAGTATTGATAAAATCTGAAAAAAAATATTAAAAAAAAAACAAAAATGGAAAGCATATTAAAGAAGAAAAAAAGAGATTTTATTTATGAATAGACCAAAATTTAAAAAGTATTTACAATATTAGGCAAAAAAAAAAGCAATCATAGTCGTATAAAAATTATACAGTATAATTAATACATAATACTGTATTAATATACAATATTATACTAATAACATATAATATTATATTAATAATACATAATATTGTATTAATAATACAAAATACTATATTAATACCATAAATTATACGGTACAATAAACATTAATTATGTCGTATATTGATCATATATATGCAAAAAATATTTAAATTTATCTAGATTTGTAATTATTTTGTGAAATTAGATTATCTAACATAATTTCAAAAAAATAAATAAATAAATGACGGTGAAACTTACCAAGAAACAGCCACGTGAATAAACTTGAAAATATAACTTCAAAACAAGAAGCTACATCACCTCTATCTCTGAATTTAGAATTGGAAAAAAGAAATCCAACAATTATATTACATTAAATTCATAAGAAACACCGATAAAATGTGTTTGGAGGTAAAATTGTAGAGTGATTATAGTAAGGAGTTATTTTGAATATTATAAATTTGAATTTTAGTAATAACTTATTTAGATGTAATTGTTTATAGAGAAATTGAAAATAATAGCTTATTTTGATGATAACTTTTATAGAGGAGTTGCAAACAATAATGCAGTTTGATGTGTTAAAAATGAAGCATTATTTTAAAAGGTTACAATGAATAATTATTATGAATAGTTAAAAATAATAAGAGAAAATAAAATACTGTTTTTATTTCGAGTTTGGATTCATCAAAATGTGTTACAGATAATATATTTTGTAAAGAGCAATGAGAAGAAGAGAGGAAATGTTGGTATTCTAAAACATATAAAAGACAACACAATTAAAAGAAAAAGAAAAAGAAAAAAATCGCATATATTCCTTCCTTTTGAATTTTATGACAGTATTTTATTTATTAAATAATTAATTTTAATAATAGGAGTATATTACTCTTAAGGGAAAAAAAGAGAGATAAGATTGTTTGTGGTTATTAGATGCAGTGTAAAAATATTCCATATTTGAAGGAATCTACACAATGTTGATTGTTTATTTATAGTTAAAACTCTTAAATAAAAGAAGAATCAAATATTGATGGGTTTGAAGTTATTTAGTGAATACAAGTTAACATGTTACTCATTTTTTTGGTTAATGTCGTTCATTGTTTTTAACATGGGAAGATATATTTAATTAAGTTTTGATTAAAAAGTGCATGCACTTAATCAACTAATAAGAATATGACAAGGTTGTAGAAACTATAGGATATTTATTGCCAAAAAAGAGAACACTTGACCTCCGTTTGATAATCATTCTGTTTTACTAGAATTTTTTAACGTGTCTTGCACGTGATATTTTTTTTTCTGTAAATGTGGTATGTGAAATTATATTTTTATTTATTAAAATACTTATAAATAATAATAATATATATATATATATATATATATATATATAATATTTATGCTAAAATTTTATTTTGTACCCAATTCTTTTTTTTTTCTTTTTTTCATTCATTTATCATTTTAATTTAATATAATCATCATCTTGGTCTTTTCATTTACATAGACGTAAATCATCTTTTCAAATTTCTAACTCTTTTAAAATACTATAACATCGATTAATTAATTGAAATATATCATGTATCTTTACTATTAATTGTTATCAAACATTTCATTTGACGTGAAAGTATGAAAAATAAAATACAATTTCTTTTAAAAAAAACACACAATCTAAAATTTCAAAAATCCTATTTGTTTTATTATTTCACCTTATATTATATAAGTAATAAAAAAATAAAGAAAACATTGAAAAATAAAAAATAAAATCTATTATCTGTCTCTTCTCATTCTTTCTATCATCGCTAATAGAGCGAATTTTGATGAAATATCAATTTTTAAATATTAATTTAACATAAATTGAGTAAATAAAATAATAATATTATATTTTTATTTTAAAATCTATTATTATCTATGAAAACAATATGGTGTATAGATTTATATTTAAAATTAAAAAAAAAAATATATAAATAATTAATTAATTAATTCATAAAATTGATCAATTTTAAATAGGTACATATGTCAAAATATGAGTAGTACTCTAATGACATCGCATATCAAAGAATAACCAAATATTGATTTGAAATTAAGATTTGAAACCAACATTTTCCAACTCATATACCAAACATGGCCTAAATGTTAGAACTTTTATCGACTCTGGTTGGAACAAGTTTTGGTATTAAATTAATTTAACTATAAAGTACAACGCAAGTGTTATCTACCCATAAAGGCACCAAAAGACTTAGCCTTATACATTTAAGACATGATCACATGAACCATGCCAAAGTATTAATTTTATTTTATATATTTTCAATTTCTTTTGATTCTATTTTATATAAATTTCTTTATAGAAACACTTTTTCTTATTTTTGTTTGAATTCATTTTAATATTGCTTGTCTACGCATCAAAGTGTAGGCATTTTCCTATACTCTAATATTTTGTAACATGCCACCTCTATATATATTTTTTATAGCTTTGAGAGACAAATGTGGAAAATAAGAAGTTGAATTTTTTTTACTCTCTCCTTAGCTACTAAAATTTGAGTTTTTTTTTAATGAATAACAAAAAAAAAAGAGATTTTTATTAATAATAATTTTTTTTTATAGATGTTAAAATTTTAGAAAATTTATAAATATAACTAAAATGATATATTTCAGTCAAATCCACAAAATTCACAACTTCAATCAAGTTAAATGGATAGCTTCATTTAATAGGGATGCATAGGAAAATACCTACACTTAGTTATACAACCAAATAAATATTTATTCTATTAGTTTTAGTCGTCTGTATTAATCTAGTCTCTTTTTTACTATATAAGTTGGGAAAGGATTACAAATTTCAATTTTCAAGATCCAACCTATAATTATAGTGTTGAACTGCATCCCTTTCAATGTATTAATCTACCTAATCTTTAAATGTTGCATAAACATATATATAAATATATATATTTTTTGAAAAATGATTTATTTATTTATATAGTTGTATATGTATATATATATATATTTACCAACAATTGATTTTTTTTTTTGAAATAAAGAGACACCGTAATGTTACAAACCAAGTCTTCAACTACGGCCACATCCTTGAGAACAACCGTTGAAAGTTAAAAAAAAAACATTTTCTAAATATTTGTTTTGGTTTATGAAATTTGATTAAACTTTAGATACTTTCTTTACGAGAAGGAAAACACATATAAAGGATCGGACTAAATGTAAATATAAATTTTAAAAATTAAAAATGAAAAATTAAGGCCATATTTGTTACCAATTTTATTTTTAAATTTTGATTTTTGAAATTTAATGCTACAACCAACTGATTCACCACATGTTTTTTCTTATTTGGATATCTACATCTTAGCTAAGTTTTTTAAAATCAAACAAAAATTTGAAAAAAAAAGTAACTTCTAAAAACTTGTTTTGATTTTTAAAATTGGGTTAGCATTCACAAAGAAGAATGGAATACATGGTAGAAAATTTGAGTAAAAATAAGATAAAATTAAAAAAAAAAAAAAAACAAACTAAGACCCCGTTTGTTAGTTATTTGATTTTTTAAATTTAAACTTATTTTTTATTTAAATTTCCTACGAATGTTCCATCTATTCTTTAAAAAGTATGTGAATGCTAATAAGATTTCCAAAGCTATCCCCAAGGAGTAGCCAAACAGTTGAGACTAAGGACTTATTCTACAGTCTAGGAAAAAAAAGATTTCGAAAACTAAAATAAATTTTTGAAAGTTAATTTTTTTTTGTTTCCAAATTTTTATTTAAGATTTTAAAAATATAGACAAAATGTAGATATTTAAGTAAAAAAATCATAAAATGAAGTAGTTTTTTTTTTTTTGAAAATAGTGAAGTAGTTAATGTACACATAAATTTAAAACATAAAAAATAAAATAATTATCAAATGAATATAAATACATATATTTTAACTAAAATCACGAAAAATTAATTATCAAAGGGGTTAAGTTGTACAAGATACCTGCTATACTCATTTACTTTAAAAACTTTTCTTGTATTTTCCAAAAAGAAAAAGGAAGCTTTAATTGTAGAAAACTATGTATCGGCAAATGTGTGGATGGACCAATTCAATGTAACAATACAACAACTATTATCTAGAAGCTATACGACGTCGTTTAACACAATTAATGAAATGTTCTTGGGAAATTAAGAGGAAACTTCCTCCCCATTACCTTTGCCAAAAGGAGTTATCTGATGATTCTTTCCATCAAAGAAAATATATCTTGGCCAACACACTCATATATAGGTATCTTCTAGGACCGATTTAACAGATCTCTTTCATCAGTATGATATTGTTCATTTATAATATAAGTTTTCATGATCGTATTTTTTATTTCACCTAAAAATTGTGTACCTATAAAAATAATTGTCCTTTTTTTAGTATCATAATCGAGCTATTTTGTTTGTATTCTCAACCAATTGCTTACAAATAATATGTAGCTAAGGATTATACACATACCCATTCACAAAGAATCATTTGCAAGAGAGATCTTTGGTTAATGTGTTGTTTTCATTTAAGTTTCTTAGACCAAGTTAAAAAGAAATAAACTTTTTGTTGTTAAAGTTTCCGCATCATTATTTATTTATTATTATTATTTTTTTTATATATGTGACTATTTTTATAGGACATGCATTTGTTCCTATAATTCTTAGATGTCAAGAAAATTTATGGAAATTAATTAATCACCAGATAGGTTGTATTTGAACCCATAATCTTTTGATAACTTAAAAAGAATTGAAATATTGGTGGTGTGGTTAGTTTTTGCATCAATATATCATCCATCTTAAATCCAAAAAGAATAAGAAAGAAGATGAGAAACATGTAACTAAGATGCAAGTGTGAGAGAATAGTTTTAGGGTTGTATATATGCTTACTTTGTGAGGGAGGCAGAAACCCAAACTTGAAGCTTTTCAACAGCTTAACCAAGAAAGAAATTTGAACTTTTTTGCTTTCTATTTCACCAAGCAACCTCACTTTTGTTTCCAACACAAATATTTCATCTTTCTGTGTTGGGATATTTCTATAAACCAAAACTCACCCAGCTTTCCTAGGTATTTATACCCAAAAAAAAAGAAAAAAGAAAAAGAAAAACAAAGCCCCCTCATCTACTATTTTTTCTGTTCAATAATGTATAAATTACAACTTTACCCTTTGATTCTATGATTAACAATTTCTAAACTTAAAAAAATGTCTGTTAAAACCTTGAACTTTGAATTTGTATGCAATAAGTTTTTGAGTTTATACATGTTTTTTTTTGTTTGTATACCATGGATGATTTGGTTGAGTAGTGGAAGTTTTGACATTAACATGGGCTAAAGGTAAGTTTTCTAAGGCAGTGATTGTGAACATTTGACGAAGAAGGACAGAATTGATCTGAATATTGTTGTTACGGTTCTATTTATATGGGCCAGCAATGTTAAATTTTTGTTTGGGTCAATTAGAAAAATAGTTATGTTTAGAGAAAATATCTATAAAATGTCTACGCTAGAGGGTTTAAATTATTGTCTAAATCTTAAAATATGGAATTAATTAATTAATTAATTATATTTTAATTGACCATTATACCCTTTCTAATTTATTAAATTTTATTATTTATTAACTCATTATATTCTAAATTCACTGTAACTGGAAAAAAATAAAATTTAACTAGAACAAGCCAACTCAAAACGATTTTTTAGTACAAAAAAATATAAGGAATAACAATTTTACAAATATCATCATCAACCTTATATAAACCATTAAAAAATATAATTATTAAAATTACATTTATTCTCATACTCATACATACCGTGACTTGTAGTGTTGAAGGTGGTTTGTGCTTCTCTACATCTTCAAACTGTGACAGTTCGGCTCGGCTCCAGTTCGGCTCTCTACATCTTCAAACTGTGACAGTTTGACTCTCTACATCTTCAAACTGTGGCAGACTCTCTACATCTTCAAACTGTGGCAGTTTGGCTCTCTACATCTTCAAACTGTGACCGTTTGACTCTCTACATCTTTAAACTTTGATAGTTCAACTCTCTACATCTTCAAACTTTGACCGCTCTCTCTCTTCATCTTTAAATCTTTTTGTGCCACCTCAATTGGTAAATTTCACTCAAAAGTCACCTAAGCTAAAAAATCTCAATTTGTTTTGGTAGAGTCATTAACAACCTCCCAATCAATGCTAAAAAAAGACCACCCAAAACAAACCTAAGGGAACCCTTTTCCATATTTGGGTAGAAAGGAAGCACCTTTACCCAAATTTATTATCATAGATATTAAATTTTGGATCGGTAGCTTGTATGGTGAGGAGGTTGTTGAAAATTTTGATGGATGGAATCTTACCATGAATGTTGAATTGAAAAAGCATGATGAACGATCAGTTGATTGCAGTGGTGTGGGTAACGGTCTTCTTGAGAATTATGATCGAGCCAATTGGGAATTAGAAATAATTTATAGATGGAATTGAGTGAATGATTAGGGAGTATGTAAGTTTGCAATTTGGTGCGTTTCTTGTTGAAAGAGGTTGGTGAATTTTCGTTTTGTGCATACGGTAGAGAAAACATGTTGATAATTTGACAATTTATTGGTAGAAAACGAAAGATATCTTGTGTTTAAATAAAAAATAATTTGATAAAGATATTAAATAAATTCAATAAAAAATTGAAAGATATTCAAATTAAATATAATAGTTAGTTATATGGATCTCCTAGATTTGAGTAGGTCACTCTTGACTTAGATAAAATGACAATTAATTAGGTTCTGTAATTAATAAATATATTTAAAAAAAGAAATTAAATTGGAGATATTATAAGAATGTTTTAATTATCTCTCTTCACTAATTTCTAATTTAGACGCTCATTTAGAGTCTTATAAAGTGTAGACATTTTCTTAATTATTTTTTAAAAAGTAATCATTTACTACTATTTCTCTTTTTGTTTTAGTTATGACCTATTGGGGCAGTTGGTTGGCAAATGCTCAGATGCAAGGAGCAAGCCAAAAAAAAAAACATCAATGAAAAGTTAGGAATGCTCTCCAATTTAGAGCGATTGAGCTATAATCATAGTCCTTATAATATTTGGACCTTTTACACCAAAATCCTATATTTAGTGTTCTGGCTTCTCAAACGCTTCGATGATTGTAGATATATAAAATAATATGTAAGCATTTCTTTTCAATTTGATGTACCAAAATAACCTACTTATCATATGTAAGCATTATGTGAGGATTTCGTTTTTGAACACAATCAACTATGTTTATCCCTTTGATGAAGATGATCCAGATGTGAATTTGTACATCTTTGAGAACTCCCATTCTAATTCAATTTTGGTGCCAAAAAAGGTGCTATAACCTCTTTTGATCTTGCAAAAAATGTTCCTCATAAATTATGTGCTAATTTTACTATCCAAACCTAAATAATGAGTGTGTCATTTGAAATAAAGACTCGGGTAAAGAGTATAGTATCACCTTTTTTCCTCATGATGATAATTCTTTTCTTGTGGTTGATCTACAAGCTCCATGTATTATTTTTATAGATCATCCCCAATTCCAAATACATAATTCTTAGCTGCAATCCATTCAATATATTGTGAAGCTTCATAATAGCTATTTGATTCAACCCAATAACAAATTACAATTTTTATATACATCAAGTGATCTCACCTTGTACATCATCATTTAAGAGAGAATCTTGATCTTAAGAATCAATTGAATCAAAAGAATGATTAATTTTGTTATAAGACTTTAAAATAGTGAATAAGTCTTTTAGAATTATTCGCTTCTATATATTTCAATAAGAATCTTTATCAATGATAACATCCGGACTCAAAGATAATTTTATCACTATTCAAATCAAACATTCTTTTACCTTTTTAAATATTCAACATAGTTAATGTACACTTTTTAGTTGTCTTCTCTTCAAGTTTAGATGTCTTAATCGAAGGAACAAAAGAGTAATATAAAGATCCAAAAATCTTCATGAAAGGTTTTTTACCTAAGCCAACTTCATAAGCATTCTTTGACCTCAACTTCTTTTGTAGATAGATTATTGAATCAGTAAATATCCAGCTTCCACCCAAAATTTATCTGGTAAATTCTTTTCTAGGAAGATTCTCTCTCATTATCTAATCTCAAAATTTTACACTTACAACCATGTTAGATAATTTTATTAAAATTCACATACTTGTTGGGTCAAGAAATGCAGTCTACAAATCGAATGGGTCAGTGATTGTAAATCAGTTAACACCAACGTCATAGGTTCGATCTCGATTTGGTACTTGTCCCACTCCTCCTATATGTACTAAAAAAAAGAAAAAAAAGAAATGCGGTCTTCAATGATGAAAAATGCCTTGTGAACATAGCTCGTAAATCCTTTTCTTTTTTTTTATTTTTATAAATTTATCTTTAGTTTTTTTTTCATCTTTCAGAAATATATGTTGTGATGATCATGTTATGAAAAATTTTAGACCATTTTAGACCTCGACATTTTAACTATAGGTTAAGTTGGTAGACATTTTTTGAAAAATGGAAAAGAAAAGAAAAGAAATATATCAAACAAAACGTAAAATGTATTAAATTATATTGGTTGGTAATGAAAAAGAATTGGACCTAAGTTTAGTTATATCAATTAAAATTTGGTGTTTGGTAGATTTCTTTATTACTAAGAGTGACAATAAAGAAAGGTACTTGTAAAGTGTCATAGAACCAGAGAACTTAGTGCGAAATTTCTTTGAAACTTCATCTGAAGTTTATTCGCTTCATATTCCACCAACAGTAACGGGAGAATGAAAATGGGGATAATTTAAGCAATTTAGAATCCTTCTTTTTAGGGGCTTTTGCATGTATATTATAAAATGGATAAAATATTACATAAATAGCACAATAATGAAAATATTTGCACATATAGAAAAAATTGTAAATTGATAGACTTCATATTGATAGATTCTATCGATAAAGGGTGATAGAATCAATTACTAATAAATAAAGTAAATTGATAGACTTCTATCAGATTCTATCAAGAGTCTATCAATAAGAGCCAATAGAATCAATCACTGATAAAATTGATAGACTTCCATCACTAGAGAATGATAGATTCTATCAAAGTCTTCTATAAAAAAGGTAAATAATTTTTTTAAATGGCAGAATTTGCTATAAAAGAATTATTTTTAAAAATGTGCTATAATTGTAAACTGTAGTAAAAAAGTTGCTATACAACGCAAATTCTCTTTTTTTTATAATCAAGTTTTTTAAAAATTCATTTTTTTCATTTTATTCATAACTACTTTTCGTTCACTCTCTCATCAACTATTTGTACATTATATCACTATTTTTAGCTCTTATCATATTTATTATTTTATTTTTTCCACGATCATTTTTTTCACTTCAAATATAAATAATCATTCTTTAAAATATTATACTCTTTCCTATTTTCTCCCTAACATATTTTCACCTCAAACATAAATAATCATTTCTTTCCTAATATTATTCTTCCTTCTAACATATTTTATTATTCTTCCTTCTAACATATCTTAAGGTGGAGACTTGACGTTATATATATATATATATATATATTTGAAATTTCGTAGCAATTTCCTTGGGTACTTTCGATGCATGAGTGACAGGTGAGAGCCCATTACGTTTGTTAACTTAATTCTATTGAAAAGTTGGAATTGGAAGATGTCGTGTGTTTGATAACTATGTTAGAGTTAGAGTTTAATTTATTTACGTGTTTGAAGATAATTTGGGGAATTTTAGGGAAAGAAATTATATGAATATCATTTTTTTTTAAAACAATTCGAATATAACAAAAAAAGATTCAAAGATGACGTTTAAATTAATTTTAAATTCTAACTAATAATGATCGATGATGGATAAGACATGAATTTAATATTAGTTAGTAAAGAAAGAAAACTCAACATATATATAAGGTATAAAATTGAGTATTATTAAAAATATCTATAATAACTGAATAGGTTGGTGGTGCTATTAATTATCTGGTTTGATGTGTTAATCCAATCACATCTCACGTGCTACTTTGATGGAATTCTTTGCATTGATCATGGAAATAGACATTAGATTACTTTCCAAAATCTATCAAAATATTCGAAAGTTAGAAAACATAATAGTTTGTTCGCCTTGCCAAGCGGAAACTCGAGGCTCCATATTGCGATTGATTTTGTCTTTGATTATTTTTATGCGTCGTCATACATATACACGATGTGTGGAGATAGAACAATGTGTGATTCCTTTGTAATTTTAGTTTGTAATGCTAACAACGTTGACAGATAAAATTAGTTGATGTAATATTTTAAGGGCTAAGAAGAATAATAGTTCGATTCTCAAAAAAAAAAAAAGAATAATAATTCTTTCAAAAAGAAAAAAAAAGAAGAGTAATAGTTTTTTTTTGAAAAGAATAGTTTTTTTTTATACAATAAGAAGAGTAATAGTTCAAGAAGTATATATATTAAGAAGAAATAGTGTATTTAAATTTTCTCCTTCGAAATAAATTTGAATGAGCATTTAAGTATTGTTTAAATCTATTATTTTTAAAATATAATAAACAAAAAATATTATTATCAGACTATTTTCTTGAATTTATATTATTATCAAACTTTTTTTAATGTATTATTATTATTATTATTCTCATCAAACTTAATTTCGCGGAAGTTTCCGATTTGCCATTTGTATAATTCAAGAAGATAACACCAAAAAGAATCACTTATTGAGACTTGCTTTTTTGTAACGATTGAAATATACAATTAATTATCTTACATTACAATATTCCATAATCGTGTTGGGTTCTGGTTAATAGTAGTAAATGACTACTTTAAAAAAAAAAATTAAGAAAATGTCTACATTTTATAAGATTTTAAAAGAGTGTCTAAATTATATATAAAAAAAAGAGTGTCTAACTTAGAAATTGGTGAGGAGAGATAGTGAAAACATTCCCATAATACCCCAAATTTAATTTTTTTTTAAAATATATTTATTAATTACAAAACCTAATTAATTGTCCTTTATCAAGTCAAGATTGTCATACTCAAATTTAGGAGATTATATCTCCATATAACTAACTAATATATTTATTTTCAATATCTTTCAATTTTTTTATTGAATTTAGTTAGTATTTTTATCAAATTATTTTTTTTATTTAAACACGAGATATTCTCACCGATAAATTGCCAAATCATCGACATGTTTTCTCCACCCTATACACAGAACAAAAGTCACCAACCTCTCTCAACAAGAAACACACCAAATTGCTAACTCACATAATCCTTAATCACCCACTCAATTCTACGCATAAATTATTTCTCATTCCCAATTGGCTCGATCATAATTCTCAAGAAGATCGTTATCCACACCACTGCAATTAAGTGATCGTTATCATGATTTTGCAATTCAACATTCACAGTAGGATTTCATCCATCAAAATTTTCACTATACAAGCTATCGATCCAAAATTTATATCGATAAATTTGGGTAAAAGTGCTTCTCTTCTACTCAAATATGGCAAAAGGGTTCCCTTAGGTTGCTTTTCTGTGGTCTTTTTTAGCATTGGTTTGGAGGTTGTTAACGACTCTACCAAAAAAAGAGAAAATTGGGAATTTGTTTTAGCTTAGAGTGACTTTTGAGTGAAATTTACCAATTGAGGTGGCAAAAGAGATTCAAAGATGAAGAGAGCTTAGCTGTCATAGTTTGAATATGTAGGGAACCGAACTATCAATGTTTGAATATGTAGAGAGTCGAACTGTCAAAGTTTGAAGATGTAGAGAGTCGTACTGTCAGAGTTTGAAGATGTAGAGAGTCGAACTGTCAGAGTTTAAAGATGTAGAGAGCCTAACTGTTAGAGTTTGAAAATGTAGAGAGCCGAATTGTCAGAGTTTGATGATGTAGTGAGCCGAACTGTCAAAGTTTGAAGAAGTAGAGAGCCGAACTGTCATAGTTTGAGGATGTAGAGAGACAAATTGTTTGAAGATAGAGAGAATTATTCGAATATTAAGCACAAACCACCCACTACAAGTCGTCGATCAAAACATATAGAAGAAGTCGCATGTTGCAGAGTTCACTTGAAATCTGAAGGTATGTATGAGTATGAGAATGGATATAATTTTAATAATGATATTTTTTTAATTGTTTATATAAGGTTGATGATGATATTTGTAAAATTGTTGTTCTTTAGATTTTTTAGAATTACAAAATCGTTTTGATATGTGTTGTTCTATTTAGATTTTATTTCTTTTTCAGTTATAGTGAATTTAGAAAAAAATGAATTAATAAATAAAACATCTAATAAATTAGAAAGGGTATAATGGTCAATTACAATATAATTAATTGATTCCATATTTTAAGATTTAGACAATAATTTAAATTCTCCCAAAGTGTAGACATCTTATAGATATTTTATTTAAAAGTAGCTATTTTTCTAATTGACCCTACAATTAATTAGAGCAAGCGTTTATTGGGTTAATTAACATATGTGAAGGCCTAGGGCCCATTAGGGAAATTAGATTAAAAGTGAATTATTTCACTTTTGACAATCACCGAGAGCAGCCGTGAACATCACGAGAGAAAAAGAAAAAGGTGGCAGAGAAAGAGAGTGAAAAATAGAAAGAAAAAGGATTTCAAGCAGGTTGAGAGTTTCGGCGTTTTCGAGGTAACCAACCATTGGATCTATGACATTGTGTTCATAACACGAGGGTTTTCAATCTGAACGGTGGTATCGTAGTTTAGAGGCTTCTACATCCAGATTCCAGTGGCGATTCGGTTCCACAATTTGTGATACTTTTCTATTTGTTTCTCTTTGGTTTAGTGTCGTTTGTTGCCGAGATTAGTTTTCTCGAGTGATTATTTATTGTATACCTCTAGTTGTAACTAGGGAGAAGTCGTTGTAACCAATTATTGATTATAGTGGAGATTTGACTTTGGTTCGTGGTTTTTTACTCCTCGCCTTGATGAGATTTTTCCACGTTAAAATCGTTGTGTGTTGTGCTTGATATTTTTACCACGTATTATGCTTGCTGTTTTTTATTTGAAACACAAGAGGGGAATAATTGATTCATATTAGAATAGTGTTTATTCCCAACATCGTTTACTTATTTTCCTACCAAAATTTACAGTAATACTTTTCACCTAGTGAAAATAAAAAAGATAAAAAGAAAGAACCTTCGTTTATTTTTATTTTTGAGAATACTAGAATATTAAATAGGATTCCTTTAGGGTGATTGAATTTTGGAGTTACGAGAGGAGAGAAGATGTTTTGGGAGAGAAATAACAAGTTGAGTGATTCGAAATGATGAAATATTTGTTTGAGAATTGGTGTTAGAAAGAGTTTTATCTCTCCAAATCCACTACACTTGTAACGACCCGACCCGAATGAGGTTCTAAATAGGCCATTACCTCAATGCATGCATAGAAATCAACACTAGAATTTGCAATAGGGTTGGTTCGGATTCTAAGTAAAAAAAAACCAAAAACCGGCAAGAGTTCATCTAAAAAGTCAATACAAAATTCTTGAAACCTGTCCCTGTTTCCAAGCACCTGTTCCAAGACAAATACATTTTCAAACATACTCTGATCAGAGATTTTTTTAAAACATACAAACTTTACAACAATGCTAGAATCCGGAAATACATTCAGAAAACACCCTAGGGCTCCGTGCCCAACTACATGCATTCAGAGGACATTTAAATCATAAATATAAATCTCAGAGTTGAACAACGGGTTTCCATGATCACAGCTCCTCCTCCAGCCATCCTGCCTCGCGCCATGGTTTCCTGAAAGATAAGTAAGGGTGAGTAACGAATTACTCAGTAAGAATCCCCAACCGGGGTACAATACGATATACATGGTCATCTAGCAGAAAGATATGCAAGCTATGAATAAAAACACAGATAGAGCACATAGCTTAGCCCACACTTGGGCCTCGGATGCCAACTCAGGGTCTTAGTCCGGAAATCAAACACCACACAACACATCACACAAGTCGCCCTATACGAGAAACAAGTCTCGGCCTCGCATCATCTCATCGACGACGAAAGGTACCTTTGGCTCACAATCCCGAGGAGCTCTCGATCGTGCGTTGTAATGCGCGTAAGCATGCACCGCGTGCTACTGCAGAACTATGGGGGTTGCCGAGTCGAAGGCAAGCTGCCCATATCCGATCCCACCACGCCTAACTAAATCTTTGGATCGGTGTCACTGACATAGGGGTGTGAGACCTGGACACGTAAACTATGTCAGCCTGAACCACCGCATCTGGGGCCAAGAAACGGTCGTGGTAGGCTTACACCAGGAAGCCGTCCTTGCCTTAACAGGTGGCAATCGGGGCTCTCGCCAAACATCGAGGACATGCGCATTTGCCGGGGCGAGGCAATGCCAAGTCATCATCCCGACCGTTGGGGCATTAACAACTGCCTCCCTCACCCAAGATTGCAGGGCCTACCGCTTGGGTTAGCTAATCCCTCACGGGGTCCAGGGACGGAATGACTTGCTCGACGTCCCTGCCATGGATGCAAGGTTCTTTATGCATCAGGCCCGGATGATGCTATCTACCTGCACTTCTAACCTGCCCTAGCAAACAGCAAACAATTCCATAAAATCCAATACGTGCTCAATAAGAATACAACGAGCCTAGCATGATACTACGAAGCAAAGAACAGATACGAGCATGCCAGAAAGGAACAACCTAGCATGGATTAACATGAGAATTAACCAGGAAAGTCATGCTAATCGGGAATTCAGATTAGAGCACTTATCACCAAACATGCCAATAAACACAAACAAGCATACAATCAGCAATCACATAATATATCGCAGGGTCCACACAACTCCGGTAAGAAATCCTTACCTGGCCGGAAGACCTCTAAACACAAGAAACCTAAGCTGCGATCGAACCCGAGCTACCTATAACGAACCAAGCAAAACACATCAATAATCAAAGAATAGCCCTAAATACACTAAAATAAATAGGGCTCAGCTCGGGAGCAACTCACGAGGCGCGACGGACACACGAACGAGCGGTTTTGCCACGAGCGAGGCGCAGCAAAGGGCTTCTTTGGCGCGCTTGGCGCGAGGCTGGGCGCGTGGGGCGCTGGCTCAGCTCTGTGGCGGGCGCGAGCCTTTGGGCGCGCTGCCTTGTGCATTGGGCCACGGCTGGGGGCGGGCGGTATTGGCGGCGCGACACAAGGGCGGCGAGGACGCGCGGCGCTGGAACGGCTCGGATCTGGCGACGCTAGGGCCTGGGCGACACAGCGCGGCGGCTCGGGCTGGCGAGGGCGAGCTGGGCGTGCGACGAGCGTCGGACTCGATCGATCTGGTGCGACAACGACGAGGCTGAGGCGCGAGCGGCAGGGCTGGGCGGTCTGGCTGCTGGCGACGCGCGATGGCGTGCGGCCTGGGCGAGCGGCTCCGGCGGTGGCGCGGTGGCGTGCGGCAGAGCTCGGGCTTGGGGTGCTCGGGGGAGAGAGAGAGAGAGAGAAAAGAGAAAAAGAAAAAAGAAAAAGAAAAAGAAAAGAAAATGAGTTTGGGAAAAAAATAAAAGAAAAAAGAAATAAAAAGGAAAATGGGAAATAAAAAGGAAATGGGGATTTTATCCCAAAAAATCCAACCTTATCCAAAACAAACCTTAAAATCCCACTTCCCGGCTTCCTCCTTCGAAACCCGACAAAAGCAATCTTTTACAATCAATCAAACTCACTTAAATCCAACTCCCAAAGCAACACTAAGGACCCGGCTCGAATCCCAAAGGAAACACCCAAACAACCATCACTTTGCCAAAACCCAAAATCACAACCGAACCTCCAAACGACTAGCCCAAACATCTCGGGACTCGCAGCCCACAACAAACAAGCCTCAACAAAGCGGGAGAGCGCTCGAAGCCACGAAAATCCACAAATCCACGCCGAGGAGCAAAAGACCAAAAATGCCCCTAAGGGACAAAAGCAGACTTTAACGGCCCAACCAACCATCAAATCAGGCGGAAGCTCCTCGAGAACCGGGATAGAAAACTGGGCCGTTACAATACTCCCTCCTTATAAGACTTTCGCCCTCGAAAGTCCTAAGACGAAACGGCTCTAGGAATACTCCACTGATTCCTAGCCAACTGAACTTCTCGGCTAATACAACACTAGCCCATCTTCGAGAACCAAACCCTCTTGGGTTCTCAAAGGCTCAAAGCCACAAAGCTAACCATTCTGCCAAAGACTAGCTCAACAAATACTGGGCAAAGCTCCAAAACTCAACGCCACGCACTGGCGTAACTTCTAAGGAAACTCACAGCTGACAACAAACAACCTCAACCCTACAACAAGCTGACCAAACAACTGAACCTTCTAGATTCCAGAAAACCAAACGGCCTACTCTTACTTCACAAGAGGCCAGCGAACCACAAAGCTTGCCTAAAGCCTCAACGAAAAGCAAACAAATCACCCACTGGCGATTGATCCAAAAAGGCAAACTTTTCCAACAAGCACAAGCTGAAACTTCAGCTACGGCCAACCCTAAATGGCCAAAACCAGGCACAGGCTCCACTCGGCTTAGCCAACAAACAGGAGCCTCTCAACGGCCGAACACAAACTTTTCCATGAAAACCTACTAGCAACTGGCCAAAGAGAACATTGCCAGGCAAGGAAACAACCAACGCTCCTCTCATGGAAATCTCGGCAGCAAGGACCAAACCCTCATAGGGCTACCAGCAACACAACAGCTTGAGGAGAACAGCCCAAAGGCTAACCAACCAATGCCACGGCACCTCTGTGCCAACTCTCTCAACTGAGGATCAGCTAACGCCAACTGCGAAAGCACAACAACAAGAAGCAAAGCCCGAGAAGGAATTGCTCAGCAGAACTCAACTCAAGCTCATCGCGAGCAAAGCTCGCCTCCAAGCTACCACTCAACTCTTAAGTCCAACTGGCTACTCAAAGGACTTCCTCCTTTTAGCCAAAGCCTAACTCATCTTGCGACTAGAAACTCCATACACGAAACATCGCAAGGAAAACGGACCGACGACAACCTCCAAGCTTACGGATCCTGAGCCACACGAATCCGCAAGACTACCTCAGGAGCTAACACTCGAGACTGGCATCCAAGGAGCAACTCAACCACCACAGAGGCTAGGGGGAAACGAAGACTTCAATCCCCAAAGAACCAACAACTTGCCAGAACAACTCAACTCTTACTGGTTGGCCTCCGCTCTTGCGGGAACAAACAACTCTTGCTGGCTAACAACACAAAGCAGGGACCCTCACGCTGGGCTGACCGCTGCGCTACTCTGATCAACTCCGCAACTCAGGAGCTAAGCTGACTCCTGCCAAACGGGAAACGACTTCCCAACCAGCAAACTTCAGAAGGGCAGCGAACTCCACACACGCTCGCTAACTTGCTCAAACCCAAGGCAACGACAACCAACTCTCTTGGAAGCAACAACCAAGGGAAAGCTCAACCAATCGGATCACCAATCCGAAACTAACAGCACTTGCTCAACTGCCGAGGGTGGGGTCAACTCCCAAAACTTCCTGACAAGGAACAAGACCTCAGGGCAACGCCCTCCAGCTAGAACCGAACTAGCTCTCGAAACAACAAAAGAACCAATTCTTGGCCAAACACTCACAAGAGGCAGAACAATCTTTACTGCAGCCTCTAGAACACCATCCAAGAATCCGCTTAACTGGACAAACGACTACTTCCAAGCTGCCAACAAATTTTTCCTTCAAGCTAGCGCTTCCACCATCAACTCCAAGACCAAGGGAGTGACCTGACAACTCCCCGAAGGAAACGACTCTTACAAGCAGACAACCAAAGGACAGAGAGCTCCACATATGCTCACTGTCTTGCTCCACTAGAGCAACAACATCTAATCTCACGGGGCAACAACAGGGGCCCATCTCAGACTGAACCTCCAAAAGCCAAACGGGGCAACTCAACATCCTGCAAACAGGAAAACAACCAACAGGGCACAAACCACTCGCCCCACGAGCAAAACTAATCTCAAGCAACTCCAATCCACACCTTGGTCGACACCAAGCATCAACTTGCCACCACACCGGAACCAATCCGGACTTTACTCCAAACAACCACTAGCTTGCTAGTCTACCAAGACTGCTAGCAACTCAACCGAGGCTACAAACTACACGCCTCCAGCTAGCCAACTGAAACTCACTAGCTGGGCATGACTGAGCTCTGGAGAGGCTCTCCACAACCTAGGGTTCTCCGACAACCCTCGACGCACACACTGCCGGCAAACGATCTAACAACCAACTGCCTGAACAGGCACAACTCTCTCCAGCATCACAACCATGCTGGCCAACTCCAATTTCTTGGGAACCTAGAGGACCCGAAACGCTACAGAATGCGTCATCCTCCTACTCAAACATCAACCACAACATAACTCCTACCCAAGTAAGGATCCGAACAACTCTCTCAGCCATGACGATCAGAAACCACGCGGCTTAGCTACCACCGCTCTTGTCCAGTTTCCAACTGAACTCCAACCAATGATCAACAAGAAGATCCACCAACCAAGCTTAGGTCCAACTTAACAAATCTTGCCTAAGCAACAACCTGATTCCACGAGCACGGTATCCTTACCACCTCAACCAAAGCCTTACAACATCCACCTGGAATCCAACTTCTCCAGGAACTGAGCACGAGATCTCCAAAGCAACCCTACATGGATCTGAAACTCTCGCCACGGAACGAACCACACAAAACACACTTGTGTGCACAACTCTCAACCTTCCTTTAGAGATCCAAGACTAACAAGCGCTTTTCCAAAAACAACGCTAACTCCTGGCAGAGATACAAACAATCCAAGGAACACCAAAAGTTCCATCTCCACACGATACTTGAAGCTGAGGCAACCTTGCTCTATCAAAGCATAACAATGCCAAACCGAACTTACTTAATACCAAGCCTCTACCAAGGGTGCTTACCCCTAAGGCATCAAAAACCTCTCGCAAGGCATCAGCTCATCTCGCCTCATAGGCATCCAGCTCATCTCATGAGCATCCAACTCAGGATCCCTCTGCTGGACCAAACTCGCATCTACGATGCTCAACTCTCCTCAGATTAAGGCACTCGAAGGTAGTTGACCGCACTACCAACCACAAAGAAAATCTCTTGGCCTTAACACTAGCGCGAGACTCACGCGCACCAACACTTGCCAACTGCCAACCTGCTGACTTACTCAACCTCCAGAAACACTGGGAAGAGGCTCCGGCTCCTCTTGAGCATCCTTTCGCTTGAAGTCCATCGACTACTATTGAACTAGCCCTTTTTGCACGACCTACACAGGTGCAACTACCAAAAACGGATCCAAGGCTAAAGGAGTGCACTAAACTCCGAACGGCATAGAACCATCTGCTATGCCCAAGCCAAACTCAAGCCTCAACCAGACTTAGTGCCAAAGCGGCACACCAACCAATGCACCTCAAGTGCCACTACTACCAAAACCACATCTTACTACCAATGGGGCCAACAAGGTCACAACCTCAAGTGACAAGAACTCTGGCTAGGCATACAAGGGCTCCAACTCAAAAATCATGCCTATGGCATCTCATCAAACCGAAGGCTCACCGCCTACCCTTGCACCTCCACATGATGCTCAACAAAACTCTGGCCGGCTCTCTCAACATGCAGCAGCTAGCTCCACTCTACCAAACATCTGAGGAAAACACCAACGGATCCAATCCAGAAGGGAACATCGCTCACTTGCACCTTAACCACGGGGTTTCGCCATGGCTGCAACAACAACACTTTAAAGGAGCACAAAAATGCCTCAACAATCTCCTCGAAGGCTGCCAACTCTGCAGCTACTCACTGGGCAAACAAACAATCTGCTAAGGCTCAAGATCAACACTTGAGCCTGCCCAGGTAGTCCACACACGGGGACTGCTCCACAAACATCCACATCGGCACAAACACGACTAACTCCTCTCTTGGAGTGGCACTCCAGGAAAAACACCTCCACCCTCTCACTGGGGAAAACCAACAACGGGGCCACAGTTGGCCTACGGGAGTCCAAACTCTGCCTCCCACGGGGACGACGTCCCAGGGCATCCGAATCAATCTGGATACCTCAACAAGCCACAACATACATCACACACTGCGGGAAGTTGGCATGATGGCTCTCTAAGCCCAAACCAACAACGAGCGAGCCGAACACCGCTTCGTCTCCGCTCCACAACACTACACAAGGCATACACTAGATGGCGGTATTGTAAATTCTTAACCCTTTTTCAACAACAAATAGTAAACTTAGGCGCACTGATGACCGTCTGAGTCTTGATGATCATGGAAAAACGACCTACAACAAAAGGTCGATCTACGAGAATCTATGACTCGAGCTCGATACCAAGCTGTAACGACCCCAACCCGAATGGGGTTCTAAATAGGCCATTACCTCAATGCATGCATAGAAATCAACACTAGAATTTGCAATAGGGTTGGTTCGGATTCTAAGTAAAAAAAACCAAAAACGGCAAGAGTTCATCTAAAAGTCAATACAAAATTCTTGAAACTGCCCCACTGTTTCCAAGCACTGTTCCAAGACAAATACATTTTCAAACATACTCACGATCAGAGATTTGTTTAAAACATACAAACTTTACAACAATGCTAGAATCAGGAAATACATTGAGAAAACACCCTAGGCTCCGTGCCCAACTACATGCATTCAGAGGACATTTAAATCATAAATATAAATCTCGAGAGTTGAACAACGGGTTTCCATGATCACGCCTCCTCCTCCAAACCCACCATCCGCCTCGCGCCATGGTTTCTGAAAGATAAGTAAGGGTGAGTAACGAATTACTCGGTAAGAATCCCCAACAGGGGGTACAATACGATATACATGGTCATCTAGCGAGAAAGATATGCAAGCTATGAATAAAAACACAGATAGAGCACATAGCTTAGCCCACACTTGGGCCTCGGATGCCAACTCAGGGTCTTAGTCCGGAAATCAAACACCACACAACACATCACACAAGTCGCCCTATACGAGAAACAAGTCTCGGCCTCGGCACATCATCGTCGACGAAAGGTACATCGCTCACAATCCCGAGGAGCTCTCGATCGTATTTGTAATGAGCGTAAGCATGCACCGCGTGCATCTGCAGACTATGGGGGTTGCGAGTGGTCCAAGGCAAGCTGCCCATATCCAGTCACCACGCCTAACTAAATCTTTGGATCGTGTGTCGCGACATAGGGGTGTGAGACACGGACACGTAAACTATGTCACTGAACCACCGCACACAGGGCCAAGAAACGGTCGTGGTAGGCTTACACCGCAGAAGCCGCCCTTGCCTTAATAGGTGGCAATCGGGGGCTCTTGCCAAACATGCCGAGGACATGCATTTGCGGGGACGAGGCAATGCCAAGTCATCATCCCGACCGTTGGGGCATTAACAACTGCCTCCCTCACCCAAGATTGCAGGGCCTACCGCTTGGGTTAGCTAATCCCTCACGGGGTCCAGGGACGGAATGACTTGCTCGACGTCCCTGCCATGGATGCAAGGTTCTTTATGCATCAGGCCCGGATGATGCTATCTACCTGCACTTCTAAACCGCCTAGCAAAGCAAACAAACAATTCCATAAAATCCAATACGTGCTCAATAAGAATACAACGAGCCTAGCATGATACTACGAAGCAAAGAACTGATACGAGCATGCCAGAAAGGAACAACCTAGCATGGATTAACATGAGAATTAACCAGGAAAGTCATGCTAATCGGGAATTCAGATTAGAGCACTTATCACCAAACATGCCAATAAACACAAACAAGCATACAATCAGCAATCACATAATATATCGCAGGGTCCACACAACTCCGCAGAAGAAATCCTTACCGGCGGAAGACCTCTAAACACAAGAAACCTAAGCTGCGATCGAACCCAGAGAGCTACCTATAACGAACCAAGCAAAACACATCAATAATCAAAGAATAGCCCTAAATACACTAAAATAAATAGGGCTCAGCTCGGGAGCAACTCCCGAGCGCGACGGACACACGAACGAGCCGGGCTTGCACGAACGGGGCGCAAAAGGGCTTCCTTGGGCGCGTGGGGGCGCGAGGCGGGCGCGTGGGGCGCTGGCGGCTCGGGCTGGCGCAGGCCTTGTATTGGGCCACGTAGCGGGGGCGCACGGGCGAGCGAGCGACGACACTGACAAGAGGCGGCGAGGACGCGCGGCGCTGGAACGGCTCGGATCTGGCGACGCTTAGGGCTCGGGCGACAGCATGCATGGCTTTCGGGCCGGGCGAGGGCGAGCGGGCGCGTCGACGACAGCGTCGGACTCGATCGATCTGGTGCGACAACGACGAGGCTGAGGCGCGAGCGGCAGGGCTGGCGGATCTGGTGCGACCTGGGCGTCGGGCTCGGGCGGTCTGGCTGCTGGCGACGCGCGATGGCGTGCGGCCTGGGCGAGCGGCTCGGCGGTGGCGTGGTGGCGTGCTTGTGAGCTCTCGGGCTTGGGGTGCTCGGGGGAGAGAGAGAGAGAGAGAAAAGAGAAAAAGAAAAAAGAAAAAGAAAAAGAAAAGAAAATGAGTTTGGGAAAAAAATAAAAGAAAAAAGAAATAAAAAGGAAAATGGGAAATAAAAAGGAAATGGGGATTTTATCCCAAAAAATCCAACCTTATCCAAAACAAACCTTAAAATCCCACTTCCCGGCTTCCTCCTTCGAAACCCGACAAAAGCAATCTTTTACAATCAATCAAACTCACTTAAATCCAACTCCCAAAGCAACACTAAGGACCCGGCTCGAATCCCAAAGGAAACACCCAAACAACCATCACTTTGCCAAAACCCAAAATCACAACCGAACCTCCAAACGACTAGCCCAAACATCTCGGGACTCGCAGCCCACAACAAACAAGCCTCAACAAAGGCAGGAGCTGCCTCGAAGCCCTGAAAATCCACAAATCCTGCCCAGGGAGCAAAAAGACCAAAAATGCCCCTAAGGGACAAAACAGCTTTAACGGCCCAACCGAACCACTGAAACTGAACCGGAAGCTCCTCGAGAACCGGGATAGAAAACTGGGCCGTTACAACACTCCTTCTCATAACACCAATCGTCAAACAAGTATTTTACCTCTCCAAATTGTTCCACTCCTTCCTTACTTCCTCTTTTATTTTATATTAATTTTATTTTTATTGTAATGAATTTGATTTGAAGTTTGAAAGGGTTAAATATGTTTGATGGGATGTGAGGAGTTAATGAGTAGTTGAGAAATATTAGGATATACAAAAACCAAATATGGAGACCAAATGACATTCGAGCTTAATGGTCAGAAGGATGAATCGATTTTCATTCTTTGGACTCAAGTTCTATTCTAAGTAAGAACACCAACAAAAAAAAGAAGAAGTTAGGATACCTTCCTCTTCTCTCCTCTCCCAACCCTAAATTCAACCACCCCTTTGTCTTTAAAAAACAAGTATTTATATTTTTAGGAAGGGGATTTTACATGAATAACAAAAAAAAAACCAACTATATCTCTCTTTTTGAAAATATTCCATATATAGCAAAAAAAATGGGGCACCTTTGTAAAATGACCAAAAAGCCTTTCTATCAGTTTTCGATTGATAGCCTTCGATCAGTTTCAGGCGATAGCCTTCAATCAGTTCTTAGTTGATAGCTTTAAGTCAATTTAAGGCGATAACCTTCAATCAGTTTTCAGTTGATAGTCTACTATCAGTTTTCAGCTGATAGCGTTTAATCATTTTCATCTTGTAGCTGTAAGCTTCTCTTTCTGGCACGTGTTTCTTACCCAAAAATTTGGTATCAGAGCTGGTTCTCGAAATTCTTTCAGATTCAAGCAAAACGAAAAATTCAGTTGTGTCAAAAAAAATCAAGAAAGCAAGTAAAGTTCATCCTCTTGATCAATCAATGACAACAACGAAATATGTAGTAGAAAAATTCGATGGAACAAGGGATTTCATCTTATGGAAAGCAAAAAATCAAAGCACTCTTAGGACAACAGAAGGCACACAAAGCCATATTAGATTCAAAGAAGCTTCAAGGTTCTATGGCAGATGAAGAAAAGGAGACTATGAAACTCTTTGCTCATGGTACTCTTATCCTTCATCTGAGTGACATCGTTCTTCGACAGGTAATAGATTAAGATACTGCCTACAAATTATAAACTAAGCTAAACGATCTATTTTTGTCTAAAGATGTTCCTAATCAGATTTATATATGTGAGAAATTTTTCTCTTTCAAAATGGATTAATCTAAAGCTCTATCTTAGAATCTTGATAAATTCAAGAAAATAACTGCAGAAGTTAAGAGCCTAGGTGAATCCTCAAGTGCAGAAAATGATTCGTTTGTATTATTGAATTCACTACCAGAAAGATATAAGGATGTGAAAAATGCACTAAAATATGGCACAGTTTCAGTTACTACAGAAGCCATAATCTTTGTTCTTAAGATTAAAGAACTTGAGATTCAAGCCATAAAAATGGACTTTCAACTTGTTGTAAAAGACTTATATTCAAAAGGAAAATCAAAATATCAATCTAAAGAAGTAACAAGGCGACAAGAAGATCAGTCTAAATCAAAATGTGCATATTATCACAAGATTGGGCATTCCAAGGATAAATGTTGGTTCTTAGAAAGAAAATTTAATAAAGACAAGAAAGGGAAGACACCAGCAGAAGCCTCTGTTGGTGAGAACTCTCAATTCTGTTCAAATGCCTTTGCAGCAACAAGTGAAAGAAGTTTCTCAAACATCCAAGATTGGGTTCTAGATTCCGGGTGCACATTCCATATGACTCCATTGAAAGAATAGTTTAACACATTCAAAGAATGGAATGGAGGCAAAGTCTTCATGAGAAATAATGATTTCTGTGAAATACAAGGAATTGGTTATGTAATTCTTACATTCCAAGATGGATGAACCAAACTCTTAAGAAATGTGAGATGTGTCCCAAATCTTAAAAGGAACCTAATCTCTCTTGGCATGCTAGATGCAATTGGGTGTGAATACAAATGATTAGATGATATTTTAGAAGTTATCCAAGATTAAAAAATTGTTCTAGTTGGTACCAAGATAAATGGGTTGTATGTAATCAAGGATGTTGAATTAAAGCCTCAAGCTATGGTTGCAACGAGTTCAGAAACATTAGAAGCTGTGTTGTGGTACAAAATATTATCTCATATCAGTGAAAAAGTACTTAAAGAACTAGTGAAACAAGGTATTCTCCCTAACTCTTAAAGTACTAATTTTGGATTTTGTGAGCATTGTGTGACAAGTAAAGTAACAAGGTAAAGCTTTCCCAAAGCTCAACATTCAGCCAAAGGAATCTTAGATTACATCCACTCTAACATATGAGGACCTACTCAAACTTCATCTTTAGGTGGAGCAATGTATTTTTTTTATCCTTCATAGATGATTATTCTAGGAAAAGTTGGATCTATTTCCTTAAGACAAAAGATCTACTTTAGATAGATTTAAAGAATGGAATGCTCAAGTTGAAAAACAGATATCTAGAACTATTAAATATCTAAGAACTGATAATAGCTTGGAGTTTTGTGGAGAGGAGTTTAATAATTTCTATAAACAAGAAGGAATAATTAGGCACAGAATAGTAAGGTACACCCCATAACAGAATGATGTGGTTGAGAGACTTAACTGAACCATTATGGATAGGGTCAGATGTTTATTATCAGAATCCGTAGTTCATGAAAGATTCTGGGCAGAGGCAGTGTCTTACACTGTTTACACCCTAAATAGGTGTCCTCACACATCTCTAAAATTCTTAACCCCTGAAGAAAAATGGACAAATCATCAAACCTAGAAAAAATAAGAATTTTTGGTTGCACTATTATGTTCATCAGAGTATAGCTAAACTTAAACCTAGGGCTGTCAAATGTATGTTTGTTGGTTTTACTAAAGGTGTAAAGGGATATAGGCTTTGGCATCCCATTGAGAAAAGGTGCATAAATTCTAGAAATGTCACTTTCAAAGAACATGAAATTTTCATGTTCAAAGAAGCTGTCGCAACCTCTACTCATACAGAGATTGAGGTGGAGCTCTCTCTTACTACTAACCTTTTAAGTTTAGATGATGAATCTAGCTCACACGATAGCACAGATCTAAAAGTAGATTCTTCTAAAATAGAGCAGAGCATTGAAAAATCTCAAGATGATGATCTAAGGGACTATCAGCTAGCCAGGGACAGGAAAATGAGAACAATAGTTCCTCCAGCCAGGTTTGAAGAAGCTGATTTTGTCAATCTTGCTTTAAATGTCTTAGGTACAATATAAGAGAATGAACCATCTATATTTGAAGACACTGTTAATAGTTCAAATTCACAAAGGTGGTTTCATGCAATGGAAGAGGAAATGAACTCTCTAAAGGTAAATCAAACTTTGAAGCTAGTTCCTTTACCCAAACGGTGCAAAACTATCTCTTGTAAGTGGATTTATAAAATTAATGAAGGAATTTTAGGAGTTCAACCTACTAGATACAAAGCCAGATTGGTTGCAAAGGAGTTCACACAAAGAGAAGGGATAGACTACAATGATATATTTTCTCCTGTTGTAAAACATACCTCTATAAGAGCTCTTCTACTCCTAGTTGCTTTACATGATCTAGAACTAGATCAATTAGATGTTAATACAACTTTTTTACATGGAAAATTAGAAGAAACTATTCATATGAATCAACCTAAAGGATACATAGAAGAAGGAAAAGAAAATTTAGTTTGTCTTCTAGATAAGTCACTCTATGGGTTGAAACAATCTCTTAGATGCTGGTACCACATGTTTGATTCCTTCATATATAAAATTGGTTTTAAAAGAAGTTCTTATGATATTTGTGTATATATTAATAGTAATTCCTATATCGATGATGTTTTTCTTCTACTATATGTGGATGACATGTTATTAGCCTACAAATCTAAAGATGTCCTAAAAAGTGTTAAAACGTTACTCCAAAAAAAGTTTGATATGAAAGAATACCTGGAATAGAACTGCACAGAGAAAGAGAAAAAGGAATGCTCTTCATAAGCCAATCCAACTATTTCTATAAGATTCTGAAAAGATTCAACTTGGAAAAGGCTAAATCAGTTTTTATTCCTCTAGCACAACATTTTAAGTTATCTCTTGAGAATTCTCCTAAAGAGAATAATCTAAATCATCAGAAGTACATGTTTAACATTCCTTACTCCTAAACGGTAGGAAGTCTCATGTATCTAATAATTTCTATAAGACCTAACTTAGTTTATTCAGCAAGTCTAGTTAGCAGATATATGTCTTGTCCTGGAAAGAGACATTGGGAAGCCACTAAGTGGATAATGAGACTCCTACAAGGCTCCAAGGATTCAAAGATAGTCTATCAAAACAAAAAAATACATTGTGATGAACTATATGGTTTTTTTGACTCTAACTATGCAGGTGATTTAGACAAAAGAAGGTCTATATCAGGCTACATGTTTCTTTTAGGAGGAAATCTTCTCAGCTGGAAAGCTACTCTCCAATCTGTGGTGGCTCTCTCCACAACAGAGGCTGAGTTCATAGCTCTAACAGAAGCCATTAAAGAAGGTCTATATCAGGCTACATGTTTCTTTTATTGAATGACTTAGGCATCAATTAAAAGACTGTCAAAATATATTGTGACAATCAGAGCCCTATACACCTAGCAAAGAACCAGTCATTTCACAATAGAAAAAAACATATAGACATAAAGTTTCACTTCATCAGAGAACAAATTGAACAAGGTATTATAGACGTTGTCGAATGCTGCTGACATTCTAACGAAGCCTCTACCACGACCTAAACTCGAGCACTGCCTCAAGCTGGTCGGGTTCGAGCTTCCTGAGATAGGTTGATTAAAGTTTATGTCAAAGAGGAACATATCTTTAAAGGAGAACCATCTCAATTCATTTCAAGGTGGAGATTTGTAAAACCAAATTAGGTTGTTAGGAAATTTGTTAGTTAGTTGAAATTTTACCTTCCTGTTCTCCTTTATGAATACTTGTATTTCTTAGTTTTAGGCATGTGTGAGAAAAAGTAGAAGAATAGAGAACTAAGAGTAGAATCACTTACTTGTAAAAGATCTCCATTGAATTGAAGCAAGGCTCTCTGATTTTGTTCCTCAGTGGATTAGGTCTACACGACTGAACCACTTAAAACCTTGTGTGTACTCTCCTCTCCAAAAATCTTTCTTTTTTCCTATGTTTGTGTGGTGAGTGTTCTTAAGCGTGAAATCACAATCGTCTTCAACCCATTTCTTCATCGATCAAGTTTTTCTTTTGCCCTAATTGTTTTCTTGAATAAGTCTGAGAAAGCCTTGGGATTGAGCGTGAATTGTGAGCTTCGAATCAGCCATTCAACAAGTGTGAGTGTAGCTGTAAGCTTCTATTTCTAACACGTGTTTCTTACCCAACACATCTCATAACTGTCAATCAATTTTCAAAAATAATACGGTGGACCAAAAAGATCACTACAATCAATTTGTTAATAATTGACTCTATGAGCTTGCTAGTGATTGAATCTATCCGTTTGCTAGTGACTAAATCTATAATCGATTTCCTCATAATTGAATCTATCAATCTATCAATTTCAATCAATGTTAAATTGATAGCCTTCAATCGTTTTCAACATAACCTTAAATCAATTTTAAGCAGATTACCTTCAATTTTTAGTTGTAGTCTTCATCAGTTTCAATTTATTACCTTGAATCAATTTTTGTTGATAGCCTTCAAAATCTTCCACCAATTTTCAGTTGATAACTTTCAATCAGTTTTCAACTAATAACCTTCGACTAGTTCGTTGATAGCCTTAAATCAGCCGACTCCAATGTCACTTTCCCATTCTTCTCCAGTCAATCCCTCTTTATTTCAATCGCCCACTCTTGCAAATCTGCAATTCCGATCACATTTGAATTAATAAATAATTTTTAAAAATATAATTTTAGCAAAAATATTAAAATTTATGTATGTTCAAATACATAATTGCCATAAACATAAAGTTGCCTCTACGCTTTTAACTCAACTAATAATCCCCACTTTGCAATAATTAGCTTTAAAGACATAATTGCATAAAATTACGCCCTTAAATGTTGTTTACGTAAAAAAAAGAAAAAGAAAAAGAAAAAAAAAAACAATAAAAGCCAACCAATTTCAATATTGGTTGATGAAAATTCCACTTTTTTTTTTTTTTTGAAAACTGATGAAAATTCCACTTTGCCATTACAAGTTCGTTGAATCCATTTTGCTTATGAATAAAAAAAGAATTTGAATTTGGAAAAAAAAAAAAAAAAAAAAAACAAACAAACAAACGTTTCACGGAAAATGAATGGAAGGACGGATAGCGTGCAAGGGTAAGATAGGAAATACAAGTTTTTGTTTAGAAAAACTGTTTTATTTGAAATATTTTTTAAAAATTGCTATAATTATGATAGCTTCCCTAAAAAGTGCTATCCAACACAAAATACTCTTTTAGGAAACCACTTTTTTGAAACACTTTTTATATTTTTATGGAAAATCTTAATTTGTAGTAAAAATTAAGAATCAAACTACCAAAGGAAGAATCCAATTATCTACCTTTAAATAATATATTTTCTTTTTCCACCTTATGCTATAAAAAATGAAGTATAGACATCATGTAATCGGGAGATTATAGATTTAAAATCTCTTCACTAAATATTGTTGAATTGAAAAAAAAAAAAAATCAAAATTATCGAAACTTTTAATTTTAGTTTTTTCGTTTTTATAAAATTAAGTTTATATACTATTAAATGATAAATGATTAAATAATTGACATTTTTGTTATTTTTTTGATGGGATGAATTTATAAAAAATAAACAAAATCTAAAAATTTATTTAACTACTAACTTAAAATAAGAAAATATAAAATCTACTGAATCCCCTCTGGTTGGACGTATAAGAACACAGAGAAAAAAAAAGAGAGTAGAAAGGTCCAATTGGGAAGTGGAGAGCGTCCAATCAGAAGAGACAAAAAAAAAAAAGTAGTAGAAAAATACCATAGGAGCAGCGGGAAAACGCCATGCAAAAATGGTGCTATGGTACCTTTAGAAGACATAGTAGAAAAAGTTAATGCTTTGATACCATTTTAAATGATTTCGTTTTCCGTTTTTTGTTTCTGGTTTTTCATTTTTGGATTTTGGTTTTTTTGTTCTAAAAAATCAAAATCTTATATGTTTGATAACTCATTTTAGTTTTCTGTTTTTGAAAATTAAAAACCAAAAAACATATTTGATAACTATTTTTTGTTTTCAAACATCACTTTTTGTTTATATTTTTTTTAGTTTTTTACTATGTATTCTTGATTGTTTCATGCTAAAAACAAAAACAAAATTATGTTTTTGAAAGCTACTTTTTTAGAATTCCTTTAATATTTTAAAAATGTTTTTAAAATTTTAAAAACAAAAACTAAAATTGATTATCAAACAAACTTGTTTTTAAAATATTAAAAAGAAAAACAGAAAACTAAAAATGAAATGGTTATCAAACGGATCCTAAATTTTGAGTTTTGTTTTTATTCGATTCTTAAGTTTCAAAACCAAACAATTTTATCCTAAAATTTTAATAATGTTCCATTTCAATTTTTGAGATGACAAATTATTAGTTACACAACGAAACATCTACTAAAATGATGCCTAAATTAATTTCAGTATATATATATTGATAAAGCAATTATTTTAGTAATGACGTGAATTTATTTATTTTTAAAAAAATAAGTATGAAAGTTAATTCAAAAGACAACCAAAGACTAAAATTCAATATTATAAAAACTGTTAGAAGTTAAAAGTGTTTAATTTTGAAATATAGAAACCAAATAAAAATAATATCTCAATATTGGAAAAAATAATAATAAGATCCCAAATTTAAGGATTAAGAATATACTTTTTCTTAAAGTGTGTATATATATTGGAAACTAGAAAATTGGAGGTTCATTCTCTTATACTTAGGACACCATTGACTTGTCCTTAAGCTATGTCATTTTTAACGACCTCAAACTAAGAACATTCAAAGAAATATACCTCAAAATCTGTAGTCTCAACCAACAAGATGACGTTTTAGTGACCTAAAGTATAATTATTAAACAACGATCATAGGTAGATCGCACCATATTTCCAAATGATAAATATTCACATTTAGAGCCTAATGTCTCATGATTTTACTTGTATTATTCTTACTTATAAATCGATGTTTTTGATGTCAGTACACGACGTAAAAGAAAAACATTAAGAAAGCTACCATAGCATTTATAAAGAAGTTTCTGCCAAAATGAATAGTTGCTCAATGACATTAGTGTATGTCCAATGACTAGAGGTCTTGGCGAGTTCCCCATCCTCAAATTTTTGCAATCTCAAAAAAAAAAAAAAAGCATTTATAAAGAAATTTCTAAGTAATTTACATCCAAAATTGAAGTCATTGGTGAAGAAGTCCATGACATTGCATTATTGCGTTACCCTAATAAGTCTCATTTCTAACAAAGTGTGTTCCCCACACACCAAAGTTAAACATGCAGCTGAATATGAATCAAACCACCACATGATTTTGCCTTTAATTGGTTTGCAAGTTTCCAAGTCTTCACATTTCTCTTGAAGATTCCAATATTCAATTATCATTTACTATTCTTTATTTTCTCATATAAGTTATATATATATTCAAATTCTTCTATTCCTAATTATTGGTTGACAGTTTTTTTTATTACGATTAAGTTAAAATAAACATGAGCGAAGAGTAATTGACCTGCATGTCTTTGTTTTAAGATCATAAATTTAAATTTCCATACTCCACATTTATTGTATATAAATTAAGATAATTTAACCCATACTTGGAACCAAAGACGAAATTCAATACTCTTGAATATTATATTAGAGAATATGAGGTTCCACCTCAAAACTAATTAGCAATGAGAGAAGTAACCCATATCTCTTTTATATTGATGTTGAATTCTCCCATTTGTGAGATCCTAACATATTAAAACTTTATTTTTTTTCAAGAAAAGGAATAAGAGAGAAAAAAAGTGTTGAAATATGAGCATAGAAATTTGCATCATAACTTTCATGTCAAAGCAACCTTGCTTAAAAGATAAAATAATTTGTCAGGTAGATCTTAATTAGGAAGTTTGATAGGAAGATACAATATTAGATAGTGTGTGCACGCATCTTCCTATCTCATAAATGTTCGGGGGACTCTTCACGTTTTTAATAAGAGACAATAGTGAGATCCTTAACTAGCCCTTTCAAAATGGATTTTCTCTGGGTTTTGCTTCAGATCTCAATTTAACTTTTTTGGATTGAATACCCACATTTGAACTTAATGATTTCTGATACCATATTTGTTATTAGTATTTTTTTGATATTCGTGACTGTCCGGGCCAGTTAGTGTGTGCATTCATCTCTGATATCATATTAAATAGTGTGTGCATTCATCTCAAAATCAATTGGTGATGAGAGAAGTAGTTTGCATATCTTATAAATGTCCGGAGGATCCTCAATTTTCCAATGTAGAACAATAATGAGATCCTTAATGGTGGCCCCCTACCTAAGAATTAATTTCCTACAAATTTTTATGACATCTTAATGTTGTTAGGTCAAGTGAGTATGTCACATGACACTAGTTGAGGTGTGTCCAAATTTTCCCGAATTATCTTAAATGTTAAAAAGAGCACTACTACAAAACTAGGATATAATGATATTATAGAAAAGTGTCACAAACATTTTAGATGATACTTTTCTACAATCATTGTATCGCACATCATCTATTCTCTTTAGTTGACACTTTTTAATAAGTGTCATTAAAATGTTTTAGATGATACTTTTCTGGAATCATTAATCTTTGTTTGATGACACCTAAACAATATCAATAAATATTATTTATTGACACTTATTTTTAATCACCAAATAATCAAACATGACTCTTTATTTTAATCATATATCTTTAATTATTGACAAATATTTTATTATCAATTTATATTATTTCATGACGCTTGTTATGTCTATTTGCAACTTTTTTTTTGCTCTTAACTATTATCATACACACATAATATTCTTCAAGAAAAATAACTTTACCAATAAAAGACTTGTCAACAAATAAAATTTCATTGATGACTTAAAATATTTGTATTGAACAAAATAACAAAAGGACAATAATATTACACTTGTGATAAATGTTCACACAGTTTTTTACAACAAAAATAACTAGTAAAGGATGAGTGCATTTCTTCACCGCTTCATCCTTTGAGTGTGTTCATGCAAAACCTAAAAAAAATGGAGTTTCAAACAACCTTCACATATTACATATTACTTAACATTAACATATGAGCTTTCTTACCAATAAGAAAAGAGCTTCAAGCAAGAAAAGAAAATTTAAGTAATTCTAACGAGTATGCATGAATAAATCTTTCAGAACCTTAAGCAAGAAAAGAAAATGAAGAAAAGAATGAAACTTACATCAAAATTTGAACGCTTGGAGGCTTCAATACATGTATTTTCCCTAGCCTCTTTACTTTCATGTCCATATTCCCTATAAGCATCAAACCAATATATGTTTCAGCTTCAATCTAAAACTAAATATTTAAACAGATGTGCCTATATGTTAAAAACTAAAATAACCTTAAGGAATTAGAATAGATAAAGTTTACCTCTTTAACTTGCAAAGCATTCACTAGAAGAAAATAAACAAATTCTCCACTATATTAGCTTCAACAATATAGAAACGAGACATCAACAAATTGATCAATAAAAAAAAGAAGAAGAATAAGTCATTAACTAGTTGTGCTATTGAAACTTAATCACACAAACCAGAAGAAAAATGTATGGTTGGACATTGTTATTATACCCATAGTTCAGAGTTATACCTCCACTCAAGATGGATCTAAGTCAAATTCGGCTCCAACATTTAACCTAGATAAGAACAATTAAAACAAAAAAAATAATTGTAAAAGTCAAACATATAAAGTTTTAAAATAAGCACATGCATGTAAATATTGCATAGAAAGTAATAACATATTACTTAACAATAACATGTGAGATTTGGCAAAAAGAAAAAAAATAATAACATATGAGCTTTCTTATTGATAAGAAAAGAACTTCAACCATCTACATTACATACAAACCAAAGAAGTTTTTTTTTAAAAGTATAAGAAACATGTAAATATTGCATAGAAAGTAAGTTACTGAAAATGAAGACTAAACCTCTCATTTTTCTACTCGACAAACTCAACAACTTCCTGCAAGATTGTTTAGAAGTATCCACAACATTATAATGAAAGCATTGGTACCTGAGACAAACCAACAATTATTCCAAACTCCAACACATTTTCACCCATTTGATTGAACAAAAAAATTAATATATATATACACACACAAAGAAGACGTACCCATTTCAACTAGCTTCTCTATCATACCGTGGCTGCCTATTCGGAGATCTTGCAGCTAGAAAATCCAACAAAACTCATAGAAAACACATCAAATTCAAGGACTAGAAGAATTGGGCAATCGACAAATAATAGAGTGAAATCAAAAGTATCTACAACATTATAATGGAAGGTGAAAGTTAG
The DNA here is from genome assembly GCA_036507275.1 of Sicyos edulis. Classification (NCBI taxonomy): domain Eukaryota; kingdom Viridiplantae; phylum Streptophyta; class Magnoliopsida; order Cucurbitales; family Cucurbitaceae; genus Sicyos; species Sicyos edulis. The sequence continues at coordinate 6,871,226 of CM071856.1, read as the reverse complement.
TAGTCACACATATTCAGTCACAAGTCAAAATTACTAGATAGTCGAGAAAAAATCTCCACTCATTAATTTTTCCTTAGCACAACTCTTTGAACCTGAAAAGTAAACATGAACTAGATTGTTATTTGATTGATCACGTTGTGCAATAAGAAGAAAGTTATTATAGTTCTTTCAAATCATTAAACTATATATATAGAGCAACCAATGTGACTACACAAGAACGTGTTTTAGCTCAAGGATGTGATAACAAAACTTACTTAAAAGTCTCACTTGGATGCCATTAAGTTTTGATAATCACTGCAATAGAAACAGTGGTGAATTGAGGATACTCATTGCTTGCATTTTTCAGCCAAGCAACAAAAAATAGGTCAATAACCACACTTAAATTATAGCTTTAGACCTCACATGTTGAGACAACCCCAATGATGTTGGCCAATTCCAGATGCTCCCGAGCATCCTACACACAATATGCAGATACTACACTCATACGACTTCCAACAGCAAGAATCGAACCGCAAACAACCTATCAAACAATTCCAATCAGTAACAATCCATCAACCACTATCAATTAACCATGGAATCGAGTTAAGAAACTTAACCCAAAATCCGAAACCAACACGGCTGTCCAATATCGGCAAAGCACGAAACTGGTCATAAACACTAACCACCTTCTCGAAACCCAATAGCTCCCAACGGTCGCCACACCTAAACGTAATATACCCATTAATCGCAACTCCCCAAATCCAACCAAACCAACACAACAAAAATCAGTAAAGCCTTGAAAAACAACTTACCCACTACCCGAGCAGGTCGAAAACGACACGTCGTGTGAGCTGAAACTAGCGAGCAAAGCTGAACGACGCTGAAACGCCCGTCTGGCGTCGGCGTGATTGAGCGGCTGAAGCTGCTCCCGGAGTGGGGTTGCGCACGCTGAAAAGGGGATCGTCGCGGGCGAGGGTCTGCAGCTGAGTGGGGCGGGTAGTCGTGTGCGCGCACAAGGGTGGAGAGAGGCGCGGGTTCGCACTGGCTGCGGCTGTGCTGCAGGACGCGCGGGCGCGGGGATGGGCAGGATGGCTGCGTTTCCGGTGGTGGCAGCGGGTGGCACGATGGTCAGCACGACGGCGGTGGAGGCTGACGGCCTAGGGTTTGAGGTGGGTGAAGGTAGAAGAAGAAAAAAAGAATGGGTTTTGTTTTCTTTTTATTTTTAATTCCTCTTTTCCCTTTACTTTAAATGCTATTTTCTTTGTGTGAATTGTGATATTTTGAAATTTACGTTTTCTTCTTCCACGTATACTTTCTTCCAAAGTTACAAATTATGTTATTTAAAAAATATATATATATATATATTTTCTTTTTTTTTTAATTGAAAAGAAAATTCTCTGTTTGTTCTATTTTTTAAAAACCACTCAAATGGTTTTATATTATTTTTTTTCTTTTAGTTTCTAGAATGCATCCACGACAGTTCCTTTTTTGTTTTTATGACAGTTTTTTTAATTTTTATTTAGTTTTTATTTAATTAACTGTCATAAAAAATCATATTTGTAGTAGTGATTCAGATCAAACCACCATGGTATCTCAATTACTCATCACCTGCTATATTGACTAGGAACCAATGGCCTGAATATATATTTTCAAAGGAAAGGTTAACATATATATGTATAAAAAACAATATTCTCCTCCTACAAGAAAAATTCTATGTACTTCTTTTGTTTCAATGTTATTTTCTTTTCTCAGCAACCAATCAAGCAACCATAACAAGAAAAAAAAGAACTCCATTATAAATGAGGGGAAAAAAATGGAACCTGGGAAATTCCATTAACAAAACTCATCAAACTCATAAGGCAAACGATTCTTTAGTTCGATTAACACAATCAACAACCTAACAATTGACCATTAAATCATGTACAACTTAACAAAACTAAAACATCCCCTCTAAATAATAGGCTTGAGAATAGATCTTACTAAACAACACCAGCAACCCATTTGTCCATAAAAGTGGCAGCTCAAAATTCATTAAAACATCCATACTTAGCCAAAAGCAACAACCTCTTAAAATTTTATTATTTCTAATATTTAACCAATTTTAAACCAAAGACATCTCATATCCTATATTATTTTAATCCATTTAAATCTAGGTAATTCTAAAATAAAATTTCAAAGAATAAATTTAAATTTAAATTGGTACCTTAAAGTGTTGGGTGTTACATAAAAATGATGGTTAAATTTCTCTTCATTTTAAATCAATCTACTTTATCAAATCAATACTTAAATTTATCGATTTAAAGCACATGATTACTCAAATGCCAAAGAGAGTCTTAAAATATATAAGGTGATGAGTTCAATACATGTTAATCACATACTTAAGATTTAAAAATTTAAAAATTAAAAATTAAAAAAAAATTAAAATGTGATATCTTAATTGAGTTTTAAAATTTAGGTGATGTTAAAGTATTGTAAAAAAAAACCAAATCGAAGGATAATTTATAATAATACAAAAAGAAAATAATTATTTTAAAATTTTCATATTTTTGAAATACAAAATCAAAAAATGGTTATTTTAACTTCAGTTTTAAATTCCTAAGTTTTATATTTTAAGTTTTTAAATCAAACATAAATTTATAAATTCTTCTTAAATTTTTTAAAAATCTCAAAATTTACAAATTAATATCACTATACGAAAATTATTATAAACTAAAATTAATATAAGAAAATGTTGAGAATTCGCTCATTAATTGATGATTCTAATAAAGTGTCATAATACGTGTATTAATTGATGATTGTAATAAAGTGTCATATAATGCGAGTTAATCGATGATTCTAATAAAGTGTCATAAAACGCGTGTTTTTCATTTATGACACTTTAATTGCATTTCCTTCATAAATTTGGTTTGGGATAAGTATCATCTATTCCCATTTTTCTAGTAGTGGAGAGAGAGAAAAAAAAGGAAAAGATACTAAGATAAAAAGATACTATATTGAATGCAAAATGATCCCATCAAATAACTTTATTCTATTGCTCTATGAGTAATGGTATGTCAAATTCAAGGCCTTAAAGAAAGTTTTATAGATTTTAAAACGAAGAAATTGGTCTTTTCAAGTTTCCAATGATATTATGACAATGCACATCATCCAATACGACTAAACAATATCAATTTAGCCTATCAAACTTTACAATATAATTTACGCAATGACCAAATCCTACTCCTTATTAGGTTTGAAATATGAACCCTAGGCCATTAATTTCATTCATTTTTATTCCAACTAGAAACCTCATTATGCAATCCAAGTCTTGGTTGTGTCCATATTTACCATTCAAAACATAGGTAAAACCTATTATATTGTGGGGAGCAAAATAAATCTAAAAAATTGTATTTAATGGGGAGGGAAGTGGTTAGTAAAGCTTAGTTAAAGGGTATGAAGCAAAATAATAGTCTTTATCTTAACACTTTTCCTGTTTGTGTTTAAAGGTTGTTCTTCTCTTTGTCGAGAAGGTATTGGACTTTTTTACTTAGGGATAAAGCACTTTATCATTTATGATCACTTCTTTTTGGTCAATGTTTCTTACATGTATATTTTTTCAATGCTCTTGAAAAAAACAGTTGAGGAATATAGCATGTCCTAGGCTGCATATGTGATAAACTTCAAGTTATGATGTCAACTTCTAAAAAAGAAACCATTATAATCTTTAGTTTTAGATCTAAACATCTTGATAGTAAAGAGGTTTTAGTATCATGGGTTAACATGAATTTATGTTAATTTATGCCAGTGAGCTTTAATCTTTATCGATTGAAATGTTTTAATTCTTTTCTCTTAAATGTGTATGTTAAAGACTCTATATTAGAAAAAGTGGAGAACTCATAGTAATATATAGTGGATTACTTTTCTTGTTGTTCGTTGGTAATGAGAGGAGTAGCCACATAACATAAATATTGCTATAATGTCTCTACTTTTTCCGATGTGAGATCCTAACATGCTCCTTAAGATGATGCATTTTTTTGGTTGGACCGAATACTCATTTGAATTTTATGTGCTTTGAATTCATATTAAATACTCATCTCATTACTAATTAATTTTGAGATGAATGTTCATACTATCTAATAGTATAAATAATTCATTTAAAAAATGTAATGCGTGTTCTTAGTGTTGAAATTGTTTAGTGTGAAGTTTCTTGTTCTTGGAAGCACTTTTTAGTTTTCAAAAGAGTTGTTTGATTTTTAAGAGGCAGAAAAGTCTTAAAATTTCTCAACCATTTTTAAAATTTCCTTTAAGATATTCTGACATCTAAACATCTGAAATTAAGATCTTCTACATTTATAGAGTTGGCATATGGGCTTTCAGTTGTAATAACCTTTGGGCTAGGCCATTAGATTATATCTTATTGTTTTTCGGCCTAACTATTTGAACTTAAATTTCATTTAAACATTTTATCTAGATCTCATACAACCCTGTAATCTAAAAAAAAAAAAAAAAAAAAAAAAAAAAAAAAAAAAAACAAAAACAAAAACAACAATATTTGTTTTGTTTTGTTTTTTTTTTTTTTTTGAATTTTATTACATTTAAACCTCAAATCCACAACCAATTGATTACTATTTGATACATGATGTCATATTGTATGTTAAAAGTTCATCACTAGCCCAATGGAGTTTAACCCAATAATTATGAAAGTCGAAATTATCAAGATTACTAACTAGCCCACTTAACGTATAGTTCATTATCTAGAAGTTTCCTAGAAAATTGTAGAAATCTTTAGAATTTTAGATTTGTGTAGACACGTAAAAAATGTCATAGAAATTGTCAAATATCTAGATATTTTTAGAAATACTCTAGACAAATGTGCGGTCCATATTGTCTAATCCACACTATAAATACTCCCCCACCCCCCATATTTTATATCTAAGAAAAAGTAAAAGTTGTAGTTTCCTACAAAGTGTCTTCAAGAAGTCCCGGTGTGATTTTGTAGTGTGAGTCCTAATCACGTGTCTTGTAATCTCTTCTTAAGGGGTCTTAATAAAAAGCGTTGGTGTTTCCCATAAAGAGTTGTGTTCAACAATCTGGTATCAGAGCCAAGTTGTGTGATAGGTTGTTGGATCTCTTGAAATTCTTAGTATGCTCTGTGATTGCAGCTCTGACTGATTTTCCACATCAGAATGATTTCTTGAGATTGTTAGTAAGTAAGTTTCTTCGTGTCGTGAGTAGTCTGTGACTCTGCAAGTTTTGTGTCGAAAATAAACTTGTTTGGTATTATTGAGGTACAACCAACACAATGGGTGATCTCTAAGTCATCAGAGTAATCAAGAAACTCAAGAACAACAACTACAAAACGTGGGCAACATTCATGATGTCTTACTTACAAGGGCAAGATTGGAGGTCGTTGGTGGAAGCAGAACTATGCCGCTAGAGGAGGATACTAATGGGCTTTGTGGAATTGAAAAATCAAAGCAGGAAAAACAATGTTTGCGTTGAAGACCATCGTCGAATAAGAGATACTGGAGCACATTCAAGACAACAAAGCACCGAAAGAAGCATGAGACACGTTTGTGATGCTCTTCTAAGAAAAGAATGATACGAGGCTACAACTTCTAGAAAGTGAGCTATTATCCATCTCACAACACGACATGACGATTGCTTAGTACTTCCACAAGGTCAAGTTGATATGTCGAGAGATTACTGAACTAGATCCGAAGTTTGTCATTGAAGAAGCTCGGATGAAAAGGATCATTATCCAAGGATTGCGATCGAAGTATAGAAGCTTCGTCATTGACATACAAGGATGGCCCACTCAACCATCACTTGTAGAGTTTAAAAATTTGTTAGCCAGTCAATAAGCCATGACTATGAAAATGAAAGGTATCACACTAAAGAGTGAAGAAGAAGCACTCTACACAAACAAAAGCTCGAAAAAATCTAAGCAACCATCCAAGGGTGGAAATGCTGACAAAGGAGGAGGTCATCAAGAAACCGTACAACCTTGGAGAGCTCATAAGAACGAAAATAAGAGTTCTCAAGGAAACAGGTTTGAAAGTAATTGCTACAATTGCGAAAAAAAGGGCCACATGTTAAAGTATTGTTGGTCAAAGAAAAAGTCCGTTGAAAGCAATGCAACAACTTCCAAAAATGAGATGAAAGATGAATGGGATGCTGAAATACTATATGCCTAAGAAGAAGAGCAAGCACTTATGACAATGGTGAGAGAGCATAATGATTATGAGAATGACTGGGTCATTGATTCGGGATGCTCAAACCACATGACTGACAAACATATTAGGAAACTCCAAGACAAGAAAGAGTTCAACGAAAGTCATGTAGTACGTACAATCAACGACACACAGTTATCGCTTGCTAAGATCGACAACATAACGATTGTGCCTGAAGATATGAAGGTCTATAAAGGCATTAAAATATCGGAAAATCCAACAAGTTGGGAGCTCCTACACCTCGAGAGATGTAATATTTGAAGAAGCATCTTGGTGGTGGTTCTTCTAAAAGAAAGTCTTACCAGACTCAAGCAACATTGAAGAAATTCTACAAGAGGATACAGGAGAGAAAAATACACACATATGGTCAAGTGATGACGAGTTTGAAGAACCAAACGACACTGATGTTGGTGATCGAGAAATAACTTAACCAATCGAACTCGATGAAAATGAAATGCCACCTCCACAACTTATAGAAAGCAAAAAAGAATACAAAAGTCAAATCTGGAGAATGCTAATACAACTATTATAGAGATTAAGGACGAGTTGGAGGCGTATGAAGAAGTAGCAGAAAACTTGTCTGGACCAAAGGTGATGAAGGAAGAAATTATAGCTTTGGAGCAAAGTGAAACCTGGGAACTAGTGTCAAGATCAAGAGATGTCAAACCTTATTCTTGCCAGATGGATTACAAAATAAAGCGTCGCTTGGATGGATCAATCGAAGGATGCAAGTCTCGCCCCGTAGCTCGAGAGTTCTTTCAACATGGTATGACGAATGTGAGTTAGTGCTGAGGGAGAGTGTTCACTAACCCAATAAAGTTTAGCCCAATAATTATGAGAGCCCAAATTATCAAGAATACTAAATAACCGACTTAAAGTATAGTCCATTGTCTAGAAGTTTCTTAAAAAATTGTGGAAGTTTTTAGAATTTTAGATTTATGTAGACATGTAAAGTATGTCCTAGAAGATGTCAAATATCTAGATATTTTTAGGAAGAGTCTAGACAAATGTGTTGTCCAGATTCTCTAGCTCACACTATAAATACTCCTCCGCCTCACCATATTTTATATCCAAGAAAAAGTAAAAGTTATAGTTTCCTACAAAGTATCTTCAAAAAGTCCTAGTGTAATTATGTAGTATGAATACTAAACACTTGTCTTGTAATCTCTTCTTAAATGGTCTTAATAAAAAGCATTGGTGTTTCCCACGAAAAGAGTTGTGTTCAACAAACCACTCCTTTTGCCTCTCACAATATTAATTCATAATTAGTCTCAAGTCTAATTATTTTTAACTCCATGATTAATTTATAAATAATGATGAGATCATTTGTAATTAGCAAAACATTCTGCAATGCTAATAACTTGCGTAGTAGTTTAGATAATTAAAAAATACTTAATTTTAAGGGTATATAGCAATAACTTGATAATAATTCTGAATGGTACAAAGGTTTAGAATTTTGTATGTTTAGTTGGAGGATCAACCCTTTAGAGGAGTGGTTTGCATACTCTTCAAGTTACAACCTAATTAAATTACAGCAAAAAATTTAATGAAATAAAAAATAATTTATACCCTTAAATTTAAGATATTCTATTAATTTTCTACAAAAATAAAGCATGACAAAACTAAGTTCAACTAAGGCACACATTCATTGCTATTGCACAAAGCTCCAAAATATGCACAAATTTCAAACAACAATCCACAACATTTCCGTCATTTTTATTATTATTTTTTTTTTTGGAGAATGACATTTTGAAAGTTTTAGGAGCGGTTTGACAGTACTTTAACTTTTATATTTTTTTCCTTGATTTCTAGAATAAAAAAAGACAAATATATATCTTTTCAAAAAAAAAAAAAAGACTAATATATAAATATATATTTTTTTCTGTTTCTTACTATCTTAAAAAAATAAAGAAAAAATAGAAAGAGCTAACTACGATGGAATAGAAATATTCAACCTTATACATCTTTGTTATGGGTGAGCTCTCTTGTTGACAAACATAACCATACCTTTTTTTTTTAGAATATAACCATACCTTGTTTGATAATGAATATTTGTTTCTATTTTTATTATGTTTTTAGCATTATTTTTTATAGTTTAAAAGGTATGTTTAATAATATAAGAAATATAGATTGCAAGATTTAAAAAAATGAATTTAGGAATTGTAAGATAAAGAATTAAAAAAATTATATAATAGATATAAATATGAATATGATGAAAATGAATATAAAATAGGTTTTTTTTAGGAATAGACTAAATTGAAAAAGTATTTACCATACTAGGCAAAAAAAAAAAAAGAAGAAGCAATTATAGCCATACCGTGTATAATTAATATGTAATACCATATTAATATGCAATACTATATTAATAATATATAGTATTGTATTAATAATACATAATACTATACTAATAATACAAAATACTATATTAATACTCCAAATTATATTGCATAATAAATATTAATTACATCATATATTTGATTATGAATTAAAAAAAAAAAAATTTAAATTTAAAAGTAAATGGATAGAAAAGATTTTGATTCGTATGGATAAGGATGTCTGGAAAATGCGTTTGTTATTAAGAGGGGATTTAAGTGCACGGAAAATAAGCTACGAGTATTTGAAAACATTAATTTTAGCCTTGAAAAAGAGTGGAAAATTGCTCCCCATTCCAATTTCTTTATGTCATTTACAACTATAACATCTTTTTTTAAAAAATTACATGCAATCACAAATTTCAATGAAGCCTTTTTATTCTGCTCCAGATTAAATGTTATGACCAGTGAATTGATTGAAAGTTATCAACATATTCATCGAAGGCTAATTGATTGAAATGTGAACATTTTGATTATTACATGAACTAGGTTAGTATTTTATCATGTATAATTATTTTTTAAAAGTGCTATTATTTATATTTTTTTGCACCAATCTCAAAATCAATTCGTTAAAAAAGAAATAGTTCACATGTTTTATAAATATTAAAAAGATCAATATACTTTTTAAAGATGATGTCACTTTTGAAAAAACAATTTTGAGTTGGATTCTAATTTTATTTTTATTGAATTAAATACTCGTTTGAGTTTAATGATTTGGCATATGCATTTATCTCAAAATTAATTAGCACTGAGAGAAGTACTCAATATATTTTATAGAGACCAATAAGATCTTCAACCCTCCACCTCAAGATGATGTTATTGCTAAAAATTTTGAATCAGATCCTAATTTTATCTTTATTAGACCGAAGACTCGTTGAGTTTAACGACTCGGATACCTTATTCAATATAATTATGTGCAATCAATCTCAAAATCAATTAGTAATAAAATAAGTAGCTCACATATTTTTAAAAAAATAATTTTTTTTTTTGGCTTTTTCTATGTGAAACAATGTGGGAATGTAGGATCCTCAACATTACCTTACGACACCAAGATGTATCTTGCAGTGACTCAATTATAAAATTTCAACATTAATTATATATATAACTATCCGTGCAGTTTGCGCACACCTCATATTATTGTCACACGATATATTGTCTAATTCTATGATATTTGGATATTAAAAAATTTATAGAAAATTAATTACTAAGGCCCCGTTTGATAACCATTTGGTTTTTTATTTTTGGTTTATGAAATTTAAGCTTATTTCTACTCAAATTTCCTATCATGTACTCTATCTTTCTTACAATGTATCTATATTTCCTTAAGAAAGTAGGTGAATACTAGTCAAATTTCAAAAATAAAAACAAGCTTTTGGAAACTACTTTTTTTTTTGTTTCTAAATTTTTATTTTGTTTATTAAACTATAAGTAAGATGTAGATATCCAAATAAAAAAAAAGTGTAGTAAGGTAGTTGTTGTAAACTTAAATTTCATAAACGAAAAACAAAAAACAAAATAGTTATCAAACAAGACCTAAATGAGTGAACATTATAGATTGATCCCATCAAATCAACATCGAGCAACTAAACCCGAAACGGGTATGTTCATGTGTAGAAAAATGGGAGGTGGCATTGTGTTGAGAGATGGCAGCTTTATAGGCACACCAGCTTGCCCAATTCTTTGTCCATTCTTGTATTTAAATTTCCGTACCATATCTGCATCTTTATCCTCCATAGTTTAGTTCATATCAACTTTCAATATCTTGGTAATAACTTTATATCTTATGGTTAAGGCTTCTCAAATTTAGAGGTTAAAAATTCAATTTACAGTAATCATATATTTAAAAATTAAATTTTTATATATTCAAATATTATACAATCAAACCATATATCTCATAACAATAGTCCAAGTGCATTCATTCGTGACCTTCGAAACTTATTTAGTTGTAATGTTATTGTTTTTTCAGTTTTGAAAAATGAGCAGTTTCCGTTCCACTACCAATTCTTCCTTTCGCTTTGCCTTTTTTGTTAGAAAAACTTTATATTTCTTACAAGTATGAAGAGAAATCCAAAAAATGAGAAAAAATGACCCTTTTTTTTAAGGAAAAAAAATCAAATATTTAGCAGTATTAATTAATCTCAAAAGTATTGCTCTTTCGAAATTATTATTAATTTTTTTAAAAAAATAGGAGATTTTACATATATAACCAAAAAAAAAAAAAGGTAAAGTATTTGTATTTGTAGTAAAATATCAAAACTAATTCAATTGTAATAGAAAATGCAAATTAAGTTCTATCACCTATAGAATTTAATTAGTGATAGAGTTTTATCATTGATTAGTTCTATCACCTATTGAATTTAATCGCTGATAAATTTATTCTATTACTTGTTAAATTCTACCATTAATAAAAATTATATGCTATAGATGGATTATTTTAGAAATTGTGGTGTAGCCAAAATGTACAACAAATGATATATATTATTCTTTAAAAACTTATTTAAAAATTTCCTTTACTCTCTAAAATTTAAAACTTTTGATCTCTATAAACTTTAGGTTAAATTTAAAAGTATTTGTTAAATTTTAAATTTTAGTCGAATACATTTGAGTTTTTAGTTTTTCTCGCCAGAAGTTTAATATTTTTCTCAAAATTTGTCTCTAAATAGTATCATCTCTCTACTATATATATCCTCTAAAATTCAACATTCATTTAATGCATTTATATATATATATAAATATATATATATATATATATATATATATATATATATATATATATATATATATATATATATATATATATAAATAGAAATTAAGTTGGCATATAAAATCTGCAACCACCATGCATGCTGTTATGTTACTGATGGATCTCACATGAAAGTCTGAAACCAACGATAAGGGTCATTGCGGTCCCCTCACTGCTTTTATGAAAGCTTAATCTGAAAAAGGCAATTCAAAGCAAAATTGTGGATTCAATATCTCTACAAAAATGGCACTTAATTTCAAATCCACAGAATTGGCACTTTGTTATCACATACCAGCCAAGATAATGTAATGGCTTTGATTTTGAAAGCCATCGCGAAAGCTACTAGTTAAAGCCCCGCTCGAGAAGTAACGAAACGGTGTCGTTTTGTGTTGGAGAACTTGGTTCCGAGCGACATTGTTATTTTCTATTGCTAGCTAGATATGGGTTTGAAGGTTGAGACGGTTAGATAATGATAAGAGTTTAGAGAAGAGGAAGCCATTAATGAAGAAATTAAATATTCATTGAAAGAGAAGAGAAAGAGTTTGATGGAGACTGCATTGTTCATCGCACGATACAAAGAAACCCTAAATAACAATATATAGTAGAGCTATAAGTTTAATCTAAACCTAAATTAAGGATCTATTGGGCTTACACATCACGTAAGAACATTAAGATTAATTACATTAATAATAAAATCAATGTTCTAATATAACAAATAAACACATGATTTTATTTCAAAACCAATTGACAATTAAGACTTGCAAGACTAACAATTGATAAATTTTCACAATTTTTTAGATATTTTCACCTGCTCCTTCTTGGCTTCTATATCCTTTAACTTGCCCCATCTTGAATTTACAATTTTTGGATTGAATCTCAATTTTTTTTTAATAAACAAACTGAATACTCCTTAGATTTCATGGACTATGATATTGTATCGATAACCATGAGGTTCTATTTTAAAGTGAATTGACCACAAACCTTACCATTGGAGTTAATGACCTTGACCCACTGTTCCACATTTAAATGTGAACTGTCTTCAATATCTTTATAAAAATACATGATCTATTTTTTTTATTACCAATTAATTTTGAGGTGGAACTCATATATCTATTATGCTATATATCAGAGCTTCATGTGTTTCATGTGAAAAAAAATGAAAGCTACAGAATTGGATTACAATCAATTAAGTCAACATGCAACCAATCAGTTTGAATTCATAATAGTCTTTTAGCTACGGATATTTATGATTAAACATGATAATTTTAAGAACTTTTTAATTACAATAGTTATATTTAACATCTAATAAATAAACAGTAGTTCGATAGGTTTGAAAAAATAGTAACGAAAATAACAAATAAAACTATAAATTATTAGAAAAAATAATTAAAGCTGAGGTATGCCTAGTGACCTATGCACACTTTTTTTTTTCTTTAAATCTTTTAGAGTCAAAAGTAGATTTGAAATATTATTTCTAATAGTTTCTCCCATCCTTTTGTGTCAAGTTTTCTCATTTCTTTATATCACTTTTCTTACTTTATGAGATTTGGGTATGGCAATGATTCATATTTGATGCTTTTTCTTTTTTGTTTATCAGGTATATTTTTATTTTTTATTTAATAACAAATTGGAATACATGATACAAATATACATTATGTTAATAATCAAAATAATATGTTAGCTAAAACGTAACAAAATTGTATATACAAAAGCAATAATGTTATATAAAACAGTATCATTATTGCAAGACACGGTTAAACAAACGACTTTTGTATTAATTCTCAAAAAAAAAAAAACCCCTTTGTATTTTGAGATGAAAAAATTTGTGGCCATATACGGTTTTTTTTTTTTGAAGCAATGCATATCTATGGTTAGCTCAATAATACGTATACTTGACCGAAATGAGTTAGTGCAAAATAGTTTAATTGTTTGATTGTAAACTAATTCAATACCAATATCAAAGATTCGATCTTGAAAATCAGTATTTGTCCCCCTCCTTCAATATGTATTCAAAAAAAAAAAAAGAAAAAAAAGTAGAGTTTAAGTTATATAATTAACTTAAAGAAAATAATGATCGCAAACAAGAGTAGGTTTTTTTTAATAACAAACAAGAATAGTAGCTCACGGAATGGTATAAAATAAATAAATAACGGTTAAGACCAAATTAAAAAGGATTAAAAATATACATTTTTGGAACTATATATCTTAATACATATAATAAAAAAGTGAATATAATCCAAATTTGATTGAATTTGCACTTGTGGATTGATTTATGGCTGATATGTTTTTAGTTTTTGGTTTTTGAAATTTGTACTTACAATGTTTTTTTTTACTTGGATATTAATATCTTACCTATGTTTTAGCAATCAAACAAAAATTTGGAAACCTATATTTTAGCAATCAAACAAAAATTTGGAAAGAAAGAAAAGTAACTTCCAAAAGTTTGTTTTTGAAATTTGATTATTTTCTTAAGTAAAGATAGATACATTAAAATAAATATGAAATATATCATAAGAAATTTGAGTAAAAATAAGTTTATATTTAAATAAAAAAAAAATCAAATGGGTATTAAATATGAGTATTTTTATTTTCATTTCAAGAAAAGTTTGGAGGGCACTTGCAAATTCTAATAAAAGAAGGCACTAGTAGAATTTCCAATATAGATGGCGGGCATTGCCCGCCATTATTAAACAACAATGGCGGGCAAAAGCCCACCATCAATGCCCCTATCATCGTAACGTTTCGGTGGCGGGCAGGGAAAAGATGGCGGGCACGCCCGCCACCAATATGCACCAATACAAAGGCGAGCCTTGCCCGCCATTAAAACTGATCAAAGGCGGGCATTCTTGCCCGCCATTAATACTTTTTTATGACGGGCTTTTATGCCAGCCACCTTTAATTTTTTTTTTTAAAAACCCCCAACAAAAGGGGTTCAGGCTGTTTTTAAAAAATGGTCAATTATCGAGAATTTGATGGTCAATCATCGGTGCCCGCCATTAAAAGACATTATATTTATAAAAAAACAAAAGATCGAGAAAAAATCGGTGCCGCCATTAAAAGACACTATAGCTATAATTTATTAAAAATGATATATATTGCGCCCGCCATTAAAAGTTATTATACTTTATAAAAAAAGGAATATAGAGACAGTCAATTCTAAACTTTCTAATAACTATCCAATCCCCTATTAAACTCTAGTTTTTAACGAAATCAATCACCCACACACTAACTTATATGGAATTCTAACTTCTAAACATATATGCATGTGTTCTTAACACAATAATAGATATGCACACGAAATTTCGGCAGCATGACGGGGCAATAATGCGATCCCAAAAAATTTCACCTGTTATATAACAAAACTCTCCACCTGTATATGAACATAATGAAAAATCCAGTACACACCAAATGAGACTTTTGTCCTTCCAGAATCGAATTACATGCATCTAGCTATTCAATTAACATTTAAACTACAACTAATTCATTCCTCCATACATAAACACTAATTTTCTATCATATGTCTACCTATGTACTCTGCCCATTCAACTCGTACCTCATCCATATCCGCTTGAGTGAATGTATTTGGGTCAGTTTTGAACTACAAATTATTAAGACATAAATAAAAACACCAAATTAGTATATGTTCTATATGATGCTATTTAACATGTAAATAAAACTTACAAGTCTCAATACGTGTGTGGTTGTGTTGTATATCATCTTCCGTATGAATATTTGGACGTAAAATCCACATTCTATTGATCCAATTCGTTGAGGGCACTAGGGGAAAAAATAGTTACATATACTTAGTAAACGATAATTGATCAGCATCACAAAAAAAGACTATAAACAAACGAATTTGATTTAACTTTACCTTCACCCATTTCCAATATTATTGTTTCGGCCTCAAATTGTGTCTTAAATGCCAAACTCGGTAAGCACTATATTAATAATTCTAAACATTAGGATGATTAAATATAAATTCAAAATTCAAAAGTTTTCTATTTAGAAACTTACGAAGTTATGATTTGGTATAAACTCTCATGGACCGGATTTTCGCCCAACGAGTTGAAAATGTACGCTGTATTTTCCGCAAGAATCATGACGACCAAAATCCAATGGTGTCTATAGAAATTAATTAACCAATATTGAGTTTGATATAAACATAATCATAAGTATTAAAAATCCAAAATGTAGAACACATACCCAGTATTGAAGGGAAAAAATATTCGCTGATTCATATCAACCCTTATCAACTACACGTTCAACTCGTTCTTCTAGATTTTGTTTCGTCGAAACCATTGCAAAATCGCCACCGTCTACTAGTATGTAGTTAGCTAGTATCTCTTTATCGCAAATTTCCCATATGTAACTGAAATAAAATATGGAAACGTTATTAAAGTGGTATGCGAATATAATATTTGAGGAAGAAAATAGTTTACTTACCCGATGTAACAAAGTATGGAAGTATATCCAATTTCTTCCATATTACAATATTCCAAAATCTCGTCTTGTGCAATATAACAATCGGGAAGAAAACCGGTTATGGTAAGTGGGATACGTACTAGTCCACCAACTTTGAGTTGATCTCTAGCGTAGTTATGTACTAAGCTTGATCATAATTGGAATGGTCGTGTTTGATTGATGGGATTGCGAATCAAAGCTGTCTTCTTACTAGTAGGTGATATAGACTTCTTAGTAGTCATTTTTTGGGTTTAGATGGCTGACAATAAACATTTTCGATTATTAGTAAAATAAATGTGTTACATATTAAATTATTATAATGTATGATTATATATATATACCTCCGTTGTTGTAGTATGTGTCTTAATTAATGATTTTGGCCATGACACGAAAGTGTTCCAAGCTTGTCTGAGGTATTGCATCTCCTCGTTTAAAGGGATGGGCAAGTATAGGTCCTCGTTGCCTTCAAGTATCAAATTGATCGTGACACACGCATTGAATTTCCCCAAAGGCATACCATGTATCCTATCAGATAGGTCGCTCGATTCATACAATGTACCAATGGCAACAATGTCACCTCTGTGTTCAACGGCTAGTTTACATGCCGTACCCTTTAAAAAAAGAAAAAAAATCAGAATTAACATACAATGATTCAACTATATTATTAAAGTTCAATAATATAATACTTTCTCCTCCGAAATCAACTGGGACATCATTAGGATGATCAATTTGTTCTTCAATGATGTCGACCCCTTGAAGAATTTGATTTTCTAACCTGATGCCATCTCTATTGCTTCCCTCACACGGAGAGTTAAATCGTTGAGAGAAATCTACTTGAGTGTCTGGCTGAGTTGGTCGTTCACCCATCTTCGACTTCAGATGAGATATCTTAAAGAAAACTGATGGAGTTACAAAGCGACCAGCTCCCCTTACAAGCCCACGATGTTCCGACGTTCCCAATGTTTCAACCAAAATATCTTGACCTTCATTTGTACGTTCCAAGTTATCCTGTTGAAAAAATATTTTAGATTCACATTCAAAGAGTTGAACCCAAACAATATACAAAAGAAATGAAACAACAACTTACAATTTTCTCGACCGTTTCAATTGTGTCTTCGTCAACGTACTCTTTATTCTTCCCCTTTCGAGCTGCTTTCCATAATTCAGCATGGCCTGAGAGATTACTTTTGATATCTATATGCTACAATTAAAATTAACAGCACATGAGATTTAGTAAAGTAGAAAATACATGATAAGAAACATAAATTCTTAGGGTAGATAGTTTCTTACTAGTTCATGACCGAGTTGAGCATATCCCTTTCGAGCCGTACGATGATCATGATACTTTTGTTTAGCTTGTAATGCTTTTTTCTCATCACTTTCTTTCTGTATAACATATAATTATATGAATATATTGAAGGTTATAGACATTACACTCATAAAAAAATAGTTACCTTGAAGTTTTCTGACAATCTGATGTCTACAAATTGATCCCATTGCTTTTGTGTGATCGCAGTGTATTTAACAGGTGGTGTTCTTAATCTCTCGGGTTGATCTAGAAATGGTTGAACGTACTTGTTTAGATTGTATCTAAACGTTCGGAACGTCGTCGACATACACATCATGACATTATGTTTGGACATATGATCAACTTAAAACGTCATCTGCTAACAATAGAATAAGTTAGATTAATAA
Organism: Sicyos edulis; assembly: GCA_036507275.1. Classification (NCBI taxonomy): domain Eukaryota; kingdom Viridiplantae; phylum Streptophyta; class Magnoliopsida; order Cucurbitales; family Cucurbitaceae; genus Sicyos; species Sicyos edulis. The sequence goes on along the minus strand of CM071856.1, from coordinate 6,853,764 downwards.
TTTAGTATTGAAATACATAATGAAATTTAGATGATATGTAGTTACCTCTATAGAATCCCAGATCAACTCTTTTAATGCATCAGGAACAGCATACCAATCTTCGTATGTGATAGGTATTTGGGCCCTAACACACATACCAATATAACTACGCAACTTGGTTGAAGACTCACCAATATCTTGGCCCATTGAGTTGTATTGTACAGTGCGACGCTCTCCTGCCATCCGGTCTTGAGCAAGCTCGCATAATACTGTAACTCCTCTGGTATTTCGGTTTCGAGAAGTCCGTCTGGCACTGGCAACATCATCGACATGATCGCTATCCGACTGAGACATAATGTAAACCTGCATAAGAAAGAATTTATGTTAATTACAGATAGAAAAGATTGTATACATAATATGAGTTAAATAATCACAAAAATAATATCACAAACCTATTTATTAATCCATATACCATCACAATTAGTTCTAACATAGGTGTCTGAGTCATCATCAACAATATTAGGTAGGGATTCCATGATTCCATACCCACAATCTTGGCCAATATCAACTTCATCATGACCGTGTTTTACAACTATTCTATGTGAAGGCATTAGCACCACTGACCAACGAGGGTTAATTGGATCTTTTATGTAGAATACTTGTTTGGTTTGAGTGGCTAAAATGAAGGAGTCGGATTTATGTCCAATGCGATTAAGGTCTATGGTCGTAAATCCCATGTCGTCTACTTTAATTCCACCATTGTTTTCAACCCAATCACATTTGAATAAGACGACTTGGAAACTATTGTAATCAAGCTCCCAAATTTCTTGTACTATGCCATAAAAGGTCATGTCTGACATGATTGGATTTTTGTCTTTCGAACTAGAAATTTGCATAGTTTGAGCTGTTATCATAACTCCACTGTTTTGCACACTTCTAAGATCATCGCGTTGTTTTGTGTGATATTGAATACCATTAACCATATAACTTTCATGAGTGGTAACTTCTGAACGAGGTCCATGTGATATCCACTTTAATGTAGATGATATAGAATGTATTTGAACTCCTATAGCTGTAAAGACCCAACCCGAATGGGGTTCTAAATAGGCCGTCACCTCAATGCATGCATTCAAATCTACAGAAAATTTGCAAGATGGTGTTTGGATTCTAAGTAAAAACTAAAACATGAAAACATCCATTTAAAAATCAACATAAATTCACTGAAACACTGTCCCTGTTTCCAAGCACTGTTCCAAGACAAATACATTTCCAAAACATACTACGATCGGGAGATTTATTTAAAACATACAAACTTTACAACAATGCTAGAATCCGGAAATACATTCAGAAAACACCATAGGGCTCCGTGCCCAACTACATGCATTCAGAGGACATTTAAATCATAAACATAAACATAAGACTCAGAGTTGAACAACGGGTTCCATGATCACAGCTCCTCCTCCAGCCATCCTACCTCGCGCCATGGTTTCCTGAAAGATAAGTAAGGGTGAGTAACAAATTACTCAGTAAGAATCCCCAACCGGGGTACAATACGATATACATGGTCATCTCGAGAAAGATATGCAAGCTATGAATATAAACACAGAATAGAGCACATAGCTTAGCCCACACTTGGGCCTCGGATGCCAACTCAGGGTCTTAGTCCGGAAATCAATCACCACACAACACATCACACAAGTCGCCCTATACGAGAAACAAGTCCCGGCCTCGGCTGTCTCTGTCGACGACGAAGGTACACTGGATCAAGATCCCGAGGAGCTCTCGGTCGGCCTTCGTAATGAGCGTAAGCATGCCGCGCGCTGCACTGCGGACCATGGGGAAGTGCGGGTCCAGAGGCAAAATTTGCCCATGTTCGATCACCACGCCTAACTAATTCTTTGGATCGGTGTCAGCGACATAGGGGTGTGAGACACTGGACACGTAAACTATGTCGGCTGAACCACGCACTTTGAGGCTAAGGAAGCGGGTCGTGGTAGGCTTACACACGAAACCGCCCTTACCATAACAGTGGCAATCGGGGCTACGGCCGAACACGGCGAGGGCGTGCCGACTATCGGGGGCGAGGCAATGCCAAGTCATCATCCCGACGGTTGGGGCATTTAACGATCGCCACCCTCACCCAAGATTGCGGGGCCTACCGCTCGGGTTAGCTAATCCTCACACGGGTCAGGGGCGGAATGACTTGCTCGGCGTCCCCGCCATGGATGCAAGGTACTTTATGCATCGAGTCCGGATGATGCTATCTACCGCACTTCTAACCTGCCTCTAGCAAAGCGACAAACAATTCCATAAAATCCAATACGTGCTAAAAAGAATACAACGAGCCTAGCATGATACTACGAAGCAAGGAGCAGATACGAGCATGCGAGAAAGGAACAACCTAGCATGGATTAACATGAGAATTAACCGGGGAAAGTCATGCTAATCGGGAATTCAGATTAGAGTACTTATCACCAAACATGTCAATAAACACAAACAAGCATACAATCGGCAATCGCATAATATATCGCAGGTCCACACAACTCGGTAAGAAATCCTTACTGGTTGGAAGACCTCTAAACACAAGAAACCTAAGCTGCGATCGAACCCGAGCTAGCTAGCGAGAACCTAACAAAAATAACAATAATTACAATCAAAAGGCCCAAATATAATAAAACAAGCGGGGCTCGGCCGGGAGCACTCACGAGGCACGGCCGACACGCGCGAACGGCTGGTTTGCTCGGGCTAAGGCAAAGTTTGGCGCAAGCCGGGCGCGTTAGGGCTGCAGACACGGTATTTTGAAGGCTGGCTGCGCGTATGTATTTGGGTCTTGCGGACGAGCAAGCTGCAGTGGCGCCTGGCGATGCGGCATTGGCGACGCTGGCGCTGGAGCGCGGCGGCGCGTGGACCGCGGCGACCTTGCTCGGGCGAGTGGCGTCGCGACGGCACGGGCGAGGGCGACGCGTCGCTCGGCACCGGGCGAACTGGCGCGCGCGGGCACGGTCGCGACGGCGTCGCGACTGGGCGAGCGGCGACGCGTCGGCTCGGCAGAATCGGGCGCGAGAGGGTCGGTGGTGCGGCGATGAGGCTGCGACGGCGGCGTCTTGGATCTGGCCGTCTCCGGTGGTGGTGCGGCAGCGACGATGCTTCGGGTGGGGCGGCTAGGTTGGGGGAGAGAGAGAGAGAGAGAGAGAAAAGTGGATTTGGGGGAAAAAAAATAAAAGAAAAAGAAAATAAAAAGGAAAATGGGAAATAAAAGGGAAAAATGGGATTTTAATTCCATTTTCCATCCTTATCCACTTAAAACCTCAAAATCCCATTTCCCGGCTTCCTCCTTCGAGACCCGACCGAAGAAATCTTTTCCAATAAATCAAACTCACTTAAATCCAACTCCCAAAGCAACACTAAAGGCTCGGGCTCGAATCCCAAAGGAAACACACAACAAACCAACACTTTGCCCAAAACCCAAATCACAACCGAACTCCCAAACGACTAGCCCAAACATCTCGGGACTCGCAGTCCAACCCAAACAAGCCACGGCAAGGGCAGGAGCCACCTCGAAGCTCTGAAAATGCACAAATCCTGCCCGAAGAGCCAAAAGACCAAAAGACCCCCAAGGGTCAAAACCGCTCTAACGACCCAACCAACAACCGAAACTTGACCCGAAGGCACCTCGAAAACTGGGATAGAAAACTGGGCTGTTACAATAGCCAACCCAACACGTTCACGCAACCAACTGCTAAAGGTACGATTATGTTCATCTTGAAGCCATTTTTTATTTTTAGACTTAGTAGGATTCACTTTAGACAACATTTCCATGTGTTGATATATATATGGAAGCACTTCATCTACATTATGAAGTATATACATATGTGCTTGATCAATCATATCTTTAGTTGGTGTTTTATAATTGGAGGCAGATAATGGTCGATCGATATTTGAATCTATCATTTTGTTCGATGTTCGCAACCCTACTGATTCAACTCCTTGTAAGAATTCAGAACAAAACTCTATCGACTCTTCCAATATATAATTTTCTCCAATGCATCCCTCTGGACGATTTCTATTTCGAACATAACCTTTCAAAACTTTCATATACCTTTCAAATGGATACATCCAACTCAAATAAACTGGTCCACAAAATTCAATCTAAACACAAGATGCACCACAAGGTGAACCATGATTGTGAAAATCTTTGGTGGAAAGTACTTTTCTAATAGGCATAAAGTGATCACTACATCATCTTGCAATCCCTTCAACTTAGATGAATCGATCGACTTACTACATATAGCTTTGAAAAAGAAACATAACCGAATGATCGCATATCTAACGTGTTTAGGCAAAACACCCCAAATTGCTACAGGTAGCAATTGTTGCATCAAAACGTGATGGTCATGCGATTTAAGCCCGTAAAGTTTCAAATCAGTAAGCGAAACTAATTTACTTATGTTGGATGAATAACCGTCAGACACTTTAAGTTCAGATAAGCTTTTACACACACTCATCTTCTATTTTCTCGATAGTGTGTAACATCTTTGGAGCGGGAATGTCTTTTTATCTCCATTCTTAATTGGGGCTAACTCAGGTCTTAATTTAGCCAAGTCTTCGCGAGTTTTTCTTCCATCTTTTGTTTTTCCAGGAATATGAAGTAGAGTTCCGATAATATTCGAACAAACTTTTTTCTCAATGTGCATGACATCTAAACAATGTCGCACGTGAAAATACTTCCAATACTCCAATTCGAAAAAAATCGACTTCTTCTTCCAATAAGATTCTGTAGGTTGTTGTCCTTTGCCATACGTAAATTGAAGACTATTCAATTGTGCAATAATCTCTTCACCACTTAGAGGTTCAGGGTGTATTCCATATTCTTGTTCTCCATTAAATGCTTTTTTCTGTCTTCTAAATGAGTGCTCGATTGGTAAATATTTTCGATGTCTGAGATACACATTCTTTTTTCCGCTAGGTAAATAAATTGATGATGTTTTGTCTCCACAAATAGGACATGCTTTATAACCTTTTGTAGTACACCCACACAAAGTTACCATATCTTTGGAAAATCATTAATGGTCCACAACAAAATAACTTTGAGCGTGAAGTGTTCTTGCCGATGGGCATCAAAACATTGAATGCCCGTGTTCCATAATATCTTCAGATCGTCGACTAACGGAGCTAAATAAACATCTATGTCATTTCCAGGTTGTTTGGGTCCTGAGATTAATGAATTTAACATTAAGAATTTATGCTTCATGCACAACCATGAGGGTAGATTGTAAATAACCAACATAATTGGCCAACAACTATATCTAGTACTTTGGTCACCATGTGGATTAACTCCATCTGTTGATAGGGCTAGGCGAAGGTTTCTCGTTTCTCCACTGAAATCAGACCACCTTTCATCTATTTCTTTCCATGAAATTGTGTCGGCTGGATGTCGTATGCACCCATCTCGCTGCCGGTCCGTAGCATGCCACGTCAACAATCTTGCAGTTTCTTTACTTCGAAACATTCATTGAAATCTTGGAATAGGAGAGAAATACCACAGGACTTTTGCTGGAATATTTTTCACTCCTTCTTTCTTATTCTTCTTAACCTTCCATCTCGATATTCCACAAGTAGGACACGATTCGCGCATCGACAAGTTCTTTTCGATACAAACAACAATCATTGATGCATGCGTGGATCTTTTCATACTTCATCCCTAAGGTACTTAAAATCTTTTTAGCATAATAGGCGGATATCGGAATTTCATTAGGACTAGGCAACAACATACTCAATAATTCTAATGACTCTGACGAGAAACTTTTATCGCTCCACCCCATACTTTGCTTTCAAATTATAAAGCTTAATCAGTGTTGATATCTTGGTAAAATCTTTACAATTTGGGTACAATGGTTTCTTGACATCCTCTAATGCTTCCTCAAATAAAGGGGATTTGTCGTTAAAATAATTTTGTGCAGCCTCAAACATCCCTATTGGGTCATCCAAGGTCATCCACATTCTCATCTACAACTTGATCTATTGGAACACTTTCACTATTTCTTTTTCTTGAAACTGATTCTCCATGCCAAATCCATGTGTTATAACTTTGATCGATACCATTACAAAATAAATGGTCTCTTATTACATTCACATTTTGGTACTTGGCATTCACACATTTCAAACATGGACAACAAACGACATTCAATCCTTTCGAATGTCTTATGGCATTGTTTATAAATATCTCAACACCCAATCCGTATTCCGGTGACATTCGATCCTTAAACATCCATGACTTATCCATAGTCATTTTAGTAATTCTAGTCAATTAGAGACTTAACCTACAAATTTTTTCCAAAAAGGTAAAGTTGAGTCACACATCTCACTCGTATTACATTGTTTATATGCTATCTCAACACCCAACACATGCATGGAAAGATTTTTCATCATGCATTAATAATACAAAACTAAACTAATATAAAAGACACAATGAAAATTTAAGTTTCTTAAACTAACTTTGGAAACAAAAGTTTCTTAAATTATATAAAAATGTCCATATATGAAACAAACAAATTTGAAGCACATCTTGAGACATAGATGAGATTTGAAGCACATTATCACAAATTTGAGACATATATGAGATTTGAAGCACAAATGAACAAATTTGAAACATATATGGAAAGATTACAAAAATGCATCCATGAAAAATTTCCTTTAAAAAAAAAAACTCTTTCTTTAGAAAATGAAAATGAACTAGAAATTACCTAGTTTTTGGGAAGAAAATACACAAATTTGAGAAAGGGAAACCAAGTGGCGGCACCGGCGGCGTTGATGGTCGGAAAATGGCCGAGAAATGACTACAGATGTGGCGGCGGCGGCGTGAGGGTAGGGTTTGGTTGAAGAGAAGAGAAGAGAGAAAAGGGGAAAAATGGCTAGGGTAGAGAGAGAAAAGAAAAGAAAGGAAAAGAAAAAGGAGGAAAAGAAAAAGGTGGCGGGCGGCCCATGCCCGCCACCAAATCCCTTCTGAGGCGGGCTTGGGCCCGCCACCAAAAGCTAAAGGAGGCGAGCCCAAAAGGCCCAGGCCTGCCTCCAAACAGAAAAGGTGGCGGGCGGGCCTTGCCCGCCACCAAAAGCTTTTAAAGGCGGGCTTAGGCCCGCCACCAAAAAATAAAAAAGGCGGGCCCAATTTTGCCCGCCACCAATTCCCAGGCCCGCCATCTTTCATCCGTGTTTTTTAAACCTCTTCTTTTTAGCCCGCCATCTATAGGAGAATTTCTACTAGTGAGGAAAGAGTGTAACTAGCCACTCATAAAAGAATATTTTCAAACGAAGAAAGGATAGTGAATTAGTGGTGTGTTGACTTTTTTTTTAAAATTAAATGGCGTATTGACTTGATTGATTGATTATAATTCAATTCAATTTCATAGTCAGGAGTTTGATTATGAAAATCATTATTTGTCTATCGTCTTTTCAAAGAGTAATAATATTTTGTATATAAAATTGATGGTCCCCTCCCTAATTTGAATCGAAACTTCTTTTTTCTTTATTATTATTACTTTTTAAAAATTTTAAATTATTTATTGATTTTTATAACCATGGTTAAATTTTCTTAAGCGCTTTCTTTCATTCTTTACTGATTTTCCTTTTCTTTTTTTAGTTCGGTTTTTTTTAATTTGAATTTAGATAATATTTATTTTTATGAATATTATTTTATTTTTATCTTTTTTTTTCTCCTTTTTCAATATTTATAAAACTTATTTTTATAAATACCATATATTTTATTCAATTATAGTTATATATATTATTTATACATTTTTTCTGATCTAGGAGTTATATATGATTAGTTTCCTCATATTTCTTTTCTTTTTTTCTTTCTTTACACTGAACATATTTCTTTTTTCCATTATCATTATTATTTATATATATATATTGCATTTTAAGAACTAAAATGATGGCTCAAGACTAACTCTTAGATTTGATTCGTTGTATTAGTTATGATGTAAACTTAATTTAAAATAAAACAAAGTAAACTTAAAATGATCAAAATTGAGTAAGTATTATATGTTCGAAACATAAAATAGAAAATAGACTCCAAACATAGAGTTAATGATACAACTGTAAACGCCGTCGACAAAGAACACATAAATATTTCCTGTTGATTTTGAACAGAGCGGAACAAACAGAGCTTCCATTTTCTCTCCACCTCCACCGCTCGCGCGGCCGCCGCTCCACCTCTTTCTCCCCCGTACACAGCTTCATTTCCTCGCCGGCGTACGGCGGCCAATATCAGGAGGGGTTTGTTCAGGTGGAGGAATCTACGACTGAAATGAATCCTAATGATTTGATCTGGATAAGGATGGGGTGGACAGATCTTGGCCGTTGGATGGTTATGTGGGGAAATCGAACCTCTGACGCTGGTGTTGACAAAGTTTAATTAGGTATAAATAATAAAATTATTGCGTCACTGACTCATTCGGCTGCCAATTTATTTTTTTTATCCCAAACTCGAAACTCAGCTGTGACATTACTCCGTGAATGTCTCGCAATGTCAGGCTTAGAGACGGGTGCAGTTACCCTTATTCAAAAAAAAAATCTTTTTTATGTCATTTGGACAATGGGGTTGCTGAATGTGAATTTTGAATTAATGAGCCAACTGTTGATAAAATTACTCGATCTTCACATATACCACTTAATATCGATGCAGCGGAAATAAACTAGATTCTAATTATGGCAATAGCTAAAAATAAATAAATAAATGGAGTAAAGAAAGAAAAACAATAATAACATAAAGATCTTACGTGGTTCGGACGAAGCCTACATCCACGGGCGAAGACCCCAAAAATATTCCACTAGAGTTACAAACGGGATTACAAAAGAGCACACTCAAGCACTCACCAAAATCCCAATACACCCAAAGATTTGAACTAACAAAAATTAATTTCTAAATGCAATTAGAAATTAATATAAAAGGAATTTAGAAATAAGAATTATAAAATTCTTATTTAATTTTCTTTTGTAATTTGATATTTGCAAAGGAAATATACATGTGTATATATATTGGATTTTGGGCGGTGGGAACTTTATTAATCCCGATGTGGGATTAATGAAGCAGCACAACACCAACTTTGTTTAGTTTTTTATTTTTTGAAATTGGAGCTGAAAAATCATAAACTCAATATACTAAAATTATTGATTGTATAAATTATCACCGATCAAGACAATTGACTTGCCGTGTGACCATGGACTTTCTTATAATTTTATTCATTTTGTTTTGTAGATTATATAAAATTTAGAAAGTGGATTGCCTGTTTGCTGTCGGTGGAGTTTCTTTTTAATTATTTTTTCATCCAATGATATTGTGCCATGTATTAGAAATATAAATTTGGGTCAGCATTATTGAAAGTTTTATAAATGTGAGCTACTTCATGCACATTATTTAATATGGTAAAAAAATTGACCGCCCGAACATTTTTTGGATTGTATTAAACTATAATGTTCTTAAAAAATAATTGATTTGGATTGATTTTTGAGATAATCAACTTTTTTTTTTTCACCGAGGGTTAGTGGCGCAGTTCGTTATCTTGTCTGGTGTTAATCCATTTCAACTCCACGGTCACGAGTTCGAGCCCGAAAATTGGTATGGGTTTGTTGGTCCCCCTCCCCACTATGCACTAAAAAAAAAAAACTTTTTTTTTGCTCGGTTCAGCCTAACTAAATCGAACAAAGTATATAGTATTATATGTATAAAATTAATTAATAAGATAGTGTTTTAGAATGTTAGTATGTATTATCTTTAAGTTTGGAGGATTTGACTATTAAGGAAGGTCGCATTCATATTCTTCAATCTAAAATTCCGCGGTTTCCCTCAATTCTAGTGGAGTATGATGCACTAGAGGTTATCAAAACTATCACAAAGGACTCTTTTGATGTTTTTGAATTCAACAATATCATTGTTGATATTAAAGAATTGATTTCTTTTTTGAGGATTGTGAATATATATTTTATTGTAATAGATGTTGAAATAGGGTGGTTGACTTGTTTGCCAAGAAGAAAACTGATAGTATCTTTTTTTTGGCATGTCTCTTCCTCCTTTATGGAGGGGAGAGTTGATTTTTGGAAGGGATCCCCCCTGACTCTTTGGTTGGTCGATTAATGAAGTTGTCCAAAAAAAAAAAAAAAAACAATATAGACCTCCTGAGTTTAAGTTTGATACTATTTTTTTTTCTTCAATCAGTTACAAGTTATTGTCTGAACCATATAGAAAAAAGAGAAAAATATATGAATTGCATTGAGTTCAGTATTACAATTCGGAGAAACGATGATGTACATTGCCTGACATCTTTTCTCACAGATGAAACGCACTTTCCATCATAGGCAATGCCCATCATTGAATAGGGTTCTCGCCATTGATAAAGTCTGTCATCAAATATATTTAATGACATGCATTATTCGTCAATAAAAATGATGGGCTTAGAAGATGATGGGGAATGCCCGTCATCTTTATGGGCCTATAATTTTGACATAAAAGCGACAGACTTTGCCTGTCAAATTTAGCCTTTAATGATGGGCATTGGCCGACATTGAATATAAAGGATGAAGGGCAATACCCATTATCTTTTTCTAGGCCCATAATGTGAACGCAACTTCAATACAAACGTATCATAAATGCTAACCAAACAAGAATCCACCGCGCAGACAAATCGAAAGCGAAATACAGAGATATTCGCAAAATTCGAAGAGAAATACAGAGTGGAAAGAAAATGCAAGGAGAATTAAGTGGTTTGATCTTTGACTTACTCCACGAAGGAACGAGAGAGAAGAAATTTTATTTCTGAGAGTGACAAAGGACTGCATTACACTATGAAATTCATAATAAATGGGTTATATATACAATGTAAAAATTCAGAAGAAAAAACCCTAAATATAACATGTCACCACACAGTCATCTTAAACACCTTAGCTCAACTTGATGATTAGCTGGACATAAAACCAAATGAGTTGGAAATAACTGTTGGAGAGCAAATTGATAGTAAATCAGAAACACAAACACCCTTTTGATTTTCAAACAATTTCATCATTCGATCCTCGACAACAAAAACAGCAGAATGATGAATCAGCCACATCCCATCTTGATTAATCCACAAAGGTACTCAAATCTATCAGAGGATAACGATTAAATGAGTAAATGTGCAGGATTACATTCTGTTTCAATTTTCTTCAAGGCGATGCTTTTATCTTGAACCTTCTTTCGAATTTAATAGAAAAAAAAATGTTAATATGCTTTGTTTGATTATAGAAAGCTGGATTACGACTTATAAGTCGTAACACTTTTCATGACTATAATTTATAGTCATTAACACTTTTCATGACTAAAATCAAAAGTCATTGTATCCGCTGTCACAGAAAGTTCAACCATGAAACTACAACAAAAGTGTCATGGAAGAATCAGTTATGATACTATATTATAGTCATAGATAAATCATTAGTGACACATATACATAGTCATTGATAAAGTAATAACGAGACAATTTAGAAATGTCATTATAAAATCAATTACGACATTTTATTATAATCATGGTTGATCAATTAATGACACATATACATAGTATGATTGAGTTATTTATGACTTTTTATTTTAGTCATGATTAAGTCATCGATGACATTTTACTATAGTCATGATTGATCCATTAATGACACACACACATAGTCATTGAAAAAAAATTAACGACACTTATCTAGGTGTCATGGTCAAGCCATGTATGTCATTATATTATAGTAATGATCGATCAATTTATGTTTATTTATCATATTAGCATGGCACTTGTTTTGTGCCTATATACAACCTATTTTGTTTGTGTGTTTACCTGTAAATTTGTTTTTTTATAATATACTGCCACAAATCTAAACACAAGACGTTTCAACAAATATCACTTTAGATATGACTTGAACAATTTGTACTTTACACTTAAACAAAAAAAATTATAATGATAAAATACACTTGATAATCCTTAAAATGTCTACAGAGTGTTTATAACTAGAAAGTTTACAACATCAGAAAGCAGTGTGGTACACTATCCCTTATGCGAAGTATAGGTGTGTTGACAACTAACACGATAATTGTAGATGCAAATGATCTTCACCTTGATCAAAGTACCTACACATTATAGTTACAAAACTTTGAAATTATGTGTTGTAGTGGAGAGTAGAAAGTATTTATAATATACTCACCCACAATGTAGTAACAAAACTTTGAATTATAAGTTTCAAGTTCAGTTCTAAGTAATAAAAAAGAAAAGGAAAACTTGTAGCATTCTTGAATCCAATAACAATAAATACTTACATAAGCCGCTCAATGGAAAATACCTCCACCAAGCTCTAGCGACCAAAATATAGTGGATAAATCCAAAATCTCATAAAAATGAGACGATATACGTATGAGAATGTTTTGGAATAACCTAATTCTAAAAGAATCCGTTGAAAGCTAACTTTAGAATCAGTAATAAGCTTTCAATCAACCTCTTATCTCCTTTACTTAGAAAAAAGAAAAACGATAAGGTTCATATCAAAGTTTTCCTTTTCCTAAACCAGACAATCAACAAGTAACTTGACAATTAATTCTAGACCAAACACAAAAAAAGATGCTAAATCTGTATGATAAATCTGTTTAGAGATACACGAAGGATTCAATGGCTATAGATTTTTTATGCAACCAACAAACCTTTACTAGACATTTATATACAAAAATAGTATTAAAACAAGATTCAAAGCTAACAGAGCGAATTCAAACAATAAGATTCAAAGCTACCAGACATTTTAAATATTTTATATGAGCCATTAACCAGGCACCAAGTTCAAATAATATATAAGGTATGAGAAAATAGTCTCACTTGCACATTTTCATTCATCAGTTTATCAAAAGTAGATGGTGACAGTTTAGGAAGAGAGGCTACAACGTTAGCTAAAATCTCTGAATCGTGCTGTCTGCCTCAACATGTCCTTCCTAAGAGAGTAGTAACATAAGCAAACGAAGGATGATTTGATAGCAAAAGAAGAGATCCAAACATTACTCACCATTACATTATCAACATATTTAGAAATATCATCAATTAATGAGTAATCTCTCCCTTGAGGCTTCCATTCCTTCCAAATCATTTGACAGTTTATCAATTGAAGTTGTCTTTAGTACATCAACTATCAACACGAATTGCATTAGAAATTTGCACTTCCCCAAAATAAATAAAAATGACTTGAGGAAAGATTTGAAATGGATTGGACAGGACTAAGAAACAAAAACAATATAACTAATTAAAAAATAAGTAAGATGCATCTCCGTCACTATACATTAATAATGGTTACATAGCTTAAGGAAAAAAAAAATCAAAAGGTCCGTTCATATTGGATATTTCAGACATTACAGTGGTTCAAAGATAGAACTTTTGAAAAACAAAATTGGGAATCGAAGTTTCATCCCACTACATACCTGAAGGACACTCATGCCCATTTCAAAGCTCCGACGAAGGAGACAACAAGGAATTTTACAATTAAACTCACTCATAAGTTTCAAACTTGGGATCTCCAAGGGAGTATACCTTGCATACCGCAAACATCTACCAATGAGACCGCCTATTTCTAACTCAAAGATAGAACTTGTGATAAAATCTAAATCTAAAAGTTCAAATAGAAATTTGTACCTATCAAGACGTTTCTCTAGCTTTAGCATGAAAAAGTAGTCCAAGAAGTTCGAAATCGCAATTATAAAAGTTTTCGATCAAGTCAAGTCTAATACAAGTTTATGTTACGAGATGTGGTCGAGAAAGAAAAATGATTAAATTTACGAGATGGACTTAAAAACTGAAGTTGGAAGAGAACTTACTTTTTTTTAAAAACAAAAGTTAATAACTCAATCTATAATGTTGTGTATATATACTGGGTTTTTTTTTTGGTTAGTTGCCATGGACTTCATGCTGAAGGGTTTTGTGGATGAGTGCATTCATGGTGTTTGTAAACTGCTAACAAGATGAATAGAACTTTGAGTACTTTTTTAGCTCAGCTGGAAGTTTGGGTGTAAATAAGGAAGTACCTTTAAGAGCTTTGTGTTTTAAAATGCCTCTAGATTAGTAGTGTCCCATCCATAATAACCTGAAAATTGTCGTGTCAAATATAAGTGGCCGAGTTGAAAATCGCCTCAAATACTCTTTTACCCAAGAGAAAAGTAGCTTCAATATTGTAGAAAATGAGTTTGAACAGAAGATTAGCTAAAAGAACACTTAACCTAGAGAAAAGCAGCTTCCATATTCATCAATTCAAAAATCAATTAATCCATTATAATTTGTTGGTAATCATCGTGTTTCTGAGTAACAACCTGATTCCAACATTTAAATCGATACAAGGGGGCTACACTTACATTGGGTAAGCATCTGACTTTGTCTCCTAGGTGAAATCCAAATTTTCTTCTTTAATCCTAACAGAATAAAACAATTCATACATTTACCAAGATACACAAGTAATAAAGTCTTAGTAAAAGCATCTAACTACGTTTACCTATGTAGAAATTATTTCAAGCAATACACTCGGCAAGAAAAGTTAATTTAATGCAAAATCGTGAACATATTGTAACGGCCCGGAAATTTCATCCCGGTCTTCACGGGAGGCCCAGGGGCATTTTGGTAATTTTGGGTCGGGCCGACAGGGCCGGTTATGTAATTGAAAATTGCCGGAAAAATTATGAGTCGATTTGAATAGGATCGGGAATTTTGGTGAAGACATTTGGGCTTGGGAAAAAGTAAAAATAAATAGGGAATTAAATAGCGCGTCGAGTGAGATTCGAGCCAAGGACGTGTTGCATGCTAGGCGGAGGGCGCTGCCAGCCGAGCCACTGGGCACGTTTGTTATCTTCATCACGCGATCTAATACATATGCCTGTTTGCTGCGAGTTTTGGTTTAAAAGGAAATTTTCGCCCGAAGCTTCTTCCTCCTTCTTCTTCCTCGCGATTTTCCTTCTCCATTTCTCCCCGACCGACCGAGCCTTCCTCGCCGTTCTCCCTCGCCGATCGTCTCCTTTCCCGTAAGTTTTCCTTCCCTTTTCTTCTTCTTCTTCGCGCTCCTTCCCTTTTCCGTGAAGTTCTCCCCTGTTTCCGTCTTCCTTTTTTCGGTCGAGTCGAGTGAAATCTTTGGGTGGGTTTTGTGCAGCTAGTGTAGGGGAGTTCGCCATCAAAGCATCGCTCGTCGAATCCCCGTGGATCGCTCAAATTCGGGTCTTCTTCATCGCCCCTGTTCGCCCCTGTTCGCGTGCTCTGTCGCAGCCTCGGACCGCCGAGCTCGCGACCGCCAGCTTCTTCGCGGAAGCCTCGTTGTCGCAGCCCAGCCGCCGTGTCACGCCGCGCATCCTCGCCCAGATCTGCGTCTGCGCCCGCGCGTGCCCAGCGGAGCCGCGTCGCCATCGCCCTGCTCGCCCGCACGCCCCTGTGTCGCCGCGCGCCGTCGCGCGCGGCAGCCAGCGCCAGCGCGCGCCCATTCCTCGCGCGCCTAAGCGCGCCCAGCCACCCGTTCTTTGCCCCGTTCGTGCTGTCGCCCGCGTTAAATGCGTTTCCGCGCGCCTCGTGAGTTGCTCTCGAGTGAGCCTCATTTATTTTATTATATTTAGGCCTATTGTGTGATTTTTGTTGTGATTGATAGGTTCTCGGTAGCTAGATCGGGTTCGTTCGCCGTTTAGGTTTTCGTGTCAAATCGTCCCCGACCAAGGTAAGGATTTCTTACGGAGTTGTGTGGACCTGCGCGATATTATATGTGATTGCCGATTGATTGCTTGTTTGTGTTTATTGACATGTATAGCTAGGTACTCAATTCAATTCCCGATTAGCATGTTTTTCCGATTAATCCTCATGTTAATCCATGCTAGGTTTGTCCTTTCTAGCATGCTCGATATCTGTTTCTTTGCTTCGTAGTATCATGCTAGGCTCGTTGTATTCTTATTGAGCACGTATTGGATTTTATGGAATTGTTTTTGTCGATTGCTAGCGGAGTTAGAGTTGCGGTAGATAGCATCATCCGGGCCCGATGCATAAAGTACCTTGCATCCAAGCGGGGACGCCGAGCAAGTCATTACGTCCCCTGGACCCCGTGAGGATTAGCTAACCCAAGCGGTAGGCCCCGCAATCTTGGGTGAGGGTGGGCATCGTTAAATGCCCCAGCGATCGGGATGATGACTTGGCATTGCCTCGCCCCCGACAAACCGGCATGTCCTCAGCATGTTTGGCAGTAGCCTCTGATTGCCACCTGTTAAGGCAAGGACGACTTCCTGGTGTAAGCCTACCACGACCCGTTTCCTTGGCCCCAAGTGCGGTGGTTCAGGCTGACATAGTTTACGTGTCCAGGTCTCACACCCCTATGTCAGTGACATCGATCCAAAGATTTAGTTAGGCGTGGTGGATGGACATGGGCGGCTTGCCTTTAGACCAGCAACCCCCATGGTCTGCGCAGTGAGTACGCACGCGGTACATGCTTACGCTCATTACGGCGCCGACCGGAGAGCTCATCGGGATCTTGAGCAGTGTACCTTTTCGTCGAAAAGATGAAAGCGAGGCGGGACTTGTTTCTCGTATAGGGCGACTTATGTATTGGACTTGTGTGGTGATATTATTCCGGACTAAGACCCTGAGTTGGCATCCGAGGCCCAAGTGTGAGCTAAGCTATGTGCTCTATTCTGTGTTTATACTCATAGCTTGCATACGCTCATCGAGATGACCATGTATATCGTATTGTACCCCGGTTGGGGATTCTTACTGAGTAATTCGTTACTCACCCTTATTATCTGTGGTTTTTCCACACAGTAACCAAGTGATGAGAGACAGGATGGTCAAGGAGGAGCTGTGATCATGGGGCCCAGTCTTCCAACTCTTATTTTTGTATTATGACTCTTTATGTTTTTTTTCCCCTGAATGCATGTAGCCGGGCACGGAGCCCTAGGATGTTTTCTAAATGTTTTGTGGATTCCAGCATTTTGTATCTGAACAGGTTTTGAATGGTTTTTAGTAAATCTACGATCGAGTAAACTTTGGAAATGTATTTATCTTGGAACAGTGCTTGCGAAACAGGACGAGTTCAGTGGAAATTGTTTAGTTTTTAAAGGGGTTATTTTGAAGGTTTTGTTTTAATTGGAATCCGAAATCATGTCTGTTTAAATGTCCTTTACTTTGAATGCATGCATTGGGGTAAGGGCCCATTTAGTGCCCCATTCGGGTCGGTCCCTTACAGTTGGTATCAGAGCTCAGAGTCATAAATTCTGTAGTTTGACCTTTTGTTGTAGGTCGTTTTCCCATGATCACTAGCACTCCGATAGTCATCAGGTACGCCTAAGTTTGCTATTTGTTGTAGAAAAAGGGTTAAGAATTTACAATGTCTGTCATCTAGTGTATGCCTTGTGTAGTGTTGTGGAGCGGAGACGAGCAGGTTCTGACTCGTTATTGGTTTGGGTTTAGAGCGCCATCATGCCAACTTCCCGCAGTTTGTGATGTATGTTGTGGCTTGTTGAGGTATCCAGATAGATTCGGATGCCCTGGGACATCGTTCTAAAGGGAGGTAGAGATTGGACTCCTATAGGCCAACTGTGGCCCAGTTGTTGGTTTTCCCCTAGTGAGAGGGTGGAGGTGTTTTGCCTTGGAATGCCACTCCAAGAGAGGAGTTAGCTATGATTGTGCTGATGTGGATGTTTGTGGAGCAGGTCCCCGTGTGGACTAGCCTGGGTAGCTCAAGTGCTGATCTTGAGCCTTGTTAGATTATGTGGTTGCCCAGAGAATGGTTGCAAAGTTGGTAGCCTCGAGGAGGTTGATGAGGCAACTTTGTGCTTCTGTGAAGTGTGGTTGGTTGCAGCCAGTAAGCCGGAACCCTGTAGGTAAGAGTGCAGCAAGCAATGTTCTCTACGGACTGGATCCGTTAGTGGTTTCCTCAGTTGTTTGATAAAAATGAACACTCTTCTTTTGGTAAGCCCTAGAGTAGGGCTAGCTGCTGCATGTTGAGAGAGCCGGCCAGAGTTTGTTGAGCATCCTGTGGAGATGCAAGAGTAGGCTGTGAGCCTTCAGCTTGAGGAGATACCTTAGGCATGGTTGTTAGAGTTGAGCCCTTGTATGCCGAGCCAGAGTTCGTGTCACTTGAGATTGTGACCTTGTGGCCCCGTTGGTAGTGAGATGTGGATTTGGTAGTAGTGGCACTTGAGGTGCATTGGTTGGTGTGCCGCCTTGGCACCAAATCCGGTTCAGACCTGAGTTTGGCATGTGCATAGCAGATGGTTCTATGCCGTTCGGAGTTCAGCGTACTCCTTTAGCCTTGGATCTGTTTATGGTAGTTGCACCTGTGGAGGTCGTGCAAAAAGGGCTTGTTCAGTGGTAATCAAAAGATTTTAAGCGAAAGGGTGTTCGAGAGGAGCCGGGCCTTTTCCCAGTGTTACTGGAGGTTGAGTAAGTCAAGCAGGTTGGCGGTTGGTAAGTGTTAGTGCGCGTGTATCTCACGCTAGTGTTAAGGCCAAGAGATCTTTGTGGTTGGTAGTGCGGTCAACTACCTTCGAGTGCCTAAATCTCAGGAGAGTTGAGCATCGTAGAAGCAAGTTTGGGTCCAGCTGAGGGACCCTGAGTTGGATGCCTATGAGGTGAGTAGGATGCCTTGTGAGAAGAGTTGGATGCCTTAGGGGTAAGCACCCTTGGTATAAAGTAAGTTTGGTTTGGCATAGTTATGCTTTGGTAGAGCAAGGTTGCCACAGCTTCGAGCATCGTGTGGAGATGGAACTTTGGGTGTTCCGTTGATTGGTTGTATCTCTGCCAGGAGCTAGTGTGGCTTTTGGGAAAGGCATTTTTTAGTCTTGGATCCCTGAATGAAGGTTGGGAGTTGTGCACACAAGTGTGTTTTGTGTGGTTCGTTCCGTGGCGAGAGAGTCAGATCCATGTAGGGTTTGCTTTGGGGATCTGGTGCTCAGTTCTTGGAAAAGTTGGACTCCAGGTGGATGTTGTAAGGCTTTAATGAGGTGGTAAGGATACCATGCTCGTGGTATCAGGTGGTTGCTTCGTCAAGATTTGTTAAGTGGACCTAAGCTTGGTTGGCGGATCTTCTTGTTGATCGTCACGACTGAGAGAATTGTTCGGATCCTTCCTTGGGTAGAAGTTATGTTGTGATTGACGTCTGAGTAGGAGGATGACGCATTCGGTAGCGTTTCGGGTCCTCTTGGTTTCCAAGGAGTTGGAGTTGGCCAGCACGGTTGTGTTGCTAGCAAATGGAGTGGTTGTTGTTCAGGCAGTTGGTTGTTAGTCCGTTAGTTGGCAGTGAGTGTCGAGGGTTGTTGGAGAACCCTAGGTTGTGGAGAGCCTCTCTAGAACTCAATCAGGCCCAGACAGTGAGTTTCAGTTGGCAAGTAGAAGCCGTGTAGTTTGTAGCCTCGGGTGAGTTGTTGGCAGTCTGGGTAGCCTAGCAAGTTAATATTTGTTTGGAGTAGAGTCCGGATTGGTTCCGGTATGGTGACAAGTTGATGCTCGGTGTTGACCAGGTGTGGATTGGAATTGCTAGAAGTCAGTTTTCTCGTGGGGCGAATGGTTCGTGCCTGGTTGATTGTCTTCCTGTTTCCAGGAAAGTTGAGAGTTGCCCGTTGGTATTGGGAAGTTCAATCCGTGGTAGACCCCTGTTGCTACCCCGTGAGATTTTGATTGTTGCTTTAGTGGAGCAAGACAATGAGTGTATGTGGAGCTCTCTGTCCTTCGGTTGTCTGCTCTTAGGAGCCGTTTCGTTCTGGGTTTGGCAGTTTGCTGCCGTCGGTTTGTTAAGGATTTTTCCGCCATAGCCTCGCCCCTCACTCGTCTGACGAGGAAGGGTGTCGAGTTTATTTGGAACAGATAAGTGTGATGAGAGCTTTGCCGTGCTCAAGCGCGATTTGACTTCAGCACAGTGTTGGCGATCCGGAGGGACAGGTGGTTTCGTGGTTTACAGCTGATGCTTCCAAGTTCGTGTTGGGTTGTGTGTTGATGCAAAGACGGGAAGGTCATTGCTTATGCTTCCCGTCAGCTGAAGCCATATGAGCAGATCTATCCGACTCATGATATGGAGTTGGCGGCAGTGGTGTTTGCAATCAAGATTTGGAGGCATTACCGTATGGTGAGCGGATTCAGATGTTTACCGATCACCGAGCCTCAAGTATCGGTTTACTCGTAAGGAGAAAGTGAATATGAGGCGGAGGAGATGGTTAGAGTTAGTGAAAGATTATGATCATGCGAGATTCTGTACCATCGGGTAAAGCCAATGTTGTAGCCGATGCTTTAAGTAGGAAGACGTCGCACTCCGCGGTGTTGTTGAGTTCCAAGCCCGTTGATTGTAGAGAGAGTTCGAGCGGCCGAGATTGCGTGTTGTTGGGTGAGGTTATTGCCAGAGTAGCTCGATTGATGATCCGACCATCGATTAGACAAATGGATTATTGATAGTCGGTGAGTGACCCCGCACTTAAGAAATTGGGTGACAGAGTTAGTGCTTGATGGAGATTTTGACTTTGTATATTCACCGCGATGGGGTGACGTCTGAGGCGGTTGTGTGTTCCGGATGTTGCGGATTGCAGCGAGTTGCTCTCAGAGGCCCTGATTTTCCGTTTGATTGGCACCCGGGGTACCAAGATGTATCGAGATCTTAAGCGGACATTCCGGTGGATGGGTATGAAAAGAGATGTTGCGGAGTTTGTCGGATCGATGTCTCACTTGTCGCAAGTGAAGGCACCTGCAGAGAGACCGGCCCGGTTTGTTGCACCACGAGTGTACCTCGGTGGAAATGGGAAGAGATCTCCATGGACTTTATTTCTGGTTTGCCGAGGACTCCGAGGAAGTTCTCTCAGATTTGGGTGATAGTCGACCGATTGGCTAAGAGCGCACACTACATTCCCGGTAGAGACACTTATACCATGGAACAGTGGGCGCAGTTGTTTTTAGATCAGGTCATCTGTTATCATGGTGTGCCTGTGAGGATTGTGTTTGACCGTGATTCGAGGGCTTGTGTGTTGGATTTCCCCGGGCAGTTGGGACCACTATCTGTATCGGATGGAGTTTGCATATAACAACAGTTATCAGTCGACGATTCAGATGGCTCCATTCGAGGCTTTGTATGGTAAGCGTTGCCGATCTCTTGTGTTCTGGGAAGAGGTTGGTGATAGGCAGGTTTTGGGTCCCGAGTTGCTGCAGTTGACCAATGGTGCCGTGCAGAAGATTAGAGCTCGTATGTTGACAGCTCAGAGCAGGCAGAAGAGTTACGCCGATGTTCGGCGACGGGATTTGGAGTTTGAGGTTTGGCAAGCGTGGAAAGCTGAGTCCCCGTTTTGTTGGTCCGTTTGAGACTCTGGAGAGGATCGGCAGGGTTGCTTATCGATTAGCCTTGCCTCCGTCATTGTCGGCAGTGCACAATGTTTTTCATGTTTCGATGTTGAGGCAGTACGTGCCCGACCCGTCGCACATTGTTGATTTTGAGCCTTTGCAGCTGAATGAGGATTTGAGCTTCGAGGAGAAGCCAGTGGGGATTCTTGCTTTTGAGACAAAGACACTGCGTAATCGTGAAATCCGGTTGGTAAAGGTTCGGTGGAGGAGTCGAGTTCGAGAGGAAGCCACTTGGGAGCGGGAGGATGAGATGAGATTGCGAGATCCCATTTGTTCCAATCTTAAGTGACTTTCGAGGACGAAAGTCTTATAAGGGGGGAATATTGTAATGGCCCGGAAATTTCATCCCGGTCTTCCCGGGAGGCCCAAGGGCATTTTGGTAATTTTGGGTCGGGCCGACAGGGCCGGTTATGTAATTGAAAATTGCCGGAAAAATTATGAGTCGATTTGAATAGGATCGGGAATTTTGGTGAAAACATTTGGGCTTGGGAAAAAGTAAAAATAAATAGGGAATTAAATAGCGCGTCGAGTGAGATTCGAGCCAAGGACGTGTCGCGTGCTAAGCGGAGGGCGCTGTCAGCCGAGCCACTGGGCGCGTTTGTTATCTTCATCACGCGATCTAATACATATGCCTGTTCGATGCGAGTTTTGGTTTAAAAGGAAATTTTCGCCCGAAGCTTCTTCCTCCTTCTTCTTCCTCGCGATTTTCCTTCTCCATTTCTCCCCGACCGACCGAGCCTTCCTCGCCGTTCTCCCTCGCCGATCGTCTCCTTTCCGGTAAGTTTTCCTTCCCCTTTTCTTCTTCTTCTTCTGCTCCTTCCCTTTTCCGTCGAAGTTCTCCCCTGTTTCCGTCTTCCTTTTTTCCGGTCGAGTCGAGCTGAAATGCTGGGTGGGTTTTGTGCAGCTAGTGTAGGGGAGTTCGCCATCAAAGCATCGCTCGTCGAATCCCCGTGGATCGCTCAAGTTCGGGTCTTCTTCATCGCCCTCGTTCGCCTGTCACGCGTGCTCGTCGCATCGCATTCACCGCCGAGCTAGCCAGCCCTTCGCGCGGAAGCCAGCTCGTTGTCGCAGCCTAGCCCGCCGAGCTCGCCAGCCCTTCGCGCGGAAGCCAGCTCGTTGTCGCAGCCCACCCGCCGTGTCACGCCGCGCATCCTCGCCCAGATCTGTGTCTGCGCCCGTGCGCCCGCGCGCGCCCAGCCAAGCCGCGTCGCCATCGCCCTGCTCGCCCGCACGCCCCTGTGTCGCCCCGCGCCCGTCCGCGCGCAGCCAGCGCGCCTACGCGCCCATTCCTGCGCCCTAGCGCGCCCAGCCAGCCCCGTTGGTGCCCCGTTCGTGCAATCGGCCCGTTCGTGCGTTCGTCGCGCCTCGTGAGTTGCTCCCGAGCTGAGCCTCATTTATTTTATTATATTTAGGCCTATTGTGTGATTTTTGTTGTGATTGATAGGTTCTCGGTAGCTAGATCGGGTTCGTTCGCCGTTTAGGTTTTCGTGTCAAATCGTCCCCGACCAAGGTAAGGATTTCTTACCGGAGTTGTGTGGACCCTACGATATTATATGTGATTGCTGATTGATTGCTTGTTTGTGTTTATTGACATGTATAGCTAGGTACTCAATTCTGAATTCCCGATTAGCATGTTTTCCTGATTAATCCTCATGTTAATCCATGCTAGGTTTGTCCTTTCTAGCATGCTCGTATCTGTTCTTTGCTTCGTAGTATCATGCTAGGCTCGTTGTATTCTTATTGAGCACGTATTGGATTTTATGGAATTGTTTCTTTGATTGCTAGGTCGAGTTAGAGTTGCGGTAGATAGCATCATCCGGCCCGATGCATAAAGTACCTTGCATCCATGGCAAGGACGTCGAGCAAGTCATTCTCGCCCCCGACCCCCGTGAGGATTAGCTAACCAAGCGGTAGGCCCCGCAATCTTGGGTGAGGGTGGCGATCGTTAAATGCCCCAACGGTCGGGATGATGACTTGGCATTGCCTCGTCCCCGGCAGCCGGCATGTCCTCAGCATGTTTGGCAGTAGCCCCTAATTGCCACCTGTTAAGGCAAGGACGGCTTCCTGGTGTAAGCCTACCACGACCCGTTTCCTTGGCCCCAAGTGCGGTGGTTCAGGCTGACATAGTTTACGTGTCCAGGTCTCACACCCCTATGTCAGTGACACCGATCCAAAGATTTAGTTAGGCGTGGTGATTTGACATGGGCGACTTGCCTTCGCACTCCGCAACCCCATGGTGCGCAGAGCACGCGGTACATGCTTACGCTCATTCTGTTGTACGACCGGAGAGCTCATCGTGATCTTGAGCCAGTGTACCTTTCGTCGACAGTAGACAGGCTGAGGCCGGAACTTGTTTCTCGTATAGGGCGACTTATGTATTGGACTTGTGTGGTGATATTATTCCGGACTAAGACCCTGAGTTGGCATCCGAGGCCCAAGTGTGGGCTAAGCTATGTGCTCTATTCTTTGTTTATACTCATAGCTTGCATACGCTCATCGAGATGACCATGTATATCGTATTGTACCCCGGTTGGGGATTCTTACTGAGTAATTCGTTACTTACCCTTATTACTGTGGTTTTTTCCACATGTAACCAAGTTGCGAGACAGGATGGCTGAAGGAGAAGCTGTGATCATGGGGCCCAGTCTTCCAACTCTGATTTTTGTATTATTACTCTTTATGTTTTTTTCCCCCTGAATGCATGTAGCCGGGCACGGAGCCCTAGGATGTTTTCTAAATGTTTTGTGGATTCCAGCATTTTATATCTGAACAGGTTTTGAATGGTTTTTAGTAAATCTCTGATCAGAGTAAACTTTGGAAATGTATTTATCTTGGAACAGGTGCTTGGAAACAGGGACAGGTTCCAGGGAAATTGTTTAGTTTTTAAAGGGGTTATTTTGAATGTTTTGTTTTAATTGGAATCCGAAATCATGTCTGTTTAAATGTCCTTTACTTTGAATGCATGCATTGGGGTAAGGGCCCATTTAGTTCCCCATTCGGGTCGGTCCCTTACACATATATTTGACTTACCAACTAATCATATACACACCAACATTAGTAAATCCTTGCACACTTGATGACCACCTAAAAAAGAATCTCAAAAAAAAAAAAATTCAAGCAAGTAACTCAAGCGGAGGAATATTAAGAAAATTAACCAACATAGAAATTTTTTAAAGACTACTTTATAAGCACGGTAAAGTTACAACCTCGAATCCACATCAAAACGAATCCCAAGAAAAAACAAAATGCCATGCCGTGGAATTTGCTAGATTAAAAAATAACAAATAAGAGTATCCACAAAAGTTATATATCCAAATGATCTATCCCTGAAGTTGGAACAAAATTGGGGAGAATAAAGAAAGAGACAGTACACACCCCCAAGAAATGTCTGCTAAAGAAACACACACACACATATATATTTGAGTGTCTAAGCTAGATTATACGCATCTCAACCATTCTCATCATGTTGTTTGACACTACAACATTTAGTTGTTAAAAAAAACTCGTAAGAAATAATTTTTTAAGTACACAGTCACCATAGATTGAAACTATCACCTCTTAATTATTTATGACACCTTTGATCACTAAAACATTACATTATAGTTGTCGTTAAAAAAAACTTTCAGGCTTCCCTAACATCATTAATTTTGGAGTTTCTATAGGGTATATGCATTCAACCTACCAAATTTTATGATCAATTGCACCTAAAGATAAAAACAAGATTAAGTCATGTAAGTATTCCAAGAACATTATGCCAGACCATAGCCAAGAAAATTGGAAAGTAAAATATCTAGAAAAAATCTAATGTTATTGAGAAAGATAAACGGAGAGTAAGAAATCGAGATGGCAAGACAATGTGGTTATTTTACAACATTTAATTGCCAGCCTTAGCGTGATATTTGAATTGAGAAGATCAAATCTATAGATCTTATTATAGATAGTGTGGACATACACCTCAAAATCAATTGGTGATGAGAGGAGTAGTCCACTTACCTTATATCTTATATGTTGCTATGAGGTCTTCAATCTTTCTAATGTGAGTTCCTAACAATTTCTTACCTATTTAATGCTATACCAATATATAAGGTAGCAGAGCTATTTTCTGCTATATCCACATTTTCTGCACGTCACGACTCAACATTCCAGTTAATTAGAGTCAAGTTTACATACCACGTGCACTTTGGATGCATCATTCAATTGTCTTGGCCGGTTCAACTTAATGAACCTAATGTGCCCAACTTCTTCTTCCACAAGAACCTGAAAGTTGATTTCATCTAAGTATTTGGTAAAAACTGGTGGTTGCAAGTGAGGTTAAAATTCTAGAGAGCAGATCATCGATCAGAGGCAAATGAAAAGCTAAATTGTAATTACTCTTTACAAATGGTTAAAACTATGACCATTAGCAAGTCAAATGAATCATGAAACCAGCCACAAATTTGTAAATTAGATTACTCAAATTAAAATCAAAACCAAAAATAAAACCCTTGAATTCGATATCACTTAAAAATAAAAATTTATAAGTTCCAAATAACTAAGAAAAAAAACAGCGTACTTAAATCTACAAAAAAAAAAAAAAAGACTATGGAAATATATCACAAAAAATATAAATTTATAAACAAACCCGTTTGACAAAAATAAGTTCCAAATAAAAGCCATTTCATATCAATTTGTATGTTTTTGTGACATTAGTTGAATTACATATAAGTTAGCCCAAGATACATTAGTTAACCTACTCAAATTTAAATCTAGCAGCCATAACAATCTATTAAACAAGTTCTAGAAGTTAAATCTTAGCAAAATGACAATCAATACTAAGAGGAAATAAATCAAACAAACTAAATTCAGCAGGGAAAACACAAATGACCAAATTAATAACCCGCATATGAAATCACAAACCATAATTAAAATCAATCTAAAAAATGATCATGAAGCCATAAAACAATAAAATTTTGTTGATAATTAAGTTGGCTCATATTTGGGGGAAGAGGTCGTACTTTTCCTAGGAATTTCACAAATTTGATACAACTATAAAAACAAATAGAAAAAAAGAAGCAAATGACGAAGTAGAAAAACAAACTTGGACCTCTACAAATAGCAAATCAACTCATAATTAACCACACTTATCTATAGGTTTCTTAAGCAGATTTAACCCAAAGATTAAACACCCATATTGCATGACTTAAATGAATGAAACACATCTTAAACTCCCAGTTCCAAAAATCATTCAAGTAAAAAAAGCACAAAACAACAAGGAAAACAAGTAATTATTGCTCTAGGAACAAAAAACTTAAGACCCTTTTGATAACCATTTTGTTTTTGAAATTTAAGCCTATAACAACTATCTTACCACATATTTTTTCTTAGTTGGATATAACATCCTTCTATATTTCAAAAATAAGTTAAATGTCTAAAATCAAAAACAAAAAATGAAATGGTTATGAAACAGGGCCTTAGTTTCTAGATCATTTCAATTCACCCCCAAAACATTTAAGAAAAAGGAAATGGTGAAACCCTAAAATGCTCAAAACCCCCGTAATCAAGAAGATCAAAAGTTGGAAATACGAACTAAATCATTCAAAATGCTGGAAAGAATGACCTGAAACCGATAGTGGCTTCTGCAATCCTGATGCAAATTAGGGTGTGATATCAAGATTTTTCAATTTAGTCAATTGGGTTTCAATTTTGACCAAAGTACAAAAAGAATTAAGAAGAAAAGAAAAGAAAAACATACTTGGTGTACGAATACAAAATCCAAATGCTTCAACGACACAACAGTCCTTGGGTGGATGTAGTAGCCCGGAGTCGAAACTTTAACCCGTTTGTAACCCTAAGTTATCCATGAAGAAAGAAATTACAGAGATATTTTGAATTGAGGTTAGATTATTTTTCTTTTAGGATTAGATTAAATATTTTTTTATATGATTAGGTATTATCCTTTCCTTTTATGATTAGATATTATATTTTCCTTTTATAATTAGGTATCTCTTGTACTCTATTTAAACTCATTGTTGGGTTCATTATTAAATGAAGAATTTAAAGAATTTGAATTTCCATATTTCAACATGGTATTAGAGTCTTCGATCATGGTAAACTTTTTCTCTAGTCCTGCTTCACTTTATTCTCCATCATCTTCGTCTTTTCTTAAAAAAAAAGCAAAAACAAAAAAAAATGCTCATCCTATTCTTCACCACTCCTTTTTTTAAGATTCATAATTATATACATACATACATACACTCACATACACACACACACATATATATATATATATATATATTCAACCAAAATTTCTCTCCTTAAAAGCGTCAATGAGTAGCCCAAACCTGGAATCGAAAAATCATCCCGATACCAATCGAATCACAGCTGGCAATCATCTGACTTTCCCAATTGGTTCTGTCCAATATTCTCGATTGGTCCTGGCATCAGTATTCCCAATTGGTCTTGGCATCAATATGTCCAATTGGTCCTGACATCAATATTCTCAACATCCAATGACCAACTCTGATTAATTTAACTCCAAGCTTGACTTGTATTCCATAGACAATTCAGCTTGAAGGGGAGTGTTGGTTTATGTTAATTTTAGTAAAATAGTATTTTTATTTCTTCTTAAATTAGTTTTTCCTTTAGAATTAGACTAAATATTATTTTATATGATTAGGTATTATCCTTTCCTTTTATGATTAGGTCATCTTTTCCTTATGATTAGATATTATATTTTCCTTTTATAATTATGTATCTCTTGTACTCTATTTAAGCCCATTGTTGAGTTCATTATTAAATGAAGAGTTTAGATAATTTGAATTTTCATCTTTCAACACATATCTATTTTGTCGCCTTTTTCAAAACCAAGTGGTTGTCGCAGGAATGTGTCATCATCTAGAGTCCCATACAAGAAGGCGGTTGTAGCATCCATTTGTTCGAATTCAAGCTTATGTTGAACTACCATGGACAATAAAACTCTTATTAAAGTTTGTCGAACAACAGGAGCATATATGTCATTGTAATTGATTCCTTCTACTTCTGTTCAACATTTAACTATAAGTCTTGCTTTATATCTAGGGTGTTCACCATTCAAACCTGGTTTTATTTTTTATATCCATTTGCAGTCTACAATTTTCTGGTTTTCAGGCTTAGAAGTCAATATTAAAGTCCGGTTCTTATACAATAAACTCAATTCAAATTTCATAGCCCGAATCCACAATTTTGAGCCTGCAGAAGTAATGGCTTTTTTGTAAGAATTTGGTTCTTGATTCTCATTGTTTATTTCAAAATAATTGAGAGAAAAAGCAACAAAATCAGTATCAACAAATCTGCTAGGTGCCTTTATGAATCTTCAAGTCCTATCCCTTGCCAACTGGTAGGAACTGAGTTCACCTAGCTGATCTAATGCAAATCTTCCATTTCCAGCTTCAAGAGACCACAACTTGTATCCCATAACTCCATGAGGATTGCCAATAAAAAGACACTTGATGACTCTTGGTTCTAATTTGTTTTGCTTTATGTGAGCATAAGGCAAGAAACTGAAAGTTCTTTAGTGGCTCAAGTTTTGTGGTTTTCCATTCCAAATCTCTTGAGGAGTTTTGAATTTCAATTCTGATGAGGGACTTTTGTTAATCAAATAAGTTGATGTATTCACTACCTCTCCCAAAAATCTCTTAAGAAGATTAGCATAGGATAGCATACATCTCACTCTCTCAAGGATAGTACAGTTGCATCTTTTTGCCAACTTATTTTGTTAAGGGGTTCTTGGATCAGTATGGTTTCTCTCTATGCCATATAGTATTGAAGTTTTGGTTAAGAAACTCCAAAGCATTGTCTATTATAAGCACTTTGATTTTCAACTAGTATTTTCCATCCTACAAACTTCTGGTAGGTTTTAACTTTTAATTTAAGCAAGGATACCCATAGTTTTCTTGAATGGTCATCAATCAAACTAATGAAGTATTTAGCTCTTTCATGAGTGCATACTGCTTTTGGGTCCCATAAATCATAAGATTTGTAGTCTAAAACTGATTCTACCTTAAAATTTGATATGTTGAACTTGTTTCTAGCAACCTTCCCAATTATGCAATGCTCACATATTGGAGAATTTTTAAGCCTTTCTTTAGCTATAAATCTTTGCTTAAATATGTGCTCAAGGCCTTGATTACATATGTGCCCCATTCTTCCATGCCAAAAATAAAGGAATGTCAGTTTTGCAATACCATCAATGAACAAGATAATCGAATTTGTCGAAGTAATGTTACCTTAAATAATATTACTTCCATTTTTCTTTGCACTATGTTTGTTGTTGTGTATTGTCTTCTTTGATTTTTCCTTCATGAATTTAGTTTTCAAGTACTTTTTTGGAAGGGAGTTCAAGAAAATGATTGTCTGGCTATCAACATCAACCTTTTCTCCAGCATTGGCAAGTTCCTTGCAATCCTTCGGATGGATCCATTTTGAAACCAAAGAACATTTATTTTAAGAAAATCTTACTTGGAAGTGATTTATTAGTGTAGATTTCTTCCACAACTCTTCTACGCCTTCAACGTCACTAGCACACCTCAAAATATTGTCCGATAAGTACAAAATTATAATACTATAAGCAATGTCTAACATCTCTTTCATTTCAATCTTGGTTAAAGAATCTGGCCATTCTTTTGGATCCTCTAGAGCATTAGCAACTTTCTCGAGAAGGGCTTTCATCTTCATTTTCCAAAGGGTGAAATCACCTTTCCCATCAAATTTCTCAACTTCAAATCTTGTAGACATGATTTTCGTAATTTATTCATCAAGAATGTGAAAATTCAATCTAGAAATTCTTGATTTGATCTATTTTTGAATCGGATGGAACTTATCTTGAACTATTATGATACCAATTGTGAACGCAACTTCAATCCAAACCTGCAAATTCACCCGAAACACTAACCTAACAAGAATCCACAAAGTAGACAATTCGAAAGCAAAATGCATAGATATAAACGAAATTCAAAGAGAAATACAGAGAGTAAAGAAAATGCGAGGAGAATTCACTACAAGAAATAACAGATACGATAGTTAACGAAAAGAGCTATAATTGACCTTTCATAGCTTTTTCCAAAAGTCCTGAAAGCCCATGTTATTAAAAGTCCGACTTTTAATAACCTTTTTATATAGCTATAATGTATGTTATAATAAAGTATGATGATATAGCTTATGTACGCTGCTATCCAATTATTTCATAGCATTGATATTAAAGCTATAATATGTATATATAGCTAAATTAATGTGCTATCAATAACATATAATGTCTTTTTTATAATCTTATTATACATTATTTGTAGCTTCCATCTGCTATAAAGATCTTTTTTGTCGTAACTATGAAAAGTATTCTGAACAATAATATTTGTAAATAAAATTTACTTCAATTACTCATTTTTTGGTGAATGAACACATGAAATACTTTATCACAAAAAAGATCACATGAAATACTACACAACACACTGAATAACAGTTACTTAAGTTGATTCATCATCTGTGATGAACAAAAATAGTTGAATCATTAGAAAAACATTGTCATAGAGATGATTTCTTATGTTTGCGAAGACATTATTGCTATGCATAATGTTTTCATTTACTCCACTACACTTATCAACAATAAGTCATAGGAAAATAGTGAAAATATAAGGATAATATTAAACGACATCATCAACAATACATCATAGACAACATCAATTCACATGCTAGTAAACCAAAAGAAGAGTAATCAAAATAAACTCTTTTGGTCAATTAATGTGAAAAAAATATATAAAAAACAAGTTGTATTAGAAGCCAGATTGAAATATTATATGAGAGAAAAGGAAGAAAATAACATACTTATCTAATTTTGTTTCTTCAACTTGCTATCAAATAAAGAAAAATACTTTAATGTAGATCACCACGATCAATGATTCACTTATTCTTTGATATATATCAACATTTTCAAAAAGAATAAATCAATTTCAAGTAAAATGGAAAATTTACCCAAAATCCGTAGAAAAAAAACCAAATAGAGTTATTGAATTAACTTTAAGAAACAAAAATCAAAACAATTGTATGAAAAGTAAAACCAAAAAAGAAAGGAAAAAGGAAAGTGGGTTCTCTCTTACTTTCTCATCTTCTTCTTCAATAATCCTCGTTGACGATATTCTAGAATTCGACATTCGTAAAAACGGATTTAAGGAATGGTGAAGGCTACAACGACTGATGAGGTAAGGAGGGAAAGAGGAAGCGTTTTGGTGGGAGGTCAACTCAACTTGATGACTAGATTAAGATAAAACCAAATGAGCTAGAAATAGCCGTTGGAGAGCAAATTGATAGTAAATCAAAATCTTTGTATAAAAGATGATGGACAATATTTCCGTCATTTTATTGGGACTCACATTATTTGTGCTTGACATGAAAAGTGATTTAACTTGTGAGATTCGTCATATGTTAATTAAGTAAGACTCCCATCCTCAAACCTTATAATCTTAGGTTTATATTGGTCTCTTGTCATCTTAAGGCAAACTCCCTAATTACATTCTAAAATATATTTATTCTCAAATTGAATATGTAAACTATATACTTATCTTATGAACTAATAAAATATATATACTGGTCACCCAAAATTTTGGCAACATAATATGTCATATTGATTCCCAAAAATTTGTCACCTGTATATACCAATTGTAATATCTATTTAAGCTAAATCAGATGAACATATATTAGAATGAGATTTCATCCCTCCAGAAACAACATTAATTTATAAGAAATAATAAATGAATCTATAAGATTAAGACTAAAAGATTAAGACTAAAAAATTCGTTGCAGGTTAGTTTGAGTCTCTAGGAATGTATTAAGAATATTTCATTTAGTTCTACATGCATGCCAATTTAGTTTTTGTTCATGTTTTTATGGACAACTTTTTTTAGAATCTTCCATTATTACTTGCAAAAAACAGGTGAAAGACCTAACTGATATAGATTTGATGAGCGAGGTTGCAAAAATCTTTCTTCCAAGTATACATTAGCCTTATATTTCTTTGATTTTGGGTTCACTATGCTAAGTAGCTTTTGTGAGTTTCTTTTCCTGGTCATTGTGATTTTTAACTGTTTGGTACTTTTGTTGTTTTCACATCTTCTCTTTAGCGTTATTGAAATGTGCAACTATATATTAGGTCATTTCATTATTTTTATTGTTAATTCTACTTTTTTCTTTATTGCAGACATATAAACCAAGATTATTAGTAGATATTGATTTCATATTTAGTAAAGGTTGAGAAACTTATAATTCTATTTGCGTTTTATGTTTATAGGTTGATGCAATCAACTCTATGAGGTAATGAACTTTTTGGGAACTTTTAACACCCGAAACACTGTAGTTTTGGGCATGTCGAGACTGATTCGTTTAGGTTCTTTGTGTTAGGTGGATACAACTAATGTTGTTTTGTTGTCTGCAGCTCAAGGAGCACCTTTTCCTGGCTTATTCTGTATTTTGAGAAAAACAGGTAAAGACCATCTCTACTCGGGTTGTGTGGACCCTGCACAAGGTGAAATTCACTATGTTCTCTTATATGTATTGATGTTGAATAGGGTGTTTGTTGGGTGTATGCTTGGTTTTGATTGCTTGTTATTGTGTTAACGTGTTTACCCTATTATAGAAGGTTCCACTTGGTGTAGCACATGGGTAATGAAATTGAATTGTTATAGTTTTTTTAAGTTAAGGTGTATAACTACTTAGGATATTTTATTGTTGTCCTTGATGAAGGGGACAACATAATGGTGGGGATTGAGTGAAGTTTAGACGGAAGATTAGACTTTAGTTGGAAAGTTGGTGAATGGTTAAATGGACTTATTATTTCTTTATAAATTTGGTTTATTTACTTTTTTTGCCTTACGAAATAGGAAGTCCTTTAATGTAGGCGCTTTTGAAAAATCATTAACGGGGTGCTTAATTTGGAATCATAAAAGGGGGTCGGTAGAAGGGGATGTAGTGCTGAACGTTGTATATAGTCGAACTTATATGTATATCTATAATATATTTTTTTGGAACTTCAGACCTATTCATATTTAGTAGACATTGATTTCATATTTAGTTAAGGTTGAAAAACTTGTAATTCTATTTGCGTTTTATGTTTATAGGTTGATGCAATGAACTCTACGAAGTAATGGACTTTTTGGGAACTTTTAACACACTCGGAACATTGTATCAAGTAAGTCTAGTTCTTACTTCTAAAATAATGTCTCAATCATACTTTTAATGCATTTTTAATAATGTTTATGAGACTATCCTGCAGTTATGTGGTAGCGTAGAATAAAAATCGAAGTAATTCTTAGGAGTTAGTAAGTTATGATACAATTAAGTTTGCTCTTCAATAATTTTCTCGATCTTATACTAAATTATATGTTTAGGGTTAGCAGTTTTCTCTTTTCAGTGACTTTATACTTATATTGGAAAATTTACATAATAATATATTTTTTAGCATTTGGTTCTTCATTTACTTAAATTTATATAATCATATTGTGTAGGTACTTTGTTCGAGGTAATGATCGTTTTGCCTGGAAAGTTATCACCAAGTTGTCAATTATCGTACAAGTTGTCAAAGAATTCGATATAAATTACTTTTATATATAAACTACTTTGTATAGAACTTGTTAAAATGGAAATGAAATATGTTAGGCTTTTATGTGGATTGTAGAGTTATTTATTAAATTCACAATTATTGACAAGTTTAAATGATGCTTTTGAATTGATAGGTTTCATTGTAATTACCATGAATCAAATGAATAAATTAATGAAATGTATTCAATTTTAGGATTTAAAAACTGTCATGATATACTTTTTATGACATTTTTAAACAATCAAGACATAAAAATTATGACTATTATAATTGTCATGAAATCTAATCTATGATAATTTAAAACTATCAAGAAATAATGACTATTATAAGTGTCATGAAATATAAATTCATGATAGTTAATTTTATTTGGAAAAATAACTCTATTTTATGACATTCTAAAACTGTCATGATAATAAAAGTTTAAATTGTAAAAATAACATAATTTATGACAATTATAAAATGTCATAAATAGATATCATAAACCCTATTTTTCATTAATTCATGACAATTTTAACTGTCTTGAAAAAATATTTAAGACATTGTTATAATTGTCATAAATTATATTTTATGACATTTTTATTATTTGTCATGGAAGTCTTACCATGATAGGGGATATTATGACAAAGTATAATTTTGCGAAAATTGTCATGATAAGTTAAGTATGACAATTAAAAATTGTCATAGAATGCTAAAATTGTAGTAGTGGAATAACCATCCCACTAGTGCATGCTTATCACTTATCTTAATTCTAACTTTGAACGGGTGTCGAACCTTATACATTATTTTTCGGAAGGGTGCTTTTTTGGATCTAAGTGAAGCGTGAATAATCTTCTTACCAATAGTTATCTTAAACTTCTTATTAAGCGCTCTCCAGACTTTAACTTGTACTTTAATAAAACTATCCATTAGACTTAGGAACCAAACTATCAAATACATTGATTTACTTTTTTGTTTGATTCTTAGAAAACACTATTGATTTTCACAATTCTCTGTGTAGAATGATATCATAAATACTTATTACTTGTTATATATTCGTCTGTGTATACTTGCGTAACATGCGATTTGAAAGCATAGGACATTTGTCACACGCTTAGAATTAATTATTATAATATTTATATCACACCGAAATATCCCAATCACGAATGCATGATAAAATTAGGATATATATAATGATGAATGAACCTACAATGTCGAATGATCTTCAATGTCGTCAGGCCCTTTTAATGATAAACACTTTAAAGTGCCGAATATTAAAAGTGTCGGTCATCATATTTGTGATCTTACGTAAACTTTTTTTTCTTTAAAAAAGATATTTTCTCTTCATTTAATTAACAACAATATTTTAAAGAAATCATTTAGTTTGTCATTGAAGCCAAAAATTATTTTAGTGATATAAATTACCACTTTGAAAATTTACAAAGAAAACAAATATCACTGTTTTCTGAAATTTAATTATATGTCATAAAGTAGAGTTAGTTTTCCAAATAAAATTAAATTGCAAATTTTCACAAATTCTCATTTCTAGTCATGATATGATAGCTTAAAATTGTCATAAAGTAGTGTTAGGATGCAAACAAAGTATCCCACATTGGTTAGATGAGGGAAGGATCATGAGTATATTAATATAGTAATGATAACTATCTCTATTGGTGTGAGACCTTTTAGGTGAAACCAAAAGCAAAGTTACGAGGGTGCATGTCCAAAATGAACAATATCACACAAATGCAGAGATTTGGGTAGGGTTGTCAATCTTATAAAGTATCATTGTCACTCGTGGAATTTCGCTTATGTAATTTATTTTCTTTCTAATAGTACATAAAAAATTTCCAGCCAACTTATTTTCTACTAGGCTGAAGCCAAAACTAAGTTGAACCTAATAAATAGATCGAACCCAATATCAGAGCCAAAGTCAACAAATGGATAAGTATTGATCACATACTGCCAATTATAGGGAATAGGTTCACACATATGCACTCACATAAAGAAAGTGATGAAATAAATAAAATGCATGACATTAATCCTTAAATAAAAAAACATGCTAGACTTATAATTTAAAAATCAAAAGATCATTAAGAGAATCATAATTCAATACTTTATAAACTTAAATTATTGGTTGGTTAAGAAAACTCCCAATGCAACAATAAAGTCCCCCACCTAAAGAGCAATCCAAATGGTTAATAGTCCTTCGAACTTGTAAAGAGTAGTTAATTTAATAATCTTGTAAGTCAAAATTAAATACAAAAAATCATCCAGATAACAAAATGTACCCACCTAGCTCATAAATTTAATGAACAAATTCATTGACATCCTATCATTCGGGACCTAAGTCCCAAGACTAGTTTAAATATTAGCAAATTAAAGCTTAGTAAAATTACATAAAAATGACCAACTTTCTATGAACCCAAAAGAAAACATTCAAACATGTCTCAAACTTTTCCATTAATTAATGACAAAAACCATATTAAACTTAGAAATCTTAATGTAGCCTCATAATTACAATAAATTTTAAATAAGCTAAACAAAAATCAAACAAGCATAACATTGTCAAACTCATCTTTTATCTATTTCAAATTAACTTAAATATTTGAGTTGTTATTCAAATGTTTCATAACAATCCTATTTATAGGATTTACCATAATGTATATTACAAGATGTACAAAAAAGAGAAGTTATAACTTAGAGAAATTATGGAAGCTATACTAACTCATAAGAGTTATGAGGGTGTCATGATAATTCGTAGAGAAATAGAGTTATAGATATCTATCCATTTAAAAGAAGATATTGATTTTCCAATATTTTTCTTGTTTAATCATTTATCTATGTAGTCCATATAAAGTTTGTAGGTACTTTTTACGATAAATGGTATGTATGAGTAGAGAAATTTTTATCTCATTGCCTTGCATATGGTTAAGACATTTGTGTACCAATGATTGTTGTCTTTTTTATTTCTTTATATATAAAAATATGGAACTTATGTCATTTCCATTATTGTGGATCTTTAAAACCACACTTGAATGATTATTATAAATTCAAGATCCATGTAACGAACCAAAACCAAATTTTCTGCTAGATTTTGAAGGTAATTATCGTGATGCATTAAATTCTTTAACTTGATAATAGTAGATAAAACTAAATCTTCTAAAAAAAAACTAGATTTGCATTAAATTCTTTCATTAGTCAGCCACCACCACATACTTCAGTACATGAAAAAAATGTTTGTTGTAAAATATGTTTCTATAATCTTTGAATCTAAATATTGGTATTTGGCTCATTTTCTAGAATTGTCTTTTATTCAATCTACTGAAATTACTTACTTTCAATCAATTGAATTGATTGAAAAAATTGATTCACTTGATATTTTAGTCATTTTACAAGGACCTGTCTTTATTTTGTTTTGCTATATTCATATTTGTTTTCCAAAATTCTGTCATTGATAAAATTCTTTTTTTTTTTTACATGAAAAATTCACTTGTTTTTTCCTTTTTAGAAAGCAACTCAAAAGGGACGTACATGTAAAATGAAGAAGGGTATTAATATATATATTTTTTCTTTTATTTAAATGGATGCTCACACTAATTACAAATTTTATGGAAAAATAATTGGGGCTTTTGCATGTATATTACAAATGGATAAAATATTATAAGAATAACACAATAATGAAAATATTTGCACATATAGCAAAAATTGCAAATTGATAGATCTATCGATAAAGGGTGATAGAATCAATTACTAATAAATAAAGTAAATTGATAGACTTCCATAAGATTATATCAAGAGTCTATCAATAAGAACCGATAGAATCAATCACTGATAAAATTGATAGACTTCCATCACTAGAGAATGATAGATTGTATCAAACTCTTCTATAAAAAAGGTAAATATATTTTTTTTAAAAGAAATGGCAGAATTTGCTATAAAAGAATTATTTTAAAAAATGTGCTATAATTGTAAACTGTGGTAAAAAAGTTGCTATACAGCGAAAATTCCCAAAATAATTTATGTAATTATTTTGTTAGAATAGTTCATCCATTAAAATTTTCCAAAAAAAGACTAACCAATTAACTAGAAGAGAAATGAGCCCAAACTTGGGGCTCAAGGGCTCAACGGTAGTAACTTCTATGTACGGTATGTGATCTCCCTCCTCCAACTTAAAAAAAGAAAAACAAATGAAATCTGATCCTTTTTATTTAGTCTTATATTAAAAAAAATAGACTTTAATTATTGGTCTGCATATCTTTCCTTTTTTTTTATTTTTTATTAAAGTGCTTACCTTCAACAGCACATTCTATCTCTTATATTATATTTATATAACACAATTTTTAAAATAATTCATCTATAGCACATAATGTTCTATCACCGATAACCCCAACCAGTAATATAACATAATTTTCTATCATTAATAGAGCTCAACCAGTGCTAGAACATAAATTTTTATCAGTGATAAGAAGAGTGATAAAACTCAATTTAGACTTTTCTGCTATACATGAATAAGTTTTGATCTTGTGTTATAGATAGAAATATTTTGCCTCTTTTTGTTATACATGCAAAATCTCTTTTTTATTATCTATTTTAATTCAACTACAATTGGGATGAGAGAATCAAACCCATAACTTATTGATTATCGAATCATGCATGAACTTTTCATTAGCCCCACTATTTTTTGTATTTACCACAATTGCATAGCCTCTCGATGAAGTAAAACTATGTAAGCAAATTTAATTTTGAGTTTGGTTCTTTCCCCTAAGAATCAAATGTTGCTTTTGTTTATTGGTTCATGTGAATTCATTCAAGTTACAATCACGATTTATTTGAGTACTTACCAACTTGTTAGTAATTAAAGTATGTATGCTTACCCCACATGAACCACATATTGTTTTTTAATAGAATTGAAAATGTTAGGGGTTGTTTGTTTGACGTTTTTAGCTAGGAGTTAGTCTTAAGATTATTAATTTCTCCTCGAAAACCTACATCCAAACGGGTTTTAGCAACTCCTCCTCAATTTTACTTTTGAAAATAACTCTCATTTCTAACCATTCATTTTTAATCATTCATTTATAACTACTCAATCATTTCTAACCACTCATTTTTAATCATTTATTTCAAATCAATCAAAATAACGTATTTTTAACCCCTCATTTTTATCATTTCTTTTTTAACTATTAAAAATAACTACTCATTTTTAAATCTACATCCAAACAAAGTTTTGACTATAACTCATCTACACAAAAACTACATCAAAACGAGTTTTTGGCACAACTCTCAATTTTTAACTATTCAATATAACTGATCAATATAACTCCTTAACCTAAAAACTACCTAAATATGTCAAACAAACGCCCCCATAGTGAAATGATTGATTTAACATAATAATTTTAAAAATAAAAAATATATAGAAAGATGTGATTAAGTATATCCACTAAGGGGTTGTTTGTTTGACTTTTTTAGCAAGGAGTTGGGATGAAGATTTATTAACTCCTCGAAAATCTATATCCAAACGAGTTTTTACCAATTCCTCTTCAATTTTACTTTTGAAAATAACTCTCATTTCTAACCATTCATTTTTAATTATTTATTTATAACTACTTGATCATTTCTAACCACTCATCTTTAATTATTCGTTTCAAATCAATCAAAATAACGTATTTTTAACCATTTATTTTTAATAATTTTTTTTTTAACTACTAAAAATAACTATTCATTTTAAATCTACATCCAAACAAGGTTTTGACTATAACTAGTAGAAAAAGCACATTCCATGACTATAATTTATAGTCATGAACACCTTCCATGATTAAAATCAAGAGTTATTGTATCCGCTGTCACGGAAGGTTCAACCATGACACTATTGTAAAAGTGTCATGGTAGAATCAATTATGACACTATATTATAGTCATAAATGAACCATTAATGACACATATACAAAGTCATTGATGAGTAATATCAACAATTGACAAGTGTAATCGTTAAACCAGTTATGACATTTTATTACAGTCACAGTTGATCCATTAATGACACATATACATAGTCATGTTTGAACTATTTATGACATTTTATTT
Organism: Sicyos edulis; assembly: GCA_036507275.1. Taxonomy (NCBI): domain Eukaryota; kingdom Viridiplantae; phylum Streptophyta; class Magnoliopsida; order Cucurbitales; family Cucurbitaceae; genus Sicyos; species Sicyos edulis. The sequence goes on along the minus strand of CM071856.1, from coordinate 6,813,766 downwards.
TAGTCATGGTTGAACCATTAATGACACATATATATCGTCATTGAAGAAGTATTAATGACACGTTAACATTGTCATTATAGCTTATATATTGACACTTTTTTATAGTCATCAATTCATGTAATATGACTATTTATTTATGTCAATTTATTAGTTTTCATGACACTTTTTATGCTTATTTACAACTTGTTTTGTTTTTGTCTTGTCAAGAAATATTTATAATATGCAGGCCGCAAATCTTATTCAACAAATATTATTTCATATATCACTAAATAATTTGTACACTAAACTTGAACAAAAAAAAATCAATATCAATAAATTTATAATTCTCAAAATGTTTACAAAGGGTTTGAAAACTAGAAAGTTTACAATATAACAAAGAAGCATGGACTGTTATCCCTTTGTGCGAAGTATACGTGGATTAACAAGTTGCACGATGACGGTAGATGCAAGCGATCCTCACCTTGAACAAAATACCTACACAATGTAGTAATAAAATTTTGAATTAGAAGTTGCAACAGAGAATGTAAAATAACTTACCTACATCTAAATGTGGTCAAATACTTTACACTCACATACTTTAGTTGAATGTCAGATACTTAACACTTATAAAAGTAACGCATATGTATCTAATAAATCAAAATACTAGTGGATGAGGCTCATAAAGTATAAAATAATTAACAAGTTCATAAGGAATATTTGCCTTTTGAGGCTAAAACAGTACAAGAAATAATTTAGTCAACTTTCATTTAAATGGGAGAATATATAAGACCAATGAGTCTTAGCATTTTGGCAGCCGATTTTTTATAACAAAATATATAAGACCAATGAGTCGAGCTGTGAACATCTTGAATACATGTAATTTAATTAAGTGACCAATATTTTTTATCTTATATCTCAAAAAATGAACCTTTTATTTATCTTACTTAGTAGACAATAGACACAAAGAAACAAACATGAACGCAAAAGCACAGGAATTGTGCAATGCTAGCCGTGAATAATCCAAATGGTTAAGTCTAGCACAAACAATGAAGACTCATCACATTTGATAGGGATTTTTTCATAGCGATAGAGATAGTTGTCTATCAATTTCTTCACGTTAGAGGAGCTAATCTTAAAGAAAATTAGAGAAAAACTGCATATGAAAAAAGCTCACAAACACAGAGGTAGGCATTTTTGGGCAAAAAATAGGTAAGAAATAGGACACTAAATGCTTGAAATGCATTAAAAAAATGGCTTACAATTTAAAACTTCTTGAATAACCTTTTCAATGTTCATTGCTTGAACATTCTTGACTTATGCAAAAAACGTTGATTTATCCATTTCAACCCAAGTCCTTTACAAGCAAAATTTTATCAGCAAAAAACGTTGATTTATAAATAAATGTAATCTTTGTTCTTAGCAAGTTGGATGTTGACCAAATCAAAAATTTTCCTATTAAGTAGAACAATCCCAACATTTCTTGTAACCTTCAAATCACCATCAGACAACAACTCAAGATTTAGAGAATGCAAAAGATAAAAAACAAAACCTAAGTAGATAACATTGGATTTTGACATTGAAAGAGCATACATATTAGCTAATAGAGGGTAGAGTGGGTGTACCTATGCAGAATGCCTCCATTGCAATTATAGTAGCCCAAATTAACTACTTTGGAGCCCAATGTATCTATTTTTTCAAAGTCTCATTCTTTGAAATGACCATTTCTCATTTGAACAAAATCAAATAGGTTTTTGTGATCAACCATGTGCAGATGGAAAAACTTCTTACCCAAAATGGCTGGGCTATAGAGTACCAAGGGGAATAAGAACATCAAGAACATGACTACTAACACTACTTCTAGTGAACAATTTCCTCGTCAAATTAGGTTCCTGATAGAACAAACATCAATCGATAAGCAAGACTAAAATTTCAATAGTCAACAAGAACTCTTGATCAGTATTCCAAACTAATGACCAACTGTTTCCACCCCAAGGCTAGCAAAAAATTACAAAGCCCATTAAAGTTCTAAGGAATGGCTCTTTTCTCTTTTTGGGGACTATGCAAAGATCTTCTCAAAGGCTAAATACCTAGGATAGAAACTCCAACTTGATGTTCAAGCTATCCTCTAATTTTCAAAAATTTCTGAATATTATATAACTCCAAATAGCTTCAAGTAGGTACAATGGAAATAATTTAAATTAGGGGAGAAGATGGGAGGGTGTAAAACTTTTATATAGCATTTTCTCTAGCATACAATTTAAATTAGGGGAGATGATGGGAGGGTGTAGAACTTTTATATGCATTTAAGATGCAAAAACTTACCAAAAAAAACCTTGAGTGAATATTGGTCATCTTGATTTCGATTCCAACATTTCACCTCTTTAAAGAAACATATTATAAGGGAAACAAGGAAACAAAAAAGAGTAAGAAAAAAAAAGAACTCCATAGATGGGTTCTACAAATATTCGAAGGGAAACAAGGAAGTACTTCTCCTATTTCTCGAGACTACCATTAAAAAAATGAGGAATAAAGTTCAAACAAACACGACATGGTATATATATAATCTCAGAACTTTGAGCTACATTCATCAATGAGAACAAATTGATCAACAAAGCATATATTGGAGGCTAAGAGGTTTGAGATTATGAAAATGATGTTAGAGAGATTCTTTACACCAAAAAATTAATGGACTTTGTTTAAGACTCTTACTAACTTTATATTCAACAAGTAGACATGAGAAATTCTCAAGATATGGTATTTACTCATATTTTGTGTCTTATGCGGTTGAATTCAAAATAATATTAATTATTATTATCATAAGTATTTCATAACTTAACTATAGTTTAGACATTATATTTCCAACCTAAAAATATGCATGAAGTTATATATTGAAACCTAGTTATATGAGGATGTGTGTTGTTTCCATTCAAGTTTCTTCAAAAACTGAAAATATGCATCTTACCTTAGGCACCCTTTAAACAAGGAAGAGTCTTGTTACTTTTACTTGGTAGCTTTGAGTATATGATCACCTATTCCAAGTTGTAGAGCAAAAAGTTAGTAAACATAAAAAGAGATGAACTTTTGTGAGTGAAAGTTAACTTCTTGTATATACTCAAGAGAGGAACATGAGATGAGAACATTGTTGAAAGCAAAAGTCCATGAAAGAATAAACAGAAATATTGATACATTAATCAATTGAGAATGATATTTAATCGTTATTTTTGAACTATTAGAATGAACAATATCGATACTTATACCTATTTTTCTATCTAATAACATATTACAAATGAGATGATGGATTTTTAACCCTACTGCAACTACAATTCATATATCAACGAAGCTTAAATGCTTTATGTTTTGTGTTGTGTGCACAAGTTATTAATTTGTTCAACCATATAAAATTCAACAAGTAATAAAAAATTGCATTTGTGAAGATCTGAATAAAAGCCATTTTCTCTTGTACACTAAAAGTAAGCCAATTGACTAAACTACTTAAATCTTGGTTTCTCCTCTTCCTCTTCATCTAAAATTTCAATTTCCATTGCACACGTTTCTTCTCATTTGGCCTCATATGGAAAAAAAGCTTCATGTATATTTTTCATGTTACAAAGCAAGTGGGTAAAAAACGTGTAAGCTTCTTTGGCTATTTGTTTTTCAAGTTTGACACCTGCAACACACTAATATCGTACTTAGTGTCAAGAATGGTTGTAGCAAGATAAGATATTTAAGAAGTTAACGGGGAGAAAGATTTTGATTTGTGGAAATTCTTTTTTTTTTTTTTTAACTCAGGAACTTTGGAGCTTTGCTCCTCTAAATTAGGGGACACCAATTGTAACGGCCCGGAAAATTCATCCCGGCCTTCCCAGGAGGCCCAGGGGCATTTTGGTAATTTTGGGTCGGGCCGGTTTTGAAATTTAAAATTGCCAGAATAATTACGAGTCAATTTGAATGGGATCGGGATTTTTGGTGAAGGCGTTTGGGCTTGGGAAGGAGCAAAATAAATAGGGAATTAAATAGCGCGTCGAGCGGGAATCGAACCAGGGCGTGTCGCATGCTAGGCGGAGGGCACGACCAGTAGAGCCACCGCGCGCGTTTGTTAATCTAAACGCGCGTTCTTTTATTTAAGCCTGCTCATCCCCTGTTTTGCTTTAAAAGGCGGCTCGCCCGACTTCGCCCCACTTTTCTTCTTCTTCTTCTTCCTCGCGATCACCCCGACCGATGGCTTTTCTCGCGAATCCTTCTTCCCCCACGCCGACCTCGACTCGCCGAGCTCCTCGCCGCTCGTCTCCCTCCGGTAAGCTTTCCTTTCTCTTCTCTTCTCTTTTCCTTCTCCTCCGAATCCATTTCTTCTCCCTAGTGACGTTTCCGTTCATCGGCCGAGTTGAGGCGATTTGAAGTATGGGTTCGTGCGCGCTAGTAGGGAAGTTCTTCTTCAAGGAATCGAGCGTCGAATCCCCGTGGATCGCTTGGATTTGTGTCTTTTTGTTCGCCGCCTCGCGCACAAAAAACAGAGCCCTCTGATTCGTCGAGCTCGCGCGTGTCGTCCGTCCGTCCATGTAGCGCCTCGCCCAGCTCCGCAACGCGTCGCCCGAGCCCCCGCCGCTGAAGTCGTGTCGTGCCAGCGAGCGCCAGCCCGAGCTCTGTTTTCGCCCCTGCATCTCCGCAGGCAGCGCTGGCGTCCGTCATGGCGTCCGCGCGTCAGCGTGCACACACCAGTAGCGCCACGCGCCATTCTGCGCCCGGCGCGCCCGCCGAGCCCCGTTCTTTGCCCGTTCGTGCAATCGGCCCGTTCGTGCGTTAAATGCGTGCCTCGTGAGTTGCTCCCCGAGGTGAGCCTCATTTATTTTATTGTATTTAGGCCTATTGTGTGATTTTTGTGTTGATTGATAGGTTCGGTAGCTAGATCGAGATTGTTCGCGACTTAGGATTTCGTGCCAAACCGTCCCCGACCAAGGTAAGGATTTCTTACCAGGGGTTGTGTGGACCTGCGATATTATATGTGATTGTTGATTGATTGCTTGTTTGTGATTATTGACATGTGTAGCTAGGTGCTTCAATCTGAATTCTGTTAGCATGATTTCTTGGTTAATTCTCATGTTAATCCATGCTAGATTGTTCCTTTCTCGGCATGCTCGTATCTGTTCCTTGCTTCATAGTATCATGCTAGGCTCATTGTATTCTTATTGAGCACGTATTGGATTTTATGGAATTGTTTCTTTGTTTGCTAGGCGAGTTAGAATTGCGGGTAGATAGCATCATCGGGCCCGATGCATAAAGAACCTTGCATCCATGGCGGGACGCGTCGAGCAAGTCATTCCGTCCCTGGACCCCGTGAGGATTAGCTAACCCGGCGGTAGGCCCCGCAATCTTGGGTGAGGGTGGCGATGTTAAATGCCCCAACGGTCGGGATGATGACTTGGCATTGCCTCGCCCCGGCGGCCGGCATGTCCTCGGCATGTTTGGCGGTAGCCACGATTGCCACTGTTAAGGCAAGGGCGGCTTCACGGTGTAAGCCTACCACGACCGTTTCTTGGCCCCAGGTGCGGTGGTTCAGGCTGACATAGTTTACGTGTCCAGGTCTCACACCCCTATGTCAGTGACACCGATCCAAAGATTTAGTTAGGCGTGGTGACTGGATATGGGCAGCTTGCCTTGGACCACTGGCAACCCCATAGTTCTGCGAGAGCACGCGGTGCATGCTTACGCATTCATTACTGACCGCCAGTGGAGAGCTCCTCGGGATTGTGAGCCGGTGTACCTTTCGTCGATAGTAGGCAGTGAGGCCGGGACTTGTTTCTCGTATAGGGCGACTTATGTATTGGGGTGTATGATGATTTTATTAGGACCAAGCCACCCGAGTTGGCATCCGAGGCCCAAGTGTGGGCTAAGCTATGTGCTCTATTCTGTGTTTATATTCATAGCTTGCATACGCTCATCGAGATGACCATGTATATCGTATTGTACCCCGGTTGGGGATTCTTACTGAGCGATTCGTTGCTCACCCTTATTATTGTGGTTTTTCCCACAGTAACCGAAGTTGCGAGACAGGATGGCTGAAGGAGGAGCTGTGATCATGGGGCCTAGTCTTCCAACTCTGATTTTTGTATTATGACTCTCGTGTGTTTTTGTTTTCCCCTGAATGCATGTAGCCGGGCACGAAGCCCTAGGATGTTTGTAAATATTTGTGGATTCCAGCATGTTGTATCCGAACGAGTTTTGAATGGCTTTTAGTAAATCTCACGATCGAGTAAACTTTGGAAATGTTTTTATCTCGAGCAGTGCTTGGAAACAGAGGGCGGAGTTTCAGGAAAATGTCTAGTTTTTAAAGGGGTTATTTTGAATGTTTTGTTTTAATTGGAATCCGAAATCATGTACATTTAAATGTCCTTTACTTTGAATGCATGCATTGGGGTAAGGGCCCATTTAGTGCCCCATTCGGTCGGTCCCTTACGATTGGTATCGAGCTTAGAGTCATAAATTTCGTAGTATGACTTTGTTGTTGTTGTAGGTCGTTTTCCCATGATCACTAGCACTCCGACGAGTCATCAGTGCACGCCTAAGTTTACTATTTGTTGTTAAAAAGGGTTAAGAATTTACAATACTGTCATCTAGTGTATGCCTTGTGTAGTATTGTGGGAGCGGAGACGAGCATGTTCTCGACTCGTTATTGGTTTGGGTGTAGATCGCCGAAGATGCCGATTACTCGCGCGGAAGAGGACGCCCGAGAAGAGGCCAAGGTGTCGGGATCGGATCGACCGCGCAGGACATCGTCCCAAGCCGAGACGGATAGCATTCCGCGCTGTAGCTCCGGTTGAGGCCGAGTAGGCATTGAGGCGATCGTGCGCCGTGAGACTGCTCTTGGAGCAGAATTTGCTAATTCCATGAGGTCTATGGTGGTTGACCTGTTGAGTGGCCAGAGGGCCGAGACCCAGGCTTTATTGGCAGCACAGCGGGAAGAGTGTAAGGACCCGACCCAACAAGGGTCTAAACCTAAGTCCTTAGCTATAAATGCATGAAAATAGTACTCGACATCTCGGACATGTACGTTTAAAACCAAACTCCTTTTAAACAACTTAGAAGAACAAGTTCAGTAAAACCATCAATCCATTAAAGCAGATTTATAGGGTACCCAAAATCAAAACATAAAAGCTCGAAGAAAAGCAGATTCCACTTATCATGCCCCTAAATAGTTCATGCAGAAAGAACAAATTAAAAGACTCTACACAGAGTGATGCAGCGGGTCCCATGGTCATCTCCAGCTTCGTCGATCATCCATCTCGGTGCAGTCTAGTAGTACTGTGGGGATTCCACGGTGAAAAGGGTGAGTTTTTGCAAACTCGGAAGGCTTTCCCAAAGACGGAGCAGGACATGCACAAGAATACTAACATCGGCAAACAAGTATGATCAAGCAACATCACCAAAGGGTGTACAAAACCCAAGCTCACGGGTGTTAGGTCAAGAAACCTCGTCCTTGACGAGCACCACGTAGAGCGGTCTAAGAATCGTAGACCCTAGACCCAAAAGCTCACAAGAGTCCTCCGACTCGAGAGCAATTTGGCATCCTACTCCGAGGAGGGCGGTGAGTCGAGCAACCTATTGGCCCTAGGCCTCGTACTCACGGTGAGAGGTGGTGCCACACCAATCACCAAGGAACTATATCAAGCCCATACCACCTACCGGAGAGAGCCTAGGCTACTAGTAGGAACCATCCAGGGCCGTGAGCTGGCCGGCCGACCATCCACTGGAGTCTGCGGGCGAGAGAATATCACCTCACGCTAGGGTGTGCGCCCGAATCTCTTCGTCCACACCCACCTACTAGTCTCCTCTATCCGATCTTCATGACTCGTTTGGGTCCAAACGAGGCATAAAGTCGTGCATCAAACATCATGCAAATCCATATCACGACAATCATGCAACCACGTGCAACTCGACCATATCAAGCATACGTACATGATCCATGCATCACTAGTTATACAAAAGACAAACATGAAGTGTATATGCTCTCGATACAATCAAATGCAACATACAATGCACATGGTTATGCTACAATCAGACAAATCAACTAATGCGAGTAAACCGGCACATGTATTAACCACAGGTCCTCGAGAAAGGGATAAAGGGTCCCTTACCTCAGTGGAACTCCCAATCAACACTCTAGCGTGAACGGGAAGCTCTCAAAAGCCAAACACCACTTCCGAGCCCTAAAGCAAACAAACCGGTCAAAACTAGCACCTTAGACCATTAAAACAGATCCAGCAAGTCAAATTTAGCGAAGAAGTGGAGAACCTCGAAAAATGTGTCCTGATGGTCCCACGCGACCCTCAAACTTGGCTCGGAGAACAAGAATTAGCTCGAGGCAAACCTGGTCAACAAAAAGTCAAACGATCATCACTTGTCATTTAACTCAACACACATACTATTAAACCCCCAAATCCAAACAACCTTTAACCCCAAACACCCCTAAACTCATAACCAAACCTAAATTAATCTCAACTTGAATATCCAAGAACCAGCAGCCAAACAGCCCTTATTCATCAATTAAATAAATCCAACTCATTAATCAAATAAGCCTAAACCATCACTTTAGTGAGTTTGAACCTAGAAACAAACAACTCTTAAATTCCACTTGAATAGCTTTAATCATATAACCAAACTAGCCCAATCCCTCATTAAAATAAGCTTGATCCAGAACCAAACACCCCCTATTCCTTACTAGAATAGCCTTAAACCCAATTTAAATAACAAGCCCATTTACCAAACACCCATCTTCTCCTTCCTTTAACCACCATTTGCAACTTAACTCAAGGAACAAAAGTAAAAGTGAGAAGACAAGATGGACCTCACCACAACTCCGGCGACGACGAGAGACTGGCGGTTGGCGCTACGACCTCGACAACGGACCCACGATGCTCCGCGACGACAACCTCAACCCACACCGCTCGACACCCAACCGCGCTCCCGCAACAGACCCGCACAGCTCACGCCGAGCTTGCACGCGCGCACCACGCCAGAACTCGACGACCGACTCCCCCGCTACGACGAACCCGCGCCCCGACAGCAGCGACTCGGACGACGAATTGAAGGTGCCAGCGCAGCCGCCACAGCTCGAACCCGCGACCTGCTTCGACGGAGATGACGCCACACACGCGCGCGAACGATCCCGACTGCAATGCCTCCGGCGAAGGCGAGCTGGTGGTCGGAAAAGCGAGGGGAAGGGGAACGGCGCCTGGTTCGAGAGTGAACAGTGCTGCTCTAGGGATCCGCGAAAGAGCAACTAAATAGCCATGGAAGAATACCAAACTGCCCTTTATTCTCAAGACATTCACAAAAATGCCCTTCTTTTCAATTAGCCACTTATTTAAACTGATAAAAGAATACTAATAAAGAAAAAAATGGGGCTCTTACAACATTCCCCCCTTAGGGAACCTTCGTCCTCGAAGGTTGGCTAAGGCACAAACAACCCCGGAAAACGAGTACGCATGTCATCCTCTCGTTCCCAGGTGGCTTCCTCAACCTTCTGATTTCTCCACAACACTTTCACAAGAGCGATCTCGCGGTTCCTCAGAACCTTACGGTCTCGATCCAAGACCTGCACCGGCTTCTCTTCATAAGACAAGTCTGCATTTAACCCCAAAGGCTCGTGGTCCACAACATGTGATGGGTCATGCACACATCGACGAAGCATAGAAACATGGAACACATCATGAATCGCCGATAACGAAGGAGGCAACGCTAGACGATAAGCTCTCGCACCAATCCTCTCAAGGATCTCAAATGGCCCAACGAATCTCGGACTCAACTTCCCTTTTCTCCCAAATCTCAGGATTCCCCGCATCGGTGCCACTTTTAGAAAGACATGATTCCCAACCTCGAATTCAAGATTTCTGCGACGAGTATCGGCATAACTTTTCTGACGACTCTGAGCAGTAAGCATCTTAGCCCGAATCTTCTGAACTGCTTCATTAGTCAATTGCAACAACTCAGGACCCAACAACTTTCTTTCCCCAACCTCGTCCCAATGGACAGGTGATCTACATTTCCTCCCATATAGTGCCTCGAAAGGAGCCATTTGGATAGTGGACTGGTAACTGTTGTTGTATGCAAATTCCATCAAATATAACCACTTATCCCAACTGCCTTGAAAGTCTAGCACACAAGCTCTCAACATGTCTTCCAAGATCTGATTGACCCTCTCGGTCTGTCCATCTGTCTGTGGGTGGAAAGCTGTACTAAACTTACAAGTGGTTCCAAGACCTTCCTGAAGGCTCTTCCAGAAGCGTGAAGTGAAACGAGCATCTCATGCCTCGAAACTATACTCACGGGGACCCCATGATACCTCACAATTTGCTCCAAGTACAAACGCGCCCATTTTCAACAGAATAATCAAACATCCGGGGATGAAATGAGCACTCTTAGTCAACCTATCCACAACCACCAATATCACGGTGAAACCTCTCGGCGCCCTAGGTAGTCCGGTGATATAATCCATAGAAACGTCGTCCCATTTCCACTGGAATGCTTAAGGGTTGTAACAAAACTCGCGGGCTTACGCCTCGGTGCCTTTACTTGCCGCGGGTTAAGCATTTCCTGACAAACTCAGTGATATCCCTTTTCATATTGTTCCACCAAAACGACTTTTTTAGGTCTTGGTACATCTTGGTACCCCCGGGGTGCCAAGCAAGCGGCGAACTATGAGCCTCAGACAACAACCCTGAACGGATCTCGGCATCAGAAGGCACAACCAACCTCTGTCTAAACTGCAGCCCCCCATCAGAGGAAACCGACCAGTCACTGCCTTCCTCGGCATGTGCCCTGGCAAATAGGACTAACGACCGTGGTCACTCTGTTGACCCTCTACAATCCTCGCCTCGAGTCGGATATACTGATTAATCGCGCGCTAACCTCGCGGTGATGCCCTGGACCCATGCTATCTCTGCTCGAGAAAATTGATACTGCAATGGAACTCGGGACACGACCAGTGCTGCTGAATGAGAGATTTTTCTACTCAAGGCATCAGCGACCACATTCGCTTTACCCGGGTGGTAAAGAATCTCGCAATCATAATCTTTTACCAGCTCCAACCACCTACGCTGCCTCATATTTAGCTCTTTCTGGGTGAAGAAGTACTTCAAACTCTTGTGGTCCGTGAAAATCTGAATCTTTACTCCATACAAGTAGTGTCTCCAAATTTTTAACGCAAAAACCACCGCTGCCAACTCGAGGTCGTGAGTTGGGTAGTTTTTCTCATACGGCTTAAGCTGACGGGATGCATATGCTATCACCTTCCCTTTCTGCATCAAAACACAACCCAAGCCCCTCATGGGCGGCGCGCCAGAAACTACGAACCCGTCGGACCCCTCCGCACGAGACAAAGATCTGTGCGAAGTCAAACGTCTCTTCAACTCAACAAAGTCCGGCCGCAATCCTCGACCATACGAAAGCTTGCCCTTTCTTAGTCAATCGAGTCAGCGGCCCGGCCCACCGAGAAACCCTCGACAAATCGTCTGTAGTAGCCAGCCAAACCCAAGAAGCTCCTCACCTCGGCAACGGACGTCGGCCTGACCCATCTGCTCACTGCGTCTATCTTAGCAGGATCTACTAAAATTCCTTGCCGGGAAACCACATGACCCAAAAAGGCCACAGAATCGAGCCAAAACTCACACTTAGAAAATTTAGCATACAACTTATTCTCTCGAAGTGCTAGCAAAACTCTCCTTAGGTGCTCCTCATGGTCAGACTCGGACCTAGAGTAGATCAAGATATCATCTACAAACACAATCACAAACTTGTCCAGAAAGTCTCTGAACACCCTATTCATCAAGTCCATGAATGCTGCGGGGGCATTCGTCAAACCAAACGACATCACCACGAACTCATAGTGCCCATAACGAGATCTGAAAGCTGTCTTAGGAATATCTTCTTCCCTGATCCTCAATTGGTGGTAACCGGAGCGCAAGTCAATCTTCGAAAACACCGCTGCACCTTGAAGCTGATCAAACAAGTCATCGATCCTAGGCAATGGGTATTTGTTCTTAATTGTCACCTTATTGAGCTCGCGATAGTCAATGCACAACCTCATGGATCCATCTTTCTTCTTAACGAACAACACCGGAGCCCCCCACGGGGACACACTAGGGCGGATGAACCCACTATCAATCAACTCTTGCAGCTGAGCCTTAAGCTCTTTTAACTCGGCTGGGGCCATCCTATACGGTGCCTTAGAGATAGGGATGGTCCCGGGTTCAAGCTCGATTGCAAAGTCTACTGCTCGGGGTGGCGGCAATCCTGGTAGATCTTTTGGAAACACATCGATAAACTCACGAACTATGGGGACCGAACCAACTGCCAACTCAGCACTCGCTGCCACCGAGACTGAGGCCAGAAAAGCCCAAGCTCCTTTAGATAACAACTTCCTTACCTTTAATTTGAAACCAACGGAAGGCTCTCCCGCTTCTCGCCTCTAAACTTGAAAGTTGGGGCCTCTCCGACGATGAAAATTACTTCCTTGCGCCTACAATCGATCATGGCGTGGTTCTCTCGATAACCACTCCATCCCGAGAATCACATCGAACTCACTCATAGGCAAAACTATGAGTGTGACCTCCGACGATTCCTCAGACACGGCCCGACTTGCGTGCCTTAACCTTATCGCAAGTCGTCATGCTCACCCCAGCCGGAGTGGCGACACTCAACTCGAACCCCAGGGGTTCCAAATCTAAACCAGCAGTGCTCACAAAAGATGCAGAAATGAATGAATGCGTGGAGCCAGAATCAAACAAAACGAATGCAAGGTGTCCAAGGATAGGCAAGGTACCTGTGACTGCATCGGCCGAAGCATCTGCCTCCTGACGAGTAGTGGCATACACCCTGCCTTGCTGCTGAGGTTTAACCCCACCGCTCGACCTGACCAGTAGTGGGACCCCTTGCGTACAAGCTCTCAGCAAAGTGGCCCTCCTTGCCACACTTATAACATATCTTCTTTCCGGATTCACACATACCAAGTGACTCTTTCCACAACTCTTACAATCTCTAGGAGTGCGGGCCTCAGCCCTCTGGAACTTCTGCTCTGACCTCCGGCCCTTGAACTTATTAAACCCCGACCTCTGCTGGTGGCTTCCAGATCCAGACGATCTGAGAGCTTCGAACTTCCTCTTGCCATTTTCTTTGCACTGCAACCTTGAGAGACGAAGCTCCATCCCTAAACTTGTCATCAATCTTCTTGGCCAATCGCTGCACACAAGCTCTAAAACTGGTTGGGTTATGGGCATCCACATCACCTCGGATCTCGGGTTAAGTCCAAAGAATGAAATAGTCAATCTTCACCGCCTCCAAGTAATCAAGGTCTTTGCATACAAGGCAAGCTTACGAACCTCCTCTCATACTTTGTTACGTCATCCTCCCCGCTTGATGGTAGTGAACTCGTGATGTGAGCCCGCTTTGCCGCCAGTAGAAAAGTACATCTCGAGAAACAAAGAACTTGAACTCGTTCCATGAGACTGGTGGTTCATCGCCTAAACGAAGCTCAACCTCGACTTCCACCAAACACGGGCCTCATCTCTCAGGCAAAAACAGGACATCTAACTTTCTGATGCTCGGGGCACTCCATGTGGTGGAAGGTAGTCTCGATGGAAGATAACCACATCTGAGCATCAATCGGGCAAACTGACTTTCCATCAAAGAGATCTCGCCCCCACTTCTTGAAGTCCCTGACAATCGTGGTGTTCTCGTGAGACACCACGACTACTCCGCCACTCTGACCCGGACCCTCCCTAGGTGGGACTACCGGTGCAACTGCTGGTGGAACTACCGGTGCCTGATCCGGAACATGACTAGAATCACGAAGGACCTCTCGGGCAACACCCCGCATCATGCTCTCCATAGCCACTAGCATCTCTGGGCTAAACGTTACCACCGGCGGCACACCACTATTTGAATCATCACTCTCACCTCGAGTACGTCTAGCTCGTCTCACCACCCGAGGGCTCGCCTCTGGGACTGGCACTCGACCTGCTGCAGGTCGGCCCCTACCACGACCTCTGCCCTTGGCTGTGCTTCTGGTGACTCTCTCAGACATAGGAAGAGTCTGCAAGGGAATCCTAGAACAACTCAGTCCCCGCTGGCCTGTTGAGGATATTAGACAGGTAGTACAAGAAAATAATGCAATGCAATACAACGAGGCTAATCATACTAAACATGCTACAAAATCTTAACCTCCCTACTAGAATACCTGATGTCGATCGGCAGCTGAGACCATGGGGACCAAAACAACAGCTTACGATGTAAGCTAGTCTACAAAATCTATGACTCTGGGCTCTGATACCAATTGTAAGGACCCGACCCAACAAGGGTCTAAACCTAAGTCCTTAGCTATAAATGCATGAAAATAGTACTCGACATCTCGGACATGTACGTTTAAAACCAAACTCCTTTTAAACAACTTAGAAGAACAAGTTCGTAAAACCATCAATCCATTAAACAGTTATAGGGTACCCAAAATCAAAACATAAAAGCTCAGTAAAACAGATTCCACTTATCATGCCCCTAAATAGTTCATGCAGAAAGAACAAATTAAAAGACTCTACACAGAGTGATGCAGCGGGTCCCATGGTCATCTCCAGCTTCGTCGATCATCCATCTCGGTACAGTCTAGTAGTACCTGTGGGGATTCCACAGTGAAAAGGGTGAGTTTTTGCAAACTCAGTAAGGCTTTCCCAGCACGGGAACAGACATGCACAAGAATACTAACATCAGCAAACAAGTATGATCAGCAACATCACCAAAGGGTGTACAAAACCCAAGCTCCTGGGTGTTAGGTCAAGAAACCTCGTCCTTGACGAGCACCACGTAGAGCGGTCTAAGAATCGTAGACCCTAGACCCAAAAGCTCACAAGAGTCCTCTGACTCGAGAGCAATTTGGCATCCTACTCCAGAGGGAACTGGTGAGTCGAGCAACCTATTGGCCCTAGGCCTCGTACTCACGGTGAGAGGTGGTGCCACACCAATCACCAAGGAACTATATCAAGCCCATACCACCTACCTGGAGAGAGCCTAGGCTACTAGTAGGAACCATCCAGGGCCGTGAGCCTGGCCGGCCGACCATCCACTGGAAGTCTGCGAGCGAGAGAATATCACCTCACGCTAGGGTGTGCGCCCGAATCTCTTCGTCCACACCCACCTACTAGTCTCCTCTATCCGATCTTCATGACTCGTTTGGGTCCAAACGAGGCATAAAGTCGTGCATCAAACATCATGCAAATCCATATCACGACAATCATGCAACCACGTGCAACTCGACCATATCAAGCATACGTACATGATCCATGCATCACTAGTTATACAAAAGACAAACATGAAGTGTATATGCTCTCGATACAATCAAATGCAACATACAATGCACATGGTTATGCTACAATCAGACAAATCAACTAATGCGAGTAAACCGGCACATGTATTAACCACAGGTCCTCGAGAAAGGGATAAAGGGTCCCTTTACCTCAGTGGAACTCCCAATCAACACTCTAGCGTGAACGGGAAGCTCTCAAAAGCCAAACACCACTTCCGAGCCCTAAAGCAAACAAACCGGTCAAAACTAGCACCTTAGACCATTAAAACAGATCCAGCAAGTCAAATTTAGCGAAGAAGTGGAGAACCTCGAAAAATGTGTCCTGATGGTCCCACGCGACCCTCAAACTTGGCTCGGAGAACAAGAATTAGCTCGAGGCAAACCTGGTCAACAAAAAGTCAAACGATCATCACTTGTCATTTAACTCAACACACATACTATTAAACCCCCAAATCCAAACAACCTTTAACCCCAAACACCCCTAAACTCATAACCAAACCTAAATTAATCTCAACTTGAATATCCAAGAACCAAAGACCAAAAACAAATTTCTTATTCATCAATTAAATAAATCCAACTCATTAATCAAATAAGCCTAAACCATCACTTTAGTGAGTTTGAACCTAGAAACAAACAACTCTTAAATTCCACTTGAATAGCTTTAATCATATAACCAAACTAGCCCAATCCCTCATTAAAATAAGCTTGATCCAGAACCAAACACCCCCTATTCCTTACTAGAATAGCCTTAAACCCAATTTAAATAACAAGCCCATTTACCAAACACCCATCTTCTCCTTCCTTTAACCACCATTTGCAACTTAACTCAAGGAACAAAAGTAAAAGTGAGAAGACAAGATGGACCTCACCACAACTCCGGCGACGACGAGAGACTGGCGGTTGGCGCTACGACCTCGACAACGGACCCCTGATGCTTCCGGCGACGACAACCTCAACCCACACCGCTCGACACCCAACCGCGCTCCCGCAACAGACCCGCACAGCTCACGCCGAGCTTGCACGCGCGCACCACGCCAGAACTCGACGACCGACTCCCCCGCTACGACGAACCCGCGCCCCGACAGCAGCGACTCGGACGACGAATTGAAGGTGCCAGCGCAGCCGCCACAGCTCGAACCCGCGACCTGCTTCGACGGAGATGACGCCACACACGCGCGCGAACGATCCCGACTGCAATGCCTCCGGCGAAGGCGAGCTGGTGGTCGGAAAAGCGAGGA
Organism: Sicyos edulis; assembly: GCA_036507275.1. Taxonomy (NCBI): domain Eukaryota; kingdom Viridiplantae; phylum Streptophyta; class Magnoliopsida; order Cucurbitales; family Cucurbitaceae; genus Sicyos; species Sicyos edulis. The sequence goes on along the minus strand of CM071856.1, from coordinate 6,797,206 downwards.
AGGGAACGCGCGCTGGTTCGAGAGTGAAAAAGGTCTTTGCTCTAGGGATCCGCGAAAAGAGCAACTAAATAGCCATGGAAGAATACCAAACTGCCCTTTATTCTCAAGACATTCACAAAAATGCCCTTCTTTTCAATTAGCCACTTATTTAAACTGATAAAAGAATACTAATAAAGAAAAAAATGGGGCTCTTACAAAGAGTCCCGAGCTCAGATCGAGCAGTTGACTCGTTTGTTTCAACAGCGGTGCAAGAAGACTCACCCCGCAGAGCCAGCAGCCTTTGAGGCAGAAGTGGCAGAAGGTGCCGATGAACTTGGTAAATGGTTAAGGACTTCGTAAAGTGGAACCCGATAAGTTTGATGCCACGGTGACGCTTTATCGTGACGGATGGATTGCCCATTTGGAGTACACCTTCACGATTATGGTGTGCCCCGATGTGCAGAGGCCGAGGTGTGCAGCCCATGCGTTAGGGGGCGTAGCTAGATGGTGGTGGGAGTCCACCTTGAGTGAGAGACCACCTGGGTCTCCACCGCCACCGGGAGTTCTTTAAGTCCGAGTTCAGTGGTCAAATATATTAGCGATGAGGCTCAAGAGAAGATGGTGGCACTTTTCCGAATCTGCGGCAGCAGGTTCGATTCGATAGAAGAATACGAGAGGAAGTTTTGGAGTATGGTTATTTTGCTCGCAGACTAATAGCGACCCCGAATTGAAAATTCGGAAGTTCATTTCTGGTCCGAGGCGTGGTGTGTCTCGGGATGTCGAGCCACGCCCCTATCACTTATGCTAAAGCGGTTGGTGGCCACTATTTATAACGGAAAGTATCCTCGTTGGCGGCCGGGCGCCGCTTCCGTCTGCGTCTGTCCCGCCCAAGCCGTAGTGGGGACAGTAAGAGGAGGTTTGAGTTGAGGAGGAGGCGGGCGTCGCCAAGGGCCGTTCGAGCAACCGGGATCGGCGTAGGATTCCGGCCCGATTCGGCCTCGCGGCAGGCGGTCCTAAGCGCACTCCTACTTGTGCCACTTGTGGAAGAGCCCACCGGAGCTTGTCGGGCCGGGCTCAAAGCGGTGTTTCCGATGTGGAAAGGAGGGGCATATGATCCGTTCTTGTGATCACCGGCTATGGCGATTCAAATGCGGCAGCAGCCAGCAGGCGGGTGTTCGCGCTCTGAACCGTCGGGAGGCCGAGCGTGCAGATGCCTTGATGCGGTGTACGCTTCTTGTTTTGGATCATTGTGCATTTGTCTTGTTTGACTGCTGGTTCTACGACTCATTTGTATCTGCTTTTTTGTTTCCGAGCATGCTAAGTTGAGATTAGAGCCTCTAGGTTTTGAATTATCTGTTGCTACTCCTTCGGGAGTTAATATGTTAGCTAAAGATAAGATTAAGGATGGCCGGATCGAGATATCCGGAGAGTTCTTTGGTGGCTACGCTCATAGTTCTACCCATGAGTGGTTTCGATGTGATCCTTGGTATGGAATGGTTAGCCGCTAACCACGCATTGATTGACCGCCACCGGAAGGAAGTAGTGTTCAGAGGCCGCCGGCCTAGCTTGACTTCAAGTTTCGTGGAGCCCAGGTGGAGTTTGCCCGCCGATGGTGTCACCGTGAAAGCCCGTCGTTTGCTAGCTCATGGAGCTTGGGGCTACCTAGCCAAATTGTCCGAGAGAGCCGCCCTCACCGATCGTTGATCAAGTGCCGGTTGTGCGGGAGTTTGCCGACGTGTTCCTCGAGGAATTTGGGGTTGCCCCAGAGAGAGGTTGACTTCACAATTGAGCTCGAGCGGGACCCTCCCTATCTCGAAGGCTCCGATCGTATGGCGCCACCGAGCTAAAGGAATCGAAGGTTCAGTGCAGGAGATGTTAGATCGAGGATTCATCCGTCCGAGTGTGTCCCCGTGGGGAGCGCCGGTGTTGTTTGTGAAGAAAAAGGATGGTTCGATGCGCCTATGCATTGACTATCGTGAGCTTAATAAGGTGATGAGTGAAGAATAAGTATCCGCTGTTCCCGTATCGATGATTTGTTCGATCGGCTTCGGGAGCTTCCGTGTTCTCCAAGATAGATTTGAGATCCGGGTATCACCATTTGCGGATTAGGGGACGCCGACATTCCTAAGACAAGCGTTCGAGTTCAGATATGGGCACTACGAGTTTGGGGTCATGTCGTTTGGATTGACGAATGCACCAGCAGCGTTCATGGACATGATGGATAGGGTGTTCAAAGCATTTTTGGACAAAACCGTCATTGTGTTCATTGACTATATTTCGATCTATTCAAGGACCGTAAAGGATCATGCGAGCATTTGAGGAAAGTGTTGATAAAACCTTGAGGGAAAACCAGCTTTATGCGAAATTTTCCAAATGTGAGTTCTGGTTGGAACAAGTGGCCTTCTTAGGTCATATAGTCTCGAGAGATGGTGTAGCTGTGGATCCTGCAAAGATTGAGGCCGTGAGTTCTTGGGCCAAGCCGACTTGATTCCGAGATACGCAGACTTCCTAGGTTTGGCAAAGTTACTACCGTCGGTTTGTTAAGGATTTTTCCGCCATAGCCTCGCCTCTCACTCGTCCCGACGAGGAAGGGTGTTGAGTTTGTTTGGGGACGGTAGGTGTGATGAGAGCTTTGCTGTGCTCAAGCGCAGATTTGACTTCACCCTTTTTGGCGATCCCGGAGGGGACAGTGGTTTCGTGGTTTACAACGATGCTTCCAAGTTCGGGTTGGGTTGTGTGTTGATGCAAAGACGGGAAGGTCATTGCTTATGCTTCCGTCGTCACCAAGCCATATGAGCGTAACTATCCGACTCATGATATGGAGTTGGCAAAGCAGTGGTGTTTGCATTGAAGATTTGGAGGCATTATCTATACGGTGAGCGGATTCGGATGTTTACCGATCACCGAGCCTCAAGTATCTCATTTACCCAGCAAAGAGTTGAACATGAGGCGAGAGGAGATGGTTAGAGCTAGTGAAAGATTATGATTGCGAGATTCTGCACCATCCGGGTAAAGCCAACGTTGTAGCTGATGCCTTAAGTAGAAAGACGTCGCACTCTGTTGTATCGCCGAGTTCCCGGCCAGCATTGCGAGAGAGAGTTCGAGCGGCCGAGATTGCGATATTGCTTTGGGTGAGGTTATCGCCAGAGTAGCTCGATTGATGATCCGACCATCGATTAGGCAATGGATTATTGATAGTCACCGAGTGACCACGCACTTAAGAGGTTGGTTGACAGAGTCGTTGTTGACGGCGACTTTGATTTTGTATATTCACGAGCGGTGGGCTGACGTCTGAGGCCGGATGTGTGTTCGGATGTTGCCGGTTTGAGCAGAGTTGCTCGAGGCCCACAGTTCCGTTTGCTTGGCACCCCGGGGTACCAAGATGTATCAGATCTTAAGCGACATACGGTGGATGGGTATGAAAAGAGGTGTTGCGGAGTTTGTCATCGATGTCTCACTTGTCGCCAAGTGAAGGCACCCAGCAGAGACCAGCCCAGATTGTTGCGCGCCCGTTGAGTGTGCCTCGGTGGAAATGGGAAGAAATCTCCATGGACTTCATTTCGGGTTTGCCGAGGACTCGAGGAAGTTCACTCAGATCCGGGTGATAGTTGACCGTTTGACTAAGAGCGCACACTTCATTCCCGGTGAGAGACACTTATACCGTGGAACAGTGGGCGCACTGCTTTTAGAGCGAGATCATTCGCTATCACGGTGTGCTCGTGAGGATCGATTCGACCGTGATTCGAGGTTCACTTCGTTTCGAGAGCGCCCGAGAATGGTTTAGGCATCGAGTGCGGCCAAAGATGACTTTTCACCCTCGCACCGATGGTCGATCGAGAAGGTGAACCAGATTCTCAAGATATGTTGAGGGCTCGTGTCTTGGATTTCCCGCGATTGGGACCGAGATTCAGATTCGATGGAGTTTGCATATAACAACGCGATTATCGATCGGCGATTCAGATGGCTCCATTCGAGGCTTTGTATGGCAAGTTTACGCCGATCTCCCGTGTTCGGGAAGAGGTTGGTGATAGGCGTGTTTTGGGTCCCGAAGTTGCCGCAATTGACCAATGATGCTGCGCGAAGATTAGAGCCCGTATGTTGACAAAAGCCTGCGAGCGCATGAAGAGTTATGCCGATGTTCGACGCCGGGATTTGGAGTTTGAGGTTGGGTCGCGCATGTATTCTCGAAGGTCGCACCAATGCGAGGAGTTTTGAGGTTTGGCAAGCGTGGGAAGCCGAGCCCCGCTTTGTTGGTCCGCTCGAAATCCCGGAGAGGATCGGTCAAAGTTGCTTATCGATTAGCCTTGCCTCCGTCATTGTCAAGCGAGTGTACGTTGTATTTCATGTATCGATGTTGAGGCGATGCGTGCGGGACCGTCGCACATTGTGGATTTTGAGCCTTTGCGGTGAATGAGGATTTGAGCTTCGAGGAAAAGCGGTGGGAATTCTTGCCTTTGAGACAAAGACAACTGCGTAATCGTGAAATCCGGCTCGTAAAGGTTCAAAGTGGAGGAGTCGAGTTCAGAGGAAGCCACTTGGGAGCGGGAGGATGAGATGAGATTGCATTATCCCGAGTTTGTTTCAATCTTAAGTGACTTTCGAGGACGAAAGTCTTGTAAGGGGGAGTATTGTAACGGCCCGGAAAATTCATCCCGGCCTTCCGGGAGGAGGCCGGGGGCATTTTGGTAATTTTGGGTCGGGCGGTTTTGAAATTTAAAATTGCCGAATAATTACGAGTCAATTTGAATGGGATCGGGATTTTTGGTGAAGGCGTTTGGGCTTGGGAAGGAGCAAAAATAAATAGGGAATTAAATAGCGCGTCGAGCGAGGAATCGAACCAGGCCGTGTCGCATGCTAGGCGGAGGCACAAACCAGTAGAGCCACCGCGCGCGCTTGTTAATCTAAACGCGTTCTTTTTATTTAAGCCTGCTTTCATCCCCTGTTTTGCTTTAAAAGGCAGCTCGCCCGACTTCGCCCCACCTTTCTTCTTCTTCTTCCTCGCGATCACCCCGACCGATCGGCTTTTCTCGCGAATCCTTCTTCCCCACGCCGACCTCGACTCGCCGGAGCTCCTCGCCGCTCGTCTCCCTCCGGTAAGCTTTCCTTTCTCTTCTCTTCTCTTTTCCTTCTCCTCCGAATCCATTTCTTCTCCCTAGTGACGTTTCCGTTCATCGGCCGAGTTGAGGCGATTTGAAGTATGGGTTCGTGCGCCTAGTGTAGGGAAGTTCTTCTTCAAGGAATCGAGCGTCGAATCCCCGTGGATCGCTTGGATTTGTGTCTTTTGTTCGCCTGCTTCGCGCGAAAAACAGAGCCCCCATTCGTCGAGCTCGCCAACAGCGTTGTCCCGTCATGCGCGGCGCGCGCGCGCCAGCTCCGCAACGCGTCGCCCGAGCCTCGCCGCCGAAGTCGTGCCAGCCGCGAGCGCCAAGTGAGCTTCTGTTCGCCCCTGCATCTCGCAGGCAGTTAGCCGCTCGTCGCATGCTGGCTCGCGCGCTCCTGGGCCAGTGCGCACCAGCGCCGCCGCGCGCCATTTCTGCGCCCAGTAGCGCCTTCGAGCCCCGTTCTTTGCCCGTTCGTGCAATCGGCCCGTTCGTGCGTTCGCTCGTGCCTCGTGAGTTGCTCCCGAGGTGAGCCTCATTTATTTTATTGTATTTAGGCCTATTGTGTGATTTTTGTGTTGATTGATAGGTTCCCGTAGCTAGATCGAGATTGTTCGCGACTTAGGATTTCGTGCCAAACCGTCCCGACCAAGGTAAGGATTTCTTACAGGGGTTGTGTGGACCCCGCGATATTATATGTGATTGTTGATTGATTGCTTGTTTGTGATTATTGACATGTGTAGCTAGGTGCTTCAATCTGAATTTCTGTTAGCATGATTTCTTGGTTAATTCTCATGTTAATCCATGCTAGATTGTTCCTTTTCTCGCATGCTCGTATCTGTTCCTTGCTTCATAGTATCATGCTAGGCTCATTGTATTCTTATTGAGCACGTATTGGATTTTATGGAATTGTTTTTTCGCTTGCTAGGCGAGTTAGAATTGCGGTAGATAGCATCATCCGGCCCGATGCATAAAGAACCTTGCATCCATGGCGGGGACGTCGAGCAAGTCATTCCGTCCCTCGACCCCGTGAGGGATTAGCTAACCCGAGCGGTAGGCCCCGCAATCTTGGGTGAGGGTGGCGATCGTTAAATGCCCCAACGGTCGGGATGATGACTTGGCATTGCCTCGCCCCGGCAAACCGGCATGTCCTCGGCATGTTTGGCAAGAGCCCCCGATTGCCACTGTTAAGGCAAGGACGGCTTCGGTGTAAGCCTACCACGACCGTTTCTTGGCCTCAAAGTGCGGTGGTTCAGCCGACATAGTTTACGTGTCGTGTCTCACACCCCTATGTCGGTGACACCGATCCAAAGATTTAGTTAGGCGTGGTGACCGGATATGGGCAGCTTGCCTTCGCACACTGGCAACCCCATAGTCGCGAAGAGCACGCGGTGCATGCTTACGCTCATTATGGCCGCCGACCGGAGAGCTCCTCGGGATTGTGAGCCGCGGTGTACCTTTCGCCGACGAGACAGTGCCGAGGCGGGACTTGTTTCTCGTATAGGGCGACTTATGTATTGGATCAGATGATGATTTTATTCGGACCAAGCCACCGAGTTGGCATCCGAGGCCCAAGTGTGGGCTAAGCTATGTGCTCTATTCTCGTGTTTATATTCATAGCTTGCATACGCTCATCGAGATGACCATGTATATCGTATTGTACCCCGGTTGGGGATTCTTCTTGAGCGATTCGTTGCTCACCCTTATTATTGTGGTTTTTCCACAGTGTAACCGAGTTTGCGAGACAGGATGGTCAAGGAGGAGCCGTGATCATGGGGCCGATCTTCCAACTCGATTTTTGTATTATGACTCTCGTGTGTTTTTGTTTTCCCCGAATGCATGTAGCAGCACGAAGCCCTAGGATGTTTGTAAATATTTGTGGATTCCAAAGATGTTGTATCCGAACAGTTTTGAATGGCTTTTAGTAAATCTCTCGATCAGAGTAAACTTTGGAAATGTTTTTATCCTCGAGCAGTGCTTGGAAACAGGGGATGAGTTTGTGGAAAATGTCTAGTTTTTAAAGGGGTTATTTTGAATGTTTTGTTTTAATTGGAATCCGAAATCATGTCTGTTTAAATGTCCTTTACTTTGAATGCATGCATTGGGGTAAGGGCCCATTTAGTGCCCCATTCGGGTCGGTCCCTTACACCAATAGTCATCCCTTAACTATGGCACAAAATCTTTTATATTGTCTTTAGAGTTAGAGCTGCTTATCACTCTCTATTGAAATTAATTTCAACTCCAAACATTTAAAAAGCAATCACTAGATTTAGCACAACACTACAATCCTAGATCAAGAAACAATAAGCTCAAATATCAACCCATTTGAGAGCTTTTCTTCTTCCTATACATATTCAAAACAACATAACAGGAAAAACTTCATCACAGTTGAAACTCAGAAGAATAAGAACAATCCAACTTAATAATAAAAATAAGAAGAATCAAAATGAAAATTTGACTTGGGTATTCCCAATTTACTCTCTAACATGGAACAACAAACACCCACCATAACTTTTTGAATCCTCTTGTACTCCATACTCTTTGTTTCTCTTTTAACGAAACTATGAGTAATAGAACAACACACAACCTGTTGAACTTGCAGCAGTAATATACATGATTGTTGTTTTTTATTATAACCAAAACATATATATATATATAATGATTTTCATACACACATAATGTAAGATTAACTTTTAGTTTGCATTTAGAATCAATAATAGATTTTTATTGCTTTGGTAATACATTCAAAGGTTAAGAGACCCTTAGAAAATTTTAAAGTTATGAGTTCAATTTATGGTAGTTATTGAGAGTGAGGATTAAGTTGGTTATCTCGTGAGAATAGTCGAGTTGCGTGTAAGCCGACTCGGACACTCACCATATCAAAGACAAAAAATAAAAAGAAACAAGTAGCAATTAGCAATTAGCAATTAGCCTATAATATATTAATAGCTACATCCTTAATTCTCTACTCTTAAATAGAATTTCATGGAGCTATGCAACCATCAAATCTTTGAAGTTTCTACTGCTTAGCTTTTCTTTTTGTATTTATTTCAAATGCAAATATAAGTTTTCCAACTTGGAAAATATAGATTAACTAAGACTGAGTCTAAAATTCTCTTTGAGAAATTTTTTAGTTTAGCCCATTTGAAAAAACCAACAAATAAATCAAACATTTTGAGTTTGTGGTGTCTAAAACAACAACAACAAAAAAGGTGAGGTTGTCTTTTATGTATTTGATCGAACAGGTTGTGGGCATTCCAAGAAAAGTCAAGTGGCAGAAGGGGAGGCAAGGATTGGGTTTTCAAATCAATGGTTAAAGCCAAGGAAGTTCCAAGAAAATAAACAATCACAAAACTAAGGTCGAATGGGGAAGGAAGAAAACGAAAATAACTCACCAACCTACAAAATCACTCAACTAAAAATAAATAACTTCAAAACCACAAACCCAATCGAGGACCAAAATTTAAGAAAAATATAATTGAATGAAATTAAAATAGCTCAAACCCTAATGCGTAATGAAAAGAAACTTTCAAATTCTTACCTTGATTTTTAGGCGAATGGAGATAATAGGCAGACGAAAATGACGACTAGCGACATGAACGGAGACGACGTTCTACAACGATGGGCAAAGAAGAAATAGGATTGTTCAACATGGAGGTCTGGGTAGAGGTAGAACGTTGGTGTGGATTTTGGGGGAGATCACGAAATAAAATGTGCACAATTTTTTTATTTTTTTTTTGCTGTTAGAAAGTAATTAGAAAAATGAGCATTATCTTTTGTAAAAAAGAGTGGCTTAGGATTCGAACTTAGGCTCTTTCAAATGCACATTTTAATGACTCTCAAATATAATCATAAATATCTAAAAATAAGCACTTTTCCATTTTTTCCTCAACGTTCGCTTTTTTTTCTCTTTAATGACACTTTTTTTCTATTCAAACAAGTTTTTGGCACAATTCTCAATTTTTAAATACTTAATATAACTCCTTAACCTAAAAATTATTTAAATAGGTCAAACAAACACTCCCTAACATACTTACCGACTGGTCGGTAAATTTTACTTGATGCACAATAGTTGCCAGACAAAAATTATGATTTATATCCTAGAATTAATTTTGTATATTAATGGTGAATGAAATTCTACCATCTTATGTTATTGGAATGTAAACCTATTGTCTTGAAAAGTCCAGTTAGAGCTAGAAGCACGGTTTGGCCCCATACAAAAACAAGGTCTAAGTTATTCTTAGGGTAAATTATATTAAATAGATTTTTCTCACAAAATAATAATAAATGTAGGCGAACTTTAAAGTATTTCCATTCATAATCATTAATATGTTTTAATAATATATTTTAAATATTTAATAATATAAAAGGATGTATGCAGAAAGTAGATGATTTTCATTGGTATATCACATTTTGGGTGAAACAAAAAATAAATAAGGAAATCATACAATTTGTCTAAATTCTAGATACTATTTAACAATTTGTCTACTTTATTCTTAAGTTTAATTAAGTGTCTAATTTCATTTTTGTATCTTAGAGGGATCTTTTTCATTCTCATTCTACCCACCATAATTTTGTTTATTTTAAATACTTTTCAAAATAAAAAGCTTTCAATCCTTCATTTAGAGGATACACCACGAACTACGGAATAAAATACTAGATTTCCACTAACTAAATTATTCATCTTTAGGTTTAGATATTTCCCAATTCACTTTATTAATTAAAAAGAATAAAAAAACAACTTTGAACCAACAGCGAGAACGATTCCTCTAATAAATTTCAGCTATGAAGAAGCTATCTCAGAGTAAATTAATAAGAAAAAAAAGTTCAGAAACTAGCTAGTTTTGAAGAATATTCGCTGGAGAATTGGTAGGTGTGTTCTTGTACGAACGTAGGAGTTGTAGTAATATTCACACCAGTAAAAGATAGCTCACATGGAAATTACGTCTGTCTTGTTGCATTCGATGGAGCTTGGAGTGAGACAAACATGTATTCGAATTACAAGACGATATCTATTGATGTTGTTCACAGATCAACGCTATCTCAACTTAAAGATTTTGTGTCGGAAGTAATCAGGCACGATGTAACATCGAAAATTTCTAGCTTAGCTTTTTACAAGGACGACACTGAAAAAAACATGTTGTTACCACTTACTGAGGAAAGAGATGTTCAATGGATGAACAATAATATTCGATGTTGGTCATTTGTAGGTCATTAGAAAAATTATCTGTAACATCCTAGTTAATTCTAAAATCATTTAAGTGTTTTTATTGTCTTTGTTTTTATAATATTTTAACACTCTATATCATTTTTAAGTATAGTTAGTGTTTTATTGAATAGGCTAATAAATCTCAAACTAATTATATTATTAAATACTACATGAGATTTAAGCTATGAGTCACCTTGATAAGTTATGTAGAAAATTATAGTAATAAAAGCTAAAATGCAAAAGTTAGTTTGGGTTATGGAATTTGGGGTTTTAAAGTTAAATTAAGGTTTGTGGATTTAAATGGAAAGAAGGTTTTATTTAAGTATTTTTTTTATTTGGCCATCTTTTCTCTCTCTTCTTCATTCAACCCCAACAACCACCACCACCACCTAAAACCCACTTCTTCCTTCTTAGTTTCACAGAGTTAGAGAGCTCCGTTCGCGATTTCGAGACGAGATCTGTGCTCAGGGAGTCGAGAGCTTCCAAACAAGGTAAGTTTTTTTGGTTTTCATGGAGTTTTCCGGCGATAGGGTTTTGAAACCCGTTTCTTCTTTCGTAGTTTCACGGAGCTAGAGAGGTCTGTTCGTGATTCCAAGACCAGATCCGTGCTTAGGGAGTCGAGAGCTTCGAAGCAAGGTAAGATTTGTTGGTTTTCATGGATTTTTTCGGCGAGAGGGTTTTGAAACCCGTTTCTTCTTTTGTAGTTTCCTGGAGCTAGAGGAGTCCGTTTGCAAATCCGAGACCTGTTCTGTGATCCTGAGCTCGAGACTTTTCCAACAAGGTATAACCCGCCCCATTCCATGACAGCGCGCTGCCGCCACCGTGCTCCGGCGAGGTGTTTTCGAATAGAAGGTTCCCCTCATTTTCGTGATATTAACCCCCATTGTGGCTTGTTTAAATTGTCCCTAATGAACGCTCGACGTTGTTTTATGTTTAGGTGCTCTTAGGTTTCATCATTTCGGGTCGCCGTTTAGCTCGTTGGTTCCCGTTGTGTTTCGGTCGAGTCGTCGAGAAGGTATGGAGCTTCATTATGATTCGGGTTTGTGGTTTAAAGCATGTGAATAGTGACATGATAGGATTTACGGGAATTGAAGGTTGGATGACTTGTCGCATGTGTGCTTTGGTGTTGTGATTCACTGTTTGAACTTATTTCTACTCGTGGTAGCATGAAATCGTGTGTAGCTCGTAAACTGTTAAATCTCTATTAATGTGTATCTTGTGATCGTATCATCATTTACCCGATGTGAATCTCTGCTCGTATATGCGGTGACCTATTTATCTGTTTAACATGTTGATTGACTGAATTGCTTTGGGTTTATGCATATTCTATGTTGTTGACTTCATCCATGTTTGACAGTATACGTGGTGCCATGATAATGCTCGGTTTCTCGATTTGTTACCTAAAGGGGTGTCCGTATGTTGTTTTGGCGTTAGAATAACTAAGCCTGGTTACCGTGTTGACCACCTAGAGAAGTAGCTAGCTCACACATTTTAGGGCTCGTGATTGCATGATCGATATCTTATTGATGTATGACTCGCTAGTGCCCTCTTAGAAATCGAGCGGGGATTTGGATCCACTTTGCTTCGAGACATGTGGTTAGGTTGCACTAGCCTACAAGTTGACTTTTGCCTTGGTCGAATCTCATCCACGTGTCACCTTGTGTGCGGAACAACGGGTTCCTTGGCTGTCAGCACACGTTGCGGGTGGCACCAACCCTCGGGTGGGCTAGGTGTACTCGCCTAGGTTAGGCTAGATCTCGTGTGACTCTGGTACTAGTTATTATATCTCTGTGTGTACTCGTGGAACCTCATATGTTGTGTGCATGGTTCCACCAAGTTACCTTCCCAGTACGTTGGAGGGAGGAGGCCGGTCATGTCGTGCATGTCCCTAAGACTACTAGAAAAGGCCACTAGGACAAATGAAGGCACGGAGGAGTGCTTGTCGTTGAGCCTACATGCATTAGTGGGAATGTTGTTTGTAGGCAGGTCGGTCCTCTCGCATGCTAGGGGAGAGCAGTTGGCGCCCCGAGCCCGAGGTTTTGGAACCCTACAGTTTTCCTTTACTCGTGGCTCTCCCTGATAGGGTCAAGTTATTTTACTTGGAATTGTGTATACCCTTGCTGACACAACTCGTGTGTTGTTGTCTCTATCCCAGGTTTAGGCATGCTGTGTATTCCCCTCACTCGTGGTCCTCCTCGATAGAGTTGGGTGACTTTATTGGTGGGTCTCTGGCGTGGGCCAGGCTACCCCGAGACATTAGAGTATGTCTCCGCGAGCACAGCGTTATGGGTCCCTGGCAGAGGTCAGGCTACCCGAGGCATGTCTACGCTGGTGCATTTTGGTGGGTCTCTAGTAGAGGTCAGGCTATCCCCGAGATAATTGTGATTACCCCTTAGGACACTGTATGGGACGTGTCCGACCCGAGGTTTATGTAACTTGTGTGTTCTCCTTACTAAGGGTCTTTGCTCTGACCTTGGTCAGATGATTGGTCGGTATTTAGTCGTAAGTTGTTCATGGCTTGCATGTCGTTGTTTGACATTGTGTTGCTCGTGACCAACCTGAGGGCCGGCCACGCATGCACGAGGCATTTAGCTTCAATTGTCGTATTTTCTAACTTGTTTCTCTTTACATGCTTAACCCCATGGTGGGGTCTTTACTAGGTATATTTCGATATACTCACCCCTGTCATTTTTAGGTACTGACCTATTCCAAGGTGGCTAGACTGGGAGCTGCACGGATCATGGACACGGTGTTGACATTTCCTTTCCACATTGCTTACTTGTGTTGAACAATATGTTTCATGTTTTAAACTCTTTTGAACCATATTTATTTTGAACTATCGGGATCCGGAACTGTGTTTGTATGTTTTCGAACTATTAGCACCATGTTTTTTGAGGTTTTGTTGGAAAAACGCATGTGATTAGTAAATTGGTTTTGAGGATTTTAATATGCATGTACTCGTAACACCCCATTAAAGTATTTTAGGAAGTCGGTTCGTTACATTATCGATTCACACACATGTCTAGTCGATGTTGTTAGGAATGAGCACATGCAAGCCTCCCCCATAGTAGTATGTGGCTTTCCAGAATTATTAATGAACTCCACCAAGAAGAAATCCATCACACCGGGAGACATGATTACGCATGCCCAAGAAAATTATGGGGTCAATATAAGTTACTACAAAGGTATGAAAGGCAAAGCGAAGACATTTGAACGAGTGAATGAGAGACCCGAAGATTCGTATGCGTTTCTAGCCAAATTTGCGGCCAACCTGATTGAAAAAAAATCAAGGTACGATGACGTACTCAACTTGTTGCATTTAATTATGATGGGTGGAGGTATGCAATAGTAAAATATTATTGCATTTATTATAATGGCAGACACAACGGTACCTAATAGTGACATGCAATAGTAAAAAAAACAAAAATTAAAGATTGGTTAGGTTTTAATTGCAAGGATCATGAAGTCAAACCTGGTGAATGTGTGATTAAATTTTAGTCGTTCTGTTCATGCGCAAGTACGGTTACGACTACCATTTGGTTGCTTATCATTTCATTTAAAAACCAATAAATACAAATTTTTCGTGTTTACTCAACATTAAATAATATTATTAAGTTTCAATGATATTTTTTTATTTTTTTTAAATCACAAATTTTATCGACAATTTGGATTCTAGATTTTTTGTCAACGAAGAGTTTGTTAAGTAGTTAGAATATAGTTATTCTTTTTTATTAATTAATAGAAATAAGGGTAGGGGTACAATGGTTAAATATGTTTTCTATATTTAATAAATTTAATTCAAAAAAGAAAGTAGACACAAATTTTAATTCTAAAAAAATAAAATAAAATAGGCATTTGCTTAATTAATTTTCTCGATGTAAACATTCCTCAAGTTTTTCTAAATAAATATATAAGGATGTATACAGAAAGTAGATATTAATACAATGCAAGTTTCCAATTTTTAAAGATAGATCCATGGATCTTGCTCTATAAGTATTTGGGCCAAGTATGTATGAGCCCACAATTTGGAGCAATTTACAAAGGATTGGGCCAAGAATAAATGAGCCCAAGATGAGGAAGTTCAAGAAAAGTAAGGGTAACAAGATATTATAAACGATATTAATAGGTCAACTTGGAAATTAATTAAATTCTATAAGAAGCTACCTGTAAATTACATAAATTATACAAAGCTATAAATAAGTGGTACAAAACAAAATATGTGGTGGTTGTAATCCAATTCAACTATATAATCATATATTTAATTTTGAAAATTAATATTTAGTTTTCATCTTATTTGAGAATAGTGTTATTTAACACATTTTCCATTTATAGATATTTTTTTTCTTTTGATATCCTCCATCGATTGGTTTATTTATTTTGTTATCTACGTTTATGAGGTATTTTCAAAAGCTTAACTAAGATTTGAAAGGTGGTATGACACTTTTCGATAACAGTTTGATTTAATTTTTTTAAAATTTATTTAGTTTGCTTCAATTTTTTTTCTATAAATTTTTTTTTTCCAAAACTAACTTTTTTTTAGTTTTCAAAATATGTCTTGATTTTTTTAGTGTAGCAAAAAAATTCGAGAACAAAATGAAATCTAAAAGTAGAATAATATTTATAGGATTTATTTTCAAATATAAAAAAGTAAAATCAAACATATCCCAAAGACTAGTTTGGAAAATCTTGTGAATTGTTTTTAGAATTTAGCGTAGAATTCATATGTTTTCTTAAAAAGTCATCTATACCAAATTATAAAGAAATTAATTTTGGAAAAACATAATTTTCAAAAATAAAAGACTAAAATTGAAATCAAATGATTAGCAAATGTAACCCTAATTTTTTTACTTTTTAAAAATTCAACTTGTTTTCTTACCAATTTTTAGCAAAATTTCAAAGAAAAAATTAAGTATTTGAAAACTATACTTGAAGAAATTTGAGGGAGCCAACAGCAAACAAATTTATAGTGTATATACTTAATTTTTACGAAGGAAAAAAAAAAACCAAAAGGTTATAAAACATGGCAAAGAAAAGTAGGTTTTATAAGTAATCTTAATAGTTTAGAGAAATAAAAATTAAAAATTCAAACTTGTTTCAAATTTAGGTATGGTGAAGTCTTGAATTTACTTTTGGTTATTTAAACCTACTTGGATTATTTTCTAAGACCTTTAGCCAGCCCAAAAGGCTTGCTTTAAGAAAGAAAAAAAAAGAAAGAAAGAAAAGTAGGTTTCATAAAAATAAAAAACTAATAATTATTTTTTTTGAATAAAATTGCAAAAACATACATGAAGAAATTGGCACTTCAGCTCGGACACTATCTTTCAACATGTTTGGTAATTTCCACCCACATATACTTGTTAGGTAAATTTTTATGAGGTCACCAATATTTACTATTATTAATTTTGTTTATGGTGGTAAGTCTTGTCAGTTTATTCACACCTTAACTATTTTCACAAAATATATAATCTAATCATATGTGGTTAATTCGTGTACAATTCTAAAAAAAATGAGAACTAAATACTAATTTTTAGAATTGAATTCGTGATCGTAATAATGAATTGAATTACTAGCAAATAATAAAATCATCACGCCATCAACTCGGTCGATAACTTTTAATAATAACTTAATCTAAAATATATTCTAATACCCTCTCAAATTCATGATTAACGTGACACATGTAAATTATTATTGGATTAAGCTCATTTTAACGAAACTGTGCTCTAATTTTTTCTACCATTTTTATTTTAGTTTTGACCTTTCACATCAATATATCACATTTAATTGCCATTTTTTTTTGTTTAGAAATAAAACAAACCTGCAAACAAGCATATCAAACACTAATTTTCTCTACCACCTATATCTTTATTTATGGCAACTTAAATTGCTTTAGCCAAAAAAATTTCTTAACAAGAAAAACCTTATAACCAAATGGTCAACCAATTGTGTTGTAAGTTCATGGCATCATGATTCAACTCCACATAAAAACCCCATGTCAGAAGAAATTACCAACACCCCACTAAAAGTTACAAAGTCCTCCAAAAATTTCAAAAAGTCTTGTAATTCAATCAACAAAAAAAAATGGTTCTATCTTCATAGAGCATATGATGAGTTAATTGTAGAGAAAAAGAAGGCTTTGTCAGAAGAATCCCAACACCCACTAGAAGTTACAAAGTTTCCCCACTATATATCTTCTTCCAAAATTTCTCTGAATGAAATGTGCACCCATATTATTATTGTTCAATCAAACAATGATGGCTAAGTTTCTAAGTGGTCTGGTCACAGGTGACTGCAATTTTTTTCTAGGGCTTCAATTTTGGGATCAGGAATAGGTCAGATAGAAGAATCAAGCTCTTCGTTTGACAGTCCGAATTTTCGATACGAAAAACAAAAGACCTAGCGTGAATAATCGTTAGATGCAAATTCGAAAACTTGCATCCCTTTGATAATTTTGAAGTATTTAGCCTAGTGATAGACATATTGTGACCATCTTTTCGAATAATTTCTTAAATCTTACACCACACGGGGGTGTTTGTTTTAAGGAATTAACGAGTTATTAGAAATGAGGTTTTATAACTTCTCTTTAAACAATCATATTCAAACAAGATATTGTAATTACTCATTTCTAATCATTCAAAATAGTCACCAATTTTTAATCATTTATTTCTAATTGCTCATTTCTAATCATTTATTTATAACCACTCATTTCTAACCCATCAAAATAATCATTCATTTTTAACCATATCCAAACAAGCTGTCTGTAACTCCTCTTCAAAAATAATCATCCAAACGAACTATTACCCACAACATCTCTACAAATACCATATTTAAACAAGGTAATGTTAAATTTTAAATTTCTAATCACTTAAAATAACTCCTCAATTATAATCAATCAAAATAATCATTCTACTAGAGAACAAGGTTAGAAAATTAGGTTATATAAATGGACAGGGATCTAATAGTGTTCTTTTATACTAATATCATTTAATTTTAATTTTAATTTCTCTCGACATTAAATCAATTTCATTTTTTTTATTGTAATTTAGTTTTCACGAATAATTTGAATATTTTTTTAATTCAATAATATTTGGGATGGAAGGTTTTTGAGTCGTATATAATACTACTAAACACACTTTTTTTTGTCTGAACAGAATATTATGTATTTCAAATAAAACTTTGTTTAATTTTTTTTAAAAAATAATTGTTATAATTTATAAATGAATTTTGTTGAGTTCTAAAGAGACTACAATATATTAAGACTTCATCAAACGATATGTCTCGACGCTTAGACAGTTATGCATATAATATATATATATACATACTTTCACGACATTATTGAAATTTTAATCAAGACTTAAAAGTTAAAAAAAAAATTAATTAATTTTTTTTTTATCTTTATAATTTGATTATAATTTTAACAACATTTTCAAAATAGATCATCAAACAACCAATTTTAATTATGAGCAAGTATTTAATAAACATAAAGCCTAAAATAAATAAATATACAAGTATTATAAAAATAAAAAGAAAAAGCTTTAATGATTCGACCTACGCTGACTATACGTACACAGAGCATCAATTCGAATCAAGTACGTGATTACAAATTAAGAAGACAAAATCCCCTAAAAATATTGAGGAAAATTTTTCCAATAGAAGAAAAAGAGAGAACAAAAGTGGAAATATATATATAGTGTGAAGAAATGAGTTGTGGATGAATAATACTCTATAAATTCAATGACAAAGTGGTCAAATTGAAGATAAGTGGAGGCATAAAGAAGAAAAAAAAGTGGCAAAAAAAAAAAAAACAAATCTAAATGCAAATAAACATTCCTTCAACTTCAACCCTACCATTTTTCTTTCTTTTCCTTTTTTTTTTCTAAAAAGTTATAGATTGAAATACTATTTTAATTTATATGCTAGGAGAATAGTTTCATTTTGGTGTTTGAAATTTATAACGATCTATTTTTGTGTATTTACTTTCAAATGTTTAAATTAATCTCTAGGTTTTTTTAAAAAAAAAAATTTTGAAGCAAAATTAATATCTAGGTTAAATTTGTAGTTAATATTTATAAAAATTAATTTAATGATATTAATAACCACGGACGAAATGTAAACCAATTTCTAAAATTTTATGTAGAAGAACAATTTTTTTAAATGAACAAAAAAAACTTATCCTAAAAATTAATTTTAATTTTTTTAAGGTTTAAAAACTAAAAGAAAATAAAATGGGTTAAAAAATCATAAGTGGCACAAAATAAGAAACATCTTTAAAGAAATTACAAGAATATCCTAAAGTTCAATGACTTCAATCAACAAAAGTTATTGAAGAGAATATATGATACTCATCGAAGGTTATAGTAAACACTAATTTGAAGTTCTTCAAGTAATTTTAATTTTTTCACATTATTATTTTTAGTTTGTGCTCTAGAGTATTATACTGTTGACTAAGTCAAATTCTTAAAGTTATCCAAATTTCTAAAACTCATTTTTCAAATCAATAAAAATTAATTTAAATAATATATCTAATTTTTACTATAAATAAGTCACAAATTTGTTTAAATATATCCCAACATAATTTTAAATGATGGAATTCAACCAATGTAAATATGAAATTTTGCTATACGTAATTTTTTTTAAAAAAAAAAGTTGTTAAAGTTGAAATAAATTTATTGAAAATTCCCTAAAGAAAACTTAAAAATACAAATATAAAAATGGAAATTGTATTTGATAGACTATTATTTTCACAAAATAATTTAAAATATAGAAAAAATTTAAAATTTTTTCATTCATAATCTTTAATATACTGTATTATAAATATTCATTAATACATTATTATTGCAGACTATAATGACTAATTTGTTAAAATTTGATTAAATCTATAGTTATTTTTTGAATTTAACTAATTTGGTAAGTTTGTTTTATAAACAAAATGATATTTTAACTAAAATAATAAAAGCAACCAAAGGCAATAGCAATAGTAAGACATTAGGGCAAATTCCCTCTTTCCCCACCACCTGAGCTTTGCAATGATGATAATGAGAGTGGGAGTGGGAACTTCAAAGCCCTAAACCAAAAGGATATATTATTTATTTTCTCTCTCTTAGTCAGAATATTGGAATTAAGAGAGAGAAAAGTTTGTGAAACAAAGAATCTAGTACTATCTCTTGAGACAAGTGATGGGCTTTGGTCTAGCAAAGGGAATCCAGGTTGGGAGAGAGAGCTTCAAAAGCTGAGCAACCAACATCATCCATGAGAGAGAAAATAATGCATGAAATAGAGAGGAGTGAGAGAAAATAGTTTTCTTTTTGTTCATCATAGTTTTCTTTTCACAACTTTACATCATGCATATACCCTATTCTATTTTTATTTTGATCCCCTTTCATGTTTAATAGCATTCAATTGGATTTTTCAAAAAAAAAAAAAAAAATCAATTGGAATATTTTGTGGCTTTTAATTATTTGTGTTTTTTTCATTATTTTTTATTATTGAAAATCAAGTTTTATGCCTTCAAATTCTTTATTATTGGTTCATTTCTATCAAAAGAAATATTTTAATTTTCAATAAAATTTTAAAGTAAAAATAATTTTTCGAAAAACTTTCAAAAGATAAATTTGTTTTTGATTGAAGCTTCAATCTTTTGAAATTTCGTTTTAAATATGTATTCGAACCTAAAATATTTTAATCCACACTAGATGTCAATTAGTGTTGAGTTAAGTATACTTTGACAATTTATAAAGTGTATGGGTGGAAGTATACTTAACTTTTCATATAACTATTTGGCATCATTTTAAAACATAGGTAAAAAGTGAATAACTAGACAATAAAATGCATAACTCTTATCATTTTGAGAGGATATTAAGTAACCACGTCCGTCCTTAGATCAGGGACCGGAGACATTGAAAAGGTGATGTCAAGTCTTAAACCTAGGACCTTGAGGGGAGCATACCCTCAAAGTTCTAGTTTTCAACCATTGCGCCATTTGTGGAGGACTATAAATATATATAACTTCTATAAAGATTGAATCATAAATTTGGTTTCATGTGATTTAAAAGAAGTTAGAGTTTACTCAATAATTTGATAAACATTAAAAATATTCCTTATGATTTAGTAAAATTTCTCAAATTATTTAATAAATATTCTATCAAATTATAAAAGATTAAATATAAATTCTTGAGGGGCTTTTGCATGTATATTACAAAATAGTTAAAATATTCATGAATAGTACAATAATGAAAATATTTGCACACGTAGCAAAAAAATGTAAATTGATAGACTTTCATATTGATAGATTCTATCAATAGAGGCTGATATAATCAATTACTAATAAATAAAGTAAATTGATAGACTTTCATTAGATTCTATTAATAAGGGCTGATAGAATTAATTACTGATAAAATTGATAGACTTCCATCAGTAGAGGATGATAGATTCTATCAAAGTCTTCCATAAAAAAAATGTAAATAGAGATTTTTTTTAAAAATAGGCAGAATTTACTATAAATAATTTTTTTAAAAAAAGTTGTTATAATTGTAAACTTGAGTAAAAAATATTGTTATACAGTACAAATTCTCAATTCTTAAATAATAGAGTTTAAAATCCAAGTTTATTTAATTTAATCTTAAAATAAATAAGTAGAATACATGCTTACTTATTTATTCATTTTTTAATTTCAGAAAAATGGAATGAAACTTCAAACTTTAATTCTAC
Source organism: Sicyos edulis (assembly GCA_036507275.1). Lineage (NCBI taxonomy): Eukaryota > Viridiplantae > Streptophyta > Magnoliopsida > Cucurbitales > Cucurbitaceae > Sicyos > Sicyos edulis. Next base: position 6,776,215 of record CM071856.1, on the reverse strand, counting down.
AAAGAAAAAAAAAATTAAAGAGATGAAATAATGTCTCAATCCTCAAGCTATGTTTTTTAGGTTAACAATAAATATTATATATATATTGAGTACTTTGGGTTAACAATATTGATCGGTTCAACAACTAAAATTGAATTTTTACATTTCTTTTTACATTTATTTTTTTAAAACAATTTATTTTTCTTTTTTATATGTTGGAAAATATGTGAGTGAGTGTGGTTGGTAGGGAATGGGTCTTAGACAGTTTGTTTACACATTGAAAGGCAAATCAAATCCATAAGGTGAGAAAGAGAGATGAGATTTGAGATATCAAAGTTTTTTTTTTTTTTGGGAAAATGTTTTTTTTTCTTTCTAATGTTTTTTAAAAAATCAATAAAGTGAATGTTGTTTGCTTTTGGCGTTTCCCACATTCCCTTCTATTCCTTATGTCAGTCTAATTCTTTCCTTTTTATCTTTTTCCTTTTTTAATTCATCTCTCCTAACTTATTATATATTGATTTATTTATTTTTGTACAAAAATAAATAAATAAAAAGTGATCGTGCCCTCCATCACCAATTCCCATCAAAATTAAAAATCACCTTTCTTTCTCCTTTTCCTTTATAATTATTCTGTTTTTTTGCATTAAGTTATAAATTTTAGTCATTGGAATTTGAGTATTCCATCTGTCCAAGATGCTAAACTTTTTAATCTCTCAATTTTGTCCTAACATTTTTTTGATTTTATGCTTGATTTTCTTTAATACATATTAATAATTCTACGATATTGAGTTAGCATTTATGAAGTAGAACCATGTAATATAGTTTTTTTTAAATGGTTAAAAAAATACTAATAACTTTTTAGTACAATATGAGAATGAAGATTTAAACCAACCTTTATTGTTACTAATATATAATAGGATAATAGTTTTTTTTTTCGAAAAAAGATACTTAGATTACGGTACGCCAAGAACAAACAAAGAGTCTGATAAATTACAAAAACACTCTCCAATTTAAAGAAATACATGCGATATCATAATCATAAAACATAGGAGATCTATAACACCAAGAGGCAAATAAATAATAACATCTTCTCATATGGCATATGGGCTTCTATCGATTTGCTTCTCGTCAAACATTCTGGTATTGCGCTCCTTCCAAAGACACCATAAGATAACTCCCATAATGTTGAGTTTCATAATTTGAAATTAGGATAATAGTTCAACTTACCCACTAATAACTTAAATGTTTTGTGTAAAATGAAAATTTCAAGGAAAAAATTATTGGTTACCTATTTAAATAGAAACCCAAAAAAAAATTAAATTGGTACTCTAATAATCCTTTCAATTTTACTATTGAGCATCAGCTTGATTTTTATTTTTTTTTGCTTATATGTTTTCTTTAAACTTACAAAATTCTAATTCCTTAAACAAAAAATGATGCCTTAAACAAGTCGGGTTTGAAATACTAAGCATGATTAGAAAGCTTCTAGGTTTTATTAATATGTGTTTAAGTGGTACAAGAGAAAATGAGGTAAGAAAACCTAAAATGGTATAACATAATATTTTGTTGGTAGATTGATGATTTTTGAAAGTTAATTTAGTAGCACACAAAGTAGGTTTCATAAGCGCTTAAATCAACAAATTAATGTGTGAATCCAATAACCCTTGATTAAACAACTCTAAATCAAAACATGTAAAACAATATTTTACATCTTTACATGCAAAAAGGCTAAACAAATCTCTTTATTGATCTGCAGTTATGTTTAGTTAATTAATTAATGATTTCCCAAATAAAGACAGCCTTAAAGACATAAAAAAGAACAACCTGGGATACCAAGAAAAAAAAAACTTTAGTTGATTCGTTTCCTCAATCCAATGATTTAGATTAAAGTTTTTTTTTTTTTTTTTTTTTTTTTGAAGTGAATAAAGTTAGAGCAATAAAAGAAGTAAAAGATGGAAGGGAAAGCTTTTTGACTGTAATAGAGAAGTGAAGTGAAGTGTGGGTACGCACTTTTGCACTATTAATTATTTAATACCCCAACTTTCTAAATTCCCTTTTGGCCTCAAAGTTATTGCAATACCTTGTAGTTGTACCCAAAATTCTTTTCTAACCAACCCCTTTTGATCATTCTCCCACCCAATAATAATAATAATAATAATTAAAGATATATATTTGTAAAATTATAAATTTGGTTCATATCGTTTTTTAAATATAAATAGTTTATCGTGATAGTAATTACCAACAAATTAAAAATATGTAGTATTCAGTTATTCATGTGTAGAAAATATGATTTTCAAATTTTTTGTTGATGACGAGTTTAAATTGTTATTTAAAATAAAAATCCAGTTGTCACTTTTGAAATTTATAATTACGTTTAATCCTTTTTTTTCTTTTTCAATTTAGACTTGCTACTTCATCCACACACATGTTAATAGATCATCTAATTATTAAAATATAAATAACTAATCGTGATCTACATAATTTGTTATAGTTTACAAATGAAAGAAACTTTTTATAAGATTTTATCAAACTATCTAGAAAAAAATTATAACTTTTAAAATTATTAGCACTAAACTCTAATTGTTTATAAATACATGATTTTTTTTTTAATTTTATTGTTTTACGTACTATTTTCAGAATACAGGGAAATGGACGTTATGATTTTTAAAGTATGTGAGTGCTCTTAAATATTATGTTTTTTTAAAAAAAAAAAAAAACTGCATTTAAAAAGAAAAATAATGTTTTATACACTACATGCATCCACATTCAATTAGACATATGATTTCTTTCAAATTTTTAAAGTACTTTTTCTAAACGATGCAAAAGATAGAATTTTAAAGTGCTTTTTAGAAATGATGGTAAGAATATGCTTAGCTTCAAAAGTATTCAATAAGTTTATGATTTTTTTTACTTGATACATTGATGATTTGTCTAGTGGAGTCTCAAATTTAGTTAGCCAAATTGTCTCCTAATAGGACCTCCTACTGAATTATTTTTTAATAAAATAGGGTATTGTAAACATAAAATAATTTATCAATTTAGGCTGATTAAGAATAATTTTAAACTAACTTTGAAAGGAGTTTTTTTTTTTTGAGAAACTTTGAAAGGAGTTTACTATCAATAGAAATAAACTTTAGAGAGGCATTAGAGAGGTGAAATTAAAATTATGCTTTTAATTTTGATTTTTTTGGTTACATCAGAGGTTTGATAAGCTGAACACACTATAGATTGTACCTATCACCTCTTAGTTTCCCGAGACCCCTCTTGACCATTAGAGCACACTTTGATGGTTTCCTTTACTACGTCATAAACACAAAAAACCTTACAGCTACGTGTTTGATTGGATAAAAAATTAGATTTTTTAAATATCACTAAAAACTCTTTTTATCAAAATGAAGTTTAACAATGGAGAAAAAATTCAAAATTTAAAAACTGATTCATTAACCGATTCAACAAAAACAAAATATCCAACTTTATTAGAATAGAGCACAACACAATAGACCTCACCTTCAATTTTCAACCATTCACACTTCCATTATGGACACATAATTAACTTAGCATCTCCTATTCATATTAGCTACATAAGCAATACTTCCCTCCTTATGACTAAGGATGGGAATAATCCTTAATTTATACACGGTACCATTTATCACAAATTTGTTTTTTTAATATTATTTAAACCAAAAATTTGTGGCACAGTCATAAGAAGGGAAGTATTTTTATGAACCATAGATTTTTATAAAATAATTTCATATTCTAATTGATATGGGTGTTTAAAGTGTTATAACACCAAGTTTTGTGCACATAGGAGTTGAGTTGAAGGCATGTTAGTCATTTCACCACAAGTATTTAAGGCTCAAATTCTCTTTCCCAAATCCCTAAGTGAATAGTGTGAAACCCTTTGATTTTGTATTCACCTTCTTCTTCGTTTTGTCGAGCAGCATCAGTGTTTGGGTTCACCAGATTCAGTGCTCACTGTGGTTTGGGTCAAGTTGCAGTTGTCATCGTGAGTAGCATCACCGCCATGTCCGTGTGGGTTCGTCGCTTCGTTTGTCGCTAGAGAGGTTTGCAAGAGTTGGGCAGTGGGTTCGAGGTTCTATGTGGGTGGTTTCACCGGAGTTGGTAGACGACATCGTGGGTATTCTTTCCGTCGTCGTTCAGCCTTGTGGAGTTTGCGTGGGTTTGTCTCTTGCTTGTTGTGTTCCACCGAAGCAAGGTTCAGCGTCGCCGACTGCTTCGAGATATGTCGCCGTTCGTGGAGTAGCGTCGCCACAATTTAGCCGTTGTGAGTGTAGTAGCCATCACCATCAATAATCTCATAGAGCCGCTGTCGCGGTCACTAGAGTGCAGCCGAGACTTCGTGCCGCCGTCGTCCACTGTCGAAGATTCCTCAAAGTAAGCTTCCATTATTAGTGTTTGTAAGAACTCGACTCTAAAACAGTCCTAAAAGCAATTTTTACTCAACATGCATGATTCAAATACATGACATCCACATTTAAAATAGAAGACAGTAAATAAATACATGCCTATTTGTTCAATCCAGAAACAGTTCACAATCCAAATCTATAAAAGTTAAAACAGTTAAGCCTATGGCTAGAGTTTATTTAAAAAAATTTAAAACATGAAATCCCATATAATAATAGTCTATCCTGCATGCTGACAAAAGACAATAGTAATGAATTATGAAATAGCGGATGCCCATGATCATATAACTCCTCCTCTAGCCATCTCGATGTTGCCCCAAGTTACCTGGTGGAAATACCACAAAATGGGTGAGTACAAAAACACTCAGTAAGAATCCTCAGCCGGGGTACAGTACGTAACAACCACATCATCTTGCATCCTAGCAAACATCCAATACGACTTACCAACCAGATGCAAAAACTTGAGTTATCAGTATAACTCCCAAACCTTGAGAGTCTCTAACTCTCGGCTAGGTGATCAGTTCTTTAACTGATTCTGGACACTTGGGTGAGTCTCCAAGTGACTGGCTCTAAACTGGACAAGAATGGTCTACTGACGACACTAGCTCGAGGGAGCCGTCCTCTCAGCCTCTAGTGCGTGTGCGTGCACACTGTATGCTTCTACAAATTGGGTAAATGTAGACCTACACAAACTACACCGATCCAAGTAAGTATGCCTAAGACTCCGAAGGGTGTCCATTGATCCATAGCTGGTGGGAGGCCCTCGGCACCCAATTGTGGCAGCCTGTTCACACCAAAGCTTAAAGCTAAAGGTCGTCCCAAGGAAAGCTTACACTAAGGAAATGACCCCGCTCTAGCAGGCCACAGACTAAACTTATGTCAGAGTGGTAGCTACCCCACAACCGACTGCCGGGGGCGGGAAATCAATTCTCACTAGTCCCGACCTGTGGGGACAACATACGTCGCGACAACATAACACACTCTATATAAGAGTGGAAAAGACTAAATTCTAAACAACAATCAACAATTATCGAGCATGCATAAAAGGTACCGTAACAGGATACTACAGTCTTAAGTTATAACAGTTCTACATGCTAGGCCCTAAGAGATCATTCACAAGGTATCAACATAACAGGATAATACGTGCAGTCAATACAGGCCAAACATCACAAGAACCTATCCATTAACACATGCTCGTAAAACAGTGAAGCAAGCAGGCAAACATACAATCAATGGAAGATACCCAGGATCCACATAACCCACGACAAAGAACCCTTACCTGAAATAAAAAGAATAGACAATATTTGTATGCTCCTTGGCTACAGATAACAAACCACACACAAAATAATAAACCTAGAAAAATTGTACAATAATTAGTAAAATAGCATAGATAAAATAGGCGAGAACTCAAGGGTTCAAGATTTACCTAAAACCTGAGAATCGGAGGCTTAGAACGCAAAGGCTCGGATGCGACAAGGACATTGGCAGGTTGGGCATGCGGGAGCGAGGGGAGCGTGTGCGAGGCTGTGTGGCATGGTGTGTGCGGCTGGGCGAAGCGGCAGGGCAGACGCGGGGCTGAGCGGGGCGGGTCACTATGGGTGTGGCTACGAAAGTGTGGACGAACAGGCTGCTGCGCGGATGCGGGGCTGAGCTAAGGTGATGGTGTCCATGCAGTTCCCAGATCCCTCGGCTTGGAGTAGGTTCCCAGATTCCCTTAAAGTTAGAAGACTCTTGTGGACTGTTGGTCCTTAGGTTTCAACCTCTAGACCATTCTGCTTGGTGCAGGTTAAGAACGAGTTCCTAATTTGTCACCTAGTAGATCGGGTTCTGAAAACTCTTCGATTGTGCTATTGATTATCCTTGTTCGTTGATGTTTGCGATTTGGTGCATGTCTGTACCTCGAGTTGGGGGATCTTTACTGAGTTGCAAAACTCACCCTTTCCACTGTGGAATACCATATGTACTACGAGATTTTATCGAGATGGGTAATCAGACGAGCTGGAGACGACCATGGGACCCACTACATTATTCTGTTTAGAGTCTTTTAAATTTCTTCTTTCTACATGAACTATTTAGGGGCATGATAAGTGGAACATTATAAACATGTTTGACTTTTGAGTACTCTATGACTGTTTTAATGAATTTATGCTTTTTATAAATTTGTTCTTCTGAGTTGTTTTAAAGAGGTTTTGTTTTCAATTACATGCCCGGGTTTTCGAGTACTATTTTCATGCAATTAAAGTTAGAGACTTATGTTTAGACCCTAGTTTGGGTCGGGTCCTTACATAAAGTACCAACTCTTAAAGCAAAATTCCTTTGAAATCATCTCTCTTTGCTTTTTCCATGCAGACACCGAACGTGAAACTTTGGTTTCATTCAACCCTATTGAAAGCCTTATTTGTTGTGCAACCACCTACTTGCTCGAACCACCCTCCAAAATCTCATTTTCTTCTGCGTATTCATTGTCGAAGAAACCATCTCCCGGAGTTTTGCTATTCACCTATAGTACCAAGCTTGAGCCAACATCTTCATTCACCATTGAGTATGAGAACCACACTCGTAGATTACTATGAAGCCCAATAGTAAGCCTCCTAGAAGAGACTTACTACATACTGCTCAAACTCTTAGGACTCAACATGTGCTTTGTTGCATTTCATCATGCATCATACCGCAAGTCGTGAACTAGAATTATGCAAGATTGTCAAACTTGCACGCCTTCGTTAATTGAACCCAACCTCATACTAGAGGTTGGTGCAATCCTCATGCATAAAGTCCTTGTATGTTTTACATGGCTACCCGTTCCTATTTTGTTGGCTTGCATCCCCTGAATCGTTGCACATATCTTCATCTCGATTTGCATGCTTAAGGATAATTTTTCTACCCTTATGTTGCCTTATTTATTTAGTTAATAATGTGTATTGATTATATGTTTGGTTATTTAGGTTCATTAGTTATTGGTTTGTGATTGTGTTGTTGAGTAATGTGTAATTAGTCAAGTCGTCAGTTAAGGTAAGGGCTTTACCTTTATTATGGTTTATGGCAAACATGTAGATAACATATAAATAACTAAATGAAATAAATGCATGGTAGTTGTATTTTTTTTTTTTTTTATACTTATTGCATGTACTCTATGGTGATTAGATGTGTGTCTAAATACATGTAATTCCTTGTAAAGAGGTTCCTTATTAAGTATTTTATACTCATCATTTTCTACAACTTGTTTCCCCAGGTAATGATGTAAACTAACGAGGATGAGAAGATCATGGGCACTACTTTAGACTCTTTATTTTTTCATTCGTAATTAGAGCTCCTTCAATGCTATTCCACACTTTATTTAATCAAACTCTGTTTATTATTTTAAAGGAAAACCTTGAAAAACTATTTAATTAGATTTAAATGCATCTCTAGTTATATTTATAGAAATTGTGTCCTAACCTTTTTATTTTATTTTTTTGAGTTAAAGTATTGAATGTGTGGATTGGTAACATCTCTATAACCTAGCTGGAAAATTTTGGTTTTACAAGAAGGAATGTATTACAAAATCTACCAAACTTATGTTTCAGTCGTAAAACTAAGTCTATAGGAAATACTCAAAATTGTAATGTGATAGCTCTCAAATAGAGCATAAATTAGGCTATTTTATTCATCATATTTCTAAGGTTCAAAGGAAATAATTAAAGGATAAAGAGCAAAAGGTGAACGAAAATCGTTAGTAGTCGCACACATATGCTATTTAGCACTAGAAGGGTTAGCATCACATTATTTGCATAAATAGAGATTAAAATTGGACTAATATACACTTGTGCAATGCAAGGATGCGAAACTAAAATGCAGAAGATAGAAGCTTTTATGGAATGCAACAAAGAGAGAGATAGAAGCAATATAGGGCATTCAAGAGACAACTACATTCAGAGAATCACGCTAAAAATTAAAAAAAGATAATCGATTAACATGAAATCCAGCGTGACTCAAGAGATTCCAGCTTAAATCAAGAAATAAAGTATCGATGAATACAATTCCAGAATCTTTCGAACGTACTAACCAAGTAATTCGATCCTATTTAAGGAGCACCAAAGGCCTGAATGAGGCATTTGGCCGGTTGACCGGGAGTCACTTCACTCTGAGCAATCAACTACTGAGGAGGACAATCAGACGATGTTTGTGGAAGTCATTGACAACTCAAACTGCACATTTACAACAATCGCACCATTTCAATTTATTGTTTTTTTAGGAGTAGTATTAAATTTCTATCTTTACAAAATTCACAACCAAATCAACAAAACAACCTGGTTTTACTTACTTTTTTACTGTTGAATTATTAAAATTTATTCTAGACATCAATCCTTGTGGAGAACGATAAAATACTACTTATCACTTGTAGCGATTCAATTGTGTATACTTGTGCACTGTTGTGATTTTAGAACATAGGTGTTAGCAATAGCATCTTAATTTAGATTCAATTTACTGAAAAAAAAAATATATAGCAAATCCAAATTGCTTCAGGTCATAATGCTCGCAAAATGAAATATCCAAAGATTAAAATTTAACTTCTATGCGTTAGCAATAGAGCTTATGTGTTATTTGAATTTTGAACTTTTTTAATGGTGATTGAGGTTGATAAGGATGAGAACCCTACCTGAATCTCTACATTGATATGATATTTTCTACTTTGGCATACACCCTCACGACTTTGATTTTTGTTTCACACAAAAGACCTTATATAAATAGAGATGGTTGTCATCACTTATATACTCATGATCTTCCCTTCATCTAACCAATGTGGCACAACTTTGTTTGCATCCTAACAATCCTTCCTTTGAACAAATACCGAGCCTCCATTTAAATAGTCAATTCGTCTAAACAATATTTAGACCAACTCTTATTCTTTTAAGAGTTCACTATTGGTCCGATTGAATCGATTTCCACAATGAATATTAGATTCAAATAACTCACATTTCTTTTGAGTGTACACTACTGGTCAATTTGTCTATCTCATATCTAGACCAAACATCTTTTCTCCTGAGAGTACATATCCGATCCGGTAAAATTACCACAAATTTTCGCCTCTAGGCTTCAAATGTCTTTATCCTACCTAGGGTGATTTACAAACATGGTTATGTTTTAAGGAATGGCTCTGATACCAATTGATTAGGATGACAACCTTACCCAAATCTCTACATTGGTATGATATTGTTCACTGTAGGTATACACGCTCATGACTTTATTTTTTCCTTCACCTAAAAGGCCTCATAGCAATGTTGATGATTATCATCACTTATATACCCACGATCTTCCCCTCATCTAACCCTCTAGGATAACTTTGTTGTAGGAGAGATACATAAATAAACTAATATCACATCAAAATAGAGGAATTAAGAATTATGCACGGAAAAATTAAAGAAGCTTAAATAATTGTATGTACTTTATTGTATATTTGACATGATCAAATAAAGATTATAGAAATTTTTGAACTCTATGTATATTTGAAGTTAATTTGGAGTAGATCAAAGGTCATTTATATTTTTTTTAGTTGAATGTTTTTCTTTAGAATCTTTTGGAAGAGTTGTTGGATATTGTAAGCTTGGATTTATGTTTTGTATGCCTTTTTATTTATTCTTCTTTAAACTATGGGGTTAGATTGTAGCATGTCATTTGACAAATAAAAAGTATGTCACCTAATTGAATGCTATGTAGAAACTTAAGATGGATAGAATCCCACACTTGTAGAAGAGTGAGAATGTGTACGCATGTCGTTGGAGTACTACTCACATGATGATATAGCTTATAAAACCTAAGAGTTAAAAGAAAGCTAGAAGTTAATAACACTAGTTAACAACTAGGCTAAGGTCGTAATCTTAAGTAGTAAGGTATCAAAGGTCGTAATCTTAAGTAGTAAGGTATCAAAAGTTTGGACTCACCATATTTCCAGATCTTGGAGTTTGATTAGGCGTATCATGGTAGGATGTCCAAACTTAGTGGTATGATTATTTATAATCCTATCCCTAAATATGTGAAAGATCAAGTAAAAATCGAACAATTATAGTTAGGTTAATCCCTTATCACTTCCTCTCCCGAGGTGGATGAAGAATGAGCTACATGTGGGTTGTCAATCGACCTTTGCTAATTTTAAACAACCGCAACAAATACTAACTCATCTTCTTTTATCATGAACTATTATTGCTTGCTCGTTCGCTTACTATTGCTTAGTATGCGTCTTGATTATGAAAAGTAAATATGCACGAGAATGCGGAAAAACAATCTAAGACTTAAAACAAACATCTTGCAAAAATGAATCTAAGTGTTTGTGTTACATTCCACTCCTATAATCCAAAAGTAAAACATAAGGGAAATCCTATCTACAAAAAAAATAAAGAAAAATAGATAAAAGTGAGCTACTGAAGAACTGATGCTACTGTCACTTGCGATATATAGACTTCGCTAGACACATTGATACTAGCTTACTCAGGGTTCATAGATAACAGACAAGGTTAAGGGTTCAATAGATACCACTCGACAAACCTCAAGATCCATCATGAACGAAACCCTAACAAACAAGCACACATTGAATATCAATTCTTCATGTATTTTTAGGTATCTATCATCCTTGTAGCCCAAGTTTCGATCTTTGGATGATTATGGAGTTTTTTCATTATCTTTGTGGCGAGATAAAAGATCTTTCTATATTTTCACAATTCTGCCGAAAAGATATTCTTGATATGCATCCTCCTAAAAGTTGGACTTTCACACTTTGGCATCCAATGCAATGAGTGAAGTGTTACCAAATCCTGCACATAAAACAGTATATTGCCGAGACTTGGATTCTTTACATTTTTTTTCTTAAAGCGCCAGACAATCTCAATTTCTGCACAATAAGTTATCAATTTATCTTTGTTTATCTATAAAGCTCTTAAAACTCTTCATGCATAACTTATACAATTATTTTTAATTTTAATTATATTTTAACTCTAATATATTTAGAGTAAAATTTGTTAAAATTCATTAGAAATAAGGTCTAAATAACTCTATTATTTAGACTTATCAATGCACGAGTGAGATAGCTAGCGACACTAACATTAAGGATTGTCATAGTAAAGAGTTGGAAACATAATTTTATAAAATGAAATTCACTCATTATTCTTATGAGGAAATTATATGAATAATTCCTTTAAGTACTGATTTTGGGGCTCGAAAAAAGGTATCGACCTCTCATTATGTTAATGGTTGAACCATAAACAATTTGTTCATCAAAGGAATCAGTGACGAAGAAAATAGATAATTACAAAGATGATGAAGGAGAATTTTATTAACGTGGAAGCATTCGAGGCGATGATGAAGAATGCATGGAACGTACTTAAGGAAACAATCTTTATTTATAATGTTTTTTGGGTCCAACTATCAATTCTACCATATAGCTATTCATAGGACACGACCATGAGTTTGCATAGATATTTTTTTTTCTAGGTGAAGGTTGGTCGGACTCTATCTCAATCAATGAACCAATTTCGATAAGCGAACCGGAAATAATGGAGGGTGAGATGGCAAGGGCGGGTGACGAAATTAATGGTGAAAGTGAGGTCGACGAATCTCAACACTTCATGTGAGTGAGATTAGTGGGAGTGGTTTAATGCAATTAAATATTAAAGTAGGAGGGAGAGAAGATTTGGGAAATATTTAAGAAAGATAAATAGTTATCAATTTTATTATTTCTTGTTCTAAAAATTTAAGAAACCAGAAATTTAAAAAGAAACAAGAAACATAAAATTAAAATCTCAAAAGACTTTTAATTCATTAAGTGATAAAAAAATTTCATATATTTTTTTATAAAAAAAATTCAAGAATTTTAATATGTAACATTTTATATATTAGAATACCATTAGATTGTTTTTTTTTTTTTTTTTAATTCAACAATCATTGGTTCATAGGCCACATTAATACAGTTGAGCTATAGTTGTTGTTGGGGATGCCCGGAAAATCTTACTCTTTTTAAACCTAGAAGAAATTCCTTAATTTTCTCTAATGAAAGGAAACTAAACTTTAACCAATAAAAAAACATAACAATATAGTTCAAGTTTCCCGATCTTTCTTTGTATCTACATGTAATCCGCTCATTGTGTTTTTCTTTTGAAAATACACATTAATTTAGTGTTTTTTTTAAAGACATTAATTATAGAGAATTTATCATCACCAGCACATTTTACCTTTTGTATTACATTTGCAGCACAATTTCTAAAATAATTTTATCTATATCATATTAATTTCTATCGGTGATAAAACTCAACTAGTGATAGAACTCAATTTGAAATTTTATCGCTAGTAGAAAATTCAAGCAGTGATAGAAGAAATCTTTTATTGATTGAATTCTATCACTAATAGAATTCAGTTAGTGATAGAATTCAATTTGAATTTTTTGCTACAAATGAATTAGTTTTGATTTTATGCTATAGATTAAAATATTTTGTCTTTTTTTGTTATGCATGCAAAATCCCCTTAATTATATGTTAAACAAACTAACATGCACTATGAAGTCACGGTCACGAGTTCAACTCCATTGCAACTGTACGATCACGAGTTTGAGTTCGAAAATCGGTATTTTGTTAATTATCGTTCAAATTCAATTCACTTTGACATAATTAAGACTAGTTATCGTATAAATAAAAAATATACTCGTGAATCAGTTTAACTTTTTATTTATTTTTTTATTTAAAAATCTCTTGATAAGGATGACAACCCTATCCAAATCTCCACATTAATATGATATTGTCCACTTTGAACTTAGACCCTAACGACTTTGTTTTTTGGCATCTCTTAAAATGCCTCTTATCAATGGAGATGGTTGTCATCACTTATATACTCATGATCTTCCCCTCATCTAACCAATGTAGGATACTTTGTTTGCATACCAACAATCCTCCCTTCGAACAAAGTTCCACCGAGCCTCTCCATGGGCTCAACTTCTAATTCGGCACCTGAGGATTCAACCTTCCCCTTGAACAAAGACCGAGTCTCCCCCTCAAATAAGCAATCCGTCAAGATGCAGATAGACAGGATGTCCGCAACGACTATATATCCGACTAACTGCTCTTCTCCCGAGAGTACACCGTTAGTCAATTGGTCTAGTTTACATCTAGACCAAACTCCTCTTCTCTTGAGAGTACACTGCCAGTCTGATAGAGCTACCACAAATTTTTATCTCGGAGCTCCAAACGTCTTTGTCCAACACCAGAGCGTTCTACCGACATGGTTATCTTTGGAGCAAGGCTTTGATACCAATCGATAAGGATGACAACCTTATTCGAATCTCCACATTGATATGATATTGTCCACTTTGAGCTTAGACTCTCATGTCTTTATTTTTGGACATCTTCAAAACGGTCTCAAATCAATGGAGATGGTTGTCATCACTTATATACTCATGTTCTTTCCCTTATCTAACCAATGTGTGATGTTTGTTTGCATCTCAACATCTCTAACACTACATAATTCTTGTTCGAATAGAGTAGAACACAATCATAGCTACAATAGGTGGAGAATATTGATAATAATTAAGAAAGGAAAGAATGACACACAATGAATTTACGTGGAAACTCCTAAATAAATTATGGTAAAAATCACAGACAATGATGAAAGAATTTCACTATAAAAATAGGAGTTAACACTTTCTTTCTTACAAAGTAGTGTAACAAACTTTCTTACCTCTATCTATTTTTATTTCACACCCTCATCCAATTCAAAACGAGATGTCTCGAGAGATTTTAAGATGATTTTCTATCAATGAACACTCATATATTTATAGCACACATAAGCTCAGGCTTCGAGTAAATCTTGTGGTCATAAATTGGTCACATATTTCCTTAGTAGTGAAGTAAATCATGTTGTCTCAATTTTCACACAATTTTACTTTTAGACAAAGTGCATATCTAAAATCTTTGTCAACAATCTTGGACAAAGGATGCTTTAGAATTTCCTTCATCAATCTTTGACATGTGTATGATCTAGAATTTTTCTTAACTCTCTAAGAGCATAATATATGATTTTCGAATTTTTCAATATTATTTAACAATTCTCATACGTATATAAAACTTCTTCAAATTCAAGAGTAACCCAACATATTAAAGATATTAGAATCAAATGTCATATATTTCACCTAGATACTTTAAAAAAAAAAGTGTCATGTATTTCACCTAGATACATTCAAAATTAATTAGATCGATTCAACGAAAAAAATTCAAAGTTCTTAGTATCCTTTTTCTAAAAAAAGTTATAAATATATACATATATATTTTTTTTTCTTTTATTAAAAAATGTCATATATTTCACTTTCATACATTCAAACTTAATTATTGTTCCCATATTATGAAATTTTGAATCCACTCATGGCTTGGCCCCTTAAAATTTTGGGAAAAGAACCCTATTGTTTGGTGCTGAAGAACCTTATCATAAAATTTTGAATCTACTTATGGTTGGTCCCTCACTATTGTAGGAAAAATACTCATATTGTTTGTTGTTCAAGAACCTTTATTGTTACACATGAAATTGTTTGGTTTTTCAAGAACCTTTAATTTCCATCCACAAAGGTGACATGAAATTATAAAGATTGCCTTTATTTTGACGACATAAAACCTCATTTCTACGTCATGTTTTTTTTTAAAAGATAATTCATTGTTAGACATGTAAATTTCAGTTGAATGTCCAACAGTGTTGCTAACTTGCAAGCAGCCAAGATCTTTTGGAAAGCAAGAATCAAATGTTTGAATCTTTTAACCCTACTTCTAGTTTTGCTCATAACTTTTTTTTTATTTTAGGAAAATATTTTGTTTTTTCGAAAAAAAGGTACTAATGAAGAAAAAGGTACGTAAGAACATATAATGGAATTAAATGAAAACTTTCTAATTTAGAGGGAATATTTCGATTGCTTTAAAGAAAGAAAAAGATGCTTCAACATTAAAATGTATTGATTGAGAATTGTGTTTTAGTTCATTAGTGGGATGGGATCAACAAATCGATCTTGATCTACAAAGTTGGTCGAATGTGGTTGACAGTATTATATAGAGTGTTAGATGTATGAGAGAAAATGAATTTTTTTTTTTTAGTACATATCGGAGGAGAGGGGACAAATACCGATCCTCAGGATTAAAGCTGTGTCACTGACCATTTGGTAAAAACTGAAAAAATATTTAGTTTTATTGATTGTAAGTTCAAAGATAAATTATTCAGTAAAGTTTCAACCATATGATTACCTTAACGTAAATGGAAAAAAAAAATGTATAGCTCCTAAATAACTATTGAATAATATCTTGAATTTGAAAACAATTAAGAGAGATAATACGATGTGGCAACAAAATCCAATAATTTTTCTTATGAGTACAGTCTTGATGGATATTAAAAAATGAGGCATAATAGAAGATTTTGAAAATACTATTGATTTAGTTTTTTTTAGGAAACTATTGATTTAATTGAGAGGCTTAAACAGCAACAAAAATATTATAAAAGAAAAAAAAAATTGAAACCTCTACTTTTATGTTTTTCAATATAAAAAAATAATAACTGAGTTTTTTGAAATAAAAATAAAAATTGAGCTATTTCTAGTTGAATAAAATTTGTATGTGAAAGAATAAAAAAGTCACAAAGTGGCATACCAAAGAGCACTGTTTCACATCCCTCAAATCTGAGTCAATGTCTCCCCATAGGAGTAATAGCCCAAAACAATTGTAGGGTAGGTACCCATTTCTTTTTCTTTAAACAAATAGGGTACCCCTTCATTCCAAAGGTCAATAATTTTGTTATATTCCCTACATGTTCTGACCTTATATTGATGTGAATATATTCTTGGAATCTTTACACTACATCCTAACATTTCTCTTTTCCAATTTCAAAACAACATTTGCATAAACTTCATACATTTATGACAAGAAAGGACACATAAATAAATAAATAAATAAAAAAGAATATTCCCAAGGTTGCTTGTGTTAAAAACAAGTACACTCAGCACAATTTGAATTAATTTTGCTTCTTTTTCTTGTTTCTGTTTTTAGTAAAAATAATCAGTTGAAGTTCAATAATTTAGGGTTTTATTGGTGAAGTAATGGCAAAGAAGTTTGATTGAGAGATTGATGATGAGTTGATGTGAGTTTTGTATTCATCTCCCAGTTAAAGAATTTTCAGATGGTCCTTTAGATTATTTTTTATTTTTATTTTTTCTTGTTTGCAGGTTCAATCTGTTTTATTCTTCACCCAAATTCCTTTTTGTGGGATTTTTTGTGTTTTTCTTTTCTATCTTTCTGTGATTGATATGACAAGAATGTGTGACATTCTCAAGGATGCTTCTGTTTTGGAAATATTATATAGAGAACATTAGGAAAGAGAGAACACCTTGAGGGTACTCTAGGGAATATTATTTCAAAACTTTATTTTTGTTAGTCTATGTAAAAATATTTAATCTTTTAACTACTTATTTAACCATATATTTTGGAGAAAGATACTAACTTTATTAAAGGGCTTGCAAGGCGAAAAGCCACAAAAAAAGAAAACAAATGCTACAATGGCTACATCATTCGTACTCGGATAAAGGTTCTCCCATTCAACACAAGAGTAATAATCTTTGAAATAGTAATCATTATGTAGCAGCTCAATTCGTAAAAAAGAGTCTTGGGATACATAAGGTGATAAGTTCAATCTATGGTAGCTACCTATCTAAAAGTTAATTTCTTATGGGTTTCTTTGACATCCAAATGTTGTAAGGTCAGACGATATGTCTTGAGCCTGTTATGAAAACGACAATCAACAATCAATCGAAGAATAAAGAAACGCAAGAGAAGAAGAACAAATGCACAAAGTTTACATTGTTCACTAACGTAGTGTTGGCTAGTTCACGAGCAGAAAAATGACAGAACAGACAAAGGGCAGAGTTTTATTAAAGAAAAACGAATTACAGAGTAAGGAATGAATGTCATAATATGGCTAGTGTTTCAGCGTTCAAGACATATCTCTTAAGTACCATTAGTCGAGGTGCGTGAAAATTGGTATGGACAATCACGAATATCAAAAAAAAAAAATTGAAAAAATTGAAATGGTTAGATTTTTTGCACTACCAAGTAGCAATAGTCAGAATGTCTTTCCATAGCCTACGAGGAGATTTAGAGGCAATAATATTGGAAGTAATAATAGATGTCGTACTAATTTTGTGATTCAAAGTAAATATCCAAATGAGAGGGCAAGTAAGTTTTGAACATATTCCAAATTTGGAGCACAAATTTAAGAAATATGAAATCTACTATTTAAGAAATATACTATCAATCACAAAGTCAAATGCTCAACATTTCCTCTTGCACATGGTTGAACTAAAAAATAGAAAAAAATATATTTAGTTTTAATGTGACTTGGTTTAAACATGATTCAACTAGATATGGCATATTTTATATTTGAAGAGAATGGACGTTTCAAGTTTTTCACACCTTTAACATATTATTTAACTAAGGGCGTCGTTTACAACTAAGCCAAATTTAGAAAATAATTACAATTGCACTCAAAAATAAAAAAAATTAACAAAAGTAATTTTTGTTTTTAAATACAAAAATTCATTTTAATTATAAAAGACAAAAGTACCCCCTCTCCTTCGTTCACTGTGGGCCAAGAAAGAGATTCATCTTATGCCATTTCATCAGCTTCTTCACCAAATCTTTCCCCTTGTGCCGCCGTCGAACTTAACCCATTGGATTTTTGCCGGAACTTCATTTGTGCGCTGTCATCTGCAATTCAAACTCTAAAATGAGATAAAAAATTTTACAAAAATACCCTCCATTTTTGTTTAAGCAATACAGTTTTAGTCATTAATACACCTTAAGATTACTGTATTTATTAATATTAACAGTATTAATAATGAAGATTTAACATTAATGGTCTATAATTAAATATTAATACAATTTTTAAATAAAGTATTATTTTAAAATTTTAAAAACAAAATTAGGGTTTTACAGTTCACGTCTTCTTTGGCTGTGATTTTCAGAGAGAGAAAAATGGAGAAAAAATCTTCGAATCTTCCCCGTTTTGACTCTCCATCCTTGGAAAAACGTTTCCCACGACGATTACTTATCATTTCCAACGATTATCCAGTGGTAGCATTTATATCGATTTGGACAGAGTCCAAAGAAACAGAAGAAAGAACAACGATGACTGACAATAATGGATGAGTGGTGAGATAGTGTTGCCTGAGTTTTTTTATGTCCAATGATGAATGAGTGGTGAGATGAAGTCGCTTGAGTTCCAAATCGAAGGAAAGCTCAAACCCAAGAATAAAGAAGAAATCGAAGGAAAGCATCAGAAGAAACGCCAGAAGTTATGGTTCCAAATCACAGAAGAAATGGCAAGAAAAAAAAATGGAGTCGTAGAAGAAACAGAATTTGGAAATAATCTAAATATGAAAAAATAATAATAGAATTACGAATAGTAAAATGGTAACTTACAATTTAGTTATTTAAAATAAAAAAGAAAATAAAAATATTTATACAAATAAGTTGGTATTTGAACACCTTACGATTACTTTTCTAAGAGTGGACAGCTAGTATAATTTCCCTTTAACTAAAGAGAAAGGAATTGACATGGGCATATGATTTTATGCGTGTTTTATGTACGGAAAGTTTTTTTAGTTCAACAATAGTAGAGAATGAGAAATTCAAATGCACAACTTCTTCATTACTCTCGATCATATAACATACCACTAAAACTCTTCATCTTTTAGATTTATTAAGAAACATTATTGATAAAATTTTAGAATAAATATACAAAAATAAGCAATTATATATATATATATATATATATATATATATATATATAATAGTTTGTAGAATTTTAGAAACGAATAAAAAAGGAACTTATAAAAGTGCTCTTAGATGATAATTAGTTTAGTTGCTTAATAAAAAGGATAATTAGACTTCTTCCAAAAGAATTTCCAAAAAGATGTTTCATGACAACTAATTTTTCGTTTTTTAATTTTTGAGTTAGGATTCAAATTCATTTGATATCCATATTACAATTTTCTTAATATTACATTAGAGACATTTTATTAGGCCACTTAAACAAATTAAGAAAAGTTTTCATGTAAATTTTTAAGAGGAAACTTGATGCAGTCAAACCTAATTTTTAAGGTGGTCCTCTAAGAGTAAAAATTTGCCTCCTCCTCTATGAGCATGCTGTTCCTTCCCAAAGCCACGTGGAAATCCAATTTATCTTTTTTATTTAAATATATATAAGTGAAATAATAATAATATTTAGGAGATTATATTAAAAAAAAAAATTCATGTATAACACAATTTCCAAACTTATTCATTTGGGGCACAAAAACGGTTGAAATCTATCCGTTTGCACTATTCAATCACTCAAAATCAATTTAAGTCTATCAGTTGAATTGTTAGAAGTCTAAAGTCTATCATTGAGCTGATAGAAGTCTAATGATAGTAAAATATGAATTTTAGGCAAAATGTGTTATGAATTATTTAAAAAAATGTGCTACAATTTTAATGAGGACAAATTTCTTAATATTTATTTATTAATAAAAACCTACTTCTTTTTTTAAGTTTCTCCTTGTTTGCCTTCTTGTTTTCTACATATATTTACTCATTCATATTTAAATAATAATTTTTAATTACTTTTTTGCAATATCAATTATTTTTAAGTATAAATTAGGGGGAGTGGCATCAATAAACCCTATTTAGAATACCCCATTCCTCTCAAATACCAAAGTCGAGAATCTAATCTGTGTATGTGGTGTTGAATTAGAATACCACAAAACAATCAATCCACTAGGCCCTATCCATTTCGATGATTTCTTTTATTTTTTTGAAAAGCAATATAAATTATTTTTAATTTATAATATTTGTATTCAATTGAAAATATTTAGTGACTATCTAACATTAATAACATGAAGTTGAATATTGATTATGATTTTCTTTCGACTATTATCATCAACAATTTTATTCTTTAATTTTATAAAAATCAAATCTCTCTCTCTCTCTCTTTTTCTAATTCTTCTTTTCTTCTTAGCCAAATGATCTTATATACAATATTTTCAACTAAGGAAAATGGTAAAGTAAGTCTTCTTCTCATAAAATAAGTATGAATTTAGACAAATTAAAAAGTATTTGAATTTATAGTCACCATATTATAAATATAATATTATGTATTATTAATATAGTATTATAAGAAAATGTTACTAATTCCTGATTTTGTTTGTCCAAAGAGTGATACAATGGTTGAATACTTGGATTTTGAAGATATGTTCTCCTCATGAAAAAAATAAAAAATGAAAAAAATAAAAAATGTCTAGTTTTCTTGGAGTGAAAACTAAGGTTTATTTAATTTTGTTCTCTCTCCACGTGTCTGTCCAAAGACAGGTTTTTTAAATATTTTGTTGTGACATGTAAATGAGTTAAGGGAGCAATGCAATAATACAAAAACACAAAAAAGTGGAGAAATTGAAAGAAATAAACAAAACATGTTTCCACGACAACAAGGCAGAGGTACTAAGAGAAACAAAGCACGTTAAGCTGAGCAATCCCATTGACAAGTCAATTTCAAACCCTAAAAAACATACACTGTTTCTCCACAGCTCAAATCCCATACCTTTCTTTTGCCCTTCATTATTCAAATTCCAACCATTGATTGGTCTATTTCAAACCCAACAGCCTCCAAACAATAATCATGAATTATATTTTTCAATTCATTTTTTTTTAATAGTGCGAACTTATAATCAGTTAATCGCTGGGTTATTAAATGGAGAGTTATAATCTTTTGATTTGTTTTTCAATTAATAGAGAGTTAACTCTTTTTCTTACTTAAAATCATGGCTACACTCAAATTCTCTAGTCTACAAAAAACATAAGCACTTGTGAGTAGTCTTCTTATTGTTGTCCCATAGAAAAGTCAAATAAGATATTTCTCAGTCTCAATTTTTCAAATAATATGGTTTAAAAAATTATACGTTCATACATTAGAAATTATAGAAATAATTCCTACATTTAGGGTATAAATATTATTAGATATTGTCTCAAAAAATTTCGGAGAATTGTTAGATATTTTCCTTATCAAACATATTTGTGTAAATTGATTAAAAAAAATATAGAAGGCTTAGTCATTTTTCAAATTTTATCACGGTAATAGAGTCTCTCTAAATTGGAGTTGATTGTTCTATGGCTCGTGTAGTATAGTTCAGATGGGTCCGACAGCGTGTGTCGTCATTATGGATGTTTGTCAATTCATGAAATTCATTGTGATTCTTGTTGTGCAATAACGTTTGTGATGTTCAACATTGTGTTCGAGGTATGTTTCGTCAAACGACGTGATCCACGACCATTCATGTGTGTGCGAGTTTATGTGTGTTACGTTAATACAGACCGTTCGTAAGTTATTTTATGTTGTTCACATGATCAACCATAGGTATAGCATCCACGTGTGTGGCATGAGTACCAATGGATTTATTTTCAGCTTGGTGATTTATAATTTTGCATGCTACCACTTGAGAAGGAGTGCTAAGAATTATAGCAATATAATTTTTAGATTTAATATTTAAATATTGTTAAATATTCTCTATGATTTTTTACATATTTCTATGAGATTAATCTCAATAATTTATATTTTGACTGGCGTAAGTTAATTAAAAATCAGAAAGTTTAGGTTTTTCTCAAAGTTTGTCATCGTATATACGACGCTCTTCATTTCTCACTGGTGTCGGACTACGTTTGGAATCGGAGCACGAGCTCGTTATGACGAACCGATACAAACTGAAACTTGCTCTCTCTCCTCTTTGAGCATGTTTTTGTCTATAGATTATGAGGCCTCCCTCCAATCTCCAGACATGACAGCATAGAGGAACAGAGAGACAAACATGATGGTGGTGGCCTTTGTAGTAATAGGAAATTGCTTTTTGAGTTTGTCAGTGACAAATTCAGAAAAATGAGTGAAGTAAAATGACACCAAAAGAGAATAAACAAGAGTGACTCGACAGTTTTCTGAAAAAATATTGGCCCCATTATTTTTTTTGCCATATGCACCCCTTTCTTCTAAATTATCTTCAAAATCATTATTGATTGTTTTGTAATTCAAATGTTTTTAGTTGTTGCTTTTAGGTTCCAATCGTATGCATGCAAATGGGTGGTGGGATCTCAATAATTAATGTTCTCATAATGCATTTTGATTTTATAACTATGAAGAGATAGAAAGTGAGAGAGAGTTGAAGTTAATTGTAAGAGATGGAATGATGGCAGTGAAGAAATTTAATGCAAGTTGGGAACAAAAGGCACAATTTTAAGAATTTGTTTGATTGATATATTTTCACCAAAATTTTTAAGCTTGGTTTTTTGTTTTTCGTGTTTTTTTTTAAAAAAAATTATTAAACTTTGTTTAATCCATAAATTTCTTAAAAAAGACATTAGAAATCTCAACGAAATTGCAACAATCTTTCTAAGAGAGTAACTTTTATAGAACTATTTTTAAAAACAAAAACTCAAAACCAAATAGTTTTCAAAATGATTTATGCAATTTTTTTTTTATAATCGAGAAATCAAAGTTGTCCTCTAGTAGACAACTATTTGTCTTAATAGTTTGACTACATGTCTGGGGCACCTGCATCCATACCAAGACTTAGACTTGTGAGGTACCAAAAGGATTTTTACAATTAAGCACTCTCGTAGATTTTGAATTTGAGACAAAATATACCTTGAAAACTTCTAACTTCTATTAGTGATGTCCTTCACTAGAGACAATTTAATGATTTTTATTGTTCTGGCTAGAAACGAAAAATAGGTAAATAAGGTTCCATTTGATAACTATTTTGTTTTTAGTTTTTAGTTTTCGAAATTTAAGTCTACAACAACTAGCATACAATATATTTTTTTCTACATGAATATCTACATCTTACCTATATTTGTAGAAAGTAAACCAAAATTTAGCAAGAAAAAAAAGTAGCTTTCAAAAGTTTGGTTTTGTTTTTGAAATTTGGTTAGGATTCACATACTTTTTTAAGAAAAGTTAGATACATTGTAGAAAAGATAGAACACATGGTAGGAAATATGAGTAAAAATAAGCTTAAATTTCAAAAACCAAAAACAAAAATCTAAGACAGCATTTGATAACTATTTGATTTTTTTTTTTTGGTTTTTGAAATTTAAGCTTATTTTTATTCAAACTTCTTACAACGTGCTTCATCTTTCCTACCATGTATCCATCATTCCTTAAAAAGTATAAGAAAGCTAACCAAATTTCAGAAACAAAAACAAAATTTTGGAAGTTGTTTTTTTTTTCTTTCTAAATTTTGGTTTGGTTTCTTATAATATCAGTAAAATGTAGATGTCTAAGTAAGAAAAAATCTATGATAAACTAGTTGTTATAGGCTTAAATTTCAAAAATTGAAATCTAAAAATAAAATGATTATCAAACAAGGTCTAAATAGTTATCAAACTCGACCTAAGAAAATGATAAGTAAACCAAGTGATTTTGGCCAACTGTAATTTTTCATGGCACAATATTCAATTTCTATGCTAAACCAAGCTATTGTTGGTTGTTTCTTTGAGATCGAAGAGATGATATTGAGATCCAAGATGTATAAAAACTTATTGAACTTCAAAAAGTTGACATCTGCCACAATCAAACATCCCAAAAAATATATAGGTGGGAGCTTTAATGTAATATGTGATTCCATGAAGTATGTAGTCTCACCTAAATACATTTGAATTATTTTTACTTCCTTCAGATCATAACAAGTAGAACATTGAAAGTGGTGGCAACCTTGTTTACAACATGAACAAGATTTGATTTAATAAGAGTTCAGTATTGTAATGACCAAACTAGATTTTTTGTAGGTTGTTGCATTAAAAGTTTCTTTGTGGGCGAAGGAGTTTAAGCAAGGTTCATGAACCATTTGGAGTGTTTGTTGGGGACAATGAACCCTAGATGTTGTCATTAATTTTGGGCTTAAACTCTCATGATTTGTTTTTTTGTTATCATCCAAAAAGCTTCCTACCAATGGAGGTGGTTGTCATCCCATTTAAATCCATAAATTTTCCAGTTGAAATAACTATCTACATCATCCCCTACACCAAAAGTACCACGAGCTTCCCCTTCTTCCCTATTCTCCTTGAATCCAAAGACTTAAAATGGGGTCCTTGCCCTTTTAAATTTGAGAATTCGTGGCTTAGCTCCCAAGCTTTTGGTGATCAGTTAGATTCTTGGTGGAAAGCGGCTATTATCAATGGATATCCAGGCTATTCTATCATGAGGAGACTTAAAATTTTGGCACAAAACTGTAAGTCTTGGGGACGTGAAAACATCAACATTGCTAAAGCTAATCAGAGAAAAATCATGAATGATTTGGATGAGATTGATAAATTGGAAGAATCGGGCAGTATTGACGTTGATCACATATTGTTAAGGATTAGATTGCGGGCCGATCTCTCGCAATTTATTATTGCTGAAAACCAAAAATGGCGCCAAAGGTGCAAGAAAAGTTGGATCATGGATGGAGACGAAAACACCTCCTATTTCCACAAAACTTGTTCCGCCAGAAAACGATTCAGCTTTATTTCTGAAATCATTGACCGTCAAGGAGTCAGCTGCATTACTGATTCTAGCATTGCCAATGAATTTGTTAGTTTCTTTAGTGAAATTTACATGGGCCCTTCATACCATGGATGGGTGATAGAGAATTTAACTTGGGACCCAATTACCACTGAACAAGCTACATCTCTTTGTTCTGCTTTCTCTGCTACTGAAGTCAAGAGCTGCTTGGATAGTTTAGGATCTAACAAAGCCCCTAGACCCGATGGATTCACAATCGAATTCTTTAAAAAATACTGGAACATATTTCAACCATCAATCATGATGTTGTTCCACGATTTTTTTTCCAGAAAGGAATCGTTAATCACGCCATCAACGAAACTTATATTACTATAATCCCTAAGGTTTACAAAGCCACGAAGGTTAGTGAGTTCCGACCTATCAGCCTCACAACAAGTATATACAAAATTCTCGCTAAAGTACTAATTTGAACGATTCAAGTTGGTTTTACCTCACACAATTGATTCCAAGCAATCAGCCTTTGTCAAAGATCGACAAATCATTGATGCAATTCTTGTTGCTAATGAAGCTGTTGACTATTGGCGATGTTCCAAAATCAAAGGCATCATCATTAAAATCGACATCGAAAAGGCTTTTGATAAATTGAACTGGAATTTTATTCTTACCATTTTCCATTTAAAAGGATTCAGCAACACCTGGATCAATTGGATGAAGGCCTGCATATCCACTCCAAGTTATTCCATAATTGTTAATGGGAAACCTCGTGGTAAGATCAATGCAAATCGTGGTATTCGTCAAGGAGACCCTCTATCCCCTTTCATCTTTGTTCTTGCTATGGACTATCTTTCAAGACTGATTAATGATGCGCAAGATAAAGGTTTGATTAAAGGATGTCAGTTTCAAAGCTCCAACATTCATATCTCTCACTTAATGTTTGCTGATGACATCCTTTTGTTCTCTGAATATGACTATGATATGCTTATCAATCTTTATCACATCATTTCTTGTTTTGAGCTTGCATCAGGGCTGAAAATTAATATGTCCAAATCCTCTTTCTCTTCCATTAACCTGAATATTTTGCAGCAGGCTCATGTGGAAACTATATGGAAATTAAAGCATACACCTCTCCCTCTTATCTATTTAGGAATGCCTCTTGGTGGTAATCCGAAAGTTATTTCCTTCTGGAATGATACTATCGAGAGGATTGAGAGGAGGTTAGATCAGTGGCAGTTCACTTATCTCTCTAGAGGCGGTCGTTTAACTATGATTCAAGCGGTTTTAGAGCACCTTCCAACATATATGCTTTCTGTTTTTCAAGCTCCTACAATTATTTACAAAAGGATTGAGAAAACTTTGAGAAGGTTTCTTTGGAAAGGAATGGATGGCAAGGGAGGAGCTCATCTGGTTCGTTGGGACATTGTTACTTTGCCTAAACATAGTGGTGGTATGGGTATTAGTAGAATCAAGCACACTAACATGGCTCTCCTTAGCAAATGGATTTGGAGATTTTATTTTGAAGACAATTCATTATGGAAATTGGTGATCATGGCTAAGTATAAACCCAACAATATGGGGGACATTCCCTCTCTTAGCAACTTCAGTAGTCTTAGATCTCCATGGATGAGCATTGTTAAAAATTGCCAAGTTATGCAGCTTATGCTACAATGGAAAATTAATAATGGGAAGAGGATTAGTTTCTGGCCTGACCAATGGGCTACAAATGACAAGCTATGTGATATGCTCCCTCGTTTTTATGCATTATCCTCCCACAAAGACATAACTGTTAATCAATCTTGGGATGAGACAAATTCTACTTGGAAGCTTCATCCTTTTCGTCCTCTTTTTGACAGAGAGCTTGATCAATGGAACAACATATCAAATCAGTGGCCCCGACCTAGCAATATCCATGCTACTCACCCTGATTATATCCTATGGAAACCTGCTTCCAACTTCATCTATTCCGTCAAAGAGATGAAAATTATCCTTAGTGACTTGGATATGATTCAGCCTGACAAACCAAACATCAACTTTTGGAAAAATGCCATTGCTAAAAAAGTCAAAATATTCATCTGGGCTCTATTCTACAAAGGCATTAATACCTATGATGTTATGCAAAAGCGCCAACCCTCTAATTGTCTTGGCCCATCTCGATGTTCTCTATGCTTATGCAATAATGAGTCAATGGAACATATTTTCACCTGGTGTCCGTTTACACAAAGAATTTGGCATAATATGCCAGATACATATACTACAAATATCTCAAGCTATGGAACTTTTGATTTACTCCTCTTTGATTATTTTTGTTTCGCAGCTCACTCTCAACGTATGATTATTGCTACAAATCTCAGAGGTGCTGCTCTATGGTGGATTTGGAAAGAAAGAAATGACAGGCTATTCTCCCCTGATCATAAATGGAAATCTCCTCAGACTCTTTGGGAAGATATAGCTCTCACTGCGGCTCAATGGAGTATAAAATTTGCTTTATTTAAAAATTATTCTGTTGCTATGATAGCTCTTAATTGGCTCACATTCTTGTAGTTCTTGACTTGTAATCTTTTCTCTCTTCTCCCTTTCAATGAAGTATCTTTTTCAAAAAAAAGGGTGCACGCCATCTAACCGAAATTATATTTGAGTAGGGAACTTCTGATTTTAAGACTAAACCACATATTTGACTTATGACTAAACTCACTTCTCCGATCAATATTTATGGAGTTTAGTCAACATAGATGAAAGGAAAGGGCATGACTCTTATACCACTTGTCAGACACAATTATCCTACCTTGGATCCTCCACATTTGTATGATATTTCCCATTTTGGCATAAGTTCTCGTGACTTTGATTTTTGTTATCACCCAAAAGGCATCATTCCAATGGAGGTTTTTGTCATCCCACTTATACCCATGAATTTTCTTCTCTCTTTCCCATGCGAGACATTTGGTTACACACTACCAACATCCTCCCCTCGACCAAAGTATCAAGAGTCTTTCCTTACATTTGAGTAGAGCACTCCAAACTTTAAGGCTTAACCACGAATTTAACTTATGATTGGACTCACTTTTCCTGTGATATTTAGGGAGTTTAGTTACACAATGACTAAGGAAGGGGGCATGGCTTTGATATCGCTTTTTTATAAGTAGTAGGCAGTCTTATGCATCTAATTATCTCTATTAGACCAGATTGAATCATTTTCACAAAGTATAGTAAGTAAATATATGTCTCATCTTGGAAAAAGACATTAGAAAGTCAATAAATGGATAATATGGTGTACTTAAAAGGTAGGATAGATTTTAAATTAGTTAATAAATACATAAATAATTACCATACTAATTTTTATGGTTTTGTAGATTCTGATTATGCAGAAAATCTTGATAGAAAAGAAGTTTCTATGAGGATATGTCTTTTATTTGGTGGAAACGTGCTAAGCTAGAAAGCTAACCTTCAACTAGTTGTAGCATTTATCCATAAAATAAGCTGAATTATAGTTATTTCTAAAGCAATTAAGAAAGGATTGTGGTTAAATGCTCTAACTTGAGACTTATGACACAATTCAACTTCAATCAAGATATATTGTGACAACTTAAGTGCTACGTCTATGCACTACGGACAGAGAAATTGAGTGTGAATTTCTCACTTACTTCAAAAATATTTACCAGGAGCAAGCTAGCCACCATTAGATCATATCTAATTTAAATTGGAGGCCTATATGGACTGAGCAAATCGTTTTCTTATTGCATTATTTAGTGATCAAGAAGTGAGAAATTGTTTAAATGATTTGTGTTGCTTTTTTAGGTGTGGGTTCTGATGGTTTCACGATTGAATTTTTTAAAAAGTATTGGCACATTTTCAGACCTCAGATTATGAGCATATTTCACGTATATTTTCAAAATGGTGTTGTGAATAGGGTGGTAAGTGAGACCTATATCTCCTTGATCCCCAAAACCTCGAGACCTACAAAAGTTTGTGACTTCAGACCTATTAGCCTCATCACAAGCATTTACAAGATACTTGCAAAAATTTTAGATGAAAGACTCGAGGAAATCCTTTCGAGCACTATCGCTGGTAGTTAGTGTGCTCTTATCCACAATCGTCAAATAACTTATACATCTTTGATTGCTAACAAAATTATTGAGTTTTGGAAGTGTTCAAGAAGTCAAGGAATCATATTCAAATTAGATATTGCAAAAGCGTTTGACAAGATTAAGTGGAGTTTTATCATTACAATCTT
This sequence comes from Sicyos edulis, assembly GCA_036507275.1. NCBI lineage: Eukaryota > Viridiplantae > Streptophyta > Magnoliopsida > Cucurbitales > Cucurbitaceae > Sicyos > Sicyos edulis. The sequence goes on along the minus strand of CM071856.1, from coordinate 6,747,025 downwards.
GCATTTAAAGGGCTTTGATGATAAATGGATAAAGTGGATCTAAAAATAAATTTTAAGAAGTCTTCGATCTCGGGTGTTAACATAAAGGAAGAGGCTATGATATGTTTAGCGGGGAAGTATAACTGTTAGATGTAGAATTTGCCAATATCCTACTTGGGAAGGGATATTAAAAAGATTGAGAGGATAGGGATCGATGGCAAGGGTGGTTCACACCTGGTCCACTGGGATAAAGTTGCTCATTTGAGAGACCATGGTGGTTTGGGTATTGGGCAGACAAAAGAGTACAACATAGCCCTTCTCGCTAAATGGATCTGGCATTTTCTCACAAAAGACGAGCTTCTTTGGAAGAATATTGTCAAATCTAAATATCTTATTAAAGATGAGGACAACTTACATATAAAGAGTAAATGGTGTAATGGTAAAGCTCCCTGGATGCATATTATCACACACAAAGATTTGATCATCAATAACATCAGATGGAAAATAAAAAGTGGTTGTTTGACATCCTCGTCTGTTTGCACTTACTAGTCATAAATGGTCGGGGCATTTTTATTTTTCTTTTAACTGTTGTACCTCTAGAGAAAAATAAGTAAATTTCACAATTCCAATATAATTTAATGAATAAGTCACAGATTATCAATTTAGAATGGAATCTAGACTACAACTTAATATACAAACCACAAATATTTTTCTCTCTCTTTTTTTAATAACTGTTCCATAATATTTGTGAGAAAAGATTTAAACAGGTAATCTCTTATTTACTGGATAAAAAATAATACATAATGCCCGTGGACATAGTTCTAATCTATAGGGTGCGTTTGACACACCAGTTTGGTTATTATACGGGAGGTTATGATAAATGCTTGGTTATAATAAACGGTATGTTATTATAAATTGTGTTTGAGGGACAAGTTATTATAATAGGAATTATGATAAACGGTGTTTGAGGGATTGGTTATGTAACAAAAAGTAATATAGGTAAGATATAGATAAACGGGCATGTAGGTTTAGATAAACTGGTACGTAGGTTTAGGTTGGGTTATTATAACCAACTAAGCCGTTTACATAAACGGGAGCCCAAACACACCAAAGTCAAATTTTGGTCTTTGGATGAGCCATTAAAATTTTGTTTCAAATATTTTCCTCAACTTTGAAAAAAAAAAGATAGTTTCAAAAGTACCAATGGTCTTAAAAATATCAAAAGGAAAAAAAAATATAATCAATATGCCTGTGTATATATATACACATTAAAGTTTTGTTTCAAATATTCTATACTTAAAATTGAAAGAGAAAATTATAAAATTAATGAGAATTAATTAATGTGACTTTCTTACATTTGAAATGAAGAGGCATAACTGGTCTGATATTCGAGCTCGAACTCGTAGTTGTGGAGTTGAAATAAATTAACACAAAATAAGATAATTAACTACATCACTGATCGTAATAACAATTTGATTAAATAAGTTCTAAAACATAAAATTTATAATCATAATTATCCATCCAATTCTTTCAAGTAAAAAAAATGATTAATTTGTGAAGTTAGAATTTTAAATCTTAACTTACAAAGTACATATAAATTTTTACTTTAAATTATTTAAATATTTTAGTTACCCTAAATGTTTAAATCTAATTTCAAACTATGCAAATTAAACTTTCATAACACTTATTAATACATGAAGATTAAGGTTACAATCAAGAATTTATTTTTAACAATATGATATATTTAAATTTACTAGATTCTTCTTATCAATTTTTAATATGACATTAAACTTAAAAATTTAAAGTGCACTACAATATTTATAAGCAAAAAAATAAATAAATAATAGTTAGTTTGCTAACATTTGATGACTTTATATGATAAAGACAGAAAATAAATGATAAAAATTAATAATTAAAAGAGAAGTATATTAAGAAATTAATTTTAATCATCATATTAACAATTCAATTAATTAAACCACTAATATTGGCATAAAATAATTCATATATTAAGAATATAAAGGTAAAAAATTACAATTAAATGACGAGTGTGAAAAAATTAACAATAAAGAAAAAAATTTAACTGTGGAAATGTTTTTTATGAAAGCGAATGAGAGCTTGACTCTCATATACAAAAGAACTATTGATCTCTCCCTAAATTGTAACACTAAAATACTTTGGAAAATTTTAGATACAAATTGGGGTATTGAAAATCAACAATATTTTTTTAATCTTTTTTAAGATTCATAGTTTTTGAAAAAAACTTTATTAAGGTTCAAATTTTTTTTAAACCTTTCAAAATTCAAAAAATATTTTTAAAATAAAATTTTAACTGTTTTCATCTAAATCATTTTCATCTAAATGGTTTATAAGGGGGTGTTTGTTTGACGTTTTTAGCTAGGAGTTAAGATTAAGATTTATTAACTTCTCTTTGAAAATCTATCTCCAAACGAGTTTTTATTAACTTCTACTCAATTTTATTTTTGAAAATAACTCTCATTCCTAACCATTCATTTATAACTACTCAATCATTTCTAACCATTCATTTTAATCATTCTTTTCAAATCAATCAAAATAAATTATTTTTAATCACTCATTTTTAATCATTTTTTTAACTATTAAAAATAATTATTCATTTTAAATTTACATCCAAACAAGATTTTAATTATAACTCATTTACCCAAAAACTACATCAAAACGGAATTTTTGACATAATTCTCAATTTTTAATTATTCAATATATAACTCCATCAATATAATTCCTTAATCTAAAAACTACTTAAATATGTCAAACAAAACCCTGGCAAGAGAAATAAAAAAAATCTTTAAGAAAAACAAGATAAAATGGGTCACACTCACAAAAGTAAGAAAAGGATTGGAAAATTAAAGATTCATGTTCTTAGGGATTCGAGATGCAAGAGAAAGAGTGATAGTAATGATGAGTTTTATTGTCATCGTTTTGCATGCAATGGAGAAATAACTTACTTTTACACCTTTAATAATAATACAAAAAATCATTATTTCTCTCTTTTTCCCACTTTCTTTATTTTTTTCCTTTCACTTTCTTTGCTTTTTCGATCACTCACTTTAATCGGTTTCTTAGATTTCAGTAACAAAAAGCTCTTTTTCCCTCTCTCTCTCCTATTTTTTTTCCTTTTTCCAATTACTTTTAATTATACACCACTTATGCTTGTTGCTATAAATAACTATTTGATCTTTAAAATAAATAAAAAATGCTATGGGTTGGCATCCTATCACAATTATGTATACTATATTTAAGTGGGTGGTCATTTTTTTTTAATTATTATTCTTAAACTTGTAATCTCATAGTTTATATAATTACAAATTTCATCATCTTTTCTATAGTTCCAAATGCATAAATTAGTTGTCAATAGAGCAGTAGCTCAAACATCATCAATGTACACCTAATGACCTTAAGGTCTTAAGTTCGAATCTTCCCCACCCCCAATTATTGCTTGCTTTATCCCAAGGGTGAACCCTCGACAGGAGATGACTCTTTCAGAGGAACATTCTCATGCCCAAAATCCTCTTCAAGAAGTTTTCACTCGCAATTTGAAGAATGCATCTTCTTGAAACTGTTGAGCTATAGAGCATCTCTCTAAGACTTAGGGAGATCGTATTTATAAATAATTTAAATTTATTTTCTTTTAATTTTTTTTTTTTTTTTATATTTTAAATTTGTATGTGTCTGGATTAGCTTGTAAATATTTCGATTATTTTCACCTAACATACTCCTAGATTTATTACAATGTTTATATATTAAGAAAATTTATAGAAAATTAATTTTTATGTCGGTGGACATTATATATGGAACCTACGACCTGTTAATTTTTTAATTTTTTTTTTTATCATTCGGCTATCCATAGTATTGCATTTTATGATTTTACCACTCTTCTTAACTCGTTCACTTAGGGCCCGTTTGATAACGTTCCTGTTTCTTGTTTCTCGTTTTTGTTTCTTATATTTGAGAAACAAACTTGTTTGATAACCGTTTCTGTTTCTGGAAAGTAGTTTCTGGTGTTCCTGTTTCCTTTTTCTAAAAAGAAGTTTTATATTCTTTATACTTTATTTGGTCTCGAATATACTATAATTGGAATCCATCCCAATTTGTAGCAATGCTTAATATTGTAAGTTTTTTTGTTTTCAACGTGAAGAGTTCGAATCCAGGTAACGTTGTTTTATTTCTTTTTTTTTTCAATTCAATTTCATATTATCATTTATATTTATATATTATGTTAATTCGAATATATAATAAAATTTTATATTTCTAAATATATTATTTCAATTTCTATAAAAATAATATTTATATTTAAATGTCTTATTTCTTAGTGTTGTAATAAAATATATCTAATATTTTACTTTAATTTAAAATAGATATATTTAAAATTTTAAATTCTTACAATAAATATCTTTTTTTAATTTTTATATTGTTTGTCTTTAAAATTTTTAATATATGTATTTATTTTAATTTTAGTACTCTTGATACCGATTCTCAACATTATTTTCGGCGAATGACTCGAATAGTAAGGAGTGTTTTATCAAATATGTTTTTCTTCTCATATCAAATATTTATTCATGATAAATCATTTTATTTTTAACTATAAAAAAATTTAAAAACAAGAAACAAGAAATGATTATCAAACAAATTTTGTTCTCATTTCTTATATTTTAAGAAACAAGAAACAGAAACAGTTATCAAACACATTTTTGTTTTTTGTTTTAAATAAAAACAGGAACAAGAAACAAGAATTAGGAACAAGAAACAGGAAACGAGAACGTTATCAAACGGCCCTTATAGGAGATAAAAAGTTTTCTATCATCTTTCTTATTGTGAAAAAAAAAAAAAATAATCGAGTAGAAAAAAAGTTCAACGCGAAATTCAAATATTGTATAGCTTTTGTTCGATTTTCTTTTCGTTCTTAATGATATTTATTAGGTTTTTTTTTAAAATTTTTATTTACAGACCCTTATAACTTTTAATATTTAACTTTATTTTTCTATCAACTTTTAACCTGAAACAAAGTTTTGTTGCATTTTTCCTTTTAGTCATATTTCAAACAAAGTTTTCTAGCTACTTCCCCACCCATAATTATACATTTTTTCTTGAGTCTCTCTTTCTTGTTTCCTCTATGCATTTCGTCTTCTTTAAAAATTTCAGCCACCATTTTTGTCTCTCGAGCTTCGAACAACAAAAACTCTCCGAAGAAGTCATCGTCTTCTCGATACAGTTCGAAAATGCGATATTAATTTGTCAAACCTTTTTAGAACCTTCAACACCGTTTGTTTTGTTTTGTTTTGTTTTTTATTTCAAACGTCTAATCTGAGTTCAACCTAGAAAAATATGATATGTTCGAGCTCTTGAAGACGTTGTCGATGGTGAATGTCAACCTTCGTTTCACATTTTTTGGCGGCTGTCGAACCTCTTCCAACCGTAGAAAAAATGAAGAAATCATCTGAAAATCAAGGTCCATTAGAAGAAAACTCGATTTAGGTGATGACATCTTTATTTTAAAAAACAAACCCTAATTTAAAGATGAATTATTTAGAAAAATACCCTTCTATTGTTTTTTACTATACCGTAGTAGTCTTAATAATTTATACAATATTAATGCTTTATTTATGATACGGTCTCACATCTATATTGGTATTGTGTATAAAGATGTAATAAATATAATATTTAAGATATAAATTTATCTACATATTCTTTAAACATGAAAATTTCATAAAATACAAATTTAGTATTATAATAAATGGATCTTTATTTTTCTCAACTAACTTATTAATATTGCTTTTTAGTATAGAAATGTGCTTATTCAATGTATTTATGTCATATTGACCATAATAATATAGTCTTGTAAATACATCCCCAGAACTAACATATTTATTATTTATAAAACAATTGATAATAAAGATTTCACATTACCAACATGGAATAGTGTTATCTAATAAAATATTAATATTATTTTTATAAGATTATTAGTATTGTTATTTAAGTATGCATATTAATTTTATCTTCTACATAGGATTTTAATATAAATAGATACACTCATTTGATGTTATATAATAATTCACAAATAATACAGTTTAAGAATCACTGTATGTATTTATGCAATGTGTATTCTAATACATGATTAGTATTTATGTTATAAGTATTATAAAAAGATTATATTATTTTCATTTTCTATATTCGTGCAAAATTAGAGTTTTATTAGAGCGTCATCACCAATCACAACGACACTGCTTCATTCCTAGAAAAAACGAAGACATATTCGAAAACCTAAGAGATAACACAAGAATCCAAGTAAGACTCTGATTCATACCGAAAATCGCTGAAAAGTACACGAAACGGTCATCGATAACTATTCAAAACAAGAAAGAAGAACCGGGGATATTTCATTTCCAATAGAAAAAAGAGAGGTTTCCTTCGCTAAAATAGCCGATTATAGGTTTTGAAAAAAAAATGGAAATGCAATACACTATGGGGAGGTTTGTTTTTTGAAAGTTTTGGAAGATGAAGAGGATTGACGCAAAATCTGGTATGAAAATAGTATTAAATGTAATATAGGAGTAGAATGGTATTAAATAAATATATTAAAATCTTGAAATTCAAAAGTAAAATTAGTTTTGCTAATTACTTATTTTTTTACCTAAATTCATAATTTTTAAAAAATGCTATAGTCAATACAATTTCACTGAGTTTTATCAACAAAATTAATAAGCTGTTCATAAACAAATATATTGTAAATATAGGGGAAGATTATTGATTATGTTAAAAGTTAATGATTAAAGAAAGTACAATTGTAATGATAATTTGAACGTATTTTCAATATAAAATGTCTAAATTAATTAATGACTTTTAAATTGGTGGAAGAAAAATCAAAGTCGTTCCCAAATTTAATGATGATTTTAAAAGTGCGTTTAACTTTAATAGAGTGTCTTTTGGAGTTATTAAAATTAATATCGTAGAGGTGGCAGGGAAAAAAAAAACTCTTAAGAAACCTACAAAACTTTCTTACAATTTATTTATTAAATTATTGATCCTAATGATTAGAGGCTTGAAAGTTCATGGACTCGTAAATTGGTTTCTTAATTTTGTTTTACTTTTCTTTTTTTGTTTCCTTGCGGTACATGAATATAATAAAATTTCAATTTATTCGTTTTTTTTTAGATTCAATTTATTCTAAGAAAAAGGAAGTAAAACAATTGTAGTGAAAAATTTAAAAGAATAAAACCTGGATGAGAGGATAATAATTTGTCATATTCTTACAACAATAGGAAATATTTAAGTCATATTGGGGTGAGATAAAACCTATATATGTGACCCAATATATGCATAAGGTACACTTGTTTTACTTTATTTTATTTACTTTATTTTTTAAATAAAATAGAATGAGACCTGATTACATAAATGTATTAACATTTAGGTCATGTCTAGACTTAATCTAAATATTTCTTTTATAATAATATCATTTTTTTTATGTTTTTAATGTACTTAAATTATTTATGTGATACATTTTTGTGTATGTACTTGCTAGTAAGTATGTAAGTTTTGTATAAAAAAAAAAAAAAAAAAAAGATTCCTAAAAAAAAAGTATGTAAGTTTTGTTCGACCCCAAAAAATGTGTCTATGATATAAATTATATTTTAGCTATGAATAACTTTATTTATTATCTCGTTTAAGTCTAAACTTTCAAATATTGGATTTTTAGGTTTTGAATATTTATAGTTATGTGGGTACTAGTTCTTGAAATTTGTTTATGTTTTCGTTCATAAGTTCTTACTAAAAAGTAAATTTATTAGTAAATAAAAAGCTCGCATTTAATTTAGGGGTGTTTTTTAGTAAGCTAAATTGGAAAAATGTTTACAATACTAAGCAAAATTAAAAAAAAAAAAAATTAGCAATCATAATTTTTCCATACAAAAATTATATGGTATAATTAATACATAATATTGTATTAATAATACATAATAATATATTAATAATACACAATATTGTATTAGTATTCTAATAATAATGTAGGATGAGTATTATTAATATTGTATATTTGACTAGATTTACAAATATTTTCAAATTGGATTGAATTTATAATTATTTTGTTAAATTAGACCATTCATTACAATTTCCTTTAGTTTATTCTATAATCAACACAGATTTATTTATCAAGTGAATAACAAAAATATTTTATTCCTTCCGTAAATATCAATACCAACTACTTAATTGAGTACAGAATTTCTGTTATAATTTTACAAACAAGGACTAAGATTATCACTTTTAAAAGGAGAGAACAGTATAAACATTTTGAAAATAAAAATTAAAATAAACAAAAAAAGGAGTTAAAGTAAATGAACGAACATTTTGATGTCCGAATGGACCAAATCCACATTTGAATGAGAGATTTAAAAGAAATAATTTGTATTAGTTATACGAACAAGAGACACCTTCTTTTTAGATAGTTCAATCTAAGGAATTTCACACTTAAACGTGCTTAATTTAGAGTAGTCTTTAATTGAATAAGTTCCTAGGAATTTTTTCAAGATGTATGTGAATGAGGACAAAACATGTTGAAATGAAATATGTTGAACCTGTTCAAGCGGCAAGGGATGCATTGAAATGGCCGTGCTCGTAGGAGCAAATTCGAATTCCAAATCTTGATCCAAATTCTAGGCCTAGGACGTTAGTAAACCAAAAATGGAAGTATAGTAGCCAAAATTAAAATTAAAGTAAGAACTTTGCTTGAAATTGCTTTAAAAGTTTTTTTATTGAAGCAAAGCCAAACATTACTAAGTTTAGAAAGAAAAAAAAATAAATAAGAAAGGGACAACACTATCATTACTATAATAATTATGATGGATGTTTGTTGTTTTCACTATCAAAACTAAGGAGTTCCCTCACCGATGCTGGTGAAGGCTCCGATGGAGAATAAAGAAGGCAAACATTAAATGGTTGTAATGTATTTTGTTCGAGGAGGATTTCGAACAAACAAGGCAAGTTTTAAAGAGTTTGTTTGGAGTTTATTTTGTTCGAATGGAAGATTGTTATTAATATAAATACGGATTCACGTTGCTAAATTATGGAGTAGTAAGGAGGGAATGCCTCTATTGATGCAGAGTGTTTGGATGATTACTAAAATAAAGTCATGATAGTTTATATTTAAAGATGACTATATGAGATATGTTGTCTCCAACTAATTTTAATTACTTTAAATAATTTGTTAAATGTTAGAAGAATATCATTTTGTGAGAATTTAAATTTGAATTTTTGTGAAAAGTATTACATATAATTGAATTTTGGGAGAAAGATAAACTAAATATAAAATTAAAACTTAAATTTGGTGAAGTAAAATTTATAATTTAAAATTTGCTAGCATGAGACCTCTTATTATATGGAACCACTTTAAAAGATTGACGATGAACAATTCTTTTTTTTGGAAATGAAAGTGTTTTAAATAGATTAGTACTTTATTTAAAAACATAAATAAATAACACTCCTGCCAAACAAAATTCAACCGGATAGACAACCAAATTTTATAAATTTAATTTAACATTGTATTACACTTTATTAGAATAATCAGATAATCATTAATTAATTAAAATGAAATTACACTCACAAAAATAATCCTAATATCTCCCAAATTTGTATATTCCCTTCTCACTCTCAAGTTGAGATTTCGTGTCTCTCACACTTTAGAATCTTCAATTACCTATACTTTCTTAAGAAATGTCATTAGAACATAATAAATGATGTTCGATACAATAATTAACAAAAACAATCCAAATATTCGTGTTACCGAAATCCTCCTATCTCAATTTTATAATTGTTATTCATTCATCAAATAAACTAGTTAATACTTTACCATATTTACTTTGTGTGGTCCAAAAAACCAATCCAAAATGGAACCTTAATTTAATTAACCAGAACATAGCAAGACAATTCTCACTTTACAATACGAAGTAAATAAAAAAATTTGGCAATCATAATCATACCGTGCACAAATTATAAGGTATAATTAATACATAATATTATGTTAATATACAATATTATATTAACAACATATAATATTGTATGTATAATACATAATAATGTATTAATAATACTAATACTATATTAATACTCTTAGTTATATCGTATGATAAATATTAGTTATATCATATATCTACAATTATTTTGTGAAATTCGACCTAACACAATTTCCCAAAAAACAAAAGGGTAATGTTGTATTATAATAATTCAACAAATTAAAATGGAGTTTTTAAAGTTCAACCTTTAAAGTAGAGTATTCAAAAATGACTTTTCAAATCACATATTTAAACCCCATATCAGCTGAGCTAAATTTGGAGAAGAATTATAAAATTTTTTAAAATTCCATTCTTATAAAGGGATGGAATGTTTCACCAATTGGAAAAAGAGAAGAAAAACGCTTAGGATTATTAGATGAAGAGAGCGGGAAATAAAAAATGAAAATGAAAAATGAAAAATGAAAAATAGAAAATAGAAAATATTGTTTATAACAGAAGACACTGAATGTATAAAGTAGAGCATGCTATAACTTTTCTTTTTATCTCCCCAAAAAATTTTCTTTTAGTTGCCTCTACTTTTCTTCAGCTCTCACCCACACAAAGTTCAATTTTTTTTAGGGTTTTCATATAGCTGCCAATTTCTAGGCTCCATTAGGTGGGTCCTTATCATCTTTTTTATTCTTTTCAAAAAAAGTTATATTTTTTCCCCAAAAAAGTTTCCCTTTTTTTCCTTTTAAAACTTTTTTACAAAACCAATTTCAAAAAGTTGGCTATAGGTTAGTAGTTTACATGTTTATAAGAATTCAAGGTGATATTGATCAAGCTAATCACTTTAGATTTTATTGACATTAATAATAAAAATGTTTTTGGAGAAGAAAGTAAAGCAAAAGTGTGTTTTTCCCATGTGTTTTATTATTATTTTTTTCTTTTGGAATAGGACGAAACAGCACTAATCCCCATATCTCAAACCTTTTCTTTTTCTTGTTTTTTTGCTATTTATTTTACAAAGATGTTGAATTTTGTTACCAATTTTGTTGTCTTCTTAAAAAGAAAAGGTTATAAATGTTGATGGGTAGTGTCACAAAGCAACTTTTACTATTTTGAGTGTTTATGTTCTTCAATCACATAAGTTCTATTGTGACTAACTCAATTGGTTAATATTTAGATGTTTCTTGTAATTTTTTATCACACATTGACCAATCTTAACTAATTATAATTTTTTTGAAAGAGATCAATGTGTTGTCTATTGCTTTGATCGCCGAGGAATACACAATAACCAGAGGTAGAACGACGAGTGTCAGGACAGCCACCCCAATCCTCATCGGTATAAGAGATAATTCGGCTAATATGATACGTGTACAAGTGGAGACCAAAAGAAAGAGTTCCCTAAAGATAGCGTATGATACGCTTAAGAGCACTCATATGCTCATTAGTCGGAGCATGCATATGAAGGCAGATTTGTTGCACGACATAGGAAATGTCTAGCCGTGTGAATGTAAGATACTGAAGAGCACCTGCAAGACTACGATATGTAGTTGGATCATCATAAAGAGTATCAGCGCGGTTGCACTGAGTTTAGACTTATTGTCAACTGGAGTAGGACATGAGCTGCAGTTAGACATGTCGACATGTTCTATAATTTTTGCAGCATATTATGTCTGAGATATAAAAAAGGCCATGGGTATGACGAGTGACAGCAACACCCAAAAAGAAACTCAAAGAACCAAGATCCTTCATAGCAAATTCAGATGCTAAGAGAGTCATAATATGTTTACGAAGACGATTAGAGTAAGTTGTAAGTATAATATCATCCACGTATAACAGAATATAAGTAATTTCAGAATCGTGCTTATAGACAAACAAAGAGTGATCTGACTTCTTTAGGTTATGTGGTTTCTCGTCAAGAAACTTCAGTGGATCTTGTTAGGACCGATGCAGTGAGCAGTTGAGCTAAATCAACATAAGTTGCAGAGGATCGATGCCACCGTTGGCTAGAGAGGTTGGGAGCATTGTGTGATCAGTTTGGTGATTTTGGAAAGATACCTAATTTCAACACTATTTGGTCTATACCTGAGAAGTCAGATGGAATTGTGGCTTGCTGTGATGCTTATGAGAGGGTTTATGTTGTGATATTGCTAAGAAAGAGGTTGGTATTAACATGTGCGCCTAGACAGCTTAAGCGGTATGAGCAGGTCTCTAATTCATGTTTTGAATTACCAGTCGTGGTGTGGCTTAGATGCATTGATTGTTTGGAGAGGTGGTGCAGTTATTCCCAGTTCATAAGAGGTTCGAAGTATTGTTTAGTCCAGTAAGAGCTAAATTTTAAGATAACCCTAATTATTAGAGGTTTGATGCATTGTTTGTAATTGTTGGAGATTGTGGTTGCTCTTTCACTGGGTAGAAGAGAGTTCATTTTTAATGGCGTTTATTGTTTCTCTATTTTTTGTGGCCTTAGTTCGACCGAGCAGAGTTATGTTGATTGAAAAGTTTCAGCTCAATGGGTTCAGTTATCAACGTAGTTATTTTTGGGCCAAGTTTTGTAGTGAATCAGTTGTATGCGAGATTGCAGTCGGGAGAGCACACTGAGATGTTTGTTGCTTCTGTTGTTAGTGGCAATGCAGTTAGAGATTCTGTGTGTTGTTGATGTCAAAATCAGGCCGGAGTTCTTGTTAGAGGCGTATAGTTCGTTGTTTGCTTGACACCCTAAGGGCACCAAGATGTGTGGAGATTTGAGAATTCTGTGACTACAGAGTGTCGAGCAGCAAGATTGATGTATTGCCAGTTTTGGTTGGACTGTGAACAGGTGAGTTTGCATTGTTATTGCATTAGTTAAGTGTTTTAGAGTGGAAGTGAAATGAGGTCTCTATGAGTTTCGTTTCAGCACTCCCTAGGACACCGAGAGGTTTCACCGTGATATTGGTGATTGTGGATCGACTTACCCAGTGCACTCACCTGGATTGTTCTATTGAGAAGTGAGCACAGTTGTACTTGGGAGAGATTTTCAGGTAGCATGGGTTCCTGTGAGTATGTTGTAGATAGAGACATTCAGTCCACTTTGCACTTCTAGAAGAGCCTTCAGGAAGGCAGTGGAACTACTTGTAAGTTCAGTTTAGTTTTTTTCAACCACAGACAGATGGTCAGACTGAGAGAGTTAGCAAGATCTTGGAAGATATGTTGAGTGTTGGTGAGTTATACTCTCTATGTAGTTGAGACAGGTGGATGTATTTGTGACAGTTTGCTTGATATCAGTTATCATTTCATTGTCTTGTTGGCACAATTTAAGGCATTGCTTAGGAAGGATTTTGTTCACTTCTCCATTTAGACGAGGTTTGAGAGAGAAGTGGTAAGGTCTAAGTTGTTCCAATTGTGTTATGGGGCAGTTTAGAAGGTTTGTGCTCGAATGCTTTCAGTTCAGAGCTTGCAGGAAAGTTATGCAGATATTGACATAGATATTTAGAATTTGAGGTTAGCATTCTTGAGTCCTACAAAGGGCATCAGTGAGAGGAATGCAGAGATTTAAGTTTAGAGGAAAGCTGAGTTCAGGTTGTTTGCTCATTCGTGATTCTTGGGTGAGCTGGTGCAGTAGTGTGTTGTTAGCTTCATCTCCTTCGTTGACTGCAGGGTTTATTGGGTACCATGTTTCGATACTTAGTGAGTATGTACCGATCGTGACATGTTGTAGACCATGAGCCTTTAGTGATTAAAAAGGATTTAACTTTTAAATAAGGTATTGTGTTCTTTTTTTCACGGTTATTTGAGTCTTAGTCAACTTTCGGGGACGAACGTTTTCTAGGGGGGGAATATTGTAATAACCCATTTATTTCTTTAAATTTTATTTGAATAAGAGAAGATGGCAGTTTTGTAGTTAAGTTTAAAAGGAGGGTCAGTTTGGTACTTTAACCCATTGTATTTAAAGCTCATTTTGAAGAACCTTAGGTGAAATCTACTATTCACGCATTACTGTTCATCATCTCCTTAGTCGAGGAGATCGTGGTGGAGCTTGCCGGAGTGTGGGTTGGCTTCGATCTAGGCTACTTGTCATCGCTGCCATGAGAAGTTCCACGCCGCTGCTCGTGGGTTAGCAGTTGTGGGTTCGTTTCGCGCTTGGGTTTCGAGTTCCATCACAGCTGTGGGTTGTCGTCTCCAACCAGCGTTTGCAGCCTTGGGTTTGGTTCGAATAACGCCGTCAAGGAAGAGAAGTTCGAGGGTCACCGTTGTGGGTCCCGTGTAGCTCTGTGCACGCGTGGGTCCTTATCGAGATGTGTGGGTTGCGTTGTAGAGTTCGTTGCTGCCGTGGGTCTGGTTCAACGTCGTGGGTTCGAGGTAGTAGCAGCATGGGTGTGAAGTTGAAGTCGAGGAGGGGTAGTTTGAGTTGTCGCCGCCGCTCGTCGTGGAGTGCTGCCGGCCAACGTCTCCATTACTAGGTGAGTTTCTTTTCTTATTCTCTTTGGTTGGTTTTAGATCTAGCCAAATGTTGAAGAAGACCCATGTTTGGGTTGGGGTTAGAGTCATTTTAAGTTGGAATAAAGCTATTTAAATGAAGATTAGGGGTTGTTTGGTTGTTAGTGCTAAGATGTTTAAATGGAGAATTAAACATGTTTGTTTCCTAGTTGATGGTTATTCAAGTGATGGACAAGTGTCGTTTGTTTATAGGTTATAAACTATTCAATTTATGGATAGGTGGTGTTTGGTTGCTGGTTTATGGTTATTTAAATTAGGAACAAGAGTTGTTTGTTTGCAAGTTTAAAGTTATTTAAATATTTGATAGATAGTGTTTATTTATTGGGTTATGGATACTTAAATGATGGTTAAGTTCGCCTGGCTAGTGGTTTCCCTTCTTTTAAAATGTGGTTAGAGGTTGTTTGGTTATGGGCTTAGTGGTTGTTTGGACTAAAAGTTAATGGGTGTTTGGTTTGGGGTTTAAAGGTGTTGAATGAGATTTTATGACACTTTGGCTAGATTTTGATCCATTGACTTTTATTGACCAGATTTGACCCAAACCATTTTCTATTCTTTGAGCCGAGTTTGTGAGGCATGTGTAGCTGCCGGGTGTCTTTGGGACACATTTTTCGAGGTTTTTCTCGGTTTGATAAATTCAATATTCTGGATCTGATTTTGATGGTCTAAGGTGCTAGTTTTGACTGGTTGGTTTATGTGAGGGCTTGTAATTGTGTTTGGCTAGTTAGAGCTTCTAGTGGATTCATAGAGAGCTGTTAGTGGATTGGCCAAGGTAAGGGACCCGTTACCCCCTTCTCGAGGCCCGTGGCTATTACATGTGTTGGATTGACTGTATTCACGAATGTGTTTGATGTGGCATAATCTGTGTTGTTTGTGCTTGTATTGATTATACTGAAAGCATGCAACATATGATTGATATCATGTTAAGGCAAGCATGTAGATTATGTTGATTATATGGATATGCATGAACTACTGTATGTTATTTGTGCTTGTATTAATCTGTGTTGTTGGCCCACCAAGCTCACGGCCTTGTCGGCATTTTACTAGCCTAGGGTGCACTCTAGGTATGTGGTTGGTTTTGTGGCCCTTTGGTGAGCGTGCTGGATCCACCCTCACCGTGAGTATGAGACCTATGGGATTTGTGGTCCCTTAGCTACCAGGCTTCTTTACTCGCAGGATCCCTCGGCCTGGAGTAGGTATCCCAGATTGCCTTAGAGATTTGTGGTCTCTATTGACCTTTAGGTCTTTGGTTTGTGGCCTCAGACCGCTCTGCGTGGCATAGATCTTGGACATGGTTCCTAACCCTTTTCGCCTAGGAGCTCGGGTTTTGTGGACCCCTTGATTATGTTGCTATCTTGCATGTTCATGATGCTTTTGGACCTGATGCATGTCTTTACCCCGAAGTGGGGAATCCTTACTGAGTTGCAAAACTCACCCTTTCCACTGTGGAACACCACAGGTACTACGAGATTGTATCGAGATGGGTGATCGGACGAGCTGAAGATGACTATGGTACCCGCTGCATTGTTCTGTTTAGAGTATTTTAATTTTCTTCTTTCTGCATGAACTATTTAAGGGCATGATAAGGGTGCATGGTTTATCGAGCTTTTATGTTTTGACTATTGGGTACCCTATGAATGTTTTAATAAATTTATGGTTTTTAAAACTTGTTATTCCTAATTGTTGTTAAATGAGTTTTGTTTTAAATTTTCATGCCCGGGATGTTGAGTACTGTTTTCATGCATTTAGAGTTAAGGACTTAAGTTTAGACCCTAGTTTGGGTCGGGTCTTTACATATCTAGGTGAGAAGAAGAAGTAGTGGGTTGTTGTTCCATTGGGCCCAAATGCATGGCAGATTGTATGTGGGCAGGTGGAGAAGTTGCGAAAACAGGGTCCATGGGAGATTGTGGCCCAGAGCGAGGAAGAAAGGACGATTGAGTTTGTGAGTTTGGGTCAAGTTGCAGATTTTGTGGTGTCGTGTATTGAGTGATATAAGGTAATGCTTGAGAATTAATATCATCACAAAAAAAATCATTATTTGAAGAGTGGGAGTTTGGTAGTTTGGAAAATGGAAATTTAGTTTCAACAAAACGAACATGACGACAGATTATGATTTTACCACTAGACATGTCATAACATCTGAAACCACGATGATTAGGAGCCGGACCGAAATAAGCTTAAGGAATCGACCTTTCTTGTAATTTATGAATAGTAGAAGAGGAAAATAATTGGAAACATAAGCAACCAAAAACACGCAAACCCGAATAATCAGGATCACTTTGATAAAGGATGTGAGCGGGAGATTGATAATTCAATACCTTAGAAGGGAGGATATTGAGGAGATATGTAGCCATGATGCCAGAAGGATGGTGGTATAGATGCATGACATAGAAGAGTTCAGACGATGTTATTTATGGATTTTATGTGTCTTTCGGCCTTCTAGTTTTGAGGAGACGTATGTGGACATAAGAGACAAAATAACATGCCATGTTGTGCAAAAAAATCCTTAAACGTTCCATTGATGTATTCTGTTCCATTGTAACATTAAGAAGTCTTAACAATAGGAGAAGTCCAGAGATCACTATGAATAATATCAAATGGTCGAAAAGTAAATGAAAGTGAATCATAAATGGGTAGTTTAGAATGCTTCCCAAGAGGACAAAAAGAACAAAAAGTTTTACAAGCCTTATTACAATCAATAAGCTTTTTATGAAGAAGAGACTGAAGGATAACATCGCCCGAATGACCTAAACGGTTGTGCCAGATATCCAAAGGTAAGGCAGTAAAAGCGGAGTGATTGTTGGAAGAAATGGATTACGAGGTAGAGAGAAGTGGATATAAGTCCACAATGCTATCACATCTCAGTAGTCTGGTCCCCGTCTGTAAATCATTAATAGAGAACCCAAATGAGTCGAAATAGATAGAAACCATATTATCAGTAGTAAATTTACGAATAGATATCAGATTTTTAACGAGTTGGGGAGCATGTAACACTTTGTGTAAGGTAAATGGTGGATAAGGAGAAGGTAATGTTGTGCGACCGTGACCAACAATCGGAGTTAAATGATCACTACCAACAAGAATGTTATGATGCTTATTGCTTGAATTGAAATAAGAAGAGAGAATACTTGCATCCACTGTCATGTGAGATGTAGCAGCGGTATCCATGTAGTAGTTTCCATTGGGTTGAGAGAATGAAAAAGCATGCAAAGCAACCTCAATGTCGGTGGGCATGTAGCTAGGAGCCGTAGAAGCAACAACATTAAAAGCTTAAGGTTGTTTCCTAAGTAAGCTTGGCCCAAGAGAGGTATAATGTTGGGCTGGTGGATTGGGCCTTGGCTGCCAAGAGAAAGCGGGAAAAGAAGAGGGCAGAATAGCCCACCCATTCCAATTAGGCTGCCACATCTGCTGTCATTGTGGTGGAGGGATCGACTGATGTGTTTGCCATTGTTGTGGATGATGTGTCGGTTTGTGAGCACCAGCCCCATTAGAATTTTGTTAGGTATTTTTCTTTCCATTGGTTTGCGAATTCCCCCTCCCTTTATTATTGTTGTTACGTTTGTTGCTTGCCATAACCACCATTTTCACCAGCGTGACAGGCCTTAATAGTATTCTCTGCCATTTTCAACCTCGAATGAAAAATTTCAAAAGAGGGCAAAGGCTTTTGATTTTATATAAAATCCATCATACCACTATACACCTCCGGTAAGGATCCAGTGAGACCTAAAACCAAAAGACCATTAGTTACTAGAGCATCAACATCAGCCAACCTGTCTGCTAGAGATCGTAGGTGATTACAATAATTATCGATTGAGTTGAAATCCTAAAAAACGACATTTTTAAAGTCCTCTTCGAGATGGGTAGCTCGAGAGGCTTTGTTATCATGAAAAAGAGCTTCAAAACAGTTTCATTCCCCCTCTACTGTGTCATTGCGTTTGAGGATAACATGAAGAAGGTCATTAGAAATAGTGTAATAAATCCATTATAAGACAACGACATTCAAACGCCTCCAAAGAGTCGAATCAGCTGACTTTGCTGCCTCATAGGCGGCCTTAGCTTGCTCCTTTGTTGGTAGAACCAAATGATCGTGAAGATCACACACCCTAGCAAGATTGGCAAACAAGATAGCCCAAGAATGATACAAATCGTGCTCATTTTCTAATGTTAAAGGAACAAGAGATTTAACATTAGATATGGTGAGGGAGGAATGAAACTTAGGCGAGTTTGCCATGGATATAAGTTTGAAAGAAAAAAAAAATAGAGGAAGAATGAAGAAAAAGAGGTACGACTAGGGGTAAAAGAAAATGATCTCAAGATCTCTCTGATACCATGAAAGAGATCAATGTGTTGTCTATTGCTTTGATCATGAACCAATATATATAGGATACAAGAGGAATGATAGTTACAAATCACCTAACAAATTGCTTAAACTATGGAACTAAATTGCTTAAACTATGGAACTAAATTGCCTAAACTATGGAACTAAATGTATTTTAATTAAATATAGAGATATACAATAATAAAAGAATATATGCAAGACATATTCTAACAATTTTGAAGGAAAAGAACAAACATTACTCTTGGACGATACAATCTACATGTGAACAAAACGGAACTTCTATGGTCATAAACTTTCGCGTAAAAATTAAATTTTAGGAGATTTTTCATGAATAAAAAAAATAAACAACACATCCAAAAATCTATAGATGTCAAAATTTTAGGAAACAAAATTCAAAATATAGCAAAAATAGATTCATTCAAGTTAATTCATAATTTTATAATATTTTATTCAAAACAATCAAACAAAATTAATTGAAAGCAATGTTTTTAAGAAAACAATTTGCCTACTTATAGGAAATGCCTACTACGTACTTTCCATCAATTTGTGAGATAGTATATTGCCACATCCACAATTTATATGACAGTTAAGTCTTGCAAGCACAAAATGAAGTTTAAAAAATGTACGAAGATTAACCCTCGAGTAAATATCTACATACTTGTCAAAGATTTTAAATTTGAAAGGTAAGAAAATTTATGTAACATTTTAAAAATAGTTGATTATGTTAAAGATTTTATGTAAAAAAGATAAAGAGACTTCTTATAACATTTATATGATTGATCTACTCGATTCATTTTCAAACAACTTTGTGAGTTGAAGCAACTTTGTGAGTTGAAGCAAGAACGGATAAGGTGCATCAAACTAAACTTGAACCATGACCAATTGTCTCTTAGGGGGGTTAATTACCACTGCAACATCTTCTATTTTACTATTCAAATACAAATTGCATAGCAATATTACGATGAAAGCCCTAGTCTCCACTATGCTCCGTCCATGAGTTGAAGGATCCTTACTATCACTTATACTTATAAAATTCTTATAAAAGTCGTTGCTCGGATCATACTTTTCTAAAGTTCCATATGAAATTACTTCAAGGTAACAATATTTAACCTATGGTAAAAGACTAAATACATAAAATTCACTAATATAAAAATGTGAGTCATGAAACTCAAACAATCACTCTCTTGACTAGCATACAGAATAATGAACAAAGCACTCTCTGCTTCAAGCCTGTAAAATGGTCACGAACAAATCAAATAGCTCCAAGTTTGAGTAAATTAGTGAAATACTTAAATCTATCTACATATCGTGCAAACTTCATAATATCAGCTGATGAGTGATTGATGTTGATCTTCAACAAAATAATTCTTGTTCCATGTACTACATCACAAAAACAAATGAAATTCACAATTACATGTTTGGTTAAATTAAAATTAGGATTTTTAGATAATACTAAACACTTTGATTATCAAAGTGTAGAACAGTATATGACAAATTCAAAACTTAAGAAATCAACTTCTTAACAAAAAATGATTTCTTAATTGATTTAGCAAACAAAATGTCAAACCTCAGTAGAATAGAGTACAACATCAAATCGTAAATTCAATTTTCAAATGATCACACTACTATAGAACATGAACGCATAACCTAGTGTGGGAAGTTAGTTTAGTTCCAGTAGTGAGTAAGTTCGCCTGTGTGTTTCCAAAGGATCTACCATGATTGCCTTCTTCCCTGGCTATGTTCTTTTTCAGTCGAGTTTGAGCTAGGGAATGACCCCATCTCAAGGTTTCTTTTTTTGATGACTCTGATAGGTTTGAGGGAACTTAAAGGTTTAGCTGTAGGAGTCGCTTGATAGTGGCTTCGTCCATCCTAATGTGTCTTTGCGAGAGCTGCGAGGTAGTTGTTAAGAAGATTGTTGGTTCTGTGAAGTTATGTTTCGGGTTTCATAAGTTCTTTAAGTTAGTAGTTAAGCCAGATACCTGTTTCCCAGGATCGACGACTTATTTGATGAACATCAAGGAGTAGAGTGTTCCGATGATCAATTTTTTTTCTAGTTGCTAACGATTGAAAGATGCACATCGGCGTTTTAGGTTCTTGTCATGATTTTTCTATGGATCTTGTAAGGACCAATGCAGTGAGCAGTTGGGTCAAATAAATATCAGTTGCAGAAGAACAATGACATAGTTGACTAGATGGAGGTCAAACGTTGTGTGATCATGTAACGACCTGACCCGAAAGGGTTCTAACTAGGTTGTTACCCCAATGCATGCATTACAAATCTACAGAAAATTTGCAAGAGGGTGCTCGGATTCTAAGTAAAAACTAAAACATAAAACATCCATTTAAAAATCAACATCAATTCTTGGAACCTGTCCCTGTTTCCAAGCACCTGTTCTAAGACAAATACATTTACAAAACTTACTCTGATCAGAGATTCATTTAAAACATACAAACTTTACAACAATGCTAGAATCCGGAAATACATTCAGAAAACACCCTAGGGCTCCGTGTCCAACTACATGCATTCAGAGAACATTTAAATCATAAACATAAAACTCAGAGTTGAACAACGGGTTTTCCATGATCACAGCTCCCCCTCCAGCTATCCTGTCTCGCACCATGGTTACCTGTGGAAAAACCACAAAAAATAAGGGTGAGTAACGAATTACTCAGTAAGAATCCCCAACCGGGGTACAATATGATATAATCAGTCATCTAGTACCAATGCATGCAAGAAAACAGCTACCAACACAGATGATGGCTCAACGAGCTCATAAAACAAGATATGGAGTCATCAGAAGTCTCTTTCTTCCGGCCTAAAGGGATTGGATACACTCACCAATCCTGGACATCACCGAGGTATCTGTCACTCGGGGGAAAACACTGATCCCTAGAATGTCCTCAAGGGCCTCCTTGCCCTTGCCACTAATCTGGACTTACGGGAGAGTACCCGAAGTCAGGCTCTAACGAAAGGAATGGTGTACTCACAACATTAGCCCGGGGGAGCTCTCCGAACCGGCAACTAACGCGTGTGCGCGCACACCGCATGCTATCTGCAACCGGAGTAAATGCGGGGGCCTAAGGGCAAACTACGAGGGCCAGGTGCGCCTGCCTATGACTCGGAAGCGGTGTCACTGATCACAGTAGCGCGAGGCCCTCGACGCTCATCGCGTGTGCGGCTGATCCACCGACACGAAGCTAAGAACCGGCCAAGGTAGGCTTACACCGTTGGCAGGGTTCCGCTCTAGCAGGCTACAAACTAGGCTATTGCCGAAGTGGGTAGCTAAGTCCACAACCGGCTGGTCAGGGGGGGTAGCAAGATACGTTATGCTGCGCACACTTTACTCCCGATCAGTGGGGACAAAGTACGTTATGTCCGCTCAGCCTCTGGATGATGACAAACCCTACAACTCTATCTAAGAGTACAGAGCAAAAAGCAATGATTTCTGGCTAGCAAACAAAGACCGACATCAATCACACTAACCTAGCATGATACTACGAGCTTAAGCAGGAATCATAAGCATGCTGGCAGAACAAACCTAGCATGGCACTAACTTGTAAAATCAGGCAAACATGCTAGCAAGAAATCAATCAAAGCTGCTCTATTATTATCATGCTCATACCAGTCAGCAAACAAGCAAGGCATATCAGGAAAAATATAGCAGTGCCCACACAACTCCGGTAAGAAATCCTTACCTGGTCGGAAGGCAACAACACACAATAAAAATAACTACGATCGAACCCGAGCAACCTATAGCGAGCCAAACAAACACATCAATAATCATAAAATAGCCCTAAATACAATAAAATAAATAGGGCTAGGCTCGGGAGTAACTCACGAGGCGCGCGGTGACACTAACGAAGCAGCCATTTTTGACGGGCTAGGCGACCAAGGGGTTTGGCCGTGGGCGGGTCGGGCCGAGGGGGCTCATTGTGGCGCTATTGGCGCGGGCGCTTGCTCGGGTGGCGACGCCGCATGGCGCGCGGCTCAAGACAAGGAAGCGCGCGCGCGCGCGAGCGACACGACGCGACGGGCTCTGAGGACGCGACGACCGCCGACACGGGGCGCCGACGACCGCGGCGACGCGAGGGTCGGGCGGCTTGGCTTCAGGCGACGCGACTCGAGGCTGGGCGACGCGGGCCTGGGCGAGGGCTGCTCGGGCGACACGCACGCTGATCGCAGTGGCGACACGAGCTGGGGCGCCGAAGTTGGCGGCCGCCGGGCGGCTGGGTGGCGATGGCACGACACAGGTGAGGTGGTGGGCGGGCGACGCGAGTAGCTCGGGCGCCGAGGTGGGCGGGCGAGGTGGCTGCTTTGGGTCGGGCTGGCCTCTCGGGCTAGGCAGCTGGTTGGGCGAGCCAAGGGGCTGCTCGGCTAGGGGCTCGGGGAGCGAGAGAGAGAGAAAAGAGATTTTGGGAAAAAATTAAAAGAAAATGGGAAATAAAAAGGAAAATGGGAAAAAAGGGAAAAAATGGGATTTTTATCTCATTTATCCATCCTTATCCACTTAAAACCTTAAAATCTCATTTCCCGGCTTCCTCCTTCGAGACCCGATCGAAGCAATCTTTTCCAATTAACAAATCTCACTTAAATCCAACTCCCAAAGCAACACTAAGGGCCCGGGCTCGAATCCCAAAGGAAGCACACAACCCACCATCACTTTGCCAAAGCCCAAACCACAACCGAGCATCCAACCGACTAGCCCAAACACCTCGGGACTCGCAGCCAACAACAAACAAGCCTCGACAAAGGCAGGAGCTACCTCGAAGCCCTGAAAACCACAAATCCTGCCCGGGGAGCCAAAAGACCAAAATACCCCCAAGGGTCAAAACCGCTCTAAAACCCAACCAAACAACCGAATCTTGACCCGAAGGCACCTCGAAAACTGGAATAGGAAACTGGGCTGTTACAGATCAGTTGGGTGTGAGATTGGTTCTATTTTAAGAAGATGTTTGATTTCAACACTGTTTGGTCAGTACTTGAGAGGTTTTATGGCTTTGTGGCTTGCAGTGATACTCTAAGAGGGTTTGTATTGTGCTCTTGTTGAGAAAGAGGAATGTGTTAGCGTGTGGGCTCAGACAACTTAAGTAGTATAAGCAGATCTCTGATTCATGTTTTGGAGTTAGCAGTCAAGGTGTGAGCTTAGAGACCCTAAAAGTATTGCTTGTTTGGAGAGAGAGAGTGCATCTATTCACAGTTTACGAGAGGTTTGAAGTTATGTTTCCATTAGAAAGTGTTGAATTGGAGATAGAGCATATGGTTGATGCTTGTAACGACTATGATTGCGAGATTCTTTACCACCCTGGTGAAGCTTTTGCGGCGGCTCATGCATTTGAGTAGAGAAGTTTATATTCAGTGGCGTTGTTGTTTCTCTGTCTTTTTTGTGGCTTAGTTTGACCGAGCAGAGTTGTGTTGATTGAAAAGTTTCAGCTCAGTTGGCTTAGTTGTCAGCATAGTAGTTGTTGAAGATTTGCAGCGAGTCAGCACAATGATAGTAGTTGTGGGTCAGTTTCAGAGTTGCAGTCAGGAGAGCACACCGAGATGTCAGTTCCGTCTGATGACGCATCGCATCGTGGTCTATCTGTTCCTCTAAATGTGAAACGATCATCATTTTATCCCTTGACATTATAACAATAAATTAGCAAGAGTTTTTTTATCTTACCATTTCAATATAAATAACTTAACATTTGACTTTTTACTCTAAAAAGGTTTTTTACAAAATGTCTAATCCTGCTCTTATTGGGTAAACATCGAAAAACTCCAATAAGAGTAGGATTAGCTTAAAAAACTTTAAAAAGTATTCTATTCATGCATAATAACTTAGAAATATTTCATCAAGATATTAGCTTAAATAACTTTGTGATTGAGAGTTATCAATCATCATAAAAATATTTTTACAAATACGAAACTATATGATGATAGCCCTCTTGAACATAATCAAGTGAACGTACTAAATCTTCATCGAAAATTTCTTACAAGATGTTGTAATACCAATCAAATGAACAATAGGTAAAGTACCCTATAATAACCAATGCCAAAACTTTTTGTGTGAAATGTTTTACCATAAGCCTAACCTTGTAACGAGATTTACCTTGAATTTTTGCCACATGCAAATGACAAACAAAGCTTTAATCCAAATTTTAGAGTCAAATACAAAGTCATAACAATATAAGGCAGTAACTCAATGAGTCTATTTTCTCTAAATTGGATGGTAGTTTTATGGTCAATCTTTGTCTATCTCTAATATGTTGGTAAGAATGAAGTTGTTAGGACAACAAATAAATACATAATTTTCTTAAATCTAAATAATCAAAATTCAATGACCAAATTTCTAAAACCACCACAAATTTGGTTCCTAGATGAACCCTCCAAATCAAAATGAATGTGCACCAAAGACTCTATCAAACTTATGTTCTTCATCTGTAAAACTACATGTAGATGAATTATATAGAATACGATGATCACAAATGGGAATCCAAAAGGTTCAAATTTAACTTCACCAATCATAACACTATGTAAAAGCACATATAAACCATTCATTAATTTTCCAATCAATTTAACATAATTATTCTTAGTAACCAATAATGATCCATTACTAGACTTATAGGTACAGCCTGCCTTATCCAAAGTACCCAAATATAACAAATTTCTTCTTAATCCTTAAAATATCTAACTGATGAAAGAACTTTTGAGGTCTCATCATCAATTTCAGCTTAACGGGACGAATTCCTTAAACTTCAGAAAGTTGCCCATTACCCAAAAAATTGCCTTACCACCCTTACGCATTCAATCAAATCAACTAAAAACTCTTTACAGGGAGACAAATGCGGCTGAATGCTCCATTTGTTTATTAAAAAAATAAAGAATATATAATAGAAATTTTGCAATCTTCTTACAACTCAAGACTTATGAACTTTTTTTATTCTCAGAACACAAAAATCAAGAAACTAGCCAATCACAAATGTAAATTGAAGAGAACTTGGACTAAATTGAAAATCAAACTTTTCATAGAATCGTCTTAATCGGCTCTATACCGATTGTTACAATTTATAATATGCCTCATAAATATAAATAATGAAGGTGAAAAAGAATTGAGTAAATGGAGAAGGAAGAGAAATGATATATAGTGGTTCAAGAATATTCACTACATTCATTGTTGGACTGAGAGCCATTTTCCATTTACTCACAAAACAAATTAGAGGAGAAGGAAGAATAATGCCCAAATTCTAAATCTCACAAAATGCTCTCAATCTCTAATATCTCTTGCAGAGAAACCTCACCATGCTTAAATAGGTGCTACAAATTAGGTTATAAAAAACCCTAACTCACAAGGAAAAATAAGAATACAAAATTACCATAAGGTAACAACACTTAACCTATGGTAAAAGTCTAAATACATAAAATTCCCTAATACAAGATGCAAGTTACAAATTTCCAACAGTTCGATGTACATTTTGTAGAAGGGTTACAAAAATGAGTGATTTTGAAATGAGAACTGGTTATTTTGATTGATTAGAATTGCTATTTATTTTTAGTGGTTATAATAGTTAGTTTAGATATATTTTTTTTAGAGGGGGAATTGTAAATAGTTATTTATAATTTCTCCACAAAACCAAA
This sequence comes from Sicyos edulis, assembly GCA_036507275.1. Lineage (NCBI taxonomy): Eukaryota > Viridiplantae > Streptophyta > Magnoliopsida > Cucurbitales > Cucurbitaceae > Sicyos > Sicyos edulis. Next base: position 6,720,597 of record CM071856.1, on the reverse strand, counting down.
AATCAAACACCTCCAAAGATTTAAAAAAAAAAAGTCGTTAGCGTTGTTAAGATTGAGCAAGTACATAACACGTTCTAGTGTAATAGTTAGCTTCTTAAACCTTTTATACGTATACTTGTTTTTTGACTACTTTTTATACGCATAGTAACCATATTATAGTCCTTACATTCTTATGTAAACATATGACTTAAGCAATAGAAATATTTTGATATTCTCTTAGCTCGTATATAATTGTGACCCCTAGAAAAAAAAGCAGGCTTAACCTTAGCGATAATTAATATGTATTCTCGATTGAGAGACTAACATATTTAAATTCTCACACTCTATACATTGTTCTACTAAATAACAATTATCTGAATGAATACTCAACTTTAAAAGAGTTTGTTCTTGATAGAGATTAAATCTAACATAGGTAGCTTCTTAACAAATAATATACATAGATAACACTATAATTCATATATATATATAACTTTTTCGATTCTTCAAGATCTCAAGTTCAAGACTTAGCTGTGACATTACTTCTTCGATCTCTCCCGACGCCTGATCTAGGGACGAGCGTGGTTACCCTTGTTTCAAAAAAAGAAAAAGAAATATATATATATAACTTCTTAACAAATAATATAGATAGACAGCACTATAATTAATATAAGTTTTTTAACAAATAATAGAAAAAAATATTTGGCCTATGGGAAAGGTAAGGGTAAGATCCTAAAAGTCAAATGCAATCTTTTCGAAGAAAAAGAAAACTTATTGCAACTCAATAAGACTCGCCATCAATAGGTAACACTTTCTAATTGGTTTATAAAGTTCATTTGTTAAACAATTGTATATTTATAAAGGTTCTTTATATTCTTAAAGATTTTATAAAAGGAAATAAAATAAGGGAGGAAGATGGAGAATTAATGATTACACTCACACTAACATGAAATCAATTCAATAATTCCATGAAAGTTATTAAAAAATAAAATATGAACGTAATTAAGTAAACCCTATGAGGACTTATTGGGTATTCTAGTTTTTAATATGTTTATTATGTGATTTTTTTTAAATATAAATTAAGAGAGGAGAACCACTAACCATACATAGATACCATTTTTCTTAAATAAATAAAAGTCAAATATCAAGTGGTGTTGAATTAGATTATCACCAAACAATAAAATCAACATATTACCAATCATGTCGGTTGTTTACTATGTGAACTTTTTTTTTTTTTTAATGTATGCGAAGAGGAATGAAACTTCTGACCTTAAAGATATTATTAAAAATTTTAATGTCACTGAACTTTCTGTGTTTTTTTCTTTTTGGTTTCTTTTTATTTCCATTTTCATAGAAAATGGGCCTTCAAAATAAAGTCAATAATATTTAAATATTTCCGTTTTTGACGTACAATATTTAAATATTTCTTGAATGAAGTTTTTTTTTTTTTTTTTGAAAACTTAATGAAATATCTTCTATATATGGTATTAAATGAAATTCGCTATTTCAATTATAGGGATCGAATAAAGAAAAATAATAAGAAAAAAGGTCAAATCTTCGTAAAATGGTAATATATATTTTATTTGTTTCCAAGAGGTGCCTAGTTGAAATCTTGGGTTTTGAAAATATTTTTTCTTCAAGATCGAGGTTCAAAACTCATCTTGATATTATTTCTTCGATGTTGATTATCTTGCTTCAAAAAAAAAAAATATATATACATATATATATATATATGAAAATTTACCATCAGCAGCACATTTTATCTTTTGTATTACATTTGCAGCACAATTTCTAAAATAATTTCATCTATAACATATTAATTTCTATCGGCGATAAAATTCAACTAGTGATAGAACACAATTTGAAATTCTATCACTAGTAGAAAATTCAAGTGATGATAGAAGAAGTCTTTCATAGATTGAATTCTATCACTAATAGAACTCAGCTAGTGATAGAATTCTATTTGAATTTTTTGCTCCAAATGAATTAGTTTTGATTTTGCACTATAGATGAAAATATTTTGTCTTTTTTTGTTATACATGCAAAATCCTCTATATATATGCCTTATTTATTAAGATTTAAATTAATGAATAAAAACTAAATTCAAATTTCAATCACTAAGAAATATATACCTTGTTTATTGAGATTTAAATTAATAAATAAAAACTAAATTCAAATCTCAATCACTAAGTTGTGTTTGATAATTATTTAGTTTTTAGTTTTATATTTTTTAAATTGAATATTATTTTTACTCAAATTTACTATCATGTGTTTTATCTTTTCCATAATATATATCTATATTTCTTTAAGAAAATAGGTGAATTGATAACCAAATTTCAAAAACAAAAACAAATTTTTGAAAATTATTTTTTTCAATATTTTATTTGGTTTCTAGAAATTTAGATAAGATGTAGATATCCAATTAAGAAAAAACATATGATAAAATAATTGTTATAGACTTAAATTTCAAAAACATAAACTAAAAACATAATACTTATCAAACTGAACCTAAAAGTATTAGTTTCAAAACATTAAGAACAATAGAAAGTAGGTCAAATAACAAATTCCAAAAATATATTTTATTCTTAATTTAAATAATTCTTTTTTAACTTTTTTATTTTTAATATTTTTTCAAAAATTTCTACTAACCTCAACATTTTTTCTGAGTCATGGACAAAGAAATGGTATCGTGTATAATTTAATAAGTAAGAGTTTATGTATTCAAATTCTCTAGTTATTTATTAACATAAAATAATAATTAATAAATAATATTTCTTTAATAAGGCATACTTGAACAGATCAATATCAAAATCTATGAAATTTCGAGCACTAACTTTTAGAATAGTTAATAGTAGATATAGGCCAATAGTAACTGACATATTATCCATTTAAAGATGGAAGACAAATCTAAAATGTTTTAAATTTTATTGTTGTATTAAAAAAAACTCAAATGATAACCCTAAATTTCTTATAATAATAAAACTCTTACCACTAATACTTATAGTACTTGATCTCTGTTTGAAAATTTTCATTGCACATCTAAATAACTTTTTTTTGATAACCAATAATGGTGCAAAGGAGAGTAAATTAGGCTTAAATAGGAACAAAATAAATGAACATTAGTTTAAATTTGAACCAATTAAGAGGAATGAAGAAAAGAATTGAGGAAACAAATGTAAAATTTGAAAATAGCATACTAAAATTCTCCCGAGTTAGCAATTATGCAATTTGAACTAAATTTGAATCTTTATTTAAGTTATTTGTGAATAAATGAACACATTTTTTGGTGCAAATTTTACGAGATGAAATTGTTTAGGCAACTAATAGAAGCTTTGTTTGGTTGTCTACGACTTTGCTTTTCCACCGATCATGTTCATAAAGGTAAGATTCCTAAGCCCTCGTGTTGATCGTTAAGGATTGGAAGCTAAATCTAATTTATATGTTTTTTTTTTTTAAGCATAATTTATATGCTTTCATCTATAGGTCGAGAATTGTTCGGGGACCCGAAACGTTGGAATCAAGTCAAACACCATTAGATAATAACATTTACCTTAAATTTCATGTCATCAACCTTATGTTTATGCTTAAGGGTGTGTTTGAGGCAAGGGTAATGGTAATAGTTAAGGGGGAATGGTAATGAGGAGGAAAATAGGGAGGAGAATGATTATTGGGGGAATGGTTATTTGTGTTTGTGGTGAAGGTAATGATTATGAGGAGAATGATTATTTGTGTTTAAGATATAGGTAATGATTATGGGAAAAATAAAATAATGAATATGATGTGAGTAAAAAATAGTGATGTGATGTATGAAGAGTTGTTGGAGAGAGAATGAAAAGTAGTTAAGGGAAGAATGAAAAAAGTGATTTTTGGAAAACGTGATTATGGGGGGGGGAATGATTCTCGGTGGCCCAAACACGGGGAATCATCTCCATTCCCATTCTCCTCCTTATTCTCGGTGGCTCAAACACCCCCTAAAGGAATTTAAATGGTCTGTTCCCCAAGGGTGGTGCAGTTGGTTGAAGATTTGAGCTTTAAAGATGCTCTCTTGTCAAGGTTTCAGGTTTGAGACTCACATGTGACATTAATTTATAAACATTTCTCGTTTCCATTCTTTTGATATCTCCCAGTGCCTAGCCTAAGAACGGGCGTGTGTGATAGGTATTTAGCCTTATATCATTGTACGGCAAAGGCTCTTTTTGCTTAATTCTAGTCTTCTAAGCATGTTGTTACAACATTCTATTTGTTTTACAATGATGCATAATCCACATGTTTGCCAAGACAAGCATGTAGCCTACTAAATATATATTTTATGGCATCTTGATGAATGACAGATAATATAAGCTTAGTATCTTATTATATATTTCTATTGTGGTCATCAAGGTTTTGAATATAAAGGTTAGCACACAACTTGTATATTTAACTGAGAAGAATGTAGAATAGGTTAGCAAGCTTGAGGGTCTTGATGTTCATTTTCTGCATGTGATGGATGTCGTTAACATATGATGAGTTATGAGATATTGTCCTGAGTGATCTTAAACTCATTCACGGTTATGTAAATTGGCCACTATTCTAATTTTTTTTTCGCATGACTATATATGCAAAAGCTCGAAAGGCGAATAAACAAAAATAAGACAATCACGTTAGCTTTACACATTCTTGATTGGAGAGATAAAGCACAAAACGTTTCTAAAAAAAGACTTTACTTTATTTCTTTAAAACTCTCTGCAACTTTTCATCTTTCCCTGCATTTCACAATGAAATGAGTCACCTATTTATAGTCCTATTATAACTTGGTCTCCAAGTTCTTACCAATGAAGTTTTCCACTAATTTCTCAATTAATGATCCACCAATTCCTTAATTAGCTTCTAAATTGACAATCCATTCATTCCTTAATGAAATGCTAACTAATTACATTTAAAACAAAATAATAAATTTGCATTAAAGTTTATTAAAAAAAACTCCCCCATAAACTTAAATATTTCTAGCATCCTTCATTCTAATTATCTTCTTGAATTTGTCGAACAAAACCTACGATTTTATAAAAATATCCACACCTTGTTCCTAACTCGCTACATGCAGCAATTCCACGCTTCATTCCTTTCACATGATCTTTGATAAAATAAAAATGAACATTAATGTGTTTGCTCATTTCATCCTTCACTAGATTCTTTGCTAACTTAATTGTTGATCTTATGTCAACTTGAATCACTGTTACACCAAGTTTCTTTAGCTCCATTTTGCTCAATAAGTTTCTTAGCCATATCACAAGACATACGCACTAAGAAGCTACAACATATTCAGCTTCACAAGTTAAAAGCATCACGATTAGTTGTTTCTTTGACAACCAAGTACATGTTGCGTTGCCCATAAAGAATGGTAACTCGAAGTACTTTTCCGTTCGTCTACGTCTCCGTACAAATCGTCGTCAAAGTAACCAATTAATTTGTAGTCTTCCGCTTTTGAATAAAACATCCAAAGTGACATTGTTCATTGGATGTATTGCAGAATTTGCTTCAATGCTTTCCGATGGGAATAAACTGGCTCCTCAATGAACAAGTTTATAATGCCAGCACTAATGTAAGATCCGGCTTTGTGCATGTGAGATAGCAAAGACTTCCCACCAAACTTTTATATATGCTCGCAAGCACTCATTCTCCTCCATCAAACTTTGAGTTTCGTTCTTGGTTCCATTTGTATTGAAACTGGGTTTCAATTCTCCATCTTAAACTTCTTCAAGATCTCAATCGCATATTGTCCCTACGATACAAAAGTACCCGTCTCTCCTTATTTAGCCTCCAAACCGAGGAAAAACTTCACCAATCCCAAATCTGTCATCTGAAACTCTCGCGTCATTATGCTTTTAAACTCTTATATCATCGCATCATTGTTACCTTTAAAATTAGGACATCAACATAAAAAGAAACAAATATTGCATTACCTCCACTCTACCTTGTGTAAAGCGTATGCTCGTAGGGACATTATTTATACCTGTTCTCCTTGAAATATGTATCAATGCGAGTATTTCATGCTCGTGGTGCTTGCTTCAACCCATAAAGTGTTTTCTTCAATTTTAGCACGTTCTTCTCTTCTCCAACTTTCACGTATTTAGGTGGTTGCTTTATATACATTTTTTCTTCAAGCACAACATTCAAGAACGTCGTCTTGACATCCATTTGAAAAATCAGCCATTCAAATTGAGCCACATGAGAAATGAGCAATCAGATTGTCCCCAATCTCGTAACAAGAGCAAAGACTTCATCATAATCAATTTCCACTTTCTTTTTGTATCCTTTCGAAACATGTTTCGCGTTACGCTCTATCTTGCCTTGTGCATTCATCTTCTTCTTGAACATCCACTTCACACCAATCGACTGACTTACTTTTAGCAATTTGCCAACTTCCATGTATCATTGTGCTCTATTGCATTAATCTCCTCATCCATGGCAGTTTGCCACTTCTTGTCTCGCACTGCTTCTTCAAAGCTAATACTTTCAACATTTTACAAAAGACACAAGATGTACCTCATTTTTCGTATAATACAAATCTTGAAAACTACGCATTCTGGGTTGTTGCAGCTTTTCTTCATCATTAGTTGTTTCAGTCTCTATTGCCATGATCATTGATGCAACGACTGGTGATTCTCCAACTTCGATGCTAATTTCCACCGAATTGTTCCACTCTCATTTGCCTTTTCATTTACTCGCACATTATGACTCTTCATCAACTTCTTGTTTATTGTTTCAGTATCCTTTTTTTTCTCATCATAGCCAATAAAAACATACTTCTAGCTCTTTTCTTCAAGTTTCGTTCTTCGTTGATCAAGTACGTGTGCATAAGCCACACTTTCAAACACTCTAAAATGCGATGCTATCAGCTTCTCTTCGCTTCATGCAACTTGAGGTGTCTGATCACCCAACTTCGTATGTGGACATCGATTTTGCACATAGATTGTTCACTGTACTACTTCTGTCGAAAATTTCTTTGACTTACTTTTTCTCTTCAGCATTACTCGAATAATGTCAAGAATGGTCTGGTTTTCCTCTCAGCCACACCATTTTGTTGAGGAGTGCATGGTGCGGTTAGAAATCGCCTTATGCCTTGCTCCTAACAATACTTCATAAAAACTGCCAAAGTATATTTTTCACCTCTGTCAGATCGCATAGCTTTGATGCATCTACCTGTTGTTTTCTCCACCTTCACTTAGAATTGTTTGAATTCCTCGAATGCTTCTGATTTTTCTTAAAAAAAATAAACCCAAGTTTTTCGTGAGAAATCATCGATAAAAGAAATGAAGTATCTTTTACAGCTGAAAGATCCTGGGATAATTGGCCTACATATATCTGTGGGAATCATCTCAAGCATTTTCTTCGCTCGATATTTCGCTTTCTTCTGAAATGAGGTTCTCGCATGCTTGCTGAGCAGGCATTCTTTACAAAACTTTCCTTAGTAGTCTATTTCAAGTAGCTTATGCACCATATCCTTATTTGCTAACACTTTTAGTCCACCATAATGTAGATGACCAAAGCAATGCCCTATCTTCGACATCGACTCGCAAACACTTTTCTCACGTACTTCTCAAATTCAGTCTATACATGTGATTTCTTCCCATCTCGACTTGAGCGATCAAATGTTTTTACTGGTCCTTCAAGTGTAACAATCAGTCTTTCAAAAATATCGAGTAACCCTTTGATAGCGCTAAATAATAACACTATTTAAGTCTCTAAAATCTCACATTCTACAAGAAAAAGAAAATTCGCGAGTAACATAAGAAGGGAACTTAGCTTAAATAATCGTATTATTCGGACACGCATGCCAACAACATCGCATAATGAAAACTTTGCTAAATACGGTCTTTAAGATGCAAAAAACGCGTATAAGCGCGAAAACTAGGATATTAAGCACAAATCTGATGACGCGTCTTACGTTCGCAGGAGATCATTGTAAAGACGGATCAGATGAGTCATCATAACAAAAAGGGTAAGAGTGTAACGGCCCAGGTTTTCATCCCGGTCTTCGAGATATCCCCTAGGGGTATTTTGGTAATTTGGTCGGGCAGTCAGGGCCGTTTTTGTCTTTTTCCAGTTGCTAAAATTATTGGATGGGTTTATGTAGGTTTTTTAGGCTTTGTGGATGGGTTTGAGCAAGGATAGATGCAAAAGTAAAAATAAAGGAAAATTGTGTTGCAGTTGGGTTTCGAACTTGGGGTACTAGGAAGTCAGGTGGGTGGTGTGGCCAGTTGAGCCATAGGAGGATCTTGTTATTCTTTCCGCAGCATATCTTGGTTAGCCTTGATTTCTTTGGGTTTTGGTGCATTTGATTAAATGAAAGGAAATTAGGTCTTTTGAGCTTCTTCTCCAAATAAGCCTTGGCCGCCCAACCCTCTTCCTCAAGCTCCATTGCCGTGTTCTTCTTTCAGAGAGCCCTTCAAGCGTTGTTCTGGCCAGCCAAGCGACCCAGCCGAGCAGCCCGGTCGAGCAGCCCAGCCAGATCGCACCAAAGAAATTTCTAGGCGCAAAGAAGCAGTCGCCCAGCGCCGCAAGACGCAGCCCCAGCGCATCAGCCGTCGCAGCCGCCCAGGCGCCCAGTAGAGGCCGTCGCACGCACTAGACCGCGTGCCCGTCGCCATCGCAGCCGCCACATTGCGTTGCTCGCCCACGCGCGCCCAGCCCGTCCGCGCGCCAGACGCCATCGCCCAGCCGAGCTCGCGCGCGCGCGCGCGCGTCTGCTGCGCAACCCCAGCGCCGCGCGCCTGCTGTCGCCCCAAGTAGCGTCGCGCCCAGCGCCAGCGTCTTTGTCAGGCCGCCGCCGCCCGTGTCCAGCCTATCGCCGCGGCAGCATCCGCCCATCCGTGCCCCCAGCGCCCGTCAGCGCCGCTGGCGCAGCCAGCCCAGCCGTCCACGTGCCGTCGCCCGTCTGCGTGTCAGCCGAGCCGCGTGAGTTGCTCCCGAGCCGAG